>CM074723.1:75438390-76864640 GCA_037306005.1 Rhinophrynus dorsalis | reverse complement strand
TATATATATGTGTGTGTGTGTGTGTGTGTGTGTGTGTGTGTGTGTGTGTGTGTGTGTGTGTAACTGTATATCTGTGTATTCCTGTGTGTATTTGTATGTATGTGTGTGCATGTGTGTGTGAAGGTGTGTGTATGTAGGTGTGTATGTATGTGTGTGAGAGAGAGAGTGCATGTGCGTGTATATGTTTTTATTTGTATGTATGCATGTATGTATATGTGTGTGTGTGGAACTATATATCTGTGTGCTTATATGCATATGTGTATTTGTATATATGTGTATGTATGAATGTGTGTGTATGCATGTGCGTGTATGTGCAAGTATATGTTTGCGTGTTTGTGTGCTGGCATTGAGAGGGTTAACAGTTCCTACCCTACACTCTAAAGACCTCAGTCTTGTATTTTGTATCATCTCTGTAAACGTGTTAATGGGTTTGTAAATAAAGACAATGATATAAGACTGAACAGGAATCTCAAGTCAGCAGCAGTCCACATGTACCAATCCATAGAGCTTGGCACAACTCCTAGTTCAGCTGACTCTCTCCATAGGGTAAAGAGACAAATCCTCGACTATAAAAGGTAGTGATATGTACAATTGTTGAAACAATGTGTTCAGATGGAAGGAGGAATAAATGCTTTGATTTGATGTCGAATCATACACAGGGTAAGCTTTTTTTTTTCCCTTACAAGATAAAGGATTTCTCTGCAGATCAAAAAGAAAGCCCTTTGGGCAAACAAGTCTCAACTGTGTTTTTTTATTGAAGCTGGGACTAAATAACCAGCTCATATAACTACAAAGAAACCATGTGGTTTTTCAAAGCTGAGTTTTGTCCTAAAATCAACATAAAATATAGTAAGTTAATTTGCTCTTCAGAGCTTTCAGCAGCTAATGATCACCCCTATACACACAGCGCAGCTTGCGGTACCTTCCAGCCTGACACCCAGGTAGGTTGTACAAGGTGGGGGTGAGAGCAGGAGGAGGGGGCAGGGGAAACCATTTACAACTCTCATTAAGGGCTCTGTTAATTAGTCTGCCTATAATGACTTGCAAAAAAATAAGATACACTATCACACTGTTATAAGTGGAATTAAAACGTAATCAACTTTCACTGCACCCAAGAAAAAGTTGCAAACTACTTGAACTGCCCCTCTAACCTTCTGTTACTTTAAGACTATTCAACCACCAAGGGTGAGGGGTGGGGTAAATCAGCGGTGGGATTAGAGGAAGAAGTAGCTCGGGGGTATTTTAAAGACAATCTTTGTTCTCCGGAGGTTACATCCATTATGTTGTAGTTTAACCCTTTGCAGAGAAATGCGTTGCACCCTGCTCAGTTACTTAAGGGGTTAACTGAGTCATCTGCCAGAAATGCCAGTTTCTTCTGTCACAATCCCAAACCAGCGGTGCAGATAAATCGGGGTACATCTAATATACACAGAAGGGTTACAAAGGCTTCCAGGTCTCTTAAGGCTGATGTACAAACTGAGTTAAAAATGTTTCCTGGGGCAAACCAGTTTCTAAACAGGAGGCCCATTCCTACTGATTTAAATGGGGATTTTAACCCCTTGAATGCTAGAGAGGTCTCCAACGTAATGCGCTGGAGACCTCTCTAGTATCCAAGGGGTTAAAATGCACATTTAAATCGATTGGAAGTTTGGGGTATTCTTATATGTTCCCTCTGAGTACATTGGTTTGTTCTAGGGTTATTTAATTATTTTATACATCAGACTGTCTATATACCCAGAGGAAAGTAACACAGGAATCCAAATTCTGAGATCACTTATTGCATGCTCTGAAAATCTACCAGATCCGAAAGTTAAGTGAAAACATTTAAAGGATCTTAAATACAACATCCCCTTTAATACAACATCCCCTTTAATACAAATATTACAACCAGAGAAACCTCAATGTATTCTTCCTGGTATAACATTTTCTAAATAAAGTTGCTGTAAATATTTGATTTCCCAAGGCTTTTCTATATTTAGAGACAGGTGCTGTTAAAACATTACTTTTATACTGTGACTGACCCCTGAATTATATATATTTTAACCTTTTGAAAGCTAAAGAGGTCTCCAGCGCATACGTTAGAGACTTTTCTAGCATTCAGAGGGTTAAGGAACGCTAAATAATTTTTTTTAAAGGGATAGTAAATAATTACAACATGACTGTTAATATGAATACGTAATCGCAGATCTTTATTGTACCCCGTTTTTAAAGGGACAGCAAGTAGTTACTGCATGCTATTAATAGAAATACTTCATTATTGTATGTCTTTACTGTTTTACTGTTTCCAAAAAGTGTTATTTTATGGGTTTTTTTAAAGGGACAGTAAAGTGCTACAACATAACCTTTAACATTTACACACGTTTATAAATATTAACTTTTTCATCAAATGTATCTTTAAAGGGACAGTAAAAGTTACATCAGTATATATGTGTAAAAATACACAACAGGTATAACTCTTTACTGTAAAGTATACATGTGTACATGTGTGTGTGTGTGTCTATATATATATATATATATATATATATATATATATATATATATATATATATACATTTTCCTGTAGGGGCAGTAAAGAGTTACAACAAGACCTTCACTATGAATGTCTACATGTTAACATTATTTGGGCAAAAATATTTTTTAGAGGACAGTAAATTGTTAACAGCGTGGACTTTAAAACATAAACATGCATGCAAACCTTTACTGTGTCTTTAAAAATCTGTATATGGTTAACAACTAAGAGGTAGAGTATGACCATAGCATCAAACGAAGAACAGCTTGTTAATATATATATTTGATCTTGAATCCAAATTTGGTGGTGCTCGTTGTAAAGTTGAAAACATAATTTACCAATGAAATAAATACAGTATATCACCGAAAAGTACAAGTATAATGAAAAAGAAGAAAACAAAATTGGCTGTTAGCGATGTCTCGAATGCGTTGCAATGCGCTGGAGACATTTCTAGAAATCAAAGGGTTTACTGCTATGTAATGAAAAATATCTAAGACTAAAATCTGAGAGCATTCAGTATGAATTACCTGTAAATAGATAAAACTGTAAAGCAACCCCCTAATAAATGAGGAACAATGTCAAATAATATACTCCACATAGCTACAATTTTCGAGATCCCTTTACAACCACTGTCTGACTGCAGATACTGAGGCAACACAGGGGAGAAATACATACATCTCATTGATTTAAATGAACTTTAAACGTTTGAATGCTAGAAAGGTGGTCAAAGCATCCCAAAGCAACAGTTCCATAGAAGACAAGTAAAACAAATCCCATATAAATTTGGGCTTTAAACCCAATGACAGAGGTGGCCAACCCAGCAATGAGTTTGCATCCTCTCTAGGGTTCAAGGGGTTGGAATGCTCCATTTAAAGTGATCAGACGTTTCTCTCCAATAGTATAGTTGCTGGGCTCCAGAATTTCTGCTGTTTCAGTACACCAGCCCTATACTACACATTAGAGCAGTTCACCAGAAGTATACTTTGTGTTATCCCATGTGATTACGATAAAAGAAGCCCTCTGATAAGATACAGCTTGGTTAACAAATGTTTGTTCTTATTCAGCTTGAACTCTGTATTTATTCTAAAGATGAACTAGATAAAAAGGTTTCTCTCCCTATGATAGGCTAAAAACATGCACACAAAACAAATTGTGTCTTCCCCCTGAAAACCCATTGTTTTTCTTTATCAGTTACCATATCACAGAGACTAGAGTCAGAATGTAATCGTTTTTGCATTAACACCCCTTTTAATCTTCTTTTCTGCACAAAGATTAAAACTTTTAGCTGAAATGATCAGGATCACCCCAATTACTGGCATAAATATGATTGGGTGATATGGCAAAAAAACTGATATACAGGTGAGAAATGGACAAAGATATATGACAGAATAAGAGTCAGAGAAAAAGTAATGGAACAGAAGGGTTTTACTGTACATGTACTGTACTTTTAACCCTTTGAGTGCCAGAGGAGTAGCAACGCATTGCTCCGCAATGCGTTGCTTACCCCCCTCTGACACTTAAAGGGTTAATCAGCATCCATGTGTGTTTAAATTCATTGATGTTGACGTACTATGTATAACTGTATTAATTCTGGACTAAACCAACTGCACTATACCAGATACATACATGTCCCCAAATCCCCATTTGATATAAATGGGTCTTTTAACCTCTTGGATGCCATAGACCTCTTTAGCATTCAGGCGATTAAAAGACCCATTTAAGTCAATTGATATTTCTACTTATCCCCATAGTGAAGTTGGTTTGCCCCAGATTTAATTCAGTTGTTTTAACATCTATCTCGTTATCTGTCTGTTCTGTCATTCACTCTCATCTATCTATCTATCTATCTATCTATCTATCTATCTATCTATCTATCTATCTATCTATCTATCTATCTATCTATCTATCTATCTATCACTATCTATCTATCCATCTATAGACATTCAGAGGCTTAACCCTTTGAGTGTCTGAGGGGTAAGCATATATGTGGTAAGGTAAACCCCCAGCAAGACCCTGCAGGCACTCACCTCGCCTCCTGTCTACAAAGCTGGTGATGGTGTTGGCAGACTTGGATGATTGGAAAAAGCTGGCATTGATCCCTAGTTTCTCAGCGGTGGAGAAAGTTCTGTAAATGGATAGCATGTACTCGTGTGGCACCACTGGCACTGCCCGGGGCAGATCACGACTGTCTGTGGGGGGCACTTTGCCATCTCTACGCTGCCTCTTCAGTGCCCTGTGCTCCAGGTTGGCAGGGATGGATGCCTGCTGGAAACAGGGGATATCCCAGAGAAAGAAGCAGAGAAGCAGGGCGGCAGGGACAGAGCTCCTGTGTGTATCCATAACAGTGGCGAGTGGACGCTGCAGTGGGCAGTCTGTGGGCTCCAGGAGAAGGGGCAGCTCGGTCCTTCTGATGGAATTCTCAGTCGGTGTCTGCTGCAAGGCAGAGAGAGGAGCCCCTGAGCCAGGCTCGGGCACGCCCCCTGGTGCACGCCCTGTGACTGCTGCTTCTGAGTTGTGCTGCCAAGGAGGTCAGCAGTGGACTGAGGAATGGGCAATAAACCGGGATGGAGGGTGTCACATGAAGCTAGGAGGGTGTCATCACAGGCATGGGGAGGCTGGCAGCTTGTGCGGTGCAAGGGCGGGCTCACCGCTCGGGCCAATGTAGTTTGCATAAACTTTTCTCACTACGATGCCCGCGTTATCTTCTGCCACCACCATGCACAGGCATACGTGCCAACTGACCCAGATGCCTAGAGACAGTCCCTAGTTCATTTTAACACTTTGCATGCCATATGTGTACTGAAAGAACTGGGGAGATTCGTTAAGGCAAGTGTAGTCAATAGTTGAACTTCCAGGTTTTGAAAATACAAATTACAACATCCACAACCATCCAAAGGCAGGTTCGGTATTATGAGAGCTGTAGTCCCTCCCCATCAGCTGGACGTTCTACAACTGACTAAACTGCGATACAGCGCCGATGACTGTAAGAGTCCTACATGATCCAGCTGAGTCTACTATGCACTAAGATTACTAATGCTGGAGAGGTGTTAGTGCATAGTCCGCTCCAAAGAATAACACAGGAACTGACGAGTTTATTACATTGGACAGTTTATCTCCCGATTATCCCTTTGTCGCACCTTAGTGAATAATCCCCACTGTGGTAATTCTGGAGCAAATCAGCTATCCCATAAGGGACAAATAGATTCACATTGATGTAAATGGTGTTTTTAATCAATTCAAAGCTCGATATGACTTCAGTACATTACACAGTAATGCACTGGAGACCTGTCTAGCATTTAAAGGATTTCAAGGGTTAATCACAAGTAAAATCATGGAGAGTTTTTAAATATTTATTTGTTCCCTACGGTGCATTTGATTTACTCCAGAATGACCCTAGTTCTTCATAGCACATAATGCAGTCATCTACATTGCACGGGATAACCCCATACTGTATGTAAACAGTGAGGTTGATGTACACATGTTCTACTACTTCTGGAGAAATTCTGGAGCAAACCAACTGCACCAGATGGGACAAATAAAATCCAGTTGGTTTAAATGTGCTGGGGAACTTCTCTAGCGTTCAAAGAGTTAAAAGACCCTCTAAATCAATGTGAATTATTGGAATTTTATTTATTCCACTGACGCACTTGGAATGCACCAGGATTACTCCATGTCCGCAGAACATCAGCCTCTCGCAGTCATTTGGAGCAGTGCACTATTAACAAGGCATTTAATAGGCTAGGCCAGGGTCCATCAGATTATGAGCTCTCCTTTTTATTGACAAAAGCATGTGCCGTTCCTTCACAAACTTTTAAAGACAGTCTGTAGAACCTATTTGGATCCATTCAATGGTAATCCCATAAGCAGCACTTTGTGACCCACTAGGGAGATGGGTCCACCTCACAGTTGACTCAAATAGGATTGATTGCATGTAATATTTTTGGTGTATAAATGTGGTGTTAAACGTGTATGAACATGATTCTGTGCAAACAGATCTGGAGTCCATTTTTAGCCCTGTGCCTGCCCATTATCAAATTACTAAGCAACCTAAACTGAAAATAAGAATATCAAAGTAGTTTACCTGGAAAAATACATTGAGATTGTCTCTCATTTTCAAGTATGCCCTGGGCTATAGTTATTGCTACCCAATTTAATGGTACTCATTTTATCTACCTCAGAAGGATGAGTTGACCCTGCTGGGACTAGAACCTGCAACCCTGTCATGTGAACAGATTCTACAGCTGGTGCATTAACCAACTGAACCATGTCACCAGCAATAAAATGTTTCCATTGATTGCACTTGTCCTGGGGGGCAGGGTCAGTAGGGTAGTCTATAGGTCAGGAGTAGGCAACATAAGGCTTTACAGCTGCTGCCAGACTACAAATCCCATCGTCCCTCATCAGGCAAGCAGCTGGAGGGCCTCGCATTACCCATCTCTGTTATAAGCATTTTGGCATGTTCCTTTTCTGGTAGCCTTGTTTAAAGCCATGTATTACCCCCATGACACTCATGGGGTTAAAAATGAGCAGTGAAAATAGTGTAATTTTTCACTATTTTTCTGGCATAGTATGGAGCAGGTGATAGGCACTTTCTGGCACTGAAGTCTTAATGATGGAAGAGTGTGTCTGTTGGTATGTACTGCATCAATCGCACAATATAGCGTATACCCTGGACTGCAGCCACTAGCTATAGAAGTTACCTCCTTTGGAGCTGCCCTGGTGTATGTATACATTCACTGTATTGCCTGCTTTGCTACACACAAGTGCAACGTCTTAGTCTGCTGAAGACAGCTTTCAGTCAGCACAGCAGTACTACAATCTACTGTGGACAACTAGTGACATACTGCAGTGTGAGTGCCCAGTACCCAGCTCATGCAGGACATAGTGTAGCCTGACATGGTTCAAAACATTAAAGTACAATTATCACATTTTACTATCTACCCCTATGGGAGCTCACTAAGTAAAAGCACAGTGCTGCACTATGGGGGTCCTAAAATGCCTAATATCAGCTGTTGGGGGGGGTGCAATGCACTCAGCTTCAACGCATTATGTGGGTCTAAGTCGCCAATTTTGTGGTGTTTAATATTCTCTGTGTCCATAGACCCTCTATGTCTGGATGCCAAGTCCAATGCAGATGTTCTTTGGGGACCTGCATCCTACAGAATAGGAAAGTGAACTGTGAGTCTTCAGTCTCATGGTTCAATCTCTTACTGAAGGACCAAATGGGGGTGCACCACAGGTCTCTTTTCATTGGTCTGCCTGGGCTTCCAATGCAACCCAATTTCATCAGCAGGTCTACTGTCAGGGGAGCAGACCTGCAGATACTATAGGAGTGACCATTGCTCAGTAAGTGCTAGTACCAAGTAGATCACAAGCTACTGGTAACTCTTCAGTTACCAATGAGTAACTCTGTTCAGTCTAGTCAGGTATCAAGCTATCTGGCCTGCCAAAGAGAAGTCCAGTGGCTGATATTTACTCCCCATCCAATTAACTGTAGCCAATATGGACACAGTTCTCATCTGTGGTACTCAGCAGTGGCCAATCAGAAAGCTGACAGTAATGCAAACTGTGTGCCTCACAGCCTTTGCATGGTTTTCCTGCCCCACGCATTCTTTGTAAATATGACTTATATAGTATAGTATAAGTGTTATGGGAAATATGCGGTGTCAACATGGGTAAGAGCCACAGTATATTCACTAACCTATTGTAACAAAGTTGACAGCTTTGTGTTCTGTTCATTAAATGTTTTAATAAACCACTCTAATAAACCAACATACTGTTGTTATGGATGGGAAGGGACTAACATTCAGAAAATCTGTGGCTCACTGAAGAGTCACAGGTTTTGTCTTCTATAGAGAATATGGATTTTGTCTGCTAAAAATTATATCATGTAGAAAAACTTTTATCACCTCGAGCTGTTTAGAAGGTCACTTGTTTGCTGTGCAGCACTTTGTTATTGCAAAGTGAGACTGAAGTGTTTTTATTGAATCAGTTTGTCATCAAGAGTAACTTACAGAACAATTAAAAGAACATCCATTGCAAGGTTAAAGGGATAGCAATACTTAAAATGTAAAAAAATATATGTTATAGGGTTTATCCCCCTGAGTAAAACAAGGGTACTCCCACTGCTGAGAGATATTTTATTAAAAAATTATAACAGCTCAAACTTGAATTTTTTAGGTGCAATATCACAGTGGCCTGAAAATTTACAGTGGCACTGTTGCTACACCATCCTATGGACTGCTCTGGTCTGTACACCATAAATCTCTGGAGCTGCTCTGTATCAGCCACAGCGCAGGCAATCTCTGCTGCGCATGACTGCGTTGTTACACACGTTTTAGCAAATTATTATATAGGATATTCTAAAACTAAAGAGGGAGAAAAAATCTCCAGCTCGTAACCAAACCCCAGAAAAATACCCCTCTTCTGGAAATCAGACTTAGCTTCAGAGATGGGTTAATATGTACAGTTATAAGTACATATATTTTCAGTGTGTATTTTAGAGTAGCTCAGTACATGTATCATTGATTAAAAGTAGTTCCTGTCAAAGAAAAGGTTCGGAGACCCCTGTGCTGGAGGGTTGTGCACGGCATTACATGTCAATGAGCTGAACAACTCTCTGGCACTCAAAGGATTAAATGACATTGATACTACTATAGGTAGTGGCTGCTGTCATAGAAGAAGCTAACAGGATTCAGGATGAATTCATGAAAAAAGATGGTACAGTGTTAGCCAGTAGAGTAGATAGGATTCAGTGCAGCAGAAAACTCACGAGTGATATAAAGGTGATACATTTTAATGGCTAACTGAGGACATAGAAAGTGCAAGCTTTCGGGACACTAAGACGCCTTCTTCAGGCATGGGTTAAAAATTAAAGCTAGAATAACACTAATTTATCATATGCTTTTTTGTTTGCCTTTTTTTGCCTTCAAAAAAGTGTTAGACCCCATGAATACAATGACTGCTTCCACCCATCATAAACACACACATGGCTGCATCTTCCCCCAGGGGCTACTCACATAAAGCTTTTCTTTGCTCAGCATGAGCCCTACACTATACCCAAATCTCTATACTCACTGTAGAGTGAAAGCCGTTTGCAGTCCACATATCCTTCTTTAACCTTTTGAGTGCCGGAGGGGTACGTAATGCATTGCACACCCTTCTGGCACTCAAAGCATTAAAGGAGAAGGAATATCTCCTAATAATAAACCCCACTTATCTGTCTATGGCCAGAAAAAAACCCAGTGGCCCAATTCATTTTTCTCTTGCTCCTAGGCTCATTCAGTCCTGGTTGCCAGCATTTTACATGCATTTTTGTGGTTTTACTATGGACCATGCACTAAGAAAAAGTGCAATTCTGGAGTAAATCAGTTGCAGAATGAAAATTCCAGCAGATTTAAGTGGGGCTTTTAACCCTTTGCTTTGCAAAGTATTGGATACCCCTCTGGCACTCAAAGGATTAAAAATTTCAAACTTCTTTAGCACTCAAGGGGTTAAAAGTCCCATTTAAAGTTGACCTGTCACTCCTGAGACACATTTAGTTTGTTTTACAGACAATTAGATTTTGCCTCTAATATTTACTGACCATTTTCTGATACATAAATTATTTTTGAGAAATTAATCTTTATGTTTTGGTGGCACAGTGTGGCACTTAATGCTAATTCCCTGTACAGTCTTCAAGGTCAAACACAATTTTTGGGGGGATTCACTAAGTTGTGATGAACTGGTGTTAAAGAGTCGATGAATTGGAGATGACTTCTCCAGTGATATTACTTCTCCAGTTCCTATGTTATTCTATAGAACATATGCACTAAGATCTCCAAAGCTGGAGGAATCTTAGTGCATTGGCTCCATAAAATAACACAGTATATCACTGGATAAGTTATCTCCACTTTATCACCTCTTTATCACGTCTTAGTGAATATCCCCCTTGTGTTGTTCTCAAGGTGTGGGGCGCTGCCTATATTCGTTCATAACACAAGGCACATTTGTGGCCGGCTCAAAAGGGACTGACAGCGCAGGCGCACGGACGTCACTGGGACGAGATGTCCGTGCTTCCTGTTCCAGTGACAGTCAGAAAAAGGATGAAATCTTCAGAACCGGGTAATATTTCTGGTGACTAGCGCTACTAAGCAGCTAGTCGCCAGATGCAGAATCAATACAGGTTAGGTTTTTGCGGGGTGGTAGTTCCCCTTAAGCTGTGATATAGAGGTGATAATACTGAGATAACATCTCCAGTGTTGTCACTTCTGTAAAATCTATGTTATTCTATGGAACCAATGCACTAGGAGCTTGATTCTATTAGCCTCGTTAGTATCCAAAACAAGCAGTGGTGATTCTGACAGCACAGTTTACAGTTCTATAAACTGTGCTGTCAACAATTACCGCTGGCACAAAATTTGCACCCATTGGACATAACATAAAAAAAACAGACTTTGCTGTCCTATTCCATGCGGTGTAGGCTGACCATACCTCACCTTTAAAAAGGGACACATCGAAAATAGGCATATTTCAGGAATGCATTAAATCAAAGCAACCCGGTAGTATGCATTTTTCATGTGTGTCCCTTTTTAAAGGTGAGGTATGGTCAGCCTAATTCGGTGGCTTCACCACATGTAACTAAAAAAGAAGAAGAAGCGCAAAAAAATATCTGAAAATAGCATCTGTGTAGTAATAGACCAAAAAAAAACGTGAATTTACTCACAGGAAAGGAGGTGGAAATGGACACATAAAGGGGATGACGAAGGGGATGATGAAGTGAGTAGAGGACTCACAAAACATGTTGGGCTATTAATAAATACTTCATATCTATTGCACATTCTAAGAGTGACTCGGGAATTTGTTTGGTATATCTTATATGCTATCTCAACGGACATATTCGGTGAGTGTATTTATTTATCCTTAAGGGGCATACTTCTTGTAGTACGGTATTACCCTTAGAGGATCTCTCCTTGTGTCCTGTTTGTTCAGAATATTCCGCTGTTTCATGCTGGTTTACAAGGAAAACGTGGAAACTACTAATGAAGATTGTCTCCAAGTGTAGCCTTTATGTGTCCATTTCCACCTCCTTTCCTGTGAGTAAATTCACGTTTTTTCTGGACCATTACTACACAGATCCTATTTTCAGATATGATTTTTGCACTTCTTCTTCTTTTTTGGTTTGAGGTTCTAGTTGGGATTGACCCTGCAAGGTGACTACTGGACACACATGGAGAAAGCTGCATAAACATTGAAGAATTTTATTTAATGACTTGCTTATAATAAGAAGAAAAAGTGAGATTTCTTAGACTGTTAAGATTTTTTCACTTATTCACTCCCTTATGCTCTTGGTTTTTTGTGCTGTGTGTATTTGTTTTTTGCCTCACCCCATGTGAAGGACCGCACTGTTCATCGTGAAAATCCTGCTCCATGAAAAGGAGGAGTAGAGTCCCTAACACAAGGTGAAAACTGATTTCCAACACATACCTGTGGCTGAAAAATAGAAAAAGATTAACTCTATGAGTGCCAGTTGTATATGCAATGCATTATACAGCATTGCATACCCCCACTGGCACTCATAGGGTTAATCTAGAAACAGTGAACACATGTCCCAACAAATAAAAACTTACCAGTAATTCTGATGTCCAGTCTCAGTTCAAAAAAATTGGCAGCCTGCACTTTGCTGGGAAGTGCTTACACACCTTCCAGCCAATCAGCTTCTATGATGTTCCCGCCCACTTTTCTTCCTTCCCACCCTGTTCTGCCCATTTCCAGCTTCTACTTCCCACCTTGTTCCTTCCACTTCTCCTCCTTCCAACACTTTTCCTCCTATTTCCCACCCACTTCTCCTCCTTCCCAGCCATGTTCTCTCACTTACCATCCACTTCTTGGGACACAAGGGTGATAATCTCCACCCACCCTTTTAAGCCTCACCCCATTTACATCCCACTGGTCGCAGCACATGAGCCCTCTCCGGGGTCTCAAGAAGAGGAACTTCCCAGATACGAATATTAACCTTTAAAGTAACTAAGAAAGCAGATTCTGGGAAATTTGTATCATGTTCTGTTGTTTTTATGGTCTTTTTCCTGATTCATTGTCTGGTTTTATGTCAGTTTCCTTGTTTGGCCAAATCCTTGTCCCTAGCCCTGATTTTCCCTTTGTCGTGAGCCTTTATCAAGTGTCAGTTTCTCAGTACTGGCGCACGATCTAAGTGTTCTAGTTCTTGTTGAGTTGTTCCCAGTCCTGTTACTGAGTTGCCGTTGCCTTTCCTCCAGTGTCATCTCTGTGTACTGACCATAGCATTGTTTCCTGACTACCCTACAGCTTATCGTTCTTGTACTTCGCCTCCAGCATTGATTCTCCATCATTGTCCCCGGCTCTCCTTTTGACTACTCGTCTTCTTCTTTTCTATTGTGTACCTCCTTGCTCTCCTATTTCAGAGTCAGCCCTGCTTTAATGATTATGTGGTACTTTTGTTGCCATCTACTTCCATTTACTTGAATATTTGACTGTGTTCATCATTTGTACTGGAGCAGTTTTAGTTTGACTATTTGACTCTCAGCTGTTCCTGCTGTTGTCTTCCTCTGTTCGACTTATTCGACCATCAGTCGTATTCTAGCCCAAACAGTTTGGGTTTGAATCATTCGTCAGTTGGTCGAATCTCTGAGTCGGAGTTCAAATGCCAGACCACCAGCTTCCCCTGTTCCAGCTAAGCAAAATTTAAGTGGCAGTGCTGGTATTCATTCTGTTATATTTCATTGTCCTCCCGTCAACCCAGTAGGTAGTTACTATCTCCTGGGCAGTCATCCTGGGTGCGGGCCGGCTCCTCCGGTCGACACTAAATTGATCTTGTGATCAGCATCTTTAGTTCAGCCTTGGCCACAGCAAAGCTGTGTAGGGAGGTAGTCTAGTTCAGCCAGCACCTAGCCTACTCCTCGATCTTTAGCATCTGGTCTATTGAGGTTCCCCTGCTGCTACCTGTTGGTGTAGTGAGCTTGTCCCAGTGTTATCTTTTCTCTGGGTATTCCCTATATATTATATCAATAGTTGCTGATTTTTCTCTGTAGAGCTGCTCAAAGAGAGGTTCCAGTCAGCTGCCATTGGGTGATACCAGCTTGCAATATGTCTCTGCCTTTTCTAACCCAGAGGTGTTTCAGTCAGTCCTCAAGGAACCCTTAAAATGCTTAGAGGTACAACTACCTGAACACACAGTAGACAAGCAGTATTTCTACCTCTGCTTTTCTGGTAGAAATGGCTTCAATTCAGAGGCCAAAGAAGAAGCCAGTTGGTGCAGATCATATGGACTCTCTCTCCCTGAGAACTTGGCCCTTTGCCCTGAGACCCTGAGATCTGGGTTAAAACTATGTGTCTTAGGGTAAAACCCTGAGTGTTCCCAGTTATGCTATTGTGTCATAAACTGCACCCTCTGTAATTTCTCCCCTAAGTGCTTGGTGTGAAGGGGCCACTTAGACTTTAGTATGAGAAAAAAATGGTTATCTCCTTATATATAAACATTAAATACAGCAATTCTGGGACAAAGCAACTGCATAAAAGGGGAACATAAACATTCCCATGATTAACCCTTTGAATGCTAGATAGCTCCAGTGCATCGTGAAACATGCACCAGAGACTCAATTTTTTAGAGTTAATTACAGGGTCTCCATGGACAGAGGCTGAGTCTCTGGCTTTGGAGAGTTTCCTATGTAATTCTGCCCACTTCTCCTTTCTTCCTACTTCCCACCATGACCCACCCACTTGCCACCCATTCTTATATTAAACTCCACCTTTCCTACCCTCAATCCCACGTAAAGGGATAATAATCCTTAAATATTACTAATCCCCATATTGTAGATATGGTAAAAAGATTTGATTTGTCCCCAGGTTCATCTCTCAAACCTTTATGGTTTGAGAGATAACCGTACGCAAAGTTCCGCCCTCCGTCACCCTTCACTGAAGTCAGCGTTGTACTGACTGCAGGGATATCCGGTCTTATTTTCATCAGGCGGCTCTGCAGCAGAGCTGAGATCGAGTTAGTAAAAAATAATTATTTCATTGAAACAGTCTTCTATGTGTGTTTGCAAACCAGGCACACGTAGAAGACCGTTTCAGTGAAATCATTCTTTTTCACTAACACAATCTCGGCTCAACTGCAGAGCTGCAATCCTGTCGTACGACAGACTTCCCCTGCCGTCAGTACAATGCTGACTTCAGGGAACGGGGAGGGAGGGGGGAACTTTGCTTACGGTTATCTGTCACACCATAAAGGTTTGAGGGATGACACTGGGGACAACTCAGTTCTTTTTAAAATGACTAAAATATGGGGATTAGTAATATTTAAGTATTACTATCCCTTTAAGCTGTGCTCACCCAATTAAGAAACACCCACTTTATAACAGAATTTGTGTCAATTACATATGCCCACCCCAGGTAATGAGCTCTCTCCAGGGGCTCCAAAGAAGAATGTCCCCAAGTATGTATGTATCTTTATTTATATAGCGCCATACATGTACACTGAGCTTAACAGAATTTGAAATAATACAATACAAAAATACAGAACAGGGTTAAGAGCATTAAGCTAAAGTGCGATCACTGAATTATTTTGGGGGAAAGTGCAGCAAGGGAAACATACATTGGGAAAGGGACCCTGCCCCAAGGAGCTTACAATCTAATTAGGTATGCTCGATAGCATTCAAGGGGTTAAAAGCCCCAGTTAAATCATTGGTAATTTACAACATTTTTATTTATTTTGCACATGGCTGCTGGTTTTGTCCAAGAAACAGTGGTTCTCAAACTGTACTCGACTGGAACCCCAGAATTCCAGCACCTCTTGGGTGATGGAGAGGTCTAGAATGCATTGTAAAACAATGCTTTTGTAGACCTCTCCAGAATCCAAGGGGTTAAAGGGTTTGACTGTTCGGGTTGTACTGACATTTCAATTCAAACCAGTAGGTTACACTGGACACAAAATTTGATAAATCACTGGCATAAAATATGCTGTTTCAAAGCTTAACCCTTTGAGTGCCAGAGGGATACGCAAAGCGTTGTATAGCCCTCTGGCACTCAAAGGGTTAGAAAACAAAAAACAAAATGTCCCCTCATATCATATTCACATAAAAAGAAAGGACTATAATACCTATGAATCAGTTTGCCAGGCGTGCTCAGCAGCTGCACAGCCTCTTGGAAAACAGAAATGGCAATTACAGTTCTGCTTATTTAACTTCATAAAACAAAACATAAACGAGCATCTCTGATTCTCAACATAATTAGGAGTCACTGGCCCCTGCAAAGTGTAAAGTGGTCTTCGGGGATTACCCACCTGACATTTTTCCAGTCTGTCACTGAGAGGACCAAGAGAGTCATGAGGTTCATTCCTCAAAGTTCCCCTCATTAAATCCAAGACTGGTCCAGAAACACTTTAACACCAAATAATGAAAATGTTAATACATGGGGTGTATGTAGAACTTGATGGGCTCCCCAAAAAGAATTTTGAAGTAGGGGGAAGGTAGGGGAGGTGCAAGAAGACATGGGGATGATAAAGCCAGTAAGGGAGGAGATACAGTCAGAGATCCATGAAGTACATATAAATGACAAGGATAATGAGGGTATCTAGAGAGTGGTTAAGCTGACTTTTTTCACCCATATCGCCTGCATCCCTGGTAATAGTTATACCCTTGGTTATATGAAATAACTCTTGGATGCTAGAGACACAGTGTGTTGGAAATTAATGGGTGCTCCCACAGAGAGCATGTGTAAGACTAAACTATAGGCCTCAGGAAAGAAATAATATTTACAGATGTAAGTATGAATTATGGTTTACTGAAAGGAATAGCATCATATAATATGGACGATTTAGATGTACTCCCACTACCTGGAGATGCTTCATTCAGAAGTTATTGTTCAGTCTTCTATTTTTGTTGAATGTGGTAATTACATGGCTAGTTATTTTAGGGTGGCTCTTTTGCTACAGTAGTTTATGGAGCACTCTTGTCACTGACAATAGACCTCCATAGACTTCTGTAGACACAAGAAAATAGATGTTGCTGTTCCTATCACTTACTATAGAGAGCTGCATCCTATGACCCGAGCCCTCCCTTAGAGTTTATTATAAAAAATGCTTTCTGGACACCAGCTGGAGATGATGCTAACAGTTTGATGCATAAATGTTTGAAATGTAATAATTTTTTAATGAAATATCTTCCAGCTGTGGGGAACTCTTGTTTTGCTTTTCCTTTAACGTTTCTCAGAGGATTTTGTTGCAGTGATTACATCATCCATACTGATATAAAAACACTTATGAAGTTTGTATTGCAAGGTGAACCTTTATTAATTAAAGATGGGAAATCCTTCATTGAGAACTAATTATCATAGCATTTATATTGAGGAAGGCTGTTTACTGTTACTTTAAGGGTGGATTGTAAAAAGCACCTATTGCACTTAACAAGTGAATAAGTACACCAGAAGCCATCCATGTAACATTCCACTATATAATTATCCCCATGTTAAATTGCTCCACTTGTGAATTCCTAGTGCTTATTCCCATGGAGGTCTGACTTATTCAAAACATACACTTTTACCTGGAGCAACGAGCCATGCAAGAATGGGAAATAACATATATATCAAAATATTCATTCAGCTGAGGTAAAATAACTAAAATGGAGAAAGTATGTCAATGGGTTGGATGTGAAGCGTACTGATGCAGTTCACACTATACAGGGAGTTTAATCAGAATCTTGGACATTTTGAAATTCCATTTTCTCCTCATATTTCCAATTCTCATTCTCATTTCTGAGCAGGGCTGGGTAATCTGTGGCCTACTAGCTGCTGTTGGACTACATATCATGAAAGATGCTGGGAGTTGTAGAACAACCATAGCTGGAGAACCACATGTTTTTAAGTCAGTTCTATATTTGTATATCCCTGTTTGTCAGCTCATCAATTCAGGGAATGTGTAATAGTGAACTGCTTATTTTATATTTCACCTTTCTTTTCTTGGAACTAAATGATAGGGGATCATTTTCTGGATGATGCTTCATTATAAAGTTATTGTAGCTCAGCTGCATTTTGTTTTTTGTTTTTTTTTGTTTTTCAATTCAATTACAATTTCTATTGTAGTGAACATATGGCACTGTTCCTGTCTTTTACTATGGAACACTATGGTTTACACTTCCCAACAAAGCAGACTATTTAAACTATTTGCTTGAAGAATACCGTTGGATTTTTGTTTTGTTTGAGCTGTGATAATGTTTGAGTAAAGGGTCTTTCAGCAGTGGGCATATCCTTGTTTTACTCATCATGAAAAGTTCTATAATACATATATTTCATAAAAAATGATTTTTACAAGGGTACTAAATCATTTTATAGACATTCTGCAGTTTGAGTTTTCCGAGGATGGTTTTACTATTATTGTAATGTATAATTCTACTTGAAAAGCTGGCCATGAAAATGGAGCAAAACAATTGCAAGTAAGAAAGCAGATTGTACAGTGGTGCCAGTATCTGTAATGATCCTAAAAAGAGTAACATAATTTATGGGTTGTAATAACTTTTGGTGAACCAACATACAAGTATTGTAAGGTGTTCTAATACATACATTGCATTTAACCCCATGGATACTAGAGGTGTCACCAGTGGATTGCAAAATAATGTGTCAGAGACATCATGCCCTTTGAAAAGTTTCATCTTACAATCAAAAATTGGTGGTAGATAAACATTTTCCATCTAGTCTGCAGCAATGTTTTATTATGTAAAAAAATATATTATAGGGATTAAAACAAATGTCCTTCGCATGCTAGGAAAAGCTTCATACAATATATGTAATGTCACCACCAGGTGACACTATTGCTATTGCTTTCTGTGGACAACCTGCAACCTGACTGCAGCCAAGAAACAAAAATTCCCCAAACACAGCAAAACAAAAATGCATTTTATTGTTTGTGCAGTAATAACATTTTAATGCAGCATTTTCCATCAGCTTTTACTCAGCTTGAAAAGTATATATTTGTTTTAAAAAATTACTATGCCTTTAATTGAATGAATATTAATATGTTTATTCATATAGCGCCACAAGTGTACGCAGCAATTTACAATTTAAGTGTTTAAACAATGCAGGGTTACAGTTACCTTGTAGAGTGAAACATTGGGTGCGAGGTCCCTGCCTGAAAGCTTACAATCTAAAGTGGTAATGAGAGACATACAGAGTGCATGAGGGTCAAGTGCTGAATACGTGCTAATTAATTAATTATTTAATTAAAAAAAGATAACATTTCCTATTTCAAACAACATTGATGAAAATAAACCTATACAGTCCTACCATTAATTCAACTGCTGTTAGATTTTACAGCAGCTGCTAAGAGCTAGGTGGATGGGGGAGGAGACAAAAAAGTAATTTGCATTAGAGCCTAACTCCCACAGATTATCGGCACTTAGGCAAAAACTACAAAACACAGGAACAAATACCAAAATTAATATAGTTATTTCACCATGTTTATTAAAATAAATAATACTTGTTTTGATAAAAGTTTCCATTTAAGAAGTAAGAAGTAAGAGCTTTCACTACAAGCTAACACAGTGAATAAGGATGGGTTCAAACAAGGATAGAAACTCCAAAATTACAGGAAAACAATTCCATAACTCCTTGGGCAATGGATAATGTGTACCACTGTGTACAATCAAAGGGTAGGCAGAAATTATTAATTTGAAAAAAATAATAAAAATATATTATATACTGAATAAACATTTTTAATAGTGTGTCTTGATTAAGAAAGATATCATCTTTAGTGTTCTTAAGGTTTTGTACTAAGGCTGGTGATGCAATGTTCAATGTCATGATTACAAACAGCCACCTTGGAAAGCGAGGATAATCATAATTTATTGCACAAGCTACAGCAACCAATGGCCGCAGTCAGTTTTTGTAGTGTACTACCACAAACACATCCTACTCCTTTCCCCTTACCCTGACCTAGCACATTTAGGGAAAGATGTTCAAAAAGTGGTGGTAACTGAAATTGTCTGTAATCAGGTTAAAAAGTTCTTACTCCATGGTTCGTCAATTTTCAGTGATCTTACTGTCATTTTTTGCATCCAATTCCACCATCTCCTTCAAAGGGAAAACTCACTCTTAAAAGTGATTTAATCTACCATCATATTGTAAGGTATTTAAAATAAATAAATAAATAAATTACAGTCATTTTTTCCTGACAAAATAGAAATGGTTTCCCACAACTTTAGTGCATCTCCCCCGAGCTCTCTCTCTATTTGCCTGTCAGTCTACCATAGTTAGCATACAAAAAGCTGCTCTCTCTCAAGCACAGACTGAGAACAGGTGAGAAACTGTCACTCTCATTTAGACTCATTCAGAACGGCAGAAACACATGGGGGGAACTCTCCACATTGGGGGCAAATACATAATTATAATTTATTTCAATGCAATGAAGAAAGCACAAAAAAACTGAAAAACTGATATTTTCATGGCAATTACCTCAGAAGGCAGTAAGAGCTGCCGGCCGGCAGCTCTTCAGCAGAGCCGAACTAGCGCTATATAGAAAGAAATACTTAATTGGAATGGTCTACAAAGTGTGCTTGCAAACCAGGCACACTTTGTAGATCGTTTCAATGAAGTATATAGTTCTATATAGTCCTATTTCAGCTCTGCTGAAGAGCTGCCGGTCCCGGGACCAGGATCTACTTCTGTCAGCTAGAGCACTGATGTCTATGAAAGGGGCATGATGAGGGAACTTTAGATGCTTAAATCTCTCAAAAAATACATGTTTGAGAGATGGGACATACCTCATTGTATTAACATTCTTAGTGTCTACAATATTAACATATGTTAAAATGGACCATTACGGAGTAGCTGCTCCTCTTCATCCTGTTGTGTCTGGGCCCGCATCTCAGGGGTACTGCTGCATGGCTGACTGAGTGGTCGGACATCCCTGCATCACCCGACCGGCGACCTGTAGATCTTACTGGGCCCCTTCCACATTCGGCTCCTGCCATCGGTGCACAATCGACAGACATGTAAGTGGCCTCTGTCAGGGGCTTGATCTGGCTTGGCTGGTGGCTGGGGGGACACTGGTTGTGTCACTCTACCTCCTCTCTTTTGGGTGTCCTGCTGCCTCACTATAGCCTGCCACCCTACTCTCTGCTGCTGGGATCCTACCCTGCCTACTCAGACCGCTCCTCTGCCTCCCTCTACTTCTTTTTAGCTCTCCATCCTTTTATTGTTTTTTCTCCCAGTCCCCTGTTCCCTCCCATAGGCTCTTCTTCTGTCTGCCACATATTCCCCCTGAGATTCCTCCTTTCAGGGGGTCTGTACCAACTCATGGGGGATGGATACATACTCCTGCATCTATTTGCCTCTATAAGCACTATGTTAGCCCCCCACAGCGAATCTGGATACTGCCCATACTAGTCTTGAGGACACACCAGTCGTTACCCATCTCTACCTGCTGCATTACTCCTTTGTGGACTTTGGGCTCTTTGGACACTCAGGCCTTTGCTCTTTAGCACCTTGCAGGGTGAGGTGCTTATCAACTACACTTTACTGCTAACTACTGTCGGCTGAGCTGTATTAACCTTCATTGTTGCCTGCTCCCCCCCTACAGCTGTCAACTACTCTGTCTGCTGCCACTACCAGGACTGTTAACCTCATCTTTGACCACTTCACCCTCTGAAGCCTCTCCTGTGTTTATATGCATGATTCTGACCTGTGCCTGAGTCTACGCTTCGTTCAATATTGTTTTATAGAGAGCGGCTTTGTGCTCCTACACCTATTCATTCCCATGTTTGTTATTTTCCCTTATTTGTACCCCACATCTGCCCCGTGTATTATTATGGCCCTGTAAGGGCACACTTAGTTGCTTGTGATGCTACTACTGTCCGTGAATCATCACCCTTTTTGTTATTTTCCCTTTTTTGTGTCCCCCTACCTCTCCCATATATTTTTTGGTACTTCAGCAGTACCTGCTCACAAGATGGCCTTCTCTGGCTTTTGGTCTCTTGTCTTTGCAGTGGTGACCTGTGGGGCATCCACTACCATGTAAAGTGTCCTTGTATCTTGTGGACTTCCCAGTCCCTTGTTTGTGGTGTGTAGACATGTGATACTTATGCTCTGTGCCCTCCCAGCCTCCTTCTCCAACTGTGAAATCCATCCTTGTTTCCTCAGGCACTTTGCTCAAGTATTTTGCTTTATTGCTGCTGGTTCATCCACTCACTGGTCTGATTCACCCGCGGAAGATTGGGATTTCTATGAGAGTTTGTCAGCAAGTAATAGTGAAAGAAGGGCTGGGGGTCATTGCTAATTATGTTACTCTCCACCTCATCAATTCCTGGAGATGTCTCACCCTGGATATATGAGACTTTTATGAGGAATGCTATACACCTGTTGAGGCTTTCCATGTCTTCTTGTTATTCAGCCTCTTACCACGGATCAGGCCTGGACTGGCCATCGGGCATACCGGGCATTTTCCCGGTGGGCCGGTCCAGCGACCCAGGCTCTGTAGTAATACAGAGCGCTGGGAGATGACATAATCTCCCAGCGCTCTGTATTTCTGCGACCCACGCGCGGGAGATTCAGCTCTGTGCCGAAGGAGGCACAGAGCACTGTTAAGTTCCTGGTAATCTAGCGGCATACCATGTGGTAGGGGATCAAGGGGCATTGTGGAGACGAATGGGCAATGTGTAGCTGAAGGGGCTTTATGGGGCACTGATGAAGGTGGCATTGTGGAGATGAAGGGTAATTGTTGAAGGCGGCATTGTGGACATGAAGGGGGCATTGTGGACATGAAGGGAGCATCGTGGAAGGGGGCATTGTGGACGTGGAAAAGGCATTGTGAACATGGAAGGGGCAATGTGGAGATGAAGGGGGCATTGTGGAAGGGGCAATGTGGAGATGAACAGGGCATTGTGGAAGGGGGCATTGTGGACGTGGAAAAGGCATTGTGGACATGGAAGGGGCAATGTGGAGATGAAGGGGGCATTGTGGAAGGGGCAATGTGGAGATGAAGGGGGCATTGTGGAAGGGGCAATGTGAAGATGAAGGGGGCATTGTGGAAGGGGCAATGTGGAGATGAAGGGGGCATTGTGGAAGGGGCAATGTGGAGATGAACAGGGCATTGTGGAAGGGGCAATGTGGAGATGAACAGGGCATTGTGGAAGGGGCAATGTGGAGATGAACAGGGCATTGTGGAGGTGAACAGTGTGGGCAATGTGGAGGTGGGGAGGAGGATGGGGTGTGCAGTGTGGAGCTGGGCAGAGTGTGGGGGTGAATATGTGGGCGGGTTAGGGGATTGTGTCCGGGTCGGAGGGGGGTGGGGGCATCAAAATGCACCTTCGCCCTGTGTATACATAAATCCTTGTACCGGCCTGGGGGCCGGTCCGGGAGTTTAAAAAAAAAAAAAAAAAAAAGAGAGCGAACACGCCCCCCCCCCCCCCCCCCAATGGGCTGCTCAGAAAATAAAAATGGGCTGCTCAGCTTTAAATGCCCGGGCCTATTTTTTGTCCCAGTCCGCGCCTGCCACGGATACTCTCCTTTGGATACCTGGCTAGACATTTGACCTCTTTTACATATTGAAGGGAGTCTTCACAGCTTTAAGGAACATGTCCAGTATAGTCTACTGTTTTTTGGCATCCAAGTCACTTCACCTTGCCCCCACATGTATCATTTGAGTGACTGCTTGCTATGCTGCTGTACCACGTCTCCTACACATGGACCTTTTACATTACATACAAATCCCTCTTTTTTTTCTTTATGATTATTCTTACTATAGTTCTGTTGTTGTTTAACTCTCATTTTCTTCCTTATAGGTTCTGGGATCTTGTTCTCTGTCAGACTCTTCCCCTGGACCGGCTGTGATTTTTTTTTTCCCGGGTCCTTTTTGATTTGTCAGAGGGCCAGTCTGATAGAGACTTTATTAGTTGCACCAGGGATTGGTATCTTGGAACATGGGAGACAGTGTTGGGTTGTGCTCTCTGGAGTGGCTCTATATGTAAGTCATTGTTAATGGGTGGGTGATAACTTTGCTGGTGGACTGAGGTTGAGTGGTATACCCGTCGGGCCCTCTTGGGCTGTGCGGAGCTCCCGGGCTTCCTCTCTCCTTTCCTTCAGTTGGGATGGGGGTGATGTAGAGTATTTTGCCTGATTTGTGGGACTGTTTTTGAAGCTTATCTTACTCCATCTTGCCCCATCTGTGTCCACTAGGCGACTTGTTGCTACAATGCTGACATATGTCTTATATGCATAGGCTTTTTGCATTGCATGACATCACCTTTTATTTTCTGTTCCATTGCTGTTCACTGCAGTTGTTCTTGCTGCTATTGCTAGCTCTCATTTTCTTCCTTACAGGTTATGTGATGATCTTCTCTGTCTGGCTTCCACCCTGGATCAGTTATAAATTTGTTCCGGGTCCTTTCCTGGTTGCCTGGGGTCAGTCAGGAAGGGAATTTCTCTGCTATGCCAGAGTCTGAATATTTTGGGATGTGGGGGACAGTGATCGAATGGGTACTTTCTGAATTGGTTAAATGTGTACCATTGATGATGGGTGGGGATGTTTTTAGTGATTACTGATTTGTGGGTTCCTCTTAACTGTTTATTGAACAAGCTCCCTTTTGGGGGGTGCAGTGCCATGGCGGGGATTGATTCTGTTGTCTATCTTGGCACTGGGCTCACTGGTTTGTTATAATGCCACAACTATCATTTTCTTTACATTACTCAATCTGGGATATAGTCCACAGGTTCATAAGAACTAAAGTTCTTTAATATGTTGATAAGTCCATTATGGACTAAGTTTTTTGTGTTTGTTCTGCCTGTGTCTATTGTATTGTCAGTGAATGCCTCTGGGTGGTTTGATCTGTGGTTCTCCTGCCCCATACCCCGTTGTTCTTGTCGGACTAGCGTCTCCTCACTGGGAGAGGCGTTGTTTTTCTTTATTTCTGCCCACACTTTCTGGCTTCTCTGTCACTGGCTGCCACCATAGAGGATTCTTCCTGTCTAACTAGACCTACTCCTCATTCTCTCTGCTTTACTTCCTGGAATGTTGGGGGCATACATAGTCCTGTAAAGCATAAACAAATTTTGAGTCATTTATGCCACTTGCATTCTCAAGTTGCTCTGTTGCAAGAAACTCATCTCACAGATGACGAACATGCTAAACTTCGAAAGAGAATGGGTGGGGCATAGTATTGCTGCTTCCTATTCAAGCAAAAAGTGGGGTTTAGCCGTTCTTGTCCATAAATCCCTTGCTTTTGTACCTTTACAGACTATTCACAATCCGGAAGGATGTTTTCTGTTGGTACATTGTGAGATTGATCAAAAACCTTTTGTAATCTGCAATGTGTATGCCCACAATGATCCTACTTACTCTTTTTTCGCATCTCTTCTTCCGCACATATTACCATACACTCCTGGTAATATTTTGCTGGGTGGGGATTTTAATATTATTCTTAACCAGCAATTGGCAAGAAGCGGGCGTCCTACCATCCCTTGCAACGCTTAATGGATCAGGTCCCTCTTACTGACATCTGGCGCCTTACTCATCCTTACTCATAGCTTCTTCTCTCATCCCCACGGTACTTTTACAGCTAGATTATTTCTTAGGTTCCACGGCTATTCTCCCTTTGGTTACTTCCTGTCAAGTTCACGATATCCTTATCTTGGACCATGCGCCTGTTACCCTGCATCTGTCCTTTCGTCCTCCTGTGCATTCCTCCTTTTCTTGGCATATGCCATCCTTTCTCACCCAATCCCCTGATTTCTGTGCTAGTCTTCGGAACGTATGGCTTGTGTTTCAATCTGATAATGCTCTTCACTCTTCTAACCCAGCTCTATTCTGGCTGGCGGCTAAGGCTGCTTTGAACAGTCATATCATCTCTTATGTTACAAAGCTTCGGAAGGAAACAGCAAATAAACTTGTGCAGCAACAGTGTACGCTCACCGCTTGTTACGCCACTTACTTTGCTGTGGACTCGGCTTTAAACAGCTCTAAATATCTTGATGCCAAAAGGGCAAATGAAACGGTATTGTCTACCGCTGTGCAATTTCAATTGTCTAAACATTCAGCGCATTTCTATCGCAATGCTAACCTGCAAGGTAGACTGTTAGTTCACCTGACTAAGCTTACACATGGCCCAAATATTATTCGTTCTATACAGCGGCGCAACTTAACGGTCATGACGGACCCGGCGGATATTAATGCGGCTTTTGTTAGGTACTTCGCCAAACTATATGGTCCTGAAACAGATGACCCTTCTGCTCAATCTGATTTTTTGCAGCATTTGTCTTTACCTATACTCACGCATGACCAACGTTCACTTTTGGAGGATCCTATCACTGCTAGGGAACTAGAGCTGGTGCTTAAATCCTTACGTAATGCCAAATCACCAGGGCCGGATGGTCTTCCAGCTGAGTTTTACAAAATTTTGTGGGAGGACATTTCTCCCACGTTAGTGTCTCTTTATAATACTATATTCGATTTGCATGTCATGCCTTCTTTTTTCACTCTTGCTAGGATTATCCTACTGCATAAGCCTGGGAAGGATCCTAACCAGTTTGAATCTTATCGGACAATATATCTTTTGTATATGGATTATAAGATCTTTAGTAAAGTTATGGCAAATAGACTCAATCGACTACTGCCTCAGCTCATTACACCGGAACAGACAGGCTTTATTTCAGGTTGGTATTCGGTGACTAGTATTCGTACTGTGATTGAGGCTATTATTAAATCCTCAGACTTTCCTTCTAACAATAATCTGCTTATACATTTTGATGCCGAAAAGGCTTTTGACAAAATCCTTTGGCCTTATCTATTCCAGGTTTTAGAAATCCAGGGCTTTGGTCCGCTGTTACGTGCTCTAATTGAACAGTCTTATTCTAAGCCCCAAGCCACAATTTCCACTAACTCTGTTAAATCCTCTCTCTTTAAACTTTTCAGGGGTACCAGACAGGGTTGTCCCCTCTCTCCACTTCTCTTTAATCTAGCGCTGGACCCCCTTCTTCGTACATTATTGGCCTTACCGGATTTTCAGGGCATTAGGGTGGGAACTGTGGAAAACAAACTTGTGGCATTTGCAGATGATCTACTGCTATTTATCCGTAATCCGCATTCTGCTCTCACTTCCATTATTCAGGTTTTTGAGAGCTTTCAGAGGGTGGCGGATTTTACAATTAACTTTGGCAAGTCTGTGGTAATGTGCCTTTCCCCACGACCCCCGCTTTCCCTACCCTTTTCCTGTCCATTACAATGGTCTACTCGTCATCTCAAGTTTTTGGGTATCCTTTTACCTAGGGATATCTCTGCGCTTCACCAGACCAATTTTAATCCCTTGCTACATAGGTTGACATTGGACTTTCTTGCCTGGAAGGCATTGCCCCTGACATTCATTAGTCGTATTAATTTAATTAAAATGATAGTCTTTCTGCGCATCTTATATTTACTGCACCTGCTACCATTATATCTTTCAGCAACAGACATTCAATCACTTAACTGTCGCTTCCAGGGGTTTCTATGGAGTGGCAAACGCCCCAAGATGAATTTGGCCAAATTAACCCAACCTAAACAGCCTGCTGGGTTTAACTTCCCACATCTACAATTTTATAATGTAGCCTGCCTTCTCCGGTATGCGAAAGACTGGCTGGATTGCCCCATGGTTTATACAGACCCTGATAGAGACCAGTGTTTTTGTCCGTCATTGAGTCTTTCTTACATTCTGCATACTCCCTTATCTTCTCTCCCCCCTCCTTGTGTGGCTAATCCTTTACTTATATCTACTGTGAAGGGTTGGTAGCACATACGATATCACCTTTTTAAGTCACGTTATGTTTCGGTTTTTCTACCCTTTACGCGTAACTCTTTTTTTCAGGGTGGGGGGCTGATGCCCGGTTTCTTCAATGGGCCTCTCGGGGTATAACATCAGCGGGTCACTTGCTTAATCCCGTAAGTCAACAGATGTACTCTTTTCCAGATTATATATCCAAATATACTCTACCGTCTAATCATCTTTTTGCTTTTTTTACAGGCCAAACATTACGTTTAGTCTCTTCTACCGGTTTTGTCCAAACAACTTATGGCTAATCCGCTGGATTGTTTAATTAAAAAGCTTTCGGCAGTGTCTTTCAAAACTTCTCAAATTTATAGAACTATTTTTTCAATGGCTCATACGAATTTAGTACCTCCGAGCGTGTCAGGTTGGCTGACGGATATACCCATGCTAACGGTGGACCAGCTGGAGGTTGCAACCTCAGTAGCACTGTAAACGGAGCTTGCTGTAACGCTTCATAATAGAAATCCAGCTTCGAAGGGGAGCATGAACGCACTCCCTGGGGCAGCTGGGAAGTCCTGAGACATCATGGAGTCCTGCAGAACGGGGAAGTGCCTAATTTTGCAGGGCAAATATCTCCACTACCAGGTGACTTGAAGAACACACACACACACACAGCACTAATGTCAGGTTAAACATTAAAATGAATGGTAAAACTTTGGTTTTAGGTGATAGTTCCGCTTTAACTGTACCAGAGAATATTTGTTTACCTGATAGAATGCAGATGTGGGAAACAACTTATCTATTTATTTTATTTATTTAGAAAATGTTTTACCTGAATGAATACATTGAGATTTCTCTTTTTTCATGCGTATCCTGGAGGACATACATGGGATACATCACAAGTCAGTTAAAGACAAATCTCTAGAACATAGGAATAACATTCTCATGAAATCAAGGCAATATATCTGTGATGATAGACTAGGAAGCACTCAGTGTAAGCTGCCTGTATATACTTAGCAGAATGGAGTCTCCACAAAGAAGAAATAGGCAGCTATTAATATGAAAGAACAGAACAATAGACAACAATACAGGATATACTACTCAGCAGGCCTCAGTGAGCAAGGTTCTAGAGTACTCTGGTTGGGGAGTTTAGCTGGCTGGCGATGCCTGCTCTAGGGATGCCTTGCTGGGGCCTAAGCCGTGTTAGAGGTGCTGCCCATGAAGCCAGATAGCAGAATGACAACCCTAGATACAGCAGCTACTCACTGCGACAGGAATCAGAGAGAACAGAACTTACTCGCAGTATAGCTGTCTCTGTTGAAACAGATGCAGGAGGATATTGGAACCATGAACAGAAAGTCGGACTCGACTAGGGGTCAAAAGGTAAAGCTCGATGGGCAGTCAAGGGAAGCTTGATTTGACTAGGAGATAGGGCAATCAAACTCAACTGAGGGTCAATAATGTTGATCTCGATGGAGGGTCAAAAATGTCAAACTCAACAGGTGGTTGAGAATGTCGAACTCGACGAGTGGTCGAGAATGTCGGTAATACAAAGGTCGAACCAGACAGAGGCAGAAGGGTCATGAAGTTGAGCTTGACTAGGAGCAGGGGGAGCTGGGCTAGAAGAAAGGGCATAGGGAAGCCTCAGGGGATGGAGCGAGAAAGGTTGACAAGCCAAGTCAGAAACTAACGGGCAGAAACAGTACCATGAATAAGTCTCAGAGAAGTCGGAGAAGCCAGGGAAGGAATCCAGTTAGGCAAGGCAGTACACAAGGAGAATGCAGAAGGAGAGTCAAGGAAACGGAGCCAAGGTCAATACCCGAATATATGAATGGGAAGCCAAATCAGGTAACGAAGGGGTGGTCAAGAAAATTCGGGTCAAAACCACTGGAATCACTCAGAATTAGACTAGACTCAGGGCACAGCAAGAACTCTTAGATCACGAGCTGACACAAGCAGCCGGCACTAGATAAAGGCTCAGCAAGAGCATCATAGAACAAGGTGGGAAAAATACACAAGGATTAAAACAAAATACCCAGAAAAGAGTGCCAGAAAATCCGGAAAAGCAGGTAAGAACGTGACACTGTAGTGCAGGGCTCAAAATTTCCACTCGCCACTAGCCAATGGAGAGTGAAAATTTAGCCCTGGTGAGTAGAAATTCAGCCCTAGTTGGTATGTTTTGGCTTGCAGTAGCGAGTAACTTTTTAGGTCTGTCTAGTAGCAAAGGACTTAAAATTATAAGCCCTGCTATAATGTATGCCCAAACTTCAAGTCTGTCCAAGACATTTAGAGAAACCACCACTGAATCTGTCCCTTTTACTTCTATGGGAGGCAGTACATTTCAAGTTCTGGACAAGCAAGAGTCCTATTAGATTTCTAAGATGAACACCTTAGCTCCAATCAGACTTAAAAAGGAACTAGATATTTGGTGCAGTTGAGATAAGATAACAATAATTCAAGAAATTGATTTCCCTGTTTTATCATCTTTCAAGCAGTCTTTTCCAGGCATAGCTTTTGTAACATAGTAAATTACATAGTAAATTAGGTTGAAAAAAGACAGAAGTCCATCAAGTTCACCCCTTGCCTCATAACTCAGATAAATTAGAATTATATAGCTTTCCTGCTGGCAGATAAATTAGTCTATTAAACCTTCCTTTTTTTCATACTAATAAACAGTATAACCCTGTATGTTCCCTTTTGAAGAAATATATCCACTCTTCTCTTAAATGTATCCATTACATCTGCCATACCCAAAGAATAGACCAAAGAACAGACCTTATTGTAAAAAATCCCTTTCTCTGCTGAAGTCTAAACCTCCTTTCCTCTAATCTCAAGGGGTGTCCCCTGGTCATTTGATCAAGCCTTGGAATTAATAGCTCACCACAGAGATCCTTGTATTGTGATAAGATCTCCTGTTAGTCGTCTTTTCCCTAGAGTAAATAAACCAAGTTTGTCTAGTCGCTCCTCATACATCAGGTCCTCCATTCCCTTGATTAATTGTGTTGCTCTTTTGCTGTACCCTCTCCAGTTCTAGAATATCCATTTTCATAACTGGTGCCCAAAATTGCACTGCATATTCTAGGTGAGGTCTTACAAATTCTTTGTACAGTGGCAAAATGATGTTATTCACTCTTGCTTCAATGCACTTTTTAATGCAAAACTGGTTTTCTTTTGCTACTGCTATTTAACACTGGTCACTGTTTCCAAGTTTGTATTTTACACAGACTTCCAGGCCTTTCTCTACCAACGAGTCCTCTAAAATGATTCCATTATGTTCATAAGTAGCACTGGGATTGTTTCTTCCCAACTGCATGGCTTTACACTTTCCCACATTAAACTTCATATTCCATTTGGTTGCCCTATCTGCCATTTTATGCAAATCTCTCTGTAGAGAGCAAATATCATATTTCAAATTAATTACCCTGCATAAATTTTGTGTCATCAGCAAATATTGATATTTTACTTTCTTTATCTATTTCCAAGTCATTTATAAACATGTTAAAAAGCAATGGACCTAATACTAAACCCTGAGGTACTCCACTTTCAACTTTAAATTAATTGGAGAATTGTCCATTTATGACCACACACTGTTTCCTATCCTTCAATCAGTTTTCCATCCAATCGCAAAGGTTATCCCCTAGCCCATATTTCCTTATTTTATACCCCAGCCTTCTGTGTGGCACTGTACCAAATGTCTTTGCAAAATCTAGATAAACTACATCAACTGTCTTACCATTATCTAGGTTGCTACTTACTTCTTCATAGAAGCTGAAAAGATTAGTTTGGCATTATCTATTCCTCATAAAACCATTTTGATTCCTGCTAATAATCTTATTTTTGGTGGTGTAATCCTGAGTATAATCACTTATTATCCCTTCTAGCAATTTTCCTACTACAGAGGTCAAACTCACAAGTCTATAATTCCCTGGTTCTGTTTTAGTTCCCTTCTTAAATAGAGGCACTATATTGGCTCTACACCAATCTTGTGGCACTGAGCCTGTGAGTTGTGATATCATAATTAAGCAGCCCTATCCCCGTATAATTTGTTCATTTTTCTTGTTGGCCCCCTAGTCAAGCAGATATGTTTGGTCAAAGCTCTTAGTGCTTTGTCTTTATTTTCTTCTACTGTCTACTGAACCTTAGCTTGTCTCTGACCTGTGATCCTGTGCCACCTGCCCTGACCTATGGAATAGTTCCTAACAAAGATCATGTGCTAAATTTCCAGAACCTTGGCTCTAGCATATTTTTCTGGGTTTGTCTTCTTGTTGGGCAGTGATCTCCTTACTTTACTGATCCAGCATACCAGAGCCTTCAGACTTTGCTACCAGTCAGCATGGAGATTCAACTTCAGTTCCTGCACAGCTTTAACCTTTACGGCTAGGTGTACTTTCAGACTAGGGCTTGGCTCTGATAGCCTGTGTCATTATAAGTAACTCTGTTTACAGCAGAAATGGAGCTACATAAATGATATTACGGCCCTTCCAATTGAAATTGAGCTGTGCTAGTGATGCATAAAGCTTACAATTGAAATGGTTCTCCAGTAATGATAGCGTAGAGCTTACTATTGAAATAGCAGTGCACTAGTAATATACAAAGCTTATCAGTGAAATGGGGCTACAAAATTATACCACAGAGCCTTTGATTAAAATGGGATATGGGAGTGATACAACAGATTCTTACAACTGAAATGGGGCTAAAGAAGTGATACCACATATTTTACTGTTGAAATGGTGTTACACTAATGATACCACTCAGCTTACAATTGAAATGGAGCCACACAAGTGATACCACAGAGCTTACTATTGAAATGGAGCAAAACTAGCAATACAGTGCTTACAATGAAATGGAGCTACACTAGCTATATCACAGAGTTTTAAATTGAAATGGGGCTTCACAAGTTTTACTGCAAAGCTTAAAATTGAAATGTAACTACAGAAGTGAAACAGTGGTGCTTATATCTGAAATAGAGTTAGACTACTGATTCCAAAGAGCTTACAACTGAAAGGGGACTACCACAGAGTTTACAGTTGATATTGAGCTACACAAGTAATACCACAGAGCTTACAATTTAAATGTTGCTACATAAGTGACAACACAGTGCTTACATGGAAATATAGTAACTAGTCATATCACAGAATTCCCAATTGAAATGCAGCTACACTAGTGATACCACAGATCTTACAGTTGAAATATAGCTGAATATAAACACCCTCTTTCACAAAACCTAATTAAACAGCAAAATGGACGAGTAAAGGAGGGAATATACTTTGAAGTATATTACAAACCCTTTTCAGTGGGCTCCTTTTTGCTTGTGGCCCCAATGCTGTGTGCCTGCCTTCTCATGTATACATCAGACTAGTCTTCTAGGGCCACCAGGAAACTCCTCTGTATCCTGGTGGGTCAGTCCTATTCTATCTAGTAGCCACAGCAAGTCCATACTTACTGTTGACACTGAACTCTATAACCACTCTGTATCGGAGCTCCCCAGTTTCTCCTGGTAGTTATGTTTTTTTTTTCAAGTACTAGCTTATCTCTGGACAATTGAGATCACTGCTGCATTAAACAAGAGTTTGTAAACATTTACAAAAGAGTGAATATAGCACTCAAGGGGTTAAAGGAAGTGAAGTTTTATTGTGAAAATATTTTTGTGTAAAATAACAGTACCAGTATTGCTAGAAGATGCCTCATTCAAAAGTTATAACATTTCAAACTGTTACAAAGAGGTGAACCTTACTATCACATTCTATGGAGATGTGTAAACAAGATTACTGTCTGATTTACAGTAAAATAAAAATGCAATAGAAATGCTGCCTGGACATCAATAGGCATGGTCACTAGCAGTTCACTTTAAAGAACACATATTGAGATGTACTAACATTTAAATGATGCACATCCAAATGGGAGGTTTATACTACTTACCTCTGACATTAATTTCACAGCTGTACTGTGAGAAGTTGCTCCCTAGTTTAAAGGGATAGTAATACTTCGTTTTATCTTTATTTTTAACAACAGCTTTATTAAAATTGTAAACGTGTGATAAAAGAAAACTGAGAACAATACAGTACAATAAGAAATACAATCAAGTGTGGTTGAGTCAAAGAAATACTGGTACACTTAAATTAGAAATAATGTAGGTGTAACATTATTAAAATGTAGATAAATATGTAATATACAATTTAACAGAGAGAAGATAAGTGAATTATAAATAAGCAGGGTAGGAGAAAAAAAAGGGGGAGGAAAGGGGTAAGGGGTAAAGGGATATGATGTTGGAATTGAACATGTCGAGACGAACAAGACCATTATATTAGCTTGATAAGAGTGTTATGAATATAACCCAACAACTCAACGAGAGGACACAATAAACTGAGATGCTGAAAAGCGCAAGGGCTTTGTAAAGTATCCAGACATAGACCGTGTTTCAAGATTTTGGATAGGCAGCATACCAACTTTCTCAATTTAACTGAAATTCGGAGAAAGTGTCTGTTGCTTTAGCGTGGCGTTCCTCCATTTTTAGGGAGGTAGAGACTGTGTTTAGCCAGTTATCAACAGAGGAGGGAGTGTAGGAACCCCAAGATAGGGGTATAAGTTATTTTGCTACATTTAAAGTGTAGTAATACTTTGTTTTATCTTTATTTTATTTTGTAGGCATTAAAAAAACATGAAGAACGATATAAGTCTTATCTCTCAAACCTTTATGGTTTAAGAGATATTTCCAAGTAAAGTATCCCCCCCCTCCCGTTCAGCCAGATCAGAAGGAAGGTGCCCAGGTAGACTGCACAGAGGGACAATCTTCAATTAAGATAAGGGAAAAAGCTGAAAAACTTGACAAGGGGGGAAGGGCCTTCATTGTTTTCATACAAAGAAGATTGTCCCCTTCTGTTATCTGTACTGTCATACAACCTGATCCACATCTGAGAAGAGATGGCTTACACTAGGAAAAAGGGGCGGGGAGGGGAACTTTGCTTGTGAATATCTCATAAACCATAAAGGTTTGAGAGATAAGACTTATATCATTCTTCATGTTTTTTTAATGCCTACAAAATAAAATAATGATAAAACAAAGTATTACTATCCCTTTAAGTCTCAGAATACCTGCCTCACCTGAGCACTCCCCTCTGATCTAGTTAAACCTACTGTGCAGACACTCATGTGCTTGTTCCTGTACTTAGTCTGTTGCAATCTTCTTTTCCAAGTGTCCTGTACCTATGTCCAGAGTCTATTGCTCACTTCTGTTCCTAGTACGTTCTTCCTGTGCCTGAATCACTTTGCAGTTTTTCTTCCTATTCCTGTCACTGAACTGTGTCTCTGTTATGTTCTCTTCTCTGTGTGGAGACTTTCCAGATGTCTGCATCCCAGTTATTGCTCCTGTCTAAGCAGAAGCCATCCTCCACTCTCCAGCTCCCCTAGTTGTAGTTTGATTTGGCCGTTTGATGCTGCCCTTTGTTCTTTTGCTTCAGCTTTTGCATCTATTTTCAGAGCTATAGCTGGTACGACTTCCCAGCCATCATCATCACTCTACCTACAGCTCAACCCTCCATCTGAGCTATCTAGTGGCCATAATCTGAATTGCATTCAGCCAGCACCTTTCATTTTCTCTTGTGCTCCTCTGGGGGATACTTTGGTATTGAGCCTTTCTCTGTCTCTCTCAATCTGCCTCCTAATGATCTTTAGCTCCATTGGGTGGCAGCATTGCCCTGTTTTCATATATTGTTGATTTCTGTCTCTCTAGCACGTGTAAGTGGCTTCTACTCTGTTACCTCAGAATTCTTCCTACATTATTTCCAACACACCTCTTCTAGTATGAGACCTTGTTGTAGTAAACCAGTTATCTTGTGTTTACCTCTACTGTTAGTCACCTCTATGCACCACAGCCACAGAGTTCCATGCCAGGAGTCTAATCCCTGAGCATATGCTGGCAATCTGTATTTCACCTCTGCCAGCATTTCTACTACCATGTTTAGTCTGTGGTTAAATCCTCATTATAGACTCTTTTATTTAACTAAAGGTGTGTTTATGTGTGTCATTATGACGGTGTTATAATTCTGTTCTTCAGAGTTCCATCTTCTGGTCAAGTGTTACCCAAATGCTGGGGGGGGGGGGGGTGATGGAAACTGTAGTTCTCAAAAGCTGGAGGTCCGCAGCCTGCCCACCCCTCCAGTGTAATCCTTTGAACAGTAGAGAGGTTTCCAGATCATTACTTCTCAATGAACTGGAGTTTTCCCAGGTATCCAATGGATTAATATTGTATCATATCAAATGTATTTTACCTCTAGTTGGTAAAAACAACTGTAGACTAAGAGCCATATGTATAAAGGAAAGTGGCATAATATTGGTGAAAAACAACTACATCATAAGGAACAAGTACAACTTCCCACTGGTTTAAATACAGTACCCTCTGTATACTACCTTTGTCTCCAATGGATTGCTTACCAAAGTACTGTAGAGTGGTCAAGCACACAAGGGGTTAAAACTCCAATTTACATGTATGGAATAAGGAAAACAAGTGGTGTGCCTCATAACGGGCAATATGTTCAAAAGAAAAACTGAGGAATTCTGCAATAAACCAACTAGACTATAGTTGATAAAAATAATAATAATATTGGTTTTAATAGATATATTAACCCCCTGAGTACTAGAGAGGCTGTATACCACATATTCATATTGATGTCTGTAGGGAAATTTTAGACAAATCCAGTGATAACATTATAATTTACAGTGGAATCCAGGTGTTTGAGGACCACTGTTCTAACACTAATGAATAACCTGAGTGCTGCCACTCTTCCATGTATTAGCAAAGAGGTACAGAGCAAAAGTGACTGTTTACAGAAGTATCACTTCTAATTCGTTTGATTGCATTCACTTCTTACTAAGCTGGGGGGGGGGGTCAATGTATATAGGCAATTATATTATATTCCTGATATTAGCTGATATTTATATTAATAGACTGCATCTCCAGAGCATATATACTATTTTCAACTTTACTGGTGTACTTAATGGGATAGTAATGTTTCAAAATAAAAGCAGCTCCAATTAATCTTCATAATATTTGGGCCATGGAGAGTGTTATTTCAATACTGTCAGAGTTGTAGTTCAAGAGTAATTGAATGATAAACTATCCCTCTCCCACCCACCTTTTACTGATGTAAGAGAGAGGGACAAACTTCAGTTAGCATAAGGGAAAAGCCTGTCAAGGGGGGCAGGGCTTTCATTGTTCTCACAGTAAGAAGATTGTCCCATGCTGTGAGCTGTCTGGTCCCAGGACCAGATTCCACATCTGAGGGGAGGTGGCTTACACTAGGTAAAATGGGCGGGACGGGGATATTTTATCATTCAATTACTCTTGAAATACAACTCTGACACTAATGAAATAACACTCTGCATGGACCAAATACTATAAAGATTAATTGGAGCTGCTTTTATTTTGAAACTTCACTATCCCTTTAAAATGTCAGTCTATTGAGTGATTGTTATTATAGGACAGTAAGTCCACTGAATTAGTGTGACATCATTTCATAAATAACAGCCATTAAATAATGACAAAGAAGGTGAAAGGAGGATACAGAAGAACATTTTGTGCCATATGTATAAAAGAGAAAAGCAGTCCTGAAGCAAATTCACTGCTGCATAGGTGACAACAATTCTTATTGATCTAAATTGGGAGTTAACCCCATGAATATTAGAGAGGCATTCAATGGACTGTCTCTCTAGCATTCAAGGGCTTAAAAGTCCCCATTTAAATCAGAGGAATTTTCATGTGTCCTCGATGGTGTGGTTTCTTTTCCTCTTAAAATTGCTTCTCAATACTTTGTGCATTTAGCCCTGTGTATAACCATGTACTATACAGCACTGATGTCCAGTTCCTTTGGTGTTATATGCCAGTTAAAATAAATAAATAATTCTGGAGTCATATAACAATTATAAAGATGGGCAATCAATACTATCCAATGACCCTTCATATAAATGGGGATGGGTTAGAGATTTCACAGCAAGAGGAAGTAGGAAGAATAGCCTATTTTGCATCATGCAGGAATTCCCATGGGAAGACCTCTTCCAATAACATCTTCACACAGTGATGCAAGGTGTGTGAATGTGTGAGTGCACATTTGCGTGCACGTGCGTGAGTGTATGATGACATATGAGTGCATGATTTTGTGTTCATGTTGGAAGGTTAAGCCCAATAATCTCTTTCTGACACAGGATCTTTCACATTTTTGCCAGCATTTTCCTTCCTGCAGGTAGTTCCACAGAAAGAAGAAAGATCTTTCCAGTTCTGCAGAAATCCCATGATGAGGAATTTGAATTATTAGCCCATCCATGCATGTGAAACATGGGTCAGATGCAACCCAAGCCACCAGCTTGACATTTCTAATGCACAATATACACAGCTCAAAGATCCATATTCAGTAGATTTATATGCAAAAAACGAAAGGGGAGCATTGAGCAAACAAACTGGAGAACTGTAGATTACAGCTTTTAGTTTCCATGTTTGCTCCAAGATAGAATATTACAAAATACCTAAGACTGTTCCATAGCAGTGTTTGCAGTGAGAATGTGCATTAGTATTAACGGCACAGACCAATATTGACGTCTTTGTTAGACGCAGGGTGTATCTGGCTGTATCACATGTTCCTTCAGGCTCATATTTTTGGCAACATATTCAATATTGAAATGGCGCCTTGCCATTAATTTTAAAACAATCATATACTCTAGCTTGTTTTTATCTCTCTTTCCAATTTAGGAAAACAGATTTATGAAAACTGGCTAATCCCCATTTGATAATATTACTTACTTAGTATTTTCATTAAAATGTAGGTGAAGAATTGAAGTTCTCCTGTTTGCTATAACTTGGCATTTGCAGAAATCTGGATATCATGGGATTTAGTGATCAGACAATCCATGTGAGTGTTTTTTTCTGCTTGAGTCCTATGAGGTGTGTCACTTATTTTAGTTATCCAAACTGCAGACTCATGTTTCAATTTTCAACAAATAAGCATTCCTTAGACTATAACACAGCATTTGCTCTCCAGAAAATATTATGGGTGGCCGAGGAGAAGACATGGATTCATCTGTTTGCAGTTGGAAGCTTTTCAAATCTTACTCAAATGAAATGAGTCTCCATCTACAGAAGGTGGTCTGTGATATCCCAAGATAATCATAAGAGTTGTATTTACTGAAGTTAAAATATTTAAAAGATATTTTGTTTCCTAAAGCAAATCTAACTCTTGGGTTTCAATAGCAAATAATTATATACCATACAATGCTATATTATCAAGTGCTGTAGTACAATAGTTCCCAAACCTCTTCTCAGGGAGCACTAACAGGACATGATTTAATGACTTCTCAGACAGAGCACAGGTGAGGTTATCAAGATGACTGGGCCTCTGATTAGCTCACCTTCATTCAAGAAGGGAAATCCCCAAGTCATGGCCTGTTACTTGTTCCTGAGGACAATTTTGAGGGCCATTGCTATCACGCATAGGATTAGTCACACTTAAGAATTTTCTTTAAAACACACTGTGTAGAAAGGTTCTTGTGTAGCACAGAGATAGCATAGTCTCAGCCCTCATACTCTGGGGATGTTACCTGCTGAAATCCCACAAACAGGGCTGGATTTACAGTCCTGGTTCCTGTATGAAAATAATTCTAGATGCCCTTAGCAACACATGATTATTTGCAGGACCCTACCGCTAGTCCCATCCACTATTTCCTGGCACAGAAAATACCTTTGGCCTACAACCAACAAGGACAAAAACTATTTAACCCCATGGTTGCTAGAGAGATTAACATATTGCTTTGCAATGCGTTGATGATCTCCCTAGGATCCAAGGGGTTATGTAATAGGGGAATAAAACTGGAGCAAGGACATTCATTTTTCCCTGGCCACACCCACAATCAGAATGTGTATGTGGCAAGCACAGCTGAGGCACTCCCTAAACATTTGGATCTCTAGGCAGCTGCCTACTTTGCCTGTTAGGAAATCTGGCCCTTCTCAGCTCATGTTTTATACTGTAAGAAAGTAAGCCACCGGGGGGGGGGGGGGGGGGGGAGTTCTTTTTTCCATGCCCTTCAGAGAAGTCTCCATTACGGTATTCCAAGGTTTATATAATTAGGACAGGAGAGTATTTAAAGGAAAACTAACATCTCATAATAATAACCCCTATACAAATGACTATGGACAATAAGCCTAACAGCCACAATGAAGTTTGATGCCTTTATTCAAGGAATAACATCTTCATGAATCTCATGTCCCCTGAGGCAGACATGTTGGTTGATGGCATCTTTTTAAACTAATGCAGGTAGAGTTCACTGTGTTTACTGTACATGGTAAACTTAGCCTTATAAGGACCAGAGAGGTGTGCAACACTTTGCAGTCATCAGAGTGGGAGGTCCTGTGGTGCTGCTAGCATTTGTCATGTCCTCATCTAGGACAGACTGAAGATGTTGTCTCTTCAACCAAGGACCTAGAAAAAACAATTATAAGGGCCATTAGGGTTTTCTGGTCACAGTAATGTAAGTGGGCGTTATTATAAGGAGGTTAGTTCTCCATTAAGGACTTGTTTGACTTGAACTAAGGATGAAGGAATGAAGCTATAGAAGCAAGAGTGCTCATGCTAAATGACAACCCGATGGGAACTGAAGCTGGTCCACGAAGGCAGAGAAGATTTCCTCTGCCATATGGAACAAAGCATGTAGTTAAGTAGTGTACAGAGGATTCCTCAGGTGGCCTCTGTAGACTGCCTGGAACAGCAAGATGCCAGATCCTTCCCACAGCAAGGTAAAGAACTGGACTGTTTTCTCCAAGGGGAGAAACTCATGAGGATCATCCTTTAAAGAGAGTAGGGAAGAAGAAGGGGCCTTTAAGTATAGAGAAGAGACTGTGAGTTCTTCCATGAGGATGCAAAACCTGGGGATATATTATTATTTTGTGTGCAATGATTGACCTATTGATTTTGTGGTTGTGTTCCTGCTAGTGAAAACATTTACCATTTGTTGAATCCTTTGGTGCCAAGTGTGTATTGCTGTAAAATACATACATGGGGCCTTATTTATTAAGATGACATGGTACATTTGTGTGTCCTAGAGAAGAAATACAAATTCTCAAAATCCCTATTGCTTTCAATGGGTTTTTTAATCCCCTGAATGCTAGAGAGGTCTCTGATCAGGGGCTAAACTACTGTGGGTGCAGATACAAATCATTGGGGCCCAGGCAAATTAGAGGACAACTGAACAGAAAGTCAGAACATTTTCAGTTTTTTCCAGTAGTCTGCAGTGAAAGGAGATCCAGAAATGATTTTGCACCAGGACTCTCTCTTCAATCACAGGATCCACTAGATATTTCTCCAGCATTACAGAGGTTAAAAGCCCCATTTAAATCAATGGGAATATTTATTTGTCCCCAATGATGTAGCTGGTTTGCCCTATAAATGCACCACTTTGCTTTTATAGATAAGACCTATGGTCTCCACCAAGTTCCACTTGGTCGGTAAAGTCTTTAGAGCAAGTGGGGAGCAGCACCATCCCCCTTATCATGGCAGCAACTGCACAGTTTCCCGTTATTGAGCTGATCCCTGCTGTCCAATAAGCTGTTATTAGGTACGCATGGTTCAGGGCCAGATTCCCCATTAGGCAGAGCAGACAACTGTCCAGAGCTCCAGATTTGAGAGGGAGCATTAATGGTGTTGGCCACACCCACATTCAGATTTTGGGTGTGGCCGGAGCAATGTCCTTTTCTAGTTTATATATCCTTTATGTGTCATTATTTAACCCCACTGGAAGCTAGAGAGAGATCTCCAACACATTCCAAAGGAATGCATTAGAGACCTCTTTAACATCCAAAGGCTTAAATCTTGTTTTGCCCTTGCTTGTTATAGTCCAAGGGCATAGGAATGGAGGAGGGGTCATGTGTGGTCTGGGGTGTGACCATGGGTTGAGCCAAAAGGATCTAAAGTGTTTTGCCTAGGGGAGCCTGGCATGAAAATCTAGGCCTGCTGTGGTTAATGGTGTTACAATATTTCATTTAGTTGGTTTGTATTCCATCATCACAGGGAGGGCCAGTGAAAGAAAGGGACAAGAGAAGGAAAAGACCAGATGAGTTTACTGGACAAGGACAAATACAAAGAAGGGTAAAAATATCAAAAACGTACTACGTACTAGTGGAATGTGGGGCCTCTCTGTAGTGTCAGAGGAAAGGTCTCTAGTTCTGTATGATTCTAACAGTGTCTTTTCTAGTAGGAGACACTGCCACTTTAGGTACTATGCTCATTTGTGATGCATTGCAATTGCATTGGACACCACTTTGTCACACAAAGGGCCATATGTTCAAAGGGATAACGACAAAAAACTGTCGTATGAAAGACAAAAAATAAGTCATTGAATGCATGAATGACATATTTTCTATAGAGTATACAACAAAAAAACTAGTAATGTATGTTGTGTACGACACAACTCCAGAATTGATGGGCAAAGGGGCGTGGCAAGGGCGTAGCTAAACTATTCTCCAGTGTTGTATAGAGGAAAAGAAACAAAAAAATCTTTCAAAAGACAAAGTTTGTACTTTAAGAAAAAAGTGGAGGGAATGTGAAGTTCAGAATGTGAGAATTTTTGTCTTTAATTAAGACATTTTTGTCGTTAGGTAAGACATTTTTAAAACATTTTTGTCCTTAGGACATTTTTTAAGACATTTTTGTCGTTAGTTAAGACATTTTTTGTCATTACATATGACAATTTCAGTCAGGACAAATGACATATTTCCAATCATAACCGACACACTCTGAAAATATTAATGAGCCCGACGACACTGTACTATGAAAAGTCGTTACAAACAACAAAAGCTATTTCGCTTCTTCTTTGAACATATGGCCCAAAGGGTTAGTGTGTGAAACATTTATACTTTTGCTACCCATGATTTAATGGCCATATTCATCAACCTAAGGAGCTGCATATCTGAAACAAACCAATTGCTTTAAACGGTTGACTTGAATCTTCCACACTGTCCCATTGATTTAAAATAGTGCTTTTAACCCCTTGAATACTAAAGAGATCGTCAATGTGCTGAGACCTCTCTAGCATTCAAGAGATTAAATGTCTTATTTAACTCCAAAGGAATTTTCATTTTCAATGTGCAGTTTGTTTACTCCAGCTCCGTGGCTTGATGAATATGAACCAAAGTGTCATGTAGTACACTAATGTGGCACAATAATGTAGTACACTCATGTAGTACACTCATGTAGTACACTAATGTAGTACACTAATGTGGTACACTAATGTAGTACACTCATGTAGTACACTAATATGGTACACTAATGTAGTACAATAATGTGGTACACTCATGTAGTACACTCATGTAGTACACTCATGTAGTACACTAATGTAGTACACTCATGTAGTACACTAATGTAGTACACTAATGTGGTACACTAATGTAGTACACTAATGTACTACAATAATGTGGTACACTAATGTAGTACACTAATGTGGTACACTAATGTAGTACAATAATGTGGTACACTAAAGTAGTACAATAATGTGGTACACAAATGTAGTACAATAATGTTGTACTTACATGTAGTACACTCATGTAGTACACTAATATAGAACACTCGTGTAATACACAAACGTAGTACATTCATGAAGTACACTGATGTAGTTGCATGTTGTACACTAATGTAGTATGAGCATGTAGTACACTCATTTATTACATGCATGTAGTACACTCATGTAGAACACTACTGTAATACACTCATGTAGTACATGCATGTAGAACACTACTGTAATACACTCATGTAGTACACTCATGTAGTACACTCATGTAGAACACTACTGTAATACACTCATGTAGTACATGCATGTAGAACACTACTGTAATACACTCATGTAGTACACTCATGTAGTACACTACTGTAATACACTCTTGTAGTACATGCCTGTAGTACAATCATGTAGTGTCACAGTTAACTAAGATCAACTGTATCCACAGGTCCAAAAGTAAATCACAAGCTCCAAGCTTCACATTCATGCAGTCAAAGCAGATCAGGATGACTATTAGTCCTAATCATCGTAATATGTTAACTATAATTCCTTCTGCCAGTAAATCCTAGCTGCTTGTTATTTGTTATAACTTTCTTGGCCATCATCTCAGATTTTTCTATTTAAGTTATTATGATTTATTATCTTGGATGAATGAGCCAATATAGAATACATAGTGTCAAAGTATTGTGTTTGATAAAAAAAAATATTCATGCGAGCTTGTGAGTTTTAACTCTATACTGCTAGGTAGGTCATCAATTAATTGTTTGTATCTCACTGGAAACCACTATAGCATCTAAGTGGTTAATGAATGCACTATGTTACAATTATGCATAATAGTTCCAATTATTACCATCTGCAGGAAAACATAATGTGATGACAAAAGTGACATAAAATTGGAAAATGAAGTTTAACTATTTTCCAAATCTTTGATAATGTTTAATTTGTAATAGTTTTACTTAAGCTCCTAGCATTAAGAGACCATGGATTCAGTCATATCATAAAAGAGAACTATCAGGAGAGAAACATTTACTGTGTCTTTAAATTACTGTGTTGTGTATAGCGTAATGTAGTGTTATGTAAAGTTTATTTCTTATCCTTTCACATTACAAAAAAGTGGTTAAACTTTTCTTGATGAATTACTAAAGTTTTATTCTGGGAAAAAACATGTATTACAGCATTTTTCACGCTGAGTAAAACTATGGTACTCCCTTGGCTGGAATATGATTCATTCTATAGTTAACCCTTTGAGTGCCGCAATGCACTGCGTACCCCTCTGGCACTCAAAGGGTTAATACTATTCAGGGCTCAAAATTTCCACTCGCCACTAGCCAATGATGAGTGAAAATTTAGCCCTGACGAGTAGAAATTCAGTCCTGGTTGGTATACTATGGCTTGTAGTGGCGAGAAGCGTTTCAGGTCTGGCTAGTAGCAAAGGACTTCAAATTTTAAGCCCTGAAGTTAATACAGTTCAAACTGTTACAAAGTGGTGAAGCTATCAACCCTTTGAGTGCAAGAGGAGTATCTAATGCATTGCAAAGCAATGCGTTCGATACCCCTTTGGTACTCAAAGAACTAATTTCACATTCTGTGGATAACTGTAGATTGAGATTTAGGGATGGGTGAAATGTTTTGCCCCAAAAGACAAAAGTTGTGAAAAAGGGCATTTTTCGCCTTTCCAAGGGAATTCCCGTGAAAAGTAAATTTTTTTTTCACTTTTTTTGCCGCAACTCCAATTGCTCTGGTAGTCACAGAACCAAACATACTGACTAAAGAAAAGAACATACTGACCTCCTCACCAGCCATGTACCATTGCACTGGTATTCATATACCCACACATAGCCCCAGCCTTTACCCACTGCTTTGGAAATCATGGAACCACATACTGATTCTCCAGTCTTATCCAACATCATTGATAGAGGAAACAATTACTGAACCCCAGTCCTCCAGCTGCTGCCAGACTACAACCCCCATTATGGTCTGGAAACAGCTGGTGAGTCTCTCATTACCATACCTGGGAACTTCCAATTGAGGTCTACCCAGAGGGGAGTCCTCTGGTGCAGCAGGGGGTGACAATAATGAAGTGAATTGTGTCAAAAAGGGGCGGGGCTTAACCCACGTTGAGGGGGCAGGGCTTAAAGGTGTCACACAGAAGGCTGGGGAAGGAGAAACACCGGGAGAAACAGCAGATGTGGGCAGAGTTTCAATAGAAACTCCCCATATCCGGAGGAATCAGCTTCTGCCCTGGAGATCCGGTAAAGCTCTATCAAAACCGGAGTCTCCGGGGCAAATCCGGAGAGTTCCCAGGTGTGCTCATTACCCATCATCTCTGCCTTATCTAATGGTAGTGTAGAACCACACATAATGACTAACCAGCCTTATCCCACTGCACTGGTAGTCAGAGAATGCACACATTGACCTCCCGGTCTTCTCCACTGCACTAGAAACAATAGAACCATAGTGCATTTGCATGGCTGTAGGAATACTTGGTAATAAGGCAAAGTTCTGAACAGAAATCTATTAGGGTTAGCGAAAAGGAGGACATTTTATGGATTTTCAATGCATGGGAAATTTAATGGGAAAAATGGAAAATTGTGTTTTTTTTCCAAAGAATTTCCCAAGAGAAAAAAAAATCACACTTTTCGCCCATATCTGCTGAGACTCACCTTTACCACAGAAAGCAATACATAAAAACATATGGACACCAGGTGGCATTGTGACTAATTAGAAAAAAGTGGAGGAGGATTGGGGCAAACCATTTGCACTCAAGGGGAGAACTAAAAAATTCCATTGATTTAAATAGGGATTTTAACCACTTTAATGCTAGAGTGGTATCCAATACATTGTGAAGCGATGCATTAGAGACCTCTCTAGCATTCAAGTAATTACTAACCCCATTTAAATCAATGGGAATTTTTTTGAAACTTTAATTCTCCCCTGTAGTGCAAATGGTTTGCTCCAGGACTCCTCCAACTTTGAACATACTGCCCTAATAGCTTAATATGAAAAACAAGTTTCTCCTCTTTGGGAGTACCCATGTTTTAGTCAGGAGGTAAATCCATACAATGTGTTTGCCAGTTGTGTATAATTAATATTTACTGCTCTTTTAAGATATACTCTTCTGTTTCAGGTTATGGGATTTTATTCTAGTTATTAAAGTGACTTAAATCTACTTCCCCTTGATGAAAAATAGCAGTTTGGTGATATTTTACTTCAAAGCTTTTCATATAGATCCCTCATCTACTCCGCCACTTCAGAAGGTGAGCAAATATAAGACACACCCGAGATAGGCCTAACTACATAACAAGCCACTTATGCTTTTAATTCCTCAGTAGGTATTTCATATTTTTTTGCTTGACATATAAGAGGGAGCGTTCATTCTTTGATCAGTCTAATGACTATGTCTACGTGTTGATGGTATTTAAGCTCCAGAGCAGCTCCAATTACATAATAAATTAAGTTGAAAAAAGACACAAGTCCATCATTTGCTATCTTTGCCTTAGCATAATACAGAAAATGAGAATTACACAATCCTTTGACACTGTTGTTAACCTATTTAATAGAACTTTCTGTTTAACCTATGAATACACAGTATATCCCTGTATGGTCTCTTCTGCTAGAAAATCATCTAATCTTCTCTTAAATGTGTCCATTGTATCTGCCATTACCATATCACTGGGCAATGAATCCCTTCCACAACACTGAAGTCAAATCTTCCTTTCCTCTAATTAAATGGAGTGATCTCCTGTGACCCTGCAGTTCAGTATACGCACTAGTGTGTACAGGGCTGGTGCAAGGATTTTTGCCACCCTAGGCAAAACCTAATTTTTCTGCCCCTTGGCTCTACCCCTTGGGTCCTACCCTTTTATGCCCCGTCCTGTATGTGTTTAAGTGTCAGTGTGTTTGCGTGTTCCCTATATGTGTATAAGTGTCAGTTTGTGTGTTCTCTATGTGTATGTGTGTGTCAGTATGTGTTTCCTATATGTATATAAGTGTATCACTGTGTGTTCTCTATATGTATATAAGTGTGACAGTGTGTGTGAGTCTCTGTAAGGATATCAGTATGTAAGTATGTGTGTGTGTGCTTCTCTATATGCGTATCAGTATAACAGAGTGTATGTTCTCTATATGTGACTCTCCCCTCCCTTTGACTCTCTCCACCTCTTGACTGTTGATCACCCCTTCGACTTTCTCTCTCCCCCGTCTGACTCCTGATCCCCCTCTTGACTACTGATCCCCCCTTTGACTCTCTCTCTCCCCCGTCTGACTCTTGATCCCCCTCTTGACTGCTGATCCCCCCTTTGACTCTCTCTCTCCCCCGTCTGACTCTTGATCCCCTCTTGACTGTTATCGCCCCCTTTGACACTTTCTTCCCCCATCTGACTCTTTATCCCCTCTTGACCCCCTCCCACTTACTCTTCCCGGTGCACATCTCTCTCTCCCAGTGAGTACGTTTCGGTGCTCTCCCTTGGCTGGCTATTTTTTTTAATGTAGAACAGCGATGCCCGTTTCTCTCTCTCCCTCCACTCCTTCAATCCTGGTCCAGGACTGAAGGAGCGGAGGGGGAGAGAGTAACGGGTATCACTGTGCTACATTAAAAAATAGCCAGCCAAGGGAGGGCACCGAAACGTACTTTTTTTCACTTGAGCAGTAAGTGGTGAGCGGGGGGGGGGCCCAATGCACCCCCAGAGAATGTGCGCCCTAGGCCAGCGCCTACCTCGCCTATAGGTGGCGCCGGCCCTGAGTGTGTATGATCACTGCAGGCCATCCCAGTGGACTAGTCTGCAGTAATAAGACATTTGCTGCCAGCAAGCCCATTTCTCCTGCTCCATAGCATGCACAGACAATGACAATATTTCCTTCATGTCATGTTTAGTACATAGTACTAAACAAGGTTTACAGTAAATAAACTCACCAAAACTCCCAAAGACTGTCCCATTGCTCTGCTTTTGATGTAAGCTGCTTTAAGGGGAGACCTTTTTATATGAGTCTCTTAGTAAATTGATGTTAGGCAGTCATAGGCCTAGATAAGTAATTCTCTATTAGGTAGATGCAATGACTGAATCACTGATTAACTGCCCGTGGTTATGTAGAGATAATGGAGGAAGAGAACTCTCCTTCATACTGTGTACAAAGATGAAAATCTTTGTTAACCCCCTTCAATGCTAGAGAGTCTTCAGTTTGTTTCAAAACAATGCACTGGGATCACTCTAACCTTCAAGAGGTTAAAGCCCTGCTTAATTTAATGTGCCATACCTTGCACATGCTATAGGATAGATGTAAGGGGTTTCCTGTCCTTAAAGTCCTAATGCTAGCAGAGATTGTCTGCCAGTATGCACTGCAGTGCTCATACTCTGCAGTACACATGCCCTGGTGAAGCCACTGAGGTTAAACGTTAATGCCAGTAGAGCTGCACTGATGAAGTGTACATTCTCACCGCAATCACTCTTACTTCAACACCTTGGAGGCTAGAGGAGAGATGCTGAATGAAATCATATATGGTATATGGCTTTTCATGTCATAGGTGCTGGACAGTTGTTTTATTAATAAGTAATAACTGTTCAAACTGTATGGAAGAGATGCAGAGAGAGAGAAATGTTGTTAGTGACTGTTTCCGTGTGGCCCTACACTCTGCTCCTTTCTTAGATCAATGTGCTAAGCAAGGCATAGAGGAAATTATGGAAGTACATGCCATTCCCCTGTGATTGCTATCTGGATGGCCTTCAGGGTTTTGCTTGCATTAAAGTCTTATGTCAATGGAGCGTGCAAGCCGGCACGCACTACAACAGTCATATGCTGTAGTGCATACCCTTCAGTGCACCAACGAGCAGCAAACACTAACGCCAGTGGGGTTGCACTGGCAGATTTGTATATTTGCCCCTTTATTTCATGCTGGCTACAAAGCTTATGCAGAAATATGGCCCCTTACAGAATATGATGCAGATCTCTATAGGGCAATCCAAACACTACAGTCTAAAGGTATTCTGAGGCAATGTAATGTGTTCAGGTAACTTTTAAAGACTATGAGGCTGATGTACTATACAGGACAGTTTTAAGAACCTGTGGAGCCCCGGTGAAATAGTGAGGGAAGGCCCCTAAATATTGAGAACAATTTAGGATGTTCTCAAGTTTCGTTGTAACCTTCCTTTTTTCCCTTCCCATAAGTGGGGGAAGCCACCATATTTATTAATTTTGCCCAGAACATTATCACCCTTTTCTGACCATCTAATCACAGGATTAAATGGGTTCCTTCCTGGAAAGCTGTGACTGTTGGGAACCCAAGGTGATGCCCCCTGAAACAGAAGGCTCCCATCAAACGTTCAGTATGCCCACACATTAAATTCCTCCAGCATTATCAAGAGCTTGAGCAGTTCTGGACAAACCAGCTTCATTACATGGAACAAAAAATTGTAAAATCCCCATTAATTTAAATGAAAATGTTGATGCCTCCTCTCTGGTGGTTTGTGACAGAATCACTCACATTCTTTAAAGTACATCAACCTCTGTGAGAATGTGTTTACTGCATTTGTCAATGAAAAATACATCTCATCTGGATAAACAAGTTCAACACTTCGTATGTCAGAGGGGTATACAATGCATTGAAAAGCAATGCATATTGTCCACTGTGGAGATATAAACATGAAACAACTACACAAGTGCTTGTTCTTTCTTTCCATAGTTGTTATTCATACATGTGCATGTGATTTCTTCTAAGATGACAAACACTGTTATAAACATTAGTGCAGAAGTAATAAAGATGTGAACTGCTATGATGATGCACAACATTTGAATAATAATAAGCATATGTTTTCTTTACACAAGGACTCTTTTATGCATTGTATTTACTGGTGGTTTGTGAGACCAGTGGTTCTTATTTTCAATGCGTTTATACACAGAATGCCACATTTTCATTTATGATTTATGATTTTTAATGTAGAAATAAACATGGTTACAAATCAGAACACGAAAGAAAAGAAGCAGTACAGGCCCATGGACATTTTCTTTTCTTTTAATCTATTACATGATAATTGTAATGATAGTTGTTATGAAAAAAGTAAATCATCTCTCTCTATATATATATATTTCTTTCCATCTGTCTCTCTTTCTATCTCTGTCTCTGTTTTTCACTCTCTACTTCTTGCACTCGTTCTCTCTGTGTCTTGGTCCCTCTTTGTCTCTAATTCTCTTTGTTTCTCTCTGTGTACCTGTCAATCTCCCTATTTATCTTTCTCTCTCTGTGTCTTTCTCTCTATATCTTTCTGTTTCTTTTTATGGCTGTCTCTATCTCTTGCTCTCTGTCTCTCACTCTCTATGTGTCTTTGTCCCTCTTTGTCTCTATCTCTCGCTCTGTTTCTCTCTGTGTCCCTCTCTGCCTAGCTGTCTGTTTTTCTCTATCTCTCTCTCTCTCTCTATGGGGGTTATGCACTAAAATGTGATAAAGAGGTGATAAAGTGGAGATGACTTCTTCAGTGATATCACTTCTACAGTTTCTATGTTATTCTATAGAGCCAATGCACTAAGATCTCCATAGAATGACATAGGAACTAGAGAAGTGTTATAATGGAGAAGTTATCTCGCTGTATCACCTCTTTATCACACCTTAGTGCATCTCCCCTCATATCCATGTCTCTATCCCTCTGTCTCAATTTTTTTCTCTGTTATCTGTGACATATTCAATCTTTTAATCTTTTGGACCAGTCTGAGAAAATAATCATGAATCAAGGGCCATACAAAACATGCCAATATGTAATGACATTAAAGGAACACTAACTCCTAGAAATGATCTGTGCTTATACACTTGGCATGTCAAATATGTAGCCCAGGGGCCAGAAATATGAGACTCACAACCCAGATATAGGCCATGTGCTGGAAATATGAGGCTCTCCATAGCTAGAAATGTTTAAAGAGCTCCCCAGCCCACCATCTAAGAGTTAAAAGCCCCATTTAGATCAATGAGATTTTTTTCTTTATTCCCTATGATGCATATAGTTTGCCCCAAAATTGCTCCTGTTTATTTTATACATAAGGCCCCATGATTTCAGAATATCTCTACTAGCTTGAGCACATGAATCAGTGGTTAAGCCACTTAAACCCTCTGAATGGCAGCATTGCAGAGCAATGCATTGGACACTTCTCTGGCACTCCAAGGGTTAATTGATCCACCTGTGTGCCCCAGTAAGAGAGGGATAGAGAGCAAGTGAGAGAGAGACTGTGTGTCAATGAAGCTGAGAACTATGCCATCGAGAGCATATACTCCTGGCAGTGTCACCCAAGGAGGACAGATCAAAGCTAGGACACCCGGCTAAATCAATCCCAAATCTGCCAACCCACACTGGACCAGCATGGCAGATTATGATCCATTCCCTCAGCATACCTTCACAACAACAAAACAAAGGGCCCCATTCCCTGGAGGCTGGTGAGCTACATCCTAGGACAGTGGGAAGCCCAGCACAATGGCAGAGGGAGCTAAGAATCCCCGGGTTCTATCAGGCTGCCTTTGGTCTTTAGACATTGTAACTCTTAACATTCAAACTATGAGTAAAGTTTCACTCTTAGAGGAATTAGTACAAGAATTAAATAACATCAATTAAGACATTATCGGTTTATGTGAGAAAAAAGACAAATATTATATAGGAACCAATGCTGGACAATGTGGAGGAATCGGATTCTTGATTAACAAAAGACTGGCAGACTCAGTTGTGAAAGTAGAAGGTTTTTCTGAAAGAATTGCTTCCTGTGCTATCAAACAAAACAGTCACTATGTTCTTCAAATCATTCAAGTGAAGTTTATGCCCTATAAGTAGCCACAGTAATGATGAATTTGAAACATTTTATTATGATTTATTATGCCTCTACAAACAGGACAATTACCACAAAAAATTATAATGTGAGATTTCAATGTGAGAATCGGTAAGATCCAAAATGGTGAAAAATCGATCGGACCACAAGGACCTGGAAAAAGAGACGATAGAGGCAACAAACTGATTACATTTGCAGAAGAATAAAATGTGTACATCATGAATTCATTTTACAGGAAAAAGGCTCAGAGAAAATGGACATGGAAAAGCCCTAATGGTAATACAAGTATTACAAATAAATAATAAAACAATATTCACTGAATGCACAGTCTTAATCATTTTGACTGCAAGAAACAAAGAAAAAAAATGATCAAGTCAACAAAAGTGTAGACCAGCACAAGTAAGCTACTGACTAATAACTTCATTGTGCTGCAAGACCTTCCAGACACAGACATTTCAACCCACAGTGAAAAAGTTATTGAGACTATAGTAGACATTGCCCATGTCCTTGCATATACTGTAAAACAAGAAAAAAACAAGACTATCAAAAGAAACAGTTGCCATGATGAAAAAACAACAAGAAATTAAGCAAAACTTGATATTAGAAACATGGTAGAAAACGTAGACATGTGCAAGACCATAAGGAAGCACATAAAAGAAGAAACATTCAAGTTCAGTGTTGAGCTAATCAAAAGGACACTGGAAGAAAATCAAGGGCTAAAGAAAGCAAAATAAAAAATGGCCAAATATAGGAGCCAAATGTTTGGATTAAAGCTTGAAGATGGTATAACAGCAAAAACTCAACAACAATTAAAACGGGTGGAACTTTTTTATTCAGATCTTCATAAGGATGATGGACAAACTGATTGCAGTGGCAGAAGTTGAATCTGTGCTAGAAAGTTTGGTAGACGTAGAAGCTGCAATAAAATCAATGAAAAATGACAAAGTAGCTGGACCTGAGAAAGACAATATTGAAATGTTGAAAGCCGGAGTTCACCCTTATTAAAAGCACTAGTTCAACTGTTTTCTCAGCAAAGTGCCTGAAACATGGAAAAAATGCAGACGTCATCCTGCTGTTCAAAAAAGATAAGGAGATCTAAAAAACTACCAGCCAATATGCTTATTTCTAGTGGTCTGCAAGGTTTTGACAAATGTACTATCAAGAAGAATTGACACAGTACTTAGTGTGACACAACATAAAGAGCAAGCGGTCTTCAGGAGAAGTTTCAGTTCAATGGACCAAATTCAGACAGTTCAACAAGTTATAGAGTGAGATCTTCCATTATGCATAACTGACATTGACTACAAAAAGGACTTTGAAAAAGCAAACAATAATCGATGCCCCAATCCACCAAGGAATAGATAGCACTTACATAAATATCATCCACCTGCCAGTAGTCCTGAAGAACTGCAAGAATGCATTGCAGAGCAACAACAAGAAAGCAAAAATTTGGGTCTGAAGATTAATACCAACAAAACATGTTATGCTTAACAAATTTACCAAAAAAAGGAAGATGGACAAGAATTAGAAGTTGACAAATATGTTTACCTTGGACAGGAAATGTCATCAGATGGAAACACTATGATGGAAACTGAGTGACAAATACATTTGGAATGGAAAACATCTTTAAGACAAATTTACCACTCTGTGGCTATGAATCATGGACACTGAATGCCAAAGCCATACAAAAACTTAAGGTTACTCAGAGAGTATGGAGCGGAGAATTCTAAACATAACAAAAAGAGACCAAAAAACGTGTGCATGGATTTGTCAGCAAACAAAGGAGTATGAAGGTGTAAAGCTCCTGAAATGGAAATGGGCAGGCCACATAGCAAGAAGACCTGATAGCAGATGAACCAAATTAATTTTGGAATGGAGTCCACTCAATACTAGAGAGACACAGATTACAACCAGAAGAGAGGAAGGCTCAGTTAGGACTTCAGGAAATGCAAAAAGTGAAGAAAACTTTAATTGTTCAACGTTTCAATTATAAATCTTAACCTTCCTCATGATGAATATTATGTATACAATGCTCCCTATTTTACCCTCATATAAGAAAAAGGTGCCTAAAGTGATGCCTCACCAAGTGACATTAATGTGCATAACAATATGCTTCTGTGTACAAAACAATTATACAATGAAAAATCAACACAATAGTTGTATACAAATGAGTTATTGGAAGGGGCTTTATTCCTCCCCTTATATTCAATCTATCCAAGATATTGAGCTTCATCACTTTAATTCTGCTCAAGTTGTATCCATTTATGACTAGTTTCTCCAAACAAAGGTGCTAGTCAGATCTATTCTCAATGGGTCACATTGTATTGAGTTATTCTGCTACCTTGTATTTAATGAATCTAGTCCTATATGTGAGTTCCTAATACTATTGCATTTTGTTTATTTCCCAAGGTTTTGCCCCGGTTTATCTTTATTTCGCTTTCTAAATACACTGCCTGTTCATTCATTCTAACTAATTTGGGTTATCTGCTGTTCTGAACTTAGCAACGACTGGTGGCTTATGCCTTGTATTATAGTCTGAGCGGCTGGCCACCTCCTGTGTGTGGGGGTGACGAATCCACATTTGACACATTGTTGGCTTATTTAATATTCACTCTCTAGTATGTTGTCTGTGAGTGCACTGCTCTCCGCCATGGTTTTTCTTAGGGTTTACAGTACACGTCACTGAACCCTGATTCTTTTGGGAATTATACCAATTGTTTAAACTTCAAAAGAATTATATTCCTTTAAAATGTACTATAGATATAGATCTATTACATGCTGGGATCCAGGATGGTATAAGCTTTACTGCTTTTAGGCAGACTATTAGACCTTTGCCATGTGGGAAGACCTACTACATACTGAGGTTTAACATGGGAGAGAGAACCCCTTTTTGACATCAAGAAAGTTAAGAGGCATTTTTTTATATTAAAGTATGTGCCCTGCAAAGGACTATGTTATTAATCTAATAATATCATGCTGTTTTAATACACAATGCCATGTTAAGACACTGTGTCATGTTGCTTTAATAAACTATTTGGGGTATTAATATATGTTATATTGAGTAGGTGTGATCATAAAATATGGGATCATATTTCTGCAAATGTACATGTATATTAGTGGTATCTTCATTACTGTACAAACATATGTTTTGAATCAGTAGTTGAAATACATGGTGCACAGAACCTCTTTATTCAAAAAAATAACCATTATATTTGATTTTAACTTTTGGATATATATACATTTTAATTTACAGTTGTTTTTTAGCCCACTGAGAACAGATGTAACTACTGTATATGTGATACTCAGCTAGCTCTGTTGGAATCTTGAAGGGTTAATGACCAGTAACAATGTGTGCCTTTGAACAAGGTTTGTACTTGTAAGAACCCGAAGAGGAGAGATAGTAGTTAACTAATGAAACCTCATTGAGATCTGCTTTATATAGACATTAGTATGGGTGCTGGAGAGTAAATGTCTGTAGACTGAGAAAGCACTTGTTAGTGCGAAACACATTGCTGAATGACTCTGTATTCTGGTCAGGAGCCTTTACAATCCAGTACCCTCATTGGAGGTACTTTATGTAAGTTATTTGAAATTGAATTGATTTTATTAGCATTATTTTACTGTGATACAAATGACACTTTTATGTTATTTCTTATCCTACTAACTACAGTTGCATATATTTGGAATTTATATGTAGATTTTAGTATATATACACTACTGCATATGTGTATATATTATTAGTAGCATAGACGTTTATGGATTCTATTAATTATTTGCAGTAGGAAAAGAATTAACATAATTTATTCAATATCTATATTTAATCAATATAATATGTATGTATTCAATCCCCATGATATTAATATTGATTTATATTTATAATCCCACATGACTACTCCTCTGTTTTTATTCTGTTCTGAATACTGTGTGTTTTTTGCATGTACCATTCAGAGCTTTTCTTTAGTGCAGTGGGGTCAGCTCCAGCTACTATGTATATGTTGTTCTCTATTTTCTAGTTATGTATGTGTGCATGTGTGTGACCAACCCTGGTCCTCAAGAGCTACTAACAGTGCATGTTTTCAGGATATCCTGTCTGGAGCACATGGGCTAATTAGTGGGTCAGCCACTTTAATTTTGTTCACTTGGTTCATCATAGATATACAGAAAACATGCACTGTTGGTAGCTCTTAAAGACAAGGGTTTGCTACCTCTGGTGTATACGTATATTTACACTCAAGCACATACACACACACACACACACACACACACACACACACACATACATACGTGGACTATGACAGCCAATATTAAGGCCCTCTTTGAAGGGAAATGTTGAGTGTGCAGCCTTCAACTGTATTTGAGTTTGACATGCCTATTACATAACCTTAAGTATTCTGTAGTCAGTAGCGTCATCTATAAAATGTTTCCAGTTGTTTCGGGATGCCTAACATCTATCTTTCCAATGCTCTGTGATTTCAGATATTCCTGCCCTTTCCATGGCTCCCTGATACCATTACACTTAATTCTTGATAAGTGCCTGTTGATAGTAGTAGTTTGTCAAAGTCCCACCAAACATTCCATCACCACCAGCACCAGAACTATTAATAAACCATTTAAAAGCACTGAAAATGATGAGTAACATTCCAGTGTTGATGGCATAGTGCAAGAAGATATAGCAGCTCAACCAACTGCTGCATTTGACAGTGAGACAAACAAGCACAAAAACAGCTGTCCTGAAAGTAATAGCAAACATTTTGAAAATTTCTCATAGGGGAAAGCTGAAAGAAATTGTTTGAGACCTCTAAAAGCCTAGAAGAATACAAGCAGTGGAGAAGAAGAGATAGGCGATGCGGAGGATGACCTAATGGCTGATGATGATGTAGATCTAGAATATATCCCTCCAGCATCCTCCTCTTCTTCAGATGCAGATGAAGCTGAGAATGAGAGATGAAGACATAACTAAAAAGTTAGCAGAAAGGCAAAGGCTCAGTCTTCCACCACTGACAAGGAGCACTGTGCCTATCTGTAAACTGATTGAAAAAACTATTGGAAAGTCTGACCCTTGACAAGCAAATATGGCAAAAAAGTATACAGTACTCCTGCCATCACCAGCATCATCGCAGCTTCCAAGTCCAAGTCCCACCAGCAAAAACACAGGTTATTAACATCCACAACCTCAGCTATGATGCTATGCTGCTCTTGGATGTGCTTCACCTTTGACACCTAGCAGTAGTAGTATAATTTCAGCAACATCTAGCCACAGTAGTAGTAGTAGCAGCAGGAACCTCATAGTTTATGAAGTCCACATTATGGAAATATTTCACTCAGGATCCAGAAGCTAAGCATGATGCTATCTGTTGTCTATGTAAAAAGCATGTGAGCAGGGGTTAAGTAGGCTCACAGCTAGCACCTCCTCAATTAATTCCCACCTGAAGCACAAGCACAGGTCTGACTGGGAGACACACCATCAACAGGTCAGAGATGCCTCAACTAGCAGCAGCAGAAGTACTCCTAAATGTTCCTGGGGCTTTGGAGTACATAATAGTATTGTGGTTGATGTGTTAGAGAATGTGCCAAGATGTTCTGCTCCTGCTGCAGAGGAGTATGACTATGAGTTTGTTTTTGGAGATGACAAGAGTGATAGAGTGCCTACACTTACCGCCACCACCTCCACAAGTCATTCAATTAAAGCAATACAGTTACACAGTTGTTCTACTATGTACTTCCATCCCACACTTACTAAGTTCTTAGACAGAAGTTAAAACCTACACAAAATAATGCAAAAATATGCCTATGGAATAGTAAACTTGCCAAAGCAGGAAGTTAGTGTTGTGGGCAAAGGACAAAGGCACACAGCCTGCTAACAAACTTTTCAAGGCATATGTTGCTGTAGGACTTAGGACTTTTACTTTCAGCTATTTATTTATTCACTTCAGCCCTCATAAGAAGTAATATTGTGGTGGGAAATGTTGCAGTCATAGAAAGCATAGCCAAAACATGTATTGGCAGTGGCGAAAAGGAGAAAACTTTAATGAAAAAGTGAAAATTTTTTTTTTTTTCATGATAAATCATGTGGGAAATGTTTCTGACTTTTTGACCACCTCTAGATTCAGGTCAGATTCAAGTCAAGAACACTCCACTTTTTGGTACTGAAAAATGTGTTGCTGTAGCAGTATGTTTGGGGTCATTGTCCTGCTGTAATGTAATGTTTTTTCTGGTATTGTACAGTGCAAATAGATAAAAGCAGAAACAAAATGAAGATAAATCTCTCTAAGTGTAGTAAATTTCATAATTAGTGTTGAGCGAGCACCCCGATGCTCGGGTGCTCAGGTGCTCTGACCGAGCACCCCCTGAGGCTCGAGTGCTCGGCCGAGCACCCGAGCCCCATTGAATACAATGGGGCGACACGAGCATTACACCAGGCACCCCCTGCTCTGATGAGGGGAGGGTGCCTGGTCAATGCCCCCCTTCATCTCCGCAATGTCCCCCTTCATCTCCGCAATGTCCCCCTTCATCTCCTCTATGCCCCTCTTCCACAATGTCCCCCTTCATCTCCGCTATGCCCCTCTTCCACAATGTCCCCCTTCATCTCCTCTATGGCATAGAGGAGATGAAGGGGGACATTGTGGAAGAGGGGCATAGCGGGGATGAAGGGGGACATTGTGGAAGAGGGGCATAGAGGAGATGAAGGGGGACATTGTGGAAGAGGGGCATAGCGGAGATGAAGGGGGACATTGTGGAAGAGGGGCATAGAGTCCCTATTGGCAACTGCAATGGCTGAGTGACACTGCATACTACTGTGATGTCTATTGTCTAACACTACTCCTAAATCTTTCTCTAAAAAAATTTCCCAAATGGTTTCCTATGTAGTGCATATATAACAAGTTTGTTTTTGCAGCCCAAATGCATAACCTCTCATTTGTCTGTATAAAACTTCATCTGTAACTTTTCCACCAGTTCACTAAATGTATTAAAATCTTTCTGCAGAGGAAAATTTAGTGTCATTATAAAAGATTGACACATTACTTTCAATACCTACTTCAAGAACATTAATAAACAGATTAAACACCTTTGGACCAAAGATTGAACCCTGTGGCACTCAAACTACAACTTACAGGTTTAATTTACAAACAACTCTCTACAATCTATCATTTAACCAGCTCTATATCCATGCATAGAAAACACCTTCCAAGCAAATGCCTTTTAATTTATGTAGTATCAAATGCTTTTGCAAAATCAAAGCATACTGCATCAACAGCAACACCAATGTCCAGTTTATTACTTATTGTTTCATAGAATGCAAGTAAATTAGTTTGAAAAGATCTATTCTTCATAAAACCATGCTGACTCCTGTTAATAATTTTATTATCACATAGTTGTGAATACTATTTTGTAAATCTTCAAATATTTTATCCACTATGGAAATAAGTAAAGCTCACATTTCTATAATTTCCCAGTTTAGATCTTGTTCTCTTCTTGAATAATTATGCTTTCCTCCAATCATAGGTCGGCATGCCTGATAGATAATCAGTACATTTCACATATAATGATCTTGCTTTTACTTAACTAAGTTCCTTAAGTACCATTGTATGTATTCCATCAGGTCCAGGAGCTTTATTCACCATGCATTTTCCAGTCTCTTTTGGACATTGACCTTAGTAAGCCATGTTCATATGGGGGGGGGTCGTGGTGGTACTATGATTCTCCCTGTTTGCCAATAGCCTGCCATTGATTTTCCTTTTGTACATATAAAAGTCTTATCCTCATTAATTAACTCACTTGTCTAAGATTTAATATGAGAAATAATTTCTACTTTTCAGTTTTCACTAGCCTAATTGCTTATATAGTCTATTGCATTGTTTTATTTAAATTATGAATCTGACTCTTTTGATTTAAACAGTTTAATAGCCTGCTTCTTATTCCTAATTCCCCTGTAAACCTCTTTGCCAAGCCATATTGGTTTTAATTTGCTCCTAAACAACAAATTCAGTAACTCAGAGGACAGTTATAAGTCTTGCTGTAGCATAAGTAGACAGGGAGAGGGGGAAGGGTGTAGCAGCTCTAGCTGCCTCAGGAGTTATTGAGCCAGGTAAGTGAATATGTTGGTGGCCAAGAGGTGAGACGTCAAGGGGTCCAAAATCCATGTAAACTGGCCAGGGAAGTAATTTTCTGAAACCTCTTCAATTCTAGTGAGTATTCTAATGCATTGTTTCACAATGAATTGCAAGGGCAATTGTCCAGAAATCCTACTTATAGTTTTGACCTCTATAAGACGAGAGACAAGTGAAGCTTTAGTACCCCAAATTATAAGATATTTACTACTCTTGTACATATGATTAGGTCAAAACCTGGAACCTTCTTCCTTGTAGCCCTTGTTTGAATATAATTACCATCATCCTTAGTTGGCCTGTCGACAGCTGAAGATTAAAGGAATTGCAGTTCAACAACAGCTGGAGGGATGCAGTTGACCACCACTTGTCTATGCTCTGGCAACTGAAATACGCACTGTGTATGGAGTTGTAGAAGACCAATTCTAGGTTATCCTATGCTTTTCATTTTTTGTAAATCCCCTCTCTGAAAATCTTGGGTTTGCCCCTACAGTAGAGGCCTCCCTGGCATCCAAGAAGTTGAAGTGAACCTATCATCTTATTATCAGTGTAGTTAATTATTAGAGAATTAAATACTGCCTTTATGTTGAAATGTGTTTGCAATATAAATAGTTGTTGAAAGCGTAACTTTTATTTGTTGGTGGTACAGTGTTGTACTTAATGCTAATTCATTTTTGTGCTTGCTCAACATTACCACATACTGTTCTATGAATTAATCTAGACAGAATCCACACATTAGGGGGATTTCTATTAGAAGAGCGAGTGATATGTTTGGATTCAAACATAACTAATTAGCATATTGTGCATGGAATTAGCATACATTGCCATACTGTGTCACCAAAACATAAAGGCTGATTTTAATTTTCCGTAAAACAAACTGCAAAAAAACCCTTGTCTTTGAGTGGGGTTACTTGAAGAGCTTTCGGTTTGTTTGTTATAGGCTATGGATTTTTACTTTGACAAGAAAAACAGTGGATGAACCCTTAGGATGTCAAGGGTGTGGCTAAGGACGCTTTGTCTAGGGTGCATGAGATTTAAATTGGATCATGGCTAAAGAGTCAACAGTGGGCCTCATGTCTGACGTTAAAGAACTAGTCTTGTCTTTTCTCTCTCCTTCAGTATCCAGAGTCACAGACTTTGCAAACTTGAAATGCAAGCTGTTCACAAAGAGAATGCTAACATTTGAGCTGTAGCCGAATGTAAACTTTAAATAATGAAAGTGCCCATAGGGAGTCAAAATGTATTGCGTGAGCAGATGTTACTTATTAGCTTGAGTTTCAGTAAGGTTAATCTTTCTAATATGAACATGTGCTTACAATGAAGTGTTCGTTAAAGGTGTAGCCTCCCCCAAAATGACCTACACTGGAAGAAGAAAAAAAACAGATTCATAAATCTTTTTTTATTCTACCTAGCTTTGTTTTATTTTGTGTTATGCTTTTTTTCCCTCTCAACAGAATGACAACAAGTCTTCATGCAAACCTTAGTTTCAGGATGTAAATCAATTCAGTATTTTTTTGTTAAAACGCATGACTATTGTCCATTTAATTAAATTAACCAAGCGAACTCTGACATTACCCCTAATAAGGTGTTTATTTTATAGTAGCAAACGTTTGACCAATATCTGCAGTTTAGCTGTGGTCATTGATTTAATATAGTGCTGCCAAACCCCCTTTATGATGTTTGGTTGTACTGGCTCTCACACCAGCCAAAGAAAGGTATGGTTTGCAACTAAGCAATATGGGTTGTATTCATTACAATTATAACAATTATTATTATTCTTTATTTATAAAGAGATAATTTATTTAGCAGAGCTGTGCAAAAAGGAGTAGACATACAGAGAAATAAAACAGTACAGGTAGGCCATAGAAAGCAAGAGGATCATAGGGCTTACAGTCCAGTGAAAGATAGGATTAGACACAGAAGTAACACAGCAACATAACTGAAAAAAATACATGCATCCTTCAAGTTCATCCTTAATAATGTTGTTTGTCTTCACATAGTCTTGAATACTATTGGTTAGTAATCCTTTGAATATCTTACCCACGACAAACACACAGGTCTACAATTCCCAGGTTTAGATCTTGACCCCTTTTTGAATAATGGTAATACATCTACTTTCTTCTAATCACAGGGCGCAATGCCTGAGGGGAATAAATCAAAATATTAACTATAATTGCCTTGTTAAACTGAATCAAGCCCCTTAAATACTTTTGGGTGTATGTCATCAGGTCCATGTGCACCATTGACCATAGCCTTTTCTTCTAATCTCTTTTGGACTTCGACCTCAGTAATCCATGTAGCAGATGGAGAAAATTCAGAGATTCTCCCTGTTTGCTTAAAGCCAGTCATAGCTGCTACCTATATAGCTATAGAATAAAATAATTTGTATGGTGTAGGCCATTGCCTTATCCTTACAAATTAATTCACCTGCCCCAGCTTTAAGGGTTCCGATATAAACTTTCATATTTTGCAATATAAATACTTGAAACAATGGTTAGGATTTTTGTCTGTACTCCATTGCAATTCTTTTTTCATTTTTAATTTTTTCTACCCTTATTGCTTGTTTGCATATTCTTTCACATTCTTTATTTTCTTAAATGAAGCATCTAAATAATTTAAAAGATTGCAACCTTTGTTAAGCAGTTTTGGTCATATTTTGTCTTCTTTTATTAATTTTCAAATGGTATGTATTGACTGGTATATTTAGCCCCCCAAAAATTTAGCAAATTCCATCTTTTTTTCTGCATTTAATCATTGAAGATAACATTTTATTGAATGTCTTCTAATATTACTTTTAGCATTATAAAATTTGTCTCACCTGCATATTGTTTAAAACTCAAGAACTGTGTGAGATCACTAAATCCGGCAAGACCTCATTGATCCTTCTACTAGTTAAGTAGAAATCATTAAGCATACTTGTAAAAATGTTTCCCTTGGTTGTGCCGAAAGACTCATTTTTCCAGTCAGTTTCAAGGTAGATGATATCTTCCATTATGTTTACATTTTCTAACTAAAAAGCCTTTTCCTTTTGAGTAGCTTCTTCAAATTCCCCAAAATTAAGTGACTTATGGCAAATGCCGATCTACATCTGTTTATTATGTATGCCCCCATTGTTTATTACAATGCACAAGGCCTCTACATTTTCACTGGACCCTATTTATATTCCTTAACTATAATGATGTTAAGGCTTTCTTCACATGCAGGCATACCCCTACACACATCTTTTATTTACCCTACTGTTCCTAAAAAGCGACTATCCCTCTAAATTTACTTCCCAGTAATGTCATCTTTCTACCTGGTTTCAGTAATTTCTACAAGATCATACTGCTCATTCATTGCAATTGTTTCTAATATCATCTTGCCATACATAATATGAGTATTTTCAAGCATACATTTTGTTATTGTGATGCTGAAGATGTGTATTATTTGAAATATAATTTATTTGCTTTTTCTTAGGCTATAACGTATGCACCTCCCTATTCGCTGAAGTAGCCGTTCCCCATCTCTGCCCCCATGTCCCTTCTCTAAAACCAGTTTGTTTTATACACTATTTGACTCATGCTGTGTTATTTCACCCATCCACCTTTCCTGGTTCAAAGGTTCCTCCAACTTTCTATCTTTCCTATCCCTTAGCACAGCACCCTTTTTCTCTAAGTTACACTCTATCTCTGCTATAAAGATTGCCCCCAAGCAAAAAGACATCCAAGTGCTCTAGAAACCCAAACCCCACCTACATACACCAAGTCTTTAGCCATACATTTAACTCCCTAGTCTCCAATCCCCTTCCTGGCATACCATGTATCCCTGGTTGTGCTTCAGAAAATACACCTAAAAAGTTAATTGCTAATACCTGTGACCTAAATTCATGAAAGCATTATTAATGGATTTCCATCTCCCACTGACTTTATCATTGGTACTAATATATCCATTACGTCTGGGTCATACTCAGCCCCTCGCAACAATGTAGCAACCTGATGCACTACATGCTAAATCCTTTGAAATTATGCTGTCTAAATGGAAAGTGTCAATATGGCACGTTCAAAGGGTCATAGGCATCAAAATGGAACCCGCAAAATGTCACATCTAAAATGTTTATTGTCTGATGGAGTTGGCACTGACATATACTTCTTCCCAGTAGGTATAAACCTTAAAGTAAGTAAATGCTCAATATAAAAAAAAATTGAAAAAATCACTAATTAATTCAAAAAGTAATGTTTAATGAAACATATACAATCAATACATATAGATGCATATACAGACACACAAAATATAGTAAAATCTGAATACATTTTTATGGGTATATATTACAGGTGATGGTTCCATCTATCATTTCCTATACCAAAGACAGTAAAGATGTGATTAATATATTTCAGAATATGCAATGGGATGAAGGGGATCTTTAGTGACAGCGTGTCAGTAACCTCTATACTTCCATAAAACATATAGAGGTTTAAAAGAAGTTGAATATTATTGATAGAATGCTTTTTTTTCAATATACAACAGCAAAGATTTCTCTTAGACAGTATACATTTTATTCTTATTAAACATTTTTTTTTATTTAATAACGAATATTATTTACAATTTATTTTTGGGAAGGAGGATGATTTGTTCAATTGTCCTTTCTCTCCTTACATTAATGTATATCTGAAATATATCAACGATATAATTATAGTATAGAATAACTGAATGACAATACCAAGTGACTTAGATTTACACATCAATATAGTTAGAAAGAAATTCAATTTATAGATTAAAGTTTGTTTATTGAAGAGAATAAAGTCTTGGTAAAAAAAAACATTTTAAAATGGTGGACCAGAATACATATATTCCATATGAAAGTTACATGAAAAAATATGGTTAGACAATGTCCCTAAAGGACAGTTGATAAAGAACTGATGCATTTATTACAAAATTGAGGATTACTGTACACAAGCCTTATTTTTATGCAAAGGTTTATAGACTGGGGCTATGATCAAAAAAAGGTTTACCACGACTTTGTTCTCCATATGAATAAAACACACTTGGTGGAGAGATTGACTGGTGATGTGTTTCTGGAGATTCCAGAAGTTTGTGATGTTCTTCCTGAGGATGCTATTTTCTCCCTAGATAATGTACTATTAATAACAATAACAAAAAGGTTATTGATAATAAAGATGTTTCTAATAGAATGAAACAGTTAATAAAGTAATTACAAATAAACAATAAACTAAAATGTCAGAAAATAAGATATGATAAAGAAGAACTTAGGATAAGACCAAATAACAATATAGATAAGAATTTAGTTAATAACTTGGGAAATATAAAGAGGAAAGGAATTAATAATAATAATAACATCAGAAGCAGGAAAGATAGGGTTGTTAATAAAGATAAAAATAATAAGAATAGAGATAATATTAGTGAAAATAAAATTAGTATAAAAATAATAAAAATGGAAATTAAGGATGAAAAATTTAAATTTATTACTACTGAATGAATTCTATGGAAAAAGGATGATGTTAATAACTCAGATAAGGAATTTATAGTTGCTTTCAGCACCTTTTTTCAAGTCATGTTGGTAGAATCAAGTCAATTCTGGATAGTTTTTGGCTGATAGAATTGGATGACTAATGGCGCTATGCAAGAAATGTTTGCATCGGATAAAGGCATTTTTGTACACAGATAGATTTTGCGCATGTTCTAATCCAGGAATAGAAAAACCGAACGCTTTTTGAACTGTGCATGAAAAATTCCATTTTACGATAACAGTACACAGACGTATAAATTAATTCACAATAGCAGTTCTTGCATTAGGAGAATTCGCTATTCCACTCACAGATTCTTTAATCTTAGCCACACCCACAAAAAATAAATATACGCAGTCCTTCGCTAATCTAGAATTTTCATGCTCAATTAAACAAAATCATGCACAAACCTATTCCCTAGTGGTTTTCACACGGGAAATAGCGATTGCACATGTTTCCTGCATCACTCCATAGGTGCTGAGAAAACTGGTACTCGAAAAGATCAGAATTATTTGTAGCAAAAAAATACAAATTTGCTAAATATTTTTGCACCAACTGTTTTAAGAGCACATAAGGATGGAAAAATAAAGAATAACAAATATAATTTGTTTGGTTTGTCACCAGTGATGGGTTGGCATATATGTGGACAATGTGCCACATGCATGAAATGCCCAAAAACTATTACATTTAGTAAAGATAAAAAAAATAAAAATGATTCTACAAAGTGGTCTTTAACATGCAATAGTACTGTTATTATCTATGGATTGGATTGTAGTTGTGGACTTCTTTATGTGGGGAGAACTGTCAAAAGGAGGTTTTATGAACAGAAACCACTCAGTCTCACACCTTTTCTCTGAATTTCATGATGGAAACCACAAATTGTTAAAAGGTTATTGAGAATATACAACCTTATTTTTGTAAGGGAGATTATGGCAAAGCCCTTAAAGGGATAGTAACACTTCGTTTTAACTTTATTTTATTTTGTAGGCATTAAAAAAACATGAAGAATGATATAAGTCTTATCTCTCAAACCTTTATGGTTTATGAGATATTCACAAGCAAAGTTCCCCTCCCCGCCCCTTTTACCTAGTGTAAGCCATCTCTTCTCAGATGTGAGTCTGGTTGTATGACAGTACAGATAACAGAAGGGGACAATTTTCTTTGTACGAAAACAATGAAAGCCCTTCCCCCCTTGACAAGTTTATCAGCTTTTTCCATTATCTTAATTGAAGATTGTCCCTCTCTGCAGTCTACCTGGGCATCTCCCTTCTGATATGGTTGAACAGGGGGGGGATACTTTGTTTGTGAATATCTCTTAAACCATAAAGGTTTCAGAGATAAGACTTATATCATTCTTCATGTTTTTTTAATGCCTACAAAATAAAATAAAGTTAAAATGAAGTATTACTATCCCTTTAAGATGAGGGAAGCCTTTTTGATATTCACTTTGAAGACTGTAAGTCCTTGAGAATATCGAGTTGACATCTTTTGTATATGGTTATTGACATTACTATCATTAATTTTCTATATTATGAACATTTTGGGTGAGTTATATTCGGGTAATGATACTCTGTCTTATGAAAATAGTTTAGTTCACAATGCAAATTGTTCTTGACAAGATTGTAATGTTTTATCTCTTGAGAATAGATTTTACCCTCATTTAGATAGTGGACAGTAACTGGGGATTGACCCTATTGGAACACCTTATTTAAATTATGGCAATCAACCCATTGGATGGAGGATTAAAGGATTTAAAAAGCCACTAGATCAAGGTGCACACTAAAAAAAATCATAAGGCATGGTATAATATGAGTCTGAGGAGGGTGCATGTGTTGGTGGGTGGAGTCTGGGAAAATAATCAGTTTTTTTGGGGGGGTTGTTGACTGATATTGGGGGAATAGGCAAGAGTGACTGCTTCCTCAGAACGTATGTAAGAAAAGATTTTAGGCCTCAAAAAACAAACAGAGACATTTTATAGATGCTTCATTGATGACATTCAACTTCAGACAAGACTAGAAAATGCTGAAAGAAGTGCACTGGAGTACGATGGTGTAACCGATGGTGCAACCGGTATGACAGTAATGGAGGACTAGGCCAGAGGCGCTCTGCCGGAGCAGTAACTGAGACAACACTTGGCAACCTGCCGGAGCAGTAGCGGAGGACAAGCCAATGGCACTTTATTGGAGCAATCACGGAGGCACACACTTGCACCCGGTATGACAGAAATGGAGGACTAGGCCAGAGGCGCTCTGCCGGAGCAGTAACGACACTTGGCAACCTGCCGGAGCAGAGGCGGAGGACAAGCCAATGGAAACCGGATTGTAAGAATGTCGCCGAGGCAACAAGGACAAAGGAAGCAGGAACGTCGATCAAGCCGGGTCGGTGCACAGGAACAGGAACGTCAGCCAGGCCGGGTCGGTACACAGGAGCAGATACTGAAGAGTAGTCAGGCAATCTGGGTCGGTACATAGCAGCAGGAACTGAAGAATAGTCAGGCAGGCCAAGTCGGTACACTGGGAACTCTGAGCAGTTAGTTAGCACTGGTACAGGAACACCACGAAAGGGCACCGTGTGGGTGCAGGAGCCCAGGATATAAAGGCCATACTGGGCGGGCTCAACACAGGGCAACCAATGAGAGCATTACACAGGATAACTGACAGCAAAACAAAAACAAGGGAGCATGGGCACCATGATACCAGGCCTCTTTGGTAATGACTCAGGAGACATAGACTTTGTAGAAGCACTAACTTGCATTTTCTGTTAGGGCTGACTTGGCATGAAATGATTGGTTTTTATCCAGTATATATCCTACTTTTGTACCCAAGAGGATTTAATCTTAGTGTACCTCAATATTTAAACAACTCATTTTGCTGTGTTAACCTCAGTAAAAATGATCTCATTAAAAAAAGAGCTTTCAGCTCACAATACCATCCAGCTTGCTTGTAAGCCATGCCACCAGCTGGATTTATATTATATTTAAAGAGATATCAACCAAATTCATTCATAGTTGTTCTTGTTATTTTACTGTCCAACTAGACAATGGACCTACCCTACTTCTCTTTGGAGACACCAGGCACCAAGCAGAATGTTCCAGTTCTGGCTGAACTGATCCTCATAGTAGCCAAAACGTTATACTACTACAATGTAGCCAACACTCCCCTTACATATAGATATTTATAGAATATTTGTAGATGGCATTCACCTACCCAGAAAACATGAACTACGATAATTCTTCTAAAATCAACAGTGGAGTTAATTATCTAAAGGAATATTTTCCCAAATATATTTGGGATCTCCATACTACCTATTATATTGTTTGAGTTACTGTGTTTATCCCTGAGTGTCCATAGCTCTTGTCATTCTTTTATAATAGCTAGCAGTCTACTATTTCTCTGTTCAGTTACTCCACCACATAGTTCAGATTCAGGTGGCTTACATTTGGCGCTCCCAATTACAAGTAGACACTGCCCTGGCTTTTACAATGAGGTAGCGTGGTAGGAATATGTTGCAGAAAAATCGTCACACCATGTTGGAAGCAAGATTTACATTCCTATCATTGATTTCAATGCAGCAGAAAAATTGGAAAAAGGGAGCATTTCATCGGAAAACATCACATTTTTTGCATGTTTCTGTTTTGCAGTGAAAATGCTCATCCATCCCTGCTAAAAAAGATCCCCAATGCATTGCTACTAGTGATGAGCGAGCATGCTCGGCCGAAGCTCGGTTCGGCTCGAGCATCGCTCTGCTCGGCACATGGCGGTACTCGTACGAGTACCGCATGTGCTCGCCCGCCATGTTCGGGTCTCCTCCCCGCACGTTTCGCGGCTGCTGCGCAGCCAATAAACGTGCGGGGAGGCTCTGACATCAGTGTAATGCCAGCAGCCATGTTGGCTGCTGGCATTACACTGATTGGCTGGCCAGAACCCGTGATCGGGTGCTGTATAGCACCTGACCAGCGAGTTCGGCTCAGTCTTAGGCAGGGAGAGATGAGGATAGGAAGGGAAAGTCAGTGTCGGGAGAAGAAAAGTGTGTTTGAACAACATATAAAGACCCAAAAGTCCTTTTTAGGACTGTTGTGTGTGGGGGCAGCAGTTATATTTTGTTTGGGGGGGCACAGATTTAAAAAAAAAACGTCACATATTCCGTTCACTGTGCCTAGCCGCAGATTAGCAGCACATTCTGTTTAGTGTGCAAAGTTGCAGATTAGCAGCACATTCTGTTTAGTGTGCAAAGTTGCAGATTAGCAGCACATTCTTTTTAGTGTGCAAAGTTGCAGATTAGCAGCACATTCTGTTTAGTGTGCAAAATTGCAGATTAGCAGCACATTCTGTTTAGTGTGCAAAGTTGCAGATTAGCAGCACATTCTGTTTAGTGTGGAAAGTGTAAAAAATAAACGTCACATATTCCGTTCACTGTGCCTAGCCGCAGATTAGCAGCACATTCTGTTTAGTGTGCAAAGTTGCAGATTAGCAGCACATTCTGTTTAGTGTGCAAAGTTGCAGATTAGCAGCACATTCTGTTTAGTGTGGAAAGTGTAAAAAATAAACGTCACATATTCCTTTCACTGTGACTAGCCGCAGATTAGCAGCACATTCTGTTTAGTGTGCAAAGTTGCAGATTAGCAGCACATTCTGTTTAGTGTGCAAAGTTGCAGATTAGCAGCACATTCTGTTTAGTGTGGAAAGTGTAAAAAATAAACGTCACATATTCCTTTCACTGTGCCTAGCCGCAGATTAGCAACACATTCTGTTTAGTGTGCAAAGTTGCAGATTAGCAGCACATTCTGTTTAGTGTGCAAAGTGTAAAAAATAAACGTCACATATTCCGTTCACTGTGCCTAGCCGCAGATAAGCAGCACATTCTGTTTAGTGTGCAAAGTTGCAGATTAGCAGCACATTCTGTTTAGTGTGGAAAGTGTAAAAAATAAACGTCACATATTCCTTTCACTGTGCCTAGCCGCAGATTAGCAGCACATTCTGTTTAGTGTGCAAAGTTGCAGATTAGCAGCACATTCTGTTTAGTGTGCAAAGTGCAAAAAATAAACGTCACATATTCCGTTCACTGTGCCTAGCCGCAGATAAGCAGCACATTCTGTTTAGTGTGCAAAGTTGCAGATTAGCAGCACATTCTGTTTAGTGTGCAAAGTGTAAAAAATAAACGTCACATATTCCGTTCACTGTGCCTAGCCGCAGATAAGCAGCACATTCTGTTTAGTGTGCAAAGTTGCAGATTAGCAGCACATTCTGTTTAGTGTGCAAAGTGTAAAAAATAAACGTCACATATTCCTTTCACTGTGCCTAGCCGCAGATAAGCAGCACATTCTGTTTAGTGTGCAAAGTTGCAGATTAGCAGCACATTCTGTTTAGTGTGCAAAGTTGCAGATTAGCAGCACATTCTGTTTAGTGTGCAAAGTGTAAAACATAAACGTCACATATTCCTTTCACTGTGCCTAGCCGCAGATTAGCAGCACATTCTGTTTAGTGTGCAAAGTGTAAAAAATAAACGTCACATATTCCTTTCACTGTGCCTAGCTGCAGATTAGCAGCACATTCTGTTTAGTGTGCGAAGTGTAAAAAATAAACGTCACATATTCCTTTCACTGTGCCTAGCCGCAGATTAGCAGCACATTCTGTTTAGTGTGCAAAGTGTAAAAAATAAACGTCACATATTCCTTTCACTGTGCCTAGCCGCAGATTAGCAGCACATTCTGTTTAGTGTGCAAAGTTGCAGATTAGCAGCACATTCTGTTTAGTGTGCAAAGTTGCAGATTAGCAGCACATATTCCGTGTAATATGAAGAAGGCGGGTAAAAAGGGACGGGGAAGTGGACGTGATCCTGATAGTTCAGGGCGCGGGTCAGGACGCGTAGAAACTGTGCCTGGTGCCAGAGCACAAGAAAGAAAGACATCCACCATACCTAGCTTCATGTCTCAGTTTACAGGGCGTCGCAGGACATCACTCTCGAGGTCAGACCACTGCGAACAGGTGGTCGGTTGGATTTCAGGTGATACTGCTTCCAGTCGGTTAAGCACCACCCTGTCTTCCACCAAGTCCACTCTCAGTAGCCAAGAGTCTGGTCAACATAATCCTCACCCTGATCATCCTTCCTCCCACCATAGAGGGTCTGGCCAAAGAAGTGATCCCACACTGGGATATAGTGAGGAGCTCGTCTCATCACCAATCCTTCATTTGAACCTCTCTCCAAGCACGCTTGCAGAGGAACATGACATCTTGTGCCCTGATTCACAACCTCTAGAGGGTACCCAATCACAAGAAGATGACAGAGGGGAACGGCATTTAAGGTCAAATGAAGTGGATGATGATGATGAGACACAGTTGCCATCAAATCAACCACTATTACTGTCTCAAGACCTTGATGAGGAGGATGATACACAGTTGTCAATGACTGAGTATGTGGTGGGATCAAGAAATGAGGAGGATGATCAGAGTGAGGAAGTGGAGGAGCACTTGGTGGACGATGAGGTGACTGACCCCACCTGGGAAGGTGGAGAGCCGAGCGATGACAGCAGTCCTGAGGGTGAGCCATCTGCAGCACCGCAACAGGCTGGAAGAGGCAGTGGTGTGGCTAAAGAAAGAAGGCGGACCGCACCAAACCGGCCCGCAAATGTTCCACGGAGCACCCCCTTGCGTAAATCTCCCTTGCCAAGGGCTAGGTGTTCCGTGGTATGGCGTTTTTTTAAGGAAAGCACGGACGACAAAAGAATTGTAGTTTGCAACCTGTGCCACACCAGAATGAGTCGAGGCATGAACACTAGAAACCTCACCACCACCAGCATGATCCGACACATGGCATCCAAGCACCGTAATAAGTGGGAGGAACGCCCGGATCGCCAATCTGTGTCTGCAGGCCACACCACTGCCTCCTCTTCCCCTGTTTTCGGTGCCGGCCAATCGCCTGTCAAAGGCGCAGGCCCGCATACCTCCCGCCCTGCACCTGTACCATCTGAAGCACCATCAGCGACCACATCCACTTCCCTGTCCCAGCGCAGCGTCCAAATGTCGTTACCCCAGGCATTTGAGCGCAAGCGAAAATACCCAGCCACCCACCCAAAGGCCATAGCACTAACCTCACACCTTTCCAAATTACTGGCCATCGAAATGCTGCCATTTAGGCTTGTGGAGACTGAGTCCTTCCGCAGCCTGATGGCAGCAGCTGTCCCTCGGTACGCAGTCCCCAGCCGCCACTACTTTTCCCGGTGTGCCGTCCCCGCCTTACACCACCATGTGTCCCGTAACATCACCCGTGCCCTGACCAACGCAGTTACTGGGAAGGTCCACTTAACGACTGACACATGGACAAGTGCTTGTGGCCAGGGACGCTACATTTCCCTGACGGCACACTGGGTGAATGTCGTGGAGGCTGGGAGCGACTCGGACCCTGGGATGGCACAGGTGCTACCCACGCCGAGGATTGCGGGCCCTACCTCCATCAGGGTTTCCGCCAGCACCTACGTTATTGGCTCCTCCTCCTCCGTTTCCACCTCCGAATTCTCTGCGCGCAGCGCCACTCACCCATCAGCCGGTAGCTGGAAGCAGTGTAGCACTGCAGTGGGGAAGCGTCAACAGGCCGTGCTGAAGCTGATCTGCCTTGGGGACAAACAGCACACGGCCTCAGAGCTGTTGCAGGGGATTAGTCACCAGACCGAGCAGTGGCTCTCGCCACTCAACCTGCAACCAGGCATGGTTGTGTGTGATAATGGGCGTAACTTGGTGGCGGCTTTGGAGCTCGGCAAGCTCACACACATACCATGCCTAGCGCATGTATTTAATTTAGTGGTTCAGCGATTTCTAAAAACCTACCCCAATTTGCATGATCTCTTGACCAAGGTGCGCCGCGTGTGTGCACATTTCCGTAAGTCATCAACAGCTTCAGCCGGCCTGTTGAAGCTGCAGCAGCGCTTACAATTGCCAGCTCACCGGCTGCTGTGTGACATGAGCACGCGCTGGAACTCCACCTTCCACATGTTGGCCCGGCTTTGTGAGCAGCAGAGGGCAGTAGTGGAGTACCAGCTGTTACACGGTCGTCGCCTCTCCGTTCAACTTCCTCTAATCAGAAGTGAGGAGTGGGAATGGATGTCAGACCTCTGTGAGGTTTTACGCAATTTTGAGGAATCGACACAGATGGTGAGCGGCGATAACGCTATTATCAGTGTAACCATCCCACTTCTGTGTCTACTGAAACGCTCGCTGCTCACAATTAAAACCGACGCTTTGCATGTGGAAGAGGTGGAAATGCGGGAGGAAGAGCTTACACAAGGTGATAGCCAGAGCACCCTCACTTCGTCTTCTCAGCGACAATTGGAGGAGGCGGAGGAGGAGGAGGAGGAGGAGGAGGAAGACACGGTTGCCTCCGCTACAGAGGGTAGCCATGGAACTTTAGTTCCATCTCTTCAGCGTGGGTGGGCAGAAGAGGAGGAAGAGGATGAGGAGATTGAGAGTCATCCTCCTGGTGAGGACAGCGAAATCTTGCCTGTTGGTACTCTGGCACACATGGCTGACTTTATGTTAGGCTGCCTTTCCCGTGACCCACGCATTATACGCATTTTAGACAACACGGATTACTGGGTGTTCACCCTTCTGGACCCCCGCTACAAAGAGAATTTCTCATCTCTCATTCCTCCGGTGGAGAGGACAAGCAAAATGGTGCAATACCAGAAGGTTCTTGTTGAAAAATTGCTCCAAAATTTTCCATCTGACAACGCTGGCGGCAGAGTACGTGCTACCTTGGCCAACCGAGAAGGGGAGAAAAGGGGAGCACACAGCAGTTCCGACAAAGGCAGGGCAACACTCTCCAAGGCGTGGGACACCTTCATGACACCCCGCCAGCACCCTCACCCTGATGCGCAGCCTAGTGTCACAAGGAGGGAAAAGTTTTGGAAGATGGTGAAGGAGTACGTAGCAGACCGTGTCAGCGTCCTCAATGATCCCTCTGTGCCTTACAACTACTGGGTGTCCAAGCTGGACACGTGGTATGAACTGGCACTCTACGCCTTGGAGGTGCTGGCCTGCCCTGCCGCCAGCGTTCTGTCTGAGCGGGTATTTAGTGCTGCTGGTGGCATCATAACAGATAAGCGTATCCGCCTTTCCACCGAAAATGCTGATAGGTTGACACTTATAAAAATGAACAAGGCCTGGATTTCCCCTGACTTCTCCACTCCACTGGAGGAAAGCCCCGGGGGAACATAAAGTCACTTTAGATATGTTATTTACAATGATGGGAATACTCTGTATTCCCATTCACCCCTTCCACCCAAAAAACGGGTATATGGTTGACTCTCTTCCATATACCCTGTGATATAATTTTTATATAGGGCCAGCTCACCAGCGGGCCCTGTGATATAATTTTTATATAGGGCCAGCTCACCAGCGGGCCCTGTTTGACAACTTTTTGTATAGGTCAGCTCACCAGCGGGCCTTCTTATATAATGTTTTATTGGGTCAGCTCTCTAGCGGGCCCTCTCATATAATGTTTTATAGCATCAGCTCACTAGCGGGCCTTCGCATATAATGTTTAGGATGGTCAGCTCCGCAGCAGACCCTCACCCATAATGTTTTAGATGGTCGGCTCAGCGCACGTTTCCCTCTTAATCATGGCCCCAGTTCAGAAAAATCGAGGAAATTTTTTGCAGAATTTGACTCTGCGCACGTTTCCCTCTTAATCATGGCCCCAGTTCAGAAAAATTGAGGACATTTTTTGCAGAATTTGCCTCTGCGCACGTTTCCCTCTTAATCATGGCCTCAGTTCAGAAAAATCGAGGAAATTTTTTGCAGAATTTGCCTCTGCGCACGTTTCCCTCTTAATCATGGGTCCAGTTCCGAAAAATCGAGGAAATTTTTTGCAGAATTTGCCTCTGCGCACGTTTCCCTCTTAATCATGGGTCCAGTTCCGAAAAATCGATGAAATTTTTTGCAGAATTTGCCTCTGCGCACGTTTCCCTCTTAATCATGGCCCCAGTTCAGAAAAATCGATGAAATTTTTGCAGAATTTGCAGATGATATACAAGTAAATATACAGCAAATATTGTTTGGTAACAATTTTTCGCCTAAAGTCGTTTTTATTTTCCTTTTTGTGTGTTTTATGGTCAGTCTGTAAAAATGGCGTACTACGGGCGAAAGATCGTTCCCAGCAGCGATGTTGGAGTCCAAGATGCATCCAGACATCCTCCCTATGCTGTCCCTGAACCATTTCTGTGGTGTTTCCATCATTTTCTGCCCTTTTCCTATGGACCAGGCACCCTCCCCTCATCAGAGCAGGGGGTGCCTGGTGTAATGCTCGAGTCCTCCCATTGACTTCAATGGGGCTCGGGTGCTCGGCCGAGCACTCGAGCCTCCGGGGGTGCTCGGCCAGAGCACCCGAACACCCGAGCATTGGGGTGCTCGATCATCACTAATTGCTACATAATACGTAGGAGACATATTTAACTTGCAAAATATGGTTCCCTCCCAAGCTGTTAGGTATTTCTCAGCTGCACCCAGTTTTGCCGTGGTCATGCTCCAGTGTACCAAGCGGCTGATATTTACTATACAGCTACCAATAGCTGATTCCAGCTACTTAGTAAAACTGGCATAGACAGCTCCATTGATAACTAAAACAGACAGGAAGTGTAAACATTGTGTTACTGTATTGTTTTATTCAATAAACCTGTGTTTTTATCCTAACCACTGTGTCTGTGAGTCAAACAAACCGTTACACCTGGTAACAACTATTACACTGATTGTCTTACTGGTGGATGTTCCCGCAATGTAATCTCTAGTGAAAGAATTGAAACAAACTTTCAACTGGATCTAACCAAATCATGAATTACTCTGTGCCAGGTTTTAGCGTAGCTGGGGAGGGGTATGAACAGACACCTTGAAACCCTGAGTGGAAAAGTTCAGGAGTGAATTTAACAACCTGGGGCCCATATGCAAGCTCTCTCAATGGAAGGATAGATGCTACAAATTAAAATAGCAGATCTAGCGTAGAGATCCAGTAGAAATAGTTTTCACTTCAATGCTGCCACGCTGCCGAGAAAAGGGACAGACAAAACGTGTATCGGCCAGTTGTGCTACCTTTCGTGATCCTCTGTCTCATGTAGTTTAGTTGCTACCAATAAGACTTGTTTTTTGTATGTGGATGATTTCAAGGAGTAATTGGATTTCAGACAGTCCTCTACTTGGATTTTATCCATTTGTCCAAACCGATCTACACTGGTGACTCCACTGTGTAATTTGGATTGTAGCAATCCTCCCGTGAGACACACCAATGATCTATTTTGTGTTTACTGGTTACATACTAATAAGCATACTTATCACAGAATTAGCAGAGACTTCTGTATAATACTTTTATGGCACAGAGAATATACCGTCTTAAAAGCCAATGAGACATTGAGGTCTTAGATTGGGATATTCATTCAGCACTCTAGATGGACTATATTACTAGGGATAACAATATAAGAGATTAGTTAAATCACTTTTAACTCATAGATCCAATCAGATCTATCAACATGAGACATTATCACCACTCAAGACATTCGTGTCTATGATCTCAGAGTGATAGAGGAATATCTTTTAAGTACAATCTCTGCTTAATGTAATTTTCTTACAGCCCTGTTAATCTCTCAGAGTAACAAATATATCAAAGTATTCCAATTTTGGAAGGGCTCAATTCAATACTATAATACTTTGTTCTATAGTCCACTCTATTGAATATCCCTAGGTTCTTATTGTTTCATGCATGCTGTTTTTAGATTTTGCGCAATCAGAACCTGTGAATATTTTGTGTGTCTTTTCAAGATTTCTATACGGAGGGGATATCCAGACATAATTTGAGTGCTAATTTAGCAGGGCTATCTTTATTTTCTTTTTGGATTCTGGGATCTGTTATGTCTGAACTACTAGGAGTATTTGTGACCAAACTCTTACAGCAGCTACTTTCTAATGCCGATGAGAAGGATTTACGTATGAATTAACCACAGGCTCCCAAAGCCATGTAACCTACCATCAGATTTATTCAGTGATGTCCTTACCTGGATTCATTGCTAAACCATAAAGGAGAAAGTACTGAAGGCAGCAGCTGAGCACCCTCAATTAACAGAGGACTTCTATGCTCTGGAATTGTATGTGGATCTCTCCCAAAGTCACACTGCAATGTAGGAAAAAATGCTATTGTTACTGGAAACCTCAGAGCCAAGAAATGGCCTATAATTGTGGATATTCTGTTGAATTATTTGTGCTGTGAAATGGAACCCAATGCTATCTCAATACCACAGACAAGGCCTACTCTTCTGCACTACAAACCTGGGGCTTAGAGTATCGAAAACCAATGATAAACCTCCATCATTGAAACACGAACCACATAAATAGATGAAAGTAGTGGAAAAGTCCCAGAAACATACACATAGTCCTGAGGATGAAGCAACAGGACAGTGATAAGTATACATGTTTCTCCATATAAAATGGAGTGAGGCTAGACCTGTTTTAAACTCTATAGTGACATACACAGCCTCTAAAGGTACATTTTCTCAACTTCCAACTCTCTGAGACTTATTGTTTCAATTCCCACCCCTCCCCATGCACTCTATATTGAAACATTAATTCCTCAGTGATAAGGTTCTATATACTTCTGCTAACACTGGGAACAATTCCTTATGACTTTATAATGTGGGTTAATTATTTGCTACCCTATACAATGAGTCAATATTTGTTTAAAGTCATTGTAACATACAATTCCATCAAGATTCCTTAAGGGTGCTGGCATGGTTTTGAGGTTTCTTGGGTCTAATGTTGATTGGCTTAACTCTATAGGTTCTATGATAATTTTAACTGTGAACTATAGTCAATAACATGTTGCATAGGTATATTGTTTTCCTGGGGAAAACATAAACAACATGAGAGGTAGTGTTAATTTGAAAAAATTGCAGCTGAAGCAAAAGGCCTTAAGGGCCAGTTAAAAGAAAAGTTGCAATGTCCTCATTATTGAAGCTAAAACCCAATGTAGTCTGTTTACATGACACTCACTTCCATTCTTCCTATACCCCACAATTATTCCCCATACAGTTTCCACATGCCTTTTTTATTACATATACGCACAGAAAGCATAACAGAATGGCATTTTGTTAAACAAGAATATTACCTTCTCTAAAACAGAAGAATGCTTATTCTTAGAAAGTTGATAACTTAGGATAATTGCCTTGATTAACAACCACATATATTCTATTATCAGTCTGTACCTTACTAACTCCTGTGAGCCCCAGTACCTTAGTAAAACATTAGCTAAATCTGTGTCTCATCAATCACTTCAATAAGAAACTCTCATTATTTGTCATGATTTCTACAAGATAATGGGCCCCAATAAGTATAAAAACATTCATTCTGCTTCTTCTAAATGTGATGCTTATTTAAATGCCACTCAATATGCCTTATTTAAGGAAGTAATTAACCAGCTCATTTTATATGATGCAGGGAGATGTTGGATCCCTTAGACAGAGAATACTCATTTTTCTCAAACCTCATTTATTCTAATCAAGATTAGACCCTACAGAGTTTAAACAGTCTCTACAGAGTCTCACCAAAGCTTACCTGGGTACCATAACCTGGTCAGATCACACCCCTATAGGAATCCAGGACATGACTTGGCCTGCTCTGGAAGAGGTATCAGGAAAATTTATAATTCTTTATTATATAAGAGTCCTACTACCCAGATTATCCAAGATCAGATGCAATAATACTTAGTAGTTACGGACACAGGTGATGTCTAAGTCTCTACACTTTGGTGTGTACACAAAGCCTTGTTGAGAGGACATTTGGTTAAAAACTTAAATAGATGAGTACTCAAAAAATCTATTTACAACCACGTTAGAGGAACTTGAGACAAAAAAATCAGCAATCCCCCTCAATACACTGAAAGATACTGAAACACTGAGATAGTAATTATTACTAGATAGAGACAAATATAAACTAATCTGCTTTAAAGGGATAGTAATACTATGTTTTATCTTTATTTTTTTTTGTAGGCATTAAAAAAACATGACGAACGATATGTCTTATCTCTCAAACCTTTATGGCTTGAGAGATATTCACAAGCAAAGTTTACCCTCCCGCCCCTTTTACCTAATGTAAGAAATCTCTTCTCAGATGTGGAATCCAGTCCATAGACCAGACAGATAACAGCAGGGGACAATCTTCTTCCTATGAGAACAATGAAAGCCCTGCCCCCCTTGATAAGTTTTTCAGGTTTTTCCCTTATCTTAATTGAAGATTGTCCCTCTGTGCAATCTACCTGGATACCTCCCTTCTGCTCTGGCTGAGCAGTGTTACATCAGTAAAAGGGGGGGGATACTTTGCTTACTTGCTTACTCTTGAACTATAACTCTGACAGAATTGAAATAACACTCTCCAAAGTCCAAATACTACGATGTTTAATTAGAGCTGCTTTTATTATGAAACATTACTATCCCTTTAAGCAGAGATCCTATATAAACAGGAATAGACAGGTAATTGGAGAATAAACTAATGGTGCAGCAAGCAAAATCCCAAACTGCCTGTACAAAAAAGGGGACCTGATATGAAACCCCAAAAATATAGCTGAATATTTTGTTACTTTTATTATGTAATTCCAGTTAGCATCTGCAAAAATTATTTATTTTTTTAGTAGATCCATAAAATATAATCCTAAATGTGACTTTCTGATTGTATGTGTAGACTGTCCTCTTTGAGCACTATTCAGTTAGCTTTGTTTTTGTTACGTGTATTGAGAGACAGTAGCCAAGGAAGTCCACTTTTGAGATTAGTACCTGCCAGAGCATATGTAAAACTAGATTTCAGGCCACAAAACAAATATAGAATTTTACTCTTAACCCCTTCGCGTCCGGTGACGTACCCGGACCGTCACACTGGTCCGGCACTTAAGGACCAGTGACGGTCTTGGTATGTCACGTACTTTTACTCACCGTGCTCCTGCAGGAGCGCGGTGAGTAATACCGGGGACTGAATTTGATCGCTCCAAGACTGGAGCGATCTCTTTCAGCCCCTCCGTTCAGCGTGCCGCCCCACGTGATCAGTCACGTGGGGCGGCACACCGAATTTCCATATCTGGTCCTTAAAGGACCACACACCCAGGGACCGCTGGTCGTTAAGGGGTTAAAGAAGAACTATCACCCAAATTAAATTCACCCCCAAATAATTATGCACATAACCATAAGCATATCCATATTAGTATTATCCAGAATAAGTCCAGCTTTATAGAGAAATCCAACTTGTTCTGAGACAGTTAGGCAAGCAGCTCACCTGCGCCATCAGTCCCTTCCTGTACCTTAAGGTACAATGCAATTCCTCCTAGAGGAGACCGGGACAGACATCGCAGGTGCACAGATGTCTCTTTGGCAAGATGTCTGTGCTGATGCCTGCCTGACTTTCTCAGAACGAGTTGGATTTATCTATAACGTTGGACTTATTCCGGATAATACTAGTCTGAATATGCTTAACATTATGTGCATACTTATTTGGGGGTAACTTTAATTTGGAAGATAATTTCACTTTAAGGGAACTTAAGCATATAAAACCATTTTTAGCCATTAGTGTTCCTTTAAGAGGGTCTAGAATATATTATCTCATCTTAGGATATACATATTCTGGGACTCAACCAATAGAAATGAGCCAAGGGATTTATTATATTTATAATATTTGAGACATTTTGGGCAGTACATTCAAAAGAACAGTGGAGGAGTTCTTGGGTAAATGGTTTGCATTACAGGGGGAGAGCTAAAAATTCCCATTTATTTAAATGGGGATTTTAACTCCTTAAACGTTAGAGAGGTGAAACAATGTGTTGGAGACCTCTCCTGCATTAAATGTGTTAAAATCCCTATTTATGGAGTTTTTAGGTCTCCCCTGTAGTGCAAATCGATTATGCCGGAAGGCCTCACTTTTTTTTTTTAATGTATGTCCCTTACTGTTAAGGACTTAGCCAAACTGTCTGTGGTATGAAATATAGGCTCTGTGGAAGATTTTGAAGTTTTGCTCTCTCCAGGTAGGTGACAGGATCAATTTCTATAATACTAGTGTAAAAGCCTGTGTACACGGGCCAAGGTCCAGGTAATGTTAACCCTTTGAGTGCCAGAGGGATACGTAACGCTTTGCAATGTGTACCCCCTTGCACTCAAAGGGTTAAGAGGCTGCTACCTCACTGCTCCATGAGATACAGTCTTGTGTCTCCTCACTCATGCTATGCAATCATGCGCAGTAGAGACTGCACAAACATGCGCAGTTTCTACTGCGCATGACTGCATCCTGACAAACATCCTAGTGAATTATTATATAGGATTATCATGTCATAGAAGATGTTATCAGGTATAATTTCATAATTTAGCAGAGCAGACCAGAGTTGAAGATACAGAATACAGCTTTCATTGGAGGATTTTATAGTGGCGAAGTTGATTGTAATGGGTGATATCTGAGTTTTCTATTTGTGTATTTCGGAGCATGAAGCTAAGGTATGGTACTCGTTAGACATCACAATTATTATATCACTGTATGATTATGTGATGCCGTTGCTATGCCCCGTATTTATTCTCTTGATCAGACCCAGTCCCCTGATGTGAAATGATTAGGGTGGAGGGTCTACTGATCTTTGTAATAAGTTTCAACCATGGTCCTTTGGATCCCTGCAAGAATGTGTATATGGTGAAATGCCCAGACCGGCTTAGAAAAAAAAAAAAATTAAATGTGTGTTACAGCTAAATGATTACTTTTTTTTGGGGGGGGGGGCTATTAACATTAAATTTAGTTTCCGAAATAAATATGGCAAGTTAAGAAAAAAATTGTCACCCTCCATGTTCAAATTTATTCCAAGATTTCAAGGAGAGAAAAAAAAACAATCATTATATCAATTTAGTTGACACATTTCAATATATTTTTTTTCCTTTTCTCTCTCTCTCTCTCTCTATTTTCCTATCTCAGTGTCACTCTCTTTCTCTCTCTCTGTATTTCTGCTTCCATCTCTCTTTCCCTTTCTCTCTGTCTCTCTCTCCCTATATATTTCCCTACCTCTCTCTCTCTCTCTTTCTCTCTCTCTTCCATTTTCCTAATCGATATACCCAGTATACACCTTATTTACACTCACTATCTTCACTGAGTTCTACTTTATTAACCCCTTAAGGACTGGCCGCGCACATAAGGACCACGGAGCATTTTTTTTTCTTTGTTTCCAGTTCCGGACTCCCTGAAAGGTGTGCAGCCACGGGGGGAGCCCGGAATTCCATGACGGTCATAGTACATCATGGATCATTAAGTCAGATCTACCCATGACGTTCTATGACCGTCAAGGGTCGTTAAGGGGTTAAACAATAAATTTCATTTTGTAATCCTTTAGAAAAACAATCATTTTAAAATCAAAAGTAAATCATAAATGTCTTTCTTTCAATGAATGGTATTTTCTTAATAAAAATAGATATTGTTGGCGGGTGGCCCAAAGAATGCATAAAACAACTAGTGTCTAATTCTGCATTTAAACCAGCAGTTACATATTTTAAAAAGAAAATCTATGTTATAGGGCTTTTCCTCCTGAGTTAAACAATGTGAGATTCATCATTCAAAAATTAACACAGCTCAAACCAGACCACAAAATGCATTTTTTCTTGTTAGGTTTGGGGAAAGTTTTGGCCCAGGTTGCAGGCTGACTGGAGTTCTCAACAAAATGCGACAGAAATAGTGGCACCTAGTAGAAATTGTTCATATTTTGAAATGTTATTTAAAAAAATAAAAACATTTTTAAACGTAATCTATTTTGTATGATGCATATTAAAGCATTAGGGATAGTCTTGTCCTGCTCAACAGGTAAAGCTCTACAATGCAGTTTTTTCCTGTCAGAATCAAACATTAATTTTGTTTTAACACTTTGAGTGCCAGAGAGATATGCAACACACTGCAGAGCAATGCATTGCGTACCCCTCTGGCACTCAAAGGGTTAAAGCCATTTTGTATCCTGAAGCTAAGTAATTGTTAACATTACTTTATATTAAAATGATAATTATTCTGCAACAGTTATATTTTACTAAATGTTGTCATATCTTAAAGGTATAGTAATGTTTCAAAATAAAAGGAGCTCCAATTAATCTTCATAGTATTTGGGCCATTGAGAGTGTTATTTCAATACTGTCAGATTTGTAGTTCAAGAGTAATTGAATGATAAAGTATCCCCCTCCCACTCCTTTTACCTAGTGTAACACTGCTCACCTCAGATGTGGAATCTGGTTGCTTGACCAGACAGATAACAGCAAGGGACAATCTTAATGTGAGAACAATGAAAACCTGCCCCCCTTGACAGGTTTTCCCTTATGCTCACAGAAGATTGTCCCTCTCTGCAATCCACCTGGACAGTCTTGCTGCTCTGAGGTGAGCAGTGTTGCATCAGTAAAAGGGGAGGGAGGGGATACTTTATCATTCAATTACTCTTGAACTTCAACTCTGATAGTATTGAAATAACACTCTCCTTATACTTTGTAGATTAATTGGAGATGCTTTTATTTTGAAACATTACTATCCCATTAAGCTCGATAGCACTATAATTTGTTTGCAATTATCTTTTTAACAAAACAATCTGTAAAGCTACACAGTTGACGTAAAATATATACTGAATCAAATGACATATAAATAAAAATGTCTGTTACAAACCAATTCAATATGTGTCACTGCTATAGCTATTAAGTTTTCTCAATATAATAAACAGTAAATAAATAACCCAAGGATAATTCATTGTTAATGGAATAGTTTCCAGACAAGGGATGGGAAACAGGAGGCCCTCAAGCTATTTCCAAACTACAACTCCCATAATTCCCTGCCAGCCAACAGCTTTTGGGGAATGATGAGAGTTGTAGGCTTGCATCAGCTGCAGGGCCACATACATTGCCCACTATGGTTCCAGACTGTAGTGTAGAATAATGAGGCATGATTTATGCTGGTAATATTTACATTCAATTTATCTACATTAATATTAATAGGAAAAGTATGCAGGTTTATGACTTATGTGTATTTATATTTAATTATTTGTAGTTCTTCACTCTGGAAGGCAAGACCAGATAAACAAAGGTTTCTATTTTTATAGCTATGAATTGACATGAAGTCAAACACAGTCAGCTTAGAAATGCTAGCAAACTGTAGGTGTACAAATATATGACCAGCAATAACCTTTTTATTTGTTCTTTGTACTCTCAGAATATGCTCTTTACTTAACAAAATTCTGATGTCTTATCAGCAGTACATATTTACTTCTGATAAAACATAATTACCTGCTACCAATACACTACTAAGTGTGCTACATTAAATACTGGTGTGCTTATGGAAATACGTTGCATTTTCTTTTGAAAGTTAGAAGAAATATACTGAGGATCAAATAAAATTGAGACTCAAATAAGGCATAAATCATTTTAGAGATAACCTACAAGTCCCCTTCACATATTTTAATGTTTGGCCTATATTTCCATACCATTCAATCTGAGCTGTTTCACCTTTGTAAAAAAAAATAGAATTTTTATTTTTACTTTACGTATAATCTACTATTATTATTTATTTATTTATTTTTAATTTTAACAACAGCTTTATTAAAATTGTAAACGTGTGATAAAAGAAAACTGAGAACAATACAGTACAATAAGAAATACAATCAAGTGTGGTTGAGTCAAAGAAATACTGGTACATTTAAATTAGAAATAATGTAGGTGTAACATTATTAAAATGTAGATAAAAATGTAATATACAATTTAACAGAGAGAAGATAAGTGAATTATAAATAAGCAGGGTAGGAGGAAAAAAAGGGTGAGGAAAGGGGTAAGGGGTAAAGGGATATGATGTTGGAATTGAACATGTCGAGACGAACAAGACCATTATATTAGCTTGATAAGAGTGTTATGAATATAACCCAACAACTCAACGAGAGGACACAATAAACTTAGATGCTGAAAAGCGTAAGGGCATTGTAAAGTATCCGGACATAGACCGTGTTTCAAGATTTTGGATAGGCAGCATACCAACTTTCTCAATTTAACTGAAATTCGGAGAAAGTGTCTGTTGCTTTAGCGTGGTGTTCCTCCATTTTTAGGGAGGTAGAGACTGTGTTTAGCCAGTTATCAACAGAGGGGGGAGTGTAGGAACCCCAAGATAGGGGTATAAGTTATTTTGCTACATTTTAAGTATAGTAATACTTTGTTTTATCTTTATTTTATTTTGTAGGCATTAAAAAAACATGAAGAACAATATAAGTCTTATCTCTCAAACCCTTATGGTTTAAGAGATATTCACAAGTAAAGTATCCCCCCCCTCCCGTTCAGCCAGATCAGAAGGGAGGTGCCCAGGTAGACTGCAGAGAGGGACAATCTTCAATTAAGATAAGGGAAAAAGCTGAAAAACTTGTCAAGGGGGGAAGGGCTTTCATTGTTTTCATACAAAGAAGAGTGTCCCCTGCTGTTATCTGTCTGGTCTTACAACCAGATTCACATCTGAGAAGAGATGGCTTACACTTGGAAAAAGTGGCGGGAGGGGGAAACTTTGCTTGTGAATATCTCTTAAATCATAAAGGTTTGAGAGATAAGACTTATATCATTCTTTATGTTTTTTTAATGCCTACAAAATAAAATAAAGTAAAAACGAAGTATTACTATCCCTTTAAGAGAAATTTAATCTTCTCCCAGTTATTCTTTAGGTATAGAGTTAGTATGAAGGTTGTGAAAAAGAAGACATAGAAGCGGATCACAAGGGATATTGGTCTTTAAGGTGGAGTTGATGATACATAGAATCTTAGACCAATATGTATTTAGTAGAGGACAGGACCACCAAATGTGTAGCATCGATCCTATTTCTGTACTACATCTCCAACATAAGTTTGAGGTGTTACTAGAGAACGTCGCTAATCTCTGGGGGGTTAGATACCATCTGGTAATAATTTTGTAATTCATCTCTTTTGTTTTACTGTCTCTTGCAGATTTCAGAAGGTTATATAGAATCTTGGACCATCCTAACATGTCTATTTCTGTTTTGAGTTCTATTTCCCATTGCCGGAAAAAGTATTATTTATTAAAAGGAAATGATTTAGTAATATAAGAGTAACAAAATCATTACGGTCGTAAATTCAAAGGAGGTTTGGCTATTACCTGTTCAAAGGGAGTGGGAGATCTTAATGCATTGTATATTTTGGGTGTAGACTGAATCCAGTGACGTATTTGAAAATATGCCCACCACAGTAAGGAGGTGTTCAGTAAATTAGAGGATATTTGTTCCAAGGGCAGAATGCCATTTGAATTATATCGAGATCCAACATTATCCATATTATTTTTTTTAAGAACATTAAAGATCGGATAAGAACATCCAGCCGGAAAGTCAGGATTACCACATATTGAAAGCAGAGGCAAAGGGTAAGGGGCAATCGCATGTTTGTTGTTAACAGAAAACCATTGATCATAAAGATGGTGATTCTTGTGTAGGCGCATTAAATTTTCATGAGAACCTTGAGGCCAACAAACCTGTAAAGGATTACAGTCTTCCAATAATTCAGATATAGTACCTACCCATCTTCAATTCTTCGGTCTTGTGAAATCAAATAGTTTGGCTATTGCAGTAGCAGAATAATATCTGAATACATCCGGTAAGTTAAGTCCACCTCTGTTAATGGGAGAGGTCAAAATCGAATATCTTAATCTCGGAGTCTTGCTTTGCCATCTAAATACGGTAATAAGTTTCTGTAGGTTATTCAAAAGTCTAGATGGTATTTGGATAGGAAATGCATTAAAAAGATAAATAATTTTAGGAAGGATTGTCATTTTAATGATGTTAATCCTGCCAAACCAAGAAATTTGGAGACAGGACCAGGAAGATAAGTCTTTCTGAATATTTGAGAGTAATGGATTAAAATTGATATTAGGCAGTAGTTCAGATTTTAGGGGATAGATATATGCCTAAGTATTTTATCGTCTCATGGGACCATTTAAATATATATTTGGATCAGAGTTTGTGCATTTCCCCTAAAGGTATAGAAATATTAAGAATTTCTGATTTCTCAAGCTTCATAAGCGCCTGTGAGAGGTAGCAATATTCATCTAGACAAGATAAGGTGCGATAAAGAGATCTCAGGTTTCATAATGAAATAAAGAACATCATCTGCAAAAGCAGCTACTTTATAAGATTGATGCCCTATGTTGAATCCATGTATGTTAGAGGAGTTACAAATGTTATTCAGTAATGGCTCTAGTGTAAGAGCAAAAATAATCGGAGAAAGGGGACAACCTTGCCTGGTACCGTTCTTGATCTCAAAAAACTCAGAGAGTGTTCCATTAACAAGGACTTTTGCTGAGGGATGGGAATATAAGCTAAGAATACCATTTAACATTTTGGGTCCAAGACCCGAGTGTTTCAGAATTTCTGTCATGTAAGACCAACTGACTCTATCGAAAGCTTTCGCAGCATTGATGGATAGAAATAATGCTGGTATATGTCTTGAGAAAGCAATATCAATTAAAGAGATAGCAGTCGATGTGTTGAATTTGGCTTCCCTACCTGGTACAAATCCGCACTGGTCAGGGTGTAATATCTTAGGGAAGTAAGTTTTAATACGCGTTGCTAAAATCTTGGCAAATATTTTGATGTCTGTACTAACAAGGGAAATTGGTCTATAACTAGAGCAGAGATTAGGGTCTTTACCTTCTTTGGGTATGACTACTATATGCGCTTCTAATGACTGTTTTGAAAACCCTTGTCTCGACAAAGCAGAATTAAACACTCTCAACATTTATGGTAGAATGTAGTCCTGGAATTTTTTTATAATATATAAGAGGAAAACCATCAGGTCCAGGGCACCTCCCCAAATCCATTGAACTAATAGCCATTTTGATTTCTTCCTCAGTAATGGGACTTTCTAAGTGTTTGGCATCAGAGCTAGAACGTGTGGAGAGTTTAGCTGACCATAAAAAGGATTCTAATTTTTGTTTGTAAACACTAGTTGTAGGTTCAGGGACAAAATGTAAATTATATAGTTTAGAGTAAAAGCTCTTGAAAGTCTCCACTAACAGAGGGAAGGAACGTGTGATCTGTCCTTCGAGAGTATTAATCTGGGTGATAATTCCAGCTCTACGTTTTCTTTTAATTAGACTTGCTAAAGCTTTACTGCAAGTATTATCAGATATGTATATGTGGTATTTAAACCAAATATATGATCTGATCACATTATGGTATAAAAGAGAGTTAAGCTCTTGTTTCAAGTTTCTAAGAGTCTGGAGATCTCATGGCAGGAAATGTTTTTTGTGTAAGGAGTCAAAATGGCAGATTTTGTTGGAGATATCATCTATTTTTGTCCATTTAGCCCTCTTCCTCTGCGCACCTTCCTTAATGAGCAGACCTCTAATTACAGCCTTGTGAGCCTCCCATACAATTGGGTCTGAGACTTCTGCAGAGGAATTAAAACAAAAGTATTCCTCAGTGTGATGATTGAATGCAAGAGTCAATGATCGGTCCTGAAGTAAAGAGTCCTTAAACGCCAAGTTGAGGGAGCATGAGGGAAGCCAGGAAGATTTAAAAGAATCATAACTGCTGCATGATCAGTCCAAGAGATTGGATCAATGACTGAGGATTTAAGAAAGTGCAATAGATTTTGAGAGATTAAGATATAGTAAATTCTATTGTATGAGGATTGGAGAGGGGAAAAGAAGGTGGAGTCTTTGTCCAAGGGGTGAAGAGTTCTCCAAGTGTCTACTAGTAAGATATCTGATAATTTAAATCTAAGCTGTTTGAGATGAGAATGTTTGAAATGTGATTTGTTAGAGGATGTATCAATGACAGGATCAAGAGCTATGTTCATATCCCCACAGACTATGATTCTGTCCTCAAAATGGGTCTCCAACAGAGATAATAGGTGAAGTAAGTAAGAGATCTGGTTTTTGTTAGGACAATAGACACTTAGCATTGCATATGGTTCATTGTATATAAGACCTGTGAGTAGGATAAACCTACGATCAGGATCAGATGTAAGGGAGGTACTATTAGTTTATTTTAACCCTCTGAGTGCCAGGGGGTGCCCAAAGCATTTCATTAGCATTTATATTTTTCATTTTACTTTCATACCTGGGAACTTTTTCTTGTGGACTCCCCTGGTGTCGCTGGGGAGATAAATGATTTGATTCATGTCAGAAAAATGGCAGGGCTTAATTGCACAGTGTTGCATATCCCACTGGTACTTACAGGGTTAATCCTACTAAGGTAAAAAACATCACATGAAAATAAACACCTACCTGTAATCCTGATGTCCAGTGGGGTCTTCAGCACCCTGGTCAACTACTGTCAGTTGTCTTCTGTCATCTTCTATCTTCCTTCTTCCTCTTCTTCTTCTTTCTCTTAATCTTCTGTCTTCTTATCTTCTGTATTATCTTTTGTCTTCTTCTCTTCTGATCTTTGCTGTGTCCAAAAGATGTCCCTGTAAAAAGAAAACTCAAAGGGTTTAATGAATGCATTACTTGTACACATTTTTTTAAATAATTTTTAATGTTGACTTTGTTTATTTTTCAGGACATCTTTTGGACACAGCAGAAAATAAGAAGACAGAAGATGAAATGAAAGAATAAGAGAAAGAATAAAAAGAAGGAAGACAGAAGATGACAGAAGAAGACGGACAGCGGATGAAAGGTGTTGCAGTTCTGGGTGTTAGGTTAGTGTTAGGGGTAATATTATTGCACTGTTAGTGGTAGCGTAGGGTTAATGTTTGAGAGGGTGACTGTGTATTTGAGATCTTTAGTTGTTTTCTTTTGATGTTCCCGTTACTCACGCTATTTAGTCAGTTTCTGTGGCCAAACATTTCAGTTGGTAGGGCAACTGAATGGCTTTGGTGGCATATTGTGTCTACCGACCAGTAGCCTTTTTTGCACTACCGGCTGTTTTAGCGGGGTAAATTGAATCAAGACCTTAATGTCACTGACCTAATTGTGGATGGGCAGGGCAGGATTACATACTTACATACTTAAAACTATTTGCAAATCATACAAAGTACTTTTAAAAACATCAAAATATTTTATAAACAGAGACACAGGGTTTATTAATAACATTATTGCTGTTTCACAGACTCGCACAGCTCACTCATGAACGTCCACTTTGTGTGATCCACTAGATTAAAAGCCAAGCGAGTGGCAGCAGCAAATAGTTGGTCAACCCCTAATGGTTAACAATGCTCTCTTTAAATGTAGTCCAGAAGCTGGAGGGGCACAAGTTTCGCAATAGTGGGCTAATTAAAAGTGATTTATAGTAATCAGGACCATGATTACTAGTTTAATAAATTATGAGTGGAAGAATGGGAATAAGAGAGTGGATAAGAAGAGCAGGGCACAATGACATGAGCCATCAGAGGCTGTCAACTGTGGATGTGGTTGTGCAGGGTGAGTATCTGGATACACATGTTGCATTAGTTGAAACACTGACATTGTTATATGTGGTGAGCTGGGAAGGCTTCCAGGACTCACCACAGCACATGTGATCTGGAAGAGGAAAACTGAAAGGTGCTGTTTACCAGATGCAGTCAGAATGAAATCTTTGTACTGAAGATTCTCAGAGCACAGATTTCATTTCTCACTGCATTTCTGTGCCTGTGGTCACATTACTAAGAACACAGAGATTGCAGAGGGCCTCTTGTTTCAGGAGACCTTATCTTACATTAAATTATGACCACCTGTGTTTGGTTGGTTGAGGGTTGGGGAGATATTATTGAATAATGAACATGAGGTTGTTTGCACACTCCATAACAGTACTAATTATATCTATGGAGAGAGGCATTCATTATTTAAAGTGCAAAAAGAAAGTCCTACTTCCAGAAAATATTTCTGTCAATTTTAAGAGAAAATAAATGCCACTCTATTGAAGACACGAAAAGTTCCTATGGTTAATGATAGTTTGGGCCCTGATTGAGACAGGAGAGAGGTGGTGATTTTTTTCTTTAAATTAAGTGCTTGAATCATAAAGGAATTCTGGAGCAAATCAAGTGCACTATAGGAAAAATGCATCTCCAAAGAGTTTCTAGCTGACTTTGTGTGTGTGATTTGCAGGTAAGAGGAGCTTGTTATGAATGATTTGTGTAATAACAAGCTTATTTACTCATTGAAGAGGAAAATAAGCTAATATAAGCAGTGCCTAACATGAAGGCTTCATAAAATGAATATATCCCAACGGCTAGTTTTTTTTAAAAACCTGGTAACCTTCATCTATAATTTTTTGGGAGATAACAAGATGTTTATTAAATAGGGGTTAAAATAACCATAAAACACATTTGTACAAAGCAAAACAAGTAATTCTGGAGCATAACAACTGCATCACAGGAGACAAAAAATGCCCATCCATTTCAATGGGTCTTTTAACTTGTTTAATGCTAACAAAGTCTACAATGTATCAGTATATGTCTGGTTTACATGCGAAGTGACATGTCTTATATCTACCAACTTGCCAAAAAACATATTACATGATGTGGCAATATGAACAAAATACTCTATCCATCTAAAAACAATAAGGAACTTGCTTGAAGTTCTCAGGTTCATGTACTGAACAGAAATGCAATGGACATCTCTTTGGAATGTTTCAGAGAACCTTCTAGAATTGAAAGGGTTTAAAGACTCACTTTAATCAGTGGATATGTGTATATGTCCCCTATGGTGCACAGGGTCATTTCCAGCCAATGGTTGGCCTTGGGAAAAGTATAAAGTAACAGTTCCCCCTTAATCTCTTGGATGCTATAGAGGTCTCCAACCTCTCCAACACAATGACATTCACTAAGGTGTGATAAAGAGGTGATAAAGTGGAGAGGACTTCCCAAGTGATAACAGTTCTCCAATTCCTATATTATTCTATGGAGCCAATTCACTAACATTTCTTAAATCTTGGAGATCTTAATGCATAGACTCCATAGACTCCTTAGTGAATAACCCCCATTGTGAATCAATATGTTGGAGATATATCTAGTATTCAACAGGTTAAATACACCTGTTTAAACCTTTGCTAAAAGTGAGTACACTAGCTTTCAGTAGCTTCAAATCATTTTGAGTTTACACATAGCTTTATAGAACGGAGTGGGATCACACAATGCTAAGTAATTACACCTACAGTCGCTCTACAAAACACTGTATTTACACAACCATCTTCACAAAGTTCTGAGTTTCCAAGCATGGCTTCATTCATTCATTGAATACCTCAGTCCTTTGGAAGAGGGATAGCCGAAATGTGATGTATGACAGGTAGAGGGGTGGGGTGGGTTCCACTAGTGGGTCCTGGGCAGCTGCCCTCTTTGACCTGTTGCTTAAACAGCCCTGATAGCACAGTTGGTTTGCCCCAGAATTGCTTCAGTGCTTCTTAATACATCCCACTAGTCCATATGTATAAAAGTGGAGCAATTCTGGAGCAGACCAACTGTCTCAAAGAGGACAAATAAAATGTCTCGTATTTTAATTGATTTAAATGGGGTTTTTAGTTCCCTTGCATGCTAGGTGGGTCTCCAACGCATTATAAAGCATTTGAGACCTCACCTATCATTCAAGGTGTTGGAAGTCCCATTTATATAAATGGGATTTTTTATTTGTCCCCTATAGCGCAGGTGGTTTGCTCAAGAATGTTTCCAGTTCTACTTTATACCTCACCCACAATAAACTTTATGTATAAAAACAGAGCATCTCTGGAGAAAACTTATCTCATAAGAGGAAACAAACAAAAAATTACCTTTGACTTAAATGTTCTTTAGCCCCTTAAGGACCATTGACGTCCTGGCACGTCATTGAATTCTTGGCCCCTGTGCTGTTCGGGGACCCCAGAATCCAAAGCGCCAAGCCCAGTGGTCTTTAACTCTTGGCCGCTTGCTGCCATGGTTGGTCGGTAAGGAGGTAAACCTTTTTTGCAATGCATTGAAGACCTCACTAGCATTCAAGAGGTTAAAAATCAAAGGGCGTTTTTAAAGTTTTTCTTTACCCCATATGGTCCAGTTTGTTTGTTCCAAAATCGCACCTTTGAAAAGAGAGTTAACCCTTTGACTGCCAGAGGAGTATGCAACACATGGTTTCGTAATGTGTTGCGCACCCCTCTGACAGACAAAGGGTTAAAGGTCCATTGAAAAGAGAGCAAACAGTAGTCAAGAAATAAAGGATGGTTCTCCACAAATTAGTGTATGTGATCAAGAAAGACAGAATATGAGGGGTCTTTTGAGGGTAATACAACCAATTGTATTCCATGGAAAAAAGACAATAATGATGTCTTGTGTGGCCTCCAGAGGCTTTTACACAGAACCCCTCCAGCTGTTACAAATATTGTAGCATATTTAATTGTTTTATGGTGTTTGAGGTATTTTGCATTCTTGCCACCAAGCATGTTCCTCTTAGCAGGAGACATTTCCTAATGAAAACAACGTTCGCTGTATTATATTTCCACATTCTAACAGAACTTTGTGTCATAAACTGTGTCATTCAGAGCCCTTTAAGCTTTAAATTATTACAGGCAGTGGAAAAAAAATGGAACAACAGTAGTTAAAGATCACTCGTTATTTATTATTAAATGTGACTCTTTAAGTTTAGAAGGCTCGGAAGCAATGAGAAAACATGTAACCGAACAAGAACGGGTGTCAATAAACCTCTGCACTGCAGAGATGACAGCCCTAATCTGTATCCATTCTCTAATATGTTACAGACATGAGAAATATGGTCTACATTCATAAAGAATAAGGAGAAGTTTTGGGGAAAACCCAGTGCAGCAAAGGGGATATATAAAAAAAAAGTCTAATATTGCAATTAATTTAAATGGTGCTTTTAGCTCTTGAGGGTAGATTCAGTAAGTGTTGATAAAGAGGTGATAAGGTGAAGATGACTTCTCCAGTTTATCACTTCTCCAGTTCCTATGTAATTCCATGGAGCCAATGCACTAAGATTTCTTCAACCTTGGAGATCTTAGTGAATAGGTTTCATAGAATAACATACAAAATAGAGAAGTAATATTTAGTCATCCCCTACATTGTAGTTGGTTTGCTCCAAAATGTCTCTTCTTTTGACCATATAGCCATAAATCTACCTGGCTTATTGGTTTGGATGTTACTAATATAGGAGTATTTATATTTACTGTTGCTTCCTAATTACAGTACCTCCTTCCAAACATTTTGGAAAAAGCATGTGTGTGTATATATATATATATATATATATATATATATATAAACATATAATGCAGTACTGTGCAAAAGTCTTAGACAGGTTTGAAAAAATGCTGTGAAGTAAGAAAACAGCATTAGCTCTTCTGGGTACACATGCACAAAGTCAGGGATTTTGTATTCATATAATCAGGTGTATGATTAAACAATTATAGAAAACGGGTGCTAATGATCATCAATTTAATATGTAGGTTGAAACACAGAAACAGAAAGAGCTGTGTAGTAGGAATAAACCTGGGTGAGGAACAGCCAAACTCAGCTAACAAGGTGAGGTTGCTGAAGGCAGTTTAATGTCAAAAGTCATACACCACAGCAACAATGCACAAGGTAGTTATACTGCATCAGCAAGGTCTCTCACAGGCAGACATTTCAAGGCAGACAGGGGTTTCTAAAAGTGCTGTCCAAGCTGTTTTGAAGAAGCACAAAGAAATGGGCAAAGCTGAGGACTGCAGACACAATTGGTCGGCCAAGGAAACTTAGAGCAGCATGTTAAAGACACATTGTTCTTACTTCCCTTCACAATTGGAAGATGTCCAACAGTGACATCAGCTCAGAATTGGCAGAAAACAGTGGGACCCTGGTACACCCATCTACTGTCTGGAGAAGTCTGGTCAGTAGTGATCTCCATGGAAGACTTGTGGCCAAAAGGCCATACCTTCGACGTGGAAACAAGGCCAGATGACTCAACTATGTACAAAACCACAGGAACTGGGGTGCAGAAAAATGGCAGCAGGTGCTCTGGACTGATGAGTCAAAATCTGAAATATTTGACTGTAGCACAAGGCAGTTTGTTCGCCGAAAAGGCTGGAGAGTGGTACAAAAATTTGTTTCTGCAGACAACAGTATTTCTTTAACCCTTTCAGTGCCAGATTGGTACGCAATTCATTGTGTAGCACTCTGGCACTGACAGGGTTAAAGCAAAGAATTATATTATTATGGCATTACTGGAGTTATTACTTGGAACAACTAGGACATCATTGTCTAACGTGCAGAATATTCTTATTTATGGCACCAAACAGTAAAACATGCTTTAACCCTTTTGACCCCAGAGAGGGCTCAAGGGGTTAAAGGATGTATTAGTGTATTTCAGCATTGTATTTATATTTTTCTTTTTATTAACAGATACAAGAAAGAAGAGAAGACAGAAGATACAAGAAAGAAGAGGATACACAATGAAGAAAGAAGGAGACAGACAGTGGATGACAGGTAAGTGTAAGAAATATAAGTTAAAGAACGGTACTTGGCAGTATGTCAGGCACCGATCGTTAGCTTTTTTACTGTTAAGTTCCCAATATCGCTGCTATTTAGTAGCATTTTGGGAACTTAACGCACAAAATCAATGTTTAGTCACAAGACCATTTCTGTCTCCTAAGGTGCTTTTAGCTGGTAGAGCCTTTAAATACCGGTTTAGACATTTTATTATTTCGGCCAGTATTCACTTTGGCCCTACAGGCTGTTTTAATGCCTTTTAAAGGGGTAGTATTACTTCAAAATTCCTATCCCTCATATTGTAGCCCTTAATAAACTGAGTTAAATGACACCAGCGGCATCTCTCAGACCTTTATGGTTTAAGAGATAGCCGCTTTCAAAGTTTCCTCTCCTCTGCTGTCAGCGTTCTGCTGCCAGCAGGAGAATCCAGTCTCTGAATCAAGTGGAGGCTCTTCAGCAGAGCCGATATCTCGTTATGGAAGGAAAAATGATTCATTGAAACAGTCTTCTACGTGTGCTTGGTAACCAAGCACATGTAGAAGACTGTTTCAAAGAATAATTTTTCCTTCCATAACGAGATATCGGCTATATTTAAGAGCCTCCGCCTGTCCCTGGACTGGATTCCCCTGCTGGCAGCAGAACGCTGACAGCAGGGGAGAGGAAATATTGAAAGCGGCTATCTCTTAAACCATAAAGGTCTGAGAGATGCCGCTGGTGTCATTTAACTCAGTTTATTAAGGGCTAAAATATGAGGGATAGGAATTTTGAAGTAATACTATCCCTTTAAATCTGGCCCTACATCAGTAAAGGTAAAAAGTATAGGGATGGGAGGAATTTATTTTAAGAACTGTTTAAGAGGACATTAGGGTGAAGGATAGATGGGGCAGTGGAATCAAGAAGTGGGGTGATGTAAAAGAGGGGTGAAAGGGAAGATGAGGTGTAGCGGGATGAGAGTTTGAGTACAGAGAAAACAGGCAAGGTCAAGATGAAGGGGAATCCATCACATTCATCTTGACTTCATCTGTTTTCTCTCACACCCCATAGTGGAATACAAAAACATAATAAAGGCAGGAAGGTAAGAAGAGAGAAGTGGACGAGAAGAGGTTATAGTAGGATAATGCAGGTATATGAGGGAGTGAAAGGTATAGGAGTGAGTAAGAGGTAGTTTGAGGGGATTTCTTTTTTCTGGGAGGTGAAAGGAGATAGGCAATAATATTTACTAAAAGCTAAAAGGCTTATTGAGCCTCAGTATAGTGATGGTGTTGTGCTGTTTACCACGGTGATTACTTGCAGGGCTTTGGGGCTTTCTCCTTTTATTTGCTCTTCATCAAGGTGCCGGTTCCCTGGATACTCTAATCTTCTAGGCAAATACTCAAGATTGAAGGATTTCCCCAGCTCAAACAGATGGCATGTCTGCCCTATAGTAATAAAACATAGCATTTATCCCATCAATTAGAACATAGTCAAGCATCACTATCACAGATGGACCTGAAAACAATTGTGTTGTCCTGTGAAATGCGTCAGATCCCCAGTTCGTTGTGACCGTTTGGCCCAGTCTGTGGAATTTCACTGAATAACTGAGGTAATTCTGGAGCAAACTAACTGCACCCCTAGGGAAAAAGTCTGCAATTTTTTTTTTATTTAAATGGGAGTTTTAACACCTTGAATTTTAGAGAGGCTTCTAACAAATTGCAATTTGTTTAAAAGCCCATTTAAATCAATGGGGGAATCTTACTTCTCCCTATGATGCGATGGGTTTGTTCTAAAATTATGTGACTTTTTCCTAGTAAACAGGGCCAGATATCCCAATAGGTAAAGCAGGCAACTACCTAGAGCTACAAATTTTTAAGGTTGCCTCAGCTCTGCTGGTCACAACCACATTCTGAATTGTGGATGTGGCCAGAATTTCAACGCAATGCATTGGAGATCTCCAGCAACCAAAAGGATTACAACTTTTCTTTTTGTGTGCTTGTTATAGTCCAAGGGTATTCATTGTTCCTGGGTAATAGGGGATGGTACCAGGGGTGGGGCCATGTGATGGGTGTGACTATGGGTAGAGCTTAGAGCACCTAAAGCATCTTGTCTAGGGGTGCCTGAGATGTAAATCTAGCCCTGTTAGTATATCAGCCTCGGAATGACATCATGCATATTCCAGACTTTGCTGACAATAACAAAGCACTGGAGATCTGATGCATTTCACAGGACAACACATTAATTTCCCAGTCCAGCCATTGGTGTTTGTAGCATTTATAATGTGTCTTTATTGCAGCAATAAACAATAATTTTTTATCACTTTGGCATGACACACCATCAAATCGAGCTAGTGCTGTTCATTGGTTCATTGATCTCTCTCAGATGTATAAACCAGAGACAAATCAACTTATATCATTTTGGCAAAAGCAAAATTGTGTAATTTCTAAGAACAGCAAGCTTAATGAAACTTAATGCAGTAAACTTTTTTATGAATACCTATATTTTATAGAGCTTTTCCTGCTGAGTAAAACAAGACTAATACCACTGTTGTCAGTTGTTTTATTCAAATATTATTACAGTTCAAATAATTTGCAATGCATTTACTTCCTGAAGGTTCAGACTGACAGAATGATGGAGCAGTTTCTATCACATTCTTTGAAAACTGTCAGTGACTTTTCTCTCAAATAGAATGTAAAAGAATAACTAATTGGGATCTTACTACTAAGGGGCACTGTTAATTTAAAAAACTGATAATATAAAAAACCATGAATTTAAACTGTAATAAGTCTTAAAATGTGCATCTCTCAACAGTGAGAGTACCCTTATTTTATTCAACAGGAAAAGCCCCAATATATATATATATATATATATATATATATATATATATATATATATATATACTTTTTTTTCTTAACAAAAGTTTACTGCTTCTTCAAAGCTCAGTCTTTCACTAGTTAATCAGAGCATCTCCACCCCAGCAGTATCAAAACTATAAACTAACAGCCCTAAATGTCAGGGTTGGATTTCCCATTAGGTACAGTAGACAACTGCCTAAAGCTCCAAATTTTGAAGGCCATCTTAGCTGTGTTGGCCACACCCAAATTCTACAACTCATGCTGCCTCCACCTCCGTAACATCTCTAGAATATGAACTTTTCTCACCCAAGATACTACTAAAATTCTAATCCAAACACTCATCGTGTCCCATCTTGTCTACTGTAACTCACTTCTAATTGGCCTTCCTCTCACTTGACTAACCCCCCACTGCAGTCCATAATGAATTCTGCTGGTAGACTAATTTACCTCACACATCACTTCTCTAACACCACTCCCCTTTGCCAATCCCTACCCTGGCTTTCATTAAGATATAGAATTAAATTTAAAATTCTGGTGCAAATTTACAGATCCCTTACTAATACTACACCCTCCAATGTTTCATCTCTCATTTCCAAATACACTCCCACTCACCATCTTCCATCTGCATAGAACCTTCTCCTCTCCACAGTTCTTATTACATCCTCCTACTTCCACCTACAGGACTTCACTTGTGCTGCACCTGAGCTCAGGATCTCCCTCCCCCGCCCAATCAGACTCTCCCCCAGCCTTCAGATCTTCAGATTCTCCCTGAAAACTCACCTCTTCAGGGAAGCCTATCAACTACCTCCATAAAAGTTATGAGCAAGTTCAAATCAACAGCCTGTCCAACTTCTGCTCACTCTCATTCCCTTCTAAAATTACTCTCCCACCAACATCTCCATCATGACCTCATTGTACAGTTTTTTCTCCCAAACAGAACCACTGCTTGCCTGGACCACTGCACTCAGTAGCACTTTTTTCTCCCACCCATTGACTGGCAGTTCATGAGGCAGGAGGCACTTTCACCCCATAGCACTTACTACTTCTGTGTCCAACCTACCTTCCTCTAGACTGTAAGCTCTAAAAAGCAGGTGCCTCTGATCCTTTTGTTTCCCATGTTCCATTTGTACTATTTAATATCTCTGTATGTCTACTCCCTATTGTACAGAGCTGTTGGATAAGTTAGCACTATAAAAATAAAGAAAAATAATAATAATTCTGAATTGTGGGTGTGACCATATGAATCTTAATGTCCTTGTACCATTTTATATACCCATTTACAAGTTATTATTTAAAGGGATAGTAATGTTTCATAATAACAGCAGCTCTAATTAATCATCATAGTATTTGGACTTTGGAGAGTGTTATTTCAATTCTGTCAGAGTTGTTGTTCAAGAGTAATTCAATGACAAAGTATCCTCCTCCTGCCCCTTTTACTGATGTAGACTGCAAAGAGGGACAATCTTCAATTAAGATAAGGGAAAAACCTGAAAAACTTGTCAAGGGGGGCAGGGCTTTCATTGTTCTCACAGGAAGAAGATTGTCCCCTTCTGTTATCTGTCTGGTCTATGGACTGGATTCCGCATCTGAGAAGAGATGGCTTACACTAGGTAAAAGGGGCGGGAGGGGGAAACTTTGCTTGTGAATATCTCTCAAACCATAAAGGTTTGAGAGATAAGACTTATATCGTTCTTCATGTTTTTTTAACGCCTACAAAATAAAGTAAAGATAAAACGAAGTATTACTATCCCTTTAAACCCATGTATTCTAGAGAGTAGGGATGAGCGAGCACCCCGATGCTCGGGTGCTCGGGTGCTCTGACCGAGCACCCCCTGATGCTCGAGTGCTCGGCCGAGCACCCGAGCCCCATTCAAATGAATGGGAGCACTCGAGCATTAAACCAGGCACCCCCTGCTCTGATGAGCGGAGGGTGCCTGGTCAATGTCCCCCTTCATCTCCGCTATGCCCCTCTTCCACAATGTCCCCCTTCATCTCCTATGCCATAGCGGAGATGAAGGGGGACATTGTGGAAGAGGGGCATAGCGGAGATGAAGGGGGACATTGTGGAAGAGGGGCATAGAGTCTATGCCCCTCTTCCACAATGTCCCCCTTCATCTCCGCTATGCCCCTCTTCCACAATGTCCCCCTTCATCTCCTCTATGGCATAGGAGATGAAGGGGGACATTGTGGAAGAGGGGCATAGCGGAGATGAAGGGGCACATTGTGGAAGACGGGCATAGCGGAGATGAAGGGGGACATTGTGGAAGAGGGGCATAGAGTCTATGCCCCTCTTCCACAATGTCCCCCTTCATCTCCGCAATGCCCCCTTCATCTCCGCAATGCCCCCGTACCTCCATTCCCTGGTGGTCCAGCGGAGCGTCTTCGGATCTGTGCCTCTTCCGGCACAGATCCTCTTCACCCGAACATGTCGGGCGAGCACATGGCGGTACTCGTACGAGTACCGCCATGTGCCGAGCAGAGCGATGCTCGAGCCGATCCGAGCATCGGCCGAGCACGCTCGCTCAACACTACTAGAGAGATCTCTAGCAACCAAGGAGATAAAGCTTTTTTGTTCTTGCTTGTGATAGGGCAAAGGTATTTTCTGTGAAAGGAAGTAGTGAATGACTGGAGTGGGAATGGCTACTCACTGGTAGAGGGAGACCTATCAGTAGCTCACAAGCTGCTTCTTGGATACATCTGTCTAAAGACTACCATTTGCTACATTTGATATCTTTGAGATTAGAACACCTTCTTCTTGATCACTGTATTACTGTATTGTATTACTTGGATTACTTCAAACATGACTCATATTGCACATATGACTTATGAGAAGCTGGTATAATCAAACAGAAGTCAAATGGTCATGCACAGTTGTCTATATATAAATACATTTAGCACATACACATTTGTCACATTTTCTACTAAAAACTATTTTTTTAAAAGATATTTAGGAATACATTAGATTCAAAAGGGTATGAAGGGAGACCTATTCATCTGTAGATGGGAAAATGTCATTTTCACCTCTTCTCTACCAATGAATCACACATGCGGCACTTATGGGCATATGAATGTGTCAAGATATGAATTCAACCTTTCTTTTAGTTATTTGCAATATAAATAGTAGTATCTCTACATATTTAAGTCAATGGGTATTTTGGGGGTTTAATTGTTCTACATGGACCTGTTTTTTCTTTTTTTGTGAAAGTATTTTACCAGGACGGATACATTGGGGGAGATTCACTAAGGTGTGATGAAGAGGTGATAGAGTGGAGGTAACTTTTCAAATGATATCACTTCTCCAGTTCCTATGTTATTCTATGGAGCCTATAACTAGATTCCTCTAGTTTTTACGATCTTAGTGCATAGGCTCCATAGAATAACATAGGGAATGGAGAAGTGATATCATCAGAGAGGTCATCTCCACTAGTGTTGAGCGAGCATGCTCGGCCGATGCTCGGATCGGCTCGAGCATCGCTCTGCTCGGCACATGGCGGTACTCGTACGAGTACCGCCATGTGCTCGCCCGCCATGTTCGGGTGGCAGGGATCTGTGCCAAAGGAGGCACAGATCTTACAGACGCTCCGCTGGACCACCAGGGACTGGAGGTAGGGGGCATTGCGGAGATGAAGGGGGCATTGCGGAGATGAAGGGGGACATTTTGGAGATGAAGGGGGACATTGTGGAAGGGGGACATTGTGGAAGGGGGGCATTGCGGAGATGAAGGGGGCATTGCGGAGATGAAGGGGGACATTGTGGAAGGGGGACATTGTGGAAGGGGGGCATTGCGGAGATGAAGGGGGCATTGCGGAGATGAAGGGGGACATTGTGGAAGGGGGACATTGCGGAGATGAAGGGGGCATTGCGGAGATGAAGGGGGACATTGTGGAAGGGGGACATTGTGGAAGGGGGACATTGCGGAGATGAAGGGGGCATTGCGGAGATGAAGGGGGACATTGTGGAAGGGGGACATTGTGGAAGAGGGACATTGTGGAGATGAAGGGGGGCATTGACCAGGCACCCTCCCCTCATCAGAGCAGGGGGTGCCTGGTGTAATGCTCGTGTCGCCCCATTGAATTCAATGGGGCTCGGGTGCTCGGCCGAGCACTCGAGCCTCCGGCGGTGCTCGGTTAGAGCACCCGAGCACCCGAACATCGGGGTGCTCGCTCAACACTAATCTCCACCTTATCAACTCTTTATCACACCTTAGTGAATAACCCCATTAAGATTGTCTCTTGTTTTGTATGTCCTCCTGGGTACTCATTTTATCTTTCTCAGAAGGGTGAAAGTCTGAGGTGACCTTGGCACAACTAAAATCTGCTATCCCGAGGTTTCAACAGATTCTACAGCTGGCATATTAATCATCTGAGTTATCCCACCAGTTTTGCTCATCATTTGTTTGTGCATATAGCCACTGGAACAGAACTTCTCAGAAGCACATTTTTCTTTGTTGAATATAGCTGAAAGATGAAAAATTCATGCAAAGTCTCCTAATTTCTATGTTTCAGACTTTTTTTAGAGCTATAACAAAACAAACCTTTGACAGTTTCATTATTTGCCTTCCCACTCTCTTCTAACTTAAACAAATATTATGTGGCAGCATTTGTGATGTTTTTGCTGCTGCTGCTGCTGATGCTGAGTTGTTTAAGCTGAAGGACATCTCCAAGGGAATGGAATCAACAACAGCAGTGAAATGGGTAATGATGATCATGATTCCATTCGCCACTAGCTCCAGTGATGTGCCTGAGGCAGTAGCAGCAACACTTCAGGTATATATGAAGAAAAGTAGTTGACCAATAAATAATGCTTCTCCTCTTGCACCTCCTCCAAAATAAAGGGTGTGTTGTTGGAATATAACTTTTTCCCTTGAGTGCAGGAAGGAACTGTGCCTCTCATCAGCAACGTCGGTGTGCACAGTGTGTGTAGGAAATAGGGGAAGGACTAGGAACAATGGGCACGTCTGCACTCACATCAAAAAACTGATGCAACTGTAACCAAACACCATGATGCTTAGGTCTGCAATGTCAAATCTTCCCCCCAGAAATCAAATACTATTGTGTTACTATGCCCCTTGTCCTCTCTGCTAAGGACACCTGACAACTAGCAGACTTAATAATAATGGTGAATGTTTCCTGCCACCAGCTTAGTATATTTCTTGGGATGGAATCTCCTCAGATGCAGCTTGATATTCTGGTTGCATTTATCCTCCACCACATTACCATATGTGGTCAGTGCACCACACAGTGCGCAATGGGTGGACACAAAGTGCCACATCCTGACATATACAGAATGACTATCAGCTGGTGGGGAAGCCTCAGTCTAGGTTTCTATAACTTCCATCCTCTTCAATTTCCGTCTTGACTCTTGGAACCCTTGGGGAGGGACGGGGGGGGGGGGGGTACAGCAACAGTGGCTCCAAATTTTCTTTGTGGGGGTTTGACTTTAACATGCTTCATATAAATGTCATGATATCTGTATTTCATGTGTGTTATGAGAGAGGTTGTGCCAAGGTGCGTTCCCTATTTTCCCCTATTCATTGACTTATCACAAATCATGCATAGTGCCATCGCTGATGCCTGAACTGTGCCTGCCCCAAGTGAAAAATAGTCCCACACCCATGACCTTAGGAGAAGGGGAAAGGTGGAGAATAATGGCCTCTATATTCTTCTTCTCCACAATCCCCTTCACTGACTGGAGCAGAGAATGATGCTGCTGCCTCAGAAATAGCACTAGAACTAGGACCAGGAGTATAACTGACATGTGGAACCTCTCCTAATTCCATATCACTAGTGCTAGGCCCTTTTCCACAGTGGCCATGGTGGTCTGTGGCACACCAGCCTGCTCTTCATCAGCCTGCTGCCCTTACAACTCAGCAGTGGCAGCAGGAATTACAACAGCAGAAAACTCCACAAATTCCTCATTGTCACTGCTGGTAGTAGTGGTAATGCCTATCCCCATTTGCATATATGACTCCCATTCTTTCAGGCTCTGGGCTGAAAAGGCCATAAATGTCTTTCCACCCCAGCTGCTCCACCCTCATCACCACCACCAGTACCTCCTTGCTACTGCTGCTGCTCTATGGTTGGAGATGATGACAAATGTGACAGAGGGTCCACTTCTATCTCAATTGCCATTTCTACAGGTGAAGAAGGAAGACTGGTAGTACCAGCAACAGGTACAGGCACCTGATCTGTGCTGATGCTATTACTACTTCTAGCCAGTTCTGCCTTCCTCAGCATCACATCCCAGAGGTACCTGAAGGGGAATCACAAGGTCAGAAAGATGTTGTGGGCTCCCCTGACCGCTAGTCTTGCTGCTCGGCTTCACTGCCTTTCCATTTCAGTAGGAGGATCTACTGAGGTCAAGCTAGTTCCACCACCAGCTGCTTCAATACCATCACCTTCACCACCACCCTCTCCCTCACTCTAACACTCTCGCTGCTGAGTGGTAGTAGTAGTAGTATAGTGGGACTGCTTTGGGATGGCAAGTGTGACTTACGGTACCCTGCTGTCACCCTTGCTATTATCTCCTCCTGAGTATCAGAATGCACACTGACAGCAGTAGCAGCAAGCACAGGTAGCTGATCTGTGCTGCTCACACTGCTGCCTAGTTCTTCATGTGCCTTTGATGGTTTGCTCATAAATTTCCCCCAGATCCCAAGAACCGATGTCAGGGGACTGGGCATCATTGGGTCTGTGGAATCAGGGCTTTCAGACCCTTCTATGCTGGTGGTAGCCACTACCTCCTCCTCAGACTCACTAGAAGCATCACAATCTTTCCGGCTCCTCCTTTTTTTTTCAGATGGGTGCTCATCCTGAGCAACTGCTGCCTCAAGTTTGCTAAATAAATCACTGCAAAACAGTCTACCATCCCCCCTCTCTCTCTCTCTAGCTGCTTGTGTTGTGTTTCACTTTCTGGAAACATCATGTTTTTGGAGCAAAAATGCAAAGTATATGTAAGTAAAGGGGAGAGAAGTTTGTGGACATTGAAAACTAGTGAAAACATTTTGGCATTAGGCAAAAACGGCTAAGATTTTTGGTGGATTTTCCCGCAAAAAAGGAGATAACCACGAGGCGATGTTCGTGTATTTTTCCACTGAAACACAATGGGACCTTTCACCCAATGCTACACAATACATTGCACACCTTTCAGGTACTTAAAGGTTCAATGCACTGTGACAGTATGGAGCACAGTACAATTAAATTGGTAGATATTGGAACCTATCAAGCCAGGGGCCCACTGAGAGATCGCAGGCCAGTCTGATGCTGATTCAACATCTTGTCTGCACACCAAGATCAAAAATGCTCACCCAGTGTCATGTTTGAACTTGCCACTTAAACAAGAGGTTTAACATAATTAATATAATTGTACAGGAACTAGAGAAGCAGCCTGGAAGCTTCCTGGCTTAAAATAAAAGTACCAGGGTGGTGCACTACTCTGCCCTGATCTTACTACATCCCTGCACTTATCATGTGTTAAGAATAAGAACAATGATTTAGCAATTGCAATTGTCAAACATAATCACTTTAAATATGATATATATTATAATTTTCTGGCAATGGATGGAATAAAATAAATGAACATCAAAGAAGGAAATTTGCATAATGCCTTGGATGCTAGAGAGTTTCCCAACAAAGCCTGACTTTACAGCTGTAACATTCTGACAGTATTAAGCTATGATAGCACAAGTCTAGGTAGCAAGTCTGTGTCATGAGTAAGTACATATGCTTATTTTTAAGAAAAACAAGACATCAATATTCAGACATGGTTCATGTTTTTCTTTGTAGGTAAAAGGTGGTACCATTTTAGCCGTACAAAAATACCTTTATTGGCCAACTGAGTGGCTCAGGGATGCATGCTTTCAAGACAGCTTAGGTCTCTTCTTCAGGCATATTTAGAATGAAGACTGAATACAAAATACATGACAGGTTATACACTCATACAAATTGGTTTTACATTTAAATTCCACTGGAAGTGAATTCCTTATCACCACTGTCTTGCAGAAATTATTCCCCAGACTCCAGTAGAGACATCTCTTTGTAGCTAGCGCAAGATTTATTAACCTTCTACTCCAATAAGTTTGTAGAGATTCAGACTAAGATGGCTAAATCTATAGACTGTATAGATTAACCCTCCAAGCGCCAGAGGGGATATTTTTAGTATATGTTGCAGAACAAACACTTGGAAATTGTCCGTTAGTTAAACTTGGTATAGACAAAGTTGGTACAATCATCAATCATAAAGTGGCATTTTCCAATGTTAATCCTTTAAGGACAAGATGTATATAGGCTACACATTGCTTCTCGATAGATTGCACGCAGTAAAAAGTAAAATGTTTCCTTTGGTGCACATGCTTTGTTCCTTAAAATCCAAGTACTTCTATAGTCAGAGCTAAAAATTTCCACTCGCCACTAGCCAATGGCGAGTGAAAATTCAGCCCTGGTGAGTAGAAATTCAGCCCTGGTGGGTATGTTATGGCTTTCAGTGGGGAGTAACTTTTCAGGTCTGGCTAGTAGTAAAGGACTTCACAGTTTAAGCCCTGTCTATAGTTATGATTAATAAATGGGTTAAAATGAAACTTTTTTTTTTTTTTTGCAAAAGTATATTTCTGTGTTTTCTTTCAAGTGTCCTTGGCTTGATGTAGGCTTCAGGCGAACAGCTGCAGCCTGCGGCACGTGCCGACAGACCACAGGAGATTACAGCTGCTTCTAAGCGGGATCTTTCAGAACTGAAATGAGACCTGTTTTCTGAAAGGTCAAAAGAGAACAATGGAAAATGATGCACTTTTATTTGGGTTGATTATGATGTTAGTAGCCAGTTCTCATCATGTCAAATAACACTCACGCATATATATACAACACAAATAGTGCAGACATTCCTCCCTTTTGACTTTTTGAGTGCCAGAAGTGGTCTCATTACATTGCTTTGCAATGCTTTGTGCAACACTCAGGAACTCAAAGGCTCAGATGCACAGTGAAACTGCCTTACTTAGTTACATAGTAGTTTAGGTTGAAAAAAGACTTGCATCCATCAAGTTCAACCCTTTTCCTATTCCTGTTTACCATCGTTGATCCAAAAGAAGGCAAAAAACCCCTCAATACAGCAATTTAAAATTCTGCCTTGAATTGGGGGAAAAAAAATCCTTCTTGATTCCAAATGGCAATTGGATTTCTCCTTGGATCAACAGGCACTAAATAAATATTAATCCTAAATCCTAAATAATATTAAACCTTCCAATGCTGGGAAGGTTTTAGGACTTTATGCATATAAAACTATTTTGCCCTGAATTAATCCTATCATCTTTATGGTACTTAACTTGTTGGCAAATGTGTATGGATGAAAAGTTACTCTTTCTTTTAATGGGAATTTTCACAGGAAAAAAACATAATTTTTCCCTTTTTCGCTGTACTTTCTGTGGATAAAAAAATCATTAAAATGTCCACCTTACAGCTAATGCTTCCTGTACGTGATCAGAGACTGACTCTGTGGGAGCTATGACTATCATTAGACTTGTGCACGACAAAAATGTTCAGTAAAATTAGATTTCAGACAAATATTTTTTTTTTCATTCGTCAACTTCACAATTCGGATCAGACCTGTTAGACTCTCACGAAATTCGTCGACAGTCCGAATTATTCGTCAGATTTAAAATACTTTAAAAAATACAATAAAAAAATGAAAATTAAATAAATGAACCATTTCCAGGGTCTAAATGAAGATGGTGGTAAAGGGTAAGGTGGAGCTTTAGCCTTATGATACTATGGATGAAGTAGGTGAAGAATGGATGTAGTTAAATTTGAAGGAAGGCCTGTCTGCCTGTCTACACAACTGTGAGACTGGCTGATGAGTCACTCTTAAAATTATTAAAACAAATTCCTAATATTAATTTTAATGTTTAACACAGAAACAAAGGTAACTCTCCCTTGCGGTGGCAATAAGGCACCCTGCCTGCCTACACAACTGTCAGACTGGCTGATGTGTCACTCTGAAAATTATTCAAACAAATTTTAATAATTACACAGGAATAATTATGACTCCCTTGCAGTGGCAATAAGGTGCTAGGCCTGCCTGCCTGCCTGCCTACACAACTGTGAGATTGGCTGTGTCACTCTGAAAATTATTAAAATTCCTAATATTTATGTTAATATTTAACACAGGAACAAAGGTGACTCCTTTGCAGTAAGGTACTAGGCCTGTCTGCAGAACTGTGAGACTAGCTGATGTGTCACTCTGAAAATTATTCAAACAAATTCCTAATATTCATTTTAATATTTAACACAGGAATAAAGGTGACTCTCCCTTGCAGACACAATAAGGTACTAGGCCTGCCCACAGAACTGTGAGACTGGCTGATGTGTCACTCTGAAAATTATTCAAACAAATTCCTAATATTTTTCACAGGAACAAAGATGATTCTCCCTTGCAGTGGCAATAAGGCACTAATGCTGGCTGCCTGCTTATGACTAATGCTACCTGCCTGTCCACACAACAACTGGACATTCTAATATCTTCTGCTTCTTCTGTCTCTGAGCTCCAATAAAGCACTATCAGGAAATGCAGGCTGTCTGGGTGTCTGTGTCATTAGTCCAACCCCCACCATGAAACGAAGAAGCTAATTGGAAGAGAGACAAAGTGGGAAAGTAGCACATGAAACGGAGAAGCTAATTGGACTAGAGACATGGAGGGAAAGTATGGAGGGAAAGTAGTCGCAGAACTTCCGACGACATTCGGACCAGGGCTGGTTGGATTTGGATTTTTATTAGTGAATGACCCTTGCCTTTCAGACAGCCCGAATGTCTCCGAATGACCCCTTTTTAGTTGAATTCCGAATGTCGACGAACCAAATCGCACAAGCCTATCATCCCAAGCCCCCGTCAATAGAGAAATTCCCATGAAAACTTTACCCATTTCTGCCCATGCTTTCTATTGATTGGGGCTTGGAATGTTAGTCCTAGTGTTACGCCATTACCTGTCATTGGCCAGGCTCCCTTTATCTGGCCTAAGGATCCTCCTCTCCTTGCCCGATTATTCTGTCCTTTTCCTGTTTTGTTGATGGTTCACTTCTAAGGTTGATGCCTTGCTGTTAGTGGTCCGGCTCCACCGTCCCGCTTCCCTTGTGGCGGTCCTGCCCCGCTTCCTTGGTTTCGGTATTGCCTTCTGTATTCCTAGTTTGGGCCTTCCTCCTGTCTGCAACCTGGCCGTTCTATCTCCCTGCAGCCTCACCGCTTATATTTCCTACGGTCCAGCCTCTTGTTCTCCCAGCGGCCTATCCGCTTTCGCCCATTCCATTGGCAGCCCTGCCGCTTGCCATTCCTGAGGCCTAACCGCTTTTGCCCTGCGGCCATGCCGCCTATTGCCGGCGACCGTGCCTTCTGTATTTCCAGCGGCCTCGCCATTCCCCATTCCCCGCTGCCTAGCCGCTACCCTTCCTTCTGCTGTTACCACTGTTGCCCTGCAGCCTCGCCACCAGTTCTTTCTGCAGCTTTGCCGCTTCCATTCCTCCCAGCAGCCTGGCCGCTTGTTTATTGTTCCTGTGTCCCTGCTGCTTTTGCCTACTTGGCATTTCATTGCCCTTTGTGGTCTCTACCGCTGGGCTACCCTGGGGCATTTCCGCTTCTGTACCTAGCGCCTTCCACTAGTCCTGTTGTCCTGGACCTGCAGGCAACTGCTTAGGGCTCCACATTTTTCGGGGGCTCCTCAAATGTGCATGTCACACCAACATTCTGGAATGTGGGTGTGTTCAGGGAAATTTCAGTGTCTCTGCTCTACTTTTATTCCCCTTTACAGGCTATTATTTAACCCCTTGGATGTTAAAGAGATCCCCAATGTTTTGTGAAGTAATGCAATGGAGATCTCTCTAGTAACCATGGGGTTAAAGCTTTTTTGTTTATGCTTATTTTAGGCCAAAGGTAGAAAATAGTGGATGCGAATGGGGGTGGGGACATGTGAGGAATGGGTGTTTAACTATGGGTGGTAAAGGCATCTAAAATTATTAGCCATGTGGCACCTTGGATGTAAATCTGGCCCTGCCTAGCTCCCAGAGAGTCAGTCGCTGATCATGCACAGGAAGTGTAGACTCCTTTTTCCTAGTTTTAAGGAACAATATGGGATCAGCCATAAGACTCGGTGGGTAATAACCTCTGAGGTACAAGAGCATGCTAGTGGTGGTCAGGGACATATGGACAATCTTTTAGTTAAGTTAGGTTTAGGGGTTTACTGGTCCTTTAAGAACAGGTTAACATAATGAATAAAATCCCCCACAACCTCAATGTATAACTAAAAATGGAAGTCAATAGAATAGTGAAGATGATGGAGTTTCCAGCATGGAATAGTTGGCACCATTTAGACTGATAATTCCAGAGCTAAACAGTACATGAGAGGCAATAATTAATTAGCAGCTTTGTTCCATATGACATATTCCAGAGCAGCTTGGAGAATATGGCCCTTTACAGACCTATCTAGGGTAAGGAGCCATAAGATACTTTCCATCATGGAAGGTGTCTTTTAGAGCACCATTCTAAATAAATGTGCAATGCTAATGTTTAGTGAGTATAGAGGGTCTTTTAGATGTGGTAGGGGCAGTAGAACACAGGGGAACTGTATTCAGATGTGTGGGGGTGAGTGAAAAGCCCAGTGCAGCTGATACACTAAGGCTAACTGGAACTATTCTGAAGCACAAAACTGTACCATACAGTCAAACAAAAATTCCCAAATTGTCATTAAAGGGACACTCACACGTCTCCGGACTCCTCCAGAACAATTAATTAATATTAAAGCACATTAAGTGTACTTTAATACTATGCATTTCCTAACTTCCTATTTTCTCTTTGGTGGCATTGGCTTCCTCTACAGCTAATAGTTGAAGCATGCTACACTGGGGGGAAGGTAGCAGACAGCTCTATGTTCTGGCCCTTCCATCATAATAACATCATACACTGCCACAGCCTCGTATACTTTCAAAAGATATTAAAATGGTTGATTTCTCCTGCGCCATTGCTCTGTGAGAGCACTGTGTCCCTTTAAATGGGAGCATTAAGCCCTTGAATGCTAGAGAGGTCTCCAGCACATTGTTTCACAACTGCAAACACATCTGTTATTATTGTCTGATCTGTCAAAAGCTCTCCATAGACAGCAGTAGTAACAGTGTCACCTGGGGACATCTCCTGAAAAACAATGCTGCTGTAATGATTGTTGAGTGAATCATCTCCAGTCAGTGTGAGTACAATTAGGAATAGAGGAAAGGTGCTTTTGACTAAAACAAATGCAGGGAATTTTTACAGCAAGGGAGGTAATGCTCTGGAATTCTTTGCCTCAGAATATTGTACTTGTAGATAATGTAACTGCTTTCAAAAAAGCAGCGGATGCCTACTTAGCATGAAACAATATTGAAAAGTATGACAGATGGCTTCATTGCAGATGGGTTGTTGATCCAGGGAACTGTCTGACTGCTATTTGGAGTCAGGAAGGGAGTTTCCTACCCACTTGGATCTAAATTGTAAATGGCTTCAGGGCTTTTTTTTCCCTTCCTCTGGATCAACAGGGGTGTTTTGGCATGGGCTGGACTTGATGGATGCATGTCTTTTTTCAGCTTCGTCAACTATGTTACTATGTTATGAGTACCCTTGATGCACTCAGCAATATAAAAAATCCTACAACATTGTAATCAATTATTGGTCCTCCAGGTGTTGGCTGGTTGGGGATGATGGGATTTGTAGGCCCCTACAGCAGGAGAGCTACCAGCTGACTAGCTGTGTCCTGAAATATATGTATTTAGATAATAAGAGTTTGTTGTCCATTTATGTACTTGGATGCTAGATAAGTCTCCAATACACTGCAAAGCATTGCACTTAAGAGTCTGTCTTAAACCACGTTACACTCACTGTTGCCAGATCAGCTTGATTAAGCTGAACCGGCAATAGAGTTGTTAATGATTAAAAACCCAAACATTCCATTTAAATGCCAAAATGGACGTAAATAAAATGGGGGAGGATAACCTTATCTCACTGTCCTGATCAGGCCAGGATGGAGAAGGTGTTCATTATAACATGGGATCCTAGGAACCCGTATCATGTTTTTTTTTAGTTAACAGTGTGGGCACTTTCACTCCCTCCTTTAACAATTTAAATGAAAAAAGATGGTGTACAATCAGCCCATAAATTTAAACAAAATAAATTGATATGGTGTCCATTAATTTATTGAAAGAGCCAAGGCCCCCACATAAAAGATTCCTACCCGAAAGCTAGAAATTACACAAGAGGTGTTAAGGAGCAAGCTAAGGGGGGATACATTGAGGGAGAACAGACTCCTCTATTTATAATGAGATATAGTATGGCCTCTAAGGACAAATATAATATTGTTGATAAACATTGGAGTCTACTTTTGAGTGACCCCCTTTTAAAGAAAACCTTAACGGCTAACCCAAGAGTGGTATATAGGAGATCTAGGACACTGAGGAATATTGTAGCTCCTACTAATTTTAATAGTGAAAGAGAAAAAAATACACTTACAAAACAGAATGCGATTCCAAAATATTTTAAAGACAAATCCATGCAAAATACTATGAGAGAGAGAGAGAGAGAGCACAAATGGAGTTTCTAGATGTTTGAATAACAGATGTTTTAAATGTCTATTTATTATAGACAAAGCGGTTAATGTTAAGTCTAGTGTGACATTGAAAGTTTTCCCTATCATGAATAGAATGGATTGTGCATCTGATTTTGTGATCTATTTACTAACTTGTAGTTGTAACCTGCAATGTGTGGGACATACCTTTCAGAAATTAAGGTGTCAGATTGGACTTTATTATTACTTTCCCCCATATTGTACATTTTTGTAAAATAATTTAATAGCCCCCAGGTTCATCTCTCAAACCTTTATGGTTTGAGAGATAACCAAAGGCAAAGTTCCCCCCTCCTTACCCCTTTCCTGAAGTCAGGGGAAGTCTGTTGTACGACAGGCTTGTGGCTCTGCAGCTGAGCCGAGATTCCGTTAGTGAAAAATAATTATTTCACTGAATCGGTCTTCTACATGTGCTTGGTTTGCAAGCACATGTAGAAGACCGTTTCAGTGAAATAATTATTTCTCATTAACGTGATCACGGTTCTGATGCAGAGACGCATGATGAAAGTCAGACCGGATATCCCTGCAGTCAGCACAACGCTGTCTTCAGGGAAGGGGTAGGGAGGGGGGAACTTTGCCTTCAGTTATCTCTCACACCATAAAGGTTTGAGAGATGAACCTGGAGGTTATTAAATTATTTTACAAATATGTACAATATGGGAGATAGTAATAATAAAGTATTACTATCCCTTTAAGCAGAGGGCCTGGGAGATGTGGCTACCTCTGGAAATCCAACATACAGGTATGCATTTCACATTAGGGGCTTTTACTGTAAATCAGTGGAACATGGCATGGGCGGAAGGGGCACTTAAAGAGGTCTTTTATGGCAATCCCTGGGACAAGGCAGCAGGGTTTAGGCCGCTCTCACAGGGGGTAAATAATGCCTATCAGTGGGACAATTTTGGGGGAGGGTGCACTGTGTGGGGGAATATTATGGCTATCAGCTGAACATGGCAGGGGGAGGGAATTGTTTGGAAAATTCTTTGGGTAGGAGTGGGACATGGCTGGGATATCAAACAGTGTATGTGGGTTTGTGGCTGCCAGTGGAATAGTAGAAAAGGGCTTGAGTAGCAAAAGTATAGGTGGGTAGATGAGGGGGACCTGGACCCCTTCCATGTGCATTTGATGAATTAATATAGCATTTCGGCCCTCATATTTAATTTTCTTGTTTTCTTCTAATGAATACAAATTAGTAAATATGAATACATTATTAATTTATTTCACTTTTGTGCTTATAAATAAGGGGTGACTGTATCCTATAATTTCTTTCTTTTAATTCGTTAAGGAAGGAAATTAAAGTGCCATCCCTTTGTGAAACAAATAATATGGCTGTACAGATGGGGGTAATATTATACAACCACATTTTATTTAAGGCCATTCATATATTAATCTTGTAGGAAAAGCTAAATACATTTTAAACATTTCCTTCCTATCCCATAATGCCATTGTTTCAAGTTCACAGCTTTAGGACTTATTCCTGCAAATCCTTGTTTTAAAGGACAGTTACAATGCATTGATCTGCACTGTTTAATAGTATATCTAAACACTACAAAGCCACAAGGCATATCATTATCTACCAAAACACTATTGCTCAGACAGTAAAAGCTTGTTGTATTATGTTTTTCACAGAAATATTAATGGTAGGTCTTAAGTAGCTGAATTTGCACTAAGATTACAATGAAATTTAGATAAGCTTCTTGTATACTGGATTTTCCACAAAAATGCTCACTATAAACATAAATGCTGTCTGTCTATTTAAAAAGATAAAGTCAGCTTTGAGGATAAAGCCAACAAGTTAATCCAACAAAATCATCGGCATTTAACTGTTTTAGTACAAAGAAACTAATCTGCGTTTTTTAATGTTTTGGAGATGTTGAATGATAGTCAGCAGTCAGTAAACGAGTGTTGTGCTTTGTGCAAAAAAGCAAAGAGCAATTCTGGAGGGTATTTTGTTGGTGAGTAGCAAATGCTGAGCATCACAACAACGTGTTTAAAATGGCATGTTTAAAAAGTTGCTTTTTAAAATGTTTCCTTATTAAAACAGTGTCGAAAGTCATGCTGCCAAGCATTGAATGATTAAGTTTTAGTAATATAGTTTACATGTAGTTTATTAACAGGGATTCTGGGTATAATTAGGATGTGGTTGGTGATTATTTATGTTAGGATTAAGTTAGGGTGTGGGGGTGATTGGATTTGGTTAGTGTTTGGTTAGATTAGGTTAACATGTGGGGGGTAACTGGATTAGGTTAGGTTCAGGTTAGGTTAGGGTGTGTGTGGGGGATGAGTAGATAGGTTAGGTTAGGGTGTGTGTGGGGGATGAATAGATAGTTTAGGTTAGGGTGTGTGTGGGGATGAGTAGACGGGTTAGGTTAGAGTGTGTGTGGGGGATGAGTAGATAGGTTAGGTTAGAGTGTGCGGGGTGAGTAGATAGTTTAGGTTAGGGTGCATGTGGGGGATGAGTAGATAGGTTAGGTTAGAGTGGGGGGGGTGAGTTGATAGTTTAGGTTAGAGTGTGTGTGGGGGATGAGTAGATAGGTAAGGTTAGAGTGTGGGGGGTGAGTTGATAGTTTAGGTTAGGGTGTGTGTGGGGGATGAGTAGATAGGTTAGGTTACAGTGTGGGGGGTGAGTTGATAGTTTAGGTTAGGGTGCGTGTGTGGGGGGGGAGAGCAGATAGGTTAGGTTAGGGTGTGTGTGGGGGGGATGAGTAGATAGGTTAGATTAGAGTGTGTGTGGGTGGTGAGTACATATTAGGTTAGGGTGTATGTGACGGATAAGTAGATAGGTTAGATCAGAGTGTGTATGGGGGTGAGTAGATAGGTTAGAGTGTGTGTGGGGGATGAACAGGTTTTAATAAGGCAACATTTGAAATGCACCAGTTTGACGCAAGCAACATGTTAAACGTGCTATTGAATGCAAGCTCATAATTCTGTGACATTTTGATACTGATCCATTTTTTATAAAACCAACTGCACTATATAGACAAAATAAAACTTCTCTAAATTCCTACTGATTTAAATGGGGTTTTCAACCTCTTGAATGCTAGAGAAGTCTCTAAAATATTGCTAATGCCAAAGGCAACTGCATCTGCATTAAGCTGAGTATCTATTTTAATTTAAAGGAAAGAGTTCAGCTGAACAGTTATCCAGCAGTTAATTACAAGGGAACCTTTCTAGCAGTTTGGATCTATACAATTAATAAATCCTACTTTATTCAAAGCTCCTGGAACTTTAACATTATTGTTTCAGGTTTACATATGAACAGTGTAAACTCATCTATTAATCCTTAGTCAACTGCTGTGCTAGGCCGCACGCTGAGCGGCCCCATGAACTGCATCCACAATAGAAACAAAGAGGAATCTTTGGCCTGTTCTGGAGGCCTGGATGCAGTAGCATAACTAGTCAACGGAGGGCCCTGGTGCCCCTAACACAAAAATATTTTCAAAGATGCATGACTGGAAACTTATTGGACCCTGGGGCAGCTGGGTGCCAACTGTATGCTGGGCTGCACCCTCAGCATTCCCTGTAGTGTATGCTGGGCTGCACCCTCTGCATTCCCTGTAGTTACACCACAGCTTAGATAAAAGTGAGTAGCAAAAGGGGGTCTCTAGTCACAAAATCCATTACATGATTAACCTTTGAGGGCCAGAGAGGTATATCACGCATTGCCACGCAATGCGTTGGGTGTCTCTCTGGTACTCAAAGGGCTCATTCAAAAGTGGTCCAATTAGTTTCTAATACATTTGTAAACAGAATTGCCTTGATAGATATGCCTCATTGCAGCTGGTGTACTAAGAGGAACTGCAATAATCCTGGAGCCAACCAATTGCTCCATATGGGGCAAGAAAACTTTCCCAGAGAGGGATTCAACAAACTGCAACACAATGCATTAGATACCTCTCTGCCACTCAAAGGGTTAAAACAATGGGGATTTTTTTTTATTTGTTTCATAAACTGCACTTGATTGCTTCAGATTTTCTCCATGTCTTTATATTACTTCAGACTCATGTTTTTTTTACTGTTTACATTCAAGTGGTTAAATGCTCCATTTAAATAATTTTTCTGTATCATTATTAGGTAAATATAATAGTGTGTAGCTTCCACTGGACTTCAAAACAGCCTTTAGTCTTCATGGATGGACTCTACAAGGCGTTGGAAGTGTTCCACAGGGATTCTGTGCACCCTGCAGTTGCCTCAGACTGGATGGCTGTGGTGCCTGTATGATTTTTGCCACCCTGCAGCAGCCTCTCACATCAACAAATTGTATCCAGCAACAGGACAACTGAATGTTTGCTGATAGTTTGATCATTCTCATTACACTCTAGACACTACTGAACATGACCACTCCAACAGGGCGGCACTGTCCATGATACATGCACCAGCATGTCTGACACTGACTATCCTACCACTATCAAAGTTAACTAGGTCTTGCTGTTGGCTCTTTTTCTCTTACTGAAATGCATAAACACACATTGAGTCTTATCTACACATGAAAAAGATATGCAATTCTTGAGCAGAACCTACTGCTCCAAAATGATTAAATAAAATATCCCTTTAATCTGAATACAGTTTTCAATCATATTAAAGCCAGAGAGGTCTCCATTGTATTGCTTCGTCTCTTGCTAACATTTAAATCAATGGGAATTGTGTGGATATATATAATTCTCCTGATGGTGCAGTGGGATTGCTTCTCTTTTCTTCTGATAAGGCCCATTATCCCTCTGTCAAATGGGGGCAGGGCTTTCATTGTTCTCACAGTAAGAAGATTGTCCCTTGCTGTGATCTGTCTGGTCTGTGGACCAGATTGCACATCTGAGGTGAGCAGTGTTACACTAGGTAAAAGGGACAGGAGGTGGATACTTTATCATTCAGTTATTCTGGAACTACAACTCTGACAGTACTGAAATAACACTCTCCATGGTCAAATACTATGAAGATTAATTGGAGCTGCTTTTATTTTGTAACATTTCTGTCGCTTTAAATACATATATTTATTTGTTTATTACAATATGCTATTATCAAGAATCATCCTGATGAATTTGTAATACATACCAAAACAATCACAATAAATTTAAACTTTTGAGATCAACTATAACTGTTGTCCGCTTACCTTTTGTTTCTGTGACTACTCATTTAACCCCTTAAGGACCGGGAAAATCTGAGTTAGATTTGACTTAAGGACCGGAGCAATTTTGACTTTTTTGACTATGTCTTTGTTCAACCATATTTTCTCTTTAATTCCTTCTGTGCACCCACATAAATTATATACTGTTTTTTAAGCACAAGTAGGGCTTTCTTTTGATACCACAATTATATGAATACCTCATCATTTAATTTGATTAAAATAGAAAAAAAGAGCAAAAAAATTAAAAAAAAACAACATTTTGCTTATATTTTCGTGTCAGGATTTGCATACAATTAGTTTATGACAAAAAAATACCCCTAAATATATTCATTTGCTTCTCCTGAATATAAGAATACCCCATATGCCTAGTATTTCAATCACTTCCTCACATTTACAAGGTAAATATTACAAGATGGATGCCATTATTTCCAACTTGTAATTTCTCAACAATTGGCATGTGAGCATCATAGCTTAGCTGACGGTGCCAGAACCAAAAATGTCCCACAAAGGTATATCTTTCTGAAAACTAGACAACATAAGGTAAATAATCAGGAGAATTTTGAAGTTTTTTATGCAGCTATTTTTCCAGAAAAAAATTTCAAAATTGTGGACAAATTTTGTTTTTTTGCAGCTTTCACACTTACATTTCAATATTACTGTTGATTTCAAGCACGAGATAGTTGAAAATTTAAAAATATCCATTGTTTAGTGTTCAACTCCTTCTTCTGAGTACGGCAATACCCCATATTAATAGGTTTCTCAAGATTTGGGGGAGCTACGGGGCCCAAATTGGAACATGCGAGTTTCCAGTTTCACACTTTGAATTTTCACAGCTTGCATCACTGGTGCCATGTCTCATTTGGGGCTGTGTAACAGTGCTCCACTCTAAGATTTCCCCCCAAAAGTGTATATTTTTAGAAAGTAGACACCCCAGGCTTTCATTTTATGTATGTTTTCAAATTTTTTACGCAGCCATTTTACCACAAATCACTCGTAAATCTTGACGTAAGTTAAAAAAACAGCGTTTTTCACACTTGCACTTCAATGTTGATGTGAATTTCACGCACATGATAGGTGAAGATTTTTAAAAATGCATTGTTTAGTGTTCAGCTCCTTCTTCTGAGTACGGCAATACCCCATATGCATAGGTTATTCAAGGTTTGCGGGAGCTATGGGGCCCAAATTGGAACATAAGCGTTTCCAGTTCCACACTTTGAATTTTCACAGCTTGCATCACTGGTGCCATGTCTCATTTGGGGCTGTGTAACAGTGCTCCACTCTAAGATTTCCCCCCAAAAGTGTATATTTTTAGAAAGTAGACACCCCAGGCTTTCATTTTATGTATGTTTTCAAATTTTTTACGCAACCATTTTACCACCAATCACTCGTAAATCTTGACGTAAGTTAAAAAAACAGCGTTTTTCACACTTGCACTTCAATGTTGATGTGAATTTCAAGCACGATAGGTGAAGATTTTTAAAAATGCATTGTTTAGTGTTCAGCTCCTTCTTCTGAGTACGGCAATACCCCATATGCATAGGTTATTCAAGGTTTGCGGGAGCTATGGGGCCCAAATTGGAACATAAGCGTTTCCAGTTTCACACTTTGAATTTTCACAGCTTGCATCACTGGTGCCATGTCTCATTTGGGGCTGTGTAACAGTGCTCCACTCTAAGATTTCCCCCCAAAAGTGTATATTTTTGGAAAGTAGACACCTCAGGCTTTCATTTTATGTATGTTTTCAAATTTTTTACGCAGCCATTTTACCACGAATCCTTCGTAAATCTTGATGTAAGTAAAAAATTCAGCGTTTTTCCAACTTAGGTTTCAATGTTGGTGTGAATTTCAAGCACAGGATAGGTGAAGATTTTTAAAAATGCATTGTTTAGTGTTCAGCTCCTTCTTATGAGTACGGCAATACCCCATATGCATAGGTTATTCAAGGTTTGCGGGAGCTATGGGGCCCAAATTGGAACATGCGCGTTTCCAGTTTCACACTTTGAATTTTTACAGCTTGCATCACTGGTGCCATGTCTCATTTGGGGCTGTGTAACAGTGCTCCACTCTAAGATTTCCCCCCAAAAGCATATATTTTTGGAAAGTAGACACCCCAGGCTTTCATTTTATGTATGTTTTCAAATTTTTTACGCAGCCATTTTACCACGAATCCTTCGTAAATCTTGATGTAAGTAAAAAATTCAGTGTTTTTCACACTTAGGTTTCAATGTTGGTGTGAATTTCAAGCACAGGATAGGTGAAGATTTTTAAAAATGCATTGTTTAGTGTTCAGCTCCTTCTTCTGAGTACGGCAATACCCCATATGTATAGGTTATTCAAGGTTTGTGGGAGCTATGGGGCCCAAATTGGAACATGCGCGTTTCCAGTTTCACACTTTGAATTTTCACAGCTTGCATCACTGGTGCCATGTCTCATTTGGGGCTGTGTAACAGTGCTCCACTCTAAGATTTCCCCCCAAAAGCATATATTTTTGGAAAGTAGACACCCCAGGCTTTCATTTTATGTATGTTTTCAAATTTTTTATGCAGCCATTTTACCACGAATCCTTCGTAAATCTTGATGTAAGTAAAAAATTCAGCGTTTTTCACACTTAGGTTTCAATGTTGGTTTGAATTTCAAGCACAGGATAGGTGAAGATTTTTAAAAATGCATTGTTTAGTGTTCAGCTCCTTCTTCTGAGTACGGCAATACACCATATGTATAGGTTATTCAAGGTTTGCAGGAGCTATGGGGCCCAAATTGGAACATGCGCGTTTCCAGTTTCACACTTTGAATTTTCACAGCTTGCATCACTGGTGCCATGTCTCATTTGGGGCTGTGTAACAGTGCTCCACTGTAAGATTTCCCCCCAAAAGCATATATTTTTGGAAAGTAGACACCCCAGGCTTTCATTTTATGTATGTTTTCAAATTTTTTACGCAGCCATTTTACCAAGAATCCTTCGTAAATCTTGATGTAAGTAAAAAATTCAGCGTTTTTCACACTTAGGTTTCAATGTTGGTGTGAATTTCAAGCACAGGATAGGTGAAGATTTTTAAAAATGCATTGTTTAGTGTTCAGCTCCTTCTTCTGAGTACGGCAATACCCCATATGCATAGGTTATTCAAGGTTTGCGGGAGCTATGGGGCCCAAATTGGAACATAAGCGTTTCCAGTTTCACACTTTGAATTTTTACAGCTTGCATCACTGGTGCCATGTCTCATTTGGGGCTGTGTAACAGTGCTCCACTCTAAGATTTCCCCCCAAAAGCATATATTTTTGGAAAGTAGACACCCCAGGCTTTCATTTTATGTATGTTTTAAAGTTTTTTACGCAGCCATTTTACCACAAATCTTTCGTAAATCTTGACGTAAGTTAAAAAAACAGCGTTTTTCACACTTTCACTTCAATGTTGATGTGAATTTCAAGCACAGGATAGGTGAAGATTTTTAAAAATGCATTGTTTAGTGTTCAGCTCCTTCTTCTGAGTACGGCAATACCCCATATGCATAGGTTTCTCAAGGTTTGGGGGAGCTACAGGGCCCAATTTTGAACAAATATTGAATTTTCAAGTCCTGCTTAACTGGTGCCATTACTCATTTTGGGCTATGTTCCAGTGCTCCACTTTAGGATTTCCCCCCAAAAGTGTATATTTTTGGAAAGTAGACACCTCCAGCTTTCATTTTAGGTGTGTTTTCAAATTTTTTACGCAGCCATTTTACCACCAATCACTCGTAAATCTTGACGTAAGTTAAAAAAACAGCTTTTTTCACACTTTCACTTCAATGTTGATGTGAATTTCAAGCACAGGATAGGTGAAGATTTTTAAAAATGCATTGTTTAGTGTTCAGCTCCTTCTTCTGAGTACGGCAATACCCCATATGCATAGGTTTCTCAAGGTTTGGGGGAGCTACAGGGCCCAATTTTGAACAAATATTGAATTTTCAAGTCCTGCTTAACTGGTGCCATTACTCATTTTGGGCTATGTTCCAGTGCTCCACTTTAGGATTTCCCCCCAAAAGTGTATATTTTTGGAAAGTAGACACCTCCAGCTTTCATTTTAGGTGTGTTTTTAAATTTTTTACACAGCCATTTTACCACCACTTTCTCGTACACTTGACGTAAGTAAAAAAAACAGCGTTTTTTACACTTTGCCTTCAATGTTGATGTGAATTTCAAGCACAGAACAGGTGAAGATTATATAAACTGCATTGATTAGTGTTCGGCTCCTTCTTCTGAGTATGGAAATACCCCATATGGATAGCTTTTTCTTGGTTTGTGGGAGCTACGGGTCCCAAATTGGAACATGCGCGTTTCCAGGTTCACACTTTGAATCTTCACAGCTTGCGTTACTGGTGCCATTTCTCATTTGGGCTGTGTAACATTGCTCTTTTTTAAGATTTCCCGCCAAAAGTGTATATTTTTTGAAAGTAGACACCCCAGGCTTTCATTTTAGGTGTGTTTTCAAATCTTGCAAACAGCCATTTTACCACCAAGCCTGTGAAAACTTGACGTAAGTAAAAAAATTCAGCATTTTTCACGCTTTGCCTTCAATGTTGATGTGAATTTCAAGCACAGAACAGGTGAAGATTTTATAAACTGCATTGATTAGTGTTCGGCTCCTTCATCTAATTACGGCAATACCCCATATATATAGGTTTGTCGGGGTTTTGGGGGAGCTACTGGGCCCAGTTGGAACATGTTAGTTTCCTTTTACAGACATGCCATTTTTACAGCTGGTGCCTTGTCTCATTTCGGTCTGTTTGGCAATGCTGCAATTAATTTTACCCCCAAAAGTATATTTTGTAGAAGAGCAGACAACCCTGGCTTTCATTCTGTTTGCATCTTATCAATTTTTTCGCTGCCACTGTATCACCAATCCCTCCCAAAATCTGCAGTAAGGCAGAGAACACCATTTTTCACATTTCTATTTTAGTGTTGCTCTGGATTTCAATCAGATGATATTTGCAGATTTTTTAAATGCTTTACATTAGTGTTGAGTTACATTGTCTGAGTACGGCAATACCCCATATGCATAGGTTTGTCAGGGTTTGGGGGAGCTACTAGGCCCAGTAGGGAACATGTGTGTTTCCATTATCAGAGATAAATTTTGATAGTGTTAGATCTAAGGAGGGATGTGTTTTGAAAAATAAAAAACAGGATATTTCAGGGGGAAAAAGTGGCCAAATAATAAAAGAACCTTTACAGCACTACTGCATTGTGCCTGAATGGTATTCCTTGAAAAAGTCACCAATGCAGAGGCCAGGTTTGGAAGGGCAATCAGGACAGTAAGTGGTGGTGTCTGTTCGTATTCCCTTTCTGTAGCAAACCCTGCAGCACTTCTGTGGTTTGTTCTTTTGGGGAGTTGGGGGGATTTTATAAATAAAATGTACTAACCCGGGTCTTGGTGGAATTATTTCAGACGCACCTTGAAATAAAAATATGGAAATAAGTTGTAGCTGGTACTGTAAAAAGCTACATGTTTGATTGGGGTTTGCCAGCTTGAAAAGTAAAAAGGAATTATGTACAGCAGTCTGCATCATATAGATGGCAACTTTTTTATACCATGCCCTACACTTCCTCATTGCGAGGTATGGCTGCATTAGTTGATCACTCAGATCAACTCCCCCCATGTTTTTATTATAGTCCTTGATGCAGACTGGCTTTCTCATTATCACTGTCTTGCCACGAACAGTGACTGCCACAGATCTGTCCTCATGCATTGTGGTCAGCATGTAGACATCTTTTTTGTCCCTAAACTTCACTGCCAGCAGCTCCTGTTGGGACAAAGATAAGGACGTCCCAGGTTTTAGTTTGCTATCTACTAGTGTTTTGGGCAACTCCCTGCAATTGCGCCTGACAGTGCCACAGGCCACGGTGTCAAAATAAAACAGAGACTTAAATAAAAGGGGGCTGGTATAATAATTATCAACAAATAATTGATAGCCTTTATTTAATAAGGGGTAAATTAAATCCCAAACTATTTTTCCACTTGTTCCCATAAATTCGGGGCACCCAGGAGGATCAAGTTTGCTGTCCTTGCCCTCATAAATTCTAAAAGCCTGGGTGTAGCCTGTGGCACTTTCGCACAATTTATAAAATTTTACACCAAATTTGGAACTCTTTGAGGGGATGTACTGCTTGAACCCTAACCTGCCTTTGTATTTCATTAGGGATTCATCTACACTAATTTCTTTTTGGGGCATATACACTTGGGCAAACTTTTTCTGTAAATGGCTTATTAGGGGACGAATTTTGTACAGTCTATCATACTGGGGGTGTTCTTTTGGGGGGCACAGGGTATTATCGCTAAAATGCATAAAGTGCAAAATGATTTCAAATCTGGACCTGTTCATAGTCTTGGGGAATATAGGGGTATCACATACGGGGTTTTTTCTCCAGTAGGATCGAATACTTGGCTTTTTTATTATACCCATTGCCATTATTAAGGCCCAGAATTGCTTAAATTCTATGAGGTCTATGGGTTTCCATCTTTCTTCCTTAACTACAAAAGCGGCAGTATACTGGGCTGCATACAAGTTGGTTTGGGACACAATTTCCCCTAAAATGTCTTCCCCCAAAAATAAATCAAAAAAATTATCATAGTTAAATCCCTCAACATCAATTTGAATCCCTGGGGTGCCTGTAAATTCTGGAATTTGTGGGGAAAAATTGATTGGGGATACCCATTCATTATGATCAGGAGTGGCAGGTGTTGGGGCATTTCTTTGGCCAGATATTTTTGCAGGTGCTGGGGCAATTGCCAGGGCAGCTCTTGGGGCAGCACTTGGGGCATTCCTTTTGGCAGGTATTTTGCAAAGTCTTTTGGCAGATCTTGTGACAGGATTTTTTTCAGATCCTTGTGGCAGGATTTGTGGCAGGATTTGTGGCAGGTGCTGGGGCAGGATTTTTGGCAGGTGCTGGGGCAGGATTTTTGGCAGGTGCTGGGGCAGTTGCCGGGGCAGCTCTTGGGGCAGTGCGTCTTTTCTTGACAGAAGGCCCAGCGTCGTCAGTAGAGCTGCTCTCAGTTTCTGAAAACTGCTCTATATCAAAATCTGACGCAGTATCTGTTGCCTCTGAGTCAGATGCCAAAAAGGCATATGCCTCTTCAACACTATAACTGCGCTGCATTTTGCCCACTAAAATTTTTTTTTTCCTTACTCTAACGCTATCCCTAAACCTAACTCTAACCCTAAAACTTACCCTAACCTATGTATATCTAGAACCTACCTAACCCAAGTAAACTACCTATTTAAACTATACTTATTATATATATATATATTTTTTTTTATTATTATTTTTTATTTTTTTTTTAGTTTATTTTTGTTTTTTTTTTCCCTAAACCTAGATCTGTCCCTAAACCTTTCCCTAACACAAGTCTACACTAAACCTACCCACCTACCTACCTAAACTACCTAAACTATATTTTAAATCAATTTTTAATAAAAAAAAATAAAAAAAAATGTAAAAAAAATAAAAAAAAAATTCTGAAAATACAAGGGGGATGGGGGGTATCCCACAGATCAGCAGATGCTGATCTGTAGTTTATTGATCACTCTAAAAGTGATCAGATGGGGGGGGGAACTTGATGATCACTGTAAAACAGTGATCAAATGGTTAATTTTCAGGTTTATTCACAGGTTTTTCACTCAGGAACACTGGAACACACTCTCACACGATCTCTCTCTGTCTCTCTCCACCTCAGCAGTGTGCAAGATGGAGGGAGGCAGAGATATATGACAGGGACAGTATTTACAAATACTGTCCCTGTCAATCAGCATTTGCAACATGTGATTCGCTCATCAAGCGAATCGCATGTTGCAACAAACTTTCTACTGGTTGTTACTAAGTGTCCCGGTATCGGGACACTTAGTAACAAGCAGCCCGCGCTCTCCCATCGCTCCGTGCGGCCGCGATGGGAGAGTTTAACCCTTGACGTACCGGGACCGTCAAGGGTCGTTGGATCGCATTTACCCTTGACGGTCCTGGTACATCAAGGGTCGCTAAGGGGTTAAAGGGATGGTAATGTTTCATAAAAAAAAGCAGCTCTAATTAATCATCATAGTATTTGGACTTTGGAGAGTGTTATTTCAGTTCTGTTAGAGTTGTAGTTCAGGAGTAATTCAATGACAAAGTGTCCCCCTCCCACCCCTTTTACTGATGTAACACTGTTCAGCCAGATCAGAAGGGAGGTGCCCAGGTAGACTGCAGAGAGGGACAAGCTTCAATTAAGATAAGGGAAAAACCTGAAAAACTTGTCAAGGGGGGCAGGGCTTTCATTGTTTTCATATAAAGAAGATTGTCCCCTGCTGTTATCTGTCTGGTCTATGGACTGGATTCCACATCTGAGAAGAGATGGCTTACACTAGGTAAAAGGGGCGGGAGGGGAAACTTTGCTTGTGAATATCTCTTAAACCATAAAGGTGTGAGAGATAAGACTTATATAATTCTTCATGTGTTTTAATGCCTATAAAATAAAGTTAAAATGAAGTATTACTATCCCTTTAACCCTCTGAGTGCTAGAGAGGTGCAGAGCAATACGTTGCATGACCCTCTGGCATTCAGAGGTTTAAACAGCAGTAATCTCTGCTCTAGCAGTGTGCAGGTGTGCACAGCATATCGCTCCGGAAAGATTCATAAGAAACACGATTAGTAATGCTCTTGTATCTCAGGATTCTGTTCCTTAGCTTAGTCCTTAATATCAACCAACAGGCCCAGTTTCCAAGTTAAAGTTTACCTAAGACAGATCTCCCAGTGCTAATTTAAAGATATAGTATTGCATACTAAGGACTAAAAATATATTGCAGTGTTTATTCTGCTCAGAAAAATAAGTGTACATCTGCTGCTGAGAGTTATTGTATTCAAAATTATTGCAACACAACGTGCAGTATCCATAGCTTGAAATTTAACAGTGGTGCTGTTGCTAAATCTGCCAATGGAGCAATATTGCCACTTACAATAGCTGGCTATAGACTGCTGTAGCAAAAGTACTGCCATAACAGACCTTTAAGGTACTAACAACAAAAATGCAAGTTTGAATTTCAATAAGTTTTGAATAAAACATCTTTCAGCAGTGGGAATACCCTTATTTTACTCAACAGGATACACTTTTCAATATATCTTTTCCATTGTTAAGTTATAATATCCCTTAGGTTAATGTAAGTGTTAATGACTAACATTAAAAAATTGCAAGAGGATTCAGGGCTGATGCATAGGTATTTGGGTCCCTATGGGCCACCACAAAGAAAGTAGATCAAATTCTGGGGCAAATCAACTACACCATAGGAAACAAATAAAAAATGTTCTTTCATATCAATGGGTCTCAATATTGACAAGCGCACAATAATCTAAAAGCGGAGTTTTCTATAATGTCCATCGCCATAGTAGCTAGAGTTGTGCCTACCGACAAAAGTGGGGATAAAAATGTAGCATCAAATTACAGACCAATATCCCTACTCCCCACATTAGCTAAAATCCTACAGAAATGTGTCCATGTGCAACTATATAAGTATTACCGGCTGACCAGTTTTTTCACCCCCTTTCAATCAGGCTTTCGTTCAAATCACTCCACTATCACTGCACTCCTAAAAGTAACCAATGATATCCAGACTGGCATGGAAAATGGTGAACTCACCAAAGGCCTTTGATACAGTAGACCAAGGCTCAAAATTTCCACTCGCCAGTCCTAATGCTTTAAATAAGTGTCCCTCTTCCAAAAGCTTGTGCCCAACTTGCTACTTGCAACCCCAATCAACCCCAACTCTGACAGCCACCTGTATGCCTGTTACGTAACGTGCATATGCGCAGAGTGAAGTGATGTGCACTCAGTGGGCCAACACTGGCTGTACTGCGGATAGGGCCGGAGGAGCAGCAGTTACTTGCTGTGCTGTTGGAGCTGATCAGTCTGGAGCTGCTTCTGCTCGCAGTGCTGCCGACCTCATTTAGTCTTTTCCTTGCCCGGTTTATTCCCAAGCAGGAGGCAGTAGGTCGCTGTAGATCCACCCTCTCGGTAAGTTCCCCGCATATTGCGGTCGTACTGCAGCCAATGAGAGAAGAGTGTGTTGACAGGATACTCCTCTCTCATTGGCTGTGCGTGAGATGATCACGGAGTGGAGAAGTGACCTCACAGGGTGTGGCAGCAGGAGGAGTGAGAACTGGAACCTGTGGAGGAGCAAGGAGGAGACCTGATTATTCCCAAAGAAGGCAGCCAGTCAGCCCTGAGAGCTCTCAGTATTCAGGACATGCACATCTGTGTGTCACTCACTGTCAACAACTAGCATTTGAGTCCACTGAGCAGAGTATTATCTATTTCTATTATATGGCAATCATGGCTTGGTTGGCAACATTTTTCAGCCACCCCCAGATTTATGAATAATATATGCAATATAAAATTACAGGCCCACACATTTTGGCCTAGGATCCCCTTTCATGCCCAGGCCAAGAGACAAACCAAATCAAAGAGGAGGTGTATAAAGTTTTAGTACAGTGCTAACATCAAGGTTCTCCTGGCCTGGTCAAGAAAGGGGGTCCTGGGCCAAAAACGTAATATGGAAAAAACATAGTGTCTCTCTGTTCCTCTGTCCCACCTTGGGGTCCCTCTGTTTAGGAGGTCAGACTGTGTGATGTGTATATAAGTTTATCACACTGCTCCACAGCAATAAAACTCACATTAATGTTTATGTAAACATCCGTATATGTGTATATAAATTAGTCTGTGTAAATAAAATACTTCAGTCTTGTTCTAAATAACTTATTAATGTTTCAAAACGAGGTGTCAATAAGTCATGAAATAAACTATAAATTCATGGCAATGCCATGCCAGCCAGCCACTCCCCTAAACACAAGTGTCCCTCTTTGGCCATTTGAAATGTTGGGAGGTATGCTTTCCCTGCAATCCTGCATTCCTGCGCCTTTTATGCTTACGACCCATATTAAAATATTTTATTTGCACAGATACAGAACCCGAGCTGACACGTATAGTTTCTAGGTGAGACAGAACATAAACCTACATGTATGTTCCTGTATAGTGAGCGTGCAAACAAGTTGTGCGCATGCGCAGTGTACTGGCTGGGCAGGAACTCTGTTCTGTGAGTCCCTTCTGTTGCAGTGTGTTCTCCTCCCTCCTCCCCAGTATTATTTTACTGTGCCACTGGGTTCTATGCTCCCGGCGCTAGGTCTAGGTTCTGAATGCTGACTGCAATCAGTAGGAGGATGAAGCTGCTTATTGCACTCTCCCTGATTGCCTATGTAGCTTGTGAGTGCCAGATCATCCATTCATTCCGTGTAGTGGAAGGTGTTTTCATGTCAGTGACAGCCACCAGGCATGCCCCTCCTTGCTTTACTATTAGCACATATTTTACATATACGATATAGGACATACGCACCAGATGACAGTGATATGCTCCACTGCACAACCATGACGTAGATGTGTGTATAGCATAGGTGAGCTATATGTGGCTCTTCAGTTGTTGGATTATAAACCACATCATTCTCCATCTGCCAGTGACCGGCTGAGGGTGATGGGAGTTGGAGCCTGATAACAGCTAGAGAGTCATAAGTTTCCCACCCAGTTGTTTTCAATTCTCTTTTCCCTACAGGAGAACACTTAATTAAACCTATGAATAGATAACATGGCATACTTATTTGTGCCGCTGTTCAAGAGATTTGTCCACTTGCACTGTATATAATAATTAGGCATCTGGCTCTGGCCTGTTGAGCAGGTCCTCATGTCCCTGCTATAACGTGCTATCAAGGCATCACACAACCATGTACGCTCACTGTAGAAAAAATGCGCAAGGAACTGATGCTGTAGTTGAATTTACACATCTGGAGATTGTAACCATCCTAGTACTTTAGGACCCACACTCTGTGTTGTGTTACGCAGCCGGTGAGAGCAGGGCATGACGTGCTTCTATTGTACAAAGCATCCTTTTGATTCACTTAACCTTCCTTTCTAACTTGATTCCATGAGGCTGATCTCATCAGGTTAAATCATTAGTTGCCCAGTGCTTTAAATAATTTTAAAGCTTGATATTGAAAAAATATAATTTAGAGTTTATCCTACTAATGAACACATGGAAAATACAACTGTTGATAGATGTTTTATTCGTAAAGAGAACTTGAGATGGGTGGGGTAAAAGGTGGGGATATGGGTGTGGTTAAAGGCAGGGGTATGGGTGGGGCTAGGTGTGGAAACTGGTGGCGAGTAACTTTTCAGGCCTGGATAGTAGCTTAGGACTTAAAAGTTTGAGCCCTGCAGTAGACCATAGTATTCTGATAAGTAAACTCCAAAGTTCAGGATCGCGTAATCATTCTCTAAACTGGTTCAGATCATATTTATTAAAGACAATTCAATATGTGTCTATTGCTGACAATACTTAACCTTCCACTCGAAGAAACATGTGGTGTTCCCCAAGGCTCCATCCTTGGCCCTCTTCTATTTTCTCTATCCTATATAATAATTCGCCAAGTTGTGTGTAACGCCCGACATGCGCAGTAGATACTGCTGCGCGTGCGGCAGTCACACGCAGTGGAGACTGCTCGCGCTGAGGCTGATACAGAGCTGGGCGCTCCGAAGGAGCGTCCAGCTCTGTATCAGCCGAGGCGCGGGCAGTCTCCACCGCGTGTGACTGCCCCGCGACCTGCTGCCAGAGGCTCTGTATCAGCCGAGGCGCGGGCAGTCTCCACTGGGTGAGTGCCCCGCGACCGGCTGCCTGAGGCACTGTGGCCCGTGTAACGGGCTGTTCAACTAGTTTATAAATAATCTACCCGTGGTTTGCAAAGCATCTTCTGTACACATGTATGCAGATGATACTATAATATATGCTAAAAATTCAAATGTATCACAACTTGAGGCCGTATTACAGCATGAATTCTCTGAAGTTGAAAGATGGATAGCAAAGAACAAACTGTTCTTAAACACTGACAAAAAGGTCACAATGTTATTTAGTACAAAGCATAAACTGAGCAATCTCTGCAATACCAATCTATCCATTGTAACAGAGTCGAATTGTAAATTGGCCCCAGTGGACACCTACAAATATCTTGGTATGGGACTTGACCCCAGCCTCACTTTTGGTCTTCATATTGATAAGATAACATCCAAACTTTATACTAAAATAGGTGCTCTCTTTAGAAACAAATCATGTTTAAACCCCCTGGTAAGAAGACACATTGTACAACAATGCCAGTCATAGACTATGGGGACGTAGTATATGCTTCCATGCCACAAATCCATCTTTCTAAAACTGACACTCTGTATAGCTCATTATGCCACTTTACACTCCAATGTAATTACACAGCCCATCATTGTGATATGCATGAAGAACTAAATTGGCTAACACTTGAATCTAGACACGCCCTTTACCTCTCTTGCCTGGCTTATAACCACTTCTATAGAAAACTACAACCTAAGCAGTATGCTCACTCCAGCTCTCCATACTAACTATAACCTTTGCTCCACTAACAACTCATTAAGTATACCACTTTACAAGAAAGAAGCCGGTCGATCTGCCTTCTCCTTCAGAGCTCAAAAGTCTTGAATAACCTACCTGAAAAAAATCAGATCTTCCAATCTAATATACTTAAAAATAACTGTTTCTTTATACCTAAAAACAACATGCAACTGTACATAAAATGTTTTATAAATATATATATGTGTATATGTATGTATATATATATATATATATATATATATATATATATATATATATATAGTGCCATGTGAGGAAAGCTGATATAGTACCATTATTCAAAAAGGTGGCAAGATTTAAACCAGGAAATTATAGACCTGTGATCCTGACTTCTGTAGTGGGTAAGATATTAGAAGGGTTACTAACTGGCAGTATTCAGGACTATGTGATGACCAACAATATTATTAGTACAATAATAAGTTGAATTCAAAGTAAAGAGTATGTTGATCCAGGGAAATATCTGACTGCCATTTGAAGTGAGGAAGGATTTTTATTACCCATTGGGTCTTAATTTGAAATAGGCTTTGAATGTTTTATGTTATTTTGCCTCTGAATAAACAGTGGTGATATGAAGTGGGCTGAACTTCATGGACATATCTTTTTCAGCCTCATCAACTATGTTACTGTGTTAAAGTAGAAGGGTAACATTTTCATTATTTCATTTTAATTGGTATGAATGTTCATACAATGAGTCTTATGCACAAAAGGAATTGGAGCAGTTCTGGGATGAATTAAATACAAAATGAAGGACACATAAATCTTCCTTTTTTATTTAAATGGAATTTAACCCCTTGATTGCTAGCAAGCTCACCAATGCATTTGCTTCTCAATATGTTAGGAACCTTGCCAGCATTCAAGGAGTTCAATTTAAATCAATGGGGATTTGGGAAATGTTTATTTGTTCACTATGGTGCAGTTTGTTTGCTCCAGAATTCTATCTCTTTATCTTGTTGAATACTGCCCTATATGCTCTATAGGCGTAATCACTTCTAATTATTTGTTTTGATATGAATGGCTGTTTTTTAATGCTATTTATTAAACGTTTAGTGTCATCTTATTGCTTTCATGTCTGCTGGATAATCTATATCTTTATTAATCCTTTGAGTGCCAAAGGGGTACACAACACAATTCATTGCACACCCCTCTGGCACTCAAAAGGTTATAATTATTTACACAGACATATGCATTATGTATATGTATTTCAGTTTTAAGGGGACGTGGGGCCTCCTTGTTGACCAATGTATCACCCTTATACTAATTCAGAGAAGTAGTGTGGTTGAGATACATGTGTGCTGGCTTCTCTCTTTCTAGACTGACGTATAATGGCAGCCTGCCCACTCATGTTTTATATCTGCTGGGATTACCACAAATCACATGGGTGTTCTCATCTATAAACACACACAACTGAAGCTTAATTTCATAATTTTAGTACCAAAGTATCAGACTTTAATCTATTCTAAGCAATAGGATTTAGTTGTGTCTGCACTTCTGTTTTCTAAATTATGGATTGCCAACTGCAGTCCTCAAGAACTCTTCAACAGTGCATGCTTTCAAGACCATCTCTCATGAGAACAGATTAATGTCACTAGCATTGGTGGATCTGTCTAAACAATCCATCCACTAATTCATCTTCTTGTGTACGATGCATTGGAAGACCTGCCTAGTATCGAAGAGGGTTAAAAACCTGCACTGTTCGGGGGTCCTTAACCCTTTGAGTGCTGGAGAGGTATGCGTTGGATACCTCTCTGGCACTCAAGGGGTTAAAGGGATAGTACTGTTTCACAATAAAAGAAGTTCCAATTAATCTTCACAGTATTTGGGTTGTGAAGTAGTATTTCAATATTGTCTGAGTTGTAGTTCAAGAGTAATTGACTGATAAAGTATCCCCCTCCCACCCCTTTTACTGATGTAACACTGCTCACCTCACAGCAGCAAGAGTGTCCGGATAGATCACAGAGAGGGACAATCTTTAGTGATGATCGAGCACCCCAATGCTCGGGTGTTCGGGTGCTCTGGCCGAGCACCCCCGGAGGCTCGAGTGCTCGGCCGAGCACCCGAGCCCCATTGAAGTCAATGGGAGGACTCGAGCATTACACCAGGCACCCCCTGCTCTGATGAGGGGAGGGTGCCTGGTCCATAGGAAAAGGGCAGAAAATGATGGAAACACCACAGAAATGGTTCAGGGACAGCATAGGGAGGATGTCTGGATGCATCTTGGACTCCAACGTCGCTGCTGGGAACAATGTTTCGCCCGTAGTACGCCATTTTTACAGACTGACCGTAAAACACACAAAAAGGAAGATAAAAACGACTTTAGGCGAAAAATTGTTACCAAACAGTAATTTGCTGTATATTTACTTGTATATCATCTGCAAATTCTGCAAAAAATTTCCTCGATTTTTCGGAACTGGGGCCATGATTAAGAGGGAAACGTGCGCAGAGGCAAATTCTGCAAAACATTTCCTCGATTTTTCTGAACTGGGGCCATGATTAAGAGGGAAACGTGCGCAGAGGCAAATTCTGCAAAAAATTTCCTCGATTTTTCTGAACTGGGGCCATGATTAAGAGGGAAACGTGCGCAGAGGCAAATTCTGCAAAAAATTTCCTCGATTTTTCTGAACTGGGGCCATGATTAAGAGGGAAACGTGCGCAGAGGCAAATTCTGCAAAAAATTTCCTCGATTTTTCTGAACTGGGGCCATGATTAAGAGGGAAACGTGCGCTGAGCCGACCATCTAAAACATTATGGGTGAGGGTCTGCTGCGGAGTTGACCATCCTAAACATTATATGCGAAGGCCCGCTAGTGAGCTGACGCTATAAAACATTATATGAGAGGGCCCGCTAGAGAGCTGACCCAATAAAACATTATATAAGAAGGCCCGCTGGTGAGCTGACCTATACAAAAAGTTGTCAAACAGGGCCCGCTGGTGAGCTGGCCCTATATAAAAATTATATCACAGGGCCCGCTGGTGAGCTGGCCCTATATAAAAATTATATCACAGGGTATATGGAAGAGAGTCAACCATATACCCGTTTTTTGGGTGGAAGGGGTGAATGGGAATACAGAGTATTCCCATCATTGTAAATAACATATATAAAGTCACTTTATGTTCACCCGGGGCTTTCCTCCAGTGGAGTGGAGAAGTCAGGGGAAATCCAGGCCTTGTTCATTTTTATAAGTGTCAACCTATCAGCATTTTCGGTGGAAAGGCGGATACGCTTATCTGTTATGATGCCACCAGCAGCACTAAATACCCGCTCAGACAGAACGCTGGCGGCAGGGCAGGCCAGCACCTCCAAGGCGTAGAGTGCCAGTTCATACCACGTGTCCAGCTTGGACACCCAGTAGTTGTAAGGCACAGAGGGATCATTGAGGACGCTGACACGGTCTGCTATGTACTCCTTCACCATCTTCCAAAACTTTTCCCTCCTTGTGACACTAGGCTGCGCATCAGGGTGAGGGTGCTGGCGGGGTGTCATGAAGGTGTCCCACGCCTTGGAGAGTGTTGCCCTGCCTTTGTCAGAACTGCTGTGTGCTCCCCTTTTCTCCCCTTCTCGGTTGGCCAAGGTAGCACGTACTCTGCCGCCAGCGTTGTCAGATGGAAAATTTTGGAGCAATTTTTCAACAAGAACCTTCTGGTATTGCACCATTTTGCTTGTCCTCTCCACCGGAGGAATGAGAGATGAGAAATTCTCTTTGTAGCGGGGGTCCAGAAGGGTGAACACCCAGTAATCCGTGTTGTCTAAAATGCGTATAACGCGTGGGTCACGGGAAAGGCAGCCTAACATAAAGTCAGCCATGTGTGCCAGAGTACCAACAGGCAAGATTTCGCTGTCCTCACCAGGAGGATGACTCTCAATCTCCTCATCCTCTTCCTCCTCTTCTGCCCACCCACGCTGAAGAGATGGAACTAAAGTTCCATGGCTACCCTCTGTAGCGGAGGCAACCGTGTCTTCCTCCTCCTCCTCCTCCTCCTCCACCTCCTCCAATTGTCGCTGAGAAGACGAAGTGAGGGTGCTCTGGCTATCACCTTGTGTAAGCTCTTCCTCCCGCATTTCCACCTCTTCCACATGCAAAGCGTCGGTTTTAATTGTGAGCAGCGAGCGTTTCAGTAGACACAGAAGTGGGATGGTTACACTGATAATAGCGTTATCGCCGCTCACCATCTATGTCGATTCCTCAAAATTGCGTAAAACCTCACAGAGGTCTGACATCCATTCCCACTCCTCACTTCTGATTAGAGGAAGTTGAACGGAGAGGCGACGACCGTGTAACAGCTGGTACTCCACTACTGCCCTCTGCTGCTCACAAAGCCGGGCCAACATGTGGAAGGTGGAGTTCCAGCGCGTGCTCACGTCACACAGCAGCCGGTGAGCTGGCAATTGTAAGCGCTGCTGCAGCTTCAACAGGCCGGCTGAAGCTGTTGATGACTTACGGAAATGTGCACACACGCGGCGCACCTTGGTCAAGAGATCATGCACATTGGGGTAGGTTTTTAGAAATCGCTGAACCACTAAATTAAATACATGCGCTAGGCATGGTACGTGTGTGAGCTTGCCGAGCTCCAAAGCCGCCACCAAGTTACGCCCATTATCACACACAACCATGCCTGGTTGCAGGTTGAGTGGCGAGAGCCACTGCTCGGTCTGGTGACTAATCCCCTGCAACAGCTCTGAGGCCGTGTGCTGTTTGTCCCCAAGGCAGATCAGCTTCAGCACGGCCTGTTGACGCTTCCGCACTGCAGTGCTACACTGCTTCCAGCTACCGGCTGATGGGTGAGTGGTGCTGCGCGCAGAGAATTCGGAGGTGGAAACAGAGGAGGAGGAGCCAATAACGTAGGTGCTGGCGGAAACCCTGATGGAGGTAGGGCCCGCAATCCTCGGCGTGGGTAGCACCTGTGCCATCCCAGGGTCCGAGTCGCTCCCAGCCTCCATGACATTCACCCAGTGTGCCGTCAGGGAAATGTAGCGTCCCTGGCCACAAGCACTTGTCCATGTGTCAGTCGTTAAGTGGACCTTCCCAGTAACTGCGTTGGTCAGGGCACGGGTGATGTTACGGGACACATGGTGGTGTAATGCGGGGATGGCACACCGGGAAAAGTAGTGGCGGCTGGGGACTGCGTACCGAGGGACAGCTGCTGCCATCAGGCTGCGGAAGGACTCAGTCTCCACAAGCCTAAATGGCAGCATTTCGATGGCCAGTAATTTGGAAAGGTGTGAGGTTAGTGCTATGGCCTGTGGGTGGGTGGCTGTGTATTTTCGCTTGCGCTCAAATGCCTGGGGTAACGACATTTGGATGCTGCGCTGGGACAGGGAAGTGGATGTGGTCGCTGATGGTGCTTCAGATGGTACAGGTGCAGGGCGGGACGTATGCGGGCCTGCGCCTTTGACAGGCGATTGGCCGGCACCGAAAACAAGGGAAGAGGAGGCAGTGGTGTGGCCTGCAGACACAGATTGGCGATCCGGGCGTTCCTCCCACTTATTACGGTGCTTGGATGCCATGTGTCGGATCATGCTGGTGGTGGTGAGGTTTCTAGTGTTCATGCCTCGGCTCATTCTGGTGTGGCACAGGTTGCAAACTACAATTTTTTTGTCGTCCGCACTTTCCTTAAAAAAACGCCATACCGCGGAACACCTAGCCCTTGGCAAGGGAGATTTACGCAAGGGGGTGCTCCGTGGAACATTTGCGGGCCGGTTTGGTGCGGTCCGCCTTCTTTCTTTAGCCACACCACTGCCTCTTCCAGCCTGTTGCGGTGCTGCAGATGGCTCACCCTCAGGACTGCTGTCATCGCTCGGCTCTCCACCTTCCCAGGTGGGGTCAGTCACCTCATCGTCCACCAAGTCCTCCTCCACTTCCTCACTCTGATCATCCTCCTCATTTCTTGATCCCACCACATACTCAGTCATTGACAACTGTGTATCATTCTCCTCATCAAGGTCTTGAGACAGTAATAGTGGTTGATTTGATGGCAACTGTGTCTCATCATCATCATCCACTTCCTTTGAACTTAAATGCCGTTCCCCTCTGTCATCTTCTTGTGATTGGGTACCCTCTAGAGGTTGTGAATCAGGGCACAAGATGTCATGTTCCTCTGCAAGCGTGCTTGGAGAGAGGTTCAAATGAAGGATTGGTGATGAGACGAGCTCCTCACTATATCCCAGTGTGGGATCACTTCTTTGGCCAGACCCTCTATGGTGGGAGGAAGGATGATCAGGGTGAGGATTATGTTGACCAGACTCTTGGCTACTGAGAGTGGACTTGGCGGAAGACAGGGTGGTGCTTAACCGACTGGAAGCAGTATCAGCTGAAATCCAACCGACCACCTGTTCGCAGTGGTCTGACCTCGAGAGTGATGTCCTGCGACGCCCTGTAAACTGAGACATGAAGCTAGGTATGGTGGATGTCTTTCTTTCTTGTGCTCTGGCACCAGGCACAGTTTCTACGCGTCCTGACCCGCGCCCTGAACTATCAGGATCACGTCCACTTCCCCGTCCCTTTTTACCCGCCTTCTTCATATTACACGGAATATGTGCTGCTAATCTGCAACTTTGCACACTAAACAGAATGTGCTGCTAATCTGCGGCTAGGCACAGTGAAAGGAATATGTGACGTTTATTTTTTACACTTTCCACACTAAACAGAATGTGCTGCTAATCTGGAACTTTGCACACTAAACAGAATGTGCTGCTTATCTGCGGCTAGGCACAGTGAACGGAATATGTGACTTTTATTTTTTACACTTTGCACACTAAACAGAATGTTCTGCTAATCTGCAACTTTGCACACTAAACAGAATGTGCTGCTTATCTGCGGCTAGGCACAGTGAACGGAATATGTGACTTTTATTTTTTACACTTTGATGTGCTGCTAATCTGCAACTTTGCACACTAAACAGAATGTGCTGCTTATCTGCGGCTAGGCACAGTGAACGGAATATGTGACTTTTATTTTTTACACTTTGCACACTAAACAGAATGTGCTGCTAATCTGCAACTTTGCACACTAAACAGAATGTGCTGCTTATCTGCGGCTAGGCACAGTGAACGGAATATGTGACTTTTATTTTTTACACTTTGCACACTAAACAGAATGTGCTGCTAATCTGCAACTTTGCACACTAAAAAGAATGTGCTGCTAATCTGCAACTTTGCACACTAAACAGAATGTGCTGCTAATCTGCAACTTTGCACACTAAACAGAATGTGCTGCTAATCTGCAACTTTGCACACTAAACAGAATGTGCTGCTAATCTGCGGCTAGGCACAGTGAACGGAATATGTGACTTTTTTTTTTTAAATCTCTGCCCCCCCAATCAAACTATAACTGCTGCCCCCCCACACAATAGTCCTAAAAAGGACTTTTGGGTCTTTATGTTGTTCAAACACACTTTTCTTCTCCCTACACTGACTTTCCCTTCCTATCCTCATCTCTCCCTGGCTAAGACTGAGCCGAACTCGCTGGTCAGGTGCTATACAGCACCCGATCACGGGTTCTGGCCAGCCAATCAGTGTAATGCCAGCAGCCAACATGGCTGCTGGCATTACACTGATGTCAGAGCCTCCCCGCACGTTTATTGGCTGCGCAGCAGCCGTGAAACGTGCGGGGAGGAGACCCGAACATGGCAGGCGAGCACATGCGGTACTCGTACGAGTACCGCCATGTGCCGAGCAGAGCGATGCTCGAGCCGAACCGAGCTTCGGCCGAGCATGCTCGCTCATCACTAACAATCTTTAATTAGCATAAGGGAAAAGCCTGTACATGTCAAGGGGGCAGGGTTTCCTTATGCTCACAGTAAGAAGATTGTCCCTTGTTGTGATCTGTCCGGTCCCAGGACCAGATTCCTCATCTGAGGGGAGGTGGCTTACACCAGTAAAAAGGGGAGGGAGGGGGATACTTTATCATTCAATTATTCTTGAACTACAACTCTGGCAGTATTGAAATAACACTCTCCATGGCCCAAATATTATGAAGATTAATTTGAGCTGCTGTTTTTGTGAAACATTACTATCCCTTTAACCCCTTAGGGACCCTTGACGTACCAGGACCGTCACGGTCCTTGAACTACTCAAGAACCGATGATGGTCATGGTACGTCACGTACTTTTTACTTATAGCGCTCTACCGGGAGCGCTGTAAGTAAAAATAGGGCATGAAATAGACCTCTCCAAGATCGGAGCGATCTCTTTCAAGCCCCATAGTGACGCGCCGATACACGTGACAGGTCACGTGTACCGGCGTGTCAACTTGCCCCTATGCGGTCGTTATGGGACGGAAATGTCCCATAACCTCCGGTCCTTAAGGGGTTAAAGAAGAACTACTACCTTATAATAATAATAATAATAATAATAATAACCACCCATTTACATTAATATGGCCAGAAGATCCTATTGGCTCTATGAATGTTTTCCTTCCTTCACAGTTGAAGAGGTAACATCTCCAATCAGTCCTGAGCATCATGTTCGTGGAAGTGGACATAACGGATGCTAGCAGGAAATCAGGATCTCAAACTCTGCTCACCATACATGGTAATCTTAATACTTTTAGGACCAGACGGGGTGTGATGCATTGCTACATGAAGCAATGTGTTATACACCCTCTGGTCCTTAAAGGGTTAAGCAGTGTCATGCAATGTGCTTCAGCTTGAAAAACTGGTGGAAAATATCATATGTGCCTCCATGGACATTACATCCAGGATGGATTGAAAATGTCTCCTGAACCAAGAAGCAAGGGCAAAATTGATAGGGGTCATTAGGATTTTCTGGCCATAGTAAGAGGGAGCTATTATTAAGAGTTGTTAGTTCTCCTTTAACCCTTTGAGTGCCAAAGGGGTATGCAATGCATTGTGTTGCATACCTCTCAGGCACTCAAAAGGTTAATACTTGTCACCGGTACAGCCCTATCATTGAATCATTCTAAACTGTAGGACTCTGGACACAACTGGTCAAACTTTATCAATATTCCTGTTTAATAGCAGGTTCAGTTTCAGATTTACACCCCAGGTGCCCCTAGACAAGGTGCTCTAGGCCTCTAGTAGCTCCATCCATGGTCACACCTCCATTCCCCACACCACCCCGCTCCCCGTCCCATCCTGGCAGAGAAAATATCCTTGGCCTACAACAAGCAAGGACAAAAAATGATGTAACCCTTTGGTTCCTAGAAAGATCTCCAAATCCTTGAGAAGCAAGGTAATGGATATCTCTCCAATGTCTGAGGGGATAAATAATAGCCTGTAAAGATTTATAAAATGGGTACAGGGACATTGAGATTGCTCTGGCCACACTCATAATTCATAATGTGGGTGTGACCAGTGCTGATGAGATACCCCTCAACATTTGGAGGTCTAGGAAGTTTCCTACTCTGCCTATTAGGAAATCCGGCCCTGAGCAGGGTACCTGGTTACAATGACTGAGCCACTGATTACCCACCTATGAACAAGCAGAAATCTCCTGAAAACCCGACATGTTGGCGAATCCTGAATACTGATATAGAGAATCATTGGAATAGAGTATAGAACGAATACTTCAGCCACCAATGAGTACATCATTCCCTTTCCTCATGCCTGGTATGAAACCTTACAACGCTGTGCTCTTTATTTCCCTATCCAAACAGTTCTGTCCTTAACAGGACACTATAGCCATTTGTAAGAGAAAGAAGCACATTTTCAAAATGTTAATGTTGGAAAAGTATTTTAAAACAATTAGTTATACAGAACCAAACAGTGGATGGAAAGAGAAGCATGACAGTGCTTTCTTGTTTACATTCTGAAGGAAAGCCGTTCTACTGCAATGCCAGATATAGAGTCTATACTGCACTTATGGTATGCGCGTGTGTTCTCCACTGGCTGTGGGATTTGACTGCTTAATAAATGGTTTAAGCACATGTTAATTTGTTATCGCTAAAGCCATCAGATTAAACTTTGTATGGCCTTAATACTGTAAATATTGGCATAGCTAGGGCAGAGCTTACTTAACAAGGTGTGTTAACAAGCTAATGTTTCCTTAAACATTGTCTGTAAAATGTGCAGCCTGACAAAATGTTTACAATCTGCATGTTACATGGCCAGATGGGGGGAGTTTAGCGTGAGTTAATCACTTTCATGTCTTTCTATTTACTGATGTAATATCTACATCACTGCATGCTTAACCCTCTGAGTGCCTGGCAGGTTGTGTTTGCCACCTCTTATGGCATTCAAAGGCATAAAGTAGACCTGTCTCACTAAGTAAAGTTTAGTTTGTTTTACAGATAATTTACATTTAGCTGTATGTTATACTAGCAATTTATATGTAAAATAAATTGTTTCTCAGAAATTAATATTAATATTTTGGTGGTACAGTGTCACAAAATATGGTCATTTCCTACATAGTATGCTAATCTGTTATGTTCAAGGGAAACATTATGGGGGTTATGCACTAAGGTGTGATAAAACGGTGATAAAATGTAGATAACTTTTCCAGTCATATCAACTTTCCTGTCTGTATGTTATTCTATGGAACCTATGCACCAACATGTTTCCAACATGAGGGGGGAGATTCACTAAGCGGTGATTAGTATACCTGGGATCTTAGATGTTTTGTCTTCCCGAAGGGAAGTCCTGTGGTGCCTGCTGGATGGAGAAAATTAACGCAATTTACGTCAAAAAGGGGTGGGGGTTAACCACGACTGGGGGAGCTTAACAGGGGGTGGGAAAAATTTGCTGGAGAAGGAGGAACAGAATGGGAAAGATCAGAAGTGGGCAGAGTTTCAGCAGATACTCCCCACATCCGGATACTCAGCTTCTGCCCCGGAGACCAGGTAATGCAGTGTCAAAACCAGAGTCTCTGAAGCCAATCTTGAGAGTTCCTAGCTATGGTGATTAGAGATCATAAAATGGAGATTACTTCTCCACTTTATCACTTCTCCAATGTTATTCTATGGAGCCTATGCACTAATTTATCTTCAACTTTGGAGATCTTAGTGCATAGGTTCTATAGAATAAAAGAAATTGGAGAAGCGATATTGCTGGAGAAGTTATCTCCTCTTTATCACCTCTTTATCACGCCTTAGTGCATCTCCCCCCATGACTTGCTCTGCTATAAGATATTACCCCAGTGTGGGGGCTCTGCCCAGATTCCGTCATTGCACACTGAGTGACGATAATGGCTCAGCACAGAAATGAATTAACATAAAGTGCCATCTGTTCCACCAACAAAGGATAATTTCTCAAAACATTATATATTACATATGACTTGCACAACATACAGACAGTTGTTAATTCTCTTCAAAACTCACTAAACCAGTGAGACACAAGCCGAGTCTGTGTGTTATAGAAAAAATCATCACCGATGTGTTGAAGGCCGTTTAACCCTTTACACACCCCTCTGGCAATCATAGGGTTAAAAAACCTCTCACTGATGCAGGGCAGTACATGCTCACAAAGGAAGGCAGAAAATATAGTAAATCAACTGCATTCTATTGTCTTGGGAATAAAAGGCATCCAGATAGTTAATAAATATGCATATTTTTTACTGGCCACCAACAAGAAAAAAGAAAGTAATTCCATTCTTAGCACAAAAAAAAAGGGGCTGTTATTTAACCGTCTTCTGCTGCCTTCTTGACACTATCAATCAGCTACCATGGTCTTTATGACCCCGGTGATATCATTGGCAAGAAATCTGAGTATGTACTCCAATGTCAACAAAAGAAAATTGCTTTTATTGTAACTTGCTACCAAATAGTATTATAACTCATAAGGAAATGGAGTCAGTTCTAACTTTGAATGTAAAGAATGGAATGTTTTCTAAGCTGCTATCAGGGTGCAAAGTTTAATGCCCCTAACCCTAGGCTGCCTTTTTACTCCTTGAGGAACAGATATATGCACGAGGCCTTGCAAAGCAATGACTTGCCCAACACACTGGTACACAGGGGGTTAATGACAAATTGCATGATTAAGAATATTTTACCATCCTAACAATAGAATAACAGGTTGCTACAGGAACAAGTGTTTTATATTAGTACTAGTGTAACAGCCCGTGTACACGGGCCAAAGTCCGGGCAATGTGCATTGCGTACCCCTCTGGCACTCAAAGGGTTATGAGGCCGGTTCTGCTCTATGTACTGCCGCCAACTCAGTCATGCACTGCAGAGATTGCCCGAAAGCACAGAATGCTCCCAGCACAGAACTCCCAGCATTCTGTGCTCCCAGAATTCCTATACCTCCCAGCATTCTGTGCGTTCAGGCAGTCTCTACTGTGCATAACAGCTTCTGACAAACATCCTAGTGAATTATTATATATGATATTTATAATTTAAAATGTGTCTGTATTGTTTTTTCTCAATCCATTCCTTAACTATTCACAGCAGGCTACAATGTGTTAGACCCCATGTTAGCATTAATAGTGTTAATGATCTGTTTGTCTGAGCACAGGTGAATTTTTTTTTTTTTTTTGATCAATTCAACTTTATTTATGTAGTGGTATCACAGAGATATTATAGGTGCCATTCCAGAAGCTAAAGAGGTGCCATTCTGGAGAAAACCAACTACACAGTAGGTGAGAAATAAAAATTCCTTTTGCTTTCAATTAGGTTTTTGACCCCTTGAATGCCCCAGCTGCTCAATAGGGGCAATAAATATGTCTTAAATTCACATTCATTTCATTGGGGCTTTTAGCTCCTTGGGGGAGATTTATTAAGTGGTGATAAGGAGGTGAGTTGAGATGACTTCAGTTTATCACTTCTCCAGTTCCTATGTTATTTTATAGAGCCTATGCATTAAGATCTCCAAAGTTGAAGAAATCTTAGTGCATTGGCTCCATAGAATAACATAGAAATCGGAGAAGTGATAAATTGGAGAAGTCATCTCCACTTTATCACCTCCTTATCACCGCTTAGTGAATCTACCCCCTTGAATACTAGAGAAGCAATGGGTTGCTGTTTATAGTCTGCTTTTGTTGGATGATTGATTAGAGCCAACTGGTTACTGAGTTGTGCATGTTTTTTATGAATTAACAACTGTATGGGAGTTTTTTAGCAATTGCCGTCCAGCCATGCAGGGAGCCCTGAATTCCATGACGTGTCAGGCCCACCACTGGTCCTTAACCCCTTAAAGGGATAGTAATGTTTCAAAATAAAAGCAGCACCAATTAATCTTCATAGTATTTGGGCCATGGAGAGTGTTATTTCAATACTGTCAGAGTTGTCACATAGTAAATTAGGTTGAATAAAGACACAAGTCCATCAAGTTCAACCTTTGACTCATACCCCAGTAATTTTATAGCTTTCCTGCTACCAAATAAGTTTGTCTTTATCAGACCTTCCTGATCTGCCTACTAATAAACAGTATAACTCTGTGTGTTCCCTTTGGAAAGAAATGTATCTAATCTTCTCTTGAATGTATCCATTGTATCTGCCATAACCACCTCCTTGGGCAAAGAATTCCACAATTTAACAGACCTCACTCTAAAAAAAACTCTTCCTCTGCTGAAGGCTAAACCTCCTTTCCTCTAATCTCAAGGGTGTTCCCTGGTCATCTGATCAGGCCGTGGAATAAATAGCTCACAGCAGAGATCCTTGTATGGACCTCTCATATATTTGTACAGTGTGATAAGGTCTCCTCTTAGTCGTCTTTTCTCTAGAGTAAATAAACCAAGTTTGTCTAGTCATTCCTCATACGTCAAGTCCCCCATTCCCTTAATTAATTATTTTGCTCTTCACTGTACCCTCTTTAGTTCTAATATATCCTTTTGTTGTAGTTCAAGAGTAATTGAACGATAAAGTATCAACCTCCCGCCCCGTTTACTGGTGTAAGCCACCTTCCCTCAGATGAGGAATCTGGTCCTGGGACCAGACAGATTACAGCAAGGGACAATCTTCTTACTGTGATCATAAGGAAAACCCTGCCCCCCCTTGACAGGATTTTCCCTTATGTTAGTTGAAGATTGTCCCTTTCTGCAATATGCCTGGACACCACCCTGCTTCTCTGAGCTTAGCAGTGTTACATCAGTAAAAGGGACGGGAGGGGGATACTCTATCATTCAATTACTCTTGAACTACAACTCTGACAGTACTGAAATAACACTCACCATGGCTCAAATACTATGAAGATTAATTGGAGCTGCTTTTATTTTGAAACATTACTATCCCTTTAAGGAATCATGAAGTGCCAGGACTGTCATGGGAAAACTTCCCTAATGGACCCATGATGGTCCTGGCACGTCATGGATTCTGGATCTGCCAAAAAAATAAAATAAAAAAGCGCTGTGATCCTTAAGTACTGGCCACGTGCCTGTGTGGCAGGTCCTTAAGGGGTTAAGTGGAGGACAACAGTGATGGTCCTGGCACGTCACTGGTCCTTAAGAGGTTAAACTCAAAAAATAGATAATGCGCTTCTTTCTTACATGAAACCCTATGTTACTATATAAACCAATTCACCTGGCTACTGGCACGTTTATTCAAATTGCTAGCTTAACCCTTTGAGTGCCAGAGGGGTACGCAATGCTGAAAGGGGTACGCAACGTGTAGCAAGGCATTGCGTACCCATCTGGCAATCAAAGGGTTAATTTATCACTGCAATATTGTTGCCCTTGAGAATGAGCCCCAAAGTTACCAGATCATCTAATAGTTACATTAATTTTAAACTTAAAACTGATTTCTTCTAAAAAGATGGTGAAGGAGATTAAGCTATATTCAATAAATGAATGCAAGCTCTCAGGAAAGGTGATCAAATAACCCCTAATATTAGTCAACCCTCTCTTTAGAGGATCAATATTTAAACAGATGTATCACTTTGAATGGACTGACTCTTGGGAAAAAAACATAAAGGAAAGTCATATTCTAAAATCTTGGTTTATACAGGTCACTTTGAGGATTGCCTGTTGAGGGATATTGACAATAATAAGTAGATAGAAAGGCCTATCATTTATGGTCTAATTCAGAGTTTCTCATCCGCGTATCTCAACTACCCCAAACAGTGCAGGATTTTAGACTTACCTGCCTAAGTACATATGTGTAATTAGTGAATCTAACTTACTAGCTTTCACCTGTGCTCAAGCAATGGAGATCTTAAAAACCTGTACTGTTTGGGAGAAATTGAGGACCATGGTTGAGAAACTCTAGTCAGATCAATACCTGGACACTTGTTAGTACTGGATATTTATATTTGGGGTACATATACATTGCTAAGTATACTTCAGGCATAGGGAGTGACTTCTGACATTGTATCTTTTTTTCCTTTTTTTTCTTCTTTACTGGTGATATATTCTTTTAATATATATAGTTATATCTATTAATATGATTTACTATACACATATTAGTCAATAGAGGGTCTAATATGTGTGCGTGTGTGTTGTGTCTATGTGCGTCTATGTGTGTGAAAGAATGAGAGGAGGCAGTGACTTTAAGGGTTTCTTTTTATTTATTTCCTGATATAATTAATAATATGCTAATTACTTTGGAATATTCCTAATTTATGTGTTCCTTTCAGGTTCTTTCCCCAACTCTTTATATTTTTCCAAAGTCCACTCCCCAAGCTGCCTAAACACACAATAACGCTGCCAGTCTTAGCCAGTCTTCTGGCCTGGTCCTTGATTATCTGGTTCATAAGTAAACCTCATGACAGATGACAGGCATTTTGGGGATATCGAGTAGGCAATTTCTCTTTACTACATATATGAAAAAGAATTTCTGAACTTTCATACTGTACTGTACTTTATAGCCTTTTTTGTGAGGCTCCTGCCCACATTTCCACTGAGCCTGCAGACATCTCAGAATAAATGTTACTCTGATTGGGTTGAAAGTACAAACACACCATTGCTGCTCTACTGGACTCCAGCGTATGCACTACAGCACATAATCTTTGTAATGCATATCAATCCACCATTGATCCATATCAATCCATCATCAATTAATCCTGCCACTTAAGCCTACCACATAGGATGCACAGGAAAATGGTGTAAAAATCACACAGTGTCCTTTACTCCCAGAGGCGTAACTAGAAGTCATCGGGCTCTGGTGCAAAAATTGCCATGGGCCCCCCTGACCACATTGCCTCCATTGGGTATCTCCACACTGCCCCCATTGTCCACCACTCCACATTGCCCCCAACTCTCCACATTGCCCCCAATATCCACATCTCCACATTGCCTCCAACTATCCACATTGCCCCCAATGTCCTCCTCTCCACATTGCCCCCAACTCTCCACATTGCCGCCAATATCCACCTCCCCACATTGCCTTAACTCTACACATTGCCCCCAGTACCCATTTCCTACCTACCTGGTGGTCCAGTGGCTTGGTAGTAGAGGTCTGTGCCTCCTTCGGCACAGACCTCCAAGAAAACCTGGTGCACCCACGCAGACCTGTCCAATAATGCAGAGTGCTGGGAGATGATGTCATCTCCCAGTGCTCTGTATTACATTACAAGCAGTTTTCTGACCCGACCCAGACAACTGATAGGAGTCATTCTGGGGATGTACAGTACAGCCCAAGCTTATTACAGTCTGTTCCCATATGAGATATCATAAGAGCAGATTTTGTAAAAACATGACAGTTTCCCTTGGCTAACATAACATCTAGTTGTTTTGATAGTTCATTGTTATAACATATTATTATTATTATTTATTTATATAGCTGTAACTTATTCCGCAGTGCAATTAGTTCCACTTTGAATAAATGGAAATTTGGGACTTTTTATTCTTCCCAGAATTGCAACATTTATTAGCATATCAGCCTCACCTGGTTCGTGAGACAGATACAATGCAATTTAGCATTATAGTTCTTGGGTAAAGGGAATGATAAATGAAGCTACCATCTCAAATACTAGCCTGTTAGACTTTAATCTTTTGCTCTCAAATCTTAGCAACCTAATGTAAGAATTCCAACAAATTCTATGTGGAACACCCCAGGAAATCTCTAACCCCGACACCCGGGTCTTGTTCATGGAAGGGAGCTATGCGATGGGTTCACATGAGAAATGTCAACATTAATGGAGGTCAGAGCAGTCACAAGAGGAGGACATTCCAACAGCTCAGGAATTTAATATCTCTGTGAAAGAAGCATACGGGCAAGAAGAGCGAGGGTTCTTGGTGCAAGGTTAGAAAATAATGCTGAATGCCAAAGCCTTGAGTAGAATTTTTACTATGTCCCTGAGAATTATAGAATGTGACGGCTAGTCGGGTTATTATAAGCATATACAAATAGTATGAAAAGAGGAAATTCCCACACTGAAAAATATATCATAAAAATTGAGTACAGCTGCAATGTGGCTGATGTACAAAGTGAAGTGGAGCAAGTCTGGGGCAAACCAACTGCACTGTAGGGGAGAAATAAAAATTCCCATTAATTTAAATGGGACTTTTAACCCCAAAACCCTTTGAGTGCCAGAGTGGTGAGCAACGCATCATGTTGCACACCGCTCTGAAACTCAAAGGGTTAAACTCTAGAAAGGCTATCAATGCATTGTTTCAAAATGCCTTGAAGACCTCTCTCGCATTCAAGAGTTTAAAATCTTCATTTAAATCAATGGTAATTTGGGGATTTTTTTATTTCCCATATTGTGCAATTTGTTTGCCACAGAATTCAATACAATTTTTTGTCTGAGCATCATCCTCAGTGGGGCAAGTGTAAGAATTTGCCAGTGCTGTCCTTGTTGAATTAGACTCTAACACCAGTGACTGCCCTACAGTGCACGAGTGTCACGTTTTGTAAGAACACTCAGACAAAGTAGGTAAGGTTAAGATCAGATTTACTGAAAATAAATAATCAGCAAGGAAGTGTATCAACCTACTCGGGCCCAGATAGGGACAGTCCTGTGGTATTTCCCAAATCTGTCACAGGTCAGGATGAAAACAGAAATAATATGCAAATGAAAGACAAAAAGTAGTCTTGATCCATAGGCTGAACACTGGAACAGAGCAGTACTAAAGCCGTGGGATGGCACACGGAGACTAGCGGCAGGTAACTACAGGGCAATTCCCTAGAACGCTAGGGAGTATAAGAGGCAACTACTGACCGGATACCGACAAGTGACCGGATCCCTTGAACGCTAGGGAGATAGTAGGCAACTCACAGACAGGACAATGACAAGTGACCGGATCCCTACAACGCTAGGGATATTGGAGGCAACACACAGACAGGACACTGACAAGTGACCGGATCCCTAGAACGCTAGGGAGATAGTAGGCAACTCACAGACAGGATACTGGCAAGTGACCAGATCCCTAGAATGCTAGGGAGTAGCAGCAATGGTAACTACTCGCAACTCAGTCTCCCAGGTATGCTATGGAGTAGCAGACAAGATGCTAGGCGCTGTAACGGAAGTCGCTGAGTAGTAATGAGAGAAAGAGTTAACGGAGCTCCAGGTAACGGCCACAGAGGGGTCAGAAGCCAGAATGCCAGATCGGTACACACAGAGGTAGTCAGCTAGGCCCAGTCAGCAATGGAAGCAGTTCTCAGCCAAAGCCAATTCGGCACCCACGGAGGTAGTCAGCCAGTCCTAGTCAGCAATGGAAGCGGTTCTCAGCCAAAGCCAGTTCGGTACACACAGAGGTAGTCAGCCAGTCCTAGTCAGCAACGGAAGCGGTTCTCAGCCAAAGCCAGTTTGGTACACACGGAGGTAGTCAGCCAGTCCTAGTCAGCAACACAAGCGGGTTCTCAGCCAAAGCCAGTTCGGTACACATGGAGGTAGTCAGCCAGTCCTAGTCAGCAATGGAAGCGGAATCAACTCAGGAACAAACAGAAGTGTAGTCAGGCAAGCCGGATCATACATGGAGCAGGAACATGCAGCAACTCAAACGCTATGTACAGGTACACCACGAAAGGGCGCTGGAAGAATGACAGGGCCGGGTAAAAAAGGGCTATCCCTAGGCGGAGTCAGAACCCAGTGACCAATAAGAACCGTGCAGGGTGAAACCCAGAAGTAGCAATGTCGCCATGTAGAAAGGATCACGGGCACCGTGATAATGAGCTCCATATTGTCTACCAGTGGACAGTCGCCTCCATTGTTAGGACTTGAATACCAACCAGCCCAGTAATATGCACATGTAAATGGAATTTTATCTTGCCTGTTCCTCTATGGCTATTCTATTACATTGACTTAGCCCTTTGAATGTCAGAGGGAGACACAACATCAAAAGGTTAAACAAGGTGTAGAGGAAAGGAATACCCAAAGACTGAACCATTGTCTGTCCCTTGGCCCAAGCTGCACTGAGGAGAGGAATTCTGGCATACACTACCATTCAAAAGTTTAGGGTCACTTAGAAATGTCCATGTTTTCCATCAAATGATTTGAAAAATGAATAGGAAATACAGTCAAGATGTTGACAAGGTTAGAAATAATTATTTTTAATTTAAATAATAATTGTGTCCTTCAAACTTTTCTTTTGTCAAAGGGTCCTCCAATTGCAGCAATGACAGCCTTGCAGACCTTTGGTATTCTAGTTTGTTGAGGTAATGTGATGAAAGTTCACCTCATGCTTCCTGAAGCACCTCCCACAATTTGGATTGGCTTGATGGGCACATCTTAAGTACCATAAAGTCAAGCTGCTGTCATAACAGAAACAAGGACATTTCTAAGTGACCCCAAACTTTTGAACGGTAGTGTAAACTGACATTAGGAAAGTGAAGGGACTGAAAACTGGTCTAGAGCAGAATCATTGTAGTACATTCACCCCTCTGTTTTTGCGTATATTACCTCACTGAATGATAGTGAGGTTTTCATTGCACTGCATCTCATAAACAGTGTTAAAATTAATGGAATCCCATAATAGCAGTGTTAAATCATCTAAAAATATCATAAATGACATACTGTACAGCGGTAGGTCTATATTTATGAAGCTAAAAAGGAAAAATTCATAAAAAATGTAAAACATGGAACAACCATTAAGATTCTATTTCTAAACCCTTCTACTGATTAGTGATGGGTAACAAAAAGTGGATGGACCACATGTCCTTTGAACTGGTTCTTAGAACTGGCCAGCTGGTCTGCCTGTTCAGAATCAGAAATAGGCATGTCAAATTGAATTCAAGTCAATGCAAAAATTATAAAAATTGTTAAAAATAGCTGTTTATTATTCTAAAATAGGCTAAATGTATACACTGGCTGCTGAGGTTTGTGAATCTGCTCCCCATTTACCAAACTGCCTGGTGTGCTGCAAACCATAATTCTGTTAAAGGAGAAGTAACACGTCTTAATAATAACACCCACTTATGACCAGAAAACCCAAATGGCCCCTACAGCTTTTCCCTTACTCCTTGTTTTAAGAGATAACTTTTTCAGGAAGTTCTGGATATCATATGTTGTTCTCAAAGTCATGATCTGATCTCAAGATTTGATTGGCAACTGGGGCTTTGGGAGTTGCCTGGGACTGATATTGCAAGCCCCCCATAGAACTAGTGTGTTTGCTTGGAGCCAAAATCCCATGGAATATAAGCTCAAAGCAAGAGCACTGGTTCCATGGGAGCTTGAGATGTCAGTCCCAGCACCCACTGTGCCTATCACTGATCAGAGGCTGAAGTGAAGTCTGCTTCCCCCCTAGTTTTCAAAATACAGAGATTGATCGGAGATGCAACTGGGTCAGTTTTAAGCCCTGATTTCCTAGAGCAATTTAGGAGTAGTCAGGGGTACATGGACAGTCTTTTAGTTAGATTGGGATTTTAAAGTATACTGTTCCTTTAACTCATCTGTATTTAATCAGATAATTAAACCCTGGCCCTTGAGGAGTGCACTTAGACACCATTATTCTAGAGCTCCATTTCCCCAGTGGTCTGAGGCAAACTTTACAGTCCGAACAAAGTGTAAATTCAGGTATGAACAATCAGGATTGTGTGAAGCTAAGTGCATGCACTTAGCATTGTGTGAAATTAGGTGTGAAGCTACTATAAGCTTGAGTCCTTACTTCCAGTAGGAAGGAAAACCAATGTGTCAGTATTTAATGCTTTAGATTAGATAGAGGTCTCCAACATTTTGTGAAGTATTACACTGGAAACCTTTCTGACATTTAGGGCTAGATTCTATTGCAGGTGATAAATGTTACCACCAGTTTTATAATATATTTTCCTACTGAAGTCTATGGGGAAACCTAGGGATAAAAGCAGTGATATCCAACCCCTAAAGAGATAGGTTGACCAGATCTTCCCTTTAAAACTAGACATATATGAAGAATGCCTACTGCAGTGGTTATTACTGGGCTGAAATGATTCTAAAGTATCCATGCAGCAGGAATTTTTCATATGTGCCCAGTTCTGAAGACATGCGTTAAATAGTTAAAGAGTAACACTTAATATATTGTAAAATATATATTGGACCATGGGACCGTTCACTGATAATAGGAGTCGTATTGAAAAGTTACAGAAGCTCAAACTTGAATTTGTTATGTGCAGTATCTCAGTGGCCTGAAATTGTACAGTGGAGCTGTTGCTACATCATCCTATGGACAGCTCTGGTCAATTGACCATAAACCACTGTACAATTTCAGGCCACTGAAATACTGCACCTAAAAAATTCAAGTTTGACCTGCTGTAAGTTTGAATAAAACATGTCTCAGCAGTGGGAGTTCCTTTCTTTTACTCAGGATGATAAACCCTGCGATATAATTTGTACTATAGATTAAGTGTTACTATTCCTTTAAGGAGCCCTTTGTTCAGAGTAATAACAGGGTGCAGAGGGCCAGTTGCATCGGAGCCCAGCATCCAGGGGGGCTCCATTTGCCACAAGGTCCCAAGGTCTAGTTATGCCTCAGTGAAATTTTTTGTGATGGGGGCCCCAAAATCACGGTTGCACCGGGGGCCCTCTAATGACTAGTTACACCACGGCCTCTACTTTATATTGTGCCCTGATTAATGCTGAAGAAGTAAGAAGAACTGGAACAATTGCTTTGTAAGCCTCTCTCAAATAGGTTTGTTCCAGAATCAATACAATTCTTTATAATACATCAGCCTCACTAAATAACAAAATGTCCTTTTTTACCAGTAAGCAACATATATTTTTTCAAACTCTTTCTGATCAACTTACAGTTTGTCGGGAGATTTTCTAAAAAGAAAATTACAAGGACATCGTATTCTTGAAGGACAAAATGGTCAAAAAATGTACAGTCACTGATAAAATGCACCGTCACCAGAAAAAGGAAGCTCGTTACTGACTTGGCTGAAAATCAGCTCCGCAGCTTGTGCTATTAATCCTTTGAGTGCCAGAGGGGTGCGCAAATCAATGTGTTGCGTACCTCTCTGGCACTCAAGGGGTTAAAGTGCACCCACAATGTTACTGTATCACCATTATGATCTAACCTATTACCACATAAGCTGTAACCAGGTACAATTATACATTTATCCTTGTTCCTGTGTTACATACTATAAACATATAACCAAAGCAGAAAAAGGCTCAACCCTGATTAGTTATTTTTCAATGAGAAAATATTATGTATAATAAGCTGTATCATATCAAAACTGCCATTCTAAATATACGGATCAGTAAAGGTTTATAGCACCACCTAGAGATCACTTGGACATACACACAGTAAGAAAATATAGATAGACTAGTGTAAAAGCCCATGTACACGGGACAAGGTCTGGGTAATGTTAACCCTTTGAGTGCCAGAGGGGTACGCAAGCATTGTTTTGGCACACAAAGGGTTAAAAGGACACTACCTCACTGCTCCACGTGATGCAGTATTGTGTCGCCTCACTCACGCGATGCAATCATGCACAGTAGAGACTGCACGAATGCAGACAGTCTCTACTGCGCATGACTGCATTGTGACAAACATCCTAGCGAATTATTACATAGGATAAGGCACCTATGACTCTCCAGCTGTTGCGGATTACAACTCCCATCATCCCCAAACAGCTGATGGCAGTTGTAGAATCCAACAGCTGGAAAGCCAAATGTTGCCTACCCCTGGGTTAGATAAACAAATACAGGGCAAAATAGAAGCTAGCCATGGATTTGTTAATATATTTCATATTTATAAAGTTCCAACATTTCTGTAGAACAACAACGAACAGATTAAACCTGCTAATAATTATAACATATCCATTCATCCCTGGATGTTCTGTTCATCATACCTCCCAAGTGTCCCTCTTTGAGACCCAAATCCTTCTGTCCCTCATTCTTACCCTGGTGTCCTTTTTTTTAGAAGATCAGATTGTGTGGTGTGTGTATAAGTGTATCACATTGCTCCACAGCAATAAATCTCCCATTAATGTGTGTATAAACTTCAATACATGTGTTTATAAATTAGTCTGTGTAAATAAAATAACCTGATCTTGTTCTAAATCATTTTTTCTGTTACACAAAAAGGTATTGACAGGTAATGAAATAACCTAGAAATTCTCGGTAATGCCCTGCCCACCTGTCACGCCCCCAGCAACATCAATTAAATGAGAAGTGTCCCTCTAAAATGTTGGAAGGTATGGTTCATGGAAGCAGTCATGACAGTTTCTAGCAGGAACACAGGACCTCAAAAGCTGCTCGCTGCACAGGTTTATGCACTCTGCCTGCTGCTATAGTCTGAAAAAAAAATGTCAGCAACTGTCATGTTGACTTCCATGGAAATGACATCTAGGACTAATTGAAGACGTTATCTATGGACGAAAGGCGCAAGGGAAACTTCTTTTTTTTTTTTTTTCCTTTATTTTGATATACAGATCAATACAAAACATATACCAAACGTACAACATCATATCCCTCCTCAATACTATCACATAAAATGACCTACCTACCCCTTTCATTCCTCCACACATTCACATTCATACCGGACTCTTGTTCATAATACTCTGTTCTTTCCCCCTATCAATCCAACAAGACCAATTCTCCAGATATACTTCCAATTTCTCCCCATTGTTCAAATAATACCCTTTTTCCATATATGCTTGAAAATCCAGTTGCTTTCCTACTTCGCCCATACTTGGAACCTCTAGTTTCTTCCACTTTCTAACTAACCATAACTTACTTGCCATTAACACATGAACCAATAAGCACCTATATTCACGCTTCATTTGCTTCAGACCCACATGAAACAATACCAGTTTACAATCTAACCTTATTTCTTCCCCTGTCAATATCTTCATCATCTCACTTATCTGCTGCCAGAAAGTCTTAATATATTCACACTCCCACCAAATATGAGCGTATGTCCCTGACCCAACCCTACATCTCCAACACTTTGGATCTGCCTCTGGATATATCCTCGTTAACCTGGATGGAGTTAAATACCACCTATACAAGAGCTTGTAAAATACCTCCAATAAATTTAACCCATGAATCATCCTTTTAGTTGTTTTTATCGCAGTTAGCCATTCAGATTCTTCAACTCTTATATCTAACTCCAGTTCCCACTTAGCAATACATTTCTGAGTTTTTAGTGGAATACTTCCAAAAATCAATTTAGACGCCTTTTTCCCAACCCCCACCCTCCATTGGCCTTCAAAAAACTCATCTAAGGACTGATTTTTTTCTCCCTGGTATTTTACCATAATTTCTTTTTCAATAAAATGTTTCACTCTTATATAGTTAAATATCTCTCCTCCACCCAGGTCAAACTTTTCCATCAAATATTTAAAGGGTACCACCTCACCCTTATTCCACAACTGACGGACCGTGAGTATTTCTTTTTCTTTCCATCGCTTCAAATTCAACTCTGGTATACTCTTCTCTACCATCTCCAGAGGCATATATCCCTCCACCCAATAGGTGGAAAAATATTTCCTCCTTAGCTTCTTCCACATATATTTCAAATCCCTTGTGATAGGATTTATTTCCCCTTCCTTCCCCCGACCACCCTTCCATAAGTACCAAACATTCTCACAGTTTTCATCTCCCTGCTCCATTATGTGCCATGAATCTAGATTCGCCATGGGCTGAGTCCAACTCACCAAATGGGACAACATAGCCACTTCATATATTTTCTCCAGGTTTGGAAGGCCAATTCCCCCTTGTCTATGTGGCCTCGAAAGGACCGCAAATGCCACTCTTGGTTGTTTTCCCACCCAGACAAATTTATTAAAATACTTCTGGAATTCCCTAATCATCTTACTCTTAACTATCAATGGAATAGATCTAAACAAAAAATACAACCTTGGCATAATATATGAATTTATTACATTGGCTCTACCCAACCAGGATAAATACATATCCTTCCACTCCGAAAATTTATTTCTAAAATCTTTCAGCATTGGATTATAATTAATTTCTATTATTTTCTCAGCATCAAAAGTAATCCTTATCCCCAAGTATCTAATACACTCAGATTCCCAAGAAAAATCATATCTCTCCTTTAATCCTTGCTCCACCTCCCTTGATAAATTACAGACCATGGCCTGGCACTTTTCTACATTAATCTTATAAAATGAAACCTGTGAGAATGTTTCGATCTCCAGAAACAGAGCAGAAAGAGATGACATCGGGTTCCTTAGTGTCAAAATTATATAATCAGCAAATAAGGACATTTTAAATTCCTTATCCCCCACCTTAAAACCCTCAATTTCCACATTATCTCTTATAGCACACGCCAGAGGTTCCAACGATAATACATACAAAATTGGAGCCAAAGGACACCCCTGGCGTGTGCCATTATTTATATCAAATGATGGAGAACATATCCCAGATCCCACTATCCTCGCAGTTTGATTTTTATATAAAGCCATTATCGCATCCAAAAAAGGACCCACAAATCCAAATGCCCTCAACACTTCTTTCAGGTAAGTCCAGCTGACCCTGTCAAATGCTTTCTCAGCATCTAACGACAGGGCCAGCATGGACCCGCCCATCCTCTTTGTAACAAACATCACATTTAGAGTCTTCCTTATATTATCCGTCGCTGTTCTGGTGTGCACAAACCCCGTCTGATCTACATGGATTAAATTATTTATAACCCCTTCTAATCTCTTTGCCAAAATAGTAGAATATATCTTAATATCTGTGTTTATCAGGGATATGGGTCTATAATTTTTTATCTGCACCTTATCTTTCCCCTCTTTTAAAATCGGAGAAATATTTGCTGCCAATAATTCCTTTAACATTCCCTTTGACTTTTTAGCATCCTCATACAGCCTCAACAAATAGGGGGAAATTTCACCACAATAAACCTTATAAAAAAAATTTGAAAATCCATCTGGACCTGGAGCTTTATTTCTTTTCAATTTTAAGATTGTATTATTTATCTCTTCTAACCTAAAAGGCGCGTTAAGTTCCTCCATCTCCTCCTCACCAACTTTAGGAAACTTTAATCTATCCAAATATTCCTTAATTTTAAGCTCCTCCTGGTTATTTTCTGTATAATACCCTTTTATATTATATAATTTTTGATAGAATTCTGCGAAATCCTGCCCTATCTTTTTTGGATCCAGAAAGATTTCATTTTCATACACAATCTTGTTAATTAGATTTTTCGCCCTCTGTTTTTTTAGTTGCTTCGAGAGTAATTTCCCTGCTTTATTTCCTTTATTATACCACCTTCTCTTTAAGTACAAAAGATTTGTGTTTATCCTTTCTATTGTGTATTCCTTAATCTGATTTTTAATATTCAATATTTCTCCCATTACACTTTCTCTAGGATTAAATTTATTTTCCTGTTCCAATTTGTCCAAAGCTATATGAAGTTGCTCATAAGTCCGACCCCTTTTTTTCTTTTGATATTTTTCTACTTTAATTAAATAACCTCTTATAACCGCTTTAAATGCACACCACAATACTTGGACAGATATATTTTCTTTATCATTTTCTTTGAAAAAATTAAGTATGTCAGTCCTAATTTGTTCCCGTATTGCTTTATCTGCTAACAGACATTCCTTCAGTCTCCAACTATCCCTCCTATTTCTTATATTTACCTGCCCTATTATAAGGTAAATAGGTGCATGATCCAACCATACTGGATTTCCAATTTCACATTTTAGCTCTCCATCTAATAATCGAGGATCTACCAGAAATAGATCTATACGGCCATATGAACAATGAGGAACAGAAAAATGTGTATATTCTCTAACCCGTGGATTCATTACTCTCCATACATCTAATAAATTATTCGCTCTAATAAATTTCCCCAACCTTTGTGCCACTAATCTTTGTTGTTTACTTAAATGCTTCCCACTCTGCATCTTTTTATCCAAATCCGGATCCACTATAGCATTAAAATCCCCTCCTATTATCAACTGTCCTTGGATCACTTTCTCCACTCGTGACATAATTTTTTCTAAAAAAACAATTTGATTTTCATTTGGTAAATATACATTTACTAGTGTGTATATTATGTGATTGATTTTCCCAATAAGTATTATAAACCTCCCACCCTTGTCCACTACTTTGTGCATTAACTCAAAAGTGATAGTGTCTCTAATCAAAATCATAACCCCACATCTTTTCTTTTCCTTACTAAAATTTGCTGTGTAAATATTTGTAAATCTTTTATCTCTTATTAAATTCACACCCTTTACCCAATGTGTCTCTTGTACCATCCCTATATCCACCCTATCTTTAATCATCAAATCTATCAACATTTTCCGCTTATATGGAGAGTTTAACCCCTGAGCATTAATAGAACAGAACTTAACCATAATTATCCTTGTTTGGAACCACTTCCCTCACTGAACAAGAGTCCACCATACATCCCCCATTCATACAAAGAACAATATTTGGTCCATTATTCCCCCTACAGACCCACCTACTGTTCAAAACTTGAGGAAGATCATCCTTCCCTATTAAACACATGTCTAATCTCCTCTATTTCCCTCTCCCCTCCTCCTCCCTCCCCCAACTCTCAAATAGGAGAGGGAGAGAGAAAAAAACAAAAAGAAGAAGGGAGAGAGAAAGCGAGGGAGGAGAAGAAGCAAGGCAACTACACCAATCTGGAAATTTCACACTTGTCCCATCCTTTCTATCATCCCACTAATTACATCTTATTCTTCAACTATCCTCTAACCTAATACACCCCACTGTTTAAACAAAGCCATCCCCTGATCTTTAGATCTAATAACATATCTTTTGTCTTGAAAATTCACCATTATTTGAACCGGAAAACCCCACATAAATCTTATATTCTCTCTGTTCAAAATATCCACGATGACTTTTAATTCCAATCTTTTCTGTCTAGTGATATAAGATAAATCTTGTAAAATTCTCAATTTCTTAAATCTATCACTTATACCATCCTGCTTATTCCTAACCCTCCATATTTTCTCTCTATACATATAGTTTTGGAAACGGACGATCACATCTCTTGGATTTTGCACATCTTCCGTCGGAGGTTTGCCAGTCCTGTGTATTCTTTCCAATAACAAGTCTTTAGGCCCAATATCTTCTATCAGCTCCTTGAAGAAATCCCCAAGAAAAGCAAACAGTTTATCCTGCACCAAATCTTCTGATATTCCTCTAATTCTTAGATTTTTCCTCCTTGATCTGTCTTCCAACTCTGAGATTTTAAACTGAAGCTCTTCATATCTTTTTTCTGAGTTCTTATATTCTTCCTTTATCTTATCCATTTCAAAATTAAGTAAGTCCACTTTATCCAATGCTTGTTGTACTTTCACATTAATCATATTAATTTCTAACTGTATATTCTTAAGTGTATTAGATAGATCCTCCTTTATCTTCCCTCTGTGATCGTCCAATGCCTGCATGAGAAATTCCTGTGTCACCATAGTATTAGTATTCAATAAAATCTGAGAAGCATGTGGGGACTCCTTGTCTCCTATTGGTGTCAAGATTGAGGGTCTACCCCCTTTAACTACTGACTCCATCTCAGGGGATGTATAATACGATATCAACGATTTCTCTTGTTTTGACCCCTTTTCCTCTTTATTATTTTTCTTTTGTTTAGGTTCTTGATTCTTTCTAGAAGCCATCACTCCTTACTTCTCAAATTTCTCTCACCTTTAATTATCCTCCACTCCTTCTTATCTCCTCACACAGGGGATCGTACCCTCCCTTTCTCCAAAGGCCTCTCTCCATCCACCTGTGAAACCTCCTCCGCATCGGTGGCGTCCCCCACCCTGTATTATCAGACCCTGGTCGCTTCAGGAAAAACACATCCACTTTCTTGGCATTCTAGTGGAGCCCCAAAAAGTCAGACCCTAGGCATTCATAGCGGGAGACATCCGAGAGCCTGACCCGATATCAGCTATTAAACAACCAACACTTTTCAGCTGGGTCGACTCACTTTTAGGCGTTCCAGCCCGTTCGGGCCACCACTCTCTCCTCGCCAACTTTCTTCCGTCTCTACCGCTTCTTCTCTGCCTCTCTTCTTCTCTTAATGCTCCACAACCTGCCCAGATCTTTCCACCGCTTCTTGCCACTTCCACCAGCCTTCTCCATCCAATTTCTCCATCCGTTCGTATACCACCAGGGTCAAACGCCATCAATGCGCACCTCCACCGCCATCCCACCGTGCTCCTCCCCCTCCTCTCGACACTCTCACGTACGCACTCACGTCATCACGCCCGCAAGGGAAACTTCATAAGGGACATTCAGATCTATTGGCTTTAGTAAGATAAGTGGTGGGTTATTATTCAAATTTGTTAGTTCTCCTTTAAGGATCAGGAAAGTACATGATCCTGCAGGAAATGAAGGCCCTGCTCGTAATAGCCTACAATACAGAAACAGGCATTCTTTCAGACATTCAGTAAGTAAAATGCAACAAAATGTGTTGGATACCTCCCAACATTTCAAATGGCCAAAGAGGGACACTTTTGGTTTAGGTGGTGTATCTAGGGGCATGGCTGGTGGGCGGGACATTACAAAGTATATTTAGATTATTTCATGACCTATTGACCCCTCTTTGTATAAATGGATAAATAATTTAGAGCAAGACCAAAGTATTTTATTTTATTTACACAGACTAATTTATAAACACAGATACAGCAGATTTTTCAGAGATGACTTGCCTGTACTAAAATAGTTATAACAGCTAGTGACATTAAGAAAATGTACACAAATTTATCATTTTGGAAAGTGTAATAACAATAGAACCAAATGAGCGACCACTTGCCTTTCTACATTTAGGCTAGTAAGCACAAATACTTCCAGAAAGATGGTGATATAAGAAAAACAGTCTTTTTAAAATCACTTCAAAGATATTGAAACCTTTCACAACCATGGAATTCGGTAGTACATTCACTACATGTTGCCAGCCTGAGAAAAAGTGGACTCCTTTAGTATGGTTTGACATATCGTAGTGGGTACAAAGACCATGGTTCTAGTGGAACAAGGGTAGGGAAGCAGACTATGCATGTGAGATTCTATGGCTACCAGTGGAACAAGGATGGAGAGTCAGACAGTGTAATATGTGATTGTCTGGCTTCCAGTGGAAGAAGGCTAGGGTGTCAAAATGTGTATGTGTCATTATGTAGCACACATTTGGGGTAGCAGACAATGAAAGAATGGTTCTGTGGCTATCAATGGGACAGTGTGTAAGAATGGGGTATCTGCTGGGGGGGTGGTGAGACTGTGTGTGTGTGGGGGGTGATCTATGACTACCAGTGGGAACTAGAATTCTGCTGGTGGTCAGACAGTATATGTGAGAACCTGTGACTATCAGTGGACAGTGGAATTAAGGTTGGAATTCAGATAGTGTATGTGGGGATCTGTGACTACCAGAGGGCAGTGGAACCAGGGTGATGAAATAGGCAGTATATATGTACTGTATATACCAGATGAGAGTCCAACACACTGCAAATCAATGCACTGGAAACCCCTATGGCGCACATAGAGCTAATTTGTTTTATTTTCAAACCTTGTTGTAGCATCAGGACCCATCCTGATGCCCCCACTGGTATTAATCGATTACACAATCATGTAATTAATCAATAATGGTAACAGGGAAGCACTCTCTGTCTTCCTTCCCACTCCCTTACTCAAATCAGTATTCCCCAATGTTCCAGCTTGAGTGGGAGGACCGGTGAACCTATGGCATCATTGTTGATATCAGAAATGATGAGAGGGGGCATTCCTGCTCCTCCCACTCCACACAGAAGTTTGAGAGAAGTTTGCTTTGAGGAGGGGCAGGGAAGGAAGGGGTTGACTACCTTCCTATGTCAGCAGTATTAATCATCTATGACGATGGGATAGTTGATCAGTACCGGGGGGCATCAGCAGGGTCCTGATGTCCTTCCAAGGCATCTGATTTCATTATTTTTTTAAATTAAGGGAAGATGGAAAGCAGTATGCTGCATAAGCATGGCAAATGAGCACTGTCCTGCACAGGGTTAATAATGAAACAATAAATAATGGTCATTTAATTAACATGTTTATCAATTGGGGCTGAGTAAATGTTGACCTTTCTATTTTGTAAAAGTCCATTTGTTTGTGCCTAGATATTAACCCTTTGAGTGCCAGTGGGTTGAACAATGTGTTGCTTCGCAATGCTTTCACACAAACCTGGCATTCAAAAGGTTAAATATTCATTTTTAGGTACATTTGTTAAATGAACAGTACAACTTTATTTTGAGGTTACATATTCTGCAAGTGCCTAATGTGTACAAGCAAATTGCTTAAACACTTTATTTTATTTTTTCTTTTAATATTTTTTTTACACTGTTGCTAACAATGAGCTACCTGACTCTCAGTTTCCAAAGAGATTTCTGGTTGATAGACCATCATAGATTATGTAATATAATGTGGCAGTCACTCCTCAGCACTGAATGATATCTATTTTGCATTGTTTCTTTTTTGTACTCTATCACTAGGCTTGTTCATGTTCCCTGACAGAAAGCTATCTGCAAACAAATACAGGAAGCTTATTGTCAAGGACATAAAAGTGTAAAAAATAGGAAAGACACAAAATAAATAAAAATAAAAGCAGACTATGTCAAGTCAAAATAAAGTGTTACTATTCCTTTAAAGAAGATAGTAATGTTTCACAAAAACAGCAGCATCAATTAATCTTCATAGTATTTGGGCCATAAAGAGTACTATTTCAATACTGTCAGAGTTGTAGTTCAAGAGTAATTGAATAATAAAGTATCCCCGTCCTGAACCTTTTACCTAGTGTAAGCCACCTCAGATTTGGAATCTGGTCCTGGGACCAGACAAATCTCAGAAAGGGACAATCTTCTAACTGTGATCATAAGGAAAAGCCTGCCCCCCTGACAGGTTTTTCAGGTTTTTCCCATATGCTCATTGAAGATTGTCCCTCTCTGTGATCCATCCGGACAGTCTTGCTGCTCTGAGGTGAGCAGTATTACATCAGTAAAAGGGGCAGGAGGAGGATACTTTATCATTCAATTACTCTTGAACTACAAATCTGACAGTATTGAAATGACACTCTCCATGGCCCAAATACTATGAAGATTAATTGGAGCTGCTTTTATTTTGAAACGTTACCATCTCTTTATTTAGTTTTAGTGCCTTGGGTATTAGATTCAAAACAATGTTTTCAAGACCTCTCTATTATTCAAGGAGCCTCCGTTTGTGTGCCTCTAACCCTTTGAATGCCAAAGGGTGTCCAGCACATTGCCAAGGATTGTACTGAACACCTATTAGTAATATGTGGATTAAACAAGAAGTTAAAGGAGCAGGAAACATTTGTAACAAAAAAATATATTGTATGACTTTTCTTGATAACTAAAGAAAGGGTACTGCTGAGAGATGCCTATTTCCAGAGTTATTAAAATTTAAACTGTTGTTTTTTATATCAACAGTGCCCTCTAGTGTTCAGATTCCAGATACATATTCTGTTGCATTCTCTGGGAGAGGTTCGTCACTGACAAACAGTTCTCCATAGAATACGAAATAAACTGCTGGGTTATGCTCTTAGTTTAAACTTTCAGGAAGTAATCACACTGTACTTCACTTCCAGATAATTTGAACTGTTATAACATTTTAATAAAACAACTGATAGAGGTGTTAGTGCCATTGTTTTACTCACCAGGAAAAGCTCTTTAACAAAAAGGTTTTCATTACAAAAGGTTTACTATCAGTATTATATTTTTGTCTATTGCTATTTCCCAGCCCAAAATTTAATTTTAGGGCTTTTCTTTGCTATTAAAGTTAATCAAACAAGGAATACATTTATTTCAGGTCAAGGGTTCATTACTTAACCCTTTGAGTGCCAGTGGTGTGATCAACCTCTTTGGCTGGTTAGAGATGATGGCAGCTGTAGTTTCTTATAGCTAGATAGCGAAATGTTGGCCAGTCCCAGGTTAATGAGTTAATTTCGTGTTGGCATGGAAACTAAGCAAAGTTACTGAAGGAGTCTGCTTTGAGATCTTTCTTAAGCCCTTCAGTTTTCTTGGTGTGTCAGGCTGAGTGTTAAACATCTGCTGTAGGCTGGATTCTTGTTAGAGGGATTGATTGCTTGTTTCAGGTTAATGTTTGCTTTTTTTTTTCACATTTCATCACTTCATGGGCATGCAGAACGATCTTGGAAACATATGGTCATCCAGAGTAGACAAATACAGATCATATTATAACACATCACAGCAAACATTCCATTACAGACATTTCCAGAATCATGTTTCTTCATTCATTATAGTAAATTGCTTATGATTTATTTTATTGGAGGGTCATTTTTACCTGCTTACACTGTTTCATTCAGCGTGACCAGGACTCACATTTAACACTAGACAGTTATGAAAAACACACACTGCCGGTTTGTACTGATCTTTGTAGAGACATGTACAATGACAGTTTTATAAGAGTCCCACATTAACAGGGACATCTGGTGACCTTAAAGGACACTAACACCTAAAATCAAATTGGGTTATATCATTTTAACCCTTTGAGTGCCAAAGATGTATCCAACACATAATATCATACATTTCCAGCTAGACAAGAGCTGATGCAGTTAGTATGCATTGTTGTTCTGTTCAGAAGGATGTTACCTCATCTCAAGATAGTTATGTTAATAGGAGTCTGGTAGTCCTGAAAAACACAGAGCACATGTAAGACTAGATTTAAAGGGATAGCAACAATGTTTCACACACATATAGAAACAAAACTCCAAGTATTGGAAACTGGCGTCTGTGTACTAATGCAAAATATAAACTCCCAAAATAAAATGACAAACAGCACTGTCCCTACTATCCCAAACCCTGATGGTGAACAGGGTAACAAAATTAAGGAAAAGTAAGTAGACAAAGGGATAGCTCTAGTGCTAGTTGAAAGATTAATACAATTTATTAGCAAACATTTACATAATAAAAAACATATATAGATAGATAAGTCCTATTATGTATAACAGGACATCAAAGCACTACAAAAAACACAGTGAATTAACTGAAAAAAAGGAAAAATAAAAGTTTGTCAATAAAGGCATATATTACCTTTTGATAATGTGTCCATATAAGACAGATATTGAAATTGCTGATTCCAGCCTACACAAAATATGTATGTATTATATTAAAATTGCCCACTTCATTGGCACATTTAAAGTCATTCAATATATTCCAGATTAACGTTTCCAGTCCACGAGGGACCTTCCTCAGGACAAGTCCAACGTTCAGCATGGATACAATAAACTAATCATCTTTTTCAAATTTTGATTGACCCAGTGTGTTGTCTCCTATGAAGCCTACCAGGCTGAGTATACATAAATACTTACGTATTTTTTTTATGGGGTAAGTACCTAACACTTTGCATTAGATGTTCAACTAGCCCTTTAACCCCTTAATGTCCAGTGATGTGTCAGGACCATTACTGCTGTTTTTCCCTAAAGGACCAGTGACGGTCCTGGCAAGTCACATATCTTTTACGCACAGTGCTCCTGCTAGAGAGCTGTGAGTAGTAGCCGGGACTGTAATTGACAGCTCCAAGACTGGAGTGATCACTATCAGTCCCCCATTCAGCACACATGATCAGGTGGGCCAGCACGTCAAATTTTGCTATCTGGTCCTTAAAGGACCACACACCCCAGCGCCGCTGGTCTTCAAGGTGTTAAGGACCCCAAACTGCTCCCACTGAAGCCTCACTAAGAAGTCTTCATTGGTAAAAGGCTGTGATCTGGAAATACTACACACATTCTCAAATTTATCTGCAGACATGATCAGTTTTGGAGAAAAAAAATCATGAAGAATTTATTCATGTTGGACACTGAATTTTCTGCCCAGTTTAAAATAAGTTGTGAGTTAGTACAGTGTCCCTCCCTTCCAATCTGGTAATATAAACCTAATACCGTTCCACAATAAATAGACACATGTAATATTACTTAAAAATAAAATACACAAAACCAACTTATACCTCAATCTACACATCTGGATTCTGTGTTTTGCAGTACATTTTACACCACCTCCTTATTACTGCTCTCACTACATCCAATCCCCTCTGATGAGTCTCATGTCAGAGCAAGGGAGACAGTGCTACTTCTCCTCTTGTATCCACGATTGTTCATTTCATGGCCCCATAAAGAGAAAAGTTTGTCTTTTGTTTATTGTCAGAAGTTGATTTGAAAAAGTGACCTGTGTGTCATGAAACGTCATTATTATAGCCTTTACAATTGGCTTGTTTCTTTTATCAATTTGTATTTTATAATACTTTTTTATGAAGACATAGTTTGGAGCAGCTCGCATTGTTTTGTGTGTTTTTTATTTCACTTTTCCTGTGGTACCTGTGGAGGACCTTTTCTGGAGAAAACTTCTGGATCATATTGGACAGACCTGAGCTGGGACAGGTTTAATTTTCCCTGCGAGCTTGTTTGCTGGTTTTTGACAAATGCCATCTGCCAGCCATATAGAAATGTGAGTACTATTTCCAGGGCTCAAAATTTCCACTCGCCACTAGCCAATGGCGAGTGAAAGTTCAGCCCTGACGAGTAGAAATTCAGCCCTGGTGGGTATGTTTTGGCTGGCAGTGGCGAGTAACTTTTCAGGTCTGGCTAGTAGCAAAGGACTTAAAATTATAAGTCCTGCCATTTCTATTATTATATTTATCAGTCTTTGAAAACTTAACAGGCACTATTGGGACACCCTCTCTGTTTTCTCTTTCTTTCTGCATATACTTCCAAGCTATGGCTGGATGGATGTAAACTCTTCAGTGTGCACACACGTGTTACTCTGGAAATAATATATTGTGAGTACCCATCACACTAAATTCAAGGGAAGGGGTTAATAGACCTGAATATATTACACTAGGAGCGCCTCTTTTATGTTTCTTCTGTTTCAGTTTAAAATAAGTTGTGAGTTAGTACAGTGTCCATCCCTTCCAATCTGGTAATATAAACCTAATACCTTTCCACAATAAAAAGATACATGTAACATTACTTAAAAATAAAATACACAGAAACAACTTATACCTCAATCTACACATCTGAATTCTGTGTTTTGCAGTACAATTTACACCACCTCCTTATTACTGCTCTCACTACATCCAATCCCCTCTGATGAGTCTCATGTCAGAACAAGGTGGACAGTGCTACTTCTCCTCTTGTATCCACGATTGTTCATTTCATGGCCCCATAAAGAGAAAAGATATAGAAAGAACATCCAGACAATAAGGCAAGATAATTATCATGAGGTGCCAGGAGATATAGGAAATAGAAGCCTGCATATTAATTATATAACCAAGAGATGGGCACCCCATGGCTCTTCACCTTTTGGTGGGCTACATCTTCCATAATACTCTGTCAATGACTTTGACTCTCCAGCTGTTTCTGGACTACAGCCCCCATTATCTTCAGGCATTAAAAAATAAAATAAATGTAAGTCTAATTGGTAAATTGTAATTGATACTTAAACCCTATTTATTCGTGAAAGCATATTAACATTTTGACATTAACATTTTGAGTGAAAAATGTGTGTCCAATACTTTACAGAATAATGAGTTTGACAACCATCTGGCACTTGAAGGTTAATCCTTTGAGTGCCAGAGGGGTAAGCAATGCAATGCATTGCTTACCACTCTGGCACTAAACGGGTTAAATGATGTGAATTGTAATAGGAGAGCTAAAGGTTTATTTCTATGCCAAGTACCTTGCACTGACCCTATCCATAGGCATATCAAACTCATTTTAAGTTAATGCAATGTATAAGTGTTGTCAATATTACCTATTAGATGCCTCACATTAATCTAAAACAGCAAACTGGCTGTTGTGAGGTTCATGAATGGGTCCACGAGCTGGGAACTATCCTTGTTTAATGCTAAGCAGAATTTGGATTCATTAGTAATATTCCTTGCATATGGCAAAGTGATGCTTTGAAGCATTGGTTCTTAAACTGGGTTCCATGGATTCCCAGGTTACCCAAACGGAGTACAGGAGGTTCCCAGAACAAAAAAGGATGGCAGTGGAATAAGTATGTGGTATCACACAGTGTGGTTCTGTGATCACAGTGGACAATCAAGCAAGGCTGGGGAGTTAGACAGTGTATATGTGGTTCTGTGACTACCAGAAGACAGTGGAACAACATTGGAAGTCAGATAGTGTATGTGTAATTCAGTGACTAGCAGTAGAAAACAGAACAGCAGAATTTTCATGCATCCCCTGTGGTGTAGTTGGTTTGCTCCACAATTTATTTTTTTCTTTCTATGACTCTAAGTGTTAATTTCCCAGAAGCACTGGGCCATATGCATGGATATTCTGCAATTCAAGGTATTAAAATCAGGTTGCCAGATCCTCCCTTGAAAAAAAATGCCTGCTGCAACTGATACATGAGAACCAATGCAACCTAAAAATGAAACACTGGAGCCCTGCAGAAGGCATTTATCATATGTGTCCTCTTTTATGGGAATGTTCTGACAATACCAGTTAAAAGCTTCATTTCAGTCTGTGGGAATTTAGGGTTTTTTTATTTGCCCGCTATAGCGCAATTGATTCACTCTAGAATTGCATCTCTATTGCTCCCACATCAGTGTCAATATTACATGAGTTGTAAAAACCATTGCACTCTTTACTGCGGTACAGCATGCCTTTCATATTGTGATTTAGCCAATTGTGGCTGTTGTGGCTCTAGGCTAAGCTGCCTTCTGGCACAGTTCTTCCATTCTTCCTATATCTCAGTGGTATTACATCACACAAAAAGCTAATGAGTTTGATTGATCAATGTACTATGGCTTCACGGCTTTCAGAGCATGGTGAGCCTGACTTGTCACGCTGTGCTCCTTACCTCAGAGGGAGGCAATCTTAATTGAGTTTTTACCACCAGTGCAAGTGAGTTGATTGTTCCCAGAATTCATTATTAACCCTTCTTAGTTTACACTGGACTCTAGTAAAAACAAAAAAACAAATTAATTAAAATGTTTGAGTTATTCTGGGACAAACTAACTGCATCATAAGGGATGAATACATATTCACCAAATTTCCTTTGATCTACATGGGCCTCATTAAATGCAAAAGAGGTGTCCAGCGCATTATTGTCAATGCATTGAAGACCTCTCAAGCATTCATGGTGTTGCAAACACCATTTAACTCTGTGAGTGCCAGAAGGGTGTGCAACACATTGCTTTGCAATGTTTTGCATGCCTCTCTGGATCTCAAAGGGATAAAGAGGACCTATCAACTTTAGTTTGTTTTCCAGAGATGAAAATCTGCATATATGTTGCACTTGCCAATTTTTTTCTGTCAAATTGTTTTTAAGAAATGAGCCATTATGTTGTGGTGACACGGTGAGGCCTCGACCTTAGGAAAATGCTTTATTTTGGAGAAGAAAAGTATTGCTGATAGAAATAGCCCCATTGTGTGGGCTTTGCCTAGATTCATTCATATCTCAATCTGTGGTAATGTTGTTCCAGCACAAAAATTAATTATCATAAAGGGCCATACTTTGTAACCAAAAAAGAAAGATTTATCAAAAACTATTTGTATTGCAAACAAATGTCTGGACCAACATAAAGGCAGTTTTTAAGTTAACTAAACTTATCTTAAGGTGATGGGGTAACTTTAAAGTGGATCTATCACCACTTTACAAGTTTTGATCATTATGTAGAACACTTAGCGAATAATTACCGTATAAAACATAAAAAAAAAAAAAAATTTATTTGCGAGAAAATTACAGTTTAAAATATGCCCAGCAGCCTACTTCCGGCTTAACTGCTCTTGCCGTTGTTGTTAAAATGTCTGTGTCACTGTCAACAAATTCCACCTACACCCCCTGCATTCATTCAAAGAACTGCCTACCACGAGACTTAACTCCATCTCTTTGACTGTTTGTATATATACACACTAATAGATAGTCTGAAAATGTCAGCAGCTTTCTCTTTCTCTACCAAGATCTGCAGTGTTAATTTTTACATTACAGTACAGGACTGACCAATTAGCTTCAGAATCAGCAGCTTGCAACAAAGGATCAATATACCTCAGTGTATGTCTGAACGCCTTGTTCTTGCTGATGTAGGAGTGAGAGTGTGGAAGCTACAAAATATGTCTGCTTGTTTGTCTTGAATATATGATGTATTTGTGCCTCAGGCTTTGCCAGGTAAAGTAGGAACTTGGATCACATTCCTGTCTTACTCTGTTACTTATCAGTCAGAAAGGTTTGGGGGGTTTTTGTTGTTGTTTTTATTTTGTTTTCTGTTTTTTTATGCTCCTTTCTCCCTTCATACCCATCCACAACCAAAGAACAACTGCCTATCACCCACAGAATGCTAGAGGTCTCCACTGCTTAATGAAGATACAATTCTTATACCAATTCACTGGACTTAGGTGGCAATTCCCTCACTTTCTGAATGGACACTTAGGACCAATACGTAATGTCGATGGAACATTTGTCTATGAATCGCTCTCCTAAAAAAAAAGTCTTACCTTTACCAACCTTGGTTATCTTATATAGCTTTGTGCTGATTGGGGACCTTTTTTGTACCTCCATGTCAAAACAGATCTGCCCATTGCTGCTTTAGAGGTTATGTCTTGGGAAGGTGTTCTTTTCTTTTTTTCTTTATCCTTTACAATTGTTGTATTCCTCTTTCTCTTTTTTGTTAGATAATCAATACTTTGGTATATTTTATTATTATTTTCGCTTACTGGTATCTGCTCTAACATCTATTGTAATATGTTGAAGTTTTAAAGCTAGCGTGGGAATGCAAAATACAGATGCATTCTGACTGTGCATAAGGGCCAGTGTTGGGAGCAGAGTATTATGCTGTTGTTTAGGCATTTGGCTGCCTGAAATTAACCACCAGGATGATCTGCATAAAAAAGAAAGGGGAACAGTAAGTATTCTAAACAAATACAGAGAAACATAAGACCCAATTAGTCCACCCATGTCCCTACCTATTGAGCCCAGTCTTGTTTTATTTTTAGAATAGTCGTATATCCTAGCATCAGTCACTGCTAGGAGCTATTACATTTATCTATCACCCTTTCAATAAAATAATTTTTTCTTAAAATGTATTTTATTTTATTTCATGTTTTAATTGTTCCCAGTATTCCTGCACACCACCCAATAATCTTTCTGTCAAAGAACTAATCAAGCATTTTCACATATATGAAATATCAACCTTTCTGAAATCTATGGCTGTTGGTTTAGTGTTTTTACCCTCCTCCATTAGCTGTATACTAAATCACTCTGATTGGAGACCCTGGATCACAATTGGTCTACCCCCATTTGTGAATACTAAATCTAGTATTGCTTCCTCTTTACTTGGCTAATTAAACAGTTGTCTAAATGGTGGACCTTTTGAGGCTCCAGGATATCCCTGTTCCTTGCTAATTTTGTAACAGAAACCTCCCAATCCACATATGACATGTTAAAATCACCCATAACTATTATTTTGAACTTTGTTGACACTGTAAATATTGCCTTCATAATCATCATATTGCCCTGGAGGCCTATACATTACTCCAGTTTGGAAACCTATTTCCACAGATTCATTTGCTAAATAAATGTTCTCTACCTTGCCCTCTGTATCTTGTATTAATTTAGTCTTTAGGTTGTTCTTCAAATAAGGAGAAACTATGACAAATTTCTTTCCTATTCTAACTTTTCTGAACAGTCTGTATAACACTTATATAGGGCCAGTATCACCTATAAATACTTTTCTTATTAACTATAGAATTGCGGACTGCATCCCTGACACACCTAAGTGGCTCCACAAACCTTAAAAAAGTTAACTGATGTTTTATATTTCCACATTTCTCTGAATCTTCCAGATTCTGCTAAGTTCAGCTGACATCATCCTCTTCTTGATCCTTTCTTCCTCTAAATCACCGACTGCAGGCAATGTTGAGGAGCAATATGAGCTGAGTGGTCTGGGTGAGATTTTAGCAGAAGAGGGAGGATTAAGAGCAGGACTCTTATTATTGTCGTAGTTATATATAAAGCTTGCTACATTGTTTTTTATTATTTGTATGTGAATATGAGATGCCAAGACAAAAATAAAAACATGGATTTGTTATATTTTATTCTCTTTATACACTACTGCACTTATTCCAATTTTGTCTAAGAAGGCACTACCACTTGAAACTTAATAAATGTAACAATGTTTTTGCTCAACCCTTTAAATACAGAGTTCTCCAGAGAGTTCTTTGTATTGGTCTTGAATATATTTGTATAAAGTAATCTTATACCCTCCTAGTCGCCTCTTTTCTAATGTGCAAAAGCTCAGTTTGGTGATCTCTTTATACCTAAAATCTTACAGTCCGAGTCTTAACTGTGTTGCGTGTCTCTATATTCTCTCCTGCTCTGGTGCCAAAAACTGCATGCCATATTCTAGATGGGGTCTTACCATAGAGTTATATAGATTTATATAGAGGTAGAATTACACTTTCATTTGTATACCTTTCTATACATGATAATATTCTATTGGCTCTTGTAGCAGCTGACTGACTTGACAATTTTTGTAAAATCTATTGTCTGCAATTACTCCCAAATCCTTCTCTTAACTTAATTCTTCTACAAAAAGGGGAAAAAATTCTGTTTGTATTACCTTACATACCTTTGTATACCTTTCAATACTGACTTCAAGGTTGTTACTAAGCAATTTAAAATGCATTGGGCCATGACTGAGTCCTGAGACATGCCAATTACAACTTTAGTCCAACTCTGTTTACAACTACTCTGCATTCTATCATATAACCAGTTTACTCTCTGTGTACAGATAATTTGCCCCAAGCATATCCAGTTTAATATAATTTGTGGCCTCTTTTATGAAACAGTAGGAAAAACGTTTGAAAACTTCAAGTATACTACATTTGAAGCAAAACCCTTGACAAATTCACTACTTTCCTTATCATAATCAGGTCCACCTTCTTTATTTACTTTATCTGTTCCCAGTCTCTTTTGAATTTTGTCCTGAATGCTGTCCTGCTTCACTCCTACCCAAAAATGCAGGATGGAGTGGTTGGTAAGTTGGCATAAGGGAAAGCCACCCCATGTCACCCAATCCAACCTGGACATTTGGGTAGCAGTGGAAGCAGGTGAACACATTGCTTTCCTCCGTCCCATGTTTTGATCTCCTAGAGCTATATGGTAGGAGGTCAATGGTTTTGAATGGCATCAGGAGGGGTCATGATGCTTTTCCACTGAGGTCTGAATAAAAATAAAAATAAATAAATTAAAAAAATAAATAACCCAAAAGTTGCTGCAGGGGTGCCTAACTCATTGTTTTGCAATGTGTTGGACATCCCTGTGGCATACACACACTGTGGCCAGGTTCCACATATGCTCACATACACTGCACCTCTTCCAGCCTTGTTCTACAACCCATTGGTTGCCTAAGATCTCCCCACCCCTCACACACACTACTGGACTTCCAGCCTGATTCCCCTGTGGGCAGGTTGTCACAGATACCCCAGATAGACTGTTTGACATCCCTAGCCTTCTATCACTGCCCACTGATAGTCATGGATCCCTGCATACACTGTCTGACACCCCTCAGCCTGGTACCTTTGGTAGTCACTGATCTGCTCATCTCCCAATCTGTTTGTACTGCCACAGGTAATCAAAAATCCCCACATACACTGCAGGATCACCAAGCCTAGTTCCACTGCTTCTTAGTAGTTACAGATCTTACACCATCTTACACCATCTGACCCCCCCAGCCTGCTTCCACTGATCTCTGGAAGTCACAGACCCCCAGCCCTATTCGACTACTCAGTGGTAGTTATAGACCCCCCTCCCGACACACACACACAGATACACTGTTTGACTGCTAGCCTGATTACTCTGCACACAGGTAGTCACAGATCTCCCATATACACTGTCTGTCCTAAACCTTGTTCCTCTGCCCACTGGTAGCCAGGGATCCCCCACATACACCCTCCCCCCCTTAACCTGGTTGCACTGGTAGTCACAGATGCACAAATGGTAGAAATATGAAGAAAACCATTGTTCCTATAGCACCACCTTATGGAAAAGTTTGTGCACACCAGCCTAGGGGTAGAAGGACATACAACCCCTCAATTAATGTGAGTGAAGGTCTACTTTCAAAAACAGTATACCTTACATACCTTTCCTTCATATCACTAATAGTTGTGATCAGTACTGGCAGCCATTCTCAAAAAAGAAAATAGGTAGATGCAATTTTGTGCTTTTGGCACTCCCTACAGTAAGTTAACTCATAACAATGGGGTGCCATTGTTTCTAGTAATAGCAGTAGCTAAGGAATACAGTGGAAGGGGTACATTTGAAGAGGTGGAAATGTAAAAAACAATCATTTTTTTTAGTGATACTTCTGGAAACATTTGTTCACACTAGCCTAGGGGTAGAAAGGCAAGTGAAGCCTCATTTAATGATGTGGGTTATCTTCTTTCCAAAATGGTATGCTTTGTCTACCTTTTCTTAATCTCTGGAGTTGTTTCAACCATTTTAGTAGAGGCAAGTCAAGTTTGAAACTTGTAAGAAAAATTAGAGGTTGTAGTTGGTGCATTTTTGTGCTTCTAATAGTCCATACAGTATGACAATTCATACCAAAGGTGTGTCATTTTCCTAGTACGAGAAGGAGCTAAAGAATACAGTAGGAATTTCACAGATTTCAGTATATTTGAAGTGGTTAATATTTTTTAAAATGCCACACATCCCGAAGGAGAGTTTAAGAGAAAGGATAGGTGATATTGGTAGTTGAGAATGATGTTTGTCACAACCTCTAATAAAAAGCAGTCCAACACAGGTGTAAGACAATTTATCTCTCTGTTTCGTTCTCTGTCTCTTCTCTCTCACTCACATACAGAGAGTTTCATACTCTTTTATGCACGTTCACTCACACAGTCTCCTCTCAAGTACACACACATTAACTCTGATACAGAGTCACTGTCACCATCATTCTCACACACACACTCAAACGCACCCACACACAAACCTTTATTATCACGCAGAACCACTGTCACCATGATTTTTGCAAAAAGACACAGACACACACAGACAATTTGGGGGGTAGAGAGACATGTGGGAAGAGACAAAGTGGAGAGAGTCATGGATAGGCAAGATAGACATGGAGGAGAGGGTAAAATAGCCCACACATGGAGGCACAAAAGAAATAGAGTTGAGATAGATGGGCAAGGGGTGAGATAGATGGACACTGGGGGAGAGAAAGATGGACATGAGGAAGAGATAGATGGACATGGCTGAGAGGTTGGTCATAGGGGAATAAAGATGAACATGGGAGAGTAGAGAGGGACATGGGGAAATAGAGATGGGCATGGCAGTGAGAGAGAGATGAGCATGGGGGGTAGAGATGGATGTGGGTATGATCGATGCACATGGGGATGAGTAAGATGGACATAGGGGATAGTGATAGACATGGGTGGAGACGGATAGGCATGAGGGTGAAAGAGAGGAGGACATGGAGGAGAAGACTGACAGAAATTGTCTTGAAACCATATCCCTCCCTTACTACTTCCTCAGTTCACAGAAATTACTAACGAATGTGGATTACCTCATGGTTTTGTCACTCTGTCACAGCATCCTATTGTCATGTTCTGCCCTTTTTCTGCCCTCACTTTTTATTCTTTTCTGTTTTTTGTCTTGGTTTCTGTTGTTTGCCAGATGCCTGTTCCCTGCCCTGGTTTTGTGCTCAGTCCTGAGCCTTTGTCAAGCACCAGTTCCTCAGTGCTGGTGCACAATCAAAGCATTCTATTGCATGATTTGAGAATCCTAGTCCTGCTCCAGAGTTCCCTTCCTCTTTCTTCAGCATATATCCCATGTGTCTACCTTGACCTTGCTTTCTGCCTACTCTCTTGCTCTCTGACTTGGTACCATGCCTTGATCTGATTGATTTTTCATTACTGACCCTGGCTCTCCTACTCGACGATTCTCCTTCTTCTTGCTTATGTACTTCATTGCCTGCCTGCTACTGACTCTGCTAGTCCAACCATCTGTCAGTCCTACTGATACAACCACCTGTTCGACTCATCTGCCTTCAATGCCTACTGGAGCAGTGAGAATTCAACTACTTCAACCCTCTGTTGTTCCTGTTTCTATACTACCGTTCGACTGTTAGTCTGATTCCAGCCCAACTTCAACTACTTTGACTATTAGCTGTACCTTAAAGTCAGAGCTCGGTGATTCCAGTCCTTCAGAGTTTCCTGCTCCTGTTCAACAACATATGACTGGTACCACATGTATTGTCTGTGTCTTTGTTTGTTGCCCTTCCTTGGTCCCAGTAGGTAGTAGCTATCCCCAGGCTGTCATCAGGGGTGCGGGCCAGTTCCTCTGGTCGGCACTAAACTGACCTTGCGGTCAGCACCTTTAACTCAACCTTAGCCACAGCAATGTGGCCTAGGGGTAGCCAACACAAGCTAGACTCCATACCACACTCTGCGAACCCCAGCATCTCACCTACTGTCAACTTCCCTGTTGTGTGCCTTTTATTAATGCCAGTGTTGTTGTATACTGATCCAGAGTTTTTGGTATATTATTAATAGTAGTATTCTTCTCTGTGGAGTTGGTCCTCCATAGAGCACTGTTACAAACCGCTTACATTGGGTGACCCTGGTGACACCTATACTCTATGAATTGTACCCTATGTGAGCATTACATACCCCACTGGCATTCACAGGGTTAATCCCACTAAAACTAACATCATCCATTCACAATAAACACTTACATGTAATCCTAATGTCCAGCAGGGTCTTCAGCATCCTGGTCATCACTGTCAGTCTTCTTCTTTAACCTTCTATCTTTTTCTTCCTTTGTCCTCTTCATATGTATCTTCTGTCTTCTTATCTTCTTTTTCTCAAATATCCACTAGATCTATGATAAAAATAAAAAGGTTGAAATTAGTCACTTTTCACTGAAAAATCCCAAATGTCAGTCCATGATGCCCCCAAGAAATATCCAAACACAAGTCCATGATGAACAATATAATAGGAAATACAAACATTCATGATGCCCCCCCGATAATTAATTACTGATGCCTCCATCCCCACCGCTGCTGCGGCTGGTGTTGGCAGCAGGAAAAAAGATCAAAAGACCCACCCCCTTTGTTACCTCTCGGGCCATTGCCAGAGCCATAATGAGGGAAAATTGAACAGAGACTGGTTTTCATATGGTATCCGTTCAAATGGTTCCCACTCTATGATTGGCTGGGATGTGTGCTTATACACCTCCCAGCCAATCAGCTTCTAGTGGGTTTCTTCATCCCCCCTCTAGAAGTTGATTGGCTGGGAGGCACTGGGAATTATTTTGGGGGGGGGCATCATGAACATATGTATTTCACATTATATTGTGCATCATAGAATTGTGTATGGATATTTCTTGGTGATATCATGGACTGACATTTTGGACTTTTCAATGAAACATGGCAAATTTCAAACTTTTTATTTTTATTATAGAATCAGCGGATATTTGTGAAAAAAGAAGATAAGAAGACATAAGATACAGATGAAGAGGACAGAAGATGAAGAAGATAGAAGATTAGAGAGGAAAACTGACAAAGAATGACAGGTAAGTGTTACATCTATGGGGTAGGGGTATTAGGAGAGTGCTAGGGCTATTTTTTTACTTTATTTTTCAGGTTAGGGGTAGTGTAGGGTTAGTGTTTGGGAAGTGGGGGGAGGGTGACTATTTTGAGCTCACTCTCATTGTTTGACTGTGTCAAACTGGGAGAGTGGCTATTTTCCTTTGATGTTCTCACAACTCACACTATTTATGGTTTTGGCCACCAATATCTGTTGGTCCAGCTATAGGATAGCCACGGTACACAAGTGGGTTTCTTGTTCGTGGTTTATTTTTCCCTTACCGACTGTTTTACCTGTGGGAATAGTATCAAGCTCCTTATTGTAAAAAAGAAAAAACCCTTCCTCTGCTGAAGTTGCATCCTGCTTTCCTCTAATCATAAGGGGTGGCCCCTAATTATTTTTTACGGCCTTGGAATGAAAAACTCACTAGAGGGATCTTTGTACTGAACTTGCATATACTTACATAATTTACCAAGATCCCCTCTTAGGCATCTTTTTTCTAGAGTAGATAAATCAATTTTGGCTAGACGTTCTTCATACTTCATATCCTCTTTTCTCTAAATTAATTTTTTTGCTCTTCTCTATACTCTCTCAAGTTTAGAATATCCTTTTTCAGAACTGATACCCAAAACTGTACTGCATGTTCAAAGTGAGGTCTTACCAACGATTTGTGCTGTGCCAAAATTATCCACTCTTGCTTCAAAATACTTTTTACTCAAGACAGCACTTTGTTTGCATATGCTACTGTTTGACTCGGATAACTGTTTGCAAGTTTACAGTTTACATGGACAAGTAGTAGGTAAATTTATGGGGAGGGAAGATCTCAGAATTTGTACACGTGTCTGTGCCTCTTAAAAAATAATGCTTTGCACACCATTCTGGCACTTGAACAGTTAAAACTTAGGCAGGAACACAGGGGCAGATACCTGAGTTCTGTTAACTCTTCTACACATCAGCTGTCACCATCAGCACACATTCTAAACTTCCTCTGAGTACAAAGATAGACTTAGAGCAGGTGTTATTTTAGTGCTAATGTGTGATATCTGATGAATAAAAGCAAAATGCAGCATTCACCATGCTCAGCAGCTGAAATTCAAGTACCTGCCCCAGACTTCCTAACAAAGTTTTATATATTTGAGTGCCAGAAGATTGCACAATGCACAAGGCCCATTGTGGCTTTCTGTTCACTCAACTCATGCTAAATAGCATGAGAAATGGGAACTTCAAGCAAATCTTGCCGAGATCGATGTTTGATACAGTGTCAAACATTGATGGAGAACTAGTTTCACAGTCGTCCACCCCACATCCTCCCAAACACAACAACAAAAAGTAACCCCCCATTACACCTAACACTACCAGCACAATACCAGTCCTAATGCTAACATGATGACGTGCATCCATGACCCCTCCATAGAGACGCTAATTGGTTGTGAGGTGGGTTAATCTAGAGTATGTTCTGCACCCTGTGTAACCCCACATCCCAGCCAATGGGAGCGTGGAAAGTAATTTGAACAGAGATTGGCCATTTAAAAGCCAATCCTTGTTCATATTTTCTTCACATTAACTTGGGCAACAGTCCAAGCAGGACCAAATAAAGAGGATTTTTTAAAAATGTATTAGAGCTGGTGGCATCAATGGGGAATTAGGGTTTTCATTTTCAATGTTTATTTTATTTAGTGAGAAGATGCAGAGGGACCAAGGAGTAGAAGACACAGTTGGACCTCCAACATCAAGGTAAATGTGTTGCTAGTTACAAGTGAGAGGAGGGAGCATGGGGCATAGGTGAGTGTTAGGATTGGGAGGGGGGGTAGTTAACCCTTTGCAATGCATTGCATACTCCCTGTCACCCAACAGGTTATTTTGTGATGGTAATGTTTTTGGGGGGTGGGGTGGTAGGGGACGTTTTTGTAGACCTGGATGACTTCATATGTGTACCGTCTGGAGCTCTTTTTGGCACCAATGCAGGTTTTACTGGGCCCAATAGAATCAAGCTCCAGATGTCAAGCATTTGCAACCATACATTTTTGCAAATGCAGGGTAAGTGTACATGATATATAACCATTTAAGGACCCTTCTGGCACTCAAAAGGTTAAAGACTAGAAGGGTATGTAACACATCCATATTGAAGATGGACATAAAATTTAAAGGGATGGTAATATTTCACAATAAAAGCAGATCCAATTAATCTTCATAGTATTTGTGTCATGGAAAGGGTTATTTAAATACTGTCAGAGTTGTAGTTCAAGAGTAATTGAATAATAAAGTATCCCCCTCCCTCCCCTTTTACCTAGTGTAAGCCACCTCCCCTCAGATGTGGAATATGGTACTGGGACCACACAGATCACAGCAAGGGACAATCTTCTTACTGTGAGAACAATGAAAACCCGGTCCCCTCGAACAGATATCTATTATCTACCATTACATGTGATGGATCATATATTGTCTGTCGATAATTATGCCAATTATGCCATTCAATTTCTCCCCATTAAATTTGTTGATCTCTGTCTTATGCTTTTTATGCTAATAAGTCTTTGTACTTCAATACTGCTGCACCAATTTCCACTTCTTGTAACTGTACTGTAATTTGAATTGCTTCAAAAAAGTTTTGGAAACAGGAAAAAATAATCCTTACCCCTTGACAGGTTTTTCAGGTTTGTCCATTATGCTAATTGAAGATTGTCCCTCTCTGCAAGCCATCTGGACACCTCTTTTCTGTCCTGAGGTGAGCAGTGTTACATCAGTAAAAGGGGCAGGAGGGGGATACTTTATCATTCAATTACTCTTGAACTACAACTCTCTCAGTATTGAAATAACACTCCCCATGGCCCAAATATTATGAAGATTAATTGGAGCTGCTTTTTATTTTGAAGCATTACTATCCCTTTAACTACAAAGATGGTGAACACTTAGCTGTGATTTTATCCAATAAAAGTCATTTTTGAATGATGACTTCAAAATGTTGTTTTTTTTGTAGTAAAATGACCATTAATTATTTTCGGAGTGATCTAAGAATTAACTCATTTGTGTTTTAACTTTGAACCCCCTCTGCACATTGACAGAGTGTAAATGGAATGTACCATGGCTTTTTACTTGCTGTAACCTTGTGCCAGATGGGTGTTCAACTCATTGCTAAATGTAAATAGCATTAAAAGGTAAATATCATTCACATACATTATCCCCTTTATAAGTGACACACTCAACTTATAACTACTGTGTTTTCCAAATTAATGTATTTTTTAAGGTTACCATGGTACAAAGACAAGAATTTGGGGAATGCTTTATATGTTTATTTTCCTAGCAAATGCTGTCCAGTGTGCTTCTAAATGCTGCGTCCAGTATGCTTTTAATTACTGGAGAAAAAGAACTTCACTAGGATAAAAGGGGGGATACTAATGTGGAATAAGGTACCCTATTTAGGGTAAAGAACATTCAAATCAATAGGAATTTAGGGACTGTGGCCAATATTTACAAATGCACACTGAATTTATTCTGGAGTAAACCAACTGCACCACAGGGGACAAATAAAAAATTCCCTTTAAATTAAATTGGGCTTTTAACCCATCAAATGCTGGAGATGTTGCCAATACATTCAAGGGATTAAAAAGCTCTAGTCAAGTTCATGGTAATTTAGGAATTCATATCTGTCCCCTATGGTGCAGTTGGTTTACTCCAGAATAACTCAAGCTTGCTTTTATAAACATTTATGGGCCTTTGTTCCATAGAGTGCAACTGTTCTGTCCAGAATAAATAAATAAATATATATATATATATATATATATATATATATATATACATATATATATATATATATATCCTATAATATAAAGTCCAGATGTATGTTTGTCAGATGCAGTCATGCGCAGTAGAGACTGCCCGAACGCACAGAATGCTGGCCCGTGTACATTGGCTTTTACACTAGTACATATATATACATATATACTGTATGCAAAGTTTGATAACACACCAAGTACCCTACGTGAGGCAAGTCCTAACCTTACTTATTTTGCTTTGTCTTGTGAGCTGAATCTCTCCTGAACCAATAGAAGCTGGTTAAACTAACAATTATTAGAATCCAGATCCAGGGTTTGGTAAGCATATCTAATGAAAAAAGTACATTTAACCCTTTAAGTGCCAGAGGGGTACACAATGCATTGCTTTGCAATGTGTTGCGTACCCCTCTGGCACTCAAAGGGGTAAACAGCTATACAGAAACCATATTTTAGCTAGAAGCAAGAAATGCTGGAGAATTAGTGTGCATTGTATACCAAAAGTTATCCACCCCCCCCCCCTAAGCTAGGGCTACAACGGTTCCTGTGCAACCCTGCAGTATCTTTCATAAGCTTATGGTTGCTCTCATAAGCACCTATTATACAGAAATGAGTTCTCAGCCATTGACATATTTAAGCTGAAAAAGCCTAAGCCTATGGCAGCATTTTGGCAGGGGGCAGCAGACTGGGCAGTTTTGCCATTTTGAGCCTATATCCATATTTAAAGGAAAATTCATGATTTTAAAAAATAACAGTTTGGAGGCCCAAGACTTATAGCATCCTCATAGGCACTCTTTTTGCAAAGTGAACATACCCAAATGGTCTTTCTCCATTATTCGAATTTCCTAATCTCTCTTAACCTTTAGCTAATAGTTATTTGTATTGGCCTTGGTATGTTTGTTTGCATGTAATCATCCGTGCTTTTATGTCTTTAAGGAAAGGGGAGTGGCCTTTAAACGGGGCTAGATAAATTGAAGGATTTGGCAAAGTGTGTATGGTTGGTTGCAAACACTTCATTGAGTCTAGAGCAGCAGAAAACCCAGTCACTGGTGCCAACCCTAGATAAGTAGCACTCGTTAACCCATAAAGTTTTGATGCTTCATTTATAAAGATGCTTCACTTTTTACTAATCATTGGATTATCTTAGAATTACACATTTTCTATATGTTTTTCAGTTCCTTTGGTTTTTTCAAGATGGGATAATTGCATTTAATCATTGTTTAAAACAGTAGCTAACACAAGTCACACAGTGACCTGTACATTTCCATTACAATAGATCAGTTGTAGATGGGGGGTAATGACCCTTTCCAAGATCAGGAAATGAAAACTGTTGCAAAAGATAACACTGCCCCTGCTGCTTTGCTAGCAGGAGGTACCGATGGTGATTGATCACAAGAGATGTCTTCAAACTAATAGATTAGATTGCTGTTCCAAGTCCTGGGTTAGGCAAAGTTAATCACACTACTACTGGTGTTGTCAAAATGTCCTACTTTCCTCTCTCAGCTGGGCTGATGGTATTGTTTTTACTCAGTCCCCCCTTATTATTTTATAGGTATTGTATTAAAATGTCTAATCAGACATTGAGATGCTGTACTATCATCACAGCAGCACTTAAAAAAAGAGCTAGATAAATATTTTCAATAGTGAAAATATTAAATGATCCAGTTACGCTCCGTTGGTTGTGTGTGTGCTTAAGTTGAATGCCAAAACACATAAAAGGAAAAATAATACTCTGGAATATTAATGTAAGAAGATATGAAAAAAAATACAGTTGATTCATACAAAATTAATTTATTTTTATGTTTTATAGGAAATGTGAATTTTTTTTGTAAAGGTTTATCATTTTGAAACATTTATATATTTTATCCAATACTTTATTTGCAAAAATGACATACAGTATATTTAAAAAAATATTCTGCCTAATCATACAATAATTCCACTATAATTCTTTGAAGCCGATAATTCAGAATTTATGTAGATGATAAAAATTCACCCATTACCATGCCTGTCATGAACATTTTTTACAGTCTATTAAATACATAGAATAAAATTGGAAGATAAGCACAAACTCCCAAAATTAAATGCAGAAGCACATCAAAAATTATCTCAAACTAAAATATGATATTTGGTCAATTTAAAGATAGTAGTCACCATATAATCGGTATAATTAATAATATAAAAAGACTGAATAGGAGATATCTCAGAAAAAAAACATTGTGGAACTTCAGGGTATGCACCACAGGATATGACTGCAATGGTACGTACCAGCAGACAATCTTTGCCGCTACTAGGACTTTAATACCAGCAAGCTACCTATGCCAGCCCCATAGCATGGGCAGGAAAATGGTGAAGAATCATGCCATTTCTTCTACAACTGTTTTTAAATAATAATAACTAGTATTTATATAGCGCCTTTCTCCCAGTGGGACTCAAAGTGCTTTCAGTGCACGCTCTCAGAATTAACCGAATCAGCATATAATATATGTTATTATTACCCAATCAATGGTATTCATTTATCGACCTTGGAAGGATGAAGAGCTGAGTTGACCCTGCTGGGATTCGAACCTGCAACCTTGTGGTTTGAAATACATTGGGTTAAGCAATACATACTGGAAAGGAACGCCCAGAAATGCCCAAAGACGGTACTCCCCTTATCCTCCCCTTGGACCAAGCAGTATTAAGGAGAGGAACTTTGATGTATATAGTTTCATAAATTGACATTACACAGGTGTAGAGTTTAAAATTGATTCAAGCATCTGATTTAGGGTTTGATGCTATGAACAGCGCTAAAAGAGTTGTTAGGAGCCAAAGGAGGTCATTGCGGCACACACACACACACACAGTTGCAGGGCCGGCGCCACCTATAGTCGAGGTAGGCACCGGCCTAGGGCGCACATTCTCTGGGGGCGCAGTGGGGCCTGGGCTTGCCCCCTTACTCACCACTTACTGCCCAATTCAGTGGCATAGCAGGGGGGAACCCAGAAAATGTTAGCCTGCCCGACTTTGACAGTAGGGACACGCAGCTAGGCAGACACGGTGCATACTTGGTGTTTCTTCATTGGTCTGGATGTCACATTTAAACTTGCGCTGTCCTCAGAACAAGTTTTATAGTGGCGCCCAGAAAGATGAAGAAACCCTCAGCATGTACCAAGTCTGCGTTGCCGCGTATCACATGGTCCCGGTTGCTCTCAATGTGGGCAATGGGGGAAAAGAGACTGGAGACATCATGGAGAAGTTGAACTCAAGAGGTAATAGGAGAAAAATGAGGAAAGAGGGCATCAAGGGGGGGGAAGAGGCAAAAGAGGGTCAGTCAAGACTATAGGGGGATAAAGTCAAAGGGGGAGAATGAGTCAAAATGGGGGGTCAAGAGGGGATAAAGAGTCAAAAGGGGGAAGAAAGAGTCAAGGGGAGATCAAGAGTTTCAAGGGGGAAGAGAGTCTAAGGGGGAATAAACAGTCAAGAGGGGGATCAAGATACAGACGGGGAAGAGAATCAAAGGGGGCATCAACAGTCAAGAGGGGGAGAAAGAGTCAAAGGGGTGGTCAAACAAATTAACACACTGATACACAAAGATAAGCAGAAACACTGATACACATACAGACGAGCATACACATTGTCACTCTGATACACATATAGAGAACATACAGTCTGACATAATGATACACATATAGAGAAGAAACACGCATATACTTATATACTGATATCCTTACAGAGACTCACACACACTGACACGCTTGTATACATACAGGGACACACATTGACACACACATACACATATAGAGAACACACACACAAATTTACACTTTTACACATATATGGAACACACAAACACACTGACACTTATACAGGGGCAGGGCATAAAGGGGTAGGACACAAGAGGCAGAGCCAAGGGGCAGCAAAATTAGGTTTTGTCTAGGGTGGCAAAAATCCTTGCATCAGCCCTGCACAGTTGTACCATTGGAATTCTATGGCTTCACCAACATCCACTGCAACGAGCATTGGTGGCCAAAACTGATGTCGTGTCCAAACATGGGTGTCCGTAGGGGGGGCGCTTGCCACCCCTACAATTACCCCCTCCATATAAACAAAGGAGCTGGATAGGCTAGTCTGGGGGTCATATTATGGCTTTGCCCCCCCCCCCCCGGAAAAATTTCTACAGACACCACTGGTCCAAATGTTAATTGCAGCTATATGTACCCACAACACACGCTAAATCGAGTGAGTTGTGGGAACATTAAGGGACACTAGCCAATGCTTATTGTTTGACACAGTGTCAAACAAAGAGATCAAGCTCAAAACAAGGTCACCCTCAACCCACCTCCCAAACACCAACCCTACACTACACCAACATGAACAAGAAAGTGAACAAATACTAGCCCTAACACTATCCTAAAATGCCTACCCCATAGGTCTAATACTTACCTGTCATCCACTGTCAGTCTTCTTCTGTCATCTTCTATCTTCCGTCTTCTTCTCATCTTCATTCTTCATATTGTTATCTTCTTGCTTTTGATATCTCTGCTGCTACTACAATAAAAAAAGGTTGAAATCATAGATGCCTTCCCAGAAAAAAATCCAATAGATAAGTCCATGATGCCCAAAATAAATCCAGTATTTAAGTCCATGATGTCCCAAATAAATATAAAAAATGTATCCATGATGCCCCAAATAAATTCAAAAACATATGTCCACAATGCCCTCCAAACATATGCCATGAATAAGTCCATAATGCCGCTGCCAGAAAACAGGTCAAGAAAGCACCCCCCTTAGTTACCTCTAGGCACCTTAAGCGAGCCATACTGATGGAAATTTTAACAGAGAGTGGGTTTTTATATGGCTAGTCTCTGATAAAAATGGTTCCCACACTACAGTTGGCTGGGATGTTTGCTTAATCACCTCCAAACCAATCAGCTTCTAGTGGGTTTTGTCATTACCCCACTAGAAGCTGATTGGCTGGCAGTTGCGTAATAACACATCCCAGTCAATTGTAGCATGGGAACCAATTACTTCAATGCACTAGTTGTCACATCCTTTTACCTCTTGAAATAAAATAAAAATAATAATAAACTCCCACTGCCACTGTTATTAAAATTAAAAGGTTCAGTAATCCTTGACAATGTAGAAAAGTAATCTGGCTTTGGCTTATATACTAACCACTGCTTATCTTTATTACCAACCTCCTACTGGCAAGGATGTAGGGTTAGATTGGGCACTTAACATGTCCTAGAGTTATCTTCCCTCACAGCAATCAGACAACAAGGAGGGGTCATACTTGAATGAGATGTGGACCCTTCATCTAGTGGCTGATTGGATAAAGCCTTTCCAATAGGTACATAAAGACTGATTTTGAGGTTCCAGAACCAATTGCAATCTATTTGTTTTTAGTTTTAATTTGTTTACTTCCTCTCACTTAGGGAAGAAGCAGCCACACAGAACTAATGAAGGCATCCTGGAACTGCTTCTTTGGTTTGTATTTAAATCAACATGGGGTCTATGGAGCTTAAAATGTATAGCATGGAAGAAAGGAGGGAGAGGGGTAACATGATAGAGACCTTTAAATGTATTAAGTAATTTAATATAGCTCAGAAGGGAAGCATTTTTTTTGTAAAGAGGAATGCTAAAACAAGAGTTCACGATCTACAGTTAGAGGGTAGAAAATTCAGAATTTGTGTAAGTACTGCTTTACGGAAAAGGTGATAAACTCATGGAACAGCCTCCCAGCAGATGTTGTAGGGACAAATAATGTTATGGAATTCAAAAACGCCTGGGACAGAAATAAGTCTATTCTGAAAACTATGTAAGACTGTATGTTTCATTAGACAGAGAAATGGGTAGACTGGATGGGCTAGATGGTTCTTTTTTTGCCTTCAAAATCCATGTTATTATATGCAGCCCATATTAATTTAGTTAGTTGTAAATTAAACACACACCATTTGTGTTCCCTTCCTTTAACAAAAAACATAACATGGAGTCTCAAGTTCTATGTTATTCTATGGAGCCAATGCATTAAGATTCTCCAACTTTAGAGATCTTAGTGCATTGTCTCCATATAATAACATAGGAATTGGAGAGATTGGAATACTGGAGAAGTCATCTCCACTTCATCACCTCTTTGTCACCTCTTCATCAGACCTTAGTGCATCTCCCACCAATTATGCAATGCATTCCCAGCCAATTCAGCAATGCGGGGGGTTAATTATGGACCCGGTTTAGCTAGTGGGGGATGGATGGTTTTTAGTGTGTACTTTTTTGAAAATTAACCCTCCCCCCCTTTTGCCAGTGAGTTTGCAGCACATCGGACAGAAATGCACTGCAAGCTCTCTGACATTGGAGTGGTAAAGGGGGAATTGGAGGAGTGTAAGGATGGTGTTTGGGTACAGCTGGGAATACCTGGGGGCTATGGTGGTCATAGGCTTTTGCAGTTGAGTAGGCATTTTTCCCAGCCTCTGCAGCCCTAAGCAGCTAGGCCCAGAAAGGCCTCTCCATCCACAAAAGGGATCATTGCAAAGGCCATTCTGCCACAATATCATGGGAGAATGACCATTTGTAATGCCTATTTTTTTCCTATTTCAGCGGAGTTTTCTATGTATCCAGAATTGCCAAATTCAGTATACATGGAGGTCAGAGTGTAATGTCAAGAGTCAGGAAAAACTAAAAAAAATATTTTGGATTATTTTGTCAAATGGAATTCCATTATGAGAAAATGGAATCTTGGCCTATGGGCAGTTTTCTCCAAATTACCTCCTAGACTATAATGTACATTTTTTAAATAAAATCCAACAATAACTTTTACTAAGCTAGACACACAAGCAAATATCATCTGACCCATTGTTTTATACCCTGCAGTTAGAGGGAGCAACACTACTGAAAATGTAAACACGCATGGAAAAATAAAGTTAACTTAAGAAACATAATACAAAAATAATAATGTTCAAATAAAATTTTTATATTCATTTTCTGTTTTATAAGTAATTTCATAGAATTTGTTATATCTTTGTGGAAACAACGGGTTTTGGTACTCAATATAAGTATAAAAAACACCTAATCAGTATGCATGACATTTCTGTGTCATTTGATGCAATTGGTTCACAACCCTATGCTCAGGACTGTCTAACAGGCCAGGTCTTAAATGGATAGTAATACTTGCAAATTACTAATCCCCATATTGTAGCTTTGTTGAAAAGAAAATTATTGGCCCCAGTGTCATCTCTCATACCCTTATGGTTTGAGAGATGATAGCGCTCAAAGTTCCCCCTCCCTCCCCCTTCCTTGACTGAATACTGACTGCAGGGGAAGCTGTCGTACGACAGTCTTATGTGCTTCAGACTGCTCTGCAGCAGAGCCGAGATTGCGTTTATAAAAAAAGAATTCTTTCACTGAAACGGTCTTCTGCATGTGCTTGGTTTGCAAACACATGTAGAAGACTGTTTTAGTTAAAGATTTCTTTTTTATAAACGCGATCTCTGCAATGCTGCAGAACGCCTGATGCAAGTAATACCGGATATCCATACCTGGGAACTCTCCGGATTTGCCCCGGAGACTCCGGTTTTGGCACTGATTTACCGGGTCTCCGGGACAGAGGCTGAGTTCTCCGGATGTGGGGAGTTTCTATTGAAACTCAACCCACTTCCACTTTTTCCCCCGGTGTAGCTCCTTCCCCCCAGCCTTCTTTTAATTCCTCCCCCGGCACTCATGTTAAGACCCGCCCCTTTTTGACGCTATACGCGTCATTCTTCACAACACCCATGGCAGCAGAGGACTCCCCTCCAGGGAGACAACAATAAGAAGTTCCCAGGTATGCGGATATTCCTGCAGTCAGCGTTCAGTCAGGGAAGGGGGAGGGTTTGAGAGATGACACTGGGGGCAATAAGTTTCTTTTTAACAAAGCTACAATATGGGGATTAGTAATTTGCAAGTATTACTATCTCTTTAAGGATTTCCCTGTTTACGTACAGGCGAGTTAATCAGAGGCTCAATCATTTAATTGGCTTTACACTGTATTGAAAGGCAAACTAACATAACAAATATAGACCAAAATTGTAATAAAATGTAGTTGTTCACAGAATACAATTTAATTGTCAGTAATGGAATAAAACAAATATCCACATTTGTACTGTTTTTATGATAGCATGCAAAACAGAAAACTATATGAAAAAAACACACCGAAAAATATTCAGAAAATGAGAGATCGAAGTTTAATACCAATCTCTTGACAAAATTCTTTTCCAGTCACTTCATAGCTTGTAAGACATAGAAATGCACCAAAACAAAAAGAAAAATTGAAAAACAGACTAAACGAAAGTAGAGAACATATTCAAGGGATGTTTACAATATATAAAACATTACATTTTTGAAAGCTAGAATAGTAGCACCAGACTGGAAATAGGAGATTAACTGTCATATGTATCAGGATTGAGGAAGATTATAAGGCAATCAAAGCCTATTGTAGATATAGATCTTGATGGTTCTTAAAAATATATATAGTATGTAAACATTTATCTTTCATTTCATGTCATGTCTTCTTATGAAATGCCAATACAAATTATTATACAAAAAAATTTTCAGAAAACAGTATGAAAAGAATATTTGAAAATAAGGTTCATATAAAAAATGAAAAGGTGCCAGATAAATAGAGTTAAAAACTTGTTGAAGACAACAAAAACGTCAGCACACCAAATAAACAATTATACTTATATTTAGTAGAAGAAAAGTTAGAAGAAATATTATATAATTGAGTTAATATATATACAGTTAAACTATACTCGCATCTGTAAAAACTCTCTGTTACCTGAAGCCTAAAATCTAGTCTTACATATGTCCTGTGAAGGCATTTATTCATATTTTGAGCATGGATCTCATCAGCACAGCACTCCTGATAGTGCCTTAAACTTGATAGTACAGTAATGTCTGAAAACTCTCAGAGATAAACATCTTTCTGAATAGAATAGCTGTGGGTATAACATTCAGTACATTTATAAATTAACTAAGCTATTGTCATTCATTATAAAAAAAACACAACCAAATGGTGCCTATATAGGAAAGCTTAGACCTGCATTTGAAACGTATTGGATAACTTTTTAGGGATCTAGGCCTTGATTAAATTTACACTGCTAAAACACCCATTAGGGAAAAAATGGCTAATGGCCCATACACAAAATGTGTCACAGGAGCCATTCAATTGCCCAATTAACTGAAACCACAAAAAAAAATGTTTGGCCACAGAACCTGACTTGTGGCCAAACATCCATCATGTGCTTTTGAAACACTGTCAAGCACAAAGTGTGAACTTAAACACAGTCACCCTCCTATACTACCCCTAATGGTAAAGTGCAACAATACTAGCCCTAACACTAGCCTAACACCCAGATCTATGTTATACTTACCTGCCATATACTGTACGTCTTCTTCTGTCATCTTCTATCTTCTTCTTTCTCTTCATCTTCCTTCTCTTCATCTTCTTGGGGAAAAATATTATTATGCAGAATGGATTTGGACAATATTTTATTCGTATTGGACCCAACATTATTTGTTATTATTGGAATACTGGCACATATTAATCCTTTGAGTGCCAGAGAGGTATGCAATACATTGCTCTGCAATGTTGCGTACCCCTCTGGCACTCAAAGGGTTAACAAATGCATCACTTGGACAAATATATGTAAAAAACTATTTTACTGTGATATCTTTATGAAACAAAAGAAGAGAAGGCATACTATAAGAAGACAGAATATGAAGGGAAATAAAGAAGATGGAAGATAGAAGATTCAAGAAGACAGTAGCTGATCAGTGTGCTGTAGACCACGCTGGACATCAGGATTATAGGTAAGTATCTCTTTTCAGGTGATGTTTTTTTAACTTAATCAGATTAACACTGTAAGCGTCAGTAGTGTAAGTAAACCCCAGTGGCACTCATAGGGTTAATTCTACTAACATTTTTAAAGGGATAGTAATACTTCGTTTTTTCTTTATTTTATTCTGTAGGCATTAAAAAAACATGAAGAATGATATAAGTCTTATCTCTCAAAGCTTTATAGTTTATGAGATATTCACAAGCAAAGTTTCCCCCTCCCGCCCCTTTTACCTAGTGTAAGCCATCTCTTCTCAGATGTGGAATGCAGTCCATAGACCAGACAGATAACAGAAGGGGACACTCTTATTCCTATGAAAACAATGAAATCCCTGCCCCCCTTGAGAAGCTTTTCAGGTTTTTCCCTTATCTTAATTGAAGATTGTCCCTCTCTGCAGTCTACCTGGGCACCTCCCTTCGGCTCTGGCTGAACAGTGTGACATCAGTAAAAGGGGCGGGAGGGGGACACTTTGTCATTGAATTACTCTGGAACTACAACTCTTACAGAATTGAAATAACACTCTCCAAAGTCCAAATACTATGATGATTAATTAGAGCTGCTTTTATTATGAAACATTACTATCCCTTTAACACATTTTATTCATACTTTGGATGTACTGATATGAGGCTTAGGGCCCCATATCAATACATCCACTGATCACGTAGGTTTTTTTTTTTTCTTTTTTTCCACTTCCTGCATAGGCAGGTTTAAACATCTGTTAGGGGACTCTGAACGAATTTTTTCTGCCGGTATTTGTTCATAGTATTGCTTACCTTGCTTGAAAAAATGCAGGTCGGTGTACTTTTTCGTGACGGGGTGGGGGTTAATTTGAGGCCTTAGAATTAAATTAAGTTTCATTACAGATGCTGGCTAGTAAGGATGGGTAAAATTTTTCACCTTAATCCAAAATTGGTGAATAATGGCACTTCCCACTTGGAGGAAAATTTCACTTGAAATGTGCCGTTTTTCCTTTTTTTTTGCATTGAATTTATACAGAACTCATGGCAAATATTATTTTATTTCTCAAAGACAGAGTGTAAAAAGGGTATGAGGGTGCCTGTGTTGGGGAAAGAATCAGTTGAACAGGGAACTATTTTTTTGGGGGGGTGTTGACTGGTATTTGGGGGACAGGTAATAAAAAAAATTTAATTAAAAATGAAAAAAAGTAAGAAAGTGGTACGTAATGTGAAAGAGACAGGGACCCCCTGGTGTAAGCTGTGACTGGGGCAGACTGACACTTGACGGGATAGAGTATTTTACAGAGGATGATTTATAGGACTCGTTATTAGAGGCCCAAGCCCAGGCGAAACATTGATTTGTAGAACTTAGACTTATTCCAGGCACAGGCCCTGAGAAAACATTGATTTGTTGTAGGACTTAGGGCCGTATGTTCAAATGGATAATGACAAAAAATTGTCATATGAAAGACAAAAATAAGTCATTGAATGCATGAACTACATATTTTTTATAGAGTATACAACAAAAAACTAGTAATGTCCGTTGTGTACGAAACAACTCCAGAATTGGCGGGCAAAGGGGCAGGGCAAGGGCGTGGCTAAACTATTTTCTAGTGTCGTATAGTGGAAAAATTTTCGTAAATAACGACAAAAAATTGTCTTTCAAAAGACAACATTTGTACGTTAAGAAAAAAGTGGAGGGAATGTGTTCTGAATGTGAGAATTTTTGTCTTTAGTTAAGACATTTTTTAAGAGAAAAAAACACCCTACTGGCCTAGAGCCAGCAGGTCATGTTGTGGTGGGCATTTGACACTGGCCACTGTCACATGCCCTGGTGCCATTATGGAAATTGTGACTGTTGTTCTTGCTGCTTGTACTGAGTTGTTTAAGCAGCAGGATGATTAGGCTGCTCAAAGGCATTGGGATCAACAGCAGCAGTAATATGGGTGATGGATGAACATGGTTCCACTTGCAACTACTATCTCCACTGATGCTCCTAAGGCAGTAGCAGCACCACAGCTAGCCAGCACCACTTTGAGTATAAGTGGAGAGCAGGAATTGTGCCTCTCATCAGCAACTGCAAGGTGTACAGTGTGTGTGGTAAATAAGGGAAGGACTGGGAACAATGGGCACATCTGGACTCACTTCAAACACCTGGCACAACTCTATCCAAACACATGACGCTTAGGGTCCCCAGTGTGAAATCAGCCTACCAGAAACCAAGTACTGCTGCTGTTACAATGCCCCTTGTCAACTCCGCGCTAAGGACACATGACAACTTGCAGACAGTTTAATAATAATAATGAACCCTCCCTGCCACTAGCTTAGCATATTCTGCAGGATGGAATCTCCTCAGATGCCTCTTGATGCCCTCCATTACAATGTTATGTGTGTTCATTGCACCACACAGTATGCAATGGGTGGAAACTAACTGCCACATTCTGACATATACTGAATGGCTATGGGGGGAGGTAAAGATGATTGTGGTGGATCACCAGAAGGTGTAGTTCCTGAATCTTCCTCATAACTATTAATTTAATCACCTCCTCCCTCACTCCTAACACTCTGAGTCTGTAGCTGCTGGGCATTCTTAGTACTAGTAGTAGTGGCTGGACTGCTTGGGGATGGAAAGTGTGACTTAGGGTCCGCTGCTGTCACATTTGTCATCATTTCTTCCTTCCCCTCCATCCTGAGAATCACAAGCCACCCTAGCAGGTGCAGCACTGACATCATACTAAGCAGTGGCAGCACACAGCTGACCTGTCCTGCTCACACTACAACCCTCTTCTTCCTCTTCTCTTAACAAAAATGTCCCAAAGATCCCTAGGGGTGGTGTAGGGGGACTGGCCATCCTTGGGTCTGGGGAATCAGGGCATCCAGACCTTTCAATGCTCTTTGTAGTCACTTCCTCCTACTCAGACTCATTGGATGCACGATGGTCCTTTCAGCTACTCTTTTTATTATTATTCCACATACTCATAGTGATAGCAGTCAGAGCCTCTTCTGCCTCTTTTTTGCTTCTAAAATCACAGCTTAACAACCTAGTACCCCCTCTCTCTCTCTCTCACTATAACTGCTTGTATTGTGTATTACTTCCTGGAAAATGTTGTGTTTTTATAGAGAAAAGGCAAAAACATGTAATTAAAGGGGAGAAAATGTTCTAGACGTTGAAAAAACAGTAGAGACATCTTCAATACAATGCAGAAGAGTCAAAGCAATTTTCATAGTATTACAAAACTGATTTTAATCTAGGGAAAAGGTAGCACTGTGTTAGCCAGTATAGTAGATGGGATTCAGTGTTCTTTTGTAACAACAAACTCACAAGCGTAAAAATAAAGGTGATACTTTTTAATGGCTGACCATTAGCCATTAAAAGTTATCAACTTTATATCACTCTTGTGAGTTTTTTTTTTTTTGCTACAAAAAACTAATTTTAGTCATTATTAACCTTTTGACTGCATCCAGAAAAAAATAATCTGAAAATTTAAAGAAAGTAAAATCACAAGAGGAAGCACATTAAAGTTCATGTACTAAGATGAACAAATCTATTCTGGGGCCGGTCAATTGCACCTTAGGAGACAATATCCAATAGTGGACACAAAAATGTAAAAAAAAAAAAAAGAAAAAAAAATAGCATTATGAGCAAAAATAAATTCAACTAAATCTATTGCTGTGTGCTAGGTGAGTATTTTATTAGTACATTACTCTGAATATATTTCCCCCCTCCTTTCCTCCTCTTGAAGGTGAAAACATAAGAGGTCATTGTGTTTTGTGAAATACTTAATACAATATATGCTCTTAAAGTCAAACTGCTAAATTACAAGAGCTTAACACACCTGTAGTGAGTTAAAGGGCACCAAATGTTTGCTAAGTCATGTGTACTCTGAAGTCACTAGTGGTGTAAATCGGGTTATAATCAGAAAAGACATTTGTGAGGGAATATTGACATAAAACACTCCTGAGAATGCAATGAACTATTCACCCAACACTTGCCATAGTGTCTGTACAACATGCTTAATACTGACTTTCTTTTCCTTTCAACATGTTTTCCATATATTCTGGAGCAAATCAAGTATACCAGTAAGGACAGCTAAGAACTTCTTCTATAGCTCCTAGTGATTTAACTGAAAGGTCTACAACACATTGAATATTGTAATTGCAAAGCCATTCATTGCTTGGTTGGGATGTATGAGACTTATGAGTCTCTTTATAACCCACTGATTGCCATAGAAGTATCCCAAGTATTGCATTGCAGTGAGTTGGATACCTCTCTGACACTTACATTTAAGGATTGCAATGCACTGGAAACCTCTGGCATAACCAAAGAGTTAACCCTTGGAGTGCCAGAGAGGTATCCAATACTTTGCATTGCAATGTGTTGGATATCTCTCTAGCACTCAAAGGGTTAAATTAAAGGCCAAGCAACAGATAAAGAAAATAGAAAAGACAAGAAGGGTGAAGTTCTGCATTTTATCATTAATTGGTTTCTCCTCATCTGTATTTTGATTTTAAAAATATATGTATTGGGTTACATGCCCAAATTTCCATTGATTTAAATGGGACTTTAAGTTTTCAAAATATTAAACTTTCCACTGAAATTAAATGGTATTTGTATTTGCTCCTAATGCATGCAGATGTATTCCCACAGAATTGCTTCAGCTCCACTCAGTATATCAACCTCATTGTCCTGTCGTCCTTTAAATATATTTAGCTTTTTTCTTGTGTCGCTAAAAGATCATAAACAATAAAGCAAACCAATATATGTGCTAGATTCAATTTCCCAAGAAAAACATCTACAGTGAGGCTATTTACCACCTCTGTATTTTTTCTTGGCCAAAAATGCAAACCCATTCTGGCCAAGGGAAGAAATCAGAATCCTGAATTACATTTAACAAAAAGAGGGGGAAATAATTAATTAATTCATTAAATAATGAATTAATTAAAAACAGCTTTAAAATCATTTTAGAGCACTGAAAATGCTCAAAAATGAAACAAAAAAAAAAATGAGGCCCTCGAAGTTACAAGGCAAGCAGGAGGACACCGTGATCTTCCTTGGGCAAGATCAGGCAGTAGCCCACCTGGTCCCCTGCCTGATCCCTAGTATCCCCATGCATCCTCTATATTCTTAATTAACTCATCTGTTGCTGGATTGCACCAATTTCCCTGCACCAAGGGAATGGTTAGCAACATAAAAAAACACTATACCCCCCACTCCCAATAACCTACATAACATGAAATTATTATTAAACCAATCCAAGTTTAAAATAATACTCTCATTCTGATTGGCTGGGAAGACTGGTAATATAGGGCATCCAGCGTGCTCCAAAGTAAATGCATCTTCCTCTCAGCAAATCAGTGGCTTGGAAGAAGGGGTCAATAATACATGACCCTTTGTTCATAAGCACCACTCTTTCCTCCAATCATTGCTTGGGAAGAAGGTGTCACATATTACACTTGCATGACCCCTTGCTCCAAGCAAGTGATTGACTCAAAGGAGGAGGTTATTGTAGAGCAGGGATCTCCAACTTTTTCTTTAACAGGAGCTACTTTTAATTGATGAAACATGTAATAAGCTACTCAAAACATTGATTAAAAATCCCTGTAGAAGACAAAACATGTGGCTCTTCAGTGAGACAGATTTTAAGATTGATAGTACTTTCTATCCATAACAACACTATCACAAATTAATATTCATGTTTAAAGTTATTAAAGGGGTTTATTAAATCCTTTAATTAATAAAACAGAAATCTAGCAACTTTTGTTACAATGGGTGAGTGAATATGGAGTCACACTGTGGCTCCTACCCACATATTTTCTACAACATATATATATATATATATATATATATATATATATATATATATATATGTAACTTTTACAAAGCCTGCAGAATAATCTGTAAACAGCTATGGTGGCAATGGGGCAGGAAACCCATGAAAATGCTTTGAGACACTATCTTCTATCTTACTATCAGTTCTCTAACTGACCACTGCTGCAGAAAGCTGTGTCCAGATTGGCTGTAATTACCTGGGGATCAGATTTCAACCCCTGGATCTGTCTCTGCAGGCCATACAGTTTGATAACTGATTGGAGTGGAGGGAGCTACTCCCTGGTAGCCAAAGAGCTACCAGTAGCTTGCGAGCTACCTGTTGGATTCCCCTGTTCTGTAGCATACAGGGCCTCTATTTTAATCCAGTTTCAAGCACAGATCAATTTATTTGTTAAGTTGCCTGGCCATTTGCCCAGGAACAAGTATAAAACCCTTACTATTTGATTGATTGATTGATTGATTGATTGATTTAGTTTGTTTGGTGAACTTTATGTTTTCTTACTTTATGGCTGTGAGGACATGATCATCACTGACACCATGAGACCTCTACATATAGGGTAGTATGTGCATCGTACACACACACACACCTACATTTTGGGGGCATATTTAATATTAATATGGGTGCTCTGGTTCCCATATTAATATATTTTTTTCTGTAATTAGGGAGGGCAGTAGAAGGGGTTAGCCCCTCAGTTGTCAGAAACTTTGAAACACATTGTACAGCAATGCTTTGCATGCTGGTATTGCATCAAATGTATTAATTAGGACTTAGTTGAGTTTAGGGAATATGTGTAGGGAAACTTAGGAGCATGTGGGTGGTCACTTAGGGATGTGGCCTTTTACAGTCAATCATTTTTCCAGCCTTGAAAGGCATTGTGGGCTACAAAAGGGAGTACTGGAAAGGCCATTCTGTTAGTACTGATGTGCTGAATGGCTGTTTCCAAAACATTTTTTGGGCCTTTTCTTATTTATCAAATAAATGATACATAGCAAGTGGAATGTGATGGCTTGAGTCATAAAAAGGTTAAAAAATTTACATTTTATGTCTTTTTTCTTGGCTGAAGACCCACACTTATGAAATGGGATCTAGGCCTATGTTAACATTACAGCATGCAGTTTGGTTGCCAAAATAATTATGCCACTTAGAGCCATATACACAAAGTCAAAGGTTGAGCAATTCTTATGCAAACTAACTGCCCCTTAAGATTCAAATAAAATCCAAATTGATTCAATAAATCTTTTAAACCCTTACATGCTAGAGGTGTTTCCAAAGCATTGAGGAGGGTTTTGTGATTTTAACCCCAGATTTTACCAAAATTAGCACAGATGGCTAAGTTCTTTTTTTAAAATATATCTTTTTATTTCATCCTATAAATTCCACAGTAGGAGGATTATAGAAATGTGCATGCTCCTTGGTTCAGTGTGTGTATAACAGCTGTTTGCAGCTCTTATCTCAATGCATGTGTACCCTCATTGGAGTGATGGATTAAGATGACCACGTAGATGTGTACTGCAAGCCTCATTAACATACAAAACAATGAAACAATGTTCTAACCCTAATAGCTCAACCATATTCTAAAATCTTACACCTAATACCATTACATTACTACCCCAACTAGTGATGGGTGAAACTTGTCGCCGTGTTCCAGCGGGAAATTTCGTGAAAACCACGTTGTTATCTGCTTTTTCGTGGGAAAATCCTCATTAAAACTAGCTCTTAAAATTTTCACATCTTTCTCCCATGTGCTGTTTTGCTATGATATTTTGCAAAAATTGAGGCAGGAAAGGCTTATAGTGACTGATATCACTATGAGCAGGGTGAAAATTAATCAATGGAGGAGCTGGAAGGACCCTTATGTGTCCACTGAGTCTGAGGAGGAGGAGGAGGAGGAAGTGACTAGAAGTACTGAACCAATGCTGTCCAGTCCCCCTAAATCACCCCAAGGGATCTTGGAGAATTTAATGGGAAGGGAGGGAGAAAAAGGAATGAGAAGGATGGAAGAAAAGGGAATGGGAAGGAAGGGAGAAAATGGAATGGGAAGGGAGGGAGAAAAGGGAAGTACTAGTGAGAGCAAGACAGGTCAGCTGCTTGTGCCTGCTGCAAGATGTGCTTCCCCTGCTGCCAGTGCCACCATTGCTGTACCTGCCACTACTAGTGTTGTACCTGCTGCCAGATGTGTGGCCACTAGTGTTGTACCTGCTGCCACCAATACTTTGCCTGCTGCTAGTGTTTCTTGTAGTACTCAGGGGGGAGGAGAAAATGATGCCAAGTGTGACAGCAGGGGACCCTCTGTCACATTGCTCGTCACCTCCTCCAAGCATTAGCAAGATGCCTGTACTAGAGCAGCAGCACGTAGGGACTAGTGGTGGTGGTGGAGAAGCTGGGGTGGAAGAGACATTAATGAGAAGGAATGGGAGACAGGGATGAGGATGGGCATCACCACCACCACTAGCAATCAGCTTTTGGAATTTGCGGAAATTGCAATTGCTTTAATTTATGTTGCTGCTGAGATGCAAGGGCAGCAGGATGCTGAGGAGCAAGCTAGCGTGCCACAGACCATTGTGGACACAGTTGGAATCGGGTCAACAAGTGATGCGGGACTAGGACAGGTTCTGTTTTCCAGCGCCAGCAATACTCCTGGTCCTAGTTGCAGTGCTAAATCTGACGCAGCAGCAGAAACATTATCCGATGCCATAAAAAGTGAAGGGGAATGTGGAGGAGAAGAAGAAAGAGGCCATTCTTCTCCACCTGTTCCCTATCCCTCCCCCAAGAAGTCATGGGTGTGGGACTATTATTCTCTTCCAGCAGACACAGCGCAGTCATCATCAACAATGATAACACACATGAAACACAGACAGCATGACATGTTAAAGCCAAACACCCATTATTGAAATCTAACACCGCTGTTACTGTACCCCCTGACTCTCCAGAAAGACAACAAGAGGTGAGGTGGAGATCATAAAGGAGAAGAATAAATAAACCCAGAAAGACACTGGTTCCATGATGAGCAAAACAAGTAGCTAGCCATCAAGATCACCTTCTTCCTCTAGAGTAACAAGTACATCTCCTGCCAATCCACCTCATTTATCATTACCCCACCAAATGATAGCCACTCTGTTGATGTTAGGATGTGGAAGTTCATCTCTACCCATTGCACACTGTGTGGTGCACTGACCACATATGCCAGTGTGGTGGAGGAGAATCGATACCAGGTCATCAGGTGGCACCTGAGGAGATTCCATCCTGCAGAATATGCTAGGATTCTGGCAGGGAGGGTTCATCATTACTATTAAACCATCAGCAAGTTGTCATGTGTTGTTAGTGGGGTCTGCACAAGGGGTACACTGACAGCAGCAGTACTTGGTTTTTGGTTTCATGGTATATGGATACAGTTGTGCCCCCCGATGTTATTTACCACACACACACACTGTGCATGTTGCAGTTGCTGATGGAAGCCACAGTTCTTGTTCTCAAGGGTAAAATATATCAGGGTTCAAAATTTAAAGTCCTGAGCTACTAGCCAGACCTGAAAAGTTACTCGCCACCAGTTTCCAAGCCAAGCCCCACCCATATCCCACCTTTAACCCCACCCACCCAAAGGCCAAAGTACGCTTCCCCTGTTTGCATTCACTAAAACAGACTGATACTCTCAAGAACAAACACACAAATCACATTCTGACTGTTAGAGGGCACCAGCTTTATTACTATTGATACCTCTAGATTACATAAGGCTCCCCTATCTGTGCCTTGTTCCACACTGTCTATGACTGTGAGACATCTGTTTTAACCTGAGTCTGATGCACCGCCAAAAAAACAAAAACAATGATAGCACACTGCTGAAGTATACTACAGTGAGAAAATTGGCTATTGGTTCTAACTTATGCATTATATCCATGTAATGTATGACTTAATACCTATATTACAAGGAAAGGATGCATTAGTTAAACCCAGTAGCCGACTTGCTGGCTTACCTGTCCTGCCTGTGTGTGCTGAATGGGTCTTCTGTCAGTGTCACTGCTGCTCTGCAGATCTCTAGTCGGGGCCTGGGAGAGTGAGTCCTCCAGTCCTGCTCGTTCTTCAGTTAGTGACGGTACATGCGTCCTCCTTGGCAGGCTACAGGCACCATATGATGTCCCCTGGGCTGGTTCTGACTCCCTCATCATCAAGCACCCCTGTGGGCCATGATGACATTAATGAGCATTAGTAGGCATGCGCAGAGCAGAGGGAAGACTACTTGGTTCTTGCTAAGAAGAGAATGATGGAAGTGGCGTTCCAGCCACCAGATAGATTGAGCCTTGTGGTGGAGAACTAAGAGTCTTATCAAGCCATGCTGAAAGTGCACTGCTGGAGGGTAATAAGAGAAATGTTAGACGTAAACAGGTAGACACTTATGGCCAGTGAAGACAGGGATTCTGGGCAGAGCAACGCAGGCCGGGCTGACGAGGAAAGCAAAGTATAATTAATATATACAGGCACATAAAGTAGGAAGCACTCCTATGGAGAGCTGGGAGGGAGGTGGGAGGAGATTAACAGGGGAAGTCCTGCACAGCTAAGTTCTCAGATGCGTCGCTAGTTGCTGCTGTGCTCAGCCACTCAAGGAATTCTTTGTCTGAAAGGTGGAATATAGCGAGAACACTGCGTGCGCATGCATATAATTATCTTGACATTTTAATATAGGGCTTCAAAAACACACCCATGATTTTGGAAGAGGGGCAGGTGGATAAGATTTAATGGCCAACTTCTTCTTTTCTCCACATATTTGGGGGCTACTTATTCTTCCGCTACTGCCTCAGGCGCATCACTGGAGCCAGTCATTGCAAGTGGAACCTACATCATCCATCTTCCATGTTACTGCTATTGTTGATCCCATTCCTTTTCAGCTGCCTAATCATCCTGCTGCTTAACCCCTGGACAGTCATGGGTTGTTATGCCCTTAAGGACCCACGACGGTCCTGGACCATCATGGAATTCCGGGCTCCCCACGCGGCTGCACGTCGTTCGGGGAGTCTGGAATCGGATGCGCCATAAAAAAAAAAAATGGTCCGTGGTCCTTCAGTGACCGCAACATGCGTGCGCGGCTGGTCCTTAAGGAGTTAAACAACTCATCAGCAGCAGTACGAACAGCAGTTGCAATTCAGGACTCAGGAGGACATTTGACAGTGGACACTGGCCAACATGACCTGCTGGCATTAGCCCAGCATGGCATTTTTATTTTTTTTCTCAGGGCTTGTGTTTTGAAAATAAATAAATAAATAAATAAATAAATAAAAACTAGTCCTAGAAAAAAATAAACAATTTTTGGGGGGTTTGTTTCTAGCAAGCCTAAGTCCTGCAAATCAATGTTTCCTTAGGGGTTGTGCCAAACAAGCTTAAGTCCTACAAATCAATGTTTCCTTAGGGCTTGTGCCAAACAAGCTTAAGTCCTACAAATCAGTGTTTCCTTTGGGCTTGTGCCAAACAAGCTTAAATCACACAAATCAATGTTTCTTCAGGGCTTGGGCCACTAATATAAGTCTAAGTCCTACAAAGGCCTCTAACAACAAATCAAACAAATCATCCTGTACAAAATACTCAATCAAGTCAAGTATCAGTCCACCCCAGTGGCAGCTTATGTCAGGGGGTTCCTGTCTCTGTCACTTTACATACAAATGTCTTATTTTATGTTATTGATTTATTTTTTTATTAACTGTCCACCCAATAGCAGTCAAGAAACCCCCAAAACAAATTCCCTGTTCAAATGACTCATTCATTCACCAACACAGGCACCCTCCTCAGACCCCTTTATACCATGTCTTATGGTTTTTATTTTATTTAGGATTTATTTTTTTTATTAACTGACCCACAATCCCAGTAAACAACCCCCCCCCAAGAATCATCCCCTGTTCAACTGATTCTTTCCCCACACGCCACCAACACAGGTACCCTCATGCCCCTTTTATACTGTGCCTTTGGGAAATTAAATAATATTTATGTTATGTTGTGTGTAACTTCAATGTTCCCATTGATTTCAATGGAATGATCTCGGCGGAAAAAAAGAGAAAAATCTACACTTTTCGCAGGAAGTTTTTCACCAAGGGGAAAGTGAAATTTTTTGCCAATTTCAGTTTGAGGTGGAAATTTTCACCCATCCCTAACCCCAACCCTGATTTTCTAAATCCAATATCATAACCAGAATTCTAATGTGCTAAACCAAATCTCAATATCCTAACCCAAATTTCTTAACTTTAAAGAGGACCTATCACTTTTCCAAATCCTCCCCTCAGTGGGAGTTTCCATCTCAAAATGATCTGCATGATAATTCATCCCTATTAATTTATTCCAGCCTTAAGAAGGTAGAGACATGTGATTTTGTGGACATGTAAGTAATTATGTAGCTTCACCTGACCAAGTCAGGGAACAAAGCTCTGTTGAAACTGTATTCCTCAACTACTAAATCAACTATTTATAAAAAAACTGACCTGTTTGTAAAACAAAAATCAGAATCTATAGGAAATGTAAAAGGTAGGTAACAGGTCCACTTTGATTTCTTAAGCCTATCAAAAATATATGGACGAGCCCTGGGGCAAGGAAAACAATATTTTGTATTTTGACTTTTAAACTCAAAATTTTGACTTTAAAAGTCAAAATTTCAATTTTAAAGCACAAATTCTGACTTTCAAAGCCTGATTTTAAAAGTCAAAATTCTGACTTTAAAAGTCAAAATTTTTACTTGAAAAGGAAAAATACTGACTTTAAAGGGATAGTAAAGTTTCAAAATAAAAGCAGCTCCAATTAATCTTCATAGTATTTGGGCCATGGAGAGTGTTATTTCAATACTGTCAGAGTTGTAGTTCAAGAGTAATTGAATGATAAACTATCCCCCTCCCTTCCCTTTTACCTAGTGTAAGCCACCTCCCCTCAGATGTGGAATCTGGTCTTGAGACTAGACAGCTCATAGCAAGGGACAATCTTCTTATTGTGAGAACAATGAAAACCCTGCCCCCTTGACAGGTTTTTCAGTTTTTTACCTTATACTAATTGAATATTGTCCTTTTCTGCAAGCCATCTGGACACCACCTTTCTGTTCTGAGGTGAGCAGTGTTACATCAGTAAAAGGGGTGGGAGGGGGGATACTTTATCATTCAATTACTCTTGAACTACAACTCTGAAAGTAATAGTTAAAAGAAAATATGGGTGAGCATTCATAAAGCAGAATTGTAGCAATTTTTCACAAACCAACTACCATAGACTAGAAAAAAATTGAAACTTCCCATTGGTTTGTAACAAATACAAGATTTTGAAGGAGGTTTCAAAATCAACTACAGTTATGCTGGGCTTTTAAATTTAGAACAATAATTTATGAGATATTTAGCTTAATGTGTTTGTCAGTTCATGCAAATTAGACAGTACGGGCCAGCACAACAGCTAGATACAAACACTGCACAGACAATTTCACTTTAAAATGTGTTTTTTTAACCTTGATGCTAGAAGGGTCTCCAAAGAATTGGGAAGAAATGTACTGGAGATAATCTCCCATTTAAATTTATGGGAATTATCATGGGATAATATCCCATTTAAATTTATAGGAATTTTCATTATTCCCTCTGGTGCTCTTATTGCTCCATAATCATAACTAGGGATTGGTGAAAACGCTCGCCTCAAACCAAAATTGGCAAAAAAAAATTCCTGTGAAAAGTGCCATTTTCCTGCTTTTTTTCCTAGCTAAGTGCAATGAAATCAATGGGAAGAAAAAAGTTTTCCCCCCACATGAAAGTTTTCTCTAGTTTTCTACAGCCATATATAAGGGTGTCAGGCTCTCACAGCAGCCATTTTGTGTTTGTGAGAGGATAAACAGTATGTTTTTGAGCTAGAAAAAGATAGGCAAATAAAGGGGAATTGAAGCTTAGTTTAGGGAGTCTTTTAGGTAGGACATTTGTTCTCTGTATTAGGGAAGTCTGTGACACTCTGGGGGAGAGAATGGAGGAAGGAGGTTGACTTCAAATTCCCAAAAATTTGGTGTGACTGACTGACAAGACACAGGCAGCTGGGGTATAAATCACTTGCTCATTTTGCTTTTATTGTCTCTGTGCAGGGGAAGTCTGGGGAAAGAAGTTGTTGATTTTGTTTTTTAGTTATATATAGTTTTGGACTAACTGTGTTAAGATAGGGTGGACAACTTAAAATAAATAAAGAAATAAATAATAAAAATATTAATGCATAAATAATTAAACAAATAAATATATTAGGTGACAGACAGCTGACTGGGAGTCTGATGTGAGCTCTGTGACTGAGACAGACTTGATAAACAGCAGACGACAATGAGAATTCTGTCGAGGGCTAAGGCAATATATCACACTCCATCAATTGTGTTCTGTAGAGAGTAAAAACACACATAGTAGTTGAGTAATGTCTAGCAAACACAGAAGGAGGAAAGGTGGAGTAGTGCTTGGATGTGGGAGTAAAGTGGTAGTTCAAAAACTGACTTCAGCTTACACTTGCTGCAGCATGTGTAATAAATGATGTTGATCCCTCTGCTCCTGGGGTGGACACAGTTTGTCAATGTCCCTCCAATCACACCACTCCAGTCCCCCACCACCACTACCATACACATCTGCCACATTGTAGGTTGTACTTTATCATTTTTTTTTATCACTTGACATCATCATGAATATGTGCCAGTGTCACTTAAAGGGATAGTAATACTTTGTTTTATCTTTATTTTATTTTGTAGGCATTAATAAAAACATGAAGAACGATATAAGTCTTATCTCTCAAACCTTTATGGTTTGAGAGATATTCATAAGCAAAGTTTCCCCTCCCACCCCTTTTACCTAGTGTAAGCCATCTTTTCTCAGATGTGGAATGCAGTCTATAGACCAGACAGATAACAGCAGGGGACAATCTTTTTCCTATGAGAACAAAGAAAACCCTGCCCCCCTTGACAAGTTTTTCAGGTTTTTTCCTTATCTTAATTGAAGATTGTCCCTCTCTGCAGTCTATCTGGGCACCTCCCTTCTGCTCTGGCTGAGCAGTGTTACATCAGTAAAAGGTGCAGGAGGCGGATACTTTGTCATTGAATTACTCTTGAACTACAGCTCTGACAGAATTGAAATAACACTCTCCAAAGTCCAAATACTATGATGATTAATTAGAGCTGCTTTTATTATGAAACATTACTATCCCTTTAAGCAGAAAGTTAGTGCTGTGGACAAAGGACAAAGGCACTCTGCGTGCTAACACATTTTTCAGGGTATATGTTGCTGTAGGACTCACAACTTTGACTTTCAGCTACTTATTTGTCCACTACAGCCCTCAGATTAAGTAATATTGAGCTGGGAAATGTTACACCATAGGAAACATAGGTGAAAATGTGTTGGAATAGGATAAAAATGTGTTGGAATAGGAGAAAAATGTGTTAGAATAAGAGGAAAATGTGTTGGAATAGGTGAACAATTTGCTGGAATAGGCAAAAAGGAGGAACATTTTGCATTGGAGAAAAGGAGAAAACTTTTGCTAGAAAAGAGAAAAATTGACCGTTTTTCGAGAAAAGTCATGTGCAAAATTTTTCTCACTTTTTGCCCCCCCAATCATAACTTTTGCTTCATGAATACAGTCCATGATCTCCTTTATTTCATTTATCAACCACTATTCTATAATCCCCTTAATACTAGAATGTTCTCCAAGGCACTGATTCTAAATTTGTTGGAGATATTTGACTCATCCAAGGAGATAAAGAATTCATATATAAAGCAACACTTCCTATGAAATCACAAAACATCTAAATCTTCAAAATTGGACTGTTATAATAAAGCAAATATTCGGTTTATCAGTATGTATTTATGTTAATGTACTGTCCCTTCTCTCTAGAAGGGGCCAACTAGAGGGCTTAAAGATATTCAAGCAAAACCAGACATTTGTTTGCAATATAGCCACAAATTCTAATTCACTAGCAGCTCCTTTGTAAATGCTATACATTAAACTGGTGGCAGCTCACAACAATAAAGAGGAATAAGACTTTATATATATTCATTTTGTCCAAATAAAATTTGTTTGAACTATGCTTTTTTGAGACAGATAGCTTGGCCACAAGTCTAATGATAAACACGAACCTCTGAGGTCATTATTCCCTCCTTACACTTTAGCTGATAGGAATCTCAATTTTGTTTGGTTGGGAAAGATTCCAAAGCACACTGGCCACCCTCCTCAAACTAAATGCTGAAATATGAAGAGACCTAAAATATAATTTTTCTTTTAGAGATTCAAACAAAGATTGAGTGCCAGAGTTTCTTTTTTCCATTGTTTATGTTTTAAAGCAATAACTCTGGTGTTCAAAATTAATACGTAAATTTTTAGGGCTTGGTGACACATTTTTGTAATAGCATTTCTGGAAGAATCAGTATTAATCATGCCAAAAGCATAAAAAACAGCTGTGCATTTTGCTTACCTTATGCAACCAACTTTGTATTGGAATGCATGTACAAAGTACTCTTAGATGGATTTTCATTATGAAATACATTAGTTTTATCAATAAATACACTTTTTTTTTATAAAAACAATAGGATGGTGATCATCTTATCTACTTTAGATGTTTGTGATTTTTTTATGCTATACCAAAAAAGAAAATTGGTGGTTTAGAAGAAGCACCACAATCAGGCATCATGATCTCACATTAGATGAGTTCCTCAGAAACATGGAGGATACGATATGTTGAAAAACAGAAAACAGTTTTTATTATTAAAACTCTTCTAAACCACATGCAAGAATAAGTGAAGAAAGTAACACTTTAACCCCTTAACGACCGTCCGCGCAGGCACGTTGAGGTCACTAAAGGATCAAGGAGCATTTTTTTTTTATTCACCGATCTGACTCAGGGCTCCCTGAATGGTTTGCAGCCACGTGGGGAGCCCTGAAATCCATGACGGTCCTGTAACGTCATGGGTCGTTTTGTCACTTTTACCCATGACGTACCATGACCATCAAGGGTCGTTAAGGGGTTAAGGGCCAGAGGGTTGTGCAATACATCACACTCCATCAGTTGTGTACTGTAGAGCTAAAAAACACACAAATGAGTAATGTCCAGCAAACGCATAAGGGACAGGGGAGAGGGAAAGGCAGAGCAGTGCAGGGACATGGGAGTAAAGTGGTACTCAAAAAAAGAACTGCAGCCATGGTTGCTGCAGCATGTGCAATAAATGATGATGATCTCTCTCCTCCCTGGAAGGATGTAGTTTCCCAATGTCCAAACAAAAGTTAGACCACCACCAACGCCAGTCCAAAAAAAATATATAAGAACACTGAAGATGACAACTATTCAGTTTCTAGGGTTGATGATGGCAATGGCATAATGGAGGAAGGTGTAGCAGCTGAACCAACTGCTGCATCTGACTGTGAGACAAACAAGTAACAAAACACCAGTCCTCAAAGCAGTAGCGAACTTTGAGAAAATAAAAGTAAAAAAAACATTGACATCTTACGTCTTACGCAAACATTATAATGGTAAAAACTGCTGTAGGAATATATATATATATATATATATATATATATATATACATACATCAATCACACCATGCCAGTCTACCACCACCACCACTACCATACACATCTGCCACATTGTTCTACTGTTTTTATCTCTTGACATCACCATGAATATGTGCCAGTATCAGTTAAACTGGAAGTTAGTGTTGTGGGCAAAGGACAAAGATATTCTGCATGATAACATATTTTACACGGTATATTTTGCTGTAGGTCTCACAGCTTTGACTTTCAGCTGCTTATTTCTCCACTGCAGCTCTCAGACGTAGTAATATTGTGGCAGAAAATGTTGCACCATAGGAAACATGGGTGAAAATTTTGTTGGAATTAGCAAAAAGGAGGAACTTTTGCAATGTCAAAAATGAGAAAACATTTGCAAAAGAAGAGAAAAATCGTCCATTTTTCACAAAAAGACTTGTATGAAATTTTTCTCACTTTTTGCCCACCCCTTGTCTTTAAGTACTTCAATAAAAAATCATCATATCTTGCTTGGTGTAACTACAAAAAGTAGGCTAGCACTAGCAATAACCAGACAATATTAATGTAGGACAAATGATTCTGGGTGCACTCAGAGATACATATGAAACACTACATACCAAGGGCAAAAAATAAATAATCCATAAGGGTAATCTCTTAATTGAGGTATACCAAAATGAGTCAATGTAATGGGAGATTTCAACTATCCTGAAACTGAATGGAGCAATATGACTTCCGGCACAACAAAGAGAAATCATCTTTTAAGTATGATAAATGATAATTTTATGTCCCAACTAGTAAAGAAGCCAACTAGAAAAGAGGCCTTGCTTGACCTAGTGCTCACAAACAATTCTGACATAATAAACAATATACAAATAAGGGAATGTTTGGGCAGCAGTGATCACAAAATGGTATCCTTTGAAATTTGTTATGAGAAACCCAACAGCAAGGGTTTAACTAAAACATTCAGTTTTAAAAAGGCTAATTTTACAAAGCTAAAAGAAGTATTAAAGGATACTCAGCGGGATGTAATTTTCAAAAATAAAAATGCACAATAATCATGGATTGTGTTTAAATTGCTCTTAGACAAATATACACATCAAAATATACCACTGGGGAATAAGCAAAAGAGGAGTAAAGTGAAACCAATGTGGCTTAATAATGAGGTTTGCAGGGAAATAAGAAATAAGAAGCAGGCTTTTAAAGAGTTTGAGTCAAATGGGTCAGATACATCATTTAAAAAATATAAAGAATGTAATAAAATCTGCAAACAATCAATTAAGCTAGCTAAAATTGAAAATGAGAGAAATATTGCAAATCAAAGCAGGAAAAACCCTAAACAATTCTACAAGTATATTAATAACAAAAAAGTTAAGGTTGATATAGGTTCTCTTAGGACTGAGACAGGTGAATTGATTAGTGAGGATAAGACTATGGTTGACACCCTAAATACATTATTTGCTTTAGTATATACAAAGGAAGCAGCAATGACCAGCTATGGGCAAACAGTCAGACAAAACCATGGAGTTTCCACCATCACGTTCATGGCTTACTGAGGACAAGGTCCAAAAGAGACTGGAAAGGGTAATGGTGAATAAAGCACCCAAAGGTACTTAAGGAACTTAATTCAGTAATAACAAGGCCATTATACTTAATATTTATTGGAGGAAAGCTGATGTAGTTCCATTGTTTAAAAAGGGAGAAAGATCCAAACCAGGAAATTATAGACCTGTGAGCTTGACTTCCATAGTGGGTAAGATACTAGAAGGGTATCACGGTGCCTGTGCTCTTGGCCACAGGCAGCGATATTCTGATTTCCCAATTTTATTGCCTTTCTCTGATTGGCCAGGTATCTTTGTCTCCACCCAGGACTAGCCTTTATATACTCTGTCATGTCTATACTGAGGCACCCTTTCGTGGTGTACTAGTTCCTGACGTTTGTTTCGGAGTCTCTCTGATCGTGTATGACCTGGCCTGCCTGACGACATTCCTGCGCTTCCTGTGTTGCCGCTCCATTGCTGACTATATCGGGCTGAGAACCCTCTCTGTTGCTGACCGTATCTGGCTGAGAACCTGCTCCGTTGCTGACCGTATGTGGCTGAGAACTCGCTCCATTGCTGACTATATCTGGCTGAGAACCCGCACCGTTGCTGACTATATCTGGCTGAGAACCCGATCCGTTGCTGACCGTATCTGGCTGAGAACCCACTCCGTTGCTGACTGTTTCTGGCTGAGAACCAGCTCCGTTACTGGCCGTATCTGGTTGATTACCCGCTCTGTTGCCATCAGTGTCTGGCTATACCGCTTGGTTGCCTCTGTTCGGCCAGTGATACCCGCTGTGGCCTTTCCGTTACGCTAGTCTGTTGTGCGCCGCGTGGCGCTATCATTCTCTGCCGACTGTAGGCTGAGCATTCATGCTATATCCGCTTTCTTAACCACCTCAGGCGGTGTGCACAAGCGAAGTACCAGTACAGTGCTGCATAGCGCTGACTGAGTTACTCTGATCTCTATCTGTGTCCACCTCCCTATCATAGCTGGGCTTACTCCCTCTGGGAGTTGCAGTAATCTCTCTGGGCGTTACCAATTGACCCGTTCAGTGCTTAGATCTTCTAGGCAGGGCCAGTGCTCCATTCTACACTGCAGTAGCCTTGGGCTCAAGAGCCAGCAGTTGCGTTACATCATACTTATTAGTGCGATGGGACACCGGTTACCTTCCTTAAGTGTATCACCCCTAGCGTTCTAGGGTTTTCATACATAAGAGGTTGCCTTGGTCTCCCTGTGACCCTAGCCTCAGGGTCAAGTGTTGCTTACCATAGCGGTTGCCTTGGTCTCCCTGTGACCTTAGCCTCCGGGTCAAGTGTTGCCTACCATAAGCGGTTGCCTTGGTCTCCCTGTGACCCTAGTCCTAGGGTCAGTGTTGCCTACCAAAAGCGGTTGCCTCGGTTTCCCTGTGACCCTAGTCTCAGGGTCAGTGTTGCCTCGCTCCTATTGGGTTCAGTGCCTCCCAGGCGTCTGGGTTTGTGCCAGTTACCTACTCCTGGACTACTTGTCATCTGAGTCCTGCTGTCAGCTCCTGGGCTGCATTGCCTTCAGTCATCAGGGTTCAAGCCCAGAACTCTCGTTAGCCAGTGACTGCCTCCATTTCCTGATATATTTCTAAGACTGGCTTGCTATTTCTGTGTATATATCCATTTATATAAGTTCTGTTATTGTGGGTCTAAGGGCCTAACTGTTTGTATTTTATCCTAATGAAGTCTTTTTAACCTTACCAACCTGGTCTGAGTGTTCATCAAAAACCGTGACAAAGGGTTACTAACTGACAATATTCAGAACTATATGAAGACAAATAATATTTTTAGGAGTCAGCATGGTTTTAGGAAGAATAGATAATGTCAGACTAACTTACTTGCATTTTATGAAAGAGTAAGTAGTAATTTGGACTAGGGAATTGCTGTTAATGTAGTATACTTGGATTTTGCAAAAGCCTTTGATACAGTGCCTCACAACAGGTTACTGCATAAATTAAAAGGATTGGGTGGTGTTATCTGTACATGGATTGAGAACTGGTTAAATGATAGATGGCAGAGAGTTGTTGTAAAGGGAACCTTTTTAAATTGGTCTAAAGTTATAAGTGGGGTTCCACAGGTTTCAGTCCTGGGCCCAATGCTTTTTAATTTGTTTATTAATGATCTAGAAGTGGGAATTGAATGTAGCATCTCAATCTTTGCTGATGACACTAAGCCATGTAAGGAAATATGTACAGAGCTGGATGTTTTTTCTCTGCAGAAGGATTTAGATAAACTGACTGAATGGGCAGAAAAGTGTCACATGACATTTAATGTAGAAACAAACTTGCTACATGTAATCTAAATGGGAAAACAACTTGGGGAATCCTCATTAGAGAAAGATTTAGGAGTACTGATAGACAATAGACTTTACAGCAGGTGCAGAGTCACTCAGCTGCTGCAAGAGCAAATAGGATATTAACCTGCATAAAAACAGATACAGATGCAGGGCATTCTAATATTATCCTACCTCTGTATCAACCTTATGTAGGCCTCATCTAGAAAATGGAGTACAATTTTGGGTGCCAGTTCTTAAAAAATACATTTTTGAATTGGAAAAGGTGCAGAGATGTGCAACAAAACTGATAAAGAGATTGGAGTTATAAAGACAGACTAGCCAAACTGGGATTGTTTACATTAGAGAAGACACGTCTAAGGGATGCTATGATTACCATTTACAAATTACATGTTCAAGGTTGATACAAAGAACTATCCAATTAATTATTTATGGGAAGAGCTGAGCTAAGATCAAGAGGTCATCCATTAAGACTAGAGGAAAGGCTCTTTCGACTAAAACAAAGACAGGGATTCTTTACAGTAAGGTCCCAAAGGCACAATGCTGGGAAAAGGGGAATCACAGGGCCAGGAAGATGTTGTGGGATCCCTTGACAGCTAGTCTGGCTGCTCATCATCACTTCCCCTTCCACCTCAGCAGGAGGATCTACAGCAGTCAAACTAGTCCCACCACCAGCTGCTATCATCATCTTCACCCCTTCACTCATCCCCAACACTCTCTAGCTGCTGTGTGGTAGCAGTGGGACTGCTTGGGGATGGCAAATTGACTTAGGGTCCCCTGCTGTCACACTTGTCATCATCTCTTCCTCCTTCTGTGTATCAGAAGGCCCACTGGCAGCAGTAGTACAGGCACAGGTAGCTGACCTGTCCTGCTTACATTGCTACCAACTTCTTCCTGTGAGTTTGCCAATGATAATACAATTTTCCCCCAGATCCCAAGGAATGATGTATGGGGACTGGGCATCATTGGGTCTGGAGAATAAGGGCTCCCAGACCCTTCCATTCTGGTTGTGGTCAATTCCTCCTCCTCTGACTCACTGGATGCATCACGGACCCTCCAGCTCCTACTTTTCTTTTTCAGATGGCTGCTCATACTTTTAGCCAACAGTTTGAGCCTCTTCTGCCCTATTTCACTATATCAGTAGCTTCAAATCACCTAGCACCCTCTCTATCTGCTTAATTTTGTTTTTCACTTCCTGGAAACATCTCGTTTTTGATGTGCAAATGTGAAGTAAAGTAAGTAAAGGGGTGGAAACTTTATAGCCATTGATTAAAATAGCAGGTTTCCCATCAAAAAAGAGGACAACAATATGGTTTTCACTGATTTTTCGCAGAAACACAACTATATTAAATAACTTAATACTCTATTTAAATATATGTTTTCTAAGCAGTACATATTACATTATTTGACCATATCAGGTTCATGAAGAACCTCCATCACTTCTGTGGCTTTTTTTTTTAACTGCCTCCAATTTATTAAGGTCCTTTCAAAGATGACGTCAACAGAACTGTACAAATAACTTCAGATGAGGGCTTATCAGCAATCTATAGAGCGCCATAAGTACCTGTCTTCCTGCTGTTAGTGCTTCTTCCGATATAACCAAGAACCTACCTTGCATTTCCACTGCTTTACTGTATTGCTTGCCTACCTTCAAGTCACTGAAATATTAACAACCCAGTCCCCTTCCTCTGATGGTTTTGTCAGCACAGTACTATTATGCCTGTATTCCACCTCTGTTTACTAAATTCATTACTAAATGCATTATCTTGCATTTTCTGGCATTACATTTTAGATCCTGTACCTTTGTCCATTCCTCCAGTTTTCTTAAATCCTTACGCATTTGGTTTATCTATCCTGGAGAGTCAATCCTGTTACACATCTTGCCTTGAATACCACCATTAATGTCACTAGCAAAGATACTGAAGAGACCTCTGTGGCACTCCTCTAGTAATCCATCCATCCTCTGAATAAATACTATTGATTATGACGTTCTGTTTCCTCTTCTTCAGCCAATTATGTATCCAGTCAGCTACCTTTGATTCTAGTCCCAATCCATGCATCTAATGTATCAGTTTCCAGTGTTGGACAGTATTCAAATGCTTTACTACAATCCAAATATGCTATATCTACTGTTCTATCCTCGTCTATTATTTGAGCAACATCATTGAAAAATTCAACCAGATTTGTTTGGCAAGATCATTGTGTTGTAAAGCCATGCTGCCATGGATCTTGCATGTCATTAGACTTCAGATATGAATCAATACTTCCTTTCAATAGCTTTTACAAATATATTTCCCAACTACTGAAGTCAAACTGATGGGTATGTAATGCCAGAGTTCTTCCCACTGCCCTTTTTGTATAGTGGTACTACACTGGCAATTTTCCAGTCATCTGGAACCACTTCTGTCAACAGAGAATAGTTAAAGAGCCCAGCTAGAAAAAGCCCATCTAAAGGTGCTGCAACCACAGATCTAAGATTTTTTAATACTTAGATGAATCTCATCTGGACCAACTGACTTATCAACTTTTAACTTTGATAAAATTCGGCATGAACCTGTCATGAACATACACATCATCAGCACTGTTTGAAAGGGGAGATTCTACCTTTCCAATGATGCCATTTTCAGCTTCTATTGTGGCACCTCTTCCTTCCTAACTTTAGTCCTTGGAATTAATGCAACTTTCTAGTTGTCCCCATCTAATGACATCATCACACATGCACGGTAACCTAACCAAATGGGGGCAAAGGATCTAACATGGGATCCAGTACTGGAATTTCTTTAAGTGCCTCCATGCCCCAAAACCCCCACAATTCCCAAAAGAGAGCCATGATATCTTGGGCAACGTCAGCCTGACTCTGGGCAAAAAGCCATGACATAGTCCAAGATGTCAGCCGCACTAAAGGGGGTTCATTTTCATGGGGCATTTAAACCCTTGAATGCTAGAGAGGTCTCAAAAGCACTGAGAAGCATTAAGTTGGAGATGTCTCTAGCATTGATGAGGCTAAAAACCCCATTTGTATCAATGGAAATGTTACAAATTTTTAATTGCTGCCAACTGTAACATAGTAACATAGTAAATTAGGTTGAATAAAGACACAAGCCCATCAAGTTCAACCTTTGACTCATACCCTAGTGACATGACAACTGTATATATATTCTGCTACCAAATACGTTAGTCTTTTTCAGACCCTCCTGATCTGCCTACTAATAAACAGTATAACCCTGTATGTTCCCTTTTGAAAGAAATGTATCTAATCTTCTCTTGAATGTATCCATTGTATCTGCCATAACCACCTCCTTGGGCAAAGAATTACACAATTTAACAGACCTTACTGTAAAAAACCCTTTCCTCTGCTGAAGTCTAAACCTTCTTTCCTCTAATCTCAAGGGGTGTCCCCTGGTCACCTGATCAGGCCTTGGAATAAATAGCTCACTGCAGAGATCCTTGTATTGACCTATCATATATTTGTACAATGTGATAAAGTCTCCTCTTAGTCGTCTTTTCTGTAGAGTAAATAAATCAAGTTTGTCTAGTCGTATCACGGTGCCCGTGCTCTTTTTGTTTTTTTTCTGTCAGTCTAGTCTGTGCCTTGCTCCCATTGGCTACCGTGTGTTAGTCCCGCCCAGTATGACCTTTATATACTGGGCTAGGGGCACCCCTCTGGTGCCCTTTCGTGGTGTTCCTGTGCCAGTGCTTATTTCTGCTCAGTGTTTCCCAGTGTACCAACTTGGCCTGCCTGAGTACTCTGCATATTGTCTGCTGCTCTTGCGAACTGATCCGGATTGGCTGACTATTCTTCTGAGGTTCCTTCTCTGTGATTCGATCCGGCTTGGCTGACGTTCCTGCTCCATGATCCGACCCGGCTTGGCTGACATTCCTGCTCTGTGTATCTACTCGGCTTGGTTGGCGTTCCTGTGCTGACATTCTGACTATCTGGCATTGGGTTATTTCCTTGTGCAGAGTATCAGCGGCCAGTCTCCGTTACGGCTCCGGCAGTTGAGTCACCGGTTGCCTCCAGTTATACTTGTGCAGAGTGCAAGTGTTGTCTCCGTTACTGCTACAGCAGTTTACCTTGGGTCTAGTCTCCATTATTGCCTCTGCTCAGAGCAAGTGTCTGCCTCCGTTACCACTCCGGCTGTTGTGCCACCGGTTGCCTCAGGTTATACTGGTGCAGAGTGCAAGTGTTGTCTCCGCTACTGCTACGGCAGTTTACCATGGGCCTAGTCTCCATTACTGCCTCTGCTCAGAGCAAGTGTCTGCCTCCGTTACCACTCTGGCTGTTGAGCCACCGGTTGCCTCCAGTTATACTTGTGCAGAGTGCAAGTGTTGTCTCTGTTACTGCTACGGCAGTTTACCTTGGGCCTAGTCTCCGTTACTGCCTCTGCTCAGAACAAGTGTCTGCCTCCGTTACCACTCAGGCTGTTGAGCCACCGGTTGCCTCCGTTAGACTTCAGCAGTGTGCAAGTGTTGTCTCCGTTACTGCTACGGCAGTACCTCATGTGTCTCTGTTCCCAGTATTGCTTAAACAGCTCATGCTAGTTCTGCTTATCTGACTTTTGGAGTTACGAATTCCACAGCTGTTTATATGCAGGGAGTCTCATCACTGACCTCTCTGCACATGGGACTGTTTACAATCTGAAGATCTTTAACCCATGCAAGACCTTGCTCCTGGGAATCCATCGCTCTGCCTGACCTGTGTCAGTATAGACTATTGTGGACTTATTGTTTATGCTGGACCTGTGTAGGCCTATGTATCTATAACCTGTCGTGTGTCTGTACTATTCTGCTGATATACTACAGGACCTGTGAAGGTTATTTATTTTAATAAAACTGTATTTTATCCTAAACCACTATGTCTGTGTGTCAAACAAACCGTTAGAAGTCGTTCCTCATACGTCAAGGCCTCCATTCCCTTATTTAATTGTGTTGCTCTTCACTGTACCCTCTCTAGTTCTAGTATATCCTTTTTCAGAACTGGTGCCCAAAACTGCACTGCATACTCAAGGTGAGGCCTTACCAGAGATTTCTACAATGGCAAAATTATGTTATCCACTCTTGCTTCAATACCTCTTTTTATGCAAGACAGGGGTTTGTTTGCCTTTTCTACTGCTGTTTGACACTGGTCACTGTTTCCAAGTTTGTAGTTGACAAGGAAACCCAGGTCTTTCTCTAGCAACGAGTCCCCTAAAGTGATTCCATTAAGTTCATAAATAGCCTTGGGATTATTTCCTCCCAAATGTATGAATTTATACTTCCTACATTAAACTTCATATTCCATTTGTTTGCCCAGTCTGACATTTTATATAAATCCCTCTGTAGAGAGCAATTATCCTGTTCTGAATTAATGACCCTGCGTAATTTAGTGCCATGTGCAAATATTGATATTTTGCTTTCTATATCTATTTCTAGGCATACCTGGGAACTCAGGGTTTTTACCAAAATCTCAGGGTCTCAGGGTGAAGGGCCAGATTCTCAGGGTGAGAGAGTTCTGTGTTACCTACTAAATGATTTACAGCAATTAAATGTTTCTTTAGTCTCTAAATGGGTGCCAGTTGTTCCAGAAAGACTGGGGGAGAGGTCCTAGTTGTCTTGTTTGTGTTTATGCAGTGATCTCTCTAAGTTATAACATGATAAAGGATCCTTGAGGGCCCGCTGGAGTACATCTGGGTTAGTGCAAGCAGGTATGTATTGCATAAAATCTACAATATGGGATGCTTTAAGGGTTAACATTTCAAGGATCTCAGAGTCAGTTAATTTTAAAAGTTCCTAGGTATTTTTCTAGGTCATTTATAAACATGTTAAACAGCAGCAGACCTAATACTGAACACTGAGGTACTCCACTCTCCACTTTAACTGTATTGGAGAATTGTCCATTTACAACCACACACTGTTTCCTACCCTTCAACCAGTTTTTTATCCAATTGCAAAGGTTATCTCCTAACCCCAATTTCCTTATTTTATACACCATCTTTATGTGTGTCACTGTATCACATGTCTTTGCAAAGTCTAGATTTACTACATCTACTGCCTTGCCATTATCAAGTGCAGTTGGTTTATCCCAAAACCATTTCACTTTACCTTTATCCATAAGGCCCTATTATTTAATCTAAAGAGGTAGAGTTCTGGAGCAAACCAACTGGGTAAAATGTAAATTCCACCAATTCTGATTGATTTTATTTGGGTTTTAACCCCTTGAATTCTATGGATGTCTGGATCATATTGCTTTAAATCAATCATCTCCCCCTATTCTGCAGTTGATTGCACCACAGGGTACAAATTAGAAATTCCCGTTGATTTAAATTTATCTTTTATCCCCTTGAATGTTAGATTGGTCTGTAATGCATTGTGGATCAATACATTGGAGGCCTCTCTAGCTTTCAAGGGGTTAAAAAGTTCCATGGAAATCATTTGGAATTTGGGAAAATTTAATTTGTCCCCTTTGGTGCAGTTGGTTTGCATCAGAATGTAACATAGTTGATGAGGCTGAAAAAAGCCATGTGTCCATCAAGTTCAGCCATGCCAAAAACACCTCTGCTGTTCCAGAGGAAGGCAAAAAAGAGCCTTCTGGAGCAATTTCCAATTTAGCCCCAAGTGGGTAAAAAAAATTCCTTCCTGACTCCAAATGGAAGTCAGAAAGTTCCCTGGATCAACAACCTATCTGCATTGAAGCCATCTGTCATAATTTTCAGTATTGTTCTATGCTAGATAGGCATCCATTGCTTTTTTGAAAACAGTTGTATTATCTGCAAGTAAAACATCCAGAGACAAAGAATTCCATAGTTTTACTACTCTTACTTTAAAGAATCCCTGCCTTTGTTTTAGTCGAAAGCACCTTTCCTCTAGTCTTAATGAATGACCTTTTGTTCTTACCTCAGCTCTTTGCATAAATAATTAATTGGCTAGTTCTTTGCATTGCCCTTGAATGCATTTGTAAATGGTAATCATATCACCCCTTAGACATCTCTTCTCTAATGTAAACAAACCCAGTTTGGCTAGTCTCTCTTTATAACTCAGATCCTCCAATCCCTTTATCAGTTTTGTTGCATGCCTCTACACCTTTTCCAGTTCAACAATGTATTTTTTAAGACAGCTACAGCTCTTTTTATGCAGGCTTTTATCCAGGGGTGGATTGTAGGGGAATACCAGCCCGGACATTTTTTTTTAAAGCAGACCACTAGCTGCACCAACGCCTCTATCGACACCCCCTTGTGGTCCCTGTGTGGCATGGGAGAGCGGGCGCCAGGATATTATGTCATATCCTGGTGCTCTGCATTAACCCTTTGAGTGCCAGAGGGGTACGCAACGCATTGCAAAGCAATGCATTGCATACCCCTCTGGCATTCAAAGGGTTAACAAGGAATGCGAAGGCTGTCACAGAGAGTGCCTGTGGCAACACAGACCTCTCCTACAAAATATTGTGAGACGGTGAGGTGAGATCCTCTGATCTCCCCTACCGGTCCATGATCTAGCGGCCCACCAGAGGATGCCCGATCCCCCGATAGGTCAATCTGCCCATGCTTTTATCTTTTGTATCCATGCATTAATTTAAATCTACTTTCAGCACACACATATACAGACTTTTTCCACATTACATGATCACCTATTTGTTTCTGATTCATAATATCCAGTCTGTGGGGTCAATTCATTAAATGCCAAATGGATGAATGGGTAATGAAAAACACTGTAATTCACAATTTCATTTATGGACAAATCATTTCTGTTATTCGCTCATTTCTCAGTTCGTGAGTATGAGATGGACACCAATTCCATTTGCCAGATTCACCCTTTTGGATCCCATAGAAATCAATGGTGTGTACACATTCATACACATAAGCTGCATGTGAATGTGCGCATTTCTCCTAAAGGTCAAATTTATAAAATATTTTTATTGCATTTCCCTGCCTGATATATGCAAGGCTGGGAAATATGATCAGTTATTAATACCCAAAGGTACCTGTGAAGATCTTGGCAAAGAGTAGTTTATCAGACACACTGCTCTTCCTGCTCTTTGATGAATTTTGGCCTATACTATATATCCACTGCTACTCTTTGCAAAGGAAAAAACTGAATAACTTTGTTTATAAAAGGTTTAGAAACAGTGATAATAGGGAAGATAGCAATTCTTATCTCTTTCTTACTTTTCGAATAATGGATCTGTGATATAAACTTCTTTCTTGCCTACTTGAAGATTTCAGCAGGCTTTCAATCACCTCTTGATAGCTCGATAACCAGGTCATGAGCTACAGGAATTGCATCTTGCCTAAAAACTGCATGTTGAAGGACAGGACATTCTTATCAATTGGCCTGATTGGAAAGGTCTTTGAAATGCTTCTTCAGATTTTATCATACTTCCTCCTTCCTTGGAAATTAAGATGGACAGTGTCTGAACATGTGGTGGTAGATGGACATTTTTGCACAAACCTGCAAGATAAAGGGCAATATTCAGAACACAAAAGATGAGCAATTACAGAGCAAACCAACTGTACCATATGGAGGGGAATAAAAAATCCCATTTAATGAATCAGTGCTTTTAACCCCTTGAATGCTAGAGAGTTCTCAAGTGGAACTGTGACTTCGTAACAAACAGAAGACTTTGAAGAAGCTTTCAGAAACACATATATTTATGTTAGCCATTTTTAATTTAAAGCAATAGTTTAAGAGCTATTTGGTTTAGTTTATTTGTTTGGTTTAACTAATTTAATTACAAAGAGATAATTCCACTTCACTTCACTGAGAATTTGGGAAAGTTGTATTTGTCCCACATAGTGCAATTGATTTGCTGTAGAATTTGTCATTGTTTGGTTTCTACATAAGACCAAAACTATGCACATTCAAGTTATCAAAAAATGTTTGAAATCTTAAGGTTCCAATGCCAGCGACACTGGTGCAACCCCATGCCCGTGAGCATCCCAGTGATAGCTACCTCAAACACACCCAAGGAGTTGAAAAGGACAAAGCTGATCCACCACATGTCATGTGCCCCTGCCTACTGTTCACCTCAGTGCATACTGGCAATTGCTGCCCTAAGAGACCTGACTGCTGGGCCAGAGTCCCTGCACTGGAAACAACATTTAGCTGTCCACACTGGCTGGGCCTGGGAGCACCACCTGACCACCATCACCTACAAATGGGACTCCTAAGGAGACCCATTAATCCCCCGCCCCTGTTGCTGTGACCCCATGCTCCCTTCCAGGGCTGAATGTATGGCACATAGGAAGAACTTAAGTCTCTGTTATTACAAATGTATGGTATCTTCCCTTGAAAAAAACAGGTAAGAATGATTCCCCTCAGTCCCTACAGCCACCTTGATAGCTCTAACTGCTCCCCTCCTCCACTTCTCCTATACCTACTGTATGTTCCCCCTTTCCTTTCTGCCACCAGAAGGAGGATACTCTCACCTCCATGGTTCTCCCAGTAGGATCAACATCCCCCAGGCAGAGGAGAAGAAGAAGGCTAAACCTGGCTCCTTATTGTGGCCTCTGGCTATAGTTCTGCCATCAGCCATATTTTGACTTTGTCCATACCCTCCAGGTATAACATTTTGAAGGTGTGTGTTTTGAAACTCTAACTTCCTAAACAGGAGGCTGAATTTAGTTTTTGCTTAAAATAAAGTTTCTAGGTCAATATAAACAACCATACAGTTGATTAAGTTCCAGGGCTTATTAAATGCAGTTTTTTTCAGACCTTAAAGAAACTATCGTACGAAAAACAAGGTTCACTTTTAAAAAGTTGCCCACAAAAGACCGTGCGACATGAAGGTGAACTAACCATGTCGCCATGATCAAAAGGGCGTAGTGAGAATCTCGCCCTGCATGAAAGCGCAAGATTCTTATGCCGTCACATTGAACGTTGATTACAGCGTTTCCACTTTATTTCATTAACCTTACGGCATGACAGCCTGACAGCTCTGGGATGTCTCTTGGCACTGTTGTAACGCTTTATCTTGCCTGCCAAGTGACACACAGATATTTTTCATCGTACTGAGCTGGTCACCCATCTCCCCCCAAATGCTCATGAGCGGAGCCCTGCCATTCCACACACAGAGAAGTAGAGAGACAGGGCCAGGCACAGTGTTCAGCAACAGTGAGGGGGGAAATGGGTGACCAGCTCAGTATGAAGAAAAATATCTGTGTGTCGCCCAGCAGACAAGATGGAGAGTTGCAACAGTGCCAAGTGATCCGGCTCACCTTGGAGTGACCCATCAGTGTCGGAGTGAAATTTTAGCTGGCCATAAGAGTTCCACAACAGCAAGAGACAGCAAGAGAGGTCCAGGAGCTATCAGGCTGTCATGCCCTTAGGATAAAGTGGAACTACCACCCCTTACAAACATGTCCCCAAATAATTACCCATCTGGCGACTAGCTGCTCAGTAGCACTAGTTGCCAAAATTATTACCGCGTAAGTCCCTTTTGGAGCTGAACGACTCCTAGCAGCGCCTCCTAGAGGCATTCTCAATAACGCGGTAATAATTCTGGTGACTAGCGCTACTGAGCAGCTAGTCACCAGATGGGTAATTATTTGGGGACATGTTTGTAAGGGATGATAGTTCCACTTGAATGAAATAGAGTGGAAACGTTGTAAGCGACATTTAATGCAGCGACATGAGAATCTTGCATTTTCTTGCAGGGCAACATGGTTAGTTCGCCTTTATGTCGCACGCTCTTTTGTGTGAGACATTTTAAAAGGATACCTTCAAACAACACTGCTGATTTTTAAAGAGGTTTCAAAATCACCTGTATGTTTTATTTGACATTTTGTGTTTCAAAAGCTAGTTTTTTGAATGATTTAGATTTATAGATTATGATAATTATCACTACATTACCTCCTGGACTCACTAACACGACCCATTCTGTGTTAGGGGACTTAGGCAATGCATTAATGAACAGTCAGTGATGGACGAGGTAATGTAGGGCATAAGACAGGAAACATCTTAATTTTCATGATCCATAAAACTAAACTAAACATGCTATTTCTAAAAAAAAGTGGCTAATGCAACATACATGTGATTTTGAAACCAATTTCATAATCATCAAAGTTTTTTTAGGTGATAGATTCCCTATAATGATGTTGGATCTGCGGGCATCCCAAGTCCTTTCAAAACTCCCTCATAGCACTTGAGTGTGAATTTATTATTGTGGTACTAAGGAAGACATCTTGTTTTAATGGACACTTGGTCTTTTGTAATGATTTTAACATGAGAGTTATTTCTGCTGTAGTTATGAACAATCAACTAGTTGGATCAATAGTATATTGGATTAATCAGCATCAACAAATTTTAGTCTTTGACCCTAATCTTTATTTCTGCATCTGCACAGCACACTAAAATATCTGGCGCCTTCTACCTTCCTTCCTCTTATCCCTTCTTTGTTCACTTTTCTCCTTCACTTCTCTCATCCACACTCACCTCTACACATCAACTCCTCACTTTTCTCTGCTCCTGTACTTCCCCTCCTTATACAAACAGGAAACTCCATACCCACAAAAACATTATATCGTCTCCTGTCCCTCTCTCTCCTCATATGTTACTTGCAGATGTAGATATCTCTCCAAGCCCTGGCCATCTTTCTTTTCGCTAACCCTCTACCACCAGCCAGTAGCTCAAACCTTTTCACCATTCCCTGTGTTCAGCCACAATTTCTTCCTTTTTCCTGTGCACTTTGAATTGCTTGCTCCCTTATTAACAAATATAATGCTGTGTTTCTCCACCTCTCTACAATAACTGTCTCTAACTGTAACTTGGTTATCTCTATTTCACTCAACATTAGAGTCAGCAATCTCCTATGATTTTCTCTTCTTTTCTCAAATGGCACGCCAAACTAAATGTGTGGGAGACATGGGGCCGATTCTTTTTAAATTTTGCCATTCCATATCACTTTCTTCTGTCACCTTACTTTGCTTCTCCTCTTTTGAGTCACATGTTCTTTGCATTTTCACTCCTATTTCTCTACAGGCTGCTGTTATCTAACACCGACCTTCCTCCACATGTACACTGTCAAATTTCCTTCCTTATTTTGAATCCTGGCTTTCCTTTTTCCTGTCATCAGATGCACATTCCCTTCTTCTGGGGTACTTCTGTTATGTGGATGATCTCTCTGATCAGCTTGCTTTCTCTAACATCTGCGTTGGGACTGCACCAGTGGACAGCTGCTAGAACTCTCAAGGAGCTCACTTCTTAGCCCTTGTTTTCTAATTTTAATATTACACCTTTCCCAACATTTTGTAACACGCAGTACTGCTTATACTTCTTCCGCAATCCCCACATCCTCTTCCTACTTCACATGTAACCTGAAGTTACTTAATCTAACAGCTCTCCAGTCCTCCCTGCCTATTGGACTTTCATCTATTCTCACTATAGCTGACACTAACAGCCTTGTCAAAACCTACAACTCAGTCTTATCTTCATTTTTGATCATGCATGCTTTTCTCTCTCCGCCACTGCTGTAAATCTAATACAGCATTGTGACTTAATAAAAACCGTAGGTTCCTCCGTTCTTGTACCCATTAAGGTGAATGACTCTGGAGAAAGTCGTTCCACTAGCAGATTTTTTCCCCAATAAATTCCTGCTTTCTAGCCTTAACTCTGCTTGTTCCCTGGCTAAAAAAACAACACTTTTCCCAACTCATTCATACTCAGAAATGCAAACCTCTCCCTATCTTCTCTAATTTTGACTTCCTCTCCTGCATTCCACCTGCTTCACTCTCAGATTCTATACAACCAAAAGACTTTGCAAACTTCTTCAAAGCCAAGGTAGATTCCATCTAGGAAAATATCCCCCTTGTAAGAACCCTCCTGTCCTCCCTATTTCCTCTCATGTCATGCTGGACTCATGCGCCAGTCATGGAGGCAGGATTGACTAACCTGCTATCCTCTCCCTCCAATGCATACACATTAAATCCGCTTCCCTCTCACCTCATCCAGTCCCACTCCCCAACACTAATCCCTGTACTATTACATTTATTAACTAATTCTTTGTCTCTGCTACTTTTCCTGATGAATTCAAACATGCCATAGTGACACCTGTCCTTAAGAAGATTACCAATGACATCACCACACCCTGTATTTATTGACTAGTTTCTCACCTGCCTTTCACCTTTAAGCTCTTGGAACATCTGACCTACTCATACCTGCTTGACTTCCTTAAAATGCAATCTGCTTCACCCATTGCGATCTGGCTTTCACACTGCTCACTCCACAAAAATTGCTCTCACAATAGTAGTCAATGATCTGCACACTGCCAATCGACAAGATCACTATTCAGTACTTATCCTGCTTGATTTTTCAGCTGCTTTGTAACACTGTTGATCATGATCTACTCCTCTAAAGTTTCCACTCCTTAGGTATCCATAACTTAGCCCTGAACTGGCTATTCTCTTATCTAACTAACCGGTGCTTCAGCTTCTCCATTGCGACTTCTTTATCCTTTCCCATCCACCACTCAGTTCGTGTTCCTCAAGGTTCTGTTTTAGGGCAGCTTCTGTTGTCTCTTTACACAATAACACTTATTAACTCATTCAAAATCAAATATCACCTCTTTTGTAGATGACACTTAGCTTTATTTAGCTGTACATCAACTGTTCCTGATCTTCAATCTAAAGTAACAGATTGCCTCTTGACTATCTTAGACTTTATGGCTCATGGGGACTTCAAGCTCAACATGTTTAAAACTGAGCTAATCCTCATCTCTCCTTGACCTGACCCAGTAGTGCCCTTCCAGTTGACAGCAAATGTCTCTACACTAAATCCAGTATCAGAAGCATGGTGCCTATGGGTGATAATTGACACTACTGTCTCATTCTCTCCTCATATTAATGTTATCTCCAAATTCTGCCGCTTTCTCTTGTGTAACATAGCAAAAATGCACCTCTTCCTCTGCTACCTCCACAGCTTTTATTTTTACACAAGCACTCATTCTATGCCACATGGACTACTGTAACCTTATCTCTGGTCTTCCTGCCTCCCAACTCCATACTGAATTCTGAGTGTTACTTTAATGTCAACTAGGCTTTTCCCTGCCCCAGTCTTTCCCGATATCTTCAATGGCTGCCTATTAAATTCTGGGTATCTTATAAAATACTGCTTCTCTCATTCAAGACTCTTCTCACCTGTACCCCTTTCTCCACTCATATCTCCCACTATACCTGTTCCAGCCCCTTTTGCCACTTCCCACCACAGACATTCTTCTCTCAGCTCTATAGCCCTCTTTTGTAACAAACTGTGGAATGCTCTACCTCCCAGCCTGCTTCAATGCACTTCTCCTGCGGTCTTCAAGTCTCACTTAAAATCTTACCTCCTTAACAAAGCATCAACAAGCTGGAAGGCACTGACTTCAAGCATACAAGGCTCTTATAAATTACTTTATTTATATGTCCTCTATCCTGACCAGAAATCTAGCATTGTATTCCATATTTAACTCTTCTGTACTCTGCATATTTCCCTTTACCACTTTAGATTGTAAGCTTTTGAGAAAGAACCGCAAACACAGTTTTTCACTTTGCAAAGCACTTGCAACCCTGTATTGTCTAAACCCTTGAAGTGTAAAGCTCTACATACACTGGTGGCACTGTATAAATACACATATTGATTCATGCATTCATTTATTCATTCATTCATTCATTCATTCAAGTACATAAAGTAGGAGCTCAGACCCAGCTCTAACAATATACTTTAGCATTTTCAGCTGATGCAGCAGAGGCACACAGGTATAGTGAAAATCAAATGCTGATCATTTATTAAGAAAGTTCATATATGTTTCTAAGAAAATAGTGCTTCATCAGGTGGGACATCATGTGAACTCCCCTCATAAATGATCAACACCTGATTTTCACTATCTATCTGCCTCTCCTCATTCTTTGAATTGCTTGAACTAAGAAGCATGTTGAGGGTGACATTGCAAATCTGGACAAAAGTATGCACAAATTAAGATATCATTACTTACTATTAATTTAGGATAACACCAACTATTGCAATAATATTGTTTGTTTTAGAGAGATAATGGGTATGTTTTTTATCATACTAAATGGAATTTGTGTTAAAACCACAAAAAAAGACAGAGTCAATATAAGCACAGCACTTTGTGTTAACTGGTGCAATAATGTTGATAACATCTGTGGTCAGTTAAGTACAGATGCTTTGATTGTGGGTGTTTCCACTATGTCTTGTATTTGTTTTTTCTAATAGAACTGATGTTGGTGATAAAAAGTTCATGTTATATACAGTTGGCCAAGCAAAAGATGATGTTGGAGTTAATCATTCTCCCTTGTTTCATTCTGATGGTCACTAGAGTTATTTCTGCAGTAACTGAACTTGAAAGCCCTATTTTACCACCACGATCTAGAGGCTGTCTCATACAGTACATGCTGAAGCATACCTCGCAACATTTCAAATGGCCAAAGAGGGACACTTTTGTTTTAGGTGACGTTGTTGGGGGCGTGGCTAGCGGGTGGAGCATTGCCGATAATTTTGTTGTCATTTCATGACCTTCTGATACCTCTTTGTGTAACTGAATAAATGATATAGAGCAAGAACAAAGCATTGTATTTACACAGACTAATTTAAAAATACCGGTACATATATTGAAGTTTAAACAAACATTAATGTGAATTTTACTGTTGTGTAGCAATGTGATACAATTATATACACCCCTCACAGTCTGATCCCCTAAAAAGAGGGACATCAGAGTGGGAATGAGGGACAGAGGGATTTGGGTCTCAAAGAGGGACTGTTCCTCCTAAAGAGGGACACTTGGGAGGTATGCTGAAGACATTGATATATTGACACTTGAAGTTATCCCGATCTAGAGGCTGTCTCATACAGTACATGCTGAAGACATTGCTATATTAACACTTGAGGTTATCCCTTTGAGTGCAAGAAATATGTCCAATGTGATGTAATAACCTCTGACACACAAGCTGTTAACCCTTTAAGGATTAGAGGGGAGCACAAAGCAACGTGCAGGATTAAATAACTGATGTTATGTCATTTTTCTACCTACATTTTTCTAATGATGTTTAATGATGTTGTACTTGAAAAACACAGTGTAAAGCAAACAGTGATTGTGATTTCATTTGTCTTATTTAATAATGATAGAAAGCTATTTTGCACCTAAAATGTGTATTTCTTATAAAAAAATAGCATTGCTTATAAATTTGGCATTGCTTCTAAAGAATCAGCAACGTTAATAAAAATGTGCATTGTGTCTAAGAAATGCTAGCAACGCTAATAAAAAATCATATTTGTTAAAAATTAGCGTCACCAATAAAAATTATCATTTCTGCCAGCAAAAATTCTCATTGCTGCAAAGAAAAGTTAAGAGTGCTAATAAAATGTTCCCAAGCATCTAAAGTTGCATACATTTCTGTGCAAATTTTTACGACACAATGCAATTTTTTTTAGCTCATCAACAAATAGCAACTGCCACTAAATGTATTAATAAATTACCTATTAGCCTATTCGCAAATTTCAGGCAAAGTTTTATTAAATAGACACGTATTGTTACAGGGTGTTGCTTTTAAGGAATATACAAATGGATAATATTTTGGAGAAGCCATGTTAACATGGTCCAGTTTGATAAACACATCCTTACATTGCAAAGAAAATGGAGAAAAAAGTGGCGCCCAAGTGGTTAATGCGCTACCAATATCTGGGCTATAGACTAAAACAGGAGACGTGCTCTTTACACAAGCTGCTGCAATCCTCTAACTTGGTGTGCAGACAATCAAACTAACAAAAGGAAACATGTATGTGGGGAGAGCGCTTAAAATAATAAGTGAGATAACCCTAGTGTTGAAATACCCCTAGCTATTCTCTAAAAACATACAGTAGTGCAAAAAATGTTTACAAATGATTTAATAATGAAAAGATTAGAATATATAAACACATCATCTATACATATGGACTACAAACACATAGGTAATATTGATATCAATATACAGGGCTCAAAATTTCCACTCTCCACTAGCCAATGGCGAATGAAAATTCAGCCCTGGCGAGTAGAAATTCAGCCCCTGGTGGGTATGCAATGGCTGGCAGTGGCGAGTAACTTTTCAGGTCTGGCTAGAGCAAAGGACTTAAAATTTTAAGCCCTGTCAATATCTATATATATATATATATATATATATATATATATATCCTATATAATAATTTGCTAAAACGTGTGTAACAACACAGTCATGCGCAGTAGAGACTGCCCGCACCGTGGCTGATACAGTGGGAGCATCCAGCTCTGTATCAGCCATGGCGCAGGCAGTCTCTACTGCGCATGACTGCCCTGCGACCGGCTGTCAGTGGCACTGTGGCCCGTGTAACGGGCTCTTCAACTAGTATATATATATATAAGACATGTCTATGAATAAAATATATACGGGTAGATTTAAAGCCAGCCATTAACATAGCTGGTAGGGCCAAAGTGAATATCCTTCGGGCCATTACATGGAGGCATATACAGGTATATTTATGGAGCACTAATATTTAACCCTTTGATTGACAGTGAGGTACGCAACGCATTGCTTTGCAATGCGTTGAGTACCCCTCTGCCACTCAAAGGGTTCTGGAATGTATTCGTTCATGCTTGATTTTTATACTTTTATTTTATTTTACAGGGAGAAGGCAGGAGATAGAAGAAAGAAGGTAGAACAGGAGCACCAGCAAGCTGTGGACTTCGCTGGACATCAGGTGTTAATGCAATGTTGCTTTACTTAGTCGGGTTAACCCTATGAATGCCAGCAGGGTAATTATACCCCACCGGCACTCATAGGGTTAATCCTACTAACTTTGGACAGGTTTTAGGTACTTTGGATGTATTGATGTTGGGCTTAGGGCCCCATATCAATACATCCACTGTGGACATTGGATATTTTTGCCAGTTAACAGCTGCGTTAGGTGGCAAAAGATCCAATAAGGGACTTTACAGCTAACAAAACTGGGTCTTAAGTTTTTTTCAGCTAACGCAGTCCTTTAAATGGAAAATGGAACTTTTTTTTTTTTTTTTAATGGGCCAAAACACACATTAGTATTGCGGCCATCATACTGGATGAACTGCCGTTAGCAGTTCATTACATAGCCCTTTGTATGGCTTCCTACACGTTAAAACACCCGTTGGTGTTTTTTTACTTAACGTCTGGCTTTAAATCTACCCCATAGTTGAAAAGGGTTAAACGAAAATAAAGTGGTATCACTGGATATATGGGAATAATAAAGGATGGTAAACTTTCCCGGGTTTAGTGTACAACGTTCCGTGAGGACTGTCCGGTCTGTTACCTATCCAGACTTGAACTGGCTGTCTCCTTAGAAATTGCTCTTCCAACTGCAACAAAGGTTATCCACTACCACACTAGTCTCTTATCGTGTCTTCACCTGCTTAGCGGTGGCCCTCCGGCGGTAGCCACTACTATTGGTAGTTTTGCGGCTTCCAACACTCACCGGGTCCTTTTCCTAGGGCTACCCCAATTGATATGAGCGTGTGTGGGTGTGCAGGCAGAGCGTAGGAAATCTCCAATCGGATATAATCCGATGTGATCAGCCTTAAGTTCGTCTGTGTGGTCAAGTGGTGTTACTGCAACTCACAGGCTCCATTCTTGCTGACTCAGACAGTTAACCTCAAATTGCCGGTAACTCCATTAGAAAATATAATTCACAGTGGTCTCATCCAACGCGTTTCCTGCCTCCTGGACATTTCCTTCCTCCTCGTCAAGCAGGTGAAGACACGATTAGAAACTAATGTGGTAGTGGATAACCTTTGTTGCAATAGGGAGAGCAATTTCTAAGGAGACAGCCAGTTCAAGTCTGGAGAGGTAACAGACTGGACAGTCCTCACGGAATGTTGTACACTAAACCCGGGAAAGAGTACCATCCTTTATAATTCCCATATATCCAGTGTTACCACTTTATTTTCTTTTAAACCTTTTCAACTATATATTTTGTTCATAGACATGTCTTTTATATACATATTGATATCAATATTACTTGATGTGTTTGTAGTCCATATGTATAGATGATGTGTTTATATGTTCTAATCATTTTATTAAATAATTTGTAGACATATTTTGCGCTACTGTATGTTTTTAGAGAATAGCTAGGGGTATTTCAACACTAGGGCTATCTCACTTATAGTGTTGAGCGAGCACCACAATGCTCGGGTGCTCGGGTGCTCTGACCGAGCACCCCCTGAGGCTCGAGTGCTCGGCCGAGCACCCGAGCCCCATTGGAATGAATGGGGCAACACCAGGCACCCCCTGCTCTGATGAGGGGAGGGTGCCTGGTCAATGCCCCCTTCATCTCCGCTATGCCCCCTTCATCTCAGAATGCCCCCTTCAGCTCCGCAATGTCCCCCTTCAGCTCCGCTATGCCCCTCTTCCACAATGTGCCCCTTCATCTCCGCTATGCCCCTCTTCCACAATGTGCCCCTTCATCTCCGCTATGCCCCTCTTCCACAATGTCCCCCTTCATCTCCTCTATGCCATAGAGGAGATGAAGGGGGACATTGTGGAAGAGGGGCATAGCGGAGATGAAGGGGCACATTGTGGAAGAGGGGCATAGCGGAGATGAAGGGGCACATTGTGGAAGACGGGCATAGCGGAGATGAAGGGGGACATTGTGGAAGAGGGGCATAGAGTCTATGCCCCTCTTCCACAATGTCCCCCTTCATCTCCGCAATGCCCCCTTCATCTCCGCAATGCCCCCGTACCTCCAGTCCCTGGTGGTCCAGCGGAGCTTCTTCGGATCTGTGCCTCTTCCGGCACAGATCCCCGCCACCCGAACATGTCGGGCGAGCACATGGCGGTACTCGACGAGTACCGCCATGTGCCGAGCAGAGCGATGCTCGAGCCGATCCGAGCATCGGCCGAGCACGCTCGCTCATCACTACTCACTTATTATTTTAAGCTCTCTCCCAATATACACACGTCCTTATATATCTATACATATAAAAGAATAAGCCTCATTGCATAATTTATGGTACCTCACACACAGAACATAATTTATGTCTCCTCGAAAACAAACACACATTGAACAGAATGCCTCATTACATAATTTATGTCTCATTAGGAGACACAACTCCTATTGGGTGGTTCAGTGGGGACTTTACTGCTCCCATTGGGTGATTCAATGGGGGCATGTTTATCATACAGGGAGTTGGCGCGCCCTCTCCAGCCCTCCCACCACTATCCAACTGACAAAAAAAAAAAATATAGCTGCCACTCGCTCCTGAAGTAGGGGATATAAGTAACTTCTCCCGGTCCACACACACTCTCACTCAGGATCATGACCCCACAAACACACTGTTTCACCTCCCACAGATAATTGTAACCCTCCATACTCTCTGTTTCAGTACGAGGGTGTAATGTTTCCATAAAATACAAACTCAGGGATAAACTTAATAGCAACTCTTTTATTTAACTCTTTCATCTCTTCAGTCAACCTCACTAACTGTCTGTTTTCAACTGTCACTCCTCCACTTCCTGATTCCTGCCCTTTTTCCTTAAAGGGACAGAGATGCTTTGCTGCATGTTACAGAGGCCAAGCCTCAAACACCACTATCTATTTGTTCCCTCAGCATATTGCTACGCTGCCTCAACTGAAGAGCCACTGTGTGTTATATTGCTATGTTACCATAACTTAACCCTTTGAGTGCCAGAGGGTTACGCAACGCATTGCAAAGCAATGTTTTGCGTACCCCTCTGGCACTCAAAGGGTTAAATAAGGAGGAGTTACTGCTCCCATTGGGTCATTCAATGGGGGAGTGATTTAAATCATGCAGGGCGTTAGCCTGCCCCCACTATCCAGCCCGCCCTCCACTATCCAAGTAACTGAAAAAAACAAAATGGCTGCCACTTGCTCCTACACCACAGACACAAACACATCAGACAAAAAACACACACACACATTCACACACACTCAATCACACACTCTCACACTCTCACTCACACAATCATACACACTCAATCATACACGCTCACAATAATTCACACACTCACTCTCTCAATCAAACACAATCACACTCACACTCTCACACTCACTCACACTCACTCACACTCAGTCACACACACACTCAGTCACACACACACTCAGTCTCACACGCACTCACTCACTCAATCACACACTCACACTCTCTCACTCACTCACTCTTATACACCCTCTCACTCACTCACTCACTCACTCACACATTCACACACACTCACACGCAATCACTCACACGCAATCACTCACACCCCGGGAGCCAGCACGATCTACCTTCCACCATAGTATGTGCAATTACCACATGCATTTCAACTATATGAATGAATGCCACAGTGGAGACATAAGTACAAACACAAACTCATTACAATGACACATATGTCATCCCCTTATGACTCACTTCTGTGTGTGTGTGTGTGTGTGTGTGTGTGAGTCTCTGTGTGTTCCTCACTGTGTGTGTTGCATGTCTGTATCACACTCTGTGTGTCTGCATGACTGTTTCGCTCTTTATGCATCTCAGTGCATGCGTGTACATTTGCGTGTGTGTCTCTGTGTGCGTTTGTCTTGCATCCATGTGTGTGCATTAATTCGCTATATATCCTGACTGGCAGCGCCATCCCACATTGCTAGTTCATATTATTTATTTATCCCCCCAAAAAAGCAAAAACCTTTCAATTTAACTTCAAATTATCTAAACAAAACATCCCATTTTTTGCATTACATTAAAAAACAATATAATAAATTAATAAGGGGTCCACATATCTCATATTAATTTATTCCCCCCCTAAATAAACTGTGAGGGATACATTGTCCCCTCCCCTTAAATAAACTGTGAGTGGAATATCATTTTCTCCTCATTAACATTTAAAAAAGTGTATACAGGAGCCAAGATGCATGATGAATGGCAATATAATCTCTCAGTCTTTGAAAACCTCCAGGATCAAAGAGTGCCACATCTAGAGCCAACTCCAGCTCTATTTAATCTAGACTATGTTTAGCAGATTACAAAATAATGCCCTTTTCAAATTAGCATAACAGTGAATACTCCGTATTATGCACTTGGGTTTCTAAAAAAGTTTTAATAGCAAAATATTGCAGCACCTCAGTGAGGCATCTGGAAGAGGTAGTCTGTCTCATCTCTACAACCAAACATGACAGAGACTTGAAGGATCTGGGCCAGGATATGTTTTGTGTTAATAACATACCAATGCCAGGAATGACCTGACTTCTGGCAGTCAGAGACTCCAAACCTCTCTTACTTCTTCGCATGAGAGACAGTGAGGCTGATGGACTAAGAAAATGAAGTAATTCTAGAACAAACCATGAGGATCAAATAAAAATGTCTATTGATTCAAATAGTCCTTTAAACCTTTTGAATCCTAGAGAAGTTTCCAAAGCATTGTAGAGCAATGCCTTGGTGACCCATTGAGCACTTAAATCCCCATGTAAATCCATTAATAGTAGGAAATTTGTATTTGTACCCCTATGATGCATTTAGTTTGCTTCAGAATTTCTCAAGTTCTTCTTGGTACATCAGTCTAAAAATATCTTCATAAGTAAGATGAACTTTGCAAATTACACCCTTATTTGACAATAACCACAAAGAAGATCTCATTTTGGTGCAAATCAAGTGCATCATAGGGAATATAAAATACTAGTTGAACAGCCCGTTACACGGGCCACTGCCTCAGGCAGCCGGTCGCGGGGCAGTCACACGCAGTGGAGACTGCCCGCGCCTCGGCTGATACAGAGCCTCTGGCAGCCGGTCGCGGGGCAGTCACACGAAGTGGAGACTGTCCGCGCCTCGGCTGATACAGAGCTGGACGCTCCTTCAGAGCTCCCAGCTCTGTATCAGCCGCGGCGCGGGCAGTCTCCACTGCCTGTGAGTGCCGCACTCGCAGCAGTGTCTACTGCGCATGTCGGGCGTTACACACAACTTGGCAAATTATTATTTAGGATGCCCAAAATACCATTGATTTATGTGGGCCCTTAAAAAGTCATTTTACACATGATAGCACAATATTGTACTATTTATTTATGGGATTACTGGTGGGAATTGAGGGACTTTAGCCCTTTAGTCATAAAATCTGACTACTACTACAATGACACTGCTGACAATAATATACTCATTGTAACCGCAAATTTTACGTACCACTAACACAAGAAAATCTTGCTTAATTTTTAGAAAATATGGGTGACATTTTAGAGACTCTATGATGAGAGTCTATGGGGAGTTCTCGTCACTGACCAATAGTTCAACTTTAAAATAGATGAACACAATGCTCTGGACACCCCTCTGGCATTAAAAGGTTCAACTATATCCCAGCAGTGTGAGATCCCTTGTTTTACTCAGCTGTAAAAGTTTACCAATATACAGTACTATGCAAAAGTCTTAGACAGGTGTGAAAAAATGCTGTAAAGTAAGAATAGTTTCAAAAACAGACATGTTAATAGTTTATATTTATCAATTAACAAAATGATAGTGAGTAAACAAGAAAAATCACCATTTGCCATCAAAACACCATCAATTCTTCTATGCACATGAGCAAAGTCAGGGATTTTGAAGGCATATAGTCAGGTGTATGATTAAACAATTATACCAAACAGTTGTTAATGATGATCAGTTTAATGTGTGGTTGAAACATTAACTGAAACAGAAACAGCTGTGTAGGAGAAATAAAACTGGGTGAGGAACAGCCAATCACAGCTAACAAGGTGAGGTTCCTGAAGACAGTTTAATGTCAAAAGTCATACACCATGGCAACACAGAGCACAGTAACAAGACACAAGGTAGTTATACTACATCAGCAAAATCTCTCCCAGGCAGAAATTTCAAGGCATATAAGGATTTCCAGATGTGCTTTCCAAGCTCTTTTGAAGAAACACAAAAAACAGGCAATGCTGAGGACCATAGACAAGGTGGTTGGCCAAGGAAGCTTAATGCAGCAGATGAAAAACACATCATGCTTACTTGCCTTCACAATCGGAAGATGTCCAGTGGTACCATCAGCTCAGAATTGGCAGAAAACAGTGGGATCCTGGTACCCCATCTACTGTCCAGAGAAGTCTGGTCAGAAGTGGTCTTCATGGAAGACTTGCAGCCAAAAATCCATACCTCCGACGTGGAAACAAGGTGAAGCGACTCAAATATGCACAAAAACACAAGAACTGGGGTGCAGAAAAATGGTAGCAGGTGCTCTGGACTGATGAGTCAAAATTGTAAATATTTGGCTGTAGCAGAAGGCAGTTTGTTTACCAAAGGGCTGGAAAGCGGTATAAGAATGAGTGTCTGCAGGCAATGGTGAAGGATGGTGGAGGGTCCTTTCAAGTCTGGGGCTGCATTTCTGCAAAGGGATTTGGGGATTTGGTCAGAATTAATTTTCTCCTTAATGCAGAGAAGTACAGACAGGAACTTATCCATCATGCAAAACCATCAGGGAGGCTCCTGATTGGCCCCTAATTTATTCTGCAGCATGACAATGACCTAAACATACAGCTAAAGTCATTAAAGGTACAAAAATGTTTCACAATAAAAGCAGCTCCAGTTAATTTTCATAGTATTTGCACCATGGTGTTATTTCAATACTGTCAGAGTTGTAGTTCAAGAGTAATTGAATGATAAAGTATCCCCTTTTATTGATGTAACATTGCTCACCACAGAGCAGCAGGACTGTACGGATGGATCGCAGAGTGTGACAATCTTCAGTGAGCATAAGGAAAAACCTGTCAAGGGGGGCAGGGTTTTCCTTATGCTCACAGTAAGAAGATTGTCCCTTGCTGTGATCTGTCTGGTGCCAGTACCAGATTCCACATCTGAGGGGAGGTGGCTTACATTAGCTAAAAGGGGCAGGAGGGGGATACTTTATCATTCAATAACTCTTGAACTCTTGAATAATACTCTCCATGTCCCAAATACTATGAAGATTAATTGGAGATGCCTTTTATGAAACATTACTATCTCTTTAAGAACTATCTTCACCGTAAAGAAGAACATGGAGGCCTGGAAGTGATGGTATGGCTCCCACAGAGCCCTGATCTCAACATCACTCAGTCTTCCTGGAATTACATGAAAAGAGAGAAGCAACTGAGGCTACTTAAATTCACAGAAGAACTGTGGTTAGTTCTCCAAGATGTTTGGAACAACCTACCTGCCAAGTGCCTTAATAAACTGTGTGCGAGTGTACCTAGAAGAACTGATGCTGTTTTGAAAACAAAGGGTGGTCACACCAAATATTGATTTGATTTAGATTTTTCTTGTTCACTCACTATCTGTTATGGTTCAGTACACTTAGACACGGTAGATGTTGGTAAAACACAATTTTATTAATGTACACAAGGAATGAGGTAACCCTCACGGGTCCAGTAACAACAGCAGTAACTGACAGAGGACAGGTTACAAGCAAGTTAACCCACACGGGTCCAGTATGTATAAAACACACAATACTGACACAGGTCAGGTAAACGAGTTTGATACAGTGTATGAAAGTCCAATGTGACCAGTGGAACCACTGGCAAAGTATGAGTACAGAGAAGGCCCAGTGTCGCCTATTGGCAACGGGAGGCGACAGTGACAGGACTGCAACAACAGGCACGGGACACCTGTAGAAGGATGCAATGGTGGCCGCCCACCAATGACTACACAAGACTGGTCAGAGCTCGTGCCAGAACAGAGGCCCTACCGGAACAGCCCACCACCGTGTGCACGTACTACCCTCAAGGGTTAATATGCAATAGTATAAATGGATGGCAACCAGAAGCGCACAGCGGAACCAAATGGAGACTCAATCGCACAGAGTAACGGAGCCCAACAGACCCAGAGTGGTAGTAACGGAACGAGGCACTTCCCCCGAAGGGGTTAATATCGCTATGGTCTGGATAACGGCAACCACCGGAGACGCTCACCTGAACCACATATAGACCAAGCAAGTGCAACACGGTGTGGGGGCACACTGAGACTCTGACCCAAGGCAGAATATAACCGGCAACCGGAGTACCGGAATACAAGGAGGCCCAGTAATGAGGAAACGGTGCCAGGCAGGCAGCAGCAGGAACAGTCCAGTAAAGCCCAGCCGGGCACAGGAGAAGCAGGAACCACAGCCAAGTCGATTCGGTAGACAGCACTGGAACGTCAGCCAAGCCGGTTCGGTACACGGAGCAGGAACCTCAGACACGCCAGGTCTGTACACGGAGCAGGATCGTCGGTCTCGCCGGGTCAGTACACGGAGCAGGAACGTCAGCCAGGCTGGGTCAGAACAGGAAGCAGGAACATCAGCCAATCCGAATCATTACACAGAGTCAGGAACAAGACAATGGCGTGGTCAGGCAGTCCGGGTTCATACACTGGTATCACAACAGCAAAACTAGCGCTAGGCATCAGATACACCACGAAAGGGCACTTGCAGAGTGACAGCCCAGGGTATAAAAAGGCTGTCACTGGGAGGAGCAGTAGAGCACAGCCAATAGGACAGCAGATGGACAGAATGTCACCCAGATCACGGGCGCTGTGATACTATCATTTTGTTAACTGATAAAAATAAACTATTAACATATCTGTTTTTTTTAAATATTCTTACTTTACAGCATTTTTTCATACCTGCTTAGGACTTTTGCACAGTACTGTATATATACTTTTTATAATGTGTTCCTTTAAGTTCTACTAAAATGACAGCAGTTTTGGGCGTACATTGTTCAACTCTTCATTAGAGGGAAATTTAGCTCTGAAACTTCATGAGGTCTTGGTCTTGGCAGCCCTCCCCTTTCTGCTGCCCATTCTGGCAGTAATACTATATTTTAACTCATTCATTGCTGATGGAAGCTGCAAGTAATTAAGCTTAGAAAAGTGAAGTGCTCTGTTATTACAGGTGCAGGTTTGCAACAAAAGTTGAGAGAAAAACATGTAACTTTCAGTGGGCGAATGAGCATTTTAGACAAAACAACCTTGCCAAAACTCAGATGAAAATAATATTTGGGCAGCACTTTACATTGTCTCACTAGTACAACTGCAATAACAGTGAAGGTCTATTTAATTACATATGTAAATACACAGTGGTAGGTCATAATTATCTATACTTAATGTCCGTCCTCTTCAAAACAGGAAAAAAATCGGTCCACTTTGTAACTGAAGCTTTGTCAGAATTTGTGAACAATTATGTAATTATGGAAATATCTTAACCCTTCAGAGGCTAGTGAGTCTCCAGTGAATTGCTTAGGAATGCTTTGGGGATCTCTTTAGCATCTATAGGGTTAAACATGGTTGCAAAATGAGGGATATAATTTTTACCTCTTGTGCCTTTACATAAATATTTACATAGCGCAATCTCTGTATTTACAGTGGAATTAAAATCACGTGTTTGATGTAATGAAATAAAATGCACATGTTACTTGGAGGTTGGTTGGTTATTTTTTTTACTGAAGTGCACATGATTCTAGGAAGCCACTAGTAGACCTTTTAAGTCAAGTGTATGCAGATGTAGACCTTATTAGAGGGCACGCATCATCATGAGTTAATAAGTTTGCTGCTATTGGAACAGGATATCATGTGAATGTGCTTTTTATCTTAAAACAGCTCCTTTAAGCCATTTTAGGTTAGAAATTTAGCCCCCACAGCTGGTTGAGTGATGCCCAAGGATTCCCAAAAAACAGCTCATCAGCTGTTCAGGGGATCTTGAAACTGACAACTTCAACTGGAACTCTACCAGGAATTGTGTGGCTTTCCATCACAAACTAGGTTGTGTGCACAGTCTCCATAGACCTGCTGTATCAGGTCTTTAAGCCCAATACAGAAGGCCTAGGGTATCTGCATAATGAAGGTCTGGAAATTGGCCTTGACAATGCAGAATTGATGAACTGGGGGAATATAAGGAGTCTCTTTTCAGGTACCTGTTGCTCTCAACCATGGGTCTGCTGGGGCTCATAATACTAACTTGGTTTCAAAGGCAGGTCGCAGGGGAGCAGAGCAGATCTTTAGATAGGGAACTATCACATGATAGTTGCCCTTTAAACTTGTGTCAGTTATTTTCTCATAGAACATAAAGATTTGCCTAATCCATTATGGTTTTTTTATGCTGCACACATCCTTTTCAAGTCTCAGGCTTTAGTTGCACTACAAAACACCTAAGACAATTGTGGTGGTCAATTTTCTATAACCCAAAATTGTTGTTTGGGGTCAGCACAATGAAGCCTGTGATGGATATGTAGGTTACATCCCAAAGAAGAAGACCTGTCAAATGGGGGAAGTATCATATGATAGCTCCCCTTTAAACATAGATTTAAAAAAAAAAAAAACAATTTTAAAGGGCATGTAGCTCTAATCGTAGCACTACTGATATAGTGTGTCAAAGATCAGTACTAACTCCATCACTCACCGGATCCTGTGTCATCACTCAGTTCCTGCCCTGATCTGAGACTGGGATATGTGCTCTGAGCAGGGACAATAATCTTTCCAGAACACAAATCTCAGACCTGATCAGGACAGAAAGTTGCAACTGCATCCAACCTTGATATTTATCATTTTAACCAGTACTATATGCCCTTTATAATAAGGGGATTATTAATCAGTGTTTAATTATCCTTAATGCACTCTTTTTGTGCTAAAATACTTCAAATTCTTCCTTGTGCCATGTAGGTTTTGTGGCACATTGTGAACAACTATATGCATTTGCCCCAAAATCGGCCAGAGGCTTACAAAGATTGTAATGGTGAGAGCATTGTGTAACAGCTAACAGATGATATTGTGATTTGCTGCTAGATGGATGTGCTGTAATCTTGTGCCACATGTTCCGTAAGAAAGTGTAAATAAAGATACAATAAACATGGTCACATATGTATACGGGATGGATAAATGAACTAGGAGAGTTTCACTCTGCAGGTGGGAAATTAAATTATGGGCCTAATGTTCCAAGGAAAAATAGACTGATTCAGAATCAAACCAAAAGCACTATAGGGGTTGCTAGAAGTTGGTTTGCCCCAGAATTATTCCACTTTGCCCTTATACGTATGGGCCTTAGGTATAGGAATAAGTATTCTGGAACAGACCAACTGTACCCCTTCATTGTAACAGACCTTTTAACTACTTGATTGCTAGAGAGATCTCTAAGGCATTGTTTAGCAATACATTGGAGACCTTTCTAATATACAAAGGGTTAAAAGCCCACTTTAATTTAACAGAAAGTTTTCATTGTCCCCTATGGTGCAGTTGGTTTACTCCACAATAACTCAAGTTTGCTTTTATAAATATGGGCCAACGGATTTTATGTATAGAAGTAGAATTGTGCAATTCTGAGGTAAACCAACATCACCATAAGGGACAAATCAAAATTCCACTTGATTTAAATGGGATTTTTTTTTTTTTTTAAAGAATACATTTTTATTGAGTTTTAAGCCAAACATCAGGTAAAGAATACAAGTAATAGAATACAAGGTAATGCAGAACAATAGCGATTTGAATAGTTTGTAAGAGTTAAATAACATCCAGATGGAATACACAGAATAGTCTCTATCTTATTGTATACAAATACATTTCAAAAGTACAGATAATAAAATATGTAAATTAAAGGATGTGTAATTTACATTGTCAAGTAAAAGAAAGAATAGATATTACATTAATGTTTGGTTAAGAAGAAGAAATAAGGAGTAAAGAGAAAAAGAAAAGGAAACAAAGGAAGAATAGAAAACGCTAGATTGGGGAAAGTAATGCAAGAAGTAGAGAAAAAATTGAATGCTGGAGAGTTTCAGTATAAACAAGTTGGAAAGAGCTACACATTAAGCTAAATTTATAGATGCCATAATCCGAAAGGTCACTAATCAGTATTATTGAGTCATTAAATCAGTCACTAGACAAGTAATCAAATCAAGGATGACAGATATTTTAACCTCTTAAGGACCAGCGGTCCTGGGATGTTTCCGTCCCATAAGGACTACTTTGATCCTTGCTGACGGACCAGTACATGTGACCTGTTGCGTGTACCTGCGCGCCGCTTTGTTGCCTGAAAGAGATTGCTCCAGTCTTGGAGCGGTCAATTTTAGGCCCTATTTTTACTTACAGCGCTCCCGGTGGAGCGCTGTAAGTAAAAAGTAAGTGATGTACTATCACCGTCATCGGTCCTTAAGGGTATAAGGACCATGACGGTCATAGTACATCATGTAGTCCTTAAGGGGTTAAGAAATGAGTTGCAGAGATGGCTCTATGAATCATCATCTCCATCAACATAATGTGACAGACCCTATGTTCCCAATTTTTGAGAGAAGGTATAATTTGGGATTTCCAAAGAGCAGGTATACATTGTTTAGATTTAGAAGATGGTTAGTCAAACATTTTGTGTTGAAATCTACCACTAAATTTTCCTGGGGCAAATTGAGAAATATGTGAAGTAGATGATTAGATAGGTGTGAATTAGTAATTGTATGAATACTATCTAGTATTATTTCCCAAAAAAATCTGTATTTCAGAGCATAACCACCAAATATGAGTTAAGGTTCCAGTTTCGGTTCCACATCTCCAGCATATCTCCGTCAAGGTATAAATACTATGTAGCATTTCAGGTGTTCTATACCATCGTGTAGCAATTTTATAGTTAGTTTCTACTATTAAAGTGTTGACCGAGGAATTTAAAGAGTTACGTAGAATTTTTGACCACTCATCAACAGTTATTAGTCTAACAAGCTCTTGTTCCCAAGTTCGTTTTTGAGAGTTGTAGATCATTTCGTTGTCACCTAAAATAGAATATATTATAGAAACCCCATGGGATATTGGGTTTTAATGTATATTTTTTCATAGTCATTTAATTGACCAAAATAATCTTTACCACTATTATGTGAGACCAAAGGATTAATAATTTTGCCGTATATAAACTAATCATTAAAATGTAATCCCATTTGTTCCTGTAGTAAGTGAAAGGGGATAGGTCTGTTATCTTTTGACAAATGGCAAAAAAGTAAGTCACCATTATGTTTCCATGAATCAAGTTGAGAATAGTCAAAGTCAAGACAATGGGTTGGTATATCAAGAATTGATTGCAACGGAGAGGAAGAACATGCAAATGAGGGTGATGATATTTTAAGTTTCTCCCAAGTATATAAAAACAATCTTAAAAGAAATGGAAGTTTATAAAAAGCGCGTTTAGATAAGTATGAGTCCCACATAAGTGAGGATATTCTAGGAGTATCACTCATGTCTTTAATCAAAGGAACCCATCTTTTTTCAGATGTATGGTGAAAAAGATGTGTTAGGTTCAGTAATTGTGTAGATCGATAATATTTGATAATATCGAAAGCGCCTAAACCACCTTTATTTTTGGGTTTAGAAATATGTGAGAATCGTAATCTAGGGGATTTCCCATTCCAAATAAATTGATTAAAAATTCTTTGTGTAGGCATTAGAAAGTTGTATTGGGACAGTTTGAAAAAAGTAAAGAACTTTAGGGAGGATTGACATTTTAAGCAAATGTATCCTTCCTATTCAGGAAAGATATAAAGAGGACCAGGATCTTACTTCTCTATTGATTTTATCTTTTAGTGGTTTATAATTAATGTGAAACAATTTATTGATTGTGGACGCAAGCTGTATACCCAAATATTGAATCGTATCAAGGGACCACTTAAAGGGTACAAAAGTCTTTAAAAGGGCTATCTTAGAATCCAGAATATTAATGTTTAAAATTTCCGATTTAGTAAGATTAGGTTTAAAATTTGAATTTATACTAATTGATCCAGTTCCTGAATAATAGCAGGCAAAGATATTTCTGGGGAAGATACCGTAAATATTACATCATCTGCGAAAAGGCCAAGTTTGTTTTCCTGAGATGGGGTTTTAATTCCATTAATATTTTGGTTTTTTTCTAATCTTATTGGCGAGAGAATAGGTGATAATGGGCATCCCTGTCTAGTCCCATTATGTAGATAAAATGGCTGGGATAAATAGTTGTTAACCTTGACACGAGCACTGGGGTTGGTGTATAAAGCTTTGACAAAGGAGCAAAATTTATGTCCCAAACCCATATGGCGTAGTGTAGAATGTAAAAAACACCAGTCAACCCTATCAAACGCCTTCTCCATGTCTATCGTTAGTAAAAGCGATTCAGTTTTTCTAGAGTTGGAGTAATCAATCAAGTTTATCATTCTTATTGTGTTATATTTCACCTCTCGTCCGGACACAAATCTCACTTGATCATCATGTATCAAAAGTGGGACTTAGGGCTTTAGTCTATTGGCTAGTACTTTGGCATATAGCTTGATGTCTAAGTTTAATAAAGATATTGGCCTATAACTGGCACACAGTTTGGGATCTTTCCCTTCTTTATGTATAACTGTTATATGAGCTTCCGAGCACAAGGGATGGTTTGATATCAAATCAGGTAGAGCACTGAACGTTCTAGTCAAGAGATCGCCAAGCAAATGAAAAAATTTCTTATAAAAAAAACAAGGGTAGGCCATCTGGTCCTGGCGATTTCCCTGACTTCATTTGGGCTAGGGCAAGTTCTCCCTCTTTTCGTGTAATATCGAAGTCTAATTCTTCTGACTGTTGAGCTGTAAGCTTTGTAAGTTCCGCACTTTGGACATACGTATCTATATTCCTCTTTTGCAAATCAGATAAAGGACCTTTGATATTATAGAGAGAACTATAAAAGTCCTGAAATATATCAGATATTTCTGAGTATTTTCTAGTAAGTTGACCAGTTGGCATTTGAATCTGAGTCACCTGATGAACTGTCGCCTTTGGTTTAGATAATTGTGAAAGAAGTTTACCGCATTTATTACAAGATTCATAGAACCTAGTTTTACTATAAAGAAACGATGCATCAATATTTGATTGAAGATGAAGTTTAGCTTTATTTCTAAGTGCCTGAAGTTCTTGAAGATCTATCTGATCATGTGTTTATTTATGTTTTAGCGCTAAATCAGACAGGGATTTTAATATTGTATCTAACTCTTTTTGAGCTAACTTCTTTTTATAAGAAGCAATCTTTATTAATTCTCCTCTGATCACACATTTACAAGATTCTCATATATTTAATAAAGAAGTATCAGAGTTATCATTAGAAGATAGAAAATGTGCAATACATCTTTCAGCTTGGGAGACTACCTTAGGGCCTTTTAACAAGGAAGGATTCAAGTGCCAAGTGAAGGACTGTGGAATATGTACTGGAAGTGATAAAGTTAATTCGATCATAGAGTGATCAGACCAGGTGATAGGGTGTATTACTTAGTCAATCACGTTATGTATATGGGACTACTGTACCAGTAAAAAGTCTATTCTTGTGTATAGTTTATGCACATGTGAGAAAAAAGTATAATTTTTATCCATGGGATGAAGCAGTCTCCATGGATCTAACTGTGTTTAGAACAAATTTTCTTTAATTTTCTAACATGGTGGGGCGGTAGATGTGATTTACCTGACAAACAATCTACAATAGAATCTAAGGGAGTATTGAAATCTCTACCAAAAATTACCAAGCCCTCTTGAAATTAAAGAACATTCTCGATAAATGGGACCTGACTAGAATTAGGGGTATAAATATTTGCTAGCGTAATCTTCATATCTCCCTTCACAAATAGATACCTGCCATTTGGATCAGAACACGTAGCAATTTCTTCAGATGTTTACTAATTATTATAGAGACTCACCCTTTCTTAGAATCTAATGAGCTATGACAGTGATTAGTATATAGTTTATGTCTTAAATCTGGTAATTTGTTCCTGTTATAATGTGTTTCCTGGATAAAGTGGTAGAATAGTAAGAGAGAAATCCCTGTTAAGAAAGATAAACAGGGTGATTTGAGAAAAGAAAAACATTAATTTGCCAATTAAAGTAGCTAAAATAAAAAATATAAAGATATACATTTTTATATTATTATTGAGGCGAAAACATGATAGCATTAGCTCCCAGACCTCCTATCAAAGTATCAATAAGAAATAATAGATCAATAACCATAATAATAAACAATTAAGTACCAACGACATTATAAGAAAAAAAATATCACACTTTATGGAGTTATTGTCCTAGCCTTAACAATTTCCATCAATCAAGTCATATGAAAACAACAGTTCTTACAGATCGAGAACTGAAAACGTAAAATCAAAAGTCATGCATAGTCCATCATATAAGAAACAAGAGTGGTAAATACTTGACACATCCAGAACACAATGACATGAAGTTAGTCAAAAGATGAATTATATCCAACACAGAAACAAGGGGGGGGGAGGCAAAGGAAAAGGGACAAGGCCACATTTACAAGTAACAAAAGAGTAAAGATAAATGCAAATGATTTGAGTACCTTAAACTGAAAGTGTGACATATAAAACCTCAGTAATATCTAGAATAGTAATCCCATAACCACTATGCAAGAGCATCAATCCCAATGCATTTGTCACGCCCGCCTTCATAGCTAAATATAATCAGTCACTCTCTCTTTTTTTTGCCCTCCTCATTGTTTGCAAGAAAATAATTCCCTTATAAAAACTAAAGCATGAATTGTTTGAGTAGCCTATTATTCTCCCAAACCCCCACCCAATCCCCACCCCCACCAACAGCTATATTGCAAAATATAGTGTATGTATATAAGTAAGATACAATGTAACAGTATCTAAGAGGTTATATCATTTGGGCATGGACATCAGGATTCCCAAAAGTTACAGCCAAAGTATTCCTGTGTATACATTTCCTAGTCGAAACCGGAGTCCATCGAAGATGTTGGGGCAACATACGTTTTGCAGGAGTTGCTTGTGGAACCCCAGTTTTGGTCTGACATATTTGCAATGTTTAATGCTTCACATAAAGACTGAATTTCTGAAGCATGACGAATGGTTGTTACTCTGCCTTCATATGTTACAGATAAAGAAAATGGATATCACTACTTATACAGTATACGTTGTTCTCTCAGCACATCAGTTAGTAGTTTGAATTGTCTCCGAAGTTGAAGAGAATGCGAAGATAGGTCATTGAAGAGATGTATTTCACGTCCTTCAAATGAAATGGACAGTTGTCTTGCACATCTCATAATATCATCTTTAACACTAAAGCAATGGAGACAGCAGATCACATCTCTCGATTTATAATTTTGTTAAGTTTCTGGTCCTCATTGCCCAATGTGCTTTCTCAAATTTGATGGTTGCTCCTGAGTCCAATTGTAGTATCTGAGCAAAGACAGATTGTAATGTGGTACTAATATCTCTGGGGGAAATGGACTCCGGAAGGCCACTCACTCTAATGTTATTCCTCCTACTCCTATTTTCCAAATCATCCAATTGTAATATGAGTTGGTTTGTGGTATCTTCCTGTGCCGACAATTGCTGAGTGAATGAAAGAGAATCATTTGTCAGAGAGTCTTGCGATTCTTCCAGAGCAACCACTCTGTTACTCAAACTCTTAATGTTGTCACTATAGAGTAAAGGATGTCGTGTAATTTTGAATATTCGGGTTATAGATCCATAGAATGACACATATTGAGGTCTAGGAGTATACAAATGAAGTCAAGGCATCTGAATGTTAATAAGTAGATATGGTGCAAGTGGGTCTTCCAAATGCGTTTTAAAAAGATCCAGTTCTTTAATTTTCCTGTTCTGCAGGTGTGTATGGACTATAAGGAGTGAGTATTCAGAACCAATATAGATATTTGGACCACAAACTACATCACTTCAAATAAATGAAGAAATCCAGGTAGGTACATCCACCAAAAATATATATTGAACAATAGCTCAAAATGACCATCAGGACATCAGTAGAAAATACTGTATTTCTTCACCTCCTCTGTTATGTGTCTATCTATCATGTATTTGTTTCACAGGGAGGTAAAATCTGCTACAGCCAAGGTCTTCAAAGGATTGGCACAGAGTCTACCTTTGTGGTTATGTACCAGTAGCTGAAATTCCCTGGACTCACTCCAAATCTCCACCTCCACTTTGTCTTGAGTCGCGACTGGAGTCCACAGACGCAAGTTCCTGGTCTAATGCAGCTCTCCAGGCCTCACCAAATGGGACCTAGAGGAGGAATTCACCGCACCAGATGTCTAAATGGGTGCCTCACAAAGCAGGTTCAGCAAACCAAGTAGAAGCGGTAACGCTTTAGGGGCTAAAATCGGACCCCAGAGACGGAGCTCTCTCCAAACGCAGCTACCCAGCACGGCTGCTATTTAACCCCTTGAATGCTAGAGAGGTCTCCCATGCATCACAAAGCCATGCATTATATAACGCTCGGGCATTCAAGGGGTTAAGAGCCCCAAATCAATGTAAACCTAGGGAACTTTTGTGTGTCCCCTCTATGGTGTCGTTGGTTTACTCTAGAACTACATAGCTCCACTAGTAAACATACAACCCTATGGTCTATGTTTATAAAAGCAAACTGCACCACAGAGGACAAATACATATTCCTGTTAAATTCAATTGGGCTTTTAACCCTTGGAATGCTAGAAAGCAACTCCAGTTTGCTTTTATATATATGGGCCGTTCTTAGTACATTTTTAAGAACTGTCCTTAACCCTATCAGTGCCAGAGGGGTACGCAATGCATCATAGCAACTGTCTGGTCTGATTTATAAATGAGTAAGGGCATAATTATAAATATGGGCTTAGTAATCTGATGTTAATGCCTGGAATGTTTAAGAACATATTATACCAGGGGGAGATTCACTAAGCGGTGATAAAGAGGTGATGAAGTGGATATGACTTCTCCAGTTTATCACGTCTACAGCTCCTATGTAATTCTATACAGTCTATGCACTAAGATCTCCAAAGCTGAAGCCTTCTCCACTTTATCACCATTTAATGAATCTTCCCCTGGTGTTAAGACTGACAAAAATTCTGTTGCAAAATTGTCTCAGTTGACAACATTTCTTTATAAATTCTCAGAGCCACAATTTGCGCCAGCTGCACAGTCACATTTCCCAAAACAGAAGCCCGAGTCGTTAAGGCTCCCAAAACCTGTAGTAATCTTCTTTTCAATTGCCGACCTTCGTTTTTATGCCACTTTTACTCTACATTTTTCATAACACCAGGTTTATAAATCTCCCCCCATGTTCCAAAAAAGTAGTTCAATTATTCAGAGTAGAAATAAAAATCCCATTCACACTGATTTAAATGGGGATTTTTACCCCTTAAATGCTCTGCAATGCATTGGACATTTCTATTGTAATCAAAGAAGTTAAAAGCTCCATTTAAAGCAAATGGACTTTTATAACTCCATTATGTTGTAGTTGGTTTGCCCCAGAAAGCCTCCATTTCTTGAGTAGATCATGCCACAGAGCTTGCAATCTAATGACATAATCCATCACACACTGTCACTTCCTCAAACTGTTGTAATTAACCTCTCATCGTGACTCCCTCTCTTGTTTTCTTGCTTCTGTTGTAATACATTGCAATAGTTTTCAAGCACCTCTTGTTTTGAAGAGGTTAAACATCCAATTTAACTCTTCGAGTGCCAGAGGGGTACTCAACACATTGCAAAAAAATGCGTTGTGTACCCCTCTGGCACTCAAAGGGTTAAGTCAAAGGGAATTTTTAATTTTTCCCCTGTGGTACAGTTGCTTTGCCACAGAATCACTGCACGTTTCTTTTAAACATAGGGCCCCTAAGACTTACTGTTCAAAGCTCATAATGCTATGTAATCTATCTGTGTTGAGATTTCTACCGGCTAAGACTTGGCAAAGATTTTACACTTTTTAAAAAGAAAGAAAGTATTGGCCTCACATGCAGAATTTGATACATTCCATTGTGCCATGTGTTCTTTTGGACTTTTCATTAAGTCCTTTCTGTAAATTTTTCCCAAGCAGGTGCTTGGTACGTATGACTAAATCCTGGGGAGGTAGAACTGACTTTTGAAAGAGCAGTCAGAGTGGCAGAGGCGAAAGCAGGGGGTTGACTTCAAACTTCAGCAGGTCATTTTTGTCACCTATTCACCTGCAGAACAAAGCCTAAGGGCACTAAGTTCAAAAGACAGCTGGAGTTATTTTGGGTCAAACTATGTGTACCATAGCGGAAAATAAAAATCCTGGTTGATTTCAGTGGGGCTTTTAACATCTTGAATGCTAGCGTGGTCTCCAGTGCATGTGATATAGATCTCCACAGCATTCAAGGATTTAAAAGATCCATTAATTGAAATCAATGGGAATTTGAGAAATTTATATTTGTTCCCTGTGGTGCAGTTGGTCTGCCAAAAAATGACTCCAGTGGTGGGGGGTGCAATAAGGTGTGATAAAGAGGAGATAACTTTTCTGAACTGAAAACTCTCCAGTGTCATTCAGTGGAACCTGCACTTATATCTTTCCAACTCAGAAATGTTAGTGAATAGAATAACATAAGAAATGGAGAATGTGCTTACCTAGGAACAGGAATGGGTGAAAGTTTTTACCTCACATGAGAACTAGGACAAAAATGGCACTTTTTGCCAAGCGGGAAATGTTTCACGAAAAGTGCAGTTTTCTTGCTTTTTTTGCATAGCTCTTTACATTGAACTGAGTGGAAAGACAGAATTTCTCTGTACCACATGGCAGTTTTCTCTTCTTTTCCCACGTGCATATAAAAGGGTGTCCGGCTCTCCCAGCATGCCATTCTGTGTTTGTGAGAGGAGAGAACAGCACAAACAGCTAGAACAGCTAGAAAAGGCAAGCTAATAAACTGGATTTGAAGCTTAGTTCAGTGAATCTTGTAGGCAGGAAATCTGTTCTCTGTATTAGGGGAGTCTGGGGGACTCTGGGGGACAGGAAGGGAGAAATGAGTTTGACCCCAAATACCCCAAAATTCAGTGTGAGTGACTGGGAAGACACAGGCATCCATGTTCCAAGTTTCTTCCTGATGTGGCTGTTATCTCTGTCCTACAGGAGTTTAGGGGTGTAAGAAAGAAGCAAAGGTGTTTTACCCCACATACCCCAATTGTTTGTGTGATCAAGTGGACACAGGCAGCTGTGATCCAAGCTCCTTTTTAATCTGGCTGTTATCTCTGTCAGGGGAGTCTGGGATGTAAGAAGGGAGCAAAGGAGATTCACCCCAAATACCCCAAAATTCTGTGTAACTGAGTAGGAACACAGAGGCAGAGGTGATCTAAGTTCCTTCCTGCTCTGGCAGTTATATCTGTCCTAGGGGAGTCTCTGGGTGTGGCAAAGGAGCAAGGTGTTTTACCCCAAATACCCCAACATTTTATGTGACCAAGTAAACACAGGGAGCTGTGATCCAAGTCCCTTCCTGATCTGGCTGTTATCTCTGTCCTAGGGGAGTCTAGGGATGTGAGAAGGGAGCAAAGATTAATTACCCCAAATTCCAAGGGGCTCACATGGATATCTAGTAAATAAAATCAGCAATGAAAAACATATTGATCTTAAAATACACATATAATTCATGCACATTGTTATAAATTAAAATCCAAATTTAACAAGCTTAGTCCTATACTACCTGTAAAATAAAAGGAAACATAAAGTTTAGTCATTTTGAAAACATATATTTGGCATCCAATTTTTATACATATATTTGGCGTGCATGTTTTTTGGCACAATTCACTTGCTGCAGTATTTTACACACAGGCAGAAAGTGTCAGGGACTGCTTTCGAAAATCTTGCAGGTCATTCTCATACCAGTATTAGGCAGAGAACTACGGGATCAGTTTTATGACTCCTGGTCAGGTACCTGGTTGATCAATAGAGATGAGTGGCACTTCTGTGATTCGGTTCATGGATAAATTTGACGAATAAGATAAAATCGATTCAGAATGAATCTCAGGTGACTGAGGGGAGGAAGAAAGGAATGGGGAGGGGGATGAGAGAGAAAAAAAGACAAATTCTTCCAGCACTCCAGCCTTATTCAAACAATAACTTATAACAACTTGCTGTGGCAGTTCTGAGTTCTGACTCAAACATGAAGCTATTCAGAGTGACATTAACCCTTTGAGCATACCGTCCAAGTGTCCCTTTTTAGGAGGGACTGTCCCACTTTGAGACCCAAATCCCTTTGTCCCGTTTTCCCACATTAGTTTCCGTATTTTAGGAGATCAGACTGTGTGGGGTGTATGTACTGTAAGTGTGTCATATTTCCTCACAGCAAAAACACTCATATTAATGTTTGATTACATTTCAGTATATATATGTGTTTATATGTGAAATAAAATACTTTGGTCTTGCTGTAAATCATTTATTTAGTTCCACAAAGAAGTGTCCATATGTCATAAAATAAACTAAAAAATGTGATTAATGCCCTGCCCAGAAGCCACAACCTCCAACGGCACCACCTAAAACACAAGTGTCTCTCTTTGGCCATTTGAAATGTTGGGAGATATGGGGATACCAAAGCATTGCTTAGCAATGTGTTTGATGCCCCATTGGTACTCAAAGGGTTAATGGCAGAGATGCACCAATACCAATTTTTTCAGACTGAGTACGAGTACCGATACTTTTTTCTAGTACTCACCGATACCAATTACCGATACTTTTTTTGCGGTCATTTGCTAGTTTTCCAAGTACCTAAAGCATATATATATATATATATATATATATATACTTTAGGTACTTGGAAGTATCGGTGAGTACTTGAAATATATATACACACACACATACATACACACACCACCTCTTGATTCTCCCCTTTTGCCTCTTTCTCCCCCTCTTGATTCCCACCTTCTACTTCATTCTCCCCCTCTTGAGCTCCCTCCTTTTGCCTTGGCTTTTTCTCTCCCTTTTGATGCCCCTTTGCCTTGACTCTTGATCCCACCCTTTTGCCTCTCTCTCCCTCCTGATCCCCCCTCCTTTTGCCTCTTCTTGGCCCCCCTCCTTTTGTCTCCCGATCCTTCCTCCTTTTGCCTCTTTTTTTCTCCCTTAGTCCCTTTTGCCTATTTTTCTCCCTCTTGACCCCCCTCTCTGCCTCTTTCACCACCCGCTCTTCATGCCCCATCTTCCTCTGTTGATCCCCCTATTCCTGCCTTACCCTCCTCTGCCGGGTGCTCACTGTTCTCTCGCGAGCCCCGGCAGAGGTCAGCGTCGGAGCATTGCCATGGTAATCCGCGGCAACGCTCCAACGCTGCAGGAGGGAGAGAGGCGACCGGGGAGCATTGTGAGCAGTATCGGTGCAACCCTAGTTAATGGTATGAAATCCTTCTCTTTTTTTTTTTTTTTGTTTTTATTACATTACCTCCCACTTAATATATCCAGAAAATTCTAATGGCTTCAATGAATTTTACTGTGCCTTTGTTTTATGGAAGTGTATATTTTTATTTATTCATTAAGTCTGGTAAAAAAATAAGAATTTCTTCTTTCCATAGATATTGGACCCCTTGATTGTTTAACCCCTTACGGACCAGCAGTCAAGGGAAGTTACCTTCCCTTATGGACCACTTTGATCCTTGTCGACACGCCAGCTTACCTGACCTGTTGCTTGTACCGGTGTGCCAAGCAGGAATCTGAGAAAGACTGCTCCTGCTTCTACTTATAGCTCTCCCGCATTTCCTTTGTAAGCTCTATAGTATCACTAGTGTAGTTTTACTTAAATTGTAAGCTCTGTAGTATCAGTATTGTAGCCCTGTTTCAGCTGTATGTATCACTTGCCTTACTTCACAACATTAATGCCAGTTTTAAAATTAACAAATGGAGTGGGCTGGGATAATCGGCTCAAACAATAGTAGAAATGGGGCCATTTGATTGTATTTGCCCCCGGGCCAAATGTTCCCAGCCCTCCACTGCCTCTAGCACTCAGAGGATTAAAATAAAACAAGATGTAAAAAAACAAGCTGAAGTATTAGCTACCACAATAATCTATATTATGTATACTTCTTACAAAAGAGAAGTTTTTATGTGTACAGATCTCATACAGACAGAATCGGTGCAGAGATGTATGTTGTGCTTTGTAATACACAAAGTAGATAATTGTGCACATTAAGTGAAAGCGGATACAAGCCATAAAACTGCAGGTTGGGAGAACAGAACATTTGTGAGGCAGATCAAGATAAAATGACAAGAGCTAGATAATAAAGATGGTTATTTCTATTCAGAAATTAGGCATCAGATCCCAATAATCTAAAGACAAGCCCCAATTACCAGTAGTTCTTCCTGTTCCACAAAACAAAGGTTTCTTTTATATCATTTTGCTAATAGTGAAATTGTTCAGTGATTTTCTGTTCCATTGAGAAGAACATGTAAAATAATATTGCAGAGTTTAATTTATTGAATGTAAAATAGCTCAGAGATAGTTTTTTTAACCCTTTGAGTGCCAGAGGGGTATCCAAAGGGATAACTCGATTTGTTCTTGTCTCGTGGATTGGATTACTATAACCATCTTTGTTTAAAGAAGAAGTAAAACCTCCTAATAATACACCACCCCCACTCAACTTATTATGGCCATACCTGTGACCTTTTTCAAAAGGGATGGGGGCTTAATCACAAGTGGGGTGTTGGGCTAGTAAAAGTAGACAGAATAGGGTGGAGAAGGAGGAGAAGTGGGCAGGGTGTGGGAGGAACAGACAGAAAAGGAGTGGCAGTGGGCAGAGTTTGATTAGAATCTCTCCACTTCCGGAGAAGTAGCCTCTGCCCCAGAGGCCCGGTAATACACAGTCAAAACTGGAGTCTCCGGGGAAAATCTGGAGAGTTACCAGCTACGATTATGGACCTTCTAAAGTTTTCCCTTGTGCATCTGTTGAAGTGAGTACATATTCAATCAGTCAGGATCACGGCATACAAACTCTGCCCACTGCTCATGTTAATCTTAACCCGTTAAGGACCAGACAGAGATTTGAAATGCATTGCACAATGGGTTAAGTAGGCTCTTGAACTCTGAATGGTTCAGCATGGAAAAAATTGTCATCTACTGTCATGTCTGCCTCCACAGAGATGACATCAAGGACTGATTGAAGATGTTATGTCTTGAACCAAGGCACAAGAGCAAAATACATAGGGGTTATTGGGGTTTTCTGACCATCGTAAGATAGTGCAAGTGATTATTTGGAGGTGTTATTCTCTGTTAATTTACCCTTGAATACTAGAGCCACATCCAATGCATTGTGTCACAATGAGTTGGAATTGTCTGTAGCTTCTAAAGCCTAGTTCAAACAGGTGTTTTCAACTAACTTTTTGAATCCCAGAATACATCAATAAGGGGAAGCAGAAAGAGAAATGAAGAGGGATCAAGGGAATAGATGGCTGGAGTTTTTTCATGACAGCCCCATAGGTATTTAAATGGGTATCCCTTCCTGTGGTGGAGCCCACTCAATATTCTCCCTTCTGGCACTGACTTTGGGATTATCTGCAGGAGGCTTAGAGAAGTAGATTGACTAAACAGTCTGAGGATGAGTGGTAATTGCAGTCTAGAGGTGTCGGCAACACAAGCAGCTGGGCGCAGTGATGATGGGTACAGACATGGTGTCACTTTCCAGACAACGACCACAAGTTCATCAAGGAGCTCTAGTGATTTGGGGGAAGACACTGGGGAGGCTCTAAGAGGCCAGGATGATGACAACAGCCTGGCGTTCAGTGAGGAAAAGTACAGATATTTTACTGCTCATGAACAAGAACATGGAAAATCTAAGACGCAGTCTACCAGGGGAAAAAAAAATCAGTGAGCTAGCGGCTGCTCAAGATGGCTGCTCCATGGCAGGCAGCTTCAATTATTGATTATTCTCCCTTTAAATCCAACTGACTCTACATAATTGCTCATGAATAACTTGTTGTTACACTCTGAGGCCTGGAAAGGTATCTAAGGTCTCTAAGTTTAAGAAAGGGAAAAGCAAAGTACAGGTGAACCTTTCCACCAGTGGCCTTACCAACATTTCTTAGTGGACAACAGTGTAGCTTCCCTGAGATGCTGTCGCATTAGCCCTGTCTCCTAAAGGACATTTTCATATTAACCACATACTACATTATGACCAGATCCAGACATGGCTATATTTTTAACCTTGTCTGATTTTATCCGTGTCTGGTAAATTGAGCTAATATCCTCTTTCTACACTTATTCTTCCTTTAAACCTCCAACTAATGAAAAAGGCACATTCACATACAGAAATGTAAAAGTGTATTGGATGAGAGGACTGGATGGAATTACCGGAGCCAACAACAGGAGAAGAGGAGAGACTGAATGTAAGACTGCTACTCTGTTGTCATAGCAACACAAGAAGCTTTGGATATTGTGTGTTTATATATATTTTAACCCATTGGGTGTCAGAAAGGTATCCAACGCATTACAAAGCAATGTGTTGGCTACTTGTCTGGCACTCAAAAGGTTAAGTGATTAGAAGATTTAGCAACAAAAATCAAAGATCTGTTTTATGTTTTCCCTTAACATCTTACTGTACTTAACCCAACTTTTCCCAGGAGCCTCTGCCTCTTTAAATGTTGAAATATACAGATTTATAGAGAAATACCTGCTTGTTTTATGGTTAGTAATGCTTCAAAACTCCTTTAATCATAACCCCTTAAGAACCAGAGGGGTGGGAAACATATCACTTTGCAATGAGTTACCAAGCTCTTTGGTCCTTAAGTGGTTAAAGGGGTAGTATCACCTTGAAACAAAAGTTTGTTAATAAATGTTTTGGGGCCATGCAATTCTGGAGCAAAGCAACTGCACAATAAGGGACTAAGAACAATTTCCATTTATTTAAATGAGGTTGTTAACCCCTTCAAACACAGAGGTCTCAAACACCTTTTCCAGTTTAAATCTTGTCCCCTAAGGAGTAGTTATTGTGCCCCGGAATTTCCCCCCTCATTTTATGCATATGGCTTTTATATCCCAAAATGCCCTAAAGCAATAGTGCAGTAAGCAACATTACCTGCTTTATCCAGATAGGGCTGATGCTACTGCTGCCTTTGGAGACCTTTTGATTGTGGACACTCAGTTCTACACAGGAAGCAACAGCAACATGTCATCGGGAGAGGGTATGATCCATAAATAAGTACAGACACAACTATTTTCGGGATAACAGACCACAGCTTTATTTAATTATTTTGCTCACATTATTATTATTATTATTGTTCTTATTCAAACAATAATTAAACATTAACCATTAATCAGTCATTAACTGACAGTCCTTGCCAATCCGCTTTCCTTGACGCCAAGCATGGCCAAATTGTACGGGCTTATGCTAACCTCCACATTCTTCAGCACTACAGCTGATCCCACCACTCGTCAGCACTTCCAGCTGACTCCACCATTCCTCAGCACTTACAGCTGACCACCATTTTTCAGCATTTACAGCTGACTCCCAAGTAATTACACCATTGGCCATCTACCTTAGCTTCAATGGGTAACATTACCTCCTGCGACCTAAGTCCAGGAAAAACTCGCAAAGGGCTTCTGCCTGAGGATAAAATCCCTTAACTTGTCACATCAGTTATCGATCTCTGAAAACCATGCAAGGACTATCCGCCAAGACACACCACCACCCTAAGAGGGACGGGAGGGAGGGATGCTTCCTCTGTCCTTTCTTCATTCACACAACAGACCACTTATTGTCACCCATGGCTTTTAAGCCCTTTCCTTTTACTCCACCCTCTCACACGTACTTTCTTCATGCATCAACCCTCCCCATGACATGCTTCCCCTCCTGTACCCTGCGGTCCCTTCCGGGGAATTTCTGGACCACCATGAACCGCAATTGTCACAGATAATATTAACCTCAATCTCTCACCAAAAGGTATGTTTTCAGTGTAATAGCTTTTGAATAAAGACTCACCCAACAGTCAGAATAAACTTGTTTAACCTAGCAGGAAAATATGTAAAAAAATAAATAAATAAATAAATAAATATATATATATATACATATATATATATATATATATATATATATATATATATATATATATAAATTAATAATAAGCATTTACTGTCATTTTAATTAAAGTTAAGCTTCCCTGTCACCACACTTTATATTAGGATATCAGTGCCCCTTACCTATCTCCTCTTTCTTGTTTATTCTTGCATTAGAGAAACAATGTACAGTGACATATTTAGGTCTAGGGCAGTAGATTGGCTGGGGGCAGCATATTTGATAGTTTTGTCTTTGTCACTATATCTATCCTCATCACAGGCACATCTTTCCCAAATTGAACTCACTAAAAATGGTCTTTCTTCATTATTCAAATTCCCTTCTCTCTGTTAGCCCTTTCAATACTAGTTATTTGCCTTGACCTTGTATATATGTATGTAAGTTTGTATGTATAGATATACTTATTATAATAGTAGCAACTAGGGTTGCCACCTTTTCTTCAAAAAAATACCGGCCATGGCATTCCCTCCATAGACTTAACATTGGACAGAAGCTAATTTTTTACCGGCCTGCAGGTAAAATACCGGCTGGGTGGCAACCCTAGTAGTAACCCACATAGCGTCACAAAATATTTTCCCTCCAGTTTCATTTCCATCCCACTGTGTCTTTAAATGAAGGGGAGTGTTCTGTAAAAGGTGTCGGATAAAGTGAGGGTGTGGCAAAGTGTGTAGGGGAGGGGGGGTCAACCACTTTATTGGGCCTTGGACAGCAGAAAGTCTAAATATATCATTGACAGCATTCCTCACAGCATTTCAAATGGCCGAAGAGGGACACTTTTGTATTAGGTGGTGTTGCTGAGGGCATGGCTGAAGTTTAACCCCTTAAAGACCGGGAAAATCTGAGGTGGATTTTCCTTAAAGGGATAGTAATACTTAAGTATTACTAATCCCCATAGCAAAGTACTACTTAAAAAAAAAGTATTGCCCCCAGTGTCATCTCTCAAACCTTTATGGTTTGAGAGATGATCGCTTCTAAAGTTGCCCTCTCCCTCCCCCTTCCCCGTAGTCAGCATTCTAGCTGACTCAGGGAAATCCGGTCAGAGATCATCAGGCGGCTCTGCAGCAGAGCCGCGATCGCGTTAACTAAAAAAAAAAACTTTCACTAAAACGGTCTTCTACGTGTGCTTGGCTTGCAAGCACACGTAGAAGACCATTTTAGTGAAAGTTTTTTTTTTTAGTAACGCGATCAGGCTGTGCTGGAGAGCCTCCTGAAAGTCGTACGACTCTCTTCCTTTCAGTCAGCTAAAACGCTGACTACAGGGAAGGGGGAGGGAGAGGACGATATCATATATAAAGAGGGACATCAGGGTGGGAAAGAGAGATAGAGGGATTTGGGCCTCATAAAAGGGACTATCTATCCTAAAGAGGGACATCTGGGGGGTATATGACAGTGAGGATGATTTACAAAGAAGAAATGGGGGTAAATGCACCGAGGTGTGATAAAGAGGTGATAAAATGGAGATGGCTTCTCTAGTGATATCACTTCTCCAATTCCTATGTTATTCTATGGAGCCAATACACTAAGGTCTCTCCCACTTGAGAAATCTCCATAGAATAACATAGGAACTGGATTAAGGATATAACTGGAGAAGTTATTTCCACTTTATCCCCCCCCCCCCTTAGTGCATCTCACGCCTGGAGTGACTCGAGGCCAAACCAATGAATGATAGGGGACAAATAACAAAATAATTAACCCCTTTAATGCTGGTGAGGTGTCCAATGTACTGCAAATCAATGTATTAGTGACCTCTCTAGCAATCAAAGAGTTAAAATTTCCATTTAAATGAATGTGAATTTGGAGAATGTTTAGTTGTTCCTTGGCTTGGAGCTGTCTTGCTCCAAAGTTGTTCCCCCAGCCTCACTGATGGGAATGTACAAATTAATTGCCAATCACCTTCAACTCCAGTGGCAGCACATCAAAGTATGTCTAAGAGCGTTTGACTGATTTAGTGCGTACCAGAGCAAGCACTCCTCTGGTGTTAAAGGGATAGTAATGTTTCAAAATAAAGGCAGCCACACTTAATCATCATAGTATTTGGGCCATGGAGAGTGTTATTTCAATACTGCCAGAGTTGTGGTTCAAGAATAATTGAATAATAAAGTATCCCCCTCACGCCCCTTTTACTGGAGTAAACACTGCTCACCTCAGAACAGAGGGGTGTTGTCCAGATGGCTTACAGAGAAGGACAATCTTCAATTAATATGAGGGAAAAACCTGAAAAACCTGTCAATGGGGGCAGGGATTTCATTGTTCTCACAGTAAGGAGATTGTCCCCTTGCTGTGAGCTGTCTGGTCTTAAAACCAGATTCCACATCTGACGGGAGGTGGCTTACACTAGGTAAAAGGGGAGGGAGGGGGATAATTTATCTTTCAATTACTCTTGAACTACAACTCTGACAGTATTGAAATAATACTCTCCATGGTCCAAATACAATGAAGCTTAATTGGAGCTGCTTTTATTTTGAAACATTACTATCCGTAGAAGATCTTACTGCCAGCAGTCCCCATACACTTGCCCCATAGCATTCCCAGGAAAAAGGAGTAAAGTTCCACCATTAACTCTGTGCAATGTTTAACACATAGGGGGAGATTCACTAAGCGTTGATAAAGAGATGATAAAGTGGACATGGCTTCTCCAGTTTATCACTTCTCTAGTCCCTATGTTGTTCTATGGAGCCTATTCACTAAGATCTCCAAAGCTGAAGAAATTTTAGTGCATAGGCTCCATAGAATAACATAGGAATTGGAGAAGTGATATCACTGGAGAAGTCATCTTCACCTTATCACCTCTTTATCACCTCTTAGTGAATCTCCCCCATAGCGGTAAATAAGGCAAATAGAAACAACCCTCCCAAATCACCCATGCATTGTCCCATTGCCCTGTTAATGCAAGCTGTATTATGGAACTCATCTTCAGTGTAATTAGCTTAGTAAAGTGAGGTTTGGAAGGTGTAGGGCAAGAGAATAATTTCCAGTACCTGGTTTACAGTGAAATCATATTTATCATTCCCCTACTGACTGAGAGCTCGGTTTTATTAGCCCCAGTATTTTAAAAAAACAGTGGTAGAGGTTGTAACAGCAGAGTTTACAATTCTAAAATCTGTGCTGTCAACACCAAAAACCCCACAAAAATGTCCAATGGGTACTCAATTTTCACCTATTGGACATCACTTAAAAATAGTCAACTTTGCTCTCCAATTCCATGCAGTGGCTTCACCGCATGTTGAATCCTGTGACATGAGAAGGCAGGCGCAGAGTCCCAAACACGCGGTGAAAACCACTGGTATGTGTTGGAAAAGGTTTCCAACACATACTTGTGGTTGAAACAGAGAAAAAGATTAACCCTATGAGAGCCAGTGGGGTATGCAACACACTGGAACTCATAGCGTTAATCTTGAAACAGTTCACGCATGTCCCAACAAATAAAAACTTACCAGTAATCCTGATGTCCAGCGGGGTCGCGGCCGGCTTCTTCTTTTCTTTCTTCTTCTCTTCTGTCTTCTTTTCTTCTTTCTTACTGTGAAAAACAAAAATCCATTAGTGCTCATTTAAGAATAAAAAAGCCCCCAAAGATGTGACCATTAACCCTTTGAGTGCCAGAGGGTTAGCCCTCCAGTGCTCAAAGGATTACCATTGGTGGCATCTTAAAGTCTGCATGAAATAAAAATATATGTTTTTAAAATCATCCATATAGAGTAAACATTGTAATTTATTTACCCCCTTTCCCTCTGCCACCGTCTCCGCTGACAGCAGAAGGCATTTTGAGCAGCACAGAGGCCCCCATGGCATCTCTTGGGCCGCTGCCAGAGATTTTGAACCAAGACTGGCTTTTATATGCCAGTCTTGGTTCAAAATAAATTGTCAGTCTCCAATTGGCTGGTAAGTGCTTACACACCTCCCAGCCAATCAGCTCCTAGCGGGGTTCCTACGTACTGAAACATAGTGATGTGATATTGATCGGTTTCTTGGACCAGACAGATCAGGTGGTGCAGCTGGCCCCTCTACCCTAGAAGTGGCAGAGTACTGTGATTGTGAGAACCCCTGTGACTTTGATGCTTTGCATAGACCACCTAGCAGTTCACTTGAAACCACTTTAACCCTTTGAGTGCCAGAGAGGTAACCATTGCAATGCTTTGGATATCTCTCTGGCGCTCAAAGGATTAAAATGTTGGTGGAGCACACTGCAATACAGTACTGAAGAAGTCTTGATTCTGGAAGCAAGTGAGAGGTTAGTTATATGTTGGTTTGTGTAATTAACACTGTGTAACAGATGATGTTATTAGATTGCAAGCTCTGTGGTGTTATTCATGGATGCTAACTTACAAAGGAGAAATGGAGCAATTCTGATGCAAGCCAACTGCACCATAAGAATGAATACAAATTCCCTATGATTTAAATGGGGAGTTTAACCAGGGTCTCCAGTGCATTGCATTCAAGGGGTTAATAACCCCATTTAAACCAAAGCACTTATGGTGAGATTTTATGTGTCCACTACACTGCAGATGATTTACTCTGAAATCTGTCCTTTCAAATGTGTGTGTGTGTGTGTGTGCGCATGTGTATTTGTGCATATGTGTGTGCGTGTGCATGTGTGTGGATGTGTGTATGGATGTGTGTGGGTGCGTTTGTGTGCATGGGCATGCGTGTGCCTGCGTGTGCATGTGCATGATGCAATGTCTGTTTTACTCTCACTATGTATGAAAGCCCCCATGCCTTCCACTTGCTTAATCCTCTTTCCAGTGATGGTCTAATCTTATTGTGAAATGCTCTGCTAGTGAAAGCTAGTGTTGTAAGACTGTACTGGTCTCTTGCAATAAAGTAACTCAAATGCAAAACAAATTATGCATGCTTCTGGTGCCAATCACTCACTTTCAATGCGTATTAACTGTCAAAGAATTATCCATTTATTACCCCTTTTTCCTACCTTCTGTCCAGCCTCCTAAATGAGGCAGCATGTATCCTTCCTATTTCCTAATTACCGCCCCTAGCTCTGCTGCAGGGCTCAGGTCATGTTCTCCTGCACTGTCCATCTTTCTTTCCTTCTTGCAAATAAGAGAATAAATAGATAGATAGATAGATAGATAGATAGATAGATAGATAGATCTAGAGAGATAGATAGATAGATAAATAGATAGATAGATAGATAGATAGATAGATAGATAGATAGATAGATCTAGAGAGAGAGAGAGAGAGAGAGAGAGATAGATAGATAGATAGATAGATAGATAGATAGATAGATAGATAGATAGATCTAGAGAGAGAGAGAGAGAGAGAGAGAGATAGATAGATAGATAGATAGATAGATAGATAGATAGATAGATAGATTTAGAGAGATAGAAAGATAGATAGATAGATAGATAGATAGACAGACAGACAGATAATGAGATAGAGATAGGTAGATATATATATATATGTATATATATATATATATATATATATATATATATATATATATACAGAGAGAGAGAGATATGAGATAGATAGATAGATAGATAGATAGATAGATAGATAGATAGATTGATAGATATGAGATGGATAGATAGATAGATAGATAGATAGATAGATAGATAGATATGAGATAGATAGATAGATAGATAGATAGATAGATAGATAGATAGATAATGAGATAGAGAGATAGATAGATAGATAGATAGATAGATAGATAGATAGATAGATAGATAGATAATGAGATAGATAGATAATGAGATAGAGAGATAGATAGATAGATAGATAGATAGATAGATAGATAGATAGATAGATAGATAGATAGATAGATAATGAGATAGAGAGAGAGAGAGAGATAGGTAGACATATATATATATATATATATATATATATAGAGAGAGAGAGAGAGAGAGAGAGAGAGAGAGAGAGCTAGACAGACAGACTGATAGATCACAATCATTGGTCTATGGGGTGTAACTGTCTCAGTTAAACATGTGAGTGTTATTGCCTACTCTTTCACCCACAAATATGTATCTGCACCCAGATATGTGCCATTATGTGCTAGGTATATATGTATGGCCTGAGTATGCATAACAACATGAAGGGGAATGCTGCTTTCCCCTGAATATTTATCTATGAGAAGTGTTTTTCTCTAGCAAAATATGTAACCAATTTGCCTCCACGAAACCTCCTGCTGACCCTAAACTACAAAGATGAAAACTGTAATATTTATGTTTACTTAACGTATGTGTTAACAATCACTTATTTTCTAAGAAGTATAAGTATACATTACCTTTGTTTCTGAACAAAGCAAATATGTTTGGAATAGGTTTTGATGTGATTCTTTCCCTATGAAATATAAAACATACTGACAGCACCAAATTAAAATATTTACTTTCTAACATCTTTTTGTGTTGGAGAAATGCAGTTCATTAAGTGTTTCTCTATAACACACAGTCATCTGGTATGTTTAAAGTGTAAGTTCTCATATAAAAGGAAATATGGTCATAACTGATTGGAGTAATAAAATCCTGAAACCAAATAACATCTCATAATTCATTACACAGCATATATTACATTTCATTACATCAGTACAGGACTTACTAGTAAATTCTCTTGATGGCCATAAACCTCTGAGGTGTTGTCATCCTGAAAAATAGAGGGGGATGGTTACCTTGCAATGAAGGCAAAGACATTCCTGAAATACATTTTCAAAGTTATAGTTTACTGCCATCTAGTGCCTTCAGGTAGAATTACAGGAATTATGCTCTAAAACAGTGGTTTTCTATTTATTTTGGAGAAAGACATCCCTAACACACAAATGTGTGATAAAGAGGAGATAACTTCTCCAGTGATATCATTTCTGCAGTTCCTGTGGGAGATTCACTAAGCGGTGATAAAGAGGTGATACTGTGGAGATGACTTCTCTAGTTTATCACTTCTCCAGTTTCTATGTTATTCTATAGAGCAGTGGTTCTCAACTCCTGTCCTCAGGACCCACTGACAGGCCAGGATTTGATGATTTCCTTGTTAGAGCACAGGTGATTTAATCAATGTGAATGAGCCTCTGATCACCACACCTGTGCTCTAGCAGAGAAATCCCTAAGTCCTGGCCTGTTAGTGGGTCCTGAGGACAGGAGATGAGAACCACTGCTATAGAGCCTATGCACTAAGATCTCCAAAGTTGAAGAGGGGCGGGAGAGGGATACTTTATCATTCAATTACTCTTGAACTACAGCTCTGACAGTATTGAAAGAACACTTTCCATGGCCCAAATACTATGAAGATTAATCGGAGCTGCTTTTATTTTGAAACATTACTATCCCTTTAACCCCTTAATGACCCTTGACGGTCATAGTATGTCATGGGTCAATCAGAGTTAACGACCCGTGACGTACTATGACCGTCATGGAATTCCGGGCTCCCCCCGCGGCTGCATGCCGTTCGGGGAGTCCGGAACCAGAATTGAAAAAAAAAAAAAAAAATGCTCTGTGGTCGTTAAGTGACCGCGCCGCACCGATCAGCCGGTCGTTAAGGGGTTAAAGACACATTTAATATTATACAGATTATACAGATCATGTGTTAGTGTAAAAACATAAATATATATATATATATATATATATATTCTTAGATCCATACCTGCGAACTTTTGAATTGAGCTCACACTGAGATCTTTGAAAGAGTAACACATAATGTTCCCAAGGAAGTAATTTCTAGGTGCTATATCAGCTCTAACCCAGAGGTGATCCAATCAGCCCTCAATGAACCTTTAACATGGTGCAGGTCTAAGATATCACTTCTACCCTCACAAGACAAACAAGAGTTTTCTCTCTCCCTGCCTTTCTGGTCGAAATTGCACTAATATGGACATTAAAGGGGATGTATCACCTCAAAAAAAATTTAACAAACATTTTGTTAATAAAGTAGTAGTAGGAAAGCTGGAATTTTTTTATCTAAATGTAAGTACTTTAAAAGATATTGCTTCTTCAAGCTTTGCAGACACCACACTGATTCTTCTTGACTGCCTAATCTCTTCCCACCTCCCTCCCAGCTGCCCCAGGGAGCACGTTCATGCTTCCCTTCGGTGTGGTGTGAATGGCTTCTATAGTTATATCAAGCTCCGGTTAGCATTATACTGAGGTTGCAACTCCCAGCTGCCCCAGGGAAGCATTCTCTGGGGCAGCTGGGAGGGAGTTGGGAGGAGAAGAAGAGCTCTGCTGTGCACATTATGCAGAAGTGCACAGCAGAGAGGAGACAATATCTTTAAAAGTACTTACTTTTAGAAAAAAAAAAAAACTTTCCTACTACTACTTTATTAACAAAACTTATGGTAAAATATTGTTTGGAGATAATACAGTACATCCATTTAAATAAGCAGTAAATGGTGTAAATCACAGAGTAGGAAACACTTTACTAACCCTGAGAATTTGGCCATTCACTCTGAGATTTGGGTGAGAACTCTGAATCTCAGGGTCAAACCTTAAAGGGATAGTAATACTTTGTTTTATCTTTATTTTATTTTGTAGGCATTAAAAAAACATGAAGAATGGTATAAGTCTTATCTCTCAAACCTTTATGGTTTAAGAGATATTCACAAGCAAAGTATCCCCCACCCTGTTCAGCCAGATCAGAAGGGAGGTGCCCAGGTAGACTGCAGAGAGGGACAATCTTCAATTAAGATAAGGGAAAAATCTGAAAAACTTGTCAAGGGGGGAAGGGCTTTCATTCTTTTCATACAAAGAAGATTGTCCCCTTCTGTTATCTGTCTGGTCTGTGGACTGGATTCCACATCTGAGAAGAGATGGCTTACGCTAGGTAAAAGGGGCGGGAGGGGGAAACTTTGCTTGTGAATATCTCTTAAACCATAAAGGTTTGAGAGATAAGACTTATATCATTCTTCATGTTTTTTTAATGTCTACAAAATAAAATAAAGTTAAAACGAAGTATTACAACTTCTACAACTAAAAGGTTTAATGTGAAAATCTACATTTTGTCAAAATCTTCAAAGGACAAAGTGGCATGCTAACTTGATAGACAAGGCACCCAGATTGAGAACCGCTGCTCCAAGAAAGACTTGCAAAGTTATGACTATAGAATTGTATGGATGGATTGACTCACTAGTGCTTGGATTGTATGGATGGATTGACTCACTAGTGCTTAGCAAGATAAATCCTTCATTCCTTGGATGCTAGAGAAATCTTCCTCACATTGCAAAGCAATGCATTGAAAACTCCTCTGACACTCATAGGGTTAAGGTGTAAAATTGTGCACTCAAAAAAATAAAAATAAAATAAAATGTGGATAAGATATGCCAAATTGTAACTTCTTGGATGATACAAATGTCTACAATGTACCGAGAAGGGATGTATTGCAAATATCTCTAGTAATGTCTTACATTAAAGGAATAGTAACACTTAATATGCAAAACATATATATTGTAGGGTTTATCCTCCTGAGTACAACAAGTGCACTCCCAGTGCTGAGAGGTGTTTTATTCAAAAGTTATTCCAGTTCAAACTTGAATTATTTAGGGGCAGTATATCAATGGACTGAAATATCACAGTGGTCCTGTTGCTACACCATCTTATGGAGGTTTATGGTCAGCTGACCAGAGCTGCCCATAGGTTGGTGTAGCAACAGCACCACTGTAATATTTCAGGCCATTGGGATATTGCACCTAAACAATTCAAGACTGAGCTGCAATACATTTTGAATAAAACACCTCTCAGCACTGGGAGTTCACTTGTTTTACTCAGGAGGATAAACACTACAATATATATTTATTTGTATATTAAGTGTTACTATCCCATTAAGTTTTGTCAGTTTAGTAGATTCTAATAATTTATTTTACATGCTATGTTTACTTAACTTAAAGGAGCAGTAAACTGTTTTTATGAATACCTACCTAAATGTTATAGTGCTTATCCTCCTGAGTAAAACAAGGACATTCTCAGTACTGTAGGTTTTTATTTAAAATTCATAACAGTTCAAATAATCAGGAAGTGAATTTTTCTGTGTGTTTACATCCTGATAGTTCTGACAGCATGACTCAGCAGTTTCTATCACATTCTGTGGATTGGCTGACCAAATGTACCGTTTTAAAAGGGACAGTACTGTTTTTTCCATATCTCCAGACCGTCCCATCTTTTTAATATAAATGTCAATTTGTCCCTTTTTTAATATAACATATATAGTTTTTAATTTTTTTGTAAAAAACTAAGCACGGATTGTTTATTTCTCATAAGATAAAGTAAATCAGAACTTCCTTTCTTCACACTAGTGGTTTTACTGTGGTTTTACTGTACACACTGATTACCATAGAGTCTTATGACTCAAGTGACTCATAACTATCTAAGACTCTCGGGTCTATGGTAAATTACCATACAGTCTCTTAAACAGTGATATGACACAAGTCATAAGGCTCTATGGTAATCTATGCGAATAGTAAACACAGTAAAACCACTAGTGTGAGTGACGAAGAGAGGAAGTTCTGATTTACTTCAGGAGCAGGTTTTTGGCCAGTAAGAGAGAACACCGCTAGTAAGAGACTGAGCAAACGTATTCTCGCTGCTTGCAGCTTACTACGATCGGACTCGGAGTGACAGAGTCCCGCTGTCTGTCTGTGCCACACCCCCTTCCATTTTTGTCTCAAAGAAATATGGTCAGTCTATCTATGGAGAACTGTTTGTCATTGACTTTTCTCTCAAACAGAATGTAACAGACTAATGATTGGAATTTGTCCACTAGAGGGCACTGCTATTAAAAAAAACCACGTGTTTAAACTGTAATAACTGGAAATAGGCATCTCTCAGCATCTTAGGACCCCATATCAATACATCCACTAGTCACTTAGAGTTTTGTGGGGTTTTTTTGCTTTTTTTCCTCTTCAATTCCTGTCCCTTAAAGGGATAGTAATATTTCGTTTTATCTTTACTTTATTTTGTAGGCATTAACAAAATGTGAAGAATGATATAAGTCTTATCTCTCAAACCTTTATGGTTTAAGAGATATTCACAAGCAAAGTTTCCCCCTCCCGCCCCTTTTACCTAGTGTAAGCCATCTCTTCTCAGTCGTGGAATCCAGTCCACAGACCAGACAGATAACAGAAGGGGACAATCTTCTTTGTATGAAAAGAATGAAAGCCCTTCCCCCCTTGACAAGTTTTTCAGATTTTTCCCTTATCTTAATTGAAGATTGTCCCTCTCTGCAGTCTACCTGGGCACCTCCCTTCTGCTCTGGCTGAACAGTGTTACATCAGTAAAAGGGACGGGAGGTGGATACTTTGTCACTGAATTACTCTTGAACTACAAATCTGACAGAATTGAAATAACACTCTCCAAGGTCCAAATACTATGATGATTAATTCGAGCTGCTTTTATTATGAAACATTACTATCCCTGTAACGCATCTTAATGCCTAACACATGGAATTGAATTGGATAAAAGCCCTGGTTTAATGGGTTTCAATGGGTTCTAACTTTAGCGCCTGATGTGAGTTTTTTTCTGCCGTTATTTTTTCATATCACAGGTCATTTTAGTGCTTATCGTACTTGAAAAAATACCGTTGGGTGTTTCGTTTTGTTTTTTGCGTCAGCTACAATTGAATTGGGGCCTGAAAGTGCAGTCAGCCCTGCTTTAGTAAATCAGGTGCAGATGAAACAGATAAACTATACTCCTGTTTCGTGGACCCAGGATCAAGCAGGGGTAACCAGGAGGGCAAGAGCCCTCTTAGAACTCTGTCTGACTCAGTGGTACCACTCTTTCCTAAATATCTTCCTCACACATAAGAGCGCCATAACCCCTCTATTGCTGGATGCATTGCATAATAATAATAAGAAAAATAAAATAAACAGAAAGAAAAATAACACATACCTGCGGTCCTGCTTGTGCCACTGCCAAGACCATTGTGTAAAAAAATAAACAGGGATTGGCTTATATACAATCAATCCCTGTTTAGAATGTTCTCATGCTCCCATTGGCTTGACGGTGTGACTACACAGGACAACAAACGGGCCCTGGAGTAACCTCACCTCCCAGTCAAACACAGAAGTGAAGTGGTCACACACATGAGACATAATCCCTTCCACTAGTCAATCAGCAGCTAGAGGTAGGGGTCATGTCTCTCAAATGCATGACCCCTTCTTCTGTTCTGTGATTGCCAAGGACACGTAGTTAGTCTAGGACATGTTTTGTGCCATACTTAACCCAACCTCCCAGCCAACAGGAGAGTAGGAACATTTTTAAATTAGGAAAGTATCTATATTAAACAATCCCTGTTTATTTTTTTACATAGTGACTATAGTGGAGGACCAAGGTGTTGAGGACACTGCTGGTGCTCTGACATCCAGATGCATGGGTGCTTTAACTTAAATAATTAAAATGGGTGGTCCCGTTCCCATGTTAATCTATTTTTTCTCTTTTTCCTTTGGAGAGGGTAGATGAAGGGGTTCCAAACCATTTCTTTGGGCATATCTATGATTAATATCTGGGCTCCTGTCCCCATATTAACCTTTCTCATTTCAATTCTACTCCCCATGAAGAAGGTAGTGAAGTGGGTCTCAGATCCCTTCCTTGAGCACCCGGTTTTATTAATACTGGGGCTCCAGACCCCATATTAATCTTTTTCACACTTCCTCAAAAAGTTGAGGAGTAGATGAGGGGATCCTGGACCCCAGTCTTGGGCATTTGTTAAATTAATATGTTTTGGGACTGTATTATTAGAGAGTCATGTTGCACTATACCCAAACAAGTGCTTGGGCCTCACAGACACACTATGCCACAGCCTCGCATTTTCTGGCCCCTATTGCAGACTACTCCCCTTCCCTTAAACATGAAGATGATTGGATATCGCACTGGAGGGAAAATGTTTTATGAGGTTATATGGATTACTACAAGTAAATCCATTCATATACATATACATGCAAGGTCAATGGAGCTAACTAGCATTTCATAGGGCTAAGCGAGAATATGAAATGTGAACAATGAAGAAAGGCTATTTGGGTATGTTCACTTCGGGAAAGAGGAATATAAGCCCTGGGCCTCAGACTGAGTCATTTTTAAAACTGTGCATTTTCTAAAGGCATGAACGGTCAAAACGCAATCACAGTCACAAAAACACAACCGCATCATACATAAATCACATATACAAATATATCTTACACTGGGGCAAACTATTTTCCTTGCTTCTATGCACACCAATCATCTTCATGTATTTGTAGGGCTTAGATTTGTTGTTAGAGACCCAAGCCCTAAGGAAACATTGATTTGTAGGATTTGGACATGTTTTTAGAGGCCCAAGCCCTGAGGAAACATCGATTTGAAAGACTAATGTTGGGTCTTTGTTATCTGAAACGGGTGAGATGGTCAGTGGGGACAGAGAGAAAGCAGATATTTTAAATAATTTCTTTTCTTCTGTTTTAACCAAGAAAGACCCAATGGACAAGAACCTGCAAACTACTTTTACAGAACAGTCACAGAAAGCATGGGATTTGCTAACACAAGAAAAAGTGTTAAAACAATTGAATGGTGTTAAGGTAGACAAAGCCCCAGGGCCGGATGGTAAACACCCACGGGTACTTAAAGAGGTAAGCCAGGCCCTAGCCAGACCATTATTTTTGATTTTAAGGGATTCTTTTATTTCAGGAATGGTGCCCACTGATTGGCGTGAAGTAGATGTGATGCCCATATTTAAAAAGAATCAAAATCTCAGCCGGGAAATTACAGACCTGTAAGCTTGACATCTGTGGTAGGGAAACTGAAGAGTTGCTAAGGGAATATATTCAAGAAGTCATCTTGAACAGGATTATCATTAGCAGGAGTCAACATGGTTTTGTGAAAGACAGGTCTTGTCAAACTAAATTGATTGCATTTCATGAAAAAGTGAGTAAAAATATAGATTTGGGAGCGGCAGTTGATTTAATCGATTTAGACTTTGCCAAGGCATTTGATACGGTTCCACACAAGAGGTTACTGTACAAATTGAATGAAATAGGCTTAGGGGCAAATGTTTGTGCATGGATTGGAGATTGGCTGAAAGATAGAATGCAAAGAGTGGTAGTAAATGGGAAGTTCTCCAATTGGATAAACGTGATAAGTGGAGTACCTCAGGGATCTGTCTGGGGTCCTCTTCTTTTTAATTTGTTTATTAATGATCTCCCAGAGGGCATAGGGAGACATGTGTCAGTTTTTGGCAATGACATAAAATTAAGTAGGGTAATAAAGTCTGAACTGGATGTGTCTTCTTTACAAGAGGATTTGGACAAACTGGGTAAATGGGCAGGCAAATGGCAAATGAGATTCAATATAGACAAGTATAAAGTTATGCATTTTGGTTATAATAATAAAAATGCAACATATAGTTTAAATGTTGTTTCTTTGGGGATATCTACTAATGAAAAGGATTTAGGAGTAATGGTAGACAATAGACTTAGCAGTAGCATGCAGTGCCAGCTGACAGCTGCAAAGGCCAGTAAGATATTTGCATGTATTAGAAGGGGTATTGACTCAAGGGAGGAAGATATTATTATGCCTCTTTACAGATCCATGGTAAGACCCCGTCTAGAATATGCATTTCAATTCTGGGCGCCCTTTCTGAAAAAGGACATTATGGAACTAGAGAAAGTGCAGAGATGGGGTACAAAACTAGTAAGGGTAATGGAAATTTTTTAATTATGAAGAAAGGCTAGAAAAGTTAAACTAGTACACACTAAAGAAATGGCGTCTTAGAGGGGATATGATAACACTATATAAATATGTTCAGGGCCCATACAAAGGGCTCTCCAAAGACCTGTTCATTAACAGTTCAGTACAAAGGACAAGGGGTCACCCGCTTAGACTTGAGGAAAGGAGATTTCATCTAAAAACAGCGGAAGGGATTCTTTACGGTAAGGACAATAAAGGTATGTAATCCACTACCTGGGGAGGTGATGCTATCAAATACATTAGATGCCTTTAAAAAGGGCCTGGATACTTTTTAAAAGAGGAGAACATAGAGAGATATGTATGTTAGTATTGAGATTAATAATTAGTTAGTGCTTGTTGATCCAAGGAGAAATTTGATTGCCATTTGGAATCAAGAAGGAATGTTTTCCCCCCCATTCAAGGCAGAATTTGAAATTGCTGTATTGAGGGGTTTTCGTTGCCTTCTTATGGATCAACGATGGTAAACAGGAATAGAAAAAGGGGTGAACTAGATGGACATAAGTCTTTTTTCAACCTAAATAACGATGTTACTATGTGACTTGCACTTGTTTGGCACAAGCCCCGAGGAAACATTGATTTGTAGGATTTCGTCTTGTTAGGCCCAAGCTCTGAAAAAACATTGATCTGTAGAACTTACTCTTGTTTGGCACAAGCCTAGAGGAATTATTGATTTGTAGGACTTAGCCTTTTTTGACCCAAGCCCTGAGGAAACATTGATTTGTAGGACTTAGACTTGTTAGAGGCACAAGCCAAATCAGTTATGATTGGTTGGACTCAGGTTATTAGAAGCACAAACTCTGAGGAAACTGATTTTTTTTTGGGCTCAGGATTGTTAGAGGCACAAGCCACGAGCAACCAGTGATGTTTTTTCCTGTGATTATACTTCACCACATTGTCATGTGTGGTCAGCACACCACACAATGTGCAATGGGTGGACACGAACTGCCACATCCTCTCATCTACAGAATCAGTAACAGCTAGTGGGAGAGGTAATGACAGCGGTGGATCACCAGAAGACGTTGCTATGTCTTCACGTGTGAAGACCCCAGTGTTACCGTTGTCAAGCAAGACAAGGAGTCAGACGGTATAGTTAAAATCACCTTTATTTGAATGATAATAGAAATGATATCAACAGTAGTATAGAGCAGAGGGTGACTAGACAGGCTAGAGACTCTATCAGGAATAGGAGCCGCCACAATGTCAATCACAACTGCTGGAGACTAGCCCGGAGCCAACTGGTAGTCTCAATGGTAATAGTGGAGCCCAGGATAGAACCCGAAGTCTCCCGCAGGGAGCTACCAGGGAGAACACTGACTCATGCCTGCACTCAGTAGGGAAGAGCTCATCTCCAATAAGGGTCGCAACAATGGAGACTACTGACTCACGCCTGCAGTCAGTTAGGCTGGAGTCTGCTAGAGCCCCAGGTCCTCACCAAGATGGATGTCTGTGGGAAATGGGCAACACAGCGGAGTGAACAGGCAGAGCCACAGGTCAGCACCAGTTAGGATAGTCAGATAAGCCAGGGTTATACACAGAGCGGGTAGTCAGCCAGAGCCACAGGTCTGCACCAGATAGGATGTCCAATAAGAATAGGCAACAATGGGAGGATATTAGGACAGGGCCCTAGGTCAGCACTAGAATGGATAGTGGTCATACACTGTGAGGTTAGTTATCCAGAGCCACAGGTATGCACCAGAAAGGATGTCCAATAAGAGTAGGCAACAATGGGAGGATATTAGGACAGAGCCCCAGGTCAGCACCAGAATAGATAGTGGTCATTCACAGAGCGGTTAGTCATCCAGAGCCACAGGTCTGCACCAGACTGGATGTCTAAGACAAATGGAGCGCACAGAGAAGGGTCAGACAGAGCCACAGTTCAACACCAGAATGGATAGTCAGACAAGCCGGGTCATACATACAGGAACAACTGGAACTAGAACAGCACTAAACAACAACGTAAGGGTAACTGGATAGAGATCCAGTTCCCTTTTTAAAGGCAACCCAGGAAGTAGATGGGTGGAGCTATCAGCCCCAAACAGTACAAAACAGAGGCCTGCGACATATTGCAACCTTGCGCCAGAAAGTGACGCATGGCCATGAGTCGGAACACAGACCCCACTCCGCGTCATTTTACGGAGCAGGCCTGGTTAGCACGAGGACACAGACAGACGCTGAGAACGGCAAGAGCGCCTAGGCCCAGTCCTCGTAATGACGCATGGGATGACGCCACGGCGACATTTCAGGCCATCTATTACATGTGTCAACCCAACAGGCGTCGCTGGATCTAAGGTAACTGTGACACCCAGTGTCAGAAGGTGATGACGAGCTAGGTATTTAGCTCGCCATCAAATTTTCAGGTTCAGGCTGGGTTTCTCTATTCTTCCTCCTCTTCGATTCTGTCTCAACACCGTTGGAGAGGGACAGGAGTTACAGCAGCAGCGGCTCCCAATTTATTTGTGAGGGTTTGGTTTTAACATACTTCACATAAATGTCAAGGTGTCTGGATTTCATATATGTTATCAGGGCAGTTGTGCCAAGGTTCACTCCCTCCTTTCCCCTTTTCACTGATTTATCGCAGATTGTGCATCATTGATGACAGAACTGTGCCTGCCCCAAGAGAAAAACAGTCCCACACCCATGGCCTCAGGGGGAGGGGAAAAGTGAAGAAGAATGGCCTCTTTCTTCTTCTCTACAATCCCCCTCACTGGCTAGGGAAGTGGATTATGCTGCTGTGCCTCAGAATCAGCATTACAACTAGGACCAGGAGAACTGCTGGCAAGTGGAACCTGTCCTAGTCCCACATCATAACTACTGCTGGACCACATTGCTACAGTGGCAACTGTGGTCTGTGGCACACTAGCCTGCTCCTCATCAGCTAGCTGCTCTTGCAACTTAGCAGCAGCAGGAATTACAGCAGCAACAAATGCTGCAATGTCACAGCTGGTAGTGGTGGTGATGCCCATCACCACTTGTATATCTGTCTCCCATTCCTTATCTCTTTCTGCTAAAAAGGCCATTATTGACTCTTCCACCCCAACTACTCAATCAATAACCTCATCACCAGCACCACCACCTTGTCTCCTTGTTGCTGCTCTGTCAGTCTCACTGGTTGGCGATGATGACAAATGTGACAGAGGGTTCCCTACTGTCACACTTGTCATCTCTACAGGTGAAGAAGGCAGACTGGCATCACTAGCATCAGGCACAGGCAGCTGATCTGTGCTGATGCTAATACTGCTAGCCATTTCTGCCTTTCTCAGCATATAGTCCCAGAGACACAATGCTGAAGGAAGAGGAATCACAGGTTCAGGGGGATGATGTGGGCTCCATTGACCACTAGTCTGGCTGCTCAGCATCACTTCCCCTTCCACCTCAGCAGGAGGATGTGCAGCTGTCACGCTAGTCCCACCATCTGCTTCACTACATCACTTTCACCATCAACCTCTCCCTCCCTCCCTGCCAACACTCCCTAGCTGCAGCATGGTAGTAATAGTGGGACTGCTTGGGGATGGCAAGTGTGACTTAGGATGCCCTGCTGCCACAATTGCCATTATCTCCTCCCTCCTCCTCCTCCTTCTCTGCCAGAGTATCAGAAGCACTAGCAGCAGGCACAGGTAGCTGACCTGTCGTGCTCACACTGCTACCCACATCTTCCTGTGCCTTTGATGATGATGATGATGATGCTATTTTCCCCCAGATTCCTAGAGACGATATAGGGGGACTTGGCATCATTAGGACTGGTGACTCTGGGCTCCCAGACCCTTCCATGATGATGGTAGTCACTTCTTCCTCCTCCTCTGACTCACTGGACAGGCCATGCTAATTCCAGATCCTCTATTTTTTTAGATGGCTGATCATCCTCTTAACCAACAGTCTGAGCCTCTATTGCCCTTATTTCACTATGTAAATGACTGCAAAATTGCCTAGAACCCTATCTCTTTAGCTGCTTGGTTTGTGTTTCATTTCCTGGAAAAGTCACCTTCCAGCCCAACCCTAAAGCTAAGGTACAAATGTGTTGTTTTTTCCTTGCGAAAGGAGGACTTTTAAGTTCTCCCCATACAAAGAATATGTGTGTGTGTCTATGTATGAGTGTTTGTGCTCACATGCAAGATAAACATTCAGGCTCCCCGCACAAATTCTGCCTCTAAATGCAGTCCTCAGATTTGCCCCCACAATTAATTTGTTTTGTCAAACTGTTGTACAGAGCTATAGAGTCTGCTGGAGCTTTCCAAATAAGTAATAATACTATTACTTTTTACAACTCACAAATTTGAAACACAATCATACAATACACAAATTATATACATGCATGTATTTTACATCAGGGGTAGGCAACCCCAGTGCTCAAGTATTATTAATTGTGCATGGTTTAAGAATATCTGTTCAACTGTTCAATCAATGTCTTGGTCACTTTCATTGATCCACCTGTAATCAAGCAGGTATATCCTCAAAACATACATTGTTAACGGCACTGAGTACAAGAGTTGTCCAGCCCTGGTTTAAACCTTATTAAGCAGGAAAAACACACAATGACAAACCACATGCATCACTCATAAAGACACACATTCGTACTATGCATACACAATATACACACCATACAGCAGGGGCAGTCAACTGTTAAACATCCAACTCTTGAGGACTACAACTTCCATCACCCACAAGCAAGGGTATATCCTCCAACATTTTTCAAATGAAAAATGGTAAAAACGCACAGAAATTAAGGGTGTGCACAAAAGTTGTCATAGACATAATAACGATATTTTCTTTGTATGACATGATCATTTTAGGTCCTGTAAAGACAATTTCATTCTAGTGCATGCCTGTGATTACTCCTGTACCTGAGCTTATCTGTTACCAGCAGAATGAGCCCAGCAGAGCTTCCCCTTCCTTCTGTGCTGAAAAAATGTACAAAATGCTTATGGGTTTTATATTGTACAAGAGCACAAAAGAAGGGGGGAGATATTCACTAAGGTGTGATAAAGGGCCACATTTTCAAAGGGATAATGACAAGGAAATGTTGTATGAAAGACAAAAATAAGTAATTGCATGCATGAACGACATAAGTTCTATAGAGTATAAGACAAAAAACTAGTGATGTCCGTTGTGTACGACACAACTCCAGAATTGCCGGTCAAATGGGCGGGGCAAGGGTGTGGCTAAACTATTCTCCAGTGTCATATAGAGGAAAAGAAAATTTGTCGTAATTAACGACAAAAAAATGTATTGCACAAGACAAAATTTGTACGTTAAGAAAAAAGTGGAAGGAATGAGAAGTTCTGAATATGAGAATTTTTGTCTTTAGTTAAGACATTTTTGTCGTTAGTTAAGACATTTTTTGCCTTTACATACGACAATTTCAGTCAGGACAAACAACATATTTCTGATCACAACCGACACTCTCTGAAAATATTAATGATCCCAACGAGTCTGTAATTTGAAAAGTTGTTACAAATGACAAAAGCTATTTTGCTACTTCTTTGAACATATGGCCCAAAGAGGTGATAAAGTGGAGATGACTTCTCCAGTGATATCACTTATCCAGTTCCTATGTTATTCTATGGAGCCTATGCACTAAGATTTCTTCAGCTTTGGAGATATTATAGAATAGGTTCTACAGAATAACATAGGAACTGGATAAGTGATATCACCCGAGAGGTCTTCTCCACTGTATCACCTCTTTATCATACATTAGTGCATAACACCCAAGGTATCGTACCTGCAAAAATGTTTTATGCTTACAAAAGCACATCATTTTGTCACCAAGTGAATAAGGCTTTTCAATGCAAATATATGGCAAATTTGGAGACATTTTGGGACAAACCAAGTGCAACATAGGTAATAAAAATATCCATTGATTTAAATGGGGCATTTAATCCTTTAAATGCCATGGAGATCACAAGCACAATGCTTGTAATCCCAAATTGCTGTAAAGGTCAGGAGGGTGGGGTCCCTTTGCCCAGGACTGCCCATGTTGTCCTTTGTTGCTACCAAGTCAGAGATACACAAACCTTTAGCATGCAGACAGTGAGATATGTAAGCTGCTGTCTTGCATATGTCTATGTCAGGGATGGACAACCCATGATCCATCAGTTATTGTTGAAATACAACATCCATTCAGAGAGCAGTTGGCTGCAGATGGTGGTAGACATAACGAATGTGAGAGGTTTCTGGGAATGAAAAACAGCACAATGGCCTGTTCTATGGCTAGTCACCACCCAGAAGCATCACGTTTTAGCTCTCTAGTGCCATTACAGAGGAGAAATTTCCACATACATATTAGACTAATCCCACCCAAAAGGGCAGTCCAGTTCCAAAATGATGGGCACGTGAACAACAGCTAACCCCGATGTATGTTTTGGCCTAGTTGGGCCTCATTAGGAGGGTGCAGCTAGATTCCCTAGGCACTGAGAGCAAGAGGTCCATGTCTGGATTACCCTTCACACTCAGGGAGACCCCTTAAGTGTATTCCTGTCGAGGGCCAACTAGGCCGAAACATACATTAGATGGTATTCCCGTTCAGGGGTGCCCATCAATTTGGAACTGGACCGCCCTTTTGGCAGGGATTAGTCTAATATGTTTGTGGAAATTTCTTCTCTGTAATGGCACTAGAGAGCTAAAACGTGATGCTTCTGGGTGGTGACTAGCCGTAGGGCAGGCCATTGTGCTGTTGTTCATTCCCAGAAGCCTCTCACATTCTATATGTTTATTTTGAATACTCTTAGGGGGTCTCCCTAAGAATGAAGGGTAATCTCAATGTGGACCCCTTGCTCTCAGTGTCTAGGGAATCCAGCTGCGCCCTCCTGACGAGGCCAACTAGGCCGAAACGTATGTCAGGAGTTAGCTGGTGTTCCTGTGCAGGGGGAACTTGCCCATCAATTTGGAATGGGACCGCCCTTTTGGGCAGGATTAGTGTAATATATATGTGGAAATTTCTCCTCTGTAATGGCACTAGAGAGTTAAAACGTGATGCTTCTGGGCGGTGACTAGCCGTAGGACAGGCCATTGTGCTGTTGTTCATTCCCAGAAGCCTCTCACATTCTATATGTTTATTTTGAATACTCTTAGGGGGTCTCCCTAAGAGTGAAGGGTAATCCAGATGTGGACCCCTTGCTTTCAGTGCCTATGGAATCCAGCCGCACCCTCCTGACGAGGCCCAACTAGGCCGAAATGTACGTCAGGGGTTAGCTGGTGTTCCTGTGCAGGGGGGACTTGCTCATCAATTTGGAACTGGACTGCTCTCTTGGGCGGGATTAGTCTAATATGTATGTGGAAATTTCTCCTCTGTAATGGCACTAGAGAGCTAAAACGTGATGCTTTTGGGCGGTGACTAGCCGTAGGACAGGACATTGTGCTGTTGTTCATTCCCAGAAGCCTATCACATTCTATATGTTTATGAAGATGGTGGTAGACACAGAAACAATCAGAGTCACATTTATATCTTAATTACTCAAGGCAAGAAATTCTTGGTGCCCTAGAGCCACCCATGGTCACACCCTATGTCCTTCTGTGACTCCAGCCCACAGAAAATGTCCTAAATTTTTAAACTTCATTAGCAAACTAATGTTGTATTGAGCTTTAATACAGCACTGTACGAAATTGGTAATCAACCTAGTCAGGTTATTTAGTCAGTTTTGATACTAATTCTTATATTTGTATTCCATTTTATTTCACAGATTTCCAGTCCTCTCCTTGCTGCAAATCCAATTGTAGAAGGTTTCATTTTCTAGTAAACTACACAATGTTCCCTCCCCCTGATAAGAGCCTAAAAATAAAATCATATAGATAAGCTTGCAGTCCCACCCTTAGTTAGATTTTACAGTGATTGCACAAAAGAGCCAAAGTCCCAAAGACCATAGGCTCTTAAATGGATAGTAACGTTTCACAATAAAAGCAGCTCCAATTAATCTTCATAGTGTTTGGGCCATGGAGAGTGTTATTTCAGTACTGTCAGAGTTGTAGTTCAAGAGTAATTGAATGATAAAGTATCTCCCTCCCGCCCCTTTTACTGATGAAACACTGCTCACCTCAGAGCAGCAAGACTGTCTGGATGGATCGCAGAGAGGGACAATCTTCAGTGAGCATATGGAAAAACCTGTCAAGGGGCAGGTTTTTCCTTATGCTCTCAGTAAGAAGATTGTCCCTTGCTGTGAGCTGTCTGGTCCCTGGACCAGATTCCACATCTGAGGGAAGGTGGCTTACACAAGGTAAAAGGGGAGGGAGGGGGATACTTTCTCATTCAATTACTCTTGAACAGAGAAATACCCACAATAGTAGAGTTATTTCAGTAAGTTTATTAAAATTAATACAATTTTTGTTGATGAAAATTTGCATTTAACGTACAACAAAGCATATGGTCTTAAGCTGACTGGCCATGGCTAAATAAATATTTAGGATCAAGTGTTTGAGGCATTAACCAGCATCTACAGTGTTAACCTGTAGCTTATGTGAGCACCTGTCAGATATCTCCTCCACATCATATGTAGATCATCTCCAAGTCTTCCCATCCAGATTATTGCTGCCTTTGTGCCTTGATCCAGAGGTCCTGTTATAGACTGAGTCCTGATTTGACTTGGCTTGCTCTTTGACATCCCATTCTATAGACTCCTGGACCCTTGGTTTGAATCTCTGACTACAGCTAACCTGTCTCTCCTTCCGATATCTGGTATCTGTGTCTTTGTGTTACTGTTGCGGCTAAAGCCTCCCTGGATCTCCAGCTGTCTATCACTCTGATCCTGTGCTTCTTCATCCCATTACTGAAGTGTCCTGCCACATTCATAGATCACTTCTAGCCTCCAGAGCTTTCCCCATCTTTAGTCAAAGGGGGTAATTCACTAAGGTATGATAAAGAGGTGATAAAGTGGAGATGACTTCTCCAGTGATATCACTTCTCCAATTTCTATGTTGTTCTGATAAGCCAATTCACTAACATTTTTTAAGTTTTGGAGATCTTAGTGCATAGGTTCCATAGAATAACCTAGGAACATGAGACGTGATATCACTGGAAAAGTCATCTCCACTTTGTCGCCTCTATATCACTTCTTAGTGAATCTCCCCCAATGACTGCTTGAGACTCCTGTCCCCAGTTCACCCCACTGAGTAAAGATCAGCCTTGGTGTTCCCTTGGAGTTTCCCAGCATTTCATAAAGCAGCCAATAGAGGGAGTCTGAACATAACTTTCTGTATACCTTGCCTTGTCTGAACTTTTTCTTTTGGAGTTTTTCCCAAGACTGATCACTAAAATAGCTGTTTCACCCTTAGTTTTAATAATACTCATCAATAAGTCCTAACTTTCAGGCAAAGCTAGATGATCAGCCTCTGGGGGTGCCTGTGGGTTATACGCAGGAGTGCTGGCAATTAGAAGAGAGTACTAATCAGTTTTATAGCATTGCAGTCAAAGCCTCCTGTTCTGCCAAATATTTGCCACCAGCCATTAGGACCAAAGGCCTATGTACATGGGGTGCAGTGTGTATAGTTGTGCCAGCACCCAGTATCCAACAGCATACCTCCCAACATTTCTAATGGCCAAAGAGGGACACTGGTGTTTTAGGTGGGGTTGCTGGGGGCTTGGCTGGTAGGTGGGGCATTAATGGGAATTTTTTTAGGTCAAATTGACATCTCTTTGTATAACTGAATAAATGATTTAGAGAAAGACCAAAGTGTTTTATTTGCACAGACTAATTTATAAATACATATATTGAAGTTTATACAAACTTTAATATGAGTTTTATTGCTGTGGAGCAATTTAATGCATGTATATACACACAACACAGTTTGCTCTCCTAAAAAGAGGGACACCAGGGTGGGAAAGAGGGACAGAGGGATTTGGGTCTCAAAGAGGGACTGTCCATTCTAATGAGGGACACTTGGGAGGTGCAACAGGGCCCCATCTGCGCCAGTGACCAACAGGTTCTAGTTCCGCATCTGTGTTTTTGTCTTAGGGGTCCCAAAAATAATTTAACAGGTCGCCACTGATTGGGACTCCTGTATATACATTTCATGTGAATTCATGAGTTGCATTGGTGATTATAGTAATAAACTAATAAAGTAATAAACTAACCATCATAATCAAGATATGAAAAATTATCTAAGTTCCAACACTGTGATATCTGCAATAGTTATAATAAAACAGGTCAGTCACAGACGAGTCCTCTGCGCTCTGGATCCCTGGCACCTACCATTACTCCCCCTTCCACCCTCTCATATGTTCCATCTACTTTCAGCTACTTTACTTTCATGTCCCTCTGCCTTCTTCTTCATCCATTCCTAACATCCACCTAAATCTCAGTCTTCGATTCACAAGCATGAAACATGGAGAGACACATATCTATTAATTTGTCAGCTCCTTTCCAAGTCCCCTTATACACGCTGTAGTCACCTTCCTTCAGGCCTATCCTTGAACTTCAATGTAGTTGTACCACATCTCTATTCTGCTAAATATTGTTATACTAAGACTATCAACAGCATGTTGCTATCAACTCCATTCCAATGTGTATCTAGCATATTGTGGTTCTATGTTTTCATCCTCTTGTATGTCATTTGGTGGATTGTTAAAATGGAACTTTTGCACTTTCAATTGCACTTGTAATTGATTGTTCTAACACTTTTGTAATGTCTATTTAATACAATAAAGCTTGTTTATAAATAAATGGGTATTTTAAAGGGATAGTAATACTTCGTTTTAACTTTATTTTATTTTGTAGGCATTAAAAAACATGAAGAATGATATAAGTCTTATCTCTCAAACCTTTATGGTTTACGAGATATTCACAAGCAAAGTCTCCCCTCCCGCCCCTTTTACCTAGTGTAAGCCATCTCTTCTCAGATGTGAATCTGGTTGTAAGACTAGACAGGTAACAGCAGGGGACAATTTTCTTTGTATGAAAAGAATGAAAGCCCTGACCCCCTTGACAAGTTTTTCAGCTTTTTCCCTTATCTTAATTCAAGATTGTCCCTCTGTGCAGTCTACCTGGGCACCTCCCATCTGAACTGGCTGAACAGGGGGGGATACTTTGTTTGTGAATATCTCTTAAACCATAAAGGTGTGAGAGATAAGACTTATATTGTTCTTCATGTTTTTAATGCCTACAAAATAAAATAAAGATAAAACAAAGTATTACTATCCCTTTAAGACTTTTTATTTATCCCCAATGGTGCAGCTGTTGTGCCCCAGAATTGCCCCTGTTTTCTTCTATAAATATGGGCCGATGTATGGCATGATCGTTGTAAACAGATAAGACATAATCATGTCAGTTATGTCTTATTTTGGTTTTACCAGCTTTTTTAACAGCCCTGATAACAGTAAACACTATCTTAGAGATTTTAGAACTTTTATAGCAAAAATCTTTTATAGCAAAAAAAAAAAAAAAATGACTAGGAGCATATAAAATGTTAACCCTTTGAGTGCCATTTTAACCTTTTGAGTGCCAGAGGGGTAATCCCCCTGTCCCTCTTTCCCACCCCAGTGTCCCTCTTTTTTAGAAGATCTGCTGTGTGTGTTGTGTATATAATTTTATAACATTGTCCTAAAGCAATAAAACTCACATTAACGTTTGTTTAAACTTCAGTATATGTGTTTATACATTAGTCTGTGTGAAAAAATAATTTGGTCTTGCTCTAAATGATTTATTCAGTTACAAAAGAGATGTCAATAGGTCATAAAATAATCAAAAAATTATTGGTAATACCCTGCTATCCAGCCACACCTCCAGAAACACCACCTAAAATAACAGTGTTCCTCTTTTGCCATGTGAACAGTGGCGTAACAATGGGGGTCGTAGGGGTTGCATCTGCGACCGGGCCTGTCACTCCAGGGGCCCGGCAGCCTCCTGCGACCCCCCGCCAGACACCACGGACATCTATTAGCAGCTCTGTCCCTTGTTGCACTCTTGTAATGCAGAGCGCTGGGAGATTACATCATCTCCCAGTGCTTTGCATTAGTGGAGAGCTAGGTTTTAATAGAGGTCTGTGCCTCTGGACCACCAGGGAGGTAGGAGATGGACAATGTGAAGATGAAGATGTGGAGAGTAGGAGGCAATGTGAATAGGAAGACATTGGGGGCAATGTGGAGAGTTGGGGCAATGTGGAGAGCAGGACATTGGGGCAATGTGGAGAGTTGGGGGCAATGTGGAGAGGTGGATATTGGGGCAATGTGGATATTTGGGGATAATGTGGAAAGGTAGACATTGGGGGCAATGCAGAGAGTTGGGGGCAATATGGAGAGGAGAACATGGGGGCAATGCAAAGAGTTGGGGGCAATGTGGAGATACCCAATGGGGGGATTGTGGAGGGGGCCATGGCAATTTTTGCACCAGGGCCCGGTGACTTCTAGCTACGCCTCTGCGTATGAAATGTTGGGATGTATTCTCAAATGGTTAATGGATATGAACCCCTTTCATTTTTGGTGATAATGTCACATTAAGACCACATCCCCAGACCTACCCAGAAGTAGGTGGAGTTACCTGGTAAACTCCCCAAAGCCAGAGAATAGGCACCTGTCCCTGGTGACTCAGTAATTAACTCTAAAAACATAAGTCTTCAAGGCATATTTAGAGGATTCCCAGCTATGATTAAATCAGTTGGAATTTTGGGAATTCTTATCTGTCTTATATATGCAGTTGGTTTACTCCAGAATTTCACTCTTTAGCTTCGTGAATATGACCTTAATTCGCAGACCTTTATACATATATGAGCAATTATTGTATAATATATACTTTTGTTTTTCAGTTTTTCTAATTTCGTGTTTAAGGGGTCATTGTCCTGCAGCTGGTATGACTGAAGTCTTTATTAACTTGTTTTATAATTATATTTACATACCTGCCATCTGTCCTGATTACCAGAGACAGTCATGCTCAGTTGTGACTGTCCATGAAAAAAGTACTCCTAGAGATGTTTTTGAAATGTTAAAGGGACAGTTATGTCCCAGAAAACATCTTAATAGTTTTGTAGTGCTACAAAAATTCAACTATATACAACAAATCCTATCTCTCAAACCACTATAGTTTGAGAGATATTCGGCACTAAAGTTCCCCCCTCCCCTTTCCCTGACGTCAGCACTGTGCTGAATGCAGGGGAATCTTGCCCAGGGACCAAATGGTGGATCTGCAGCAGAGCCGAAATTGCGTTATTGGAAAATAATTACTTTATTGGAAAGGTCTACAAATTGTGCCTGTTTTGCAAGCACACTTTCTAGACCATTCCAGTGAAGTAATTCATTTTAAATAACGCGATTTCTGCTCTGCTAAAGAGCCTTCTCATGTCGGCTGACACGTATTTCCTGCTGTCTGCTGTAAATGGGAAACTTTCAATGCAGACATCTCTCAAACTGTAGTGGTTTGAGAGGTAGGATTTGTTGCATATAGCTGAATTTTTGAAGCACTACAAAACTATAAATATTTTTTCTGGGATATTACCAAGTATTCCTTATATGCCATAGGTGTAACATTCTAAGGTTTCCTCTCCTTTGTCCGAATCCTACTTAGCTGCAATGAGAGCCTCTTATTGAACCACACAAGGCCACCAAATCAGCGTGATGACCTTTTGTGCATGTGTGTGCAACCATAGCTGCCATACTTGTAGACAGTGGCGTAACTATAGGGGTCGCAGGGTCGCAACCGCGACCGGGCCCGTCACTCCAGGGGCCTGGCTGCCCCCTGCGACCCCCTCGTCCTGGCGCCACAAGCTCCCTTCCGCGCTCTAGTAATGCAGAGCGCTGGGAGATGACATCATCTCCCAGAGCTCTGCATTACAGAAGAGGACAGCGTGGGAACACGTCGCACCAGCCCGCCTCTCCTGCCACTCCACTGGATCACCAGGGATTGGGAGGTAGAAAATGGATGCATTGTGGAGGGCCCGGGGGCCAATGTGTTCGGGGGTTGGGGGGGGTCCATGGCACTTCTTGCACCAGGGCCTCTGCTTGTAGAGAGTATTCAGATGCTTTCACACAGTTTGTTCCAATGTTCAGCAGTAGCAGAACACAATGATTATGGTAGTAGCTTCCATCACTAAAAAAGTCCTCTAAATTCACATCAAATAGCTTTTTAATTATATTTTTATTTATTTACATTTGATAAATCCTTTGGATTCCAGAGAAATCTCCAACTCATTGATTTGATTAGCGCCCATATACTTGGTATTAGTGTTCCTTTAACCCTCTGAGTGCCAGAGGGGGTGATATAAATTTAGAAATAATTTATAGATAACATGTATTAAAAAATATTTCTTCATATGTTATGTCCCTAAAATATAACACATGAAAATTGTCATCTTCAGAGAGCATTTAATCTAGTTTATACTGTTTGTATTGTAGTAAAAGCTAAAAATGGTTAATTTATTGTCCATTACTCTTGTATTCAGAAAGGATCTTATATTGTCTCAGCCCATTTAACCCCTTCCCGACAATGGATGTACCTGTAAGTCCCGCAAAAACTGTCACTTAGTGACAGAGGACGTACATGGTCCCCTCGCGGCTGCACACCGTTTGGGGATTCTGGAATAATTTTGAAAAAAAAAAATGTCTTAGCCGGGAGTTAAGTGACGGCCGCGTGTGCGTGCGGCCGGTCACTAAGGGGTTAAAGATAATCCTGGACAATTAACGAAAGCCCTTGAAAAGTCAGGAATGTCTGTTCCCTCAGAGCATTTGTAAGACTAGATTTTAGGCCTAAGAATACAAATAGATAATATTTACAAAGAGTAACATGAGGTACAGGTTTTTAAGTGTATACAACCCCAGTTCATTTTTAGGTATTAGCATTATTTAAATTTTATAAGAGTTGTAGGAGACACTGGGAAATATCAATAGGCAAATGCAATTTTATTAAAATAATTCCAAAAGAGAGGATACATTAATTGCTTCAATACATGAGTAGCCTTTCTGTTTTAGCTGGTTTCTTGTTTGTATTTTATGGGGCTGTCTACTGTGACGGAATCCAATTAACAATACAATCTCATCCTTCTGTGTTCCTGCTGGCTCTGGGATGCAACCTACTGTTCCTATAGAATGGAAAACATCCAATGATATCAATACCTACACAAGCCAGTATGTTATCAGCAGATAATAGAACCCCCGTGGCTAAGTTTATGGGAGAATCTCTTCCTGAAAGTGGTACAAGCTATAAACCATTGCACAATGAATTGGGGCACTAGCTATCTCTGAGCCATAAAAGAAGATAAGTCACAGCTGTTATTTCTTAATTAGGCGAAATCAGTAACGCCTCTTACAGATGCACGCTGAATTAACCAACTGTGTGTGGGAAACTTCAAATTCATCTTAACCCCTTGAATGCTAGGGCAATCTTCAATACATTGCAAAGCAATACATTAAGACCTCTCTAGCCTCTAATGTGTTAAAGGAATTTATATTATCAGCTACAAATTATGTTTCATATTCATTTAAATTTGATGGCCCCCAAGCCGTAAATTAGTATTGTAAAAGGTAAAAGCCAGGTGTGTTATAAAATACAAATGAAAGAGCTTTAAATGGATAGTAATACTTTGTTTTAACTTTATTTTATTTTGTAGGCATTAAAAAAATATGAAGAATGATGTAAGTCTTATCTCTCAAACCCTTTTTCCTAGTGTAAGCCATCTCTTCTCAGATGGGGAATCTAGTTGTAAGACCAGACAGATAACAGCAGGGGACAATCTTCTTACTATGAGAACAATGAAAGCCCTGCCCCCCTTGACAAGCTTTTCAGGTTTTTCCCTTATCTTAATTGAAGATTGTCCCTCTCTGCAGTCTACCTGGGCACCTCCCTTCTGCTCTGGCTGAAAAGTGTTACATCAGTAAAAGGGGCGGGAGGGGGATACTTTGTCATTGAATTACCCTTGAGCTACAACTCTGACAGAATTGAAATAACACTCTCCAAGGTCCAAATACTATGATGATTAATTAGAGCTGCTTTTATTATGAAACATTACTATCCCTTTAAAGAGATAGTAATACTTGCAAATTATTAATCCCCATATTGTAGCTTTGTTAAAAAGAAACTTATTACCCCCAGTGTAATCTCTCAAACCCTTATGGTTTGAGAGATGATAGCGCTCAAAGTTCCCCCCTCCCTCCCCCTTCCCTGACTGAACTCTGAATGCGGACTGCAGGGGAAGCTGTCATACGACAGTCTTATGTGCATCAGGCGGCTCTGCAGCTGAACCGGGATCGTGTTTATAAAGAATAATTCTTTCACTGAAACGGTCTTCTACGCCTGATGCAAGTAATACCAGATATCCCTGCACAATATTTATTACTGTGCAAAAGTTTTAGGCGGGTGTGAAACAATGCTGTAAAGTAAGAATACTTTCAAAAACAGACATGTTAATAGCTTATTTTTATCAATTAACAAAACGATAGTGAATGAACAGAAGAAAAATCTAAATCAAGTCAATATTTGGTGTGACCATCCTTTGACTTCATAAAAGCATCATTTTGTCTAGGTACACTTGTACACAGTTTGTTAAAGAACTCGGCAGGTAGGTTGTTTTAAACATCTTGGAGAACTAACCACAGATCTTATGCGGATTTAGGCAGCTTCAGTTGCCTCTCTCTCTTCGTGTAATCCCAGACAGACTTGATGATGTTGACATCAGGGCTCTATGGGGGCCATATCATCACTTCCAGGACTCCTTGTTCTTCTTTACTCTGAAGATTTGTGGCCAATCAGAATCCTCCCTGATGGTATTGCATGATGGATAAGTATCTGCCTGTATTTCTCAGCACTGAGCAAACCATTAATTCTGAAAAAATCCCCAAATACATTTGCAGAAATGGAGTCCCAAACTTGCCAGGAACCTCCACCATACATCACTGTTCCTGCAGACACTCTTTAATCCTTCGGCAAACAAACTGCCTTCTGTTACAACCAAATATTTCAAATTTTGACTCATCAGTCCAGAGTACCTGCTGCCATTTTTCTGCACCTCAGTTCCTGTGTTTTCGTGCATAGTTGAGTTGCTTGGACTTGCTTCCACATTGGAGGTATAGCTTTTTGGTTGCAAGTCTTCCATGACCAGACTTCTCCAGACAGTATATGGGTGTACCAGGATCCCACTGTTTTCTGCCAGTTCTAAACTGATGGCACTGCTGGACATCTTCGTTTGTGAAGGGAAGTAAGCATGATGTGTCTTTCATCTGCTGCACTAAGTTTCCTTGGCCAACCTCTGTGTCTATGGTCTTCAACATTGCCTGTTTCTTTGTGTTTCTACAAAAGAGCTTGGACAGCACATCTGGAAACCCCTGTCTGCCTTGAAATTTCTGCCTTGGAGAGACCTTGTTGATGCAGTATAACTGCCTTGTGTCTTGTTGATGTGCTCAGTCTTGCCATGGTGCAGGGGAAGATTGTACTATCTGGCATGCCCCGGTGGGCCAGTGGCTGCTTGACAAGGGAGGGCCACTCCACAAAATTACAGGCTAGACTCCAGCCCCATGGAAGTGTCACAGGCAGTGACAACAGTGTCACATTGTGAAAGAGACTGCTGCTCTGCATTTCAAAGGTGCCGCCAGTAGAGCCAGCCACCTGACAGCCTCCCTTGTTATTGTTAATGCTTAGTTAACTCCAAACTGAAAAGACAGTGTGCATGTTAACCCTCTGGCACTGAAAGGGTTAAAAACAGTATTTTCAGTTTGGATTTATGTATATTCTTAGACCCACAGTGCAAATCATATTATTATTATTATTATTCTTTATTTATATAGCGCCAACTAATTCCACATGTGGAGGACAGAAGGATCAGAGGGCCCTGCTCATGAGAGCTTATAGTCTAGAGGAAGGTATGTTTGACACAGAGGGAGTAAGTGCTATTGGGTTTAAGTGCCTCCTGCCACGTGAACTGCCAGTCAGTGGGTGGGAGTGAGAAGTGCTGTTGAGTGCAGTGGTGAATCTTGGTGATAATGTTTATGGAAGCAGTTGGTAGGCTTCCCTGAAGAGGTGAGTTTCTGAAGATTTGAAGGCTGGAGGAGAGTCTGATGGGGCGGGAGAGGGAATTCCAGAGCTGAGGTGCAGCACAGGAGAAGTCCTGTAGGCGGGAGTGGGAGGATGTGATAAGAGCTGTGGAGAGCAGAAGGTCCTGTGCAGAGCGAAGATGGCGGGTGGGAGTGTATTTGGAAATGAGAGATGAAATGTAGGGTGGCGTGGTGTAAGTGAGGGCTCTATAAGTTAACACCAGAATTTTGAATTTAATTCTGTATGCTAATGGGAGCCAGTGTAGGGACTGACAGAGGGGTCTGGTGTCAGAGAAGCGATGAGTGACATAGATTAGTCTTGCAGCAGAGTTCATTATGGATTATAGTGGGGTTAGCCAGGTGAGAGGAAGGCCAATTAGTAATGAGTTATAGCAGTCAAGACGGGACATGATAAGTGTTTGGATTATAATTTTGGTAGTGTCTTGTGTGAGAAATGGTTGGATTCTAGAGATGTTGTGGAGGCAGGATGAGTTGGAGATTGACTGGATATGAGGATGAAGGATAGGGCAGAGTCAAATGTGACCAGTGTGCTGTAGGGCTTGGTGTGATGGTAGTGTTGTTAACGGTGAGGGTAATATCTGGGGCAGTGTTTCTCAACCGGTGTGCCGCGGCACTTTGGTGTGCCTCGGACACCCTCTAGGGGTGCCGCAGAATGTATAGCGTTTAGGGCTGCGGGCCGTGATGGCATACAGACAGAGAAGAGGAAGAGGGTAGAGGAGCCGGAAGAGAAGCGCTTGCTGCCAGACAGTAACGATCAGTCTGCTGGCAGCAAGCACTTCTCTTCCGGTGCCTCTGCCCTCTTCTCTGTCTGTATGTCATCACGGCCCGCAGGGGCACGTGATGATGCGGGCGGGCAGGAGGGAACTCAGAGACAGCCAGCCACAGGTGACCGGCAGCAAGTGCAGCAGTGACAAGGAGAGCGACAGTCTAGAGGAAGAGAGGTACAAAGGGGAGAAAGAGAGGTGCAAGGGGCGAGAAAGAAGTACAAGGGAGGAGAAAGAGACACATGGGGGAGAAAATACATGGAGGAGAAAGATGCACAAGGGGGAGAAAGTACATGGGGTAGAAAGAGAGGCACAAGTGGGAGAAAGAAGTACAAGGGGGAGAAAGAGGCACATGGGGGAGAAAGAGAGGCACAAGTGGGAGAAAGAGAGGCACAAGGGAGAGAAAGAAGTACATTGGGGAGAAAGAAGTACATGGGGGAGAAAGAGAGGCACAAGGGGGAGAAAGAAGTACATGGGGGAGAAAGAAGTACAAGGGGGAGAAAGAGAGGCACATGGGGGAGAAAGAGAGGCACAAGGGGGAGAAAGTACATGGGGTAGAAAGAGAGGCACAAGTGGGAGAAAGAAGTACAAGGGGGAGAAAGAGGCACATGGGGGAGAAAGAGAGGCACAAGTGGGAGAAAGAGAGGCACAAGGGAGAGAAAGAAGTACATTGGGGAGAAAGAAGTACATGGGGGAGAAAGAGAGGCACAAGGGGGAGAAAGAAGTACATGGGGGAGAAAGAAGTACAAGGGGGAGAAAGAGAGGCACATGGGGGAGAAAGAGAGGCACAAGGGGGAGAAAGAAGTACAAGGGGGAGAAAGAGAGGCACAAGTGGGAGAAAGAAGTACAAGGGGGAGAAAGAGAGGCACAAGTGGGAGAAAGAAGTACAAGGGGGAGAAAGAGAGGCACAAGGGGGAGAAAGGAGTACATGGGGGAGAAAGAGAGGCACAAGGGGGGAGAAAGAAGTACAAGGGGGGAGAAATAGAGGTGCATAGACCCCATAGTAAAATAATAACAATGACGCATGTTAAATGTGTAAAGTTTTTTATTCTGCTGTTTGTTTTTAACACTCAGTTTGTTCATTAAATCATTTTAAATAATGAAAAATTAGCATATTGGTTTTTTTATCCGATTAATCGAAAAAATAATCAGCCATCTAATCGATTATCAAAATAATCGTTAGTTGCAGCCCTAATAGCGTTAACTACACCTCGCTATTGCAGATGTAGTTAGGGTGCAGCATTTTATGTTGAAGCACCGCCGATGCTTTGAATCAACGGTGCGTCCATCGAGGCAACTGTGTAGAGTAGAAACCGGCAAGGAAGACAGCCCATTGCTGGAGGCGCATCCTGATTGGGCTGTTGGATGGAGGCAGGACAGCTGTGATTGCTTATCACATCCCTGCCTCTTTTTTTGTACTGGTGGCAAGTCCCTGTCTTCAGAGACAGAGTGACACACACAGCATCGGGGGACAGTGTGGTTTCTGCTCAACAGCTGCAGCTACAAGAAGACCACAGACAGCAAACATCCTGCTTTAAACTGGTAGGGTGAATAGTTTTACATTTTAATACTCCTCTCTTCTTTTAGTTGCCCTTTGTCTCCCTCTCACTCAAATGGCCAATTAACGATATTAACTGTGCCCCACTGTTGCCCTTAAAAAACATATTAGTAGCCCAGTTCCCCTATAATGCCCAAGAGGTGTACATTGAGGCATCAGATGAGCCCATCCAGTGCACACATTTACTCTCCCACCTTACCATTTTCTGGAGGGCCAGAGGACACCAGAGTGGCTCATCTGATGCCCCAGTGTACACCTCTGGGATATCAGTTACAGATGGAGTCAGTGGGTTACCAATGGGCCACTCATGGACATCAGTGGGGCACAGTCTGTCTCATATAGTGCCCTTCATCATGAACCACATGGACTTATGAAATGTAGTATTGAAAAAAAAGAATCAATAAAAAAGTAACAATGAACTGGTCATTACTGCTCCTGCTGTCTGTCTCACTCGCTCTGATACTAGAAAAACTGGAAAAAATCTAATCTAGGGCAAACCAACTGCAGCACTGGGGGCAAATACAAATTCCCAAACTTGCAGTTAATTTAACTGGGCTTTTAACCCCTTGAATGCTAAGATGTCTCCAAAGAATTGCTTTGCAATGCTTTGGAGACCTGTTTAGCATTCAAGTGTTAAAAACCCCAATTTAAATCAATAGGAGTTTTTTGTTATACTTATCCCCAATATATAACTAATATTTGCTATGCTCCATTATGTTATTCTGAATTTGGGAGGTAAAAGTAATTACTCTTATACATATCTTCTTCATTACACACTCTTATACAACTTTTGAGAAGTTAGGGGTGCCCCGGGAATTCCGAACAGTGTGTAGGGGTGCCTTGAATGAAAAAAGGTTGAGAACCACTGATCTGGGGTAAGGCTAGTTGTAGATGGAGGTAAGATAATTAGTTCAGTTTTACCAAGGTTAATTTGAGTGGACGGTTGGACATCCAGGAAGACACAGTAGACAGACAGTCAGATACTCAGGACAGGAGGGAAGGGGAGAGGTCTGGGGAAGACAGATATATTTGAGTGTCATCAGCATAGAGATGATGGTGAAACCCAAGGAGTTTATTAATTTTCCAAGGGATGCAGTGTAGATTGAGAAGAGTAAGGGTCCAAGTACTGATCCTTGAGGCACTCCAATAGACAGTGGGAGGGGTGAGGAAGTGGAGCCAAAGTAGGAAACACTGAAGGAGCGGTTGCATAGATAAGATGAAAACCAGGAGAGTGCAGTGTCACAAAGACCTAGGGAGTGGAGGGTTTGGAGGAGGAGTGGGTGATCTACTGTGTCAAAGGCGGCTGACAGGTCCAAGAGAATGAGTAGGGAGTAGTGGCCTTTTGACTTGGCGGAGAGCAAGTCATTGGCCATGTTAGTGAAGGCAGTCTCAGCGGAATGATGAGGGCGGAATCCGGATTGCAAGGGATCTAGCAGAGAATGGGAGCAGAGGAATTTAGTGAGCCGGTTATATGCAAGACGCTCAAGGAGCTTGGAGGCGAATGGGAGTAGAGAAATTGGCTGGTAATTTGCCAGTGAGTTTGAGTTCATATTAACATTTGAGGTGCCAGAGGAGTGTCCAAAGCATTGCAAAGCAAAGCACTGGTCACCTTTCTGGCACAACTGTTTTGAAATCAATAAGTTCAGTAGTGTGGTTGATTCACTTACAGTCTTTCTACTTAAGATGCGCAGCGCTGGTGCCAGCCACCACTTTAACCTAGTGCTAGAGAGGCTTTTATCACATTGCAAAGCGATATATAAGGACCTCTCTAGCACTGGAGATATCAGTTTTCTTCCTGTACCTGAGTTGCTGCTGCTGCTGCCCTTCTCCTCTCCATCGGGCTCAGCCTCCTCTTCCAATCCTCCCTGGACCTTATGCAGTAAGTAAATCATTCTCATTCCATTCAGTTGTCCTTTATTCTCCTGTTTTGAATATTTTTTTTGAGTCTTGACTCATGATCGCATAATTGGAGAACATTAACGTACCCTTTGAATGCCAGAGGGATACCCAGTGTTGGATACTCCTCTGGCACTCAAGGGGATAAAATCAAAGCATTCAAAGGCTTCATAATGTTCTCCAATTATGACATCATGACTCAATCAGACACATACAGAAATGTAGCTATTGTAGTCCACTTCTACCCCAAATGTCTCCATGTGTCCATATATAGCAAATAATTAACCCCATATCCTCCTAAACAGCACCCTGTGCAAACTAGTAGCCCCCTAAATGGGTTCCCATCTATTCAATGGCTGCCTTCATATGCCAACCTTTGCCCCCAAGCACCTCCCTGTGCCCATGGATAACCACACTGGCCATCATATGCCCTATAAACATCACCATGTGCCACTGTGTTCATCTATAGCTACATAGTGGTCGTCATATGCCCGCACATTAATTTATATATTATATATATAGATATTTATTAATTATACGTATACATACACACACGTATGCATCATGGAATACCAACTAATGGCAGTTTTTTAAAAATGCCCTAGGCCACTATCTGACCACAATCTGTCCCTTGCAATGGTGCATGACTTTTGACATTAAACTGTCTTCGGCAACCTCACCTTGTTAGCTGAGTTTAGCTGATCCTCACTCAGTTTTATTCCTTCTATACAGCTGTTTCTGTTTCAGTTAATGATTGTGTTTCAACTCACATATTAAATTGATGATCATTAGCACTTGTTTGGTATAATTGTTTAATCATACACCTGACTATATGCCTACAAATTCCCTGACTTTTGAAGGTAAAGGGTGATCACTACAAATATTGATTTGATTTGGATTATTCTTCTGTTCACTCACTATAGTTTTGTTAATTGATAAAAATAAACTATTGACATGTGTGGTTTTGAAAGCATCCTTACTTTAAAGCATTTTTCACACCTCCTGCTCAAGACTTTTGCACAGTACTATGTGTATATATGTGTATATATATATATATATATATATATATATATATATATCATTCAGCTTTCATACATGATAAAGAGACCCAAGCGGTCTTGAAAACGTGTAAAAAAGCTATCTATTTTACTTTCTGAGTCTCCTGCTTTATCCATGTCTAACACAGTAGATCCCTTTATCTGTACTTCTTGACAACATTATGACATTTTCTTTGGTAAAAGAGTTCTACAATCTGTTGGAAATTAGTTTAGAGATAGTGTATATCTGTTAGCACTATAATGGATTCAGGATTTCCAAAATAAAATAAGTGGGTTATAAGCCTAAAAGCATTGCTAGGCACTGAATGAGGGGGCTAAAACCCCCATGTCTCATATTTAAAGGGGAGCTAACACCTACTAATGATACCCACCCACAAACACACACATGCACACACACACAATAGAAAATTCAAATTTGCCCTATTTAGAAGATAAGAATGTGTGATAATTTTTACCTTGCTCCTTGGTTCAGGAGATAACATCTTCAATCATTTATGGATGACATGTCCACATACCTCCCACCATTTCAAATGACCAAAGAGGGACACTTTTGTTTAAGCTGGTAATGCTGGGGGTGGAACTGGTGTATGGCGTAAAACCAAGAATTTCTAGGTTTCTTTCTTTAAAATTAAGAATTTGGGTCTCCTAATGAGCAGCACTTGGGAGGTATATGACCATGGAAGTGGATAGGAAAGTTGCTAGCAGAACAACAAGACCTCAAACTGTGCTCACTGCACATTCAGGCATATCTTCCAAGTGTCCCTCTTTGAAATCTAAATCCCTGGGACCCTCTTGTCACTTCGTGTCCCTCTTTTTAGGAGATCACACTGTGTGGTGTGTATATAAGTGTACCACTTTGTGCCACAACAATAAAACTCACATTAATGTTTGTATAAACTTGAGCGTCTGTGTTTATGAATTAGTCTGTGTAAATAAAATGCTTTGTCTTGTTCTAAATAATTTATTCAGTTACATAAAAATGTGAAATAGGTCAAGAAACAACCTAAAAATTCTTAGCAATGCCCTGCCCACCAGCCACTATCCCAGCAACCAACTAAAACAAGTGTCCCTCTTTACCCAGTTGAAATATGGGAGGTATGCATTCACATGTTCTTTAACTCAGTGCAATTGTACAGAATGAAATTTACAGAAATGCCTCTGGTTTAAAGGGATATGTGGTCACCTTGTACACATGGTAATATTCAAATGTAAGGACCAGAGGTGTGTGCAACATATAGTGAAGCAATGCAGTGCACCCCCCTCAGGTCCCTAAAGCGGAACTAACACCGATAACAAACCTTGTCTTTAATAATTCCCTATCTGGTGACTAGCTGCTTAGTAGCGTTAGTCACCAGAATAATTACCTCTTCATGAAGAAATTTGAAGTGATCCTCGGCTGACAGGCAGGACGGAGCGTGGACATCTTGCCCTAGTGACGTCCGCGCGCCTGCTCTGTCAGTCCCAGACGGCTGTAGGAGGCGTTGCTTGGAGCCATTCGGCTCCAGAAGGGACTGACAGCACAGGCGCGCGGATGTCACTAGTGCAAGATGTCCTCATTCCATCCTGCCTGTCAGCCGAGGATCACTTCAAATTTCTTAATGAAGAGGTAATAATTCTAGCGACTAGTGCTACTAAGCAGCTAGTCACCAGATAGGGAATTATTAAAGACAAGGTTTGTTAGCGGTGTTAGTTCCTCTTTAAAGGCACTCTGCCTGCTTCATGTACAGATTCCATTCTATTGAAATGCAAACTCAGCCAGCAAAGGAGTAGGAAAAAGCATTATTTCTAACCTTTTTCCTACTTCTGCTATTCCATCCAACCCAGTCTATATGCTGAATTTTGCAGTTCGGCATACATACCAAAACAGCCTAAAAGAGCATGCAAATGCCATTCTGATATGACATCCTAGCAGAATACCCTTTGCAAGGCTAGGGCTTCCCAAGTTCACTAGCTCTGGGCTGCTGAGCCTGGGGGAAAAAGCCTTTTTGGTCTCCAAAGTCTGCAAACCACCAGAACACCCCCCAGCAGTGTCCCCTGTGTGTACCAAATCACCCTCCCCACACTTTCTCAAGTCACCCTTAACCCCTCCGATTCAAGGTAGCTCATTGTACATGCTGGGCAGTGAGAGGAAAACTGTCTGGTATCAAAGGTGTTAACTGGCAAAAAAATTAAGCACACACTCCCCCATCATAACCAGCTAGTCTAACTGGGTGCACCATTAACCCTTCCACTGCCGGATTGTCTGGGAATGCATTGCAATCAATTCATTCAAGCTGCCTTAGCAACAGAGGGGTTATATACATTAAAATTGCAATATTAATTAAAAATATGGTCAAAATGGCCTTAAATAAATATTTGGGAGGATAAATTTACACACACACCCACATGTCTCCATCCAAAACATACCAGGATGGAAAGTGTTTAAAAATAAAGGGGGTCTGGTTTTGCTTTGAAAGGAGGGTACTTTCATTCCCTCCTTCAATGAACCAAAGGGATAGCAACACAATATGTAAAAAATATATTGTAGGGTTTATCCTCCTAAGTAAAACAAGGGTACACCCACTGCTGATTTATTAGATACAATATCTCAATGGACTGACATTTTACATCAGGGTTTTTGCTACATCATCCTATAGAGGTTTATGAACATCTGACCAGGGGCTACATTCTATTGAATCCAGCCCCAGAGATGTCCCTAGGATGGTGTAGCACCAGCTCCACTGTAAAGTTTAAGGCCATTGAGAAACTGCGTTTAAAAAAAGTCAACTTTTAGCTGCAATAACTTTTGAATAAAATGCCTCTCAGCACTTTTACTAAGTATGATAAACCCTACAATATATATATATATATATATATATATATACATATATATATATATATATATATATATATATATATATATATATATAGTAATTACACATTTAAGGAGACAAAAATAGAGTACATTCACAACTAAATACACTAATATTAAAGCATTAGAAAATAAAACCTAATGGCAAAAAAATGCATGTCAACAAATGAAATCAGTATGGAACCCAGGTGACCTCTATTGATTCATACCCTGGCCAAGTACAATGCTAATCAAAAAGGACTGATATGGGTTAACCCTTTGAGTCCCAGAGGGGTACACAACGCATTGCACTCAAAGGGTTCAAAGTCTAAAGTAAAGCAAACATTTCTCATTAGAGCTCTGCTAAATCTTTGTCGTTCTCTAGAATCTGATGACTGGCGAGGTAAGCAGATGTAAACAGATTGCAGTGGTTGCTTCACCAAGCTGCACCACTGGATCCACTATCACTAAAGACAGTTACTCTGAGCACTGTAGGTCTGCAGGGAGACAGCCTGGAGATGGCTTGTCATCCTCTATTCCCCTCTCAGTTGGACCTGGTAGGTAGCTAATCCACCTTATCACCTTATCTTTGTGGGTAAGATTGTGGTTCCATACACCCTGAGACCAGGGTTTCAATCCTGCCATCATCAAATTTTTATTTTCATTATAATTATGGTATTTGCTCACAGCTCTCCCCTGTCTACCCTTCAGCCCAGGTTACTGTCTGGTAGGAAATGCCTAATGTGGATGTATTTTGAAAGGCATAGCAGGGTACTGTATGACCCCTGTGGCCATTTTTGGTTTCACTCCTTAGAGTGCAGTTTTGCACATAATCATAGAGAGCCCTTAGGAGCAACGTGGCTCTAGAGGGACTCAGGTAAAGTACTTGTGACAATTTGGGCAATGTTTGTAACGAGAGAATTGTAGATGGAGATTTCTGCCAGGTAGATTCCCTTCTTCTACTCATTCCTTAATTTTTGTCTATAGCTTCCACCGATCACATTTCGAATATATTTTCTTCCATGGTCCATTATTATTAGTACTTTTATTTGTATCAACACAATACTGCCCAAACAAAATAAATTCTTTCAATGTCTGTAACTTTTGAAACCCTTTCAGTGACACAGGGGTGTGCAATGCACATCCCTATGGCTTGGAAAGGGTTAAAGGAGGGCAACTGCTGTAGTTGCTCTTTAGCAGAGACAACAAACTGTCTTGTAGCTCCACAGAGAGCTACAAGGAGATCCCAAAATTGCCAGCTTCAGGTAGGCGATGATGGGACTGGGAACTTTGACAGCAGAGGCTGCTGTGTATAGTGGAAGTGGCGGACAACCTCATTAATATATAGACATACCCACATGAATATTACAGTGTCTCATTACCTTGCATTTCCATACGGAAATTAACTGATGTCGATGTGTAAAGTGCAAAATCATAAACTTGTCGAAGGCATGGCAGATTCATAGTAATAACAGTGGACTGACAGGGATATGATGGCAAAGATAAAAGTGCATGCTGGCGAGGTGTCTCTGACTCAGATCCAACACAAAATCACCATCCTAAGCCCTTATCAACCCTTACTGCATCTCACCAGGTCGCCTAATTTTTGGTGGACAAGATGTAAAAAAAAAATGTGCAGAGGCACTGATAAAAGGTACCAGGTCACTGACCTGGCATAATCTGGCTAAAATCATCATTGTATGTCCTAGGAATATTTATCAAAGCTGCTCTTTTACCACAATCATGTTTAGTAGATGTGCCACTCATCTGAACCATAATACTTCAGGGTGGAGACTCACTAAGCAGTGATAAAGAGGAGATAAAGTGGAGATGACTTCTCCTGTTCCTATGTTATTCTATAGGGCCTATGCACTGAGATTTCAAAAGATGAAGAAATCTTAGTGCATAGTCTTCATTGAATAACATAGGAATTGGATAAGTGGTAAACTGGAGGTGTCATCTCCACTTTATCACCTCTTTATCACAGCTTAGTGAATCTTCCACCTGCAATTTCTTTACTTTACCTGGAACTCCGTTTACAATGCTACTGAGGTTGAAACCTCAGCAGAATTGTAAACAGAGCCTGCTGTAATGTTAGTCTACAGAAATACAGCTATGAAGGGGAGCGTGAACGCACTCCCTGAGGCAGCTGGGAAGTCCTGAGATGGTACAGTGTCCCGCAAAACACAGAAGTGCCCAATTTGTAGTCTAAATATCTCCACTACCAGATGAGTAAAAATAGTAAAAAAAAAACAGTAGTCAAATTTTTTTTTTAGGTGAACGTTCCGCTTTAATACATAGACTGTCCTATACAGATATTGGGGGAGATTCACTAAGCGGTGATAAAGAGGTGATAGAGTGGAGCCTATGCACTAACATTTCTTGAACTTTGGAGATCTTAGAGAATAGGCTCCATAGAATAACATAGGAGCTGTATAAGTGTTAAAGGGATAGTAATACTTCACCATAAAGGTTTGAGAGATAAGACTTATATCGTTCTTCATGTTTTTTTTTAATGCCTACAAAATAAAATAAACATAAAACGAAGTATTACTATCCCTTTAAACTGGAGAAGTCATCTCCACTTCATCACCGCTTGGTGAATCTCCCCCATTGTTTGGTTAATTTTGTTTGTGCTGTTTGTAATGACAGAAAAGAATTAAGTTCTCGAAATATGCAACCACTATTTTTGTATTAAGAAAGGCTGTAGCCTTCTCTCAGTCCATTTACATATAATATAACACTACCAGTTCTCGGACACCTTTCAGGATTGATAGAACATGCGCAAGACTAGATTTAAGGCCTCAGAAAACAATTAGCAATTCTACAGCAAACCATCTGTACCACAGGGCACAAATAAACATTCTCTTTGATTTAAATGGGGCTTTTAAAGGGATAGTAATACTTTGTTTTATCCTTATTTTATTTTGTAGGAATTAACAAACATGAAGAACGATATGTCTTATCTCTCAAACCTTTTTAAAGGTTTGAGAGATATTCACAAGCAAAGTTTCCCCTCCCGCCCCTTTTACCTAGTGTAAGCCATCTCTTCTCAGATGTGGAATCCAATCCATAGACCAGACAGATAACAGAAGGGGACAATCTTCTTCCTATGAGAACAATGAAAGCCCTGCCCCCCTTGTCAAGTTTTTCAGGTTTTTCCCTTATCTTAATTGAAGATTGTCCCTCTCTGCAGTCTACCTGGGCACCTCCCTTCTGCTCTGAGGTGAGCAGTGTTACATCAGTAAAAGGGGTGGGAGGGGGATACTTTGTCATTGGATTACTCTTGAACTACAACTCTGACAGAATTGAAATAACACTCTCCAAAGTCCAAATACTATGATGATTAATTAGAGCTTCTTTTATTATGAAACATTACTATCCCTTTAAGCCTTTGAATGTTAAAGAGAGCTCCAGCGAAATGCTTCTCAATGTGGTGATCTCGCTACCATTCAAGGGGTTAAGTTCCTATTTAAAGCAATGAAAAAGTTTACCCCCCCCCAGCAACACAAAGAAAAACCATTGTGTAGATTGTTTGGTCCATAACCGTACATCTTATATTTACATATATATATATATATATATATATATATATATACCAAACACAAAATGCCCAGGTGCACAATCCCTAGTGAAGATAGACAGTATAGAATAGAATGGGCAGCACCCATGGGTCTTTTACTTGAAGAATTTATTAATATGAAAGGCAAAAACAATGGTCAACGTTTCGGTCCAGCAGGACCTTTCTCAATCTCATTTTATTGAATGAATAACTCCTTAACAGATGAGTCACTCTCTTAAAGAGACTAAGGCTTATTCTTATAGGTATAATTCCTTTTTAAAGAGTAATCACTTTAAATATCTGGGGGTGACAGAGGCACTCACTTGACAAATGGGATTCCTGAGCATCTGCTAGTGTGTGTAATGGAATCTTTGGTCTTTGCAGTTTCCCCAATCAAAGGATGAAGCCTTAGGGCAAAGAGATCATCCTTCTGAGAAGTCAAATAACTGGAATAAAGCCAAACAACACAGGGGGTTTAAAATTGTTTTTCAGTTATCCTGGGAAATGAGAAAGTGTTAGCACACAATATACATTGATAAAACAGACATTCTAAATGCTGTTTCCTTCCAAGGATACCCCAATGTTTTTATAGATTGATTACCACCAATTGTCCAGACCTTTCTCTGCCACCTCCCAAATATCACATTTTACAGAAAAAGAATGGACCTTTGTGTGGAGGCCAGTATCCTACATTTGAGTACTTTATTTTGCCTTGTTGACCTGCAGGAAAAAAATCTGCTAATATTCCAACAAAGCAGATAACTGAGCTGGCACTATGTCACACAGCCCAGGCCAACTGTTTTCCACCCTCATAGATGTTACAAGTCTCTATATCTAGAAAGCTTCCTGTTTTGGATAGAACAGAAGATTGTCACCAAGAGGATGCCTGTGGTTTATGCAGTATTGTACTGCTACACACCATAATATAAAATCTATTCCAACAGTCCTTGACAGTCTGATTATTTAATTGGCTACATAACCCAGAGGAATAGCTACACTATTTAAATAACTAGGAAAATCCTGATACAGCTCCATATAGTGTTAGTCAGCTGCTGGCTGATTGGGGATGATGAGAGCAAAAACTTGCACAACCCTGGCCTAGAGGCCTTCTGGACCAACACAACTTTTCTTACGATTTCTGCTTCTCTTCTCCAGATCATCATGCACCCCAAGATAACACGAACTTTAATTATCTTTACTTATCTTTGCAAGTCCCATGTCTAGGCCTTTTTGGTGATTACTATGGACATAAAAGGTGACAGGCCTCCATGCTCAACATACAGATGCTTGAAAAAACAGAATAGCATAATGCCTTATCTGACTATGTTCTATAACCCAGGCATCATGAGACTTTAAATGATATGCACTGTGTTTCCTTTTTCTTCATGATGGATAATGAGGCATTTAGTTGTGTAAGGTTAGTGGAACCCTTATTCCACTCACTGAAATAAACCTGGGAGTGAGTCCAAGTCCTGTACTCACAGCTGGACTTTCTTGTCACAGTCCTCTTTGGACTTAAAGGCCTCAGATTATATTTGCAATTATCAGCATCTTCAGGGGCTGCTTCTATCCTCAAGATGACTAATAGGGATCTGCTCTACCTACTGTACCCAGACCACCCTCAGGCTCTGCAGAGCTTGGGTATCCTCTACATGAGTGAATGGTATCATCTGACATAGAGTTTGCACTACAGCCTTCCACTGATCCTCTTATTAATCTGGATAAGCACATAAACAGAGGGCAAAACATTCCAATAAGCTGTAGGACAGTACTGAAAGTCAAATGTTCATTTTAGGATAAAGTGTGGCTTGGAGGCAGCTTTATACCCTTGTGCAAAATCCTCTTCAATTGAAACTTAAAAGGAGTGAGGTGATTCTTACACAGCTTTCAAAGTAAACTACATGATGTCTTAGATATTTCTATCTACATTTTCAAGCTATTTGTTTTTTTGTGCCAGTAGGCAGATGGTCTCTCAATATTATAGGAGAGAGTGACCAAGCCAGCCATGCTCCTATCAACCTAATCCCTGAGGCTCTAGGCCACCTCTAGTACTATAGGAAGGAGCAGGTCTCTAAGCCCACTCCCTCCAGCTTCCACCCACCAGGAACACTAATAAAACTGTAGAAGGAAGAGGGTCCCAGATCCACTTCCTCCGACATATCTCCTGTGACTCTCAGCCTCTACAGCTATAGGAGTTGTATTGAGAAACTAAAGATGGTGGTGGGTCTTGAAAGCCACATCTCTCATGAAAGTAAAGATGGAGAGATTGAATTTTTAGACTTGATCCTACTATAGCACTAGAGGTAGCTAAGAACAACAGGTGATAAGGTGGAGGGAGTGGACTGTGGACCCACTTCTGTAGTTTTATTAGTGCCACCCATGGGTGGAAGCTGGAGGAAAAGATCTTGAACTCTCATTCACTCCTATGACACAAGAGTCAGTTGAAAGCCACAGGAGATAAGTGTAAGTGGCCCATTCCCTTCTATTCTTTTATGAGTGCAGTTTGTGCATGGAAACTGGAGAGCGGGCGCTAGGGACATGCTCCCTCTTAGAGCATGGTTGGTGGCTAAGAGCTGCAGGAAATACACTGGAGGGAGAAGGCATGATGACTCACTCTCTGCTATATTATTAAAAATAGAGGTGTTAGTGTTCCTTTAATAATTCTGAATCATGCCTGTTTCACCATAGGGGCAAAATTTCCAATTATTTAAAAGGAATTTTAACCACTTGAATGTCAGAGACTTCTCCAACACTGCTGTAGTATTCAGGTAGTTTGTTACAAAATTACTTCACTTTGCTTTATGGTGTTCTTAATGCTTTTGCAGAGGTTGATTAACTTATAACTTGATGGTGGTCCCAGACTCTCTTCATACCATCATTGACATGTCAGGGCACCAGGAAATTATCAGGTAAGTGTTATACTAGGAAAGTATAAGTGTTATACTAGGAGAATCTGACCCACTTACTTACCTCTGATTTCCTGCATTCCTCAATTATGCCATTCCATGGGATCGCTTGTCAGAAGGATGCCATACCTCCCGAGTGGGATCGCTTGTCAGAAGGATGCCATACCTCCCGAGTGTCCCTCTTTAGGAGGGAAAGTCCCTCTTTCAGACTCAAATCCCTATGTCCCTCTTTCCCACCTTGGTGTCCATTTTTTTAGGAGATCAGGTTGTGTGGTGTATATAAATGTATCACCTTGCTCCACAGCAATAAAACTCACATTAATGTTAGTTTAAACTTCGCTATGTGTATTTATACATTAGTCTGTGTAAATAAAATACTTTGGTTTTGCTCTAAATCAGGTTGTGAAATAACCTAAAAATCCTTGGTAATGCCCCACCCACAAATCACACCTCAGCAACACCACTTAAAACATGTGGCCTTTTTGGTCATTTGAAATGTTGGGCAGTCGGTCATATATTAATGGCTGACACAATCTTTAATATCACTCATGTGAACAGTCTGCACTGCAGCTATAGACTGTTGCACAGACCAGGAATGCTGCAGCTTAGATTAACTTAAAATACTTAAAATGTAAAAAAAAATATATGTTGTAGGGTTTATCCCCCTGAGTAAAACAAGGGTACTCCCACTGCTGAAAAGTGTTTTATTCAAAAGTTATTACAGTCCAAAGTTCAGCTCTGGTCCCGGGACCATAAATCTCCATAGGATGGTGTAGCAACACCGCCACTGTAAAATTTTAAGCCATTGTGAGATTGCACCTAAAGAATTCAACTTTGAACATTAATTCATTTTGAATAAAACACCTTTCAGCAGTGGGACTACTCTTGTTTTACTCAGGGGGATAAACCCTACAACAGTGTTTCTCATCTCCTGTCCTCAGGACCCACTAACAGGCCAGGACATAGGGATTTCTCTGCTAGAACACAGGTGTGGTAATCAGAGGCTCATTCACATTGATTAACTCACCTGTGCTCTAACATGGAAATCATCAAATCCTGGCCTGTTAGTGAGTCCTGAGGACAAGAGTTGAGAAACACTGCCCTACAACATTTTTTTTACATTTTAAGTATTACTATTCCTTTAATTAATGGCAAAAGGCTGTACTTAAGTCTCCACTGTGAGCGATTCATTAGTTAATTATCAAAAATAGATAAATCTCTTTGAACTGTAGTAGATGCACTTCTTCTCTGGGGCCAACAAATGTGAATTTCTGTGATCATGAAAGATTACTTATCTTCACAAAACAATATTTTCTTTTTTGTCTGTGTTTTCGACACCTGTTTGTACATGAACATGTCAGCCAACTGAGCTTTTGTTGAGTAACCATGATTATATATATATTTTTTTTATTATTATTATGTGTGTGGAAAGTCTTTCTGGCTTCAGTACTGTTTTGTACAACTTTCACTTGCAGTTAGGGATTTGGGAAACAAAGCTATCTTTAGTAAAATATCTGTTCTAGAGCTTTAGTGTTTGCTGTTAGCTGTTAAAGGACTTGTTCCATGATCTAAACTTCAAAATGAGGTGAAGCCTGTCAGAGCTTCTAGAAAGTGATGTACGATTAACACGTTAAGTCTTATCCTAGCATGTCTTTCTTGTTCTCAAGAGTAGTATATATAATCCAGTTTCTCTCTGGCTTAAGTGCATGAATGCATAATGCTAAAACTAATAAGTTACACAGTCTTTATAAAGGCTTCATCTTTGCTGAATCTTTGGAGATGTGTGAAGAAGATGGATGACAAGCATATGATATTGAAATGGGTTAAAGGCAAAGAATACTCATATATTCATAAGGCATAGAAAACTGGATAGAAACAAGGACAGACAGGAAAGTTATCATTTTAGTCACACTTTAACCATTTGAATACTAGAGAGGTCTCCAAAGAATTGCTCTGCAATAGGGAGGTATACTGGATTTTTATGGGCTCAACGTGTTTGTTTGTTTTTTTTTGCAACATGTATACTAAAATATGAATGGAAGGATAAAAAAAATTTAAAAAATAGTTATCTGTAGGACAATGTGACTATTAATTGATCATTCAGATCTGTGGATTACCATTTTAAATCATTAAGGGTAGGTGAGTGTTACTAAGCAAACCTTGATGTATCTATGAATTAAGTAAGCATTGTTTAGAGGAACCAGCTGTTGAGAATAATATAAATTGCATCACCCACTATGTCCGATATATTTTGCATTTGATACCTGAGGAAGCACCCATGTAAATGCCAAAAGTGTTGTGGAAGCACTGGTACCATTGTGATTTTCATACTATCCCTACCATTGCTTTGTTTTTCCTTCCTGACAAGGACCAGAAAATATCTGAAAAAAAGAGAGAAGCTATATGTTCCAGACCAAATTATAGTGCTGTCTGGAGGACCTTTTATAATATATATTTCTATTGTTTCAGTTTGCATTATTATTATTTTTTTTTTTCTTTCTTCAAGGAGAGTAACCTTTTTTTAATGAAAATAGATATAGTTCACATGGCGTTTAGACAGTGAAATACTGTTGTATTTTGTGGGAGGGCTGACAACAGATCAAACACTCAGGAAGTGATGAAGCTATTGCTTACATACCATTTGAATGGTTATAACTTTTGCATAAAACAACAGTCAGCAGTGAGAGTATCCTTGATATTTATTGTATCATCTTGCATGCTGTGTGCACATTTACCGGTCAGTGAGTATACAGCACCACAGCCTCCTTTTATTTTACAGCTGGGGACTGTGTGAAGAGGACATTCTTCCTCCTGAAATAGACAGTACATTTATTAGTAGCTGTGATGGGCCATTCTGCCATCTCCCTGCCAGGCTCCTAGACTTGCAGCTTTGATTTCAGTGGTAGGAAGACTGTTACATCATATAGATCTCTTTGGGGCTTTGGTTCAGGTTTCTCCTCCCCAGATTATTAGTCCCTTCAATTAAGTACCCTATCTATTGTGGCAATATTTTTATTGTGTATGTTTATAACAACATTTCCAGTTTTAATTATTTATAGCTTATTTATTCCTGCTCATTGGAGACATACACTTTGCTTTATACATTTGACTTTGTGTAGAACAGTGGTTCTCAACCTGACCCTCAGTGGCTACTAACAGGACAGGATTTGAGAATTTCCTTTTAAGAGCACAGGAGAGTTAATCAATATGACTGAGCCTCTGATCAACACACTTGTGTTCTAGCAGGGAAATTCCTAAGTCCTGGCCTGTTAGTGGCCACTGAGGGCATGGGTTGAGAACCTCTGGTGTAGAATGTTGACTATTGGATGTAGAGTTCACACTTAAGTAACTTATATGAAGTAGTGCAGAATTTAATTGTTTTAATTTAGGGATAATGGTGAGTCCCCCATTCCTTGATACAACTCATTTTCGCATTTAGGTTACTTTTTGGTACATGCATAGTGTTCTGACACTGTTTTTTTCTCTCCCCCTCCCCACAAAAAAGTTTTCATTCTAGCAGCTTCTACACAGTATCACAGTAAAATTCAGCTATAACTTACAAGGACTGCATAAAAATGTTTTTAAATATGCACAGTGCTGATCAGTGCAAAAAAGCAGTTTTTAAAGCAAGACATGTGACATTATTTTAGGAAAATTCTCCTCATCATGTTAGCCTGTAACCATTCCAAGCCAATTGAGTAAATGAACACTCATTAAATATTGTAGGATTCAAAAGCGCCATGCAGTTAAAACAAGTGGGCGTGGAAGACCTTTGCAAAAATACACTGATATATCCTGGTTTTTGAGGCCTTCACCACCTCACACAGGCAATCATTTCTACAGGCTGGTCAGTTACCAATGAGGGCTTTAGCTTGGGCCTTTAAACCACTTCTATAAGCCATATCATGTGGTGATGTATTACAGACAGGACGTGTTTCAGATGAGGTGCTTTGGCCTGGGAGGCAAACATCCATATTTTGGCCAAACTATATAACAAAGTCTCATACTGAAATGAGGGAGTCAATGTATGCAATGTTATATAGAAGGCTCACATGTAAGTAATTTATATTAAAATATTTTATACCTCAGCTCAAACAGGGCATTGTGCTTTCATTATACTCACCAGTTATTTATTGTTCTTTTATTTATATTGTTATTTTCCCTTTGACCTTCTCATTGAGAGATACACAGTATTCCTAAAATTCATATTCAAACACATACCCATCTTTTATCTAGTCTCTTTATAACTAAAGTTTTCCAATCCCCTTCAGTTTCATTCATTGTCTCAGTACTTGATATCTTTAAAAGCCTTAAGGACCAGCCGATCATGCCTGCAGCCAGCACTTAAAGTGATAGTAATGTCCCAAAATTATTTTATATTGTAAATTAAATAAAAAATATTTTCAGCAAACCATCTCTCAAACCTCTATGGTTTGAGATATTTGCTTTGAAAGTTTGCACCTCTCTCCCCTTCTCCTGATGTCAGCTGTAAAGTTGACAGCAGGAGATTCTAGTTGTGAGACTCAATGAGGCTCTTCAGCAGAGCCAAAATTGCGTTATTTAAAAAGAACTTCTTCAATGGAACGGTCTACAAAGTGTGTTTGCAAACCAAGCACACTTTGTAGACCGTTCCATTGAAGAAGTTCTTTTTAAATAATGCAATTTCGGCTCTGCTGAAGAGCCGACGGTTGGTCCCCGGACCAGGATCTCCTGCTGTCAGCTAGACACAGACATCAGGAGAAGGGGAGAGAGGGGAGAACATTCAAAAGCAAATATCTCTCAAACCACAGAGGTTTGAGAGATGGGGTTTGTTGCAAATTTAATTTAATCTACAAAACAAAACAAAATAATTTTGGGACATTACTATTCACTAAGGACCACAGACCTTTTTTTTTTTTGTGAATAGGATTCAGGGCTCCCCAAACGGCATGCAGCCATGCACGGAGCCCTGAATTCCATGACAATTCTAGCACATAACGGGTCCTTACAGCTCTCTGACCCATGACATGCCAGGAACGTCAAGGGTCCTTAAGGGGTTAAAGGAATACTTTTAATATGTGATATCACATGTACAGATAGCCTATGTAAGTTATTCATGTTACATTCCTAAAATATAATACAATTGTGTTTTTTGTGCCCTGTTGAGGTAGCATTTATTTAAAGTTGTTTGTGCAGTTTGCACTGAAAGATAAGACTAAAGTCAGTTATTAGTGCCCACAACTCATATATTCGTAAAGATTGTTATCTTACCTCAACTCATTAAAGAGAACCCTAGACAATCAATGGGAGTCCTGCAACAACCAGGAATGGCTGCACCCGTGTAGCATATGCGAGGGAAGATTTTAAGACTCAGAAAACAAAGTTGTTTTTTTCTTTGGGTTTGTCAAGATATATTAGCACAAAGCACAAGGAATGTAAGTGTATATAACTTCAATTCATATTTAGTTATTAGTGTTTCATTAACCCCTTAAGGAGCATGGATTTTTTTTTTTTTTTTTTTTTTTTGTAGCTTCTGGTTCAGGGCTCCCAGAACAGCGTGCAGCCGCGAAGGGAGCCCTGAATTCCGACGGTCCCCAACCCATGACGTGCCAGGACCATCAAGATTCCTTAAGGGGTTAAGAACTGGTATCCAAATTGTACTCCATATTCCACATGTGGCATTAGCAAGTGCTTATAAAGAAATAAAAATATTAATTTTTCAAATATCCCTTTAAAGGGATAGATATATAAACAATGAGAGCATTTCTAATAGCACAGTGAAAGAGGTCTGACTAAACTAGTTGGTATACTGAGCAGGAATTTGGTAAAAAGAGCACCAAACTATAACATAAAAATACTAATAAATGTTTTTGCAAATAAGTTACTAGTACTGGATCTAATCTAGTGTAGAATAAACTAAACTTGTCTTAGTGACAGATTTAAAATAAATAAGTTATTAAAAAAAAAAAATAAGAAAATCACGTACTCATTAGATTAGTACCTTAATTGGTTGCAATTACAATCACCAAGACTAAAATGCAACACACTGCAAGAGTGAATGGTCAGAAGCTTCCAGCCATTAGTTATGGGGAATCTGCAGCATATGCCGTATACTAAAGGGATAGTGACACTTAATGGAATGGGCCATGGAGGTACTGCACCCACCCAATAAAATGCACATTTAAGATTAAGCAACTTTTACAGAGAACACCTTTCAGCAGTGAGATTAACTTTGTTTTACTAAGGAGGATAAGCCAAGCAACATTTCCCTCCTTCTTCAACATTGTTTTACTATCACTTTAATAAATGCTGCATGACTTCAGTGTTTTCTTCCTTCTCATAGGCTAAGAGCAACTTGTAGCAGAAATAGGTTATAGAATAACAAATGCTTTATTTTGTATTAGATCCTTTTTGATCTAAAGTCAAAATGCAAAACCATTTACTTGTGTGCATGCCGTTTTATTTGCAAGCTTAGTGCACAATTTTCTGGGCCACAATTTTATGTAAGATGTACTTTCTTGCATACAAAAAGACATGGTTTATTTTGAAAGTTTATTTGTTGGCCAGCATCAGAAAGACAAAGGGAGGGTCCTCTTTCAAACAAGGACTTTGTGAAGGCATTAGTTTATGCTTAAACATCCTTGAAATGAAAACAGCATAAGCAAGTGCAGGTCATTTCTTTTGCCATTCTTCTTTTTCTTTTCTTTCACGAATAACTTCTTTCAGATATGGCTCAAGATAATGAGCATCCTGTACAAAGAAATTTGAAAGTTAGTCCAAAATAATTTTTCCGTTTTAAAAACACAGTGATTTCTGTACATCACTGGTTCGAAAACAAGCTTAAAGGGGATCTATCACCCCTATACAAGTTAGTCTTAATAGGTAGGTTAAATAGCGGATATATGTAACATTGTATCAGTTTATATTTTTAAAGCGTTATTTAACAGAAATCTACAGAATAAATACTGCTCTGCACCCTATTTCCGGACAGACTGTGGTTACCAGCTCTGTACCGTAGTCTGTCACTCTTGTTCTACTCCCCTCCCTCTAATCCAGCCTTCTCTGTGACAGCAACTTTAATGGAGGCCAAAGTTAAAGCAACTGGCCAATTTTTTTTCATCTGTATAAAACTAGGAGCTTCCACAGCACAGGGGTTGAATACAAGACACATATTTCAATTTCTTAATATTTCCCCAACATAAAACAAATGTTTCCTTTCCATAACTGATTTTGCAGTTTGTGTTTTAAAATAAACTATACAGAACAAAATTAAAGTACCATTTGTAATTCAAAAATACGAGAGAACAGGTCTGGGGTTTGAATACTTTTGCAAGACACTGTAGGTGTATATACTAGGTGCCCATTTTCTATAAAGCGACAAAACTGGAATACTGAGTTTCAAAATGTATGGAGATTTTTATGCACAATATGTTTTTATTATTCTTGCTTTAAGACATAAAAACTACTACATATTTACGCATTTGAACCCTTCAATAATATTTGACAAATTAGTTATAAAATTTTAGGAGCGCCCCGAAAATTGCACACAACTTGTTAGATAAAGAATGAAGAATGTACCTCTTCGTATTTTGTCCACTGGTCTTTTGGGAGTGTCTGCTGCCTGATGTTTAGATCCAGAGCTCTCTTGATGCGAAAAATTCTGTCATCATAAACCTTTGGTGGCAACCTTTTTATCGCTTCTCTAACATCATCATCTTCACTTATTGTGTCATCTCTCATTAGACCTACAAAGGTAATGCGGACATGGTCATCAGTGTTCTGCCATACTTAAATGCATCAAAATAACAGGCTGAAAATGAATACATACCTGTCTCCTGTCCTAGATTTGCAAAGTACAGTCTAGTTTTAGGCTCCTTGATGAAATCTGCAGTCCCACATCTTATACTGTCATTTTACACCAAACACTGTTTATATCCCTCACTAGTGGCACACAGTGCAACTATACATGATGTTATCGAAGGCTTAGAGGCTCTTAATTTAACAGAGTCATTTAACTAAGTAGGAGTCCTGCAGTAAGGCTATGTTCACACAGAAGACATGAATGCACTTAGTTTTAGAGTATGCCATGCAGACTATAGCCAACTACTTAACTCCGACTTCCTGCATACCCTCCCCCCGATATTCTTGCATGGCGACTTAAAATGAGAGTGTCACAAGCCAGGCCCACATGGAGATCAGCCACATGGGTCTACCATTCATTGGAGAATGTGAATAGAATGATATCCTCCCCCAAAAAAAGTGTGTGCCATAGGCCACTGTGCAGACTGGCACACACAAACCTGAATGTGCCAAATACATGGTAAATTAGGGTGTATTACGCAAGGAGGATTTTGGCCAGATTAACAGCAACACTGGGAGGAAGCAGTTTCACAAAGGTGTTTTGAGAACAATGTTAATACCGGAACTCTAAAGTTACCTATGTAACAGAGCCTTATTTGTACACAAAAAAAAAGTCTCTGTATCACAATAATGGGTCGCAATAAGGGCCACTAGTCTTTATCAGACTACTAATGATCAAATACCTCTACAAGTATACTCGCTGTTTGAAGAACACAATCTAGGTATACACTTATGTTAACCAAATTAAGAAGCACTTATTTCTTGGGTAAAAGTTCTCCATTAATAGATTAGTACATTTCAGATGTGTTGACTATAGTATGACCTTTTTAGGTTATGTGTTGTCTGCTGCACCGCTGCTACATTGTACAGTAAAAACCTAGTGACAGCAAGTGGTTACCGAAACAGTTTAAAAGTTAGAAAATACAAACAAGGGGCCATACTGCTTAAGCTTTTCACTTCTCATTCATTGGTAGACAGTATAAAAATGATTATTCAGAAAGGCGGTGTTGCAAGGCCAGTACATAAACGCCTGCAGTCCATTGAGACTGTCATACTTGGAGGATCATGTTGATATGTCATGGACGATAACAGGCACTTAAACTAAGAACCAACAAATACTTATGAGAACAATTTGGTATGGCTTTTCTCATCAAGCAAGAAAAAGTAACATCAATACCTGAGAGGTGTAATTATAAAAATTAGAAGATCACAGACAAGTTTGTTTTATAGATTTTCTCTGCAGCATAAACTTACCAAGTTTGTTGAATCCAGCAACATTGTAATACCACTTGCGCAAGCCCTCCAAAAATCGACCAGATGCTGCAACTGGAACAGAAATATTTTCTTATTAAGTGCATGTAATGCCTAAGTTCTGTCATGCTAATAAAAATAAATGATACATTACACTGGTTTATACAGACTATCGCAATCATACAATCAGAACTTAAAATGAGTCAGGGTTGCTATATCTGCATAACAGATGCCAAGTTCTTGCATCTGTAATGATTAGGGCAAGATGCTATACATTTCATTAAAATTAAACCTGACAAGTGCAAATTTCTCTTTAAAGGATCACTATTGGAGGACCAGTTGCAGAAGAGAAAAAAGCATCATTACCATGTGTGCTAAAGGAAGCATTTCCATAAACCCCTGAGCTAGTAGTAGTACTTTCAGAGTGGACTTTTTAATTTGACCATGACTAATAAGTATTTATGTTCTTAAAATGGAGTATATAATGTAAGGAACTAACATTTCAGGTTTACTAATCTGTAATGGACATATTTATCTAATTTACACAAATTACAAATATTTTATTTACACTGACAAAATTTATAAACACATCTACTGTAGTTTAAACAAACATTAGTGCGAGTTTTATTGCTATAGAAGAATGCGATACATTTATATATACATACAACACAGTCTGATCTTGCAAAAAGAAGGATTTGGGTCTCAAAGAGGGACTGTCCTACTAAACAGGGGCACTTGGGAGATATGACATTTTGTTTTCACTGGGTCACTGATACTAAACTCAAGTTTAGTTATACAAGCAGGTTTTTAGAAGGAATTCCTATGTCATCAAACTGGCCATTAAATCATCTATGACCACTTCAAGCTATTAACCCTTTGAGTGCCAGAGTGTTAAAACCTGGCACCACTCCTATAAAAATGGGGGTTCAAAGGAAAAAAAAACAGCTTGCAGCCCCCACACCATCAAATAGTGATTTTGGTAAATTTTGTCCACCATGGTCCCAGCATCGTTTTCACCCCCAACACAGTTACACTTTTGGATTTGTGCATATTATCCTATAGATAAACTCCATAGCTAAATGGCTAAACTTAAAAACGAAAGGAAAGAAGTCGACATGTCAGTAGGGATGAACAACCGCAGCTCATTGTTGTCACTAAACAACGCGAAACAACTCTGCTAGACAAACGTCACTCATGTGAGGCTAATGGGAGTTGTAGTCAATGAACAGGTAGCCTCAGGTTTCTACCCCAGGCTCAAATAATATACATGGCCTTGACACTGTTTGGGGTCATAAGAAGGACATGGGCCTTACTCACAACCCACTTATTAGACATGCACAAAAATCAGACATTGTTTAATTGTGACCGCCAGCTGCAACAACAGAGCACGATACTAGATGCCACATTTACCCGGGCACACAGATAACCTTTCCCTTCCTCACCTGGTGCACGCGCCGCCATCTCTCCCCGAGAGCTACTGAAGTCTGACGTTTCCTGTCACGTGAGCTACGCGTATAATAAGAGTGAGGTAAAATTTGTGCTCGGAGGAGTGTTTATGGGCTAGTGTGTCAATAAAGTTGCGTGAAGGTGACATCCTACTGCAGACGTGAAATTTGACTCTTACGATTTTAAAGGCGAATTAACGCCTAATTGCAGAAAAGCCGATTGACACCTATGCGTTTTGCCCAGTAGCTTTGTACAAGAGAAAACATTGTCAGTCAGCGCTTACTTAACATGTACTCATAGTTCCTCTAACAGAAGCAGGCTTTGCACACCCCTCTGGTCCCGAAGGGGGTATTAACACCTACAAGTAATACATTCTTTGAAGAGAAAACCTAATTGTCCCTATGAAATTTGCCCTTGCGTCATACCTAGGAACTCTCAGGCATACCACCCATTATTTCAAATTGCCAAAGAGGGACAATTGTGTTTTAGGGGGTGTGGGCGGCGCATTAACGATAATTTTCAGGCTGTTTCATGACCTACTGACACCTACTTGTGTTACCTAATAAATTACTTATAACAAGACCAAAGTATTTTATTTAAGCACACTAATTTATAAACACATATACTGATGTTTAAAGAAACAATAATGTGAGTTTAATTGCTGTGGAGCAATGTGATACACTTATACACACCACACAATCTGATCTCCTAAAAAGAGGGACATAAGGGTGAGAAAGAGGGACAGTGGGATTTGGGTCTAAAAGAGAGAATGTCCCTCCTAAAGAGGGACGCTTGGGAGGTATGCTTTCAGGCTTTGGCCCTGAGAATTTAGGTTTTATCTCAGTATGAAGTGCCAAATTCTAAAGGTGTTACTTACCATGTGACGTGCACCAAGCGGTTTATTTAGTCTATATGAATTGGTGCCACTTCTATGAAACAGGTAGAGTGATAAGTCCTGCTTGTCTTGTATGCATTCAAGCTGTGAGATCTCTGCATTTTAGGCTAGCAACTAACGTGTTCCTTGAGGACTGATTGGTGCACTCCTGAGTTAGCTCAAGCAGGAACATACTGTCTAGAATCTATATAATGGGCGTGCCTGGGAGCTCAGGGTTTAACCCTGAGACTCAGGGTTTTGATCTAAATCTCAGGGTGAAGGGCCAAATTCGCAGGGTGACAGAGTCCTGTGTTTCCTTCTATCTTATTTACACCAATGTATTGCTTATTTACTGTCAAAATCAGTGACATGTCTACCAGAAAGCCAGTGGCTGAAGTCCTGCTTTTCTTTTGAGTGTTTAAGATGTGATACCTTAGAAGTGTAGCATGTTATGGTTTGCATTAGAACTGACTGGTGCATCTCTAGATTAGACCACACATTGACATAGCATGTAAATAGGGTTGCCACCTTCTCTTAAAAAAAATACCGGCCATGGCATACCCTCCATAGACTTAACATTGGACTGAAGCCAATTTTTTTACCAGCCTGCAGCTTTTCTGTAGCTCATAAGCTATTAAATGTAGGAGTGTCCCTTGCTGCATCCATTTGTTCCCAGAACCAGACTGCAGATTCAGTGGGAGGCAGCCAGAAGGGGCATGAGGGGGAGCCTTCTACATTTAATATCTTATGAAATACAGAAAAGTAAGTTGCTTAAAATAATGCATTGTGTTACATTTATTATAAAGAATACTCAGCAATCTAGTTTATTTCAAACATAACTATCCTTTTTAATGTTCCTAGGTATACCTTGTGCCTTTGCTCAAGGGATAACAACTTCAGTAAGTCCTACATTGGATATAAAAAGTTTACACACCCCTGTTAAAATGCCAGGTTCTTGTGATGATAAAGAATGAGACAACGATAAATCATGTCAGAACTTTTTCCACCTTTAATGTGACCTATAACATGAACAATTAAATTTCAAAACAAACTGAAATCGTTGAGGGGGAAAAATAAAAAACTCACAATAACCTGGTTGCATAGGTGTGCACACCCTCTTATAACTGGGGATGTGGCTGTGTTCAGAATTAACCAATCACATTAATTATCATGTTAAATAGAAGTCATTACACACCTGCCATCATTTAAAGTGACTCAGATTAATCACAAATAAAGTTTAGCCGTTCTAGTGGGATTTTCCTGACATTTGCTTAGTTGCATCTCAGAGCTAAAGCCATGGTCCGCAGAGAGCTTCCAAAGCATCAGACAGATCTCATTGTTGAAAGATATCAGTCAGGAGAAGGGTACAAAAGAATTTCCAAAGCATTAGATATACCATGGAACACAGCGAAGACAGTCATCATCAAGTGGAGAAAATATGGCACAACAGAGACATTACCAAGAACTGGACGTCCCTCCAAAATTGATGAGAAGACGAGAAGAAAACTGGTCAGGGAGGCTTCCAAGAGGCCTACTGCAACTTAAAGAAACTGCAGGAATTTCTGGCAAGTACTGGCTGTGTACTACATGTGACAACAATCTCCTGTATTCTTCATGAATGGGCTATGGGGTAGGGTAGCAAGACGGAAGCCTTTTCTTACATCCAGTAACAAACATCCAGTAACAAACATCAAGTCCCCCCAAAGCACATGGGAAAATGTGTTATGGTCTGATGAAACCAAGGTTGAACTTTGTGGCCGTAATTCCAAAAGGTATGTTTGGCGCAAAAACAACACCATCCATTCAGGCATCTAAACAGTGTTGGTGGCCCGACTTGAATCACTCCTCCTCATACACCATCCAATATCAATTTAATATTGAGGTCTTCAAAATCAAATTATACTAGATACTTATAGATGAACCAGACATACATAGAGATACTGGGTGTCTCAGCACTCAGTCTAACGCGTTTCATGCAAAATAGAGCTTACTTGAAAGGAAGTGACAACATAGTTCCCTATAAGCACATCCAAGCCTTCCATTAATTGGATAAAAACAGATAAAGGAAAAAACGGGAACACCCAGATTCTTCTTTCCCTGCAATATATTCTCGCATATTTAAAGAAATACTACACCAACTTACTATCATTTGAATGTAATGTATACATGAGCAGTCTCAAAACTACAATATGTATATATAGTAATATGCCAGAGATATTAATCAAGCTAAAGATACAAAAGAGAGAGCTGGAATAATTAACAAAAATAATAATAATAAATAATGGAATAAAACTAACAAAAGCTGACGTCACCCCTAACCACCAACATGAGTTCCGACCAGGGTCGGGATCACTAAGGAAATCGGTATATATATAAACAAAATTCCAAAAAAGGTTATATACATAAAATCCATAAAAAACATTTGTCTTTAAAAAATATGACTGATGTCCCATTCGGAATTCAAACCCTGTGGAACCTGGTCTTAAGTTGGAAAATCCAAAAAGCCTCACGTCTATTGGTTAGCTTGATGATATCACCACATCGCCAGGATAACCTCACTCTTTCTATGCCCTGAAATTCAAACAACAATAAATCTCCTTTGTGACAGTAAAGGATATGCCTAGCTATAGCACAGTCCTTTCTCCCTTTCTCTGTCTGGTTAATGTGTTCACATAATCTCTCTTTCAAATGACGGACCGTACGTCACACATATTGTATATTGCATGGTTTACACATACACAGATAGATGGCAAGACTGAATATCATAAACAGCTCCATCAACCGATCCCTTGAAAGTCTTGGAAACATTAGCAAATGAACAACATTTGCATACAGAAGCCCCACAGCGACAGAAACCCTTGTGCTCGAACCACACAGGGGTATATGTATACATTACATTCAAATGATAGTAAATTGGTGTAGTATTTCTTTAAATATGCAGGGAAGGAAGAATCTGGGTGTTCCTGTTTTTTCCTTTATCTGTTTTTATCCAATTAATGGAAGGCTTAGATGTGTTTATAGGGAACTATAGTCTCACTTCCTTACAAGTCTATGATTAACGCTTTAAGTGCCAGAGTGGGAAGCAATGCATTGCAAAGCAATGTGTTGCGAACCACTCTGGCACTCAAAGGGTTAAGCGCTATTTTGCATGAAACGCGTTAGACTGAGTGCTGAGACACCCAGTTTCGCTCTCTTTGTATGTCCCGCTTCTCCTTTACACATACATTCACGGATGTACTAATTTTAAATGATTTCTCAAGAAACCTCAGATGTTTTTATCATTCATCCTTGTTGCAACTTTGATTGAAGTCTCCAGTGTGCAGCTGCAACATTTGTTTCTGCCAAAGTACCCAGTCTGAAGATTCCGTAAGATTGCTTATTGGTTAGACATTGAAGGAGATTGTAACTATGTAAAGGACATATATATTCAATAGTCCTATAGTCTCTGTTGTGGCATAGATAAAAGTGTAGAGATACACTATAGTTCTTGAACCCACTCATTATATTAACACTTTCAATGCCAGGGGCTTAGGCCATTTCCTGTACCCTCTAGGCCAGACCCATTTTCAGCATTTTTTCTAGGCAGCTGTTTAGGCTTGATTGGAAAACTATATATTGTTTTTTTCCGAGTGAATTGGACTTTTTGCCTCACATGAAGTCAGTTTTGCATGGTGCTAGAAGCTATGATGTCATAATTTACAAAAAAGTGACAAATTACTAGTTTGCTAAAATCACATACTATATATGAAAAACATGTAACCCTTTGAGTGCCAGAGTGGTGCGCAACGCACTGCAAAGCAATGCATTGGGTACCACTCTGGCACTCAAAGGGTCAACCTGATTGTCAAAGTTTCAATTATTTAAAAAAAACTCTGCATCCCCCAAGTACAAAAATAACATATGTATAGTTTTACCTATGTTCATGGCCTGCACAGAGCCGTAATTTCCAGGACAGCAAAATGCTTAGCAAATCTCCCCCCAGGTTGGGCTAGAAGTGCATGTGTTAATGTTCCTATGAACAAAAGTGTGTGCAAATCCATTCTTGTGAGCACGCAGATGATTGCAAAGCCTAGGAGAGTGGCCAGTGAGGACCTGTGAGTCATGACAGTTATAAGGCACCATAGGAGCCTCTTGTCTGTTTCTTATCATTCCTGGTTTTGGCTTCCTTTCCTTATGTCCATCTGTCCCAGCTTTTGTACATTGTTCTTAAACTTTATCTTAAACCCATACTTGGTGCAGTATATGCTTCTTAGTAAAGGATAAATAGGCTGAGAGCTGCATAACTTGTAATATTGCCTAATGAAATGGTTTCATGCAGTATTTAAGATCTTGCAAGCAGGGCCTTCTCCACTATTTGTATCCATTTGTTAAGTGTATCATGTGTTCTTATTGTGTTTGTAATACATTCTAATTGCACAGAGCTGTAGAATATGTTGGCACTTTATAAATTAATAAAAATATTATTTTGGTGTGGATAACCTCTTCTGTTGTACAGGTATTCTGTTTGTGTTGCACTATGCAGTACTATGGACCACTAGTGATTACCTTTCATGTAACTACTCAGGAGAACTTAGGAGAATTAGTTTCATAAATGTTAGCAAGCCTATAGTTGTTTTAAGGAAAAATATACAAATAGTACACAGTATCTCCTAACCCCCCCCCCCCAAAAAAAAAGTCATATAAAATTAAAATGTTAAACCATAATACTAAATGAAACTGCTTAATTGAACGGGATGTGTTGCCTTGACGAACCATATGCTATTTCAGTAGCTGCAAAAGTAATACTTACCAAGTTACTCTTGCTGATCTCTCACAGATTCCTGCAAGGTTGGATGGCACCTTCCTCTTCTTCTACTTTCATAGAGTACCGGCAGTATGGAGCCTAAGCAGGACAGACTTCATCCTTCTACTAGAAAAATAGATAAATCTCTAACAAATTGTTAAAGGGATAGTAATGTTTCATAATAAAAGCAGCTCTAATTAATCATCATAGTATTTGGACTTTGGAGAGTGTTATTTCAATTCTGTCAGAGTTGCAGTTCAAGAGTAATTCAATGACAAAATATCCCCCTCCTGCCCCTTTTACTGATGTAACACTGATCAGCCAGAGCAGAAGGGAGGTGCCCAGGTAGATTGCAGAGAGGGACAATCTTCAATTAAGATAAGGGAAAAACCTGAAAAACGTGTCAAGGGGGGCAGGGCCTACATTGTTCTGATAGGAAGAAGATTCTCCCCTGCTGTTATCTGTCTGGTCTATGGACTGCATTCCACATCTGAGAAGAGATGATTTACACTAGGTAAAAGGGGCAGGAGGGGGAAACTTTGCTTGTGAATATCTCTCAAACCATAAAGGTTTGAAAGATAAGACTTATATCGTTCTTCATGTTTTCTTAATGCCTACAAAATAAAGGTAAAACGAAGTATTACTATCCCTTTAAGATTTGCTCCTTAGCTCTGTCTAGCATTCAAAGAGTAAAAGCCCCATTTAACCCTTTGAATGACAGAAGTATCCAAAGCATTGGATATTTCACTGGTGCACAAATGGTTAAATTAATGGGGATTTTCCTTTGTCCCACATGGAGCTGTTTACACCAGAATTGCTCATTCTTAACTTCTTGAATACAGCGCTGCGTGCTTCTGTTTTACCACTACTGTAAGCACAAGTGTCAGTAAAGGACACACATGATGTATGCCATGTTCAATATTTATAAATAGGCAATAGGCTTTACCTTGAATTTCAATTATACTGTTATTTATAGGATTTGATTAGGGATTTCTGTTGTTACATCTCTCGTTGGACAAGTAGCTAAATGGATAGTTTATAGAAATTTTTTAATGCGATTAAAAAAAAAAAAATTCCTGCATGATTATTACATCTGGGTCCTGATGACTGACAGAACTCAAGACCTATGTCCTTTTGGCCATAGCAGTGTAATCCTGAAATCCTATTGGGAGTGGAGGAGGGGAGTTATAAAAATGAAAAGGAGAGCAGTGGTTCTCAACCTTTTCCATGTGGTGATCCAGTTTTGGACTTCAAAAACTTTGAAATCCCTTGAAATAAATGTAACATTTTATATTATTAATTGGTATTTTATTTATATATTTTGAATAAACACATTTATTATACAACCTTTTCTGTGCCACAGGTATTTCCACAAAACACTATATAGTAGAGATGGGCAACTTCAATTATCCTCATCTTCAGCTAGCTATCAGCTGGCAAAAGATGATGGCAAGTTATTGTCCAAGCCTGCTATATAGGCTCCTTCCAATTGTATAAATATCACAAGTACAAACACGGTAGTCTGTGCAGTCTGCAACTGTTCTTTGAATCAGTCTTTTCCAAGATATGACCATAATCAATTCGCAACAATACAAATACTGTTATATTGCACAGAAATGTGGAAATCTGTTGCTGAAACAAAGTCTCACCCCTCCACCCCCAGTTTATGAATCAGTGAACGAGTAGTTTTAAGATGCCATGAAGAATTAACACATGGGTGAGAATTGCATCGCTCTCCAGTTGCTGCAACACTACAACTCTCATACTACGTGCAAGCCATTGTTGCAACAATTATTTTCACCATCTATAAATCATCGTTTTCCATGGACTGTTTTACATGGGTGACTTTTAGATTTTAATTTTAAACGGCAACCTTTTGCAATAAATTGCTGCAACAAAAGTTGTCGACGTGCACTAAGCCTGATTAAAATGCACCCTATATGCAAAGTATGTGCAGTACGTAAAGAGAACCACTAGATGGTAATGTTGTGCCATTTGATCAAATTGAGATTTATCTGGATAGTAAATTATATTTGTTATAGAGAAGAAACGAGAAAATTGTGGGGCAGTGGTATTTTAACATAAATCTGGGAAGACAAAAAAATATCAAAATAATGCTTGATTTTACGGAACTACAAAATACTCAAGCAAATGTGATTGGTCTGTTTGCTACATTTCCTTTGTGTTGTAGCATTTACCACTGAGATGGGCAAATCTAGCTGTGGGCTGAATTTTTTTGACCCTCAAGTCTGCCTGACTCTCCACACTCTACAGAGGAGAAAAATAACTTCTGGCGTTCTCTGCAGAGGAAGAGCGATACTTATTACAGAGCACCATACTGATACAATGTATCACTCTTCCAGAGCAGAGAGAGAATTGATTCTTTCACTATGCAGCAACACAGCTGTTAAGCATCAGGAGTGTGGCTCCATGGGGTTCGGCTGTGATGGGCCCAGTCCCCATGGGCACCCATTAACTGTGCACTTGAAATGCCCTTTAAACAGACAACTTTATTGTCTTGACTTGTGGCTGCTGACATCACTCACAGCCAGTAATATAAGAATATTGTTGGTAAGTCATTTTCTTTTTCATTAACCTTCTTGGGCACCAGCAAAGCAATACATTATACTCTTCACTGGTACTAAAAGACTATCAGAATGTCAGTCATGAATTATTATTATTATTATTCTTTAATTATATAGCACCAACTAATTCTGCAGCGCTGTGCAATTGGATGAATCATGGTGGAGCAGGTCCATGTAGCTGAAGCAAATTTATTTTTAGGAATGGGTGAACACATTCCCCCAAAAAAAAGACAAAAGTAAGAAAAACATACCTTTTTGCCTTCTGTGGGAATTCCCACTAAAAGTAAAAATGTTCGGCTGTTTCTACTGCTACCCCAGCCTTTTCCCACTGCCTGTAGCCATAGAACCACACATACTAACCTACCCAAGCCTTGTCCCACGGTGGCTATAGAATCGCACACATACTGACCCCCAACTTTATCTCACTGCACTGGTAGCCACAGAACCACACTTACTAACCTCCTCAGCCTTGTCCTGCAGTAACCATAGAACATTTCCCTGAAAAAGAACAGATTCTTCACCTCAGTTGGGAGATGGAGCCCTTGATGAGGGATGGTCCCATGCTTCAAATATACAATGATTTGTCCCTCTTCACTTTGCAACAACGAAGGACGCTGAAACCACTCATGACTCACCTACAACAGCTTGGTATCAAATATAGATGGGGCTTCCTGTTCCATCTACAGGCCCAAAAGGGAGAGACACGGCCTACTCTACGTCCCTTGAGGATGCTGAGACTTTTTGCCAGGCCTTACAGATTGCTGCCCCTCAGATTACCCAAGAAGACAACTTAGGGAACTTGCCACTGTTATTATTATTATTATTTTTTTAATATATTTTTTTAAGCGTTCAAACATGTACACATACATTGAAGAGATATTACATATGCATCCTTGATGAAAATGGAAAAAGAAAATACATATTCAAGGTTGGTAATACAAACAGGAAGACTGTACGAATACATATTGAGCAAGGAATACGGTTCGCAGTCAAATGAGATGAAACATGCAATCTATCACATCTACTAAATTAGGAAGAAATGGGGGGGGGGTTGAGATAAAAAAAACAACTATTATAGACTTAAAACTATATGCAGGCAATTTGGGAATACCAATTACTCGATTTATAAGGAGTGAAGGTTGGGAACAGTCAGAAGGGGCACTATATATGTGTCTGGAGGTGAGAACTGTAGAAAGTATGTCCTACTACAAAGGGGATATAAGTCAAAAGCATGTTTGAAGGTCAAGTAATCCCATGCCAGTGTAAGAGTGTATAAAATGCATATGCAATTATCAAGAGAGAAGAATAGAAATAATAGAAAAGGAAGGAAATAGGGGAATAGAAGAAATAAGAGAGGGGTGTTCGGGGGAGAATGAGGGTGTGTGGATCCTGGGAGGAGACAACAGCATCGCCAGCATTCAACTTAATGAGCTTGTTGATATGAGTATCACTCAATGTGTTACTCAATTCATAGAGGAAGGCTAGATCTTGTCAGCCACTTGTTCCATGTGCGTTCAAAAGTTGGTAATTGTCACAGTACCTTGTAGCATCGCCGCTTATGGCAATGCTTACAATGATGCTCCAGCGTCATTTCCACGAGCGGTTGGACGCATCAATGCTAGATGCGTCATCTGCAGGCGTGAGGCTTCAGCATGCAGCAGGCCTCTGTTTTATGTGTTTGAGGCCTGTAGTCTCCTCCTACCTACTTCCTCCCTCTGTGCTGCTCCTCCTACTTACTTCCTGAGGAGGGGTTTAAAGGGCAGACTGATTCCTGACTCAGTTTCCCTTACTTTGTTGTTCTGAGCAGTTCATTATCTTGTATTCCTGATTCCTGTGTATGATCCGGCTTGTCTGTCCATCCATTCTGGTGTTGACCTGTGTCTGTGTCTGACTATTCTCCTTGTGTGCTCCGATTTGGCTCATTTATCCTTTCTGGTGCAAACCTGTAGCTCTGGCTAACTACCCGCTCCATGTATGACCTAGGCTTGTCTGACTACCCACTCTGGTGTTGACCTGAGGCTCTGTCCACTGCACATTCAGCATACCATTGCTTCAGTGGATATCCTATCTGGTGCAAACCTGTGGCTCTGGCTGACTACCCACCCCATGTATGACCTAGGCTTGTCTGACTACCCACTCAGGTGTTGACCTGGGTCTCTGTCCACTGCACATCCAGCATTCTATCGCTTCAGTGGATATCCTATCTGGTGCAAACTTGTGGCTCTGGCTGACTACCCGCTCCATGTATGACCTTGGCTTGTCTGACTATCCTATCTGGTATTTACTAGAAGGCCCTGTCTGTTCGCTCAGTGTGCTGGTTCTGTTCCTCAGACATCCTGCCTAGTACTGACCTGGGGCTCTACCAGACTCCTAGATACTGGCTGCAGGCTTGAGTCAGTAGCTTTCGTGTTCTATACGATATAGACTCCACCCCTAAATTGACTGCAGGTTGAGTCAGTGGTAGATCTGGGCAATTCTGTACCTCAAGACTCCAGTAGGCTGAAGCCTTGTCTCCAACAGTGTGGTGGAGACTGTTATTCCTGATACAGTACTCGCCTCTTCGATCACCCACTGTGTGTATATATATATATATATATATATATATATATATATATATATATATATATATATATTGCATTACTATTATTATTCTCAAAATAAAGGTTATCTTAACTATACCGACTTCTGGTTTTGCTTGCCAACTGTAACAGAATGCAGGATCAAGATCAACGTATTGATCAGTTGACAGGTGCCTTGCAGACTCTGTTTGGCAGAACCTCTCACTTGGAACTCTATAACCCGCAGCAAGTGGCCACTCCAGTTTCTCTTCGGCACCTACTGCTGCTACCATCTCTGATGCTGGACTGGTCAGAGGGTTAACTGGTTCCGCTCCACTCCCACAACGCTATAGTGGGGGACCTGAGTTATGTTGTGGTTTCATAAATCAGTTGGGCATATACCTTGAGATGCTTCCTCATGCCTTGTCTACTGAGCACAGTAGAGTTGGACTTATGATTTCTCTCCTGGCTGGCAAGGCATTGGCTTGGGCTAATACTGTATGGGAAACGTAGAAACCCATAATACATAATTTTACAGAATTTGTGGCCGCATTTAAATGCTTATTTGATGTGCCAGGTCGCGGGACCTTGGCTTACAAACATCTCATGACTATCCGCCACGGCAACCGCACGATGGTGGAATACGCAATCGAGTTTTGAACCCAAGCAGCCGAAGTAGGGTGGAACAATGAGGCCCTGATAGCCGCATTCTTCCAAGGGCTTTGCAATTACATGTAGGACGAGATTGCTGCTCGTGACCTACCTAATAGTCTGGATTAGGTGATATCCTTTGTCATCCTCATAGATACATGGGTCTGAGAGAGACCTTCATTTAAGGAGTGCTTGCGGAGGCATCCTACCAGCATGTCCTACAGCTTTTCTTGCTCACCCTGTCCTCCCTCACCTCCCATGCCTCCTGGTTCCGACACTACGGGTGGTGAATTTATGCAGGTGCCTGCCTTGATAGACTCTGGCACGGCAGGTTATTTCGTGGATGCCGCATTCGCGGATCATTTTGGGATTCCTTTATTGCCGCGTGACTCTCCTTTGGCGGTTGAAGCTATTGATGGCAGACCCCTGCTGCCACCACATATTACTCATGAGACGGGCCCACTTACCCTAAGTGTGGGAGCCCTGCATAAGGAAACCCTGAAGTTCCAGGTGATAAACTCTCCGTACTATGCTATTGTTTTAGGGTTTCCGTGGTTACGAAAGCATAACCCTAAAATTGACTGGAGTCTTGTCTTTCACATCCCATCAGACTTGCTTGTGTCAAGTCTCAAGGCCAACTGGAGGCCTATTCTAAGTTTTCTGAGATATTGAACAAATTCCAGGCCGGAGATTTACCTCCCCATAGACCATAAGATTGTACGATCGAGCTCCTGCCTGGGACTACCGCTCCACAGGGTAGTACATATCCTCTATCTGTAGAGGAGAATAACGTCATGGAGGAATATGTTGCTGATGCATTGGAGAGGGGCATAATTCGGAAATCCTCATCCCCTGCGGGTGCTGTATTTTTTTTTTGTTAAAAAGAAGGATGGAGAATTACACCCTTGTATCGATTTCTGGGGCTTAAACAAATTGATATTAAAAAATGCGTATCCCATACCATTGATCACTAAGCTGTTTGACCGCCTCAAAGGTTCTACTATATTTACCAAGCTCGATTTGAGGGTTGGGTACAATTTGGTCAGGATCAAACAAGGTCATGAATGGAAGACAGCGTTCAACACCCAAAGCGGACATTATGAATAGCTGGTCATGCCCTTTGGCTTGTGCAGTGCTCCCGCTGTCTTCCAGGAATTCATACATGACATTCTGAGAGAACTCTTGCAAAGCTGCATTGTTGTTTATCTGGATGACATCCTTATCTATTCTCCAACGTTGGAGACCCACTATGAGGATGTATCCAGGGTCCTTTCGCTCCTGAGAGAAAACAACTTGTTCTGCAAGTTGGAAAAGTGTGAGTTTCACAAGACCCAAGATACCTTTCATGGGTATGTTATATCTGCATCTGAGTTCACGATGGACCCCAAAAAACTTTCGGCTGTGGTTCAGTGGCCTCATCTGGGGGGACTTAAGGCGATTCAAAGATTTTTGGGCTTTGCTAATTATTACAGTAAATTTATAAGAAATTTCTCGGCCATTGTAAAACCCATCACTGACATGACGCGGAAAGGAGCCAAAGTGTTAGAATGGTCTTCTGATGCACTATCTGCCTTTGACAACCTCAAGGCAGCATTCACTGCTGCTCTGATCCTGGTACATCGCAATCCCGACCTGTGCTTTACCCTGGAGGTTGATGCGTCAGAGATTGGAGTTGGCTCCCTCCTTTCTCAACGGTCAGCTCCTGGAGAGGCTTTGCTCTCTTGTGGCTGCTTCTCGAAAAAACTATCGAAGGCAAAAAGGGTTTATCAGATTGGTGACAGGGAGACGCTGGCCATAATTTTGGAGTTAAAGGAATGGCGACATCTGTTGGAGGGTACCCGTTCCCCCATTTTGATTCTTACAGACCACAAGAATCTGACGTACTTGTCTGAAGCCAAGCGGCTGTCCTCCCGTCAGGCCAGATGGGCACTATTTGTAAGCAGCGCTTACCTTGATGACCGCCAGACCCGGTAGGTGTCCAGCTTCCTTCTTCGTGGCGTGCCGTGCTCCCTGGGAGTACTGGTATGTGCTGGGTTCCCTCCAGGCGACCGGTCTCCTTGTTGCTCCCTCTAGCGGCCTCCAGCCGCATCTGAACTCGGGTGCACGTCTCTGGGATTCCCTGATGACGTTGCAACCCGGTTCTTAAAGTGACAGTGCAGTTTTTTGCTCCACCTCTTGGGGTGGAGCAATTTGTTCATAAACTGCCTGGACACCACTTCAGTTGCCCTTTCGTGGTGTTCCAGCGCAGTTGTGTTTGGGCTCTGTGCATAAACTGGTTTGGCTGACTATCCGTTCTGGTGTTGACCTGTGGCCCTGTCTGACTACCCGCTCTGTGTATGACCCTTGGCGTGTCAGACATCCAATCTGGTGCAACCCTGTGGCTCTGGCTGACTAACCATTCTGTGTATAACCTAGGCTTTTCTGAGTACCCAATCTGGTGTTGACCTGAGGCTCTGTCTGACTACCTGCTCCGTGTATGATCCTTGGCGTGTCTGACATCCAATCTGGTGCAAACCTGCGGCACTGTCTGACTAATAATTCTGTGTATGACCTAGGCTTGTCTGAGTACCCGATCTGGTGTTGACCTGTGGCTCTGTCTGACTACCTGCTCTGTGTATGACCTTTGGCGTGTCTGATATCCAATCTGGTGCAAACCTGCGGGTCTGGTTCAGTTTTCGCTCCATCCCATTCCGACTTGTCTGACCAACCACCTTGGTGTTGCCCGGGGTTATCCACTGCGCACCCAGCATACCAACGCTCCAGTGGATAACTTTGTGGGTGCCCTTGGTGGCTCTGGAGGACTTCCTCTTGCCTTATACCTCTGTGGCATTCAGGTGCGGACTTGTAGCGCAGTGGGTTTCTCTGGGAGTGTTGTCTATACAGGTGCGGACCTGTAGCATGTTGCCTTCCTTGGTACGTTGAACTTCAGGTGCAGACCTGAGACAGTTTCCCTTATCTGCCTTCTGGAACTAGTCCGTACCAAATCAACAGCAGGATCTTTCTTGACGTCCTCTAATTTGCCTGTATTATTGCTGTGTTACATTGTCTTGTACGTTGTGCTCCTTAATAAAGATTGTGTTACCTTAGTACTGGTCCAAGTCCTAGGTCCATGGGCTTTACTGCAATACTAATGACTGTAGACAAATTCTCAAAGATTGCTCACTTTGTGCCACTTAAGGGCTTATCATCCACACAGGAATTGGCGGTGGTATTCGACAGGGAGGTTTTCCGACTCCGTGGTATTCCGAAGGTGATCGTTTCTGATAGAGGGAGCCAATTTGTGTTCCGCTTCTGGAGGTGCTTCTGTGCGCAAATGGGAATTCAATTGGCATTCTCCTCTGCATACCATCCGCAATCCAACGGATGTGGCAGAAAGGTCAAACCAAGCCTTGGAGCAATTTCTCCACTGCTATATCTCTGACCACAACGACAATAGGGCTACCCTGTTGCCCTGGGCGGAGTTTGCCAGAAATTGTTCTGCGAACTCTTCTACTCCATTCCTCTACTTGGTTCAGTTCAGCAACAAAAAAGGCAGGCTGACCATAGACGTTTGCCATCACCGGCCTTCCAGAGGGGAGATAGAGTGTGGTTGTCGTCCTGTAACTTGCACCTTCAGGTCCCATGCAACAAATTGGCTCCGTGATTTGTTGGTCCCTTCAAGGTGTTGTGCAAGATTAACCCGGTGGCTTATGCGTTGGAACTACCTGCCAATATGCATATACATAATGTCTTTCATGTCTCCCTGTTAAATCCCTTGGTCTGCAACCGGTATACCTCCGCTCCTGTCCGTCCTGCTCCCATAATAGTTGCAGATCACGAGGAATATGAGGTACAAAGTATTCTGGACTCCTGTATGGTTAGAGGGAGCTTACAGTATTTTATCCATTGGAAGGAATATGGTGCGGAGGAGCGCTCCTGAATCCCTGCTGCTGATGTTCACGCTCCTCTCCTGGTTCGTAGATTCCATGCATGTTTCCCTGACAAACCTGGTCTGGTCCCTTGGAGGAGGGGTCTTTGAAGGTAGGGTACTGTCACAGTACCTTGTAGCGCTGCCGCTTCTGGCGATGCTCATTTCCACTAGCGGTTGGACGCATCAGTGCTAGTTGCGTCATCTGCAGGCGTGAGGCTTCAGCATGCTGCAGGCTTCTGTTTTATGTGTTTGAGATCTGTAGTCTCCTCCCACCTACTTCCTTCCTTTGAGCTGCTCCTCCTACCTACTTCCTGAGGAAGGGGTTAAACGGGAAGGCTGATTCCTGACTCAGTTACCCTTACGTTGTTGTTCTGAGCAGTTCATTATCTTGTATTCCTAATTCCTGTGTATGATCCTGCTTGTCCGTCCATCAATTCTGGTGTTGACCTGTGGCTCTGTCTGACTATTCTCCTTGTGCACTCCGATTTGGTTCAGATATCCTTTCTGGTGCAAACCTGTGGCTCTGGCTAACTACCCGCTTTGTGTATGACCTAGGCTTGTCCGACTACCCACTCTGGTGCTGACCTGAGGCTCTGTCTACTGCGCATCCAGCATACCATCACTTCAGTGGATATCCTATCTGGTGCAAACCTGTGGCTCTGGCTGACTACCCGCTCCATGTATGACCTAGACTTGTCTGACTACCCACTCTGGTGTTGACATGGGGCTCTGTCCACTGCGCATCCAGCATTCTATCGCTTCAGTGGATATCCTATCTGATGCAAACCTGTGGCTCTGGCTGACTATCCACTCCGTGTATGACCTTGGCTCGTCTGACTATCCTATCTGGTACTTACTAGAAGGCCCTCTTTGTTCGCTCAGTGTGTTGGTTCTGTTCCTCAGACATCCTTCCTAGTACTGACCTGGGGCTCTAGCAGACTCCTAGATACTGACTGCAGGCTTGAGTCAGTAGCTTCCGTGTTGCATACGATATATAGACTCCACTCCTAGACTGACTGCAGGTTGAGTCAGTGCTAGATCTGGGCATTACCGTACCTCGAGACTCCAGTAGGCTGAAGCCTTGTCTCCAACAGTGTGGTGGAATTATTGGGAGACTGCTATTCCTGATACAGTACTCGCCTCTTCGATCACCCACTGTGTTTATATATATATACACCCTGTTCCAAATTATTATGCAAATGATATTTAAGTGTCACAAAGATTAAAGATTTTGTTTTTCAGTTTAACTCATGGATGGCATTGTGTCTCAGGGCTCTTTTGATCACTGAAAACAATCTCGGACACCTGTGATAATTAGATTGCCAGGTGAGCCCAATTTAAGGAAAAACTACTAAAGGTGGGTGTTCCACATTATTAAGCAGAGCACCATTTTCAAGCAATATGGGGAAGAAAAAGGATCTCTCTGCTGCCGAAAAGAGTGAAATAGTTCAATGCCTTGGACGAGGTATGAAAACATTAGAAATTTCACGAAAACTTAAGCGTGATCATCGCACTATTAAGAGATTTGTGGCTGATTCAGAGCACAGACTGGTTCGTGCAGATAAAGGCACATTGAGGAAGATTTCTGCCAGAAAGTGATAACGAAGACCATCTCTGGAAATATGAGGGAATTGACTCTAGGAAAGGAAGTAGATTTAAATTGGGTAGTTCAGAAACATCTGGAGAAACATGTATACCTAAATATTTAATTGAGGAAGTGGCCCATTGGAACGGATAAAATTGCTTGAGTGTGGAGGCTATATTGTCATCCAAATTTAAATTTAAGATTTCTGACTTAGATAGGTTCACTTTAGCACCAGACAACCTGGAGTAAAGGTTAAGTGTATCAAGGAGTGGGCGTAGTGACTTCTCAGGGTTAGATACGACCAATAAGACGTCATCTGCAAAGGCAACCGCCTTGTAAGTCTTGTTCCCTACCATGAGTCCACTTATAGCGGAGTTCCTTCTGATGGTGTTTAAGAGAGGCTCTAGGGCAGTGGTTCTCAACTCCTGTCCTCAGGATCCACTAACAGGTCTGGATTTGATGATTTCCTTGTTAGAGCACAGGAGAGTTAATCAATGTGAATGAGCCTCTGATCACCACACCTGTGCTCTAGCAGAGAAATCCCTAAGTCCTGGCCTGTTAGTGGATCCTGAGGACAGAAGTTGAGAAACACTGCTCTAGGGTAAAGTTAAATAAAAGAGGTGATAATGGACAGCCTTGCCTAGTGCCATTTTTGATTTGAAATAATTCAGAATATGTTCCATTAACCAAAATTCGGGCCAAGGGAGATGTGTATAGACTCATAATGCACTGTAACATGTGGTGTCCCAGAACTACATTCTCTAACACCACTCGTAGGTAGTTCCAATTCACTCCGTCAAATGCTTTTTCTGCATCGGTACTTAGAAGAATGGTTGGAATATTTTTTTACTCAACAAGTGAATAAGGGAGATCACCACTGTGGTATTATGATATGCCTGGCGACCAGGTACAAAGCCACTTTGACTGACATGAAGTAAAGAGGGAAGAAATGGTCATAGCCTAATGGCAATGATCTTATCAAAAATCTTGATATCTAGATTTAAGAGAGAAATTGGGCGGTAGTTCTGACAAAGGGAGGCATCTTTCATGTGACAAGAATTCTTGGACAGAAAAGTATGGGAGGTAAAATTAATGTTAAAATGTCATGCTATTTGTAATGGTTTGAATAAGGACAAAGAATTCTTGTCACATTATCACTTAATGGATTGACCTTTCCAACAGACCCAAGAGCACTGTAAATACCTCAAAAGCCTCAGAGGAAGAGTGCATTTTACCACTGACTGATCAAAGTATCTGGGTCTGAGTTGAGCTCTCTTATCTGATTTCCATTCTAAATTCAATGTGTACTTGTATTTAAGAGAGATGTTTTCATATTTATCTGTATAACATGCCTGAGTAAGAGACCTATGGTCTTAAAAGCTTGCTTTCTAAATCTGCTAGTTAGCCAATAAAGGTATCAAAAACTATATTTGCCTCATATAAAAAGTTTGGCAGTGCTCTCCCTCTGAGAAGCTACCAATCGTCTTCTGAAAGACTTCTGTAAGTCTGCCCCTTCGGTATGAGGCAGGTTTTGCAAGAGGACTATGTGTCACTATATTTCAAATGTGCTACTATGGTAAATGTGTGCCTCCACTGTGAACACCTCTAAGTAGCACCCTAGAGCTCTACATGTAGCTACGAGCACTAATATTTAACCCTTACAATGCTAGAGATGTATCCAATTCAATGCGCTTTATACAGGCTAAGCTAGATCCATAAATCACTGAAAGTTATAGAAAAAGTGGAACATATAAGTCGTTTAGCTCTGTCTGCAGAAATGACCCCTTGTACCTGTATCTTACCAAGTCAGCAAATAAACATGCAGAGACCAAAGGAAAGTTCAAGAAACCCACCCATTATTGGATTATGGCTTAGATGTTTGTTATACAATGTGGGGTTCATTTGCTGTTAAGATAGGAGACTTTGGGCTCGATTTAAAGGCAGCCGTTAGCCAAAAAAAAGACTAATAGGTGCATTAAGATGCAGTAAGCAATTCAAAGCTCTATGTTATGTTCAGATAACGGCAGAGCACAAGTCACAATGGTCGATACACTTACATGCATTGGGACCCGTACAACAAAATTCCCCAGAGCAATTCAAAGGAGTGCGGGACTGCTAACGGCAGCGAAAAAGATACATTTAACAGCCAAGAGTTAAGACCCAGTTTTGTTAGACGTTAGAAATCTAACGGACAAAAAAACCCCGCTACATGGTAAAACAGATGAACTGCTCCCCGCACAAGAATACAAATGGGAAAATTAACCCGTGCAATGCCAAAATAAAACAAAAAACATGTCCACACATCACAGGTCACTGGCGCACACAACACAACAACCAAGCAACCCCACATGGACATGGCCCAACAAAAAAACACCAACACAACATGCCACAGAACAATGGTGGTTAGCACACAACACGGACACCTGCCAACGCAAAACAAGCTCACCTGGGCAACATCACCACACGATCCAGACACAACCTGCACCGCAAAGCTCCACACCCGCAACTGACAGGGACACAGCAACCACAACACAGCACACTTGTAAACACAGACACACCTGCAAACACTTACCTGGACAACAAACACCTTCCCATTCGTCAGCACTCACCTCATCACCACACCTACACAACTCCCCACCACCTACTTAAACGGACAGCTAACCACACTCACTTGTGGCTTGTTTTCCACTAAGGAGAGATATATATAGATAGATAGATAGATAGATAGATAGATAGATAGATAGAGAGTGAAAGAGAGTGCAATCAGTATGTTGGGTTACATATTGTTGCGAATATAGACGACCACCAAGGACCAAGGTATACCGCCCAAGGGTCACTCTCTTTGGAATGACCGATGACGAGGTCATTGACCGCTACAGGTTGAGGCCGCACAGCATCATTGCCCTGTACGAGGTCATCAAGGATCAGGTGGAACCCATATGCACCCACAACCTATCACAGTGCCTGTGATTCCTGTCACTCTCTGTTGTGGATGTCACTGATTTGCTGACTGAGTTTGACCCGCCTCCTGATGACCTTTTTATACCTGGCTATCTCTTATGTCAGTTGCCCTTTCGTGGTGTTCCTGAGCCAGTAGTGCTTTTGCTGTGTTCCTGTATTCTGAGTTCCTGTGTACCGATTCGGCTTGTCCTGACCATTCTCCAGTGTTCCTGCCTGTGTATGACCCGGCTCGTCTGCGGACCATCCTTGGATCCTGACTCGGCTATTTTGACGTTCCTGCCTGTGTATGACCCGGCTCGTCTGCGGACCACCCTTGGATCCTGACCCGGCTAGTCTGACGTTCCTGCCTGTGTATGACCCGGTCAGGCTGACTTCCTGCTCCGAAGATCGACTTCCAGCTTGTTCCAGTGACCTGCGTTCCAGTTGTCGCCGCCGCGACATTTTCCAGTCCCTGCTGCCCACGAGTGTGCCATTGCCTTGCCTGGTGATTCCTTCGATAGTGCTGTGCCTCGTTCTAGTGCAGAGCTGTGTGTATTCTGTGGGCCTTCCTCTCCTTGCAGAGCCTGATCGTAGCGTTGAAGCCTCGAGTAACGTTACAGAGCCTTGCAGTAGCGCTGAAGCCTCGAGTAAACGTGCATTTTAACTCTTGCAGTGCTGCCTCATATTCACTTTCTCTATCTCCAGTAAGAGCCTCGTTACAAGTGATACTGCTGCTGAGTTGGCCGCTCTCCGTCGGCAACTCTAGTCTAACGTTGCAGAGTGTTCACAAAGCTTGGGCCGTTTGGGCGCTTAAGGCTCTCCGGTGTTGGTTACCGACGAGATCATATACACAGAGTGTTGGCAGAAAGGCTTCAGTGTTGGCTTATCCGGTACTACGCCCGAGGGGGCTAGTGGCTCTGGCTCTAGTATTACTGCATTCGATTACACCTGAGGAGGCTATTAGCTCTTGCATTGCAGGCCGGTTTCCATTTTGCCCTAAGGGGCTATTCGCACTTGCACATACTAAAGCAGTTCCTGTAGCTACGCCCGTGGGGGCTAAGTTGTTACCCATTCTGCTTATCATCTACCACCTTGGCAAGGCAGCTCGTTCCTCAGCACCTGATGAACTTCGTCTGTACAGCACAGCCTATTTAACATCAAGGGCGTGTCAAACTTCCACATCTGAGACTGACTATAATTTGGACTTTAACCCCTTTGGGGCCAATATCATCCTAGTGCATACTGATTTGCATTTATGTCCATAATACTATTTTCCTTGTATTATCTCAGTTTACATTATCTGTGTATTACCTACCGCCCCTAGAGGGCATAATTGTCATTATTCACTTTAATAAAGTGTGTTTTATTTTCACTTATTTGTCTGAGTGTCCTAAAAACCGTAACAGTACGAAAGGGCCATGACCTCAGACGGTAAGGGTGAAAGTAATCCTCTGAACATCCGCTGGAGAATGGATGTCCAGGAGCAGCGCCTGGACCAATTGGCACTGGCTCTACAAACGTTACTTGAACGTACAGTACATTTGGACAAGTCTGGTCCGAATCCGGTGGTCCCCCCAGTCTTGACACCGGAGAATCCCTCTGTATCTCTCAGTACTAACACAAGAGGGTTATCGGCAGCGGTACCGTTACCCCTAAGATATGATGGCGAACCCTCCTTATGCAGAGGTTTCATTAACCAGTTGGAGATATTTTTGGAATTGGCACCCCAGGCATTCCCTAACGACCGTAGCAAGGTCGGCTTTATGATATCTCTGTTGACGGGCAAAGCTTTGGCATGGGCAAATCCGATATGGGAGAGTGCCAGACCCTGCACACTGAACTTTAGAGAATTTGTGGTGAAGTTCAGACGTGTGTTTGAGGTTCCTGGTAGGTCTGCCTTTGCTGCCAAAAGGCTGATGGAGATTCAGCAGGGCGAACGCACGCTGGGCGAATACGCTATAGAATTCCGGACCTTGGCAGCAGAGGTAGGCTGGAACGATGAGGCCTTACTTGCTGCTTTTACTCAGGGTCTCGCTGAACAGATCAAGGACGAGATAGCAGCTCGAGATGTACCCAGCGAGCTGGACGAGTACATTGACTATGTCATGCTAATAGATTCTCGCATCCGGGAGAGACGCTTGGCTAAAAGGACCAAAGCAAAGAGTTATGGCCAGAACCAGTTCCTTAACCCACCCACTCCACCCGTTCTGCCTGAGCGAACAGCTGACGGCACTGAACCTATGCAATTAGGTTTTACTAGGCCCACTAAAGAGCAGAAGCTGTATCGTAGAAGGCAAGGCTTATGCCTATATTGTGGCAAACCAGGTCATATATTACGCAATTGTCCTGTAAGGCCGGGAAACGAACGCACCTAGGGTACCTTGGGGGACAGGCCCTAGGTGGTGTTGAACAGTCCCTAGAGACTTGCACCACTAAACCCACCATCCAGGTGGCTTTTGCTTGGACTGACAAGGTCATAGAAGTCTTAGCATTGGTGGACTCCGGGGCAGCCGGATACTTCATGGATCAGTCCTTTGCTGAGTTTCAGGGCATTACGTTATGTAAAAAGGACTCTCCTGTGGCTATAGAGGCCATTGATGACAGACGCCTGGATCCTGCTTTCATTACCTTCGAGACTATCCCAGTGTCTATGACTGTGGGGGCTTGTCACAGGGAGCAGATACAATTTCAGATCATTAGTTCCCCACATCATTCAGTTATTTTGGGGTTCCCGTGGTTGCAAACACACAATCCCCAATTTGACTGGCAAAGGTGTGAAGTTAACTCTTGGTCGGAGTACTGTAACAAGAATTGTCTTTCTCTCCCTATTAAGATTATGTGTACCTCTCCAGCTGTGCCAACAGAATATGGGCAATTCAGTGACGTGTTTAGCAAAGGAGAGGCCAGCGCATTGCCTGACCATAGGCCATACGATTGCGCCATTGATTTGTCTCCAGGGGCCGTGCCTCCTAGGGGACGTACTTACCCACTGTCCTGTGAGGAAAATAGGGCAATGGAGGAGTATATCACAGATGCCCTGGAGAGGGGAATCATTCGAAAATCTACGTCTCCGGCTGGTGCCGGATTTTTTTTTGTAAAAAAGAAAAGTGGGGAACTCAGGCCTTGCATTGACTACCATGGGTTGAATAAGCTGATGCCCAAGAACGCCTATCCCATTCCACTTATTACAGAATTATTCGACAGATTAAAGGGCTCTTCGATCTTTACCAAACTTGACTTACGAGCCGCCTATAATCTAGTCAGAATTAAAGAGGGTGACGAGTGGAAAACAGCGTTTAATACCAGAACAGGGAATTATGAATATCTGGTGATGCCATTCGGCCTATGCAATGCGCCTGCAGTATTTCAGGAATTGATTAACGATATTTTACGTGACTTGCTCCAGTCCTGTGTGGTTGTGTATCTAGATGATATACTAATTCATTCTGCTAACCTTGCCCAACACATTAAAGATGTCTCAGAAGTCTTGCTCCGACTTCGCAAGCACAAGTTATTCTGTAAATTAGAAAAGTGCGAATTCCATACTTCTCAAGTACCATTCCTGGGGTTCATTATATCCAAAAGTGGCATTGCCATGGATCAGGAGAAGTTGGCTGCAGTTCTGCAATGGCCTCAGCCTAAGGGATTAAAGGCCATTCAACGATTCCTAGGTTTTGCGAATTATTATAGGAAGTTCATCAAGAACTTTTCCACGATTGTAAGACCATTGTCAGACTTGACTCACAAGGGCGCTTCTCCCTCTCAGTGGTCTGAGGCAGCTGAAAACGCATTTGTTACCCTGAAATCTGCCTTTGCATCTGCTCCTGTACTGTCCCACCCTAATCCCTCCCTGCCGTTTACTTTGGAGGTTGACGCTTCAGATGTTGGGGTTGGGGCGGTGCTCTCCCAACGTCCTGTGGGAGGTGGAGCTTTAATGCCGTGTGGGTTCTTTTCTAAGAAATTGTCCAGCGCCCAGAGTCATTACGAGATTGGTGACAGGGAACTGTTGGCCATCATACTGGCACTTAAGGAGTGGCGACATCTCTTGGAGGGCACTCAGACTCCAGTACTAATTCTTACTGACCATAAGAATCTAACCTATCTCTCAGAAGCCAAAAGACTGTCTTCTCGACAGGCCAGGTGGACGCTGTTTCTGTCCCGGTTCAATTTCTTAGTATCCTATCTTCCTGGTTCTAAGAATATCAAGGCTGATGCGTTGTCACGTCAGTTCGCTTCTGACACTGAGAGGGAGGAAGCCCCGGTACCCATCATTCAGCCAGATCGGATCCTGGCTACTATTCGTACCACTATAACCTCACCACTGGGGGAGGAGATACTGGTAGGGACCAATTAGTATGGTCTCTTTCGCAACTATTCTGGTGGCCTACGTTGAGATCTGACTGCGCCGCCTTCACGGCAGCTTGTACCACTTGTGCCCGTGCCAAGACCCCTAGGCATCTCCCTGTGGGCTTATTGCAACCTGTGCCTAACGGAGACCGTCCATGGTCGCATATATCCATTGACTTTTTGGGAGAATTACCGGCATCTGGAGGTTACAAGTTCATTCTTATGGTGGTTGATAGATTCTCTAAGATGGCACATTTTGTGCGTCTGACTGGCCTTCCATCGGCTCAGGAATTGGCGATAGTTTTTGCCAGAGAGGTGTTCCGTCTGCACGGAGTGCCCAGAGTAATTGTCTCTGACCGTGGGAGCCAGTTCGTTTCTAGGTTCTGGAGGGCATTTTGTGGTCAGATGGGCATTCAATTGTCATTCTCCTCCGCCTACCATCCCCAGACGAATGGGGCCGCTGAGCGTGCCAATCAGGGACTGGAACAGTTCCTGCGCTGTTTTGTCACCGATCATCATGATAATTGGGCTGACCTGTTGCCATGGGCAGAGTTTGCCAGGAACTGTGCGGTTAACTCATCATCCGGGAGCTCCCCGTTTTTCGTGAATTATGGTTTCCAGCCTTGTCTGCTCCCGGACTCCTTTCAGGCACAGCAGATCCCTGCTCTAGACGAGCATTTGGCACGACTTCATTCCACTTGGGCACAGGTTCAGAGGTCCCTCAGTCAGTCTTTCAGACGGCAGCAACGGCACGCTAATCATAGACGCCTTCCAGCGGTCTCATTTCAAGTTGGGGACAGGGTATGGCTGTCATCCAGAAACCTCAACTTACAAGTCCCATCCAATAAACTGGCTCCCCGTTTCATTGGTCCATTTAGGATTATCCGCAAGATTAATCCGGTTTCTTATGCTCTGGAGCTTCCACCCTCTATGCACATTCATAATGTGTTCCATGTGTCTCTTCTGAAACCCTTGGTGTGCAATCGTTATACTACTACGCCAGTGATTCCTGGGCCGGTGGACGTCCAGGGCCAAGAGGAATATGAAGTCCAGAGTATTATTGACTCCAGGAGATTTAGAGGAAAGCTGCAATATTTGGTTCATTGGAAGGGCTATGGCCCTGAGGAACGCTCTTGGATTGATCAGGGGGATCTCCATGCTCCAAGATTAGTACGCAGCTTTCACTCTAAATATCCTTTGAAACCCAAACCTCAGGCTAGGAGAGGGGGTCTTTGAGAGGGGGCTACTATCACAGTGCCTGTGATTCCTGTCACTCTCTGTTGTGGATGTCACTGATTTGCTGACTGAGTTTGACCCGCCTCCTGATGACCTTTTTATACCTGGCTATCTCTTATGTCAGTTGCCCTTTCGTGGTGTTCCTGAGCCAGTAGTGCTTTTGCTGTGTTCCTGTATTCTGAGTTCCTGTGTACCGATTCGGCTTGTCCTGACCATTCTCCAGTGTTCCTGCCTGTGTATGACCCGGCTCGTCTGCGGACCATCCTTGGATCCTGACCCGGCTATTTTGACGTTCCTGCCTGTGTATGACCCGGCTCGTCTGCGGACCACCCTTGGATCCTGACCCGGCTAGTTTGACGTTCCTGCCTGTGTATGACCCGGTCCGGCTGACTTCCTGCTCCGAAGATCGACTTCCAGCTTGTTCCAGTGACCTGCGTTCCAGTTGTCGCCGCCGCGACATTTTCCAGTCCCTGCTGCCCATGAGTGTGCCATTGCCTTGCCTGGTGATTCCTTCGATAGTGCTGTGCCTCGTTCTAGTGCAGAGCTGTGTGTATTCTGTGGGCCTTCCTCTCCTTGCAGAGCCTGATCGTAGCGTTGAAGCCTCGAGTAATGTTACAGAGCCTTGCAGTAGCGCTGAAGCCTCGAGTAAACGTGCATTTTAACTCTTGCAGTGCTGCCTCATATTCACTTTCTCTATCTCCAGTAAGAGCCTCGTTACAAGTGATACTGCTGCTGAGTTGGCCGCTCTCCGTCGGCAACTCTAGTCTAACGTTGCAGAGTGTTCATAAAGCTTGGGCCGTTTGGGCGCTTAAGGCTCTCCGGTGTTGGTTACCGACGAGATCATATACACAGAGTGTTGGCAGAAAGGCTTCAGTGTTGGCTTATCCGGTACTACACCCGAGGGGGCTAGTGGCTCTGGCTCTAGTATTACTGCATTCGATTACACCTGAGGAGGCTATTAGCTCTTGCATTGCAGGCCGGTTTCCATTTTGCCCTAAGGGGCTATTCGCACTTGCACATACTAAAGCAGTTCCTGTAGCTACGCCCGTGGGGGCTAAGTTGTTACCCATTCTGCTTATCATCTACCACCTTGGCAAGGCAGCTCGTTCCTCAGCACCTGATGAACTTCGTCTGTACAGCACAGCCTATTTAACATCAAGGGCGTGTCAAACTTCCACATCTGAGACTGACTATAATTTGGACTTTAACCCCTTTGGGGCCAATATCATCCTAGTGCATACTGATTTGCATTTATGTCCATAATACTATTTTCCTTGTATTATCTCAGTTTACATTATCTGTGTATTACCTACCGCCTCTATAGGGCGTAATTGTCATTATTCACTTTAATAAAGTGTGTTTTATTTTCACTTATTGGTCTGAGTGTCCTAAAAACCGTAACACAACCATGCCCTAACTGGCCTGCAAAAACTCCTGTGTGCTATACACTTCATGGCAAGTGGTGCCTTCCAGTTGACAGAGGGTTACGCATCTGGCATGTCCCAGGTCACATTCTCCAGGGTGCTGGCCCAGGTCTTGCCAGCCATCAAAGGCAAGGCTATTAGGTACATACACTGTCCCACCACCGACATGGAGTGGACACATCTCAAGCAGGGCTTCTACGAAAGGGGAGGCATTCCCAGGGTCATGGGTGCAATAGATTGCACCCATGTCAGAATCAAAGCACCAGCACGTCGGGGACATGTGTTCATCAACCGAAAAAACTTCCACTCCATGAATGTGCAGATGGTGTGTGACAGCAACCTGGCCATCATGAATGTCTGTGCAAAATAACCCGGAAGCTGTCACGACTCCCATATACTCAGAAACTCATCTGTGCACAGAGATTTCGAAAATGGGACCTGTACAGGCGGATGGCTTCTGGGTGAGTTAACAATTCCAAATTACACCACATACAGACGTGCTAGTATGTTCACCTCATGAAACAGCATTCACACAACATGTGCTCCTCGTCTCACCATGTCACTCACTTCCCACAGGTGATGCTGGCTATGGCTGCAAACCATGGCTCCTCACCCCGCTCGCCAATCCCCAAACCCATGCCCAGGAAAGATATAACCAGGCTCATGCCAGAAATCGCAATGCCATTGAGTGTACCTTCGGCCTCCTCAAGTCTCGATTCCGATGTCTGGACCACTCGGGGGGAGCATTGCAGTATGCACCTGGCAAGGTCTGCAACATTGTCATGGCATGTGCCATCCTCCATAATATTGATGTCCCCACCAGACTCATCGACGATGTACAGCCCCCACCGAGACCTGATGACCCACTGGACATTGTCCAGGGTGAGGAAACCCTAACAGGGATGCAGACAAGACACAGACTGATCAGGGGTCACTTCAGCTGTGAGTATAATACATATATGCACACAATCCATGCATGCACACCCACCACAACACACATCTTCTGTTTCACCCCACAGGATCAGTGACACAGCCCTGACACTGGCTGCAGTATGGACCACCACCATCAACCATTCCATGGACCAGTCAGATTGGGCCTAGAGATTTCGATTACATCAGACACCCTATCATTCATGTTGATACTGCCACCCCAAGGATATCATGCATGTCCCCTGGAAACCAAGGTACAACACTTTAACATTGTGCAACATATTCCACGGCTCCCCAGGCACCAACTAAAGTGGTTTTTCTAGGATCACACCCATAGCAACCGTGGTACCCCTGTAGTGAGAGAGTCTCATCCAAGGCAATGCATCAGATAACACTCTATCATATCAGGGGTTAAGGGGACAGTTGAGCGAACATGGGACCTGTAGTTTGCCAGAGCTAAAAAGAGCAGCAGAGGGATGGATCTACAGTGGTAGTGTGTTACACAACATAGAGCTCATTACATGTGGATCACGTCTCCAGGGACACCATGCTGACCTGTGTGTGTGTGCAGTGATATGTGCCCCAGACAGAAATACACACATCAACAAATATGTCCTGATAGCTCCATGATCCAAACATAATTGGACTGTCTCTGACAGTGGCAGACCAAATATATTGTTGTCAGGAAGCTATCAGGACATATCTGTTGATGTGTGTAACCATGTCAGGGGCATATATCCCTAAAGATGGTTAACATCCCCTTAGTTTTTCCCCATGATGGTTCATAGACTAGTACACAACACATTCCACAGCAATGGTTCGTGTAGCCCCATGTAAGGAGAAAGATGAAGAGGATCATGATGTTGTAGCTGTTGCATGATGAACACTTCGAGGGTGATGTTCCAAATCCTGTCCTCTTGTCCCACAGGCATCCATAGCACAATCCATCCTTGAACAGAGGAGTTTCCATGTGACTAGACTGAAGTCTGGACAACACTTCCATGAAGCTTACCCCTTGGTGTTTCCAGTGATTGTGCTGGTGATGCAATGTGTGACCTGATGTTCACAGCAACCTCTACTGGAACATTCACATATAGACACAAATTCATGTGTGTACTACCAACCAGGTATCAGACCTGTACAGTAAGACTGCTCATCACAGTGTAGACAAACCATGTGGACAACACTTGAGCAGTTCCCCAGTGTTACTAGAGTATCCCTATTTAGTTCAGATGTACCGTTTGTGTGCTCATACAAGTGTTTCATGCATATAGGCTATATACCCAGAAAACACATGTATGTGTTACTGTAGTTTTATACACAATAAAGGAGTACCATCACTATTCAGTATGTGTCTGTATGAATAAATGTTGGATATGACATCTCTCAATTATGAACCATACTCAGGGCTAGAGTATACCTCATACATAGGAAGGCATGACCCACATCACAGGAGTCCACTGGTTGTTTGACCATGAGTGAACATTGTGATGTATTCATACAATGGGATGATGGCAGTGATACACTAATGGGTGTTGTGATGATAGAAGGTGATACAGGGGACATCATTACTTCTACAGTTATGTCACGTCCACGGTTTGTGTCTTGCTCAATATAATCAATGTCCTTAGATTGGTGTAGGTTGACATATCTCAGTACATGGGCTATATCAAAAAAACAACAAGACCAAGTGGACAAGTGTTATCACTGGTGACGTGTGTTACAACCTTAGTTAAACAACAACACAATTTAGTACATAACCCAATGCCCAGCCTAAGTTTTTAATGTGTTTGCTACACATTGACATCTTAGGACAATCTTTGGGTTATCCAGTAAGTTAGGCTGTGATTCAAACACCTATTGTCCAACTGACTTACTGGAGAACACAATGCTCTCCATAGGATCCCAATGTGTAGCACACACACTGGGATCCTATGGTGTACATTGTGTTCACCAGTAAGTCAGCTGCACAATAGGAGTTTGATCCAAAGTCAATAGTGAAGCATGTTCCATCTGTCCTGCTTGTTATTTCCCTGCTAAGTCACATAGTTGTTTGTTTGGTTTCCCCTTCAAATACAACAATTGATGCAGACGAATGTTAAGTGTTGCACTAGTTGTTGTGATGAGGGGTATGTTCAGAACAATTCTAACACACAACATGGCCATGTAACACTGTTGTGTTATATGGCAACAGGGATGGGTTGCCGGGTGAATTTTGACAACGGTGTGTGTGTGTGTGTGTGTGTGTGTGTGTGTGAGAACCCATGTTGTAGCATCCCAAAAACATTTCACCCAGGCAGAGGTTGTATTCACTGCATTGTATGGCAAATGCATTGGAGACAACCCTGCTACCCAATCCATAACTGAAGACACAGCAGATCAGACAGGAATCAAAAGCACAATGTTTCTTTATTGAGGGGGCAGTTAACAGGTTGGGCCTTTCATTTTTTTCTTTTTTTGTGAGGGGGCTTAGACTGGGTGCCAGAGGTGGATGCCCTTGTTGATCGCCTGGTCACCCTCTGCCCCCTAGGTGTGGCTTCAGGGGTAACACTGGAGGGGGTGGTGGGTGCAGTTGACCCCTCCGTGGAATGCAGGTTCTCCCTCTCCATCCTCAGGGTCTCCCTGCAGTTGATCTCTTGCAACTCCACAAGTACCTGTGTGTCCATGATCCCCGTCTGGAGCTGGTGGAGTTGTGTGTTCACCCTGGCCACCTCCGACTCCAGGGCTTGGATTCTGGTCTCTAATCTGCCTGTGTTGCTCCTGGATTCCCTCCGGCTCCTGGTGATGTTCACATCTGTGCTCCTGCTCGACCTGAGTAGTCTCTTCTGCAGGACCATACACTCCTCCTCCATCCCTGTGAGGCGTGCAGTGCTGGAGGTGGATGTGCCCGGTGACCCTGGTGCTGCTGTGTCCTCTGCTGCTGAGAGTGCTGTTTCCTCTGCTGCTGAGAGTGCTGTTTCCTCTGCTGCTGAGAGTGCTGTGTCATCTGCTGCTGCTGAGAGTGCTGTGTCCTCTGCTGCTGCTGGAAGTGCTGTGGCTCCTGTGACAGCTGCTGGAGTGGCTGGTGCAGATGATGGGCATATGCCCACCACATCAAGTGACTCCGAGTTGCCCAATGATGTGTGTGCTGGTGGAGGTGTGAAATTGTCCCTGGGTAGAGGGCGCTGGGGCTCACCAATCAGGCCCAGGTGTGGGTAGTCCAGTGGCCAAGGGTCATATGTTGGCCACTGATAGGTGCTTGGACCCCACCTGGGATCATACCTTAGGGCATGCTGTGGAGCCATCCAGGCAGGTGTGTGTTTGAATTTGTTGTTGCATCAATCAGGGTTGCTAGCCAATGGCAGCCGTTATGTTACAAGTTGTTTTGAGCTAGGTTATCGTGTGATTTGGCCGCACAATGTGCATTAACATGAGCGACAACTGGTTTTGTGTTACGTGTTTTGGCTGTGCCTACGCTCGATAGCTATTCTTGTAGAGTACCTATTGAATCTGCCGTAACTCATTTATTATTTGCGAGCGATGTGCCTTTTTCACTTAGAGGCTGGTTTAACATGAGCCTTTAAATCTAGCTCTTTGGGAGTAACCTTGATTGTATTGCTTCCCTAATATGTACATTCTGTGGGATTGTATATATTTATGGTGCATTTGGCACCATTGATTATACACTCTCCTCCCCTTCTTGTTGTTTTTAAACAATTTTAACCTAAAGGGTTTTTATATTTTCATGTTGTACCAATAAAATTTCATTTTTCTATTTTACTTGTCTGAGTGCCTCATTAATAAGTTCTGCCTTGCAGACTCCTTTTTTGTGTGGGTTTCCTGAACCGTTCTTTGGTCTCTGCATGCATGTTTGTCATGTTTTCAGCCTTAGAGAGCACCACACTAGTTAGTGTTCATTGACCAGTTTATTTGTTTGGCCTGTGCTAGTCACTTAATTTTCCACCAAGTCAGCAAGCAATAGCCTAGGGAACGCATGAGTCCTGGGGAGAGCTGGGAAGGGTGTTGCGTGAAGTGTTCTTTTACAGAGGATGGCCTGCAGAGCAGTGTAGTATTTATGTAAATAAAATACATAAACACACACTGTGTTAAAAGTCGACACACCCTTATTAAAATTGCTGCTTTTGTTGATGTAAAAGCTGAAATCAAGACAAAACATGTTAGACTTTTTCCTCACCTTTAACCCCTTAGTGACCGGCTGCACGCACACACGTTCTCGTACCAATCACTATCATATAATACTAAAGAGCAATCTATCTCAATGCTATGGACATTTACACACTAGTGGACAGTAACCCTTTGAGTGCCAAAGGGGCATGCAACGCATTACTTACTCCCAAGGGGTTAAAGTGTCATAGACTTGCTTTATGCCATATTATCAGTGTATTATTTCTCTGATTAGTCAGCCCTTTATTTCTATTTCTGGCAACTGTCAGATGTGCACTTTTATTTATAACACATTTTAATATATTACTTTAATAAAGCTTGTTGTTTTTAGATATTGTACAATATTTGTGTCTCCTTTCACATCCATTTAAGGTATCTGTTTGCTTCTTGCCTAAGGGGAGTTTTTCTTTTAACCCTGTCAGTGTGAAAAGGGGGGGTGTAATGCACATCTCTGTGGCACTCAAAGGGTTAGGGAGGACATTACCCCCAGTCCTGTCCAAACCACCCACAAGTGGGAATGTTCTCCTTCTTCTTTACTGCCCATAAACACACACACATTTATATATATATATATATATATATATATATATATATATATATATACACACACACACACACACATATACACACACTCACACAGACACTTGCACATAAAATCTGCTTTGTTCTTTCTGTGATGCAGTAAAACTACTGACCTCAAAAAAATTACACATTCTCTGTAAAACATTTCCACACTTAGGCCCAAATAAAATTTCTTAAATTCCCATGTACTTGAATACAGCTTTTTAACTCCTTGAATGCTAGAGAGGTCTCCAAGGTTTGCTTTGCAAATGCATTAAAGGGGTTAAAAGCCTGATTTAATTTAACAGAGATTATTTACTCACAAATAACTCCATTTTGCTTATATAAATATGAGCCTTTATTACTGAGCATTCTACACTTCATCTGCAGAACTTTACCTTGGAATAATAAACGACCTCTGTAGCAGGGAACTGCAAGTAAGCCCTTTTCAATTATTGCTGGTAGTGGCCATTTAAGACTTAGATGACATTACGGATGGTAAGTGTTATCACTGGTTTTATTGAACAAATTTCCATTGAATTCTATAGAGAAATTTGTAGACAAATCCTCAAAAAGTCATCGATTGCATTGGAATCTAGGCATTTGTTCTATAGGATTGTAATAAATGTAATATTATTGGTTAAATGACCTTGTGGAGTCCATAGTCTGGCTTTCTAAAACTCATCACTGATGTAAAACGGAAGAGTGGTTACAGGGATGATCTCTCAATTGCATAATAAATCCCTTAGAGCAGGGGTTCTCAAACCTGTCCTCAATTCCACCAACAATCTAAACCAAATATTTACCTGCACAGGTGAGTAAATCAAAATTCAGAGTTCCAAGATAATTTTAGTATGTAAAAATGATTTAGCAGATAATATTAGATTAAACAGTACACAAAACAGTAAAAAATAGGATTTTAGTCTTACCTGTTAAATCCTTTTCTCTTAGTCCATATGGGATACAGGTACTCTTTGAGAGGGCAGAACACATTCTCAAAAAGACAGTCTTGTGGATGGAGACTACCAGCCTCTTCTGCAGCTCAACCTTTGCCCTGCCTCCAGTTATGATGCAAGCAAACCAACAGGGACAGCTAGAGAAGAAGGAAGCTACTGTGAGAATAAAGACCCTAAGCAAGGACTCCCATGTCGAGACAGGCGAGATCAACAGAAGTCCGTTTCTCTGGGTGGGAGACCTGTGTTCCATAGGGACAGGATTTAACAGGTAAGACTATAATTCTATTTTCTCTATCGTCCGCTATGGAACACAGGTACCATGAGGATATACCAACAGTAGGATCCCAGAGTTGGGAAATAGAAAGGACCTCATGCCTGCCCCCACCATACCAGAGTTCCCTAGGATAATCCAGAAACAGAACAGCCTAAACTAGAACCAAGTGTCAATGGACACTGAATTAGCACAGCACAGATAAACAAGCCAATGGGGCTCAAACAGTTGCAAAATAGTAAGGTACAAGAAAAAACAGGTCCTTAGACAGCAGAATTGCCTGAATGCCCTTCCTGCCAAAGCTGGCTTCCGCCGAAACCAGAGCATCCACACGAAAGTGCTTAGCAAATGAATGTAAGGAGGACCAGGTTGCTGCCTTGCACAACCTCTCAGCCGATGCCTGATTCTTGTAGGCCCAGGAGGCCCCAACAGCCCTTGTGGAATGCTCTGTGACTTTAAAGGGAACAGTTTTCTTTCTGACTTTGTATGCCTGACTAATGGTACACTTGATCCAAGAGGCTAAAGTGATCTTGGAAGCAGCCTGACCTGCCCTGGGACCCTCAGGAATAACAAACAGGGAATCAAGTCTTATGAAAAGACTCCATGCGATTCATGTGGAACTAACAGACAACATTAGGAAGAAATTCCTGAGAGGTTCGGAGTACTGCCCTACCCTTGTAAAAAAAACAGGAAAGCCAAAGTCTATAACTCGGCAACCCTGCGGATTGAGACTACTGGCATTAGAAAGGCCATCGTACACGTCAGCTGACTCATAGGAATGGTAACAAGGGAGGTCTCTGCAGAACACCCAAAACCAAATTAAGATTCCACAGAGAAGTGGGAGCCATGAATGCAAGGAAAACATGAGTGACCCACTGAGAGAACACCTTGACATCAGGAAGAGTGGCAATACATCTCTGGAAAAACACAGAAAGATCCGAAATCTGAACCCTCAAGGAACTCAAGCTGTCCTTTGTTTACAAAAGTCTTGGAGAAAAGAGTTAAAAGTCCTTTGTTCACACCATCCTGGAGAAAAGAGCACTACTGGAAGGGAAAATCCTGAGTGGAAAGAGACTTGTCCACAGACCAGGAATGAAAGACCATAGAACAAAAACAAAAAGCAATTCCTAAAGAAGGAAAAAACAAGTGTAGCCCTTAAATTGTACTCCTATGTTTATCCTCTTGGTCAAATAATGGCCCTTGCAAGGAGAAATTAATTGAGTCATAATGAATTAAGATAACAATAAAACCTCAATCTTTATTAGTCATAATTTAAAAAAGAATAGGTACTAAAACAAATAAATTCCCAGCACAGTGCAGAGAATGGAAACAATTATCTGATAAAACTACACACTGCTACACACTGGCAGTTGCAATTGTGTGTGTTAGTAAAGTTCCCTGATCAGTAGTTATTATAGTTATACATTCACTCATACTTGTGCAGACAACCAACAAAGGGCATGAGGCTTGCTAGTACATTACAACAATCCTCTAGAAATTTGCACCTTGTTATCACTCTTACTATTAATTTGAGATTATTACGTTGTTTATAGGAAGTCTCATGAAATGTACTTCTAATGGTCTGTTTGTTCACTTCCAGATCAATAACTATAATAATGACTGATCAGGGAGCTTTACTAACACACACAGGATTGTGACTGCCAGTGTGCAATTTTTTTCAATTGTTTCCATTCTCTGCACTGTGCTGGGAATTTATTTTAATACTTATTTTTTAAATTATGACTAATAAAGATTTAGATTTTATTGTTATGTTAATTCATTATGACTCAGTTAATTTCTTCTTGCAAGGGTCATTATTGTATTTGACCAAGGGGAAAAACATAGGTGTGCAATTTAAAAGGTCGTCCAGATAAGTCATGGAAATGAAGGCTGCTAATGTTCAGATGAATCAAACTGTGTAGGTATGCATCGTGAAGATTCAGAGACACCAGATTCTCCCCTAGGCACATAGCTGCGATGACAGAAAGCAAGAATTCCATTTGAAGTGTGCAGTCTCCACATACATGTTGAGACACTTGAGGTCCAAAATGGTATGGCAGCAGCCATCTTTCTTTGGAACTACAAACAGGTTGGAATAGAAACCTGAACTTTGCTCTTGGGGAGGTACTGGTACCAGAACCTTCTTTTCCAGCAGTAAATTCACTACCTCCTGGAACAGTTTTAATTTGGCCAGAACTATAGAGAGATGGGTAGAAAAGAAAAGGATAAAGGGATCCGAAACCTATTCTGAACCCTTCTGAAATTACCAGCAAAACCCACTGGTCCACAATAGAGGACTCCAAGGTTTCCCGAAACAATCAAAGACACCCGCCTATGGGAACCTATGGACCAGGATTCCATGAGTCACATGGAATCTGGCTTGGCAGAATGCTGTCATGGCTTGGTGGGAGTGGGAGGGTGATGATTTGGAGGCCTGCAAAGATTATGGCCTTTGTTCGTCCATTTGGCGGTGACAAAAAAGATGTTGTTTCTTCTCCATATTAGGATGTTTGGTGGGCATCTGAGGCAACAAGGTGCACTTGCCCCCAACAGCATCACTAATAATCTGCTTTAGCTCAGGTCCAAACAGAGACTTGCCCTGAAAGGCTAAGGAAACTAATGACTTCTTGGAAGATTGGTCTGCAGACCAAATCTGAAGCCACAAGGTGCATCAAGCAGTAACTGAGAAGGCAGAGGAAGGTCCCTCATCAGTAGTGTCAGGGACCTGAAAGGTCTCCAAAACAGCCCTAATAAGCCCCTCAGCCGAGGGAAGGGGTCTGCCTCATAAGAGTCCATATCCTCATATTCCCCTTTCTCACATTCCCCCTGGAAATTCCTCTTCAAAGAAGGCCCCTATGAGCGCTGCATAGTCTGAGATCTTAGGGCCACATACTTGAAACTCGTGGGGGACTTCTAAGGCTGAAGAACCCATTGGGGGAAGAGAGGAAGTTGGGCCACTATGGACAACAGTGGTTTCACCCAAGCTGGCTCTTATTCAGTGATGGAGGGGCCCGGTGGAGTAGCTGGGCTAAAGCACAGGAGGGGCAGAGAGATCCAGAATACTCAGAGGGAGCCCCGTTTGACATGAGTAAAAGCCTCTGAGTCCTTAGACTTAGGCCTAGCCCCCATGTCCCTTAGAATCCTACATTCTGACCGGAGTAGTACCTAAAAAGAGTATAAACCACTAGTAACTGTTATCCAGACAAATGGTCAACCCAAGAAAAGCCCAGAATGTACTCTTGAGGACAGCAAGGAAAGTCTGCCTCTGTGTAGGATAAGCAAGAGAGAAGTAAAATGGCGACTGCAAAACAGGCAGCCAGTCGGAAGAAGGCCCACCAGACATTCTGAGAAATGTAGTCTTCTCTGTTGCCTTTTTGCCTAACTACAAGTAAGAGAAGTGTCCTGTCCATGATTTTACCTCAGAACACATAACTGGAGGAGGGGCAAGGGCTGAGGTGCAGAAGAGGCTGGGAGTCTCCATCTACAAGACTGTCTTTTTGAGAATGTGTTCTGCCCTCAGCTGAAAAATAATTACAGCTGTCAAAATTGTAGAAGTTTATGGTAACAAGATCACCTCCTGGTCATTGAAAAGGCGTATAGAGTGGGTCTAGAATGTAGAGAACAAAATAATAGACCATGGGTAGTGATCCTCCGTCTCTTGAACTTTCTTGATAAGGAAATTATTCTATTGTAGAATATTTTAAACTACCAGGATTGCTATTTCAATCCACTAAAGTGTTATTTCAAGATTACTCCGCTCAACTGACTGCAAAATGACAAGCATTTTCTCCTCTCTGTAAAACTTTATATGAAAAAAGAATAAAATTTGCACTCCTCTTCCCTGCTGAGCTTAAAGTGAATTATGAGGGGCACACTCATCTCCTAAACTTGGAGCCAGCTGGGAGCCTGGTGTAGGACACCGGTGAAATGTTACTGTGCTAATTTTGAGAGATACATATTTTTTTCTAACTGTACCTAACTTTTGCCTTTTGGGGCTCACTTGGAGCCTCTTATGTTTTGGTTTGTTTTACTGTTCTATGGTTTATATTTCTCAGTCATTCTCCATGCTTGATTTATAGATCTAACATTCATATCCATTCTCCCTTTGTCAGGGTTCGACCCCAGATGCTGGTACATGGACTAACTACATGTACAATGCCTAGGCCTGACATGCAGTAACAATACACCAGAACACATAATTTCCCCTCCTTGCTATCTTCCATAACACTTAATTGGCAGGGGACTAGCCAATGTATTGTCAAACAATGCATTGCTTATCCCTGTGGTACTCAAGGGGTTATGTGCTGACCTCTTTGTCACTCTATGTATGACACTGTGATACACATAACAGTTATGTCTTTGACTGACACATGACGGTGTGCATTGTTTTTGTGCTGTGCATGGTGTTGTTGTAGACATCATGGAGGGGGTTAAACAGGGACCTGTCCATTACCATTCAGGCTGGGATGGTCACATATCCGTTTTTGTTTGACGTCCCTCAAAGCTGTGTTGCTGTATTTGTGGTGTGGAATGCTGGCCATGTGATCAGGTGTCACTGTGTTGGCCTACGTATGGTAGGTGTCAAGTTTTGTGTGAAATGTATGTAGATCTTGATGCACTTACCGGTGGTCTGGAGGCTCCTTTCGTCCACAGCCACCACCACACACCATAAACATCCCCATTCTGCTCCACTGGGCATTGCCTAACTATTGTTCACATGCAAGGTGAGTCCATTATCTCCCAAACCCTTTGAGTGCCAACTGATTACCTTGCAACGTTTTGTGTACACCCTGGCAATCAAAGGGTTAACACACATAATTGCAGAGTTGTATCCAATGCATTGCATGTCATTGCATTAGATATCCCTCTGTGACTCAAAGGATTTTACCAGTGTCATGACTATGTTCCAAATGGTAGATGGAGTTTTCCATCAGTATAACATAATATGTGATGTACATGGCCAATTTGGTGTACCTTTGATCCAAATTTGAGGGATGATGTCCTCGACATACTAGGGCTGTGCCGATGGGTCATCCTGTGGAGTGTAACAGATAGTTATTTTTGGTGTGCATGCATTCCACAAGCACAACCATGCTCACACATGCATGTTACTCACAGGTGAAGTAGTCCCTGATGATCTTGGTTCACATTTGTGCCCCATTCAACATACCTCCTTTCCATCAATGGGAACAGGGACCTCAATGGGCTGTTGTGGCATGTATATCCACATCAATGTTATGTAATAGGGCACATGCCAGGCTCTCTCACACACTACATCTGAGGAGGGTGGACTGTCAGGCTTCAACAGCAGTAAGGTGTTGTCCATGAGCAGTCATGTGGTCCCAATAGACCAATGGTAAGGTGTGTGTTATACAGGTAATTGTTTTCTGGTGTGTTCGTGGTTGGTGGTGTGATTTGTTGTAATTGGTCTGTACCTTTCAGGTGTGTGTTTTGTGTCCATTGGCTGCAGAGGTTACATGGGTGAGCTTGATTTGTTTTTTGTGTGCCAGTTGTGCATGTTGTGTTGTGTTTTAACCCCTGTTGTTCCAGGGTGTGGTGTGATGGCTTATATTGTGCTGCTTTTTGTTCCCCCTGTTCCTATGCGGTTGCTGCATTCTTGTTTGTCTGTGACTTGTTTGTATGGTGTAAGCCAGTGGTCTACAACCAGGGTGTCATGGCATGTTGGTGTGCAATGTGCACCAGCTAAGGGTGCGTCACTTTTCTCATGTTGCTATATTCTTCATTAGTAATTAGTAATATTCATTTTACATATTTTTTGGGGAGATGTGTGTGTGAGACATATGATGTACTATATGCTCCTCATTGTCATTGACACAGAGAGACATTTGTTATTTTCTATTTGGGAAATTCCTTGTGCCTTCAAGGGGTGCCCTGGAACATCACGATTGCATGTTAGGGGTGTCTTAGGTGGAGGGGTTGTGAATCACTGGTCTAGGCCTTGTTGTTGTATTTGCTATCCATTGCAGGGGTTAATAGCTGACCTGTGTATGCTTGAGTTATGTCCTTGAATGACCTGCTTCTCTGTTTTGTTTTCCTCTACGGTGGTTTTCTATTCTGAGTTGTGTGCTGTGCCCCCTAAAAAATGGGTGTTAGATTTCTGGAGGAAAATGTTGCAACTTAACACACATTATCCCTAACTCCAACATTTGAATGGCTCTGGGGTTAGGTTTTACATTGTCCTCAATGCTCAATGGGCGATATTTTGATTTTTTTGATGACGAGCGTTGTGTTTTCAAAACTTCCGTTATTTCTTACTAGTGAGATCATCTGCATCGCATACTTGACTTAAAAAACCACCGTCGCCAGTTTTTTCTGTCAATGCCCACATTTGCATCGAGCCCTTAATGAGGCTAAGTTGATCTTAGATACCTTTTTGTTAACTAAGGCCCAGACTCACCTAGAGTACTCAGAGTTGTTGTTTTTTTTTTTTTTTTTAAATGGGGGGAATAAATCTGGTCAACTATTATCATTGATTGTGAAATCACATAGGCCCAATCACAATATCACCCATCTTAGCTCTTCCACTGAAGCCATGGTTATGTCCCCGTTGGCAATTAACAAAATGTTGCAAGACTATTTTGCAACGTTATACAGATCTTCCCGGGACAACTGTGATTTGGGGGGTGGACCTGTTATGCTATGCAAATTTTACCAAGTTAACTCCAGCGCAGCGGGAGGTCCTGGACACTCCCATTACAGAATAGGAAGTCCGGAATTTTATTGTCCCCTTACACTCTTATAAAAGCCTGGGTCCAGATGCTTCCTTTCCCAATTCTATAAATTGTTGAACTCATATACAGTTAAAGGGATAGTAATGTTTCACAATAAAAGCAGCTCTGATTAATCGTCATAGTATTTGGGCCTTGGAGAGTGTTATTTCAATACTGTCAGAGTTGTAGTTCAAGAGTAATTGAATGATAAAATATCCCCCTCCTGCCCCTTTTACCTAGTGTAAGCCACCTCCCATCAGATGTGGAACCTGGTCCTGGGAACAGACAGCTCACAGCAAGGGACATTCTTCTTACTGTGAGCATAAGCAAAACCCTGCCCCCCTTGACAGGTTTTTCCTTATGATCACTGAAGTCCCTCTCTGCAATCCATCTAGACAGTCTTGCAACTCTGAGGTGAGCAGTGTTACATCAGTAAAAGGGATGGGAGGGGGATACTTTATCATTCAATTACTCTTGAACTACAACTCTGACAGTATTGAAATAACACTCTCCATGGCCCAAATACTGTGACGGGTCCTCTGTGCCCCGAACGGGCACACCCGTCCAAACACCTTCTTTCCAGAAGCCAAACCACCGATGTCAGCCAGATCTCGACGATTCGGTCCGCTAACACCTTTCTCCCCAAGAACATCAGACGACACACGATGCTTGAGGTAAAAACAGGAACTCCTTTATTTGGACACACACAGTGAACACAGTCAGCCAATAGCAGATGAGATTCACAAAACCCCCTATCTTACTGAGACTTAATTATGGCAACACACAATAGAATACAAACACACAGTCCTATCAGGTCTGCTAAGGTAATTACATTTGCATCAGTGACTGACATTATACAATCAGTTTCACAAAGCAACAAATGGAAACACATAACCCCAAGGAAACCTACTTTGCATATACAATAACATTGCACACGATGAGTGAGGCAATAGGACATTTGACCAGTCTCCAGATGCTGTCCCAGGTAGCCACTGCTCCACCCCCTATACATATTAGAGTCTCAGGCCCAGTGCCACCTTGGAGTCTGGCCGACACCCTTCTCCATTTTGTGGGTTGGCCCATGCTTCTGTATGGCCAAATGGCCACTCCAGGTCCAGGCCCCCTCCGAACCAAAAGATCCCCTGGTTCACAAGTGTCAGCATTCCGTCACAAATACTATGAAGATGAATTGGAGCTGCTGTTTTTCTGAAACATTACTATCCCTTTAAACCCCTTTCGAATCTGTACAATACGCTTCTCTTTGAATCCCCAGATGTCAGTAACATGATTAGAGGTCGGATCATTTTGATACCTACACAGAATAAAGATTTTGCTTATGTTAGCTCTAACCGAACTATTACACTCTTAAATAAAGATATTAAAATGTATATGCTTCAAGATTACAATCTTTTCTTCCTTCCATCTTGAGCGAACAACAGTTGGGTTTTCTGAAGGGTAGACACTCGGTAAGAGGGATTAGGATTGCCATAGCAGTCACTCTGGATTCCCAGAGTAGCCACTTTGCCTCCTACAATACCCTTTAGAGTCTTGATGCCGAAAAAGTGTTTGATCACATGGCATGGGCTCATGTGCAGGGTACTTAAATTTCAGCACTTTTGTCAGACGTTCCTGACCTTGGTGCTCCTATTCTATTCGTGCCCCTCCACTGTACTGACATCCAATGGATTATACTCAGCCCCAATCATTTGGGGGGGGGGGGGAGCTGCATCAGGGGTGCCCATTCTCCCCGTTGCTCTTCAATTTGGTCCTTGATCCGCTGCTTAGAGTCATCCTGAACTCTCAAGTTATTACAGATATTTCTATAGGCCAAACCTCTGTAAAACTCACAGCCTTCGCGAATGATGTATAGTTAAGTAAAGTATTAGTTTAAGTGTGTGCACACCTATGCAACCAAGTTATTGTGAGTTTTTTATTTTTTTCCCCCTCAACGATTTCAGTTTGTTTTGCAACTGAATTGTTCACGTTATAGGTCACATTAAAGGTGGAAAAAGTTCTGACATGATTTATCTTTTGCTCATTCTTTAACATCACAAGAAGCTGGTATTTTAACAGGGGTGTGTAGACTTTTTTATATCCACTGTATACCTTTCCTACCCCCATCTCTCACTTCCCCCGCTTTTCCAGATTCTGAATGATTATGGCATATCAATACCCATAAACCTAAAGCCCTATGTTTACATTGCATCACATGTTCCGAATTTAGGATTTCAATGGGCTAGGACTAGTATTCCATACTTCGGCATACTCATCCCCAAGACTCCCTCCAAACTATATAAATTGAATTATAAGCCTCTCGTTAAAAATTTAACATGCAAGTTTCAGGGCTGGAAGGGTTTGCATTTAAGTTTTTCTGGCAGAGTATCGCTTATCAAAATGGTCAACTTCCCTAGACTGCTATATTCGATTCAGGTTTTGCCCTTACTCATTGCACCTCTGATCAATCCATGCTGCTTACCTCATTTCTCCATTTCATTTGGGGGTGCTAAACGATCCCAATTGTCAATAAACACACTTCAACAGCCCTAACAAAATGTAGGACTTAATCTTCCAAACAGTATGGACTATAATCTAGCAGCCCTCTACTGTTATTCCATTGACTGGGTTCTTAACACCAATATACACACAGACTCCCAGTTAGATGGACAGTTAGGAGGGGAGACCTCTCTTGCGGTCTTGCTACACCACCCAACTAAGGACCTACAGACAGATATCATCCAAAATCCATTATGGTTTTCCACTATCAAGGCTTGGAAGTGGGTGAGACTCCACCTATGAGCGCAGTGGTGGTCCTCCCTTTTTCAATCATTTTGTGGTAACCTGGCTTTTCTGGAAGATGGTGCACAGGGGTCTCTCTCTTCCTGGGCAAGCAAAAATGTCAAAGACTTAACCTAATTTTTCAACATTTCTACTAGACTTCCCAGACAACTGACATATTGCGTAACACAGCTTCCCCATATCACCTTACCTTTTCGCTTACCTCCAGGTGTTAAGCTTTCTGAGACTCCAAATTCAACATTTTACACAAGCAGACTGGGACAATTGTTTAGATACCTTAGTCAAATCAGGCTCGAGGGCTCATTTTAGTACCAGCCACATTTGCAAATATATTAAACTACCTATCGATTACACTGCTATACAACGAGGCTGGTGAAGTGGTTGATCCATTTCCCACAATTCGATTGTAATGACATTCTTGCCAGCACCTCTCTCACTTGCAAACAACTATCCTCTAGCACCTACTTTGAAATGCAATTGAGGATAGCGCACCAAGCTTAGTTGCCACCTCAGACAATACAGAATATTTATCTTACAAACCGATAAATGCCCCCAAATGTGGGGGCCAGGGGGTGGATCTTTATCATGCCTTCTGGAGCTGTCCACCCATACAATCCTTCTGGGCAGTGATATCCTGCTATTTGGTGGGTCTGGCCTTGCAGGGTTAACAGATTGTGCCAGAGATGGCCATCCTGGGGATCCACACTAATCTAAGACTGGCGACCTTAAAACTATTAAGGCTTATGGTGGCTGAAGCCCGTAAGTATATCTTATAGCAATTGATCCACCTTGACCCCCCAATGACTTTTTCATGCTAAACTGGCTAATTTTTTTTTTTTCCTGATAGACTGGTTGGACACTACTGTACAGAAGGAGCAAGATGTTAAGGGGTTCTTTGTGACTTTGGGGCATTACATTACCTCACTGGAGGAAACAACCAGATGCAAACGCAAATAAACCTTTAAATATACATTCTGGTATTGCGAACAGCAGCTTGTTGGGAGATCACCCATAAGCATATAAACTGAGGATGACTGTACGAGGGAGACTGCTACTTTTGACTCGCATTGGACTCTTGACTGAGATTGGTTTGGGGGAGGAGTTTTGTTTTTGGTTTGTTCAACCTTAGGGTTGGGTGGGACTGGGGCGTAACAGTCACAGCTATCAGCACTTTGCAGGGATGACTGGTATTTTATTTCCTATAACCCTACTACTTGACTCATGCCCTGCAGGATCAGCAGGTCGAGCCCCAAGCTGCTGTTATTTTTGTTTAGTAATGTTTTATATAATTTTTAATTCACTGTTCTACTACTGTATCTCTTAAATACTGCACGTTTTGTCTAACACAGTGTTTCTCATCTTTTTTTACTCGAGGCACCCCTAACACGCAATCTGGAGTTTTTGGGGGACCCCTAACATATTTAATGTAACTTATCAAGTGCATAATCAAGGTTACAATACATAAATATACAGTTGTTATTAGATCTCACAGTCATGATAAAATAAACATACTGTGCATAACAATTTCCATAAATCTACAATTAAAAGTAAATATTCACATTTTTGTTAGCATCTACATAGATAACATGGGGCGCCCTGAGCTGATGTCAGTGGCACACAAAAGTGCCAGGGCACCCTGGTTGAGAATCACTGGTCTAACATGATGCATAAGCAGTTTTATATGCAGCTTTTAGACATGAAACTTTATTCCAGGTGACAAATCCACTTGTTGAACAAGTAGCCCCATAACTCATTTTTAGCTTTACGTTTACATTGGTGTTTGTACTTATGGTACATATTATTCAGTGCTATCCATTTTGTACATACGTACAGGGTGCATTATTATTCATTTCTTGCAGATTAAATCCATCTTTGAATACGAAATTAGAGATAAAGTCCTATTTTGCACAAAATCCATGCTGCTTGTAAATATTTTTTTGGAAACCTTGCGAGCCTAATAATGTGAAATGTATGATCTAAAAGAAGTGCCTTTCATTACATTGTGAATTAGGGCATTTCTATGTTTTGTTTAACCCCCTTGCAAAGCAATGTGTTGGAGAAGTTTCTAGCATCCAAGGGGTTAAACAGAACTAACACCATGTAACAACTCAGATTTCAAAACCATGCATGATACTTTTATTCTAACAATACTCCGATATTTAGTTTTATTTTGTAGTTAAAGTGAACTAGACAGTACTGGCTGACATACCAGCCATATAATAACATTCCACACCACTCTCACTGCTGGCCAGTACTACGAATATTGCAGAAACTGCAAAATAAATACACATTAATATCTATAAATTTGCTAATGTAACATATTGCAGATACTGAACTGTCCTTCAAGTTCATCTAAGTAGTTATTAGGGGTTAGCTGAAATGGGAAGGAATGATTAAGTAAATCCTATCAAGTGGAAGCTCCCACTGAAGTAAGAACTTTAACAGGTGAAAGTACCTCCTTTGGGTTTAAATGTGATGCTGACACAGAGTTTTATGTTCAAAAGAAATGTGGAGAAGTTCTGGGGCAAACAAACTGTACCATAGGGGAGAATACAAATTCCAAAAATACCCAATGATTTCACCCCTTGAGGACGAGTGATATGCCAGGACTGTCACAGAAATCCATTGTTTGGGAACGGATGATGGTCCTGGCATGTCATGTTTTAATGATCCTAATGTGACTCTGGGAATGCTGTGATCATGACGGGAGGATGTAACGGACATTACCTGGTGGATCCACAAATGTGATGACTGCTACAGTGACCACATGTGCCAGTGGTGGCACATAAAGGCAATGTATGTAAACAATGCATTTGTCACTGTTATCTGCCTGTCTCCTCCTGACCATGTTTGTGAGGAAGAGAAAAGCAGAGATAAGGCACTTTTGATGTATTGGGAGCAGGACTGGTAGAGATATACTTGTATATTAAAAAAAAAAAAATTATAAAAATTAAAAAAAAAGTCCATGACCTGTTCATCCCTATTGTGTAACTGAGTAAATCATTTAGAGCAAGAATAAAGTATTTTATTTACACAGTTTAATTTATAAACACATATATGGTTAACCAAACGTAAATGTTGCTGTGGAGCAATCCGATTCACTTATATACACATCACACAGTCAGATCTCCTAAAAAGATGAGCAAGCAGGGTGGGAAAGAGGGCCATAGGGATTTTCATCACAGAGGGACATAACCCCTCTAATAAGGGGCACTTCTGAGGTATGAAAGAACTTTCATACGTATTATCCAGTTCCTTATTTAAAAAACAAAAATCATCAGGAAAAAAAAACATAAAAATGTGTTTTTTTTTTAATTTTTTATATTATGATTGAATAAAATGATTGGTTTTCCCCTACAGTGTACTTGGTTTGCTACTAAATACTTCCACTTCTGTTTTGCACATAAGGCTCAAAAGGTTATTTCAAAGTGTTTTTAGGAAACGTTCATAATCTTGTACAGATGCCTTGGCAACCTCTAAACAAAAAACTTCGTCTGGCACGGATGCTAATTTGTCCAGGGAGATGTAATTGGGCTGTGTTGGGTCATAGTTGGCTCTTCCCAAAAAAGTAAGAAATAGGTGTCTCTCCTTGACTCTCAGCAGCTTTGTATTGAAAATCTGCGGGGAAAATAAAAACCACAATGGCTCATATGAATACAAGAAAAGTAAAGTAAATCAACGACATCACAGGGGACAGATCACCATTCCCAAAATGGATTTAAATTAAGCATTTAAACCCTTGAATGCTAGAGATGTCTCCCAAGCATTGGTGCCTTTTAACCCCTTGAATGCTAGAGAAGCCTGTAATGCACCACTTCAGAATGCTTTGGAGACCACTCTAGAATACAAGGACTTAACGCCTGATTCAAATCAATGGTATCCAAATTACGTTATCTTATTTGGCCACGCTGTAACATTAAATGGATAGTAATACTTCACTTTACCTTTATTTTGTAGGCATTAAAAAAAACACGAAGAATAATATAAGTCTTATCTCTCAAACATTTATGGTTTGAGAGATATTCACAAGCAAAGTTTCCCCTCCCGCTCCTTTTACCTAGTGTAAGCCATCTCTTCTCAGATGTGGAATCTGGTTGTACGACCAGACAGATAACAGCAGAGGACAATCTTCCTCCTATGAGAACAATGAAAAGCCCTGCCCCCCTTGACAAGTTTTTCAGTTTTTTCCCTTATCTTAAAGGGATAGTAATACGTCGTTTTAACTTTATTTTATTTTGTAGGCATTAAAAAACATGAAGAATGATATAAGTTTTATCTCTCAAACCTTTATGGTTTAAGAGATATTCACAAGCAAAGTTTCCCCTCCTGCCCCTTTTACCTAGTGTAAGCCATCTCTTCTCAGATGTGGAATGCAGTCCATAGACCAGACAGATAACAGCAGGGGACAATCTTCTTACAGTCAAAACAATGAAAGTCCTGCCCCCCTTGACAAGCTTTTCAGGTTTTTCCCTTATCTTAATTGAAGATTGTCCCTCTCTGCAATCTACCTGGGCACCTCCCTTCTGCTGTGGCTGAACAGTGTTACATCAGTAAAAGGGGCAGGAGGGGGACACTTGGTCATTGAATTACTCTGGAACTACAACTCTGACAGAATTGAAATAACACTCTCCAAAGTCCAAATACTACGATGATTAATTAAATTTGTGTTAAGCAAGAGATAGGGATAGGATGACAATTCTAGTGCTTATTATTGCACAGGATCAGAGTGGTACATTTGTATTAGTTCAAAGTTATCTTTTATTCTATGTGCAAGAAAATAGGATGTTTGTATTCTTACCTCTTAAATACTTTTCTCTTTAAGCCATGTGGAACACAAGTCTCATGAGGTTGAGTCCCTCCTCATGGTATCTGTGTTCCGTATTGGATATAAGAGAAAAAATATCAATGTGCATAGATGTTCACTTGCACTTGTTTTAGGACAATTCTGTTTCATGAAACCCCAAGTATCCTTGAAGGGCAAGGGGTTGCATAGAATTTAGAAAATGCATAACAGTGGAACAAGAATGGGGGTTGCAGTCCATTTATGTGTGTCTCTATTACAAACAGTGGGCAGTGGAAGAAAGTTTGGGTGGAACTGTGAGTTTCTGAGGACAGTGGAAAAAAGCCTAGAGTATCAAACAGTGTATATTTGATTCCTTTTTTGTTCACTTACTATAGCAGCCAAAATATTGTCCTTGCTGCTCTCCTGACAATACATATATGTAACTAATTGAACACTACTAATAAAGGCTATTTTAAGCTCACCCGGAACCTGTATAAATGTCTCATTCATTTCCTTACAAGGGTTTTGGTCACATTAGAGGTAAAGTAAAATCACTGTTTTTAATTGCATTATGCAAAATACATGTTCACATATTAGAGGCAGATAGGAACTTGCCTTTAACTGGGGTGCCTTGACAGGGCTTTCCATATCCTTGGCCAAAAAAATGACACTAAACTCCAGTGTAGCAAGTCATAGGTTGCTTGTTTGTAAAACTCAGGGTCTGATGTGCAGACAACCTTTTTTGGTTATATTTGATTATGTTACTTCCAGTGGATGGTGGGACAATGCAACAGTGTCAGACAGCATATGCCTGGTTTTATGGCAACCAGAGGACAGTGCAACAAGGCTGTGGTGTCAAATGGTATATGTGTTGTTCTCTGTCTACCAGTGGACATGCAGAAAAAGACTATCACCTTTCAAATAATGTATTTCTTTTTTTGTATTTGTTTTTACATGTAATACGAGCTACTCTATTGGAAATAACTATTTTCAGACACAAATACCTGATACATGTGTAATAGTATAGTTTTAATTAGCTTGTACCAACCACCATTCCGATAAATGTGCTAATCATAATGTATTAACCTCTTGCATGCTAGGGAGATCACCGATTAATTGAGAAGCAATGCTTTATAGACTGCTAAAGAATCCATTATGTTAAAGGGGCTTCATTGCTTGGATTCCACGGTATTCCACATAAAAGCAGAAAATAAATAAATACAAAAATAAAGTTCTTTATACAAATATACAATACGCATGGGAGAGTACAAGTACAATACCTGTGGGAATTTAACCATAAGATGATGGGGGATCCCCATTTTATTGTGCACATAATCAAAGGTTTCTGTTAGTTTCTTCTTGTTAGCGGTTAGCATTTTGGGAACCTTAGTCGCTATGTGTTGGACCTCATTTTTACGGAATCCCATTTCAATCTGGCACACCTGGAACATAAAAGCACAGCCAACAACCCGTTATCTGATATCAGGACACTGTACTAAATACATCAACAATTAGCTGTATATAAAGTATATAAAGCTGCTGGGAAAGAAAACAAAATTAGATATTTCTAATAATGGTGAAATGCAATGACTGGTTGTCTCTGGTGAGAGCTGGACTAACAGAGCACGCTCAGTTCACTTACATCTTAACCCCCCCCCCCAGGTGTTGCCTTTACAGAAAGTAAAAACATGGAGGGCCTAAGCATCTCTGTGCTTTATTTGTTCTGAACACCAGATGATGTGTTTAGTTAATTTGTGACTTTGGTTTACCTCTGAAATACACCTCCTTATCCTGAAACTCAAAAAGAGGAGGACTCCTGCATGTGTTCACTGTGCTTTTAACCCTGAATGAACTGAACTAAGGACCATATTCATTAAGATAAAAAGGTGCAGTTATGAGGCAAACTAACTGCTCCATAGGCGACAAATAAAAATTCTCAATTTCTATTGCTTTAAGTACAACGTTTAACCCCTTGAATGTGTCACAATGCATGAAGACCTTTCTAGTATTCAAGGGATTAAAACAGTGCAGTTAATTTACTGAAGAATTACACCTCTTTAGCTTAATGAATAAGTGGTCAGTTCATTTTAGTATGGCCTTTATCAGTACTTTCTGGCTAACAGACTTGTATCCAACTGAGTGGCAAGAAAAGCTCTCTGCGGCATTGAAGAAATGTACTGGAGACCTCACTAGCATTCAAGCACAGTTTAAATCCATGGGCAAATTGGGGAACTTTTATATGCAAATGGTTTGCCACAAAATCTCTCCACTATGCTTTCATACACAAGACCCCATGTGTTCATTCACACCAATCAGAAGCATGTATGTATCTACCTACCTTCAGATTCTCTCTTACAGGCTCAAGGCTTCCAGTCAACAGGCGTGGAAGACGAATTATCAGGTCTCTGGTCTGTTAACAGATATGCGTAAAATGTATTCAATGCACTTGCAGCATATATAAGCTATTAACGCAGTGGGCACAACTCTAATTACAGAGAGTGACTTCTTAGAGGTATCATCTAAATAAAAATAAACAGTTGGTCATGTAAAGTGCACGGAAGAGTATTAATCCTTTAACCCTTTGAGTGCAAGAGGGGTATGGAATGCGTTGCAAAACAATGCGTTCCATACACCTCTGGCACTCAAAAGGTTAAGGACCAGAGGGGTGTACCAAAGCATGGATTTGTAATTTGTTGCACACCGTTTAGTCCTTAAATTGTAAAGGACAATTAAGATCTTAAGAACCAGAAGGGTGTGCACTCCTCTGATCCTTAAGGGGTTAAGACGAAAATACGTTAACCCCTTAAGGAGTGGGCTGTTTTTCCAGTATGCGTCCGTTTCACCATTTCATTATTTGTTTTGAGAGGGAGGGGATAGAATAAGCTCCCTTTTGGTACATATGCAACTATTTGTCCACTATTTATATTATATATATGCAATATAAAGAAATATGGAAAACAAACAAACAAACAAGCAAAAGCAGAAAAAAAAACATTTAAAGGGATAGTATTGTCTCATTTTCATAAAACTGAATCTTGTAGCTATTAAAAAAACTAAACTCTCCCAGTCCTATCTCTCAAGCCTTTATGGTTTGAGAGATAATCGCAGCTAAAGTTCCCCCCTCCCTCCCCTTTCCCGGACGTCAGCACTCTAGCTGACTGCAGGGGAATCCGGTCCCGGGACCGTCGGAGGCTCATCAGAGTAGAGATTGAGAGATACAAAAATAAATACTTCACTGGAATGGTCTACAAAGTGTGCCTGGTTTTCAAGCACACTTTGTAGTCCATTCCAGCGAAGTAACTCTTTTTATGTCTCTCAAGCTCGGCTCTCATGAGCCTCCGACGGTCCCAAGACCGGATTCCCCTGCAGTCAGTTAGAGCGCTGACGTCAGGGAAAGGGGAGGAAGGGGAAAACTTTAGCTGCGATTATCTCTCAAACCATAAAGGCTTGAGAGAGAGGACTGGGAGAGTTTAGTTTTTTTAATAGCTACAAGATTCAGTTTTATGAAAATGAGACAATACTATCCCTTTAAACACATTTTTTTTCATGAATCTGCCTTAAATTGTTTGCATTCATTTAGTGTAAGCATCATAGAATGGCCCTTTTTAGATTTTTTTTTTAGCTCTACCATTTACAAAAACACCCTATTTTAGTCACTGACTGGAGTCATTTTTAATATTTTTGTGCGCTTACCAATAAATCCTTTTTCTCTTAGCCCCTTTATTCCTGTTTTCCACAAGGACAAAAATGCTACTACGAGGAGGAGGGTATGTGCATAGAAACCTATCTGGAGGAGGAGACTCACTCCCAGCCCTACTGGAAGCAAGTCACCACATCAGAGCACACGAAGGACACCCTGCCCAGGATGCAAGCCACCATGTTCTTCTTCAGAAGGGATGTCCTATGTTCCATAAGGAGTAAGAGAGATGGATATAACTATAGAACACAGGAACTATGGGGGACATATCAAAGATGTCCCAACCAGAATTCCAGGGAGAGGGAGAAAAACTCCCAACAACAAATCAAGTTTCTCAGAGACAAAACCCAAATAAAACCACAAACCTCATCTGTCAATAGACACCACCACAAGAACTGTGAAACAAAATAAAGGTTACCAGAAACTATTAGAAAAGACCCCTACACAGGCACTATTGCTGGAGGACTTTTCTCTCAAAAACTGGCCTCAGCGGAGGCCAGCACATTAACTAAAATTTTACAAAAGTGTGAAGCTATGACCACGTTGCACTTATACAATTGCTCCTCAAAGGCCTAATATACACCCTTCGCTTTGGTGGAATTAACCATTATCCAAAAAGGTACTGGACTATCAGATGACATATGCTTGGTGAATGGCCACCATGATCAAGGAGGCCAGTGTCAACTTAGAAACCACTTACACTGCACAGGACATTGGGAATAACAACTAACTTAACTAGTGAAAAGCTTGCGTGATGAAAGTAATATGAGAGACCGAGAACCACCTTACCTGCATATATATATATATATATATATATATATATATATATATATATATATATATATATATATATATATAAAAAAAAACAAAAAAAACAAAAACAGAAAATGAGCCTTACAAAACAAAGCCTGCAGTTCAGCCACTCACCGAACAGAAACAATTGCTAGAAGGAACACAGTCTAACATACAGACACAGAAGCAAAGGTTTAAAATGAAGCACTCTGAAGACCAGAGTCAAATGCCATGGAGATGTGGGATCCTTAAAAGATGGGATAGGAATGTGCCACCCTGTGAACAAAAGTATAAGCATCTAGCAACAATGCCATTCACTTCTGAGAAAGAACAGACTACCAAGGTTTTATTTACCTTGATGAAACCAAGTCGAAAAACCTTGTGGAAACATCCTGGAGAAAGGCCAAAACCACAGGAAAGCAAAAAATTATGTGGATGCAAACAATGTTTTTCACTCCACCTAAAGAACAAAGACCAGACCCTATAGCCTATCTTTGACAACACCAGCTTAAGGGCTTTAAAGGGATAGTAAAGTTTCACAAAAAAGCAGCTCCAATTAATCCTCATAGTATTTGGGCCATGGAGAGCGTTATTTCAAAACTGTAAGCTTTGTAGTTCAAGAGTAATTGTAAGCCACCTCCCCTCAGATGGAAGGAAACCCTGTCCCCCTTAACAGGTTTTTCCCCTTATGCTAATTAAAGCTTGTCCCGCACTGAGATCCATCTGGACAGTCTTGCTGCCCTGAGGTGAGCAGTGTTACATCAGTAAAAGGGGCAGGAGGGGGATACTTTATCATACAATTACTCGAACTACAACTCGGACAGTATTGAAATAACACTCTCCATGGCCCAACAACCATGAAGATTAATTGAAGCTGCTTTTATTGTGAAACATTACTATCCCCTTAAGCATGGGAGCAATGACTGGCACAGAGAAGTTCCTCTTTCTCAAGCTATTGGCTTCAAAAGTCATGCAGACCGTGAGAGATGAGCTCTGGAAGAAGAAGAGGGAGCTGCCAGCTCTCCCCTTTCTCCAGGGCAAACAGATCTGGAAACCAAGCTCTGCGAGAAGTGAGGGACAATCAAAATGACTTGTGTTCAGTCCATCTCGACTTTTCTCAACACCCTGGGGATGAAGAGAAGAGGAGATAAAAACACAGGCCAGGAAAACCACCATGGACTCACCATCACATCCACCACTAAGGCCTGTGGGTCACTGCACCTGGAGAAAAACTGGGGAGCCTTGTAATTTATTCAAGATACCACAAGTTCCCCAAACGGATGACCCCACTTCTGAACCATGCAATAGAAATGCACTGATTTAGATTCCAGGCATTTGAGCTCCCATACAGGAAAGAATCAACTCAAACTCTGAACAAGGAGTTTGAGCTTCTGATCCCTCCTTGATGACTGACATATGCCACTGCTGTAAAGTTGTTGGACTGGATGCAAACTTGATATCCATGAAGCAACTAGGGAGCATGACAGATTGCCCAAAAGTTCCAGCTTGATGGAAAGCTTGCCCTAGGGATTGGACCAAAGACCCTGAGCCACCAGTTGATCGAAGGTTGCCACCCAACCAGACAGGCTGGTATCTGTCATCACTACAGACCAATCCGCTTCCTGAAGTCACTCCTATGCCGATGGATGGGGAATGGCCTGAAAGACAAGCAAGGACAAAGTCTGAACCTTGTCCTTTGGCAGGAAGACCCCTTCCTGAAGAGAGTCAGATCTTATGCGGAGGAAGACTAGAGATTGTAAGGGTACCAAAAAGAGCATTTTGAGGTTGATCACACAATCATGATGCTCCAGAACAGACATTCTCATCTGAAAATGGAGACAAAGTATGTATGCAGGAGAGGACTTCAGTAGAGGATTGTCAAGTGGAAGAGCAATCTTGAAATGCAAAGCTGAGAAACCTGACGCTTCGTGTGGAAAGGGAACTTAAAGATACATATTCTTTATTGTTCAGAGAAATCACACTCACCTGGTGAAATGCAGGGATTCCATCATAATTGGAAGTATGCATGAAACAAATGAGATGTTTCAGATTTAGCATTGGGCAATAGCCCCATCCTTCCTAGGAACTATAAAGAGGTTGGAGTAAAACCTGAAAATTCCCTGCTGATGGGGACTGGAACCAAGACCTCCATTTCCACCAAAGCTGGGACAGCTTCCCAGATCCATAGAGCCAGCAATGAGAAGGGTCCTTCAGAAATTACAACAAAAACCTTGGATCCATCACCGAGACATGGTAAGAGAATCTTATCAGTGGGAGGTTCCTGGTAGGCTTCTTAGCCATCCAGACTGATTTGGACTTGTGGGGAAAGTGGGATTGGCTTGAGGAGACACAAGGAGCCTGGATTGCTAAGGGAATGTTGATTGACATAAGAGAGAAGTCTTGCCCTCAGTGACCTTGCTAATGACCTTAGCTAATTCAGCGTCAAAGAGCTGTTTAACCATGAATGGCAAGGTGATAAGTGACTTTTTAGAAGACTGATCAGCTGTCCAGATCTTCAACCACAGGGTGTGTCACACAGCCACAAAAAAGAATGAATGTCTTAGCAAGAAACTTAGTCACATCCATGGATGCTCCGCCAAGATAGGCTTTAGCCTTGTGAATCCTAGAGATCATATGCATGATGTTTTCCCTAGTCAAGTCCTCCCAAATCAAACAAACATCCATGGTCTTTGCCACACAAGCCAAAGACAAAATGGCTCTAAACAGGAAAAGAGCACAAACAAGAAAAATCTAAAAATGCTGTTTGTTAATAAAATATTCCATGCAAATAAAATTGCACTTAAAATTTGAAGAATCTGGCATACAACCATCTTGGATTCAATAGCCTCTGTGGTGTGCCCCACAGTTATGCTCTCTTTAGTCATCATTTGCCAGTGCATGCAGTGATATCTACCAACATGTAAAAGAGAAAAAAAAAAAAAAAAAAAAAAGATACTGTCCATTGATGTTAATTCAGCAAGAGTTCTTGCACAGGTCCTTTCAAGCCCCACTTGAAATGATATACTATGTTGGTATTGAGATCTCGTATTGACTATGTGAGAGGACTCATGGGGAACCAGACCAGGAGATTGTACCAAATAAGCGTATGATTGTGCTGAATTAACCCATGCTTCTCTGCGCGCTTCCTTGTGGATTTTCATAGCCAAAGTCAGGCGTAGAGTAGCTCCTGTGGTTGTAAAGTTTATCCACCTGGTCTTAAAATGCTGCTGCATTAACTACCCTAAGGCTGTGTCTTGGGACAAGCAAGAGATTGGGGGGGGGGGGGGGCATCACAATTCCAATTCTCCAGTGGAGAGAAGTGCCAAAAAAGGCCAAATTGCCTAAACATGTAGACCATGCTCTCAGGAAATTTCCACTCCTCCAGGATAATCTGGTTTAAAGAACTGTAACAAGGAAAATGAACGGAAGTCCTCTTCAGTCTCTTAAAAAAGTCCTCCATGGACACATCTGAGGGACCATCAGAGATCTGAACTGTCTCCAACCCTGCCAGAATAAGGCCTTCCACTGAACCCATGGGGGGGGGGTCTTCCTCTTAAGAGTCCGCAGAGGTAAGGGATAAATGATACTCATCCGCTGTCTCACTATATTCTAAAGAGGAATTGTCAAAAGTAACAATAGGGGTACCCTCCACAAGGGATCAGACCCTCTTTTTGAAAGAAGCTGGGGGTCCCTATTCAAATTTATGTAAAATACATTGGTTGGAAGAAGGTAAACTGGCTACAGACTGGAGGCATGCCAGAAAAGAGGCCACATCATAAGAGGGCATAGCTGACCTAGGTGACAATTAGGGAGACTGGGCTGGTAAAATAAGTGACCACTGTGGACAAAGCTGCTACAGTTGGTGGTCCTAGGTTTCGGCTCGGACATGGCTATTAGCCCCAAAATGGCCCAAGAGATGCAGGGAAGTAAGCAGTAAAAGAAAAGACTTATCTGCACCATTGAGTGAGATTTTACCATTATTGACAGTTTTGTGTAGATCAGTGGTAAAAAAAAATATATACTCAATTCCATTTTAAGCTGCAACACATTAAAATATGGGAAAGTCAAAGTGAGGGTGAATACTTATGCAAGGCACTGCATACTGATTATTATTCTTGTTTGATTTTTCAAGGGTTATTTTCCAAGCATAAGTACTGGGATGAAACTGGTAGAAGAGAAAGAAAAAGCCAAACAAAAATCATTTTAAAGAAGCAGTAACTTTTTTTTAATGAAAACCTATTTAATAAAGTGTTTTTCCTGCAGAGTAAAACAAGGGCATTAAAACCACTGTCAGTCGTTTTAGTCAACTGTTGTAACAGTTCAAACTATTGAGTCATGCTGTCAGGAAGTAATCCCTGTCATTCACTTCCTATCACGTGACAGGAAGCATAGTTTGTCAGTAACTTCCCCTTACCACAGAATACAACAAAATAACTGAAATCTAGCCCCTAGAGCCACTGTTAACACATTAAGGACCGCTCAGTCTGGGGGTGTGCTGGAGGACAAAGGCACTTTTTTTTTTATTTGAGGCATGTGTCCAGTGATCACAGCATGCAGTGCAGGAGCGCTGTGATCACGAAATTCCAAGACATGCCAGGACAGTGACTGGTCCTTAATGCCATAACAGCCGTGACTGTCCTGGCACATCATCTGTCATTAAGGGGTTAGTGTAAAAAAGAAATAACACAAGTTTAAACTATAACAACTCTGGAAATCCATCCCTCAACAGTGGAAATATCAAATTGCCTTTTGGAGTGAGAAAGGATTTTTGTACACACTTTTTATGGCTTCCTCTGGATAAACAAGGGTGATTTGCCATGGGCTGAACTTGATTGAAGCCTGTGTTTTTTCAGGCTCGACAACTATATTTACTATGTAGTGGGTGGTGTTTTTTTTTTTTTTTTTTTTTTTAAATCAGCAGGTAAACCCCTCTAATATGTGCATTTTTATTAAAAAAAATAAATACTGCTCCTTTAAAATAATAACATACATTTATATAATTTCTAAATGCCCATTTTCCATCATGTGACTGTGACCCAATCACGGTGAGATGTTAACATAATTAAATCAGATTGGCTGCAAATATGCACATTGTCAGTATGTGTATCTTCACAAACATTCTATTTGAATAACATTTGATTTGAAAACTTGAAATGTCAGTCCATAAAAAATAAATCAAAATAGGATACTTATTTTAAATATTAACTGTTACTTTTTCAGAGAAATTTATTCACATAGAATATAAGTCCTACTATCTGCAAAAAAACAAAAAAAAATCCTGAATACAGTGATCTTTTTATTGAATAAGAATTTGCTGTAGGTGGCACTACATACCTCAACTCTATTACAAAATTAAACACAGGAAAAGCAAATATTAAAGAACTCTTTGCCGGCACATTCTTACTTTCTCCGTACTCAGTCCAAGTTCATTTTGGAAGAAGCCCAGACGGTTATCCATTCTTTCTACTGAAAAATTCAGCAAATAGGGAGCTTGTGAGACCATCCGTGCAATTGCCTCCCTGCTGAAGTGTTTGGAGCTCAGGTAGGATACCCTGAAATATAGAGAGCAAAGGTCATCACTATGGAAAGAACATGTACTACATTCTGGCTGCAAATGTGAGAATGTACTAATCTCTCTCGGCTCAATAACAGGGTTGAATGAAATGGTGTGTGCAGATCTGGAGAAAATCAACTGAACCACAGTGGAGATATAAAAATACCCGCTGGTTTAACCCTTTAAGTGCTAAAGGGTTACACACCGACGCCCAAAGGGTTAAATACGGCTTTTTAATGCTTTGAGTACCAGAGAAGAGCACAATGCATTGCAACACAATCTGTTAGATATCTCTCTGGCACTCAAAGGGTTAATCTATTGAACTGTAGAGAACCCTAACCCGTTGAGAAGATATGAATCGAACACTTGTCTACCATCCAAGGGGTAAGCCTTTGAGTGCCACTCTGGCACTCAAAGGGTTAAAGGCCCCATTTATATCAATGGGAGTTTTGGCAATTTTTATTTGCGCAATGGGTTTGTGCTGAAATTACTCCACTTTTCCTTTCTGCATAAAGTCCACTGGGACATGGATATCATAGTAACGTTTAGTAAAACTGAAACAAACATGCGATAAAGTCAGATGGGATTGCTTCTTTGTTAAATGGTGGAACCACTTTACTTCAGATTTAACTAAACGCTTGACTTGATAATATGACCCGGGAAGTCACAGGTGTCTACAATGCAATGAGTTATGTAAGTCTCTAGTATTGAATAGTTAAGCTTTTGGTTAGTATAATAAGAAGAAGGTGCGGCATAAACCCCTTGGAAGCTGGAAAGTACTCTAATGTGTTGGGAACCGCTCCCTCATTTACAGGGTTAATCTTTGCTCTGTGTATGAACAATAACACTGCACATAGTTTGCCAGAAAATCTGGAGCTATTGAAGTAAACTTGTTGTGTGCCCTGGGTGGAGATGTGATGATTTGTCCTGTTGGAACATGAAAATTAACATTTGGTTATGTAACGAACCACCCGTAGAGAACCGATTCATTACAAGAACTGATATTTTCTACTGACAGTTTATATTAGCCTCTTGACTTAAGAGATCTCCAAAAGGCTGCTCCTCCATGACAACTCAACTCTCCTTTAAAGGAAAAGTAACCTAATAATAACCTTGCTTAACTCACCTTACCTTGATGGCTCCTATGAATTTTACCCTTATGCTTTTGTAAACTGATAAAATCATTAATCAGTCCTGGATGTCATGGGTCCATTTTTTTTTTTTTTTTTTTTTAATATTTTTTTTTTAACCCTTAGAGTGTCAGAGGGGTATGCAACACATTCCAAAGCAATGAGTTGCATACCCCTCTGGAACTCAAAGGGTTAACTGAAGCAGGCACAGTGCACCAGCCTAAGTAACCATTTAAGGCCCAGAGGGCGGAGCAATGCCCTGAACATGCTTAGGGTCCTTAAAGGGACACTAATGTCCAATAATAACTTTATGTTTTGTAGATTTAAAAAAAAAAAAATTGTGTGGCGCAAATCCCATCCCTAAAACCTTTATGGTTTGCGAGATCTAAAACATCTAAAGTTCCCCCCTCTCCTGATGTCATCTGTGAAGCTGACAGAAGGAGATCTGTGTCAGCCGACACGAGGCGGCTCTTCAACAGAGCACAAAAAGCGATATTTAAAGCGGAACTAACACCGCTAAGAAACTTTGTAATAATTCCCTATCTGGTGACTAGCTGCTTAGTAGCGCTAGTAGCCAGAATTATTACCTCTTTATGGAGAAATATGCATTCATCCTCGGCTGACAGGCAGGACAAAGCGTGGACATCTTGCCCTAGTGACGTCCGCGTGCCTGCGCTGTCAGTCCCAGGCGGCTGTAGGAGGCGTTGCTAGAAGCCATTCGGCTCCAGAAGGGACTGACAGCGCAGGTGCACGGATGTCACTAGGGCGCGCTTCGTCCTGCATGTTAGCCGAGGATGACTGCATATTTCTCCATAAAGAGGTAATGATTCTGGTGACTAGCGCTACTAAGCAGCTAGTCGGCAGATAGGGAATTATTACAAACAAAGTTTCTTAGTGGTGTTAGTTTCGCTTTAAGAAGAACTCCTTAATTGGAACAGTCTACAAAGCGTGCTTGCAAACCAGTCACACTTTGTAGACCGTTCAAATGAAGTAATTCTTTCAAATATTGCTATTTCGGCTCTGCTGCAGAGCAGCCAGCTTTTCCCAGGACCGGGATCTGCTACTGTCAGCTAAGCACTGACATCAGGAGAAGGGGAGAACTTTAGATGCGAATATCTCTCAAACCATAAAAGTTTGAGAGAGTGGGATTTGAGCCACATAATTTTTTTAAAACTGCAAAACAACAAAGTTATTATTGAACATTAGTGTCCCTTTAAAGAGTGAACATTTCCATGTACCTGCTAGCAACATGTTCTCCTCCATGGAAATTACATCCAGGACAGACTGAAGATGTGTTCTCATGAACATAGGAACAAATTCAGCAGTCATTGTGATTTTCTGGCCACAGTAAGGTAAGTGGAGGTAAAAGTTCTCTTCTGTAGTATACCGGAGAAGTAGGGAGGTACCCTGGCTGATCCAGGGAATACCCGGAGTGGTAGACAACAAAAATTAAGATAGGATACCCCCGAGATACAGGTGTTATATCTAAAACACAAACTTACTGTTAAAAGACAAAAGTGGAGCAATACCTGTGTACAGAAACTGCAACATAAGAGTCAAATAATTCCCATTCATTAAAATTAGAATTTTTACCCCTTGGTTGCTAGAAGCTTCCAACGCATGGGCACAAACTGTGGTGGAGACCTCTTCAGCATTCAGAGGGTTTGTATTTTTTTGGGTGAAAATAGTGCGTGCTTGAATTAAAGTGTGTGTGTGAGAGACACACACAGACAATTATAAACAATGTGTGAGAGAGAGAATGGTAGGCAGTTATAAAGAATGCATGAGAGAGAGAATTATAAAGTGTGTGTGTATGTGAATGTGTGTGCGTGAGAGTCAGTGTGTGTGAGTAAGCGAATGTGTGTGTGTATGTTTGTGAGTGTGTGCATGAGAATGTGGGAGAGAGAGCAAGAGTGTGTGTGTGAAAGTGTGTGGACGCACGCACAATAGCAAATGTGTGTGCACGTGTGCATGAGTGAATGCATGTGCTAGAGAGCAAATGTGCGCGTGAGCACGAATGAACGCGTGAGAGAGAGAGCACGTGCGCGCGCAAGAGAGAGAGAGCAAATGTGTGTGTGTGTGAGAGAGAGAAAGAGTGAATGGGTGTGTGAGAGAGAGAGAGAGAGTGAATGGGTGTGTGAGTGGTGGGATTATGAATGGGTGTGTGACAGTGTGAGAGTGGATGATTTCGAGTGTGTGTGTGTGTGTGTGCAAATGAGTGTGCGAATGTGTATGCGCACAAGTTCGTGTATAAGAGCAAATGTACATCTGTAAGAGCAAATGGGTGCATGTGTGTACAAGAGTAAGAGTATGTACCCACTATGCCAGATTACAGAGGGCCGCAGAAGCCTCCAAGGGCTGCATGGGTCACAGGGCTGCCAATTAAACACCATTGATTTATATAGTTAAATAATAACAAAATGTATCTATTAAAAAAAAAAAAAAAAAAAAAGAGAGGAAGAGACTTCTTTATGCTCCACTCTCACAGCTGGTAATCATAATAAAATAAACTACTGTCTCTCTTGCTTGTGTTACAGGAACTGTTGTCCACAATGCACCCAAAGGAAGTGTGTGTGTGTGTGTGTGTGTGTGTGTGTGTGTGTGTGTGTGTGTGTGTGTGTGTGTATGTATGTATGTATGTATGAGAAAGAGGGGGGGGAGAGAGAGCGCAAGAGTGTGTGCATGTGTGCAAATGCATCTGTTTACACGTGAATGTGCGAGAGCAAGTGTGTGCACGCGCGTACAATAGCAAATGTGTGCTCTTGCGAGAGAATGTGTATGCGTGAGCGAATGTGTTCATGAGGACATGAGCATGCTAGAGAGAGCAAATCTACACGCGAGCATGAACGCGCAAGTGAGAGCATGTGTGTGCGTGCAAGAAAACGTGCAAGTGTGTGTGTGTGTGTGAGAGAGAGAGAAAAAGAATGGGTGTGTGACAGTGTGAGTGTGTGCAAATGTGTGTGCGAGAGAGATAGTGGATGCTTTTGAATGGGTGTGTCACAGTGTGTATTTGTGAGAGAGAGAGAGAGAGTTGTGTGTGTGTGTGTGAGAGAGTGCGAACGAGTGTGCGAGAGTGCGAACGAGTGTGCGAGAGTGCGAACGAGTGTGCGAGAGTGCGAACGAGTGTGCGAGAGTGCGAACGAGTGTGCGAGAGTGCGAACGAGTGTGCGAATGTGTATGCGCACAAGTGTGTGTATAAGAGCAAATGTACATCTGTAAGAGCAAATGGGTGCATGTGTGTACAAGAGTAAGAGTATGTACCCACTGTGCCATATTAAAGAGAGAGGGCCACAGAAGCCTCTAAGGGCTGCATGGGTCACAGGGCTGCCAATTAAACATCACTAAAGTAAACTACTGTCTCATTTGCTTGTGTTACAGGAACCTTTGTCCACAATGCACTCAAAGGAAGCCCGGTAAATGTGAAGGCAAAGTAAAGCAGAAGTGGTGATATCAATAATCTAATATATTCATGGTATCTATCACTCTGAGAACAATGACATTTGGAAAAAGGTAATTCATTTCATAAACAACAATAACAAAATCAGACCTATCATATAACAACAACACATAACCTGAATATAAAGAGACAACCTCTTAAATTGTCCTGGGACTGTAATGTGGACACCAGCTTACTGAGCAACATCCCTGCTCCCACTCACCCCCTCTGCAGTCAGCTGTGATCTCTGCACAGTGGGTGGCATGCTTGCATTTGCTGCCCACTTCCAGCAATGCCCTATGAGAACCTTTTCATTTAAGCCAATGGTAATGCCCTGTGAGGAACTCAAGGTCCTCACAGGGCAATAGAGTAGATCCAATGCATAGATCTCTATGCACTGGATCCACGGTATTGCCCTGCGAGTACCATGAGGTCCTCAAAGGGCATTACCATTGGCTTAAATGAAATTGTCCTCACAGGGCATTGCTGGAAGAGGGTGGCAAATGTAAGCATGACAAGGCTGGGCAGAGACCACAGCAGACTCTGGAGGGGGTGAGTGGAAGCATGGCAGGCTGGGAGCTGATTGACCTGGGGGGGTAAATCAGAAAAATATGGCTTTTTTTTTTTTTTTTTACTCTTGTATAAATACCCACCCCCCACCTCACATACAGTGAAAAGGGGCAAAATTATGTGCATTATATGCAAAATATTACTATAATTCTACTGAACCAAGGGTAAAATTCAGTGGTCATTAATATTTTATGGCCATAGTAAGGCAAATGTGGGTTGTTTTTTAAGGTGGTATTTAGAGTTCCTTTAAGTGGAGAAGTAAAAAAAATGAAAAGCCATTTATTGGTATACATTTATGGTTTTGCATTCGCCCATTGATAACAGAGTACAAACCTATGGCACAGAAATACACTCTTGGATGTCTGTAGTGTGTTGCAAAACAATGCTACAGAGACATCAAGCATTCCGGAGGGTAAGCTAGTCCTGTCCAGCATCTTTACGTAAATATGGTTTAAGCCTAGCCATACAGTGTATGCATAGGAGAATGTGTCCTGGAAACACTGATTTTGTAACATGTACCTGGATTTGATGCTTCTGTGTACATTAGACAGGGAAATAATCTTGAAAATTCCTTCCTCTAAACACTGAGTAAATAAACGGTTACAGTCTACTGTACAGCCCACTCCAAGGGCAAGCAGAGTGAGGGTTCCCAGCTGCCCAGAAGCCCTCTTGCTTTCTTTTGCCTCCAAACAAATCCTAACTCGACACTTCAAGAATGAGAAATGCTCGATTCAGTTGTGCACACATCTATGCCAGAACAGGGACAATGTCCATACTCCAGTTGTTATTGAACTACAATACCCTCTATTTTCAGCCTCCTATTGTCTAAGTATGATGTGAACTATAGCCTGACAGTTGGAGAGAGCAACAAGTTCCCCAATCTTAGCCAGTGCAAGCAGCTGTGATGGATTTTGGATGCATGATTAGACAAAAGAAATTCTAGATGGCTATTGTATACATAGGTTTTGAAAATCCCTTCCTGGAAAAAATGGAAAAAGGACAGACAGGATGGGTTCTACCAAGTCATAAAATTAGCCATGCAGTTGGCTTTTGTGGCTTTGCTCACTGCATAGAATTCTGCTATACACCAACTTGTGAATAACAGTAACATAGTTGATGAGGCTGAAAAAAAAAAGATATAAGTTCAGCCCATGCCAAGTCACCCCTGCTGATCCAGAGGAAAGCAAAAAATCAACAACCTATCTACATTGAAGCTATCTGTCGTCATTCTAAGAAACTCTGCCTGCATTTTGGCATATCCTATATAATAATTCACTAGGATGTTTGTCAGAAGCAGTCATGTGCAGTAGAGACGGCTGCGCGCTCTGCAGTCATGTGCAGCAGAGGCTGCCTGTGCCATGGCTGATATTGAGTGGAGAGCTCCGAAATCAGACTGTGGTCCTCTCTGCGCACCTTCCTGGGACCAAGCGGTCACAGGAAGGTGCACAGAGAGGACCATGGTCTGAATTCGGAGCGCTGTGCTCCATATCAGTCGCGGCGTATTCGGGCAGTCAGTACTGCGCATTACTGCAGCACCGCCAGTGTTGGCCCATGTACATGGGCTTTAAAACTAGTATAAAAATAAGCAGGAGACATGGAATGAATGAGACAAAACACAAAAAGATATGTTTCGCTTCCTGTAGAAAGAAAAAGAAAAAAAGAAGGCACTCCTAGTATAATAATGTTTAGGTCATAGACATTCCCTCCCTTTGCCACTTTAAGAAATTCACTCACAATGAAGATGTTCACTGAAATATGCGCCAGAGGGTTTCTTTGCAACTGTCCCTCAAACAGTAACACTTCTCCAGGTGTTCCTAGATTTCCTTTGGGCCGCTCCTTATACAACCACTCGGTAGTAGTACATACACAAAAAACAGAAAAGAAAAGGGCGCCCAATAGTGCCTATTATCGTTATTAACACTTATTTCTTAAAATTATAATTATAATACTCACAAGAGTGGTGGTTGTGATGGACTTATGTACAGTCACAACAAATCGGGCATGCAAGGAATGTTAAACCTGTCCCTGCTCAGGTCCTTGGAATAGGGATGGTACTTCAATCCAATAATCTCAGCATTCAAATTACAAACTCTTGTAAGGATCTCAAAAAAGCTGCTATAGTCTCAAAAAATACACGTAATTAATAAAAATAGGGTCATACCCTTTTAAAATTACCTTAAAACAATATACAGGCAAGCAAATTGTACCAACCTTTCGCAGTTATCAAACTGCTTTCTCAAGAGCTAGCCTAAATTCAGAGACAACATAGCAGCAACAACAAGATCACATTTAAATGACCCCCTTTCACTCTAATTGGCTAATTGCCATTCCACAAGGAAGTTGGTCTAAACAACATCCCTAATTAAAATTTCAAATTTTCACTCAATACTCACCTATTCTCTCCACCTATTTACTATATAAAAAAGCTTTTTGCCTTAATATAAACATTATAACTCTTGATTTTTATAAATCAGAAATAAACGATTTCACAAGTTGTCATCCATTGACCCCTTCCGTTACTACCTGGAAGTGCTTTTCATTTGAAATTTCACTCCAATTGCGATAACTTTATCCAAAGTGACTCAGGAAGTACACCAGACTCCATCTTCATACTCCCAAAATAACTCAGGAAGCACACCAGACTCCATCTTTGTACCCCCATCCTGCTTAACCAAGTTTACTTGGTGCAGGAGGTGTATGGAAGGTGTACTCAGTTAACTCAGGAAGTGTACCAGACTCCATCTTTGTACCCCCATCCTGCTTAACCAAGTTTACATATATGCTCCCATTTCTTTAACCAATCTCCTCTTGTATCTTTCGGACACTGGCCAATGACTACAACTGTTTACTTAAAACCGGATGTCTCTAGATTCCCTCACAGACCTCAAGTCACAGAACTCGCCCCACTGTACAGTTCATTTCATGTCTACTCTAGTTTTAATACTTAGAGGATCCACATCAATATGAAATAAAAACACTCATATTATGGATATATTACAGATATGTTTAATTGGCGAGGTCCACCAAAAACCGGAAGTGATCGAATATCGCGCCAAGCACACCATATCTAGATTACCAATAATTCTTGTCTCAAATATACCTTCTCCAATTTAGATAGGAATACACCCATATCACCTTGAGAACATTCAATAAGCAATCACATCCAGTATTGCATCCGACCTCACTCCCGAAAACCGGAAGTAGTCGGATGCTCCACAGAACACACTATCTGTATGCCGTCCATGTCACGGCAATAGCATCTCCAAGTGTAATGGCAGAAACACAAACATTTTGAATACATACAATACATGGGAACCGATGTGTCAGATCCAGCTGACCAGTAACCCCTCTAAAAGGCAGAAATGGTCAAATTGTTCCGACACATCAGATCAAGCCACTGACATCCGCTACTTCTCTATCTACAGACATACTATTTCTCACATAGCTATGAATATATATACAAAATCTTACTAAACAAACCCTCAAAAATAGAAATACTTCCTCTCATGTACCTAAATTGAAACCCTACATATACATATACTCTGTACCTTTCACCCTAACCATGTATCCCATCTATAAAATAAGTGTTGCGCTCATATATCTAATGTACTAATATCTCAAAATATAACTACTTATCCCCTCTAATTTTATGTATAGTATTAATATGGACAATGATATCATATATCTAAAACCCTCACTTATAAACTATTATCCATAAATGCATAATTGTGATTCTGTATCACAAAATGCTATGCTCAATCTAATAAATTTTATGAATCTCAAAATATATCTGTAAATCCCTTCTAAATTTATTCTAATGATAATATAAAAAGTGACGTATATACCTTATAAAAATACTTAAACCCTCATTTATTAATTTTTATCCATAGGTAGATCGATTTCAAGGGATAAAATAGTAGTCTATTTCCAATTCATCTCTATTGATTCGTTTAGCCCATCTGGCTAATCAACATAGAGATTTTATCTTTTCCACTAGTAGAGTTAATTTGTTCTATCGGTACCAAGGATAGGAATCTAGGATCACTATTATGTACTAGATTGAAATATTTGGATACACTATGGAATGGATAGCCCTTCAATATTTTCCTTCTGTGTTGACCCAGACACGTCCTTAAACATTGGGTTGTCCATCCCACATATTGGAGCTGGCACGGACATGTTAATAAGTAAATCACAAATTGTGAACCATAGTTCATGAGTGTCTTAATAGAAAATACCTCTCCTGTCACTGTGGACTCAAAACTTGTAACTTTGTTTTTGATATAAGAACAGGTTAAACAGCGGCTTATTAAACATTTGTAAGGCCCTGTAATTCTGCCATGTGTTTGGGCTCTATCTACTACAGCATTTATTCCTCTCTCTCTTCCTCTCTATTAAAAAAACTATTCAGATAGTTTAATAGAGGATTCATATTAAAAAACAAGAGTTTTTGAGGAAAAAGAAGGAAGAAATAGTAATAAAAAAATGACAAGAATATATAAAGGAGAGGAGTTTTTTTCCACATTTTATTACTAATTATAATGTATGTGGTAAAAATATAAGAGAAATTTTAGCGAACCCTCGGGATATATTTAGAGGTGATATCCTGTTGAAGAAAAATATACCACAGAGACGAAAAATAAAATTCAGGAGGTCCAAAACATTAAAAAATATCTTAGAACCAAGCAAACTAAGGCACATTAAAGAGAGAGAAATAAATGCTGTAGTAGATAATCAAGCCCAAACACATGAGTACAAAGATGGAGTCTGGTGTGCTTTCTGAGTCATTTTGGGAGTACAAAGATGGAGTCTGGTGTACTTCCTGAGTCACTTTGGATAAAGTTATCGCGATTCGAGTGAAATTTCAAATGAAAAGCACTTCCAGGTAGTAACGGAAGGGGTCAATGGATGACAACTTCTTGTGAAATCGTTTATTTCTGGTTTATAAAAATCAAGAGTTATAATGTTTATATTAAGGCAAAAAGCTTTTTTATATAGTTAATAGGTAGATAGAATAGGTGAGTATTGAGTGAAAATTGGAAATTTTAATTAGGGATGCTGTTTAAACCAACTTCCTAGTGGAATGGCAATTAGCCAATCAGAGTGAAAGGGAGGAATTTAAATGGGATCTTGTTGTTGCTGCTATGTTGTCTTTGAATTTAGGCTAGCTCTTGAGAAAGCAGTTTTATAACTGTGAAACTTTGGTACAATTTGCTTGCCTGTATATTGTTTTAAGGTAATTTTAAAAGGGTATGACCCTATTTCTACTAATTAAATGTATTTGTTGAGACTATAGCAGCTTTTTTGAGGTCCTTACAAGAATTTGTAATTTGAATGCTGAGATTATTGGATTGAAGTACCATCCCTATTCCAAGGACCTGAGCAGGGACAGGTTTAAAATTCCTTGCATGCCTGATTTGTTGTGACTGTACATAAGTCCATTCACAACCACCACTCTTGTGAGTATTATAATTATCATTTTAAGAAATAAGTGTCAATAATGATAATAGGCACTATTGGGCACCCTTTTCTTTCCTGTTTTTTGTATATGTTTTGCTTCCACCATTCATTCCAGGACTTGCATATCTAAAGAAAAAAATCCCACTGGTTATTATGGGATTACACACCTAGCAGTGATGCAAATAAAAATCCACAAAGCTACATAGGTAATTCACTCATAAAGAGCGAGAAACTGGACAAGAGCTTTTTTTTCTTTTGTCAAGTCAAAAATGAAAAAGCTCTTCACAGACAATAGAAAAATGTTGTTTTGTGCTCTGGTCTCTGTGTTTTAACTAATAACTTTTCAATTAATAAAATGCAGTGGATGTACACTTGCTCAGCTGGAAACAGCCAATAACATTTTATATACTTTACATATGCACATTATATATACACACACAGGTTTTTTTTTTTTTTTTTTTTTTTTTTTTTTTTTTTTTTTTTTTTTTTTTACAGTGAAATATTACTGCTCCTTTAAACCTTTGAGTGCCAGAGAAGTACGCAACCCATTGCTTTGCAATGCGTTACGTACCCTCTGGCACTCATAGGGTTAACAGTCACTTATTGGTAAAGGGGTTAGTATCCTTAAAGAGATCATGCATTTGAGGTAGACAGAGGTAGACAATATTGGCTCTTTAGATTTTGGAGACCATAACACCCATCATCCCAACTAGCTGCCAGCTGGAAAGCCAAAGGTTCACTCTTTCTGTCCACTGGTGTGGATCACCAGTGGCTCATTCATTCTGAAAAGCCACAGCCTGCAAACCTGCGCGGGGGCTTTGAGAACAGGTTTTAGCACCTTAGCGCTAAACTGTAGAATAGTGATGGGTAACCTGAGGCCTTTCGGAAGTGGAGGACTACAACTTCTATCATCCCCGATCAGCTGTTTGCTGGCTGGGGATGATGGGAGTTGTAGTCCTCAACAAATGGAGAGCATGTGTGCTCTCTTGGAAATTAAATTTATAATATAGCCAGGATGGTGGGACTGCACAGTATTAAATGCTTAACTTTTTAAGTGCCAGAGAGGTTTGCAAAGCATTGCTCCGAAATGCATTGCATATCCCTCTGACACTCAAAGGGTTAAGTGACAGAGGTGATATTCAAAGCATTTCTTCCCTCAAGAGGTTAATAAATGAACTCTGAAGTAAGTAATGATATGAATACCAGTTTGAAAAAAGAGCAGAGATGATGAAATTCAGTTTCAGATAAGAAACAGCTATTTGTAGAGCATTACCTGCTGCATTACACAAAAGGCAAGATATCTCCTTAGAGACAGACAAGAAATGGAATTCAGTAAGCCTGGAACGTCAAGGTTAACAGATAAACAGATTCCAGAATTTTAAATGGAAGTTTCCATTGTAGAAGGTCAATTAATTTTCAAGTGACTTGCAACACTTACAAGGTATACAGTGCTTTACTTTGGCTTCCTCATCTAATAAAGAATCCATTATTTTCAATGGGAGATTAGAAATGTACAGTTATAGATTTTTGCATTGCAGACTGACACTTTTACAAAGGAAATAAAAAACAAAACAAAACAAAAAAACAAAAAACAAAACAAACAAACTTTATAGCAGACTGAAATGAAACACCATAAGGAATCACCTGATTCTAAAATATTAGACATTTCTTTCTTATTGTTTTAACTGAAGTCCAAAATGTTAAACTTGAAAGCGCTAATGAAAAGAGGATTTTAGTGTACTTACTGTTAAATCCTTTTTTCTCAGTTGTCTAATGTAGAACACAGAAACCATGAACATATACTAAAGCTATCCACGAAGTTCCCGGGGAGGGAAAAAAAGAAAATACCCACTGTAGAACAGTATTTCACAGGATTAGCTGATAGAACATGAACCTCTAGTGACATTGAATACCTAACTTATACACTGAATGAGCCATCTCTGAAGTCGTTACGTTCATCGGTTGCAGAGGTATGTCCCAAACTGTACAGTCCCATAGAAGTGAATGGAGCAATGGCATCTATGCGGTAAAGCGCGTGGAACTCAATTTTTGGCAAAGTTGAAACAGTAAAATAAAAGTACACAAAACATCACTAGAACATGTTAGAAGACCCCAAAAAACCACTGAACCCAGTAGGAAAAGTGCCAAAACACCCCAAAGATGCAAAACCAGCATCTAAAGGGTTAAGTTACCACATAAATCTACTCCAAAACACCCAACAGACATACAGATAAACCCAATGAGTGCAGGAGTGTGCAATAGGAACTCCAAAGGAAAAAAAAAAAAACCCTTTGAGGAAGGGCACTGTGGGACATGTGGACCTGCAGCACTCAAAGGGTTGCTCACCTTTCCTGCAGATCTTCTGTCTTCAGACTACCATGTATTAAGAAGCCGCCTCGGTGGGCAACTCCTGAGGAAAGAACTTGTACCCAAGATTTTCCCCCCAGGGCTTAAGGTCCACAAAAAGCACCTGGTTACTGAGCTAGCCACATTTAAGGGCATTGTCAGTTATGATAATCCGTCTAACTGTTCTCTTGACTGTGTCTTCACCAAGGAACAAATCTTACTGGAGCTGGTTGGCTAGCTGCAGCCAAGAAGGAAAGGTAGGCTCCACCACCTGCATACAATCCTAGAATTGTTCCTGCCTAATTAAAGGGGATCGCCTACCCAAAGTTACCAGTAACCTATATTGGACGACAGAGAAAAAAGAATAGTGCCCAAATACCCTTTCATGAATCAGGTCACTGAAACTGAAAGTAGGCGTGGTAAAGTTGAGAAAAGAGGGAAATCTCCACCTCAGGGGTCTTAACTTTTTTGAAGAGCCCTGACCTCCAAGAGGAGTACATGTTACACCATGGTTCCTGTGTTCTGCATTAGACAACAATGAAAGTTCAGTTTATCTACATCTTTTCCCCAAGAAAATAATTATAATGAACATTTATTTTAATCCCCTCTCTGTATTTTATGAAAATGAACTGAAAAGTGTGTCTGTAATAGCAGGAGACATTACTATAGGCAACAGTGCAGCCCAGAAGTAAATCAACTGTAAGACCTACAGCTACTGCCAATTAATTTATTGTGAGAAATTTGCCATTTCCCTCGTATGCTTGGCCAGTCACATTTCTGCCACAATACTGGGGCTTAGGCCGAGTTTACGTGCTTCTATGTCTACCACTAAGACATGACTAGGGGGACTGAGTATGTTTTGATCCAGGAATACCATTGCAGCAGGATATAAGTATGCGTGGTTCTATGGATCACAGTACAGCAATAAAAGGATGCGGGTTAACAGTACAGTGGAACAGGGCTAGGGGGTGGGGTCAGCATGTGTGGCTCTATGGTCACCTGTGTGGAAGGACAAGAGAGAGAGTGTGTGTGTGTTTCTATCACTGCAGTGGGACAAAATTCGGAGGTCAGTTTGTGTGGTTTTATGATTATCAGTACAGTAGGACAAGGCTAGGGGTCGAAGCATGTGTGGTTCTATGGCCACCAGTTGGAAAAGGCTGTTACATCCATAGTGTGCAACAACTTTCTATCTTCCAGCACATACTGACAATGCTGTAAACTCACACTTCCTTTTATAAAGAATTGGCATGCTGTAGTATATGGGTGGAAACTCAGCATGTGGGAGGAAGCTACATTATTATTATTAATTTCAATAAGCTGAAGTGGGAAAAATGGCACTTTGTGTAAGAATTCCGGAGTTGGAAAGTGCTGTTTGTTGCACGTTTTTTTTTTAAGTAAAAGTTTTTGCCCATCCCAAGACACGGGACAGGCTTCTAAAAACAGAGACTGCCCTAGGAAAACTGGGATGTATGTGAGCTGTGTTGCCCTAGAATCTCTCTGAGCAGTATCAGGGACAGCTGAAGTGGGGAGGGGTGCCACACAGCCGGCTGGTGATTGGGAGGTCTGCCAGATTGGCTGCAAACTAAATGATAAACATATCAAATATGCTGCAAGAAACAAACAAAATACAGAACACAGATAATGATTTAGCGCCTACAAATGAAAAAGACAGCTAAGGAAGCCTTACTCAAAATAAACTACTGAACAGGGACTTTCTAACAAAACTATATTAACACATAGTATATGTCCTTATGCATTTATTTGCAAAACGTGACTAGTTATCAATGTGTCTTTATACATATGATATAAATGGATGGCTCGCAGTCGCTATTAACCCTTTGAATGTCAGAAAGGTGTCCAATGTGTTGCTTTGCAATTCACTAAGCACCCGATTGGCACTTAAATGGTAAATAGCTTTTTATTCCAACAATATGTGGCATGTACACATATATTCATTAAGCATATAATAAAAGTGGAGCAATTATGGGGCAAACCAACTAGGTGACAAATCACCCACATTCCCACTGACTGAAAAAGGACTTTTAACCTACTGAATGTTAGATCGGTATGCAGTGCACTGCTCTGCAATGTACTGGAAACCTCTGTAGTTTTTAATGGGTTCAAAATGTGCATTTAACCCTTTAAATGTTGAAGCAATGTGTTGGATACTCCTCTGCTTTGGGCACATAACACTTAGAGGCATATTTCAGCTACCATTACTGTGCAACTACCGCTCAGAGGCAGATGTCTGCTACCGTTGCTGTGTAACTACCGCTCAGAGGCAGATGTCTGCTACCGTTGCTGTGTAACTACCGCTCAGAGGCAGATGTCTGCTACCGTTGCTGTGTAACTACCTCTTAGAGGCGGATGTCTGCTACCATTACTGTGTAACTACCTCTTAGAAGCGGATGTCTGCTATCATTACTGTGTAGCTACTCTTACATGACCCTTATAAATAAATGATGAAGTCTCGCACTAAATAGCTAACCAGTTGCTTTTTTTTTTTTTTTGTTACACAGAGCTCTCTCTGTATGAAATTATGTCAGAACAAATCACTAAATTACCCTATCACTGGAAAAGAACACCGTTTTGTCTTACTAGCAGGTGTGTGGCACGGCTTTGCCAGTGCAGCAAACTATTTTTCTTTTTTTACCATTTGAGTTCCAGAGAAGTATCAAATGCATTTGGATACCACTGTGGCACTTGAAGGGTTAAATTGTATTAAAAGTCAAACCTCGTGCTGGGGAATCAGGATCTCATGACGGTAGTTGTAGTTCAATGTGCATTGTGACTACACCTACTTTGGAACATAATAGATCAAGGCAGTAGCTAAGTTTTAGTAGTGTTTAGAGACAATGAATATATATAAAGGTTGATAAATAGGCTCAGTTAGTGAAATAAAACATTATTGATTCATACAACAATTTGTGACAGCCCTGGTTCTCTCTTTGTCGTCTTTACATTTTTATCCCTAACTTCCATAAAATAGTTTCTAAGGGTGGTCTGCAAGAAAGAGGAGCATTTGCTTTTTCTGAAAGCCAAAATTGTTTGTGCTATTTGCAGTTGCTTACATTTTGTATGCAAGAAACACAACAATGCCTTTATGCTGAATAGAACATGCTCCTAAATTAATGGGAAAGTTAGCCAGATGTATGAAAATGTGTGCCAACTGCTTTGTGCAACTGTTAATCCACTCACAAAAAAGGTAGACAGTTTAGCCATGCCCACTTTTTAACCCTTTGAGTGCCAGAGGGGTCCGCAATGCATTGTGTACCCCTTTGGCACTCAAAGGGTTAAAGTGCATTTGCTGAAAAAGGTGCAAAGGTTTCCCAACTCATAAAAACATATGCAATTCAGTATCATTTTGGCACTAATGATTTTTCCATTGAAAGTACATTGTTAATAGCCATTGAGCACATTTCTTGCATTCCGCCCTAAAATGTCTGCTAAACATTTGATAAATATGTCTCAATGAGCAAATACAAATTCACATTGATTTAACTGGAAAAAAAAGCAGAAAAGGGCACTTCATGGGTTATGAACACTGAACACTATAATAACTTCTTTAGTAAGCTTCATAGTGGTATTCTCATTTTCAAGTGAATACTATACCAATGGGAAGTGGCAAAACACATGTGAGGGATGTGCTCTCTAGCCCAAAGCAGATGTCATCAAAATGGTATTTATCTGCTGAAGGTATCCCTGAGAAGAGAGAACACAGCCAGACAAAAATGGAAACCAAAAGACAAGTAACATGGAAGCCATATACAAATGATGGCGACAGAAATGTGAAAGGACAAAATTCATTGTGCCCCTGACTAAAAGGTCCGTGTGATCTAGAAACCTGGTGGTTTCATTGTATTTTTTATATTTTAGCTGTTAATTTGTTTTTAATTAAATATTATTTTCTACCATCTCCTGAAACCCATTCACCTGAGGCACTCGAATAGGGGAGGTTCACTCCCCCTGAAGATATACTAGTCAGTAGGTACTATGTAGTTACTGGCCATTGATACAAGTGAATTTGGTTGTTTCCTATTCCTGTTCACATAATTGGAATATAGGAAGATGCTTCTCCCAAAAGTTAATTTTTAGATAATTTGGAATTTTGTGACAGTTTCAGTTCAAGACGTTCTCCTGCCAGGTGATGCTATTTGTACATTCATCTATGGAAAGATTGTGTTTGCAACACTCATAGTTATAAAGGAATAACTGCAGTAACAAATGGCTACAAAACTCTCAAAAGATTGCTTTGTGCTGTAATAATTTTTTAAAAGAAACATCGCCAAGATTTGGGATCATCATTGAATTAATCAAGAGATAAAGCCATGCAACATATTTGGTTTTAAGGTTTAATGCCCCTTTAACTCAGTCTTTCATTTTGCTAATATCTTCATAAGTAAAGTCCTAATGTCACAAGTCACAAAAATGAAAATCAAGCCCAAGTGAGTAAACAGGGTACAGATAAAATACCTTTTCTGAAGTCTCTCTAGCTCTTCACTGAGGATGAAAGGATTCTTTGTTAAAAACGGCCCAAGTTGACAGTCTTCTAGCCCCACATCTTTCAGGAAAAGGAGGATTTTGCGGACATCTTTTTCAAAATCTAACCTCAGCAGAAAATTTGCCACGTTGGGACGCTTCTCTATCTTTGACAAATCGACACCTGTTGCAACATATCAAACTTGACATTTACATAGAGTATACCAGAAGTGTTGAGATGTTCAAATGCTTTTAACTTTTGAATAGATTGAAGAATAAAATGAAGTATAATCCTACACAGATGAAATAGGATGACTCCTGGGTGCCCAGGTAAACACTTGCAGGATGATGAAGGCTAAGCACTTTGCAAATTAAATGAATTTAAATTTTCATATAGTGATTATGTGCACAAAAGCAAAGACAAACATTTTTAACATAGAGCTTGGTCTTTAGTGCACAGTTTGCTTGATTAAACATAATAGTACTTAAAAATGGTTGAAATTATAAGGCAAATAAATTAAGTTAAAGCTGATGTCATAGTACTCATTCAACCAATCAGAAGTATGAATAAGATGGTATGTACTACTTCCCTGTGATGTGGGGCTCAGTAACATGGGTGACATTAATACAGCAATGCTGCATTGGCTCTCTTTTCCATGGTAGAAGGTAACATGATGGACTATGCTGCCTTTCACAAAGGCAACTATTGCCTCATGTACCAAAGTCCAACAAGCTGCAAATTTACAAAGTTCCCTCTGGGACACGGTAAGCAAGGTCTGCGTTATGGTCTATGACAGTGGTTCTCAACTTTTTTTTTTTTTTTTTTGCGCTCAAGGCACCCCTAACATGTATTCTGGAACTTTTAGGGCACCCCTAAAGATGATCATGTCTTTTGACAATAGCTTAATGAACAGGAAAATGCACAAATATATCATTATTCTTAGGCATCACAATCAGAATGATAAAAGCAAACATAAATCAAACTCAACATTGAAACTTGAAATGGGCCACCCTAAGTGGGTGTCTACGGCACACCAAAGTGCCCTGGCTGTGAACCACTGGTTATGAGATCACAGGTAGACCTACACATGAATTGTGTTGAAAGGTGAGATCTTATAGCAAACTCCAATGATGAATGGCCAACCCACAGTAATACAGCCAATAGTATTGACTCGCACGCATGTGGGCACTGACATCAGACACTCCTCTCCTGAATTCCATCTGGTGATGGAACAAAGGAGGAAAGTGAAGATACACAAGCAACAGAACTGTCAATAAATATTAAATAAAAAACAAAGAACAGGGGGTGAGGAAGTTAGTGGAGTTAAAAATTCCCCAAACTTTAAAACTAATGTCTATACACTTGATCGCCTGCATCAGAAAGGTAAAACTGACCATATCAGATTTTTTGAAATCATTAGAAATGTTGTATTGGTTAGTAACAGAGACTGCAGGTCTAAATGAATACGTATATACAACACTGCAAGAGCAGATGTGTCTCAGAGCGGTACTGATTTATATCCAATCAGTACGCACTGAGCACAAAGTAGACCAGTTCAGTCTCAATATTGAGCCCAAGTATATAACACCAATTGTGAAATTAGTACTTAACTTTAAGTTAAGCCGCATTGGAGGGGTTAACAGAGTTGCAAATGAATGAATCTTAGGCTAGAAATTTAAACAAGACTGAGGCTATTGGAAGCTAAAATTGTGATCAGAATAAGAGTAGAATTTATGAAAATCGATCAGATAGGAACTAATTTATTTTAGCCACACTCCTCTTCTGTCTATCCAATTTTTAGTACGATCTAGGGCTGTTCAGGTTTAAAGTAGTGCTCTCTACTTTTGAGAACTCCAGTACTGATCGCTCCTTTTCTTCCTTTACTTTATAGAATATTTGCAAAGTGTTGTACCAGTTAGAAGCATATGATACTAGGAGAAATACTGGTGTAAATACAATTAGGAAGACTGAGCGCTACTTGTTAAACAATACTGGTAACATTAACTCCTGCGATATAGATTGGTGGAAACAGTAATCAGCCTTACGTAGGAATCAATACATTTGCATCACCCCTTATTTGCTGTTTTTAGTAAGCCAGCAGAGAGAGCATTCAATCACACCGCAGGGCTAGCGGGTGATCGGCTCTTTAATCCAGCTGGTGGGTTTCATTCACGCTGCTGAAAATAAATACAGCGAACTACTGGATGTTTTAATACCAAACAATAAAACTTAAGTGCTAATTTCATGATCAGTGTTATATACTTGGGCTCAATATTGAGACTAAATTGGTCTACTTTGTGCTCAGTGGGTAGCGACTGTATATAAATCAATACCGCTCTGAGACACATCTGCTCTTGTAGTGTTGAATATACATGTATCAGATATTTGCCTTCTATTACACAATTAAAGGGATAGTATAGTCCCATAAAAAGTATGTCCTAAATCGTAGCTGCAGTAAAAAAAAAACATTCAATGTGCTTACTCCTTTCTCTCAAGCCATAACGGCTAAGAAAATAAACATAAGAAAATAAAGACCTCCGCTCCCTCCCCCTTCTCATGTGCCCACTGTACAGCGGACATCATGAAATCCTGCATCCGGGACCAGACGACGGCTCTTCAGGAGCGCTGTCATCTAGATGTCTAAGTAGAATTACTTCATCGGAATGGTCCACAACGTGTGCTTGCAAGTCAGGCACACGTAGACCATACCGATGAAGTAATTATACCTAGATATCTAGAGGACAGAGCTTTACAGCTCGTCAGGAAAAAGGGGAACTGAGGACTTTCTTTTCTTATTTCTCTCAAGCCATAACGGCTTGAGAGAAAGGAGTAAGCACATTGAATGTTTTTTTACTGCAGCTATGATTTAGGACATACCGCCAAGAATGGGCAAATGTCTCCCCTTTGAAGAAAAAGAAATTCAGGTGTTTGGAATCTGCAGAACAGGCACCGCAACAACCCGCAGCTGCCTGGACATGAGCTGCAGATCTCCAACCTACATCGCTAAATTCTACAGCCAGGTCTTGACCTGGTTCATACACTGAGAGCCCAGAGGGGGACTCCAATTGCATTATCTATCTTTCCCAATTTTGAGGCAATGGTTTTAGTTCATATGGAAGTCTAAATGGATTGTACTGTTAAGTAATTCAGGTTAACTAATTTCACAGATATGGGACCCTTTTATAAGCTTCTGTGAAGAGCTCGTCAATCTATCTGTTGTGGGAAGATGCCTGTCCTTTCTAATCTTGAAAACCCCAATATTTAGATTCCTCTAGGAATTTACACCAAACATAGTTATTCTTCCTCAAAACGTCTACAGTTCTTCCATATGACTTAGAGGGAAGGTAAACACTCTATTTAATACAACTTACGTAGTCAGATATCTTTCATTGTAGAAGTAATCTTTTTGTTTTTTATTTTGCTTCTTGCATAAGAGATACGTTATTTTTTTGAAAAGAGAGAAAAAGCTGAAAGTTAATCTATTAACTATGCTTCTGGTATTTCCTTTTAATACGTAAAGTATTACATATTGTTAACCCAAAGGTACAATCGTGCATTTGATTCCCTATAATAGTTTGACATACTTGAATACTATAGATATGCATATCATAGTAGATATTATTTTGGATTCTTCATAGAATACATTTGGGTGTTGATGTTCCTAAATAATATTTTGTTGTTGTGTCACTACTTGTACATGGCCTATTCTCTAAGAGTACGCACTTTCATTAGGGATCCTGCTATCATTACCCTGAAGTACACCTTTTATACATTATGTTTGCACAATTAGCTTCTTATGTCAACATAATTATATTGATAATTTTTACACTAAAGTATTATATTATTAATAAGATGGGGTATCAAGGGGAGCAGACGTTTATGGCACCTACATTGAAATGACCTGAATAGATGACAATATATAAAGCCCTGGGTAGGGAGGAAAGAGGGCATAGGCTACAGTAGAAACAGATAAAAGTTGACTGACGTTTAACTTCTTCTAGGGTTTACTAACCTAACTGATCTCTTTTTTTTTTTTTTTTTTTTTTTTTTTTATTTCTTGGATTTTACTGAAATCCACTATTGTGAGTTGAATTACTCTCTCTACTTTGTCAGGAGTTGCACTGGGAATTCGACATATACCATTGGTTTATTGACAGAGTGCACCCCGGAACCTCACGAGATATCAGACCGGCTCTATGCGGACCCGGTCTCACTTCTCGTGATGTTCTTCTTAAACAGTGGCAGATTGCATAGTGGTACATGTTTTGTTGTCTAAACTCCGTAAATTTGATACAAGGCTGATTACGCTTTCGTGTATTGTGGATAAGTCCATCATCTGGAAGCTGTCCATCTATATTATATCTGCAAATTACATTCTTAATAATAAGATGAGGTAACATGTAGGAGCAAACATTTTAGACACTTTTGTTAAACTTGCCTATATTGCTGACATTATACAAGTCCCGAGAAATGGGACGGTTGGTGATAGATGACTGGGGGAACGAAAACATTGAGTGACTGTTGACTTCTGGGGTTTACAGATATAAATGTTTTCTCTTTTATTTCTCGATGATAGTGGAATCTAATGAATGACTAAATTTGCTTTTATATATATACTCTATTTGGAGTTGCGTTTGAACGTTGATGTGAACCGATAAGTCATAAACAACTGCATCTCGGCTTAATGAGGTCCCGGCCTCGCATGCCGTGATGTTCTGATTTAGTAGTTGCAGCTAACAAGATAGTGCATGTTTTACTATTTCTGTACAGTTAATCTGTTGTAAGATGTACTAAGAATGCTTCCTTATACTTTGGATAGCTTTATTGCGCTGGTGGGCATCAATTTGTCTATCAAGTGAAAGAGGTTCATTTATACTACTAAGCCAAATAAAATTTTCTAGGGGCTCGATTTAAAGGCAGCCGTTAACCAAAAAAAACACTAACGGGTGCGTTAAGTGTCATGTTGCAATTCAAAGATCCGTCTAAACAACAGCTAACGGCAGTTGCACAATTCCTACGGCCGCTACACTTACGTGCATTCAGACGCATGGAACAACATGGAACAACATACCCCAGAGCTATTCAAAGGCTTGCGGTACTGATAACGGCTGAAAAAAAGACACACCTAACGGCTAAAAGTTAAGACCCACTTCTCACACACGTTAGACACTTAACGGCCAAAACTAAACACCCGTTACAGAGGAAAACACACAAAAGGCTTACCGCACAACCATGTAAATGGGAAAATTAACCCGTGCAATGCCAAAACAACACAAAAACATGCACACACAACACAAATCACTACACACAAAACAACAACCAACACCACAGGAACAATGACACACAAAAAAACAACAACACAACATGGCACGGAACAATGGGGGTCATCACACAAAGCGGACCCTGCAAATACAAGCTCACCTGGGCAACATCAACACGCGACCTGCACCCCACAACTGCACGCCCGCAAATGGCACACACAGAACAAGCACAACACACCACATCTTATAACACACACACACACACCTGCAAACACTTACCTGGACACAAACAACTCTCCATTGGTCAGCACTCACCTCATCACCACACCTACACAACGCCCTAGCAAGTACTTAAAGGGACAACTCAACACACTCACTTGTGGCTTGTTTTCCACTCAGGGAGGGAGAGAGAGAGAGAGAGAGAGAGCGCGCTAGAGAGAGAGAGCTAGAGAGAGAGAGGTAGAGAGAGAGAGAGAGACAGATAGAGCAAACAGTATGTTGGGTTACATATTGTTGCGAAGACTGCGGAGAAGGCGTGCAAGGGAGAGAGCTAGGGAACATCAGCAAACCCCAAGCACGCCTCATCAACAGCCTCCACCTGTTGCAAGTGAGGAGGCTCTGGCTCAGCAGCCACACAGGAGTCCATCCCCACCTGGAGGGCACAGGATGTATAGACGACCACCAAGGCCCAGGGTATACCGCCCAAGGGTCACACTCTTTGGAATGGCTGATGACGAGGTCATTGATCGCTACAGGTTGAGGCCTGACAGCATCATTGCCTTGTATGAGGTCATCAAGGAGCAGGTGGATCCCATCTACATCCACAACCATGCCCTAACTGGCCTGCAGAAACTACTCTGTGCCATACACTTCATGGCAAGCGGGGCCTTCCAGTCCACTGAGGGTTACGCATCTGGCATGTCCCAGGCCACATTCTCCAGAGTGCTGGCCCAGGTCCTGCCAGCCCTCAAAATCAAGGCCAGTACCCATATACATTTTCCCACCACCGACATGGACTGGATACACGTCAAGCAGGCCTTTTACGCAAAGGGAGGCATGCCCAGGGTCATGGGTGCTATAGATTGCACCCATGTCCGGATTAAGGCCCCAGCACGTGACGCACAGATATTCATCAACAGGAAGAACTTCCACTCCATCAACGTGCAGATGGTGTGTGACAGCAACATGAGGATCATGAATGTCTGTGCAAAATATCCTGGCAGCACACATGATGCATACATTCTACAAAACTCCTCAGTCCACAGAGATTTTGAGAATGGAACCTTTACAGGGGGATGGCTACTGGGTGAGTTCACAAAACAAAATCACACCACATACACAGGCGTACACACCACTCAGCTCAGCATGCACCTGACCCACACCTACTACGTCCACCACACAAAACATCATTCACACAACATGTGCTCCCTGTTTCACCATGTCACTCACATTACACAGGTGATGCTGGCTATGGATGCAAGTCCTGGCTACTGACCCCTCTGGCCAATCCCCAAACACATGCCCAGGAAAGCTACAACCAGGCTCATGCCAGAACCAGGAATGCTATTGAGCGGACATTTGGGCTCCTCAAGTCAAGATTCCGATGTCTGGACCACTCTGGGGGAGCACTGCAGTATGCACCGGCTAAGGTGTGTGACATCATTGTGGCGTGCGCAATACTGCACAATATCGCAGTGGACACCAGGCTGCTGGAGCACATCCCGGACCCCCCCATACAGGAAGTGCCCATGGACATCGGGCATGTGGAGGAGACCATGAGAGGGGCACAGATCAGAGACAGGCTCATCACGGAATACTTCACCTGTGAGTATAACACAGGCATGCAAACAATCCATGCAAGTCCCCCAGCAGTCCTGTGACACTAACCACACTGCACATTTTGTTCTGTCTCACCCCACAGGAACAGTGACACAGCACTGCACTGGCAGTGGACGTGGAAAATTGTGTGTGTGGACTCAGCAACCATCCTCCATTCCACTCTCCACGTTGACATACAGACCCCAAGGATATCACGCACACCCTCAGGAGAAACAAGGTACAACATATTACCCATGTTCATCACCTTACACGGCTTGATTGACAGCAACTAACTGGATATGCCATGATTAGAGCCTGAACAACCATGCTAGCCCAGTAGTGAAAGAGTATTATCTAATGATTTGCATGAGAAGGGACATCAGACTCAATATGGGACCTGTACTGTGCTACAGCTGAGAAGAGCAGCACAGGGGTGGATGTACAGTGGTATGGGCACACAATGTAGAGGTCATGAGACGTAGATCAGATTACCACGGACTCCATGCAGACCTGTGAGTGTGCAGACGTATGTGCCCCTGACATGAATACACACATCAACAAATGTGTCCTAACAGTTCCATGGAACAAATGACATTGGGCTGCCACTGCCACTTTCACAGTGGCAGCACAATGTCATTACTTCCATGGAGCTCTCAGAACACTTGTTAATGTGTGTATACATGTCAGGGGCACATATCCCTAGGACTGATGCACATGTCCTTAGTTCCCCACAGAATTGGTTACAGATGAGTACACAACACATTGTCAAGCAATGGTTTGTGCACTCACCTGTAACTGTGAAAACTGAGGGGATGAAAAAGACTAAATTGTTGTTGCTTGATGATCAGTTCAGGTCTACTGCTCCAAATCCTGTCCTCTTGTCCCGCAGGCATCCGTAACATGATCCATCCTTGAACTGAAGATCTTCCATGTGACTGGATTGATGTCTTGACAACACCTTCATGAAGATCACCCCTTGCTGTTTATGGTGATGTTGTTGGTGATGCAAAGTTTGACCTGAGGTTCACACAAACCTCTACTGGAACATTCTCATAGAGACACAGAAAACACTAATTCTTGAGTGTTGTAACCTGTACAGTCAGGATGCTCAGCTACAGAGTTGTCAAACCTCATGGACAACACATGAGCAGGGCAGCAGTGTTACTGAAGTATTACAATTTAGTTTCAAAGTACATTTAGTGTTCTCATACAGGTGTTCAATGCATATAGGCAATACACACACAAAACACATGTACATTCTAATGTACTTTGAGACACAATAAAGATGAACCATCACCATTCTATCTGTGTCTGTAGGAGGATATATTTGAGAACACATATGTCAATGTGTTACCACACCCAGGGTAGAGTATGCCCCATACATGGAAAGGCAACACCCACATCACAGGAGTCCACCACTTGTTTGCCAGTGACTGGACTCTGTGATGTATCAATGCAAACAGATGATGGTGGCAGTGATGCACCAATGTGTTGTGGGAGTGATGAAGAGGTGATACAGGGGACATACTTCCACAGTGAATACCTGTCCACAGTATCTGTATTGCTCAGTATAATCCATGTTCGGAGATTTTGCTCCACTTTGACATATCTCAGTACATGGGCTAACGAACAACCAGACTAAGTGGACATGTGTTATCACTGGTGAAGTCTGTTACACCCTTAGGGAAACAGCAACTCAACTTACAGGAGACCCCAATGCTCAGCCCAGGATATCAATGTGTGTGCTACACGTTGAAATCCTAGGTTAAAAACATTGGCTTCTTCAGTAAGTCAGTTGCACAATGAGTGTGTGAATCCAAGACAACATGGATACATGTCCCATTTATCTATCCTGCTTATAATGTCCCTGCTAAATCACAGAGCTGTTTGTCTGGTTATCCCATTAACCCACTGAGTGCAAGAGTGGTCCCCAACGCATTTCTTGACAATGCGTTGTCTACCACTCTGGCACTCAAAGGGTTAAACACAGCACATGATGTAGACAAATGTTCAGTGTTGTACAATTTGTTGTGCTAAGGGGTATGTTTTGTTGTTCAAATTCAACACACAACACCGCCATATAACACAGTGGTGTAATATGGCTCCAGGGATGTATTACAAGTTGAATTTGTACAACGGTGTGTGTGTGAACCCATGTTGTAGCATCCCACTAACATTTCACATAGGCAGAGGTTGTGTTCACTGCATTGTATGGCAATGCATTGGAGACAACCCTGCCACCCAATCCATAACTGAAGACACAACAGATCAGACTGGAATTAAAAAAAAAATGTTTTCTTTATTGAGGGGAAACTTAACAGGTTGGGCCTTTCATTTTTTCTTCTTTGGGTGGGGGGCCTTAGCCTGGGTGCCAGAGGTGGATGCCCTTGTGGATCTCCTGGTAACCCTCTGCCCCCTAGGTGTTGCTTCAGGGGTAACACTAGAGGGGGTGGTGGTTGCAGTAGACCCCTCAGTGGAACGCAAGTTCTCCCTCTCCATCCTCAGGTTCTCCCTGCGGTTTATCTCCCTCAGCTCCACAAGGACCTGTGTTAACATGTCCATCACACCAGTCCTGAGCTGCTGGAGTAGTGTATTCCCCCTGGACACCTCCGACTCCAAACCTTGGATCCTGCTCTCCAATTGGACAATGTTCCTCCTGGATTGCCTCCTGCTCCTGGTGATATTGCTGTCAGTACTCCTGCTCGACCGGAGTAGTCTCCTCTGAAGGGCCATACACTCCGCCTCCATCCCTGTGAGGCGTGCGGTGCTGGAGGTGGATGTGCCCGGTGTCCCTGGTGCTGCTGTTTCTTCCTCTGCTGCTGAGGGTGCTGTTTCTTCCTCTGCTGCTGAGGGTGCTGTTTCTTCCTCTGCTGCTGAGGGTGCTGTTTCTTCCTCTGCTGCTGAGGGTGCTGTTTCCTCCTCTGCTGGAGGTGCTGTTTCCTCCTCTGCTGGAGGTGCTGTTTCCTCCTCTGCTGGAGGTGCTGTTTCCTCTGCTGCTGGAGGTGCTGTTTCCTCTGCTGCTGGAGGTGCTGTTTCCTCTGCTGCTGGAGGTGCTGTATCCTCTGCTGCTGCTGAGGGTGCTGTGGCTGCTGTTGGAGTGGCTGGTGCAGATGATGGGCATATGCCCACCACATCAAGTGATGCAGAGCTGCCCAGAGATGTGTGTGCTGGTGGAGGTGTGAATATGTCCCTGGGTAGGGGGCGCTGGGGCTCACCAATCAGGCCCAGGTGTGTGTAGTCCAGTGGCCAAGGGTCATATGGTGGCCACTGATAGGTGGTGGGACCCCACCTTGGATCATACCTTGGGGCATGCTGTGGAGCCATCCAGGAGGGTGGGTTGATCTGGGAGGCATATGGCCCATATTGGGTGTTGGCCACTGTCCCTGGCAGCCATTGCCTCCCTGGCGGTGGTGTTGCTGCTGATGGACGGTAGTAGCTGGTGGAGGTGGATGGATGTGTCCACCTCTCCTCCTGTGGCATCCAGCCACTGTACTGGGGAGGTGCAGCTGGAAAGGGTGGTGCAGCCTGTGGTGGTGCAGCTGGAAGGGGTGGTGCAGCCTGTGGTGGTGCAGCTGGAAGGGGTGGTGCAGCCTGTGGTGGTGCAGCTGGAAGGGGTGGTGCAGCCTGTGGTGGTGCAGCTGGAAGGGGTGGTGCAGCCTGTGGTGGTGCAGCTGGAAGGGGTGGTGCAGCCTGTGGTGGTGCAGCTGGAAGGGGTGGTGCAGCCTGTGTTGGAGGGGATGGTGATGGTGGGTAAGGTGACCACCGGCTGGTCCCCTCCTCTGTGTCCTCCTCACTGGGGGGTGACATAGCCTCCTCCACTGTCTCCTGCTGGGCTTGACGGCCGTAAGCTGTGTGGAGGAAGAAGATGTTGTGATTAGTGACCTTTGCCATATGTTTGTGGAGACAATTCTACTTTGATATGTGTTGAAGAAAAATATATGTGTTTGTGTTAATCCCCCTGGGTAAACAAGGGTACTCCCACTGCTGAAAGGTGTTTGAGTTATTATGGGTGAAGGTTTCATTTTGAGGTGCAATATCACAGTGGCCAGAAATAGTACAGTGGGGCTGTTGCTACACCCTCCCATGTAGATATCTGGTCCCTGTACCAGAGCTGTCCATATGATTGTGTAGTAACAGCACCACTGTACAATATCAGGCCACTAGGATATTGCCCCTGACATATCCATGTCTGAGCTGTGATACCTTTTGCATCAACACACCTTTCAGCAGTACGAATACCATTGTTTAACTCGGGGGGGGGGGGGAGATCCAACAACATATATTTGTCTTCACAACTTGTAGGGATGGCTATCCCTCCAGGGGGGTGGCAAAGGTTAAGTCCACCTTGATGTCAGATTGTAGACATTGTGGGAACAGATGTTGTTCTCTGTTAGTCCTATCCTTCCTACCCTCATGGTTGTTCAGATAATGCTCTATGTGACGGATGTAGATTTCAGTCATTTGTCTACACGAGGGATTTTCAGCAGAGACAAAATCAACCCATTTAGAGAACAATACTTAATTGGAATGGTGTACAGGGTGTGCATGATTTACAAGCACACTCTGTGGACCATTCCAAAGAGGTATTTCTCTCTATATGTTGTGACTTTGGCTCTGCTGAAGAGCCTCCGTGTGGTCAAATGATGGATATCTTCACCTGTCACATGGAGCAATATCTGTATAACCATGAGTGTTGGAGGGATGGGACTTAGATCAAGACACATCTGTTAACGATGGCAATGATATGACATCATGATGACATTACCCATTGCTATCCCATTACAGTGACACACAAGTAGAAATGGTCATATATGTATGTGGATATGTACCCTTCATATGGATGGAGTAATATCCTTCCAAGATGTGATGCCAGAGAGCATTTCATTAGGTGTGATTGCCTTACTGGCTATATATGTGCACCCATCCAACAAGACATTGTATTGATATGATGGATATGAACATACCTCGTATATCCCATCTACGTAGGGTGTGATATACTATGTATGTGTATTTGGATGGTAGCAATGTAGGTTGATATGTGATGGGTGCACATATCTGGCCAGTAAGGCAATCACATCCAGTGAAGTGATCTCTGTGTTCACATCATGTTGGAACATATTTAGTAACATTTGAATCCTAAGGGCAACAATCCAGCCAGTAGTGAGGGATATCTTTGATTGAGGCCTGTTTTTTTGTCTGTGTATGAGCTCATCCATCCTTCTGTGTGAGGCAACCGTACTCAGTCCTAGATATCCATCAGTCATGGCCTGTTGGTGACCAAGGTACAATGTTTGCTATTTGTTTCCCATATGTATCCTGCATAGAGATGCTGGTGTACCATCGATCCATGGCATCAGCACCCCTGTGGATCCATGTGGGAATCAGATATGGGATATGTCATTTCAAGTCAGAGAAATGATTGCAGCCACAACACCAATGCCTACTTTTTCCTGCTTGAATTCTGTAAAATAGTTTTCGGCCTGTGTGTTGCACCTACAAGCATTTATTCTGTGTGACACTGTGATGTGTGATCTGATGCCCCCTTTTGTGATTCAGTAAGCGGTGATGTTGAACCGATGACATGAACATGATGGTGACTTCTCCAGTGATCTCCTTTCCCCATTTCCAGTGTTTTCCATGGAGTCTGTACAATGGGACCCTATGAACTTGATTCTTGTTTTGGCATATTCTCCATGGACTAACACTGGTACTGGTGAAGTGAGGGTGTGTGAGGGTTACTTTGTGTCCACCATGTGTTTGTCACCGCTTAGTGAATGTCCCCTGTGTAGCATGTGATCGTTGGCCTATTGACTTGTTTGTTGTCAGGTTAACCCCTTGAGTCCCAGAGGGGTTGCCAATGCATTGTTGATCGATGCATTGATGATCCCTCTAGCACTCACGGGGTTAGGGTGGGGGTGGGGACATGGGTGACATTGTGTGTGAACAGTGATGATCTATTACAGTCGACAATTTGAAAATGAAGGTTTGTGTATTGTGTGTAATGAGCACAGCGACAGGAGGGTTGAAGTAGGACTTTGACAGGTTTGTCCCAAGTTGGACGTTGCCATTTGTCCAGGTGTTGTGTCCTTTTTTTAACCCTCATGGTGCTGTGTTGGTGCAGTTGTATGGCTGAGTGATGGCCATGTGTTGAGGTGTGAGTGTGTGTGCAGCTGGTGTTGGTTGCTGTAGTGTGTTGTTCTGTAGTGTTGCACTTACCGGTAGTGTGGAGGCTCCTCTCATCCCCAGTGTCAGTTCCTCCCACGACCCCCTCGATCATGGTCGGGGACATGTTCTGCCGCACCATCTCCTCCCAGCCGCAGAATGTGATGGGCACAGATGGGCCACCTCCGGTGCCTCGGGCTTGCTTGGCCATGTCAGACATCTTGTTCTTGACCACCCTCCGGTAGTCGCCCCATCTCTTCTTCACAGACTCCACGTCCCGCCTGCATGTTGCCACCGCGTTCACCCGGCTGCAGATCTGGTTCCAGGCTGCCTTCCTCCGCGCTGCCAGGCCAGGGACCTTTGCCGTCGGGTGGAGAACACTCTGCCTCTCCAGGACAGCTTCCACAAGAGCCGTGTTCTCCTCCTCACTATATCTGGGATCCCTGATCCTGCCCTCATCAGCTCCGGCATGGGAGGATTCAGAGCCGGAGTGCCCTGCCTGGTCTGACCCTGCCTGTGTGGGGTGCTCCCCAGGAACTACCCCTCGTCCCACTGCAGGTTCTGTCCCTGTCCTGCGTGTTCCTGCTCTGGTGGGCCTGGTCCCCCTCCGCCCTGCGGATCTCCCTCTCCCACCCCTGCTCTGCTGAGGGATCCCCTCCTGACCTTCCTCCTCCTCCACTACTCTCCCCATCCCTCTCTCCTGTCCTCCTCTCCTTGACATCACTCACCCAGTCACACCCAGGCACTCCCACAGGCCCTCACAGACACACTCGATCCAGTCACTCTCTGTCACACACTTTCACTCCCAGATTCACACTGTCAAAATAAAAAGTAATATGTGTAAGGTGTTATGAAATAAAAGGACTATGTGTATGTATGTGTATGTGTTTGTGTTTGTATGTGTGTATGTAATATGTGCAAAAGTGTGATATGTGTATATATAGTGCACCTCTCTCCTCTCTCCAAACTGCAAAACTCCTCTACCTCCAATGAACGCGCCTCTCTCCCTCTCTCTAATGACTATCCTCCGCTCCTGGGTCCTGATATCTGGCTCTGAAGAACTCGATAACAGACAGTGTGTGGCGGTTATTTTTGGGTATATATAGGTGTATTTGAAGTTATTTGATACATTGGGCCTTTGGGATTGGATGTGTGTTTGAATTTGTTTTGGCATCAATCATGGTTGCTTGACAACGGCAGCCGTTATGTTACATGTTGTTTGGAGCTCAGTTATCGTGTGATTTGTCCGCCCGTTGTGCATTAACATGAGCGACAACGGGTTTTGTGTTACGTGTTTTTTGTGTGCCTACGCTCGATAGCTATTCTCGTAGAGTAGCTATTGAATCTGCCGTAACTCCTGTATTATTTGCGAGCGATGTGCCTTTTTCACTTAGCGGCTGGTTTAACGGTTGGCTTTAAATCGAGCCCTAGGTATGCAATCTAATTGGACACTTAAATATTGTTCTTCACACCTTTCTTGTATTGCATATATCGAAAACTACAGGTTTTACCAATTAATTTAGCTCCACACTGAGGAAGTGGTCCCCTGCTCGTCTCATTCTCATACTTTATAAGTATTTTAATAGATCCTAACAAATACTCCTCATTCATTATAGACCAGACATACTGTACAATTTCTAGCCCATGGGAGCATATTGTTTGGAGGTCCTTTGTCTGCATTATTATTCAAATTGACAAATGACTCCTTCTACATCACATCAATATTCATATATCTACAATATACAGTACATTCACCTCTTACATTAAAGCTCTTATGATCTCCTTTTGAGCTCTTGGATGATATCCCCATGGAAAATATGCGTAATGGCCTGCCCCAAGGCCTGTTGGCACTCTCTGTGTTTTTCTTTTAATCTCAAATGATGTTTACATTTGATGCGAATACCACAACATCAATCTTAAATAGTCACGTGATGCACGGTATGTTCTGTTTTTTTTCTACCCTTACTCTCTCTCTCTTTTTTTTTTTTTTTCGAGAGTGGTCAGTGCACACCAGTTTCCACCTTGAATACTTATAGCACATATTAAGATAGTTACGCTGAACACGGAGGGGGGGGGGGATTGAATTCACCTGAGAAAAGAGCCACTGCTCTGCGCGACCTGGACAGGATGTCAGCTGACATTGTATTGTTTCAGGAAACTCACTTTTCTGCGCAAGCTTCTCCTAAATTCACCACTGCCTACTTCGCTTCGGCACAAGAAAAAAAAAAAAAAAAAGTGTATTCACCTTATTTAGAGCCTCCATTCCTTGGATATTATTGGAAGAAATTGCAGATCCATATGGCCGATTCTTGTTTTTAAAAGGCCTTTTATACAATACACAGATTGCTATCCTTAACGTATATGCTCCTAATAACAATCAAGTGTCTTACTTAAGGAAACTCCTGTTAATGCTAGATAAGGATTGTGATCGCAGAGTAATCACATGGGGGTGGGGGATTTTAATATTGCTCTAGATCCAGAAATTGACTGTTCTTCCCACAAATCTCCGGTTAGATTGATCCACCTTAAGGGTCTGCGCAAAGATTTGGCAGAAAGACATCTTGTAGATGCTTGGCACTCTCTCAATCTGAATGTAAAAGATTATACACACTACTCCTTCCCACACGATTCCTATAGTAGGATCAATTACATCTTCTTGTCCCTATGTTTTTTCCACTCCCTGAAATCTGTCAAAATTGATACAACTGTATGGACTGATCATTCTCCAGTGTCGGTTGCTCTCTCTTTTTCGGAAGCACTTCATATACACCATTCATGATACACAAGATGTTTCTAATATTCAGGCGAATATTGAGGAATACCAGAGATGACATTCAAGCTCCGATGATGTGGGAAGCTCACAAATGTGTAGTCCGTGTTTTTTTTTTTTTTTTTTTATTAAGCTGGGCTCTTATAAAAACAAAATAAGAAGAGGTCTTGTTGACTTCCTTCTTAATAAAGTTAAGTCATTTGAAACTCGTCACAAAAACTCTTTGGCCCAGTCTGATAAGGATGCACTATATTTAGCGAGAAAGGAACTATCTGATCTTCTTCGTCAAAATACGTTTAAATCATTTATGTGGCAAAAATACAGCCGTTATATTTCAGGGGATACATGCGGTAAGACCATATCGCACCTAATGCAAATTCAAAGGAGACATATAGCAGTTGCTAAACTACGTATCTCAGATGGAAAATTAGTCACCTCCTATTCGAGGCCTTTCAGAAATATTACGAATCTCTTTATAACTTAAGAAATCCATCTCACTCGCAATCTGAGACACATTCTGAATCCCTTAGATCATTTTTAATCAAAGTTGGAGTGGGGAAACTATCATGAGAGATGTCGCTTACATTAGAGGAACCAATTTCGGAAGATTAGATCAGATTACCTATTCGCTCTATGGCAATAGGAAAAAGCCGTGGCCCAGATGGGCTTTCACTGAAATATTATAGAACCTTTCAAAATATATTAATTCCCCGCATGAAACCAACCTTCAATGCGATACTTCTGGGAGCTTCCTTTCCCAAACAGACTTTAGAAGCTCACATAGTTGTCCTTCCCAAGTCAGGTAAGGACCCATCAATTTGCAGTAATTATCGCCCAATATCCCTGCTCAATTTGGATTTGAAAATATACGCTAAAATATTAGCTACCCATCTTAAACCATATCTACCCAATCTAATTCACCCGGATCAGTGTGGTTTTGTGCCCAAAAGAGAGGCCCAACACAATACTTCTACAGCAATCTCACTTAGTTACTTTCACATAAATCTAACCATCCAACTATATTTCTTTCTACAGATGCCGAGAAGGCCTTCGATTGAGTGGGTTTACTTGAAAGAAGCCCTTAAAAATATTGGGTTAGGACCTATTATGTTACAGGGCATTATGGAGCTTTATTCAGAACCCACAGCAAAAGTACTTGTTAATGGGACGCTTTCTGATTCTTTCAAAATAAGCAATGGAACAAGACAAGGCTGCCCCTTATCACCTCTTATCTTTATAACATCTCTTGAGCCACTTTTAGCATCAGTTAGGAATCATCCTCACATCATGGGTATATCCCTGGGATCTAAACAATTCAAGATTGCAGCCTTTACTGATGACACTTTATTTTTCCTATCAGATCCTGGAAATTCTCTTCCGCAACCGATTTCGCTAATAGATGTATATTCGGCGCTTTCACAAGCAAAGATAAATTATTCTAAATCAACTATTTTGCAAATACATATTGATCCGAACATTTCAGAGAAACTTAAATCAGACTATCCCATTCAATGGTCCTCCACGTCTACTCCTTACCTTGGGATTCATCTTGCACCTGATCCAGTGTCTTTACCAGACTTAAACTTTGCTCCTCTAATTGAATCAATCGCACTGGAACTGAAGTCATGGACTTCCCTTTATATTTCATGTATTGGGAGAGCGAATTTGCTGAAAATGACAATTCTTCCCAAGATTTTATACCTTTTCAATGCTATCCCGACTCATATTCCTTCTAAATATTTGGATTCACTACACTCCTTATATACTCAATTCATATGGGCCTCCAAGAGACGTCAAATTAATTATGAACTACTATCTAGAAATGTATCTTAAGGAGGATTAAACTTTCCTGATGTCTGTAGATATTATGTTGCCTCATCCATTGCCAAAATATTCGATTTGTTACCCCAATCCAAGATTAGATGGACGGAAACTTTATTCTAAATGGCTGTTCCCCAATTCAGCTCTTATGGGCTAATTATAAACTTATTCCAAAGGACTGCACAAAACATATAATATTAGGCCACATTTTGGTGACTTGGAATAAACTAAATAATACTTTTAAAATAGCTCTGGTACGTTCCCCTCTTCATTCAATTATAGGTAACCCTAATTTTCCACCAGGTGTTGACGGGGGCGACACGCTTTATACATTGACTAGTGAGGGGTAATTCATATCTTTTGAATTATTACGCCAGGAATTAGGCTCTTTGACTACCCCATGGTGGGCTCTTATGCAGGTTAGACACTGGCATACATGCGAAAAACTTATAGTTCAAGTTAGCAGAGACTATCCCTTTTTGAAAGAAATTTAATACATCCTTCTCCCAATTTTAGATCCCTTTCCTTTTGTCACTCACTATTGAGAAACTTATCCAATAACACTAAACCGTATTTTTTAAGGATTTGGGAAAAGGGACTTTCATTATATTTCGAAATGTCCCATTGGTCAATCATACTCCGCAATAACCTTGATAAATCATGGGACACTAGAATGATTTCACTTAACTATATAGTGGTTTCTTGTTGGTATGTAATCCCTATACTTATTCGACACTTCATTCCTAACTTTCCTAGTTACTGTTGGAGATGTTTTGATGAAGATGGTTATATGCCTCACATTTGGTGGACATGTAAAGTGATAATTTCTTTCTGGACATAGATATTAGACCAAATTTATAAATTCCTTAAAATTCGGGTTCCTTTAGATCCATTAGCATGTCTCTTTTCTTACAAAGGACATCTACAATGGAATCCCCAGACTGGTACATGGCATACAATTTGCATACTACTTTCCCAAGCGAAACTTCTCATCCCTAGTAACTGGAAAAAAACTGATATCCCATCTCCGTCTTTCTGGTTCATAGGAATTGATAATGTTTTCCAAATGGAGAAGCTACATGCCAGATCAACACATACACAGCAAAAATTTTTCTCCTGTTGGTCTTGGTGGGATGACATTAGACTATCTATACTGAGATCCAGTGATTCTAATACATAAGTAATAAGAGTGGTTCCTTCTTCCTGTGTTTGGTATGATCGAATCTAACATATTTACATTCTCCATGGATTAATAGATTTGGGTGCACTGGCTTCTCTTGAAAACTCCTTTTTTTTTTCTTCTTTCTTCCCTCCCTCCCTATCCCTACCTGCTTTTCCCTTCATGAATAGGTTCTCTGTTATTTAGGTGCACTATCTATAATGAGTTGAGCAGGGACTACCAACTTAAACGGTGCTTAGACTCATATCCACTACTTTCTTTATTCTTATTAATTTGTGATGTATTTATGTTTAATATTATACTTCCATGTAACAAATGTATTCCTTTAGGTTTATGTTGTTAATTATTCCATTGCTTTGGGATTTATGAAGTTTTTTTGTTTACAAAATAATTATGTACCTTGTATCTATTCTTATACCTTAATAAAATGTATTATATATATATATATATATATATATATATATATATATATATAAAATCTCATGTACTAAAGATCAGCGGCTATAAAAGGTCTCTACTTGATTCTCATTCCCTAAAATTTGTATCATAGAAAGCTATGGTCTATGGTCTGTGTATATAAAAAGCCAAGAGTTGATTGTTTATGTAAGTTATGAGTGACCAGATCTAAAGATGTGTTGAGATTAGTACCCTAAGTACAAAGAAATATTTATTACTGTACTATCAATTCCGAGACACCCATCAGAAAAATAAAGGTCCTATGGTGCTGCAAAATTTATATATTTGTACCTACTGTTCCAAAAATAGGTTTTATAGACTATCACTGTGGTTTTGGCTCACAGCCCTTGGATCCTGTTGTCTCAGGAATCAAAAATGATTATAATGTTTAACTGTTCAGGTCTCAACAAATCCCGGGGTGCCAGGTTCCCAGCAAACTTGCCCTGCATGTAGAAAAGGAGATAAAACTTGCCCTTCAATGTAGGGTAACACTTTAAAATAAACACAATTGCTCCCACGAACAAGTGAGCAATCCTTTATATTTATTTATTTAGAAAATGTTTTACCAGGAAGACTACATTGAGATTTCTCTCGTTTTCAAGTATGTCCTGGATAGTTTTCAGTAAAAAGTTACATATTTACACTAATAATAAAAAATGCACTTAGTGCAGGATCTTTTGATCTCTCACTATGTGCGGTTCAAGAAAGGTCAGACCCCTCCTGATGTCCCTGGCATTGATCAAATCTCTGGTAGGATAGGAAACCATTGCCACTTTCCCTCTAGCTGGTGTGCTATGAATGCTCAGCTTGACTAGGTGGGCCTTCAAGATCCACATGATGCGAGTGGGGGCTGAAACTCCTCCTACTCAACCTTGATGTTCATATGTCACCAAATTGAATAGGAGATAAGGGGAAGGTGACAATTGTCTTCCTGGTCACAGCATTGATCGCCTAACCTACCAGATAGGTGATCAATGCTTGGGGGGGGGGGGCATACACCCCCCCATGAAGTCCGATTTGACAGGGGGAAGAAAAAAAGTAAACAAATAAATAATAATGAAAATAATTAATAAAGTAAATAAATAAAAATCATAATAAAAAATAAACCCCCCTGCCCCCAATTCTGGTCCCATGGCACTCATACAATGTTTGACCCCCCCCACCCCATTAGCCATATTCCCTTGGCCAGTGGTAGCTACAAATCCTCACATATACCGAGTGACCCCACCAGCCTTGTTCCCCTGTTCACTGGTAGCCATAGATCCACACATAGACTGTCTGACCCCCCAGTCCTGTTTCCTTGCCCACTGATAGCAAGATACCCACATAAACAGCCTGACCACTTAGCTGGGCCCCAATGCACCTGTAGCCACAGATCCCCTTATACACTGTCTGATCCCCCCAGCCTGGTTCCACCTGTAGCTAAACGACCACACTTTACTCTGACAGACCAGCCTTCCATTGGTAGCCAAAGAATCACACACACACTGCCTACTTCCCCAGCCTTGTTCCATAAAACCCTGAGGGAAAGCTCTCCTCTTTGATGCAGAGCTAACCTTCAGAGTTGCACAAGTAGACTCCACAAACTCTCTGTATTAGGCTATTAAGCCATACAAAGAAGGTCTAAGAGGACTTCTGCTGCTCAGTCCAAAAAGACTGAACTGTGAGACTTCAGTCTTGCAATTCAGTCTCTATCTGCAGGACCAGAGAAGGCTCCGAGGGTCTCTTTTCAAAGCCAGGGCTCACAAAGTAGCCACGGCTTCATCAGCAGACCCGTTACCATGGAAATAGATCTGCCAATAGTTGCCCTTTAAGGAGTCACCGGCCATAAGTATCAGTCTATTAATATTTATATAGTATTTTGGTGTATTTTATGGTAAATGTCGATGCTGCTGTCCAGGTACAGTATGGGAATTATGGACCACTGGTAACAATGTCACATGACTCTCCCCCCCCATACACACACACTTGGGCAGAGTGTCCATGAAAATGGTTTCAAAATGCAGACAAATTGCTCGGTGTGCATGATATTTATAGCCTTATTCATTACACTAAAGTGGTGCAAATTTGAAGCAGACCAACGGCACCATAGGGGGAAAAAATAACATATCCCCAAATTTCTGAGTTCCAGGGAGGTAACCAACAACTTTTATCATTGTGAATGCTAGAGATCTCCAACCGATTGCAAAGTAATATGTTGGAGCAGTCACGAACATTCAAGGAGTTAACAGGCCCATTTGAATCAATGGAATTTTAATTACCCCTCTACATGAAGCACTTGGTTTGCCCCAAAATTGATGTTTTTTTTCTTTTTGCACAAGGCCCTTATACCAAACAGAAAATATAGGCAATTTTGTTGCAAACCAACAGAGGTGAAATAACAATTCTGAAAATTCTCTTTGATTTAAATGATTCTCTTTGATTTAAATGGGGTTATTAACCCTTGGATGTCAGGTCACTAAAACACTGCTCTGCAATGCTTTAGAAACCTCTCTAACATTCAAGGCATTAAAAGCTCAATTTAAACCAAAGGACACTATTTCTCCCAGTTGTGTACTTGGTTTGCCTCAGAATGGCTCGTATTTTCTTATGTACATAAAGCCCTTAACCTTTTCAGTGTCAGAGAGGCAGCTAACGACTTGTTTCGCAAGGAGCTTGCAACCTCTTGGGCACTCAAAGGGTTAATCAAATCAGGCACAACAAATGGTGCATTTTCTGTGAGTGGAATGTAACATGGCTTTGTGACAGAAAACAATATTCTTTCGTCAGCTGTACAAAACTCCTCAGAGAGGGCTCATTATATCTTGGCAGGAATTTCATTCCAACACCCAGAAAAATCACTCGGAAGTCTTGATTTTCCAACATGCATTAACCCCTTGGACGCAAGAGAGGTCTCAAACGCACTGCAATTTAAATTCAGTTTTAAAGCATCAATTTTAATAATTGAATAATAACTATACACATTAGTATCAGTTCTACATTTTCTTTGTAGTCCTAGAATTCTAATTTCATGCCAAGTCTCTCTGGTACCCCAATAAAGACAACTTTTAACCCAAGCCTGGGCAACCTGAGTCCTTTCAGATGTTCAGAACTACAATTCCTATTTGTTCTGGGCAGCTGTTGGCTAGCTGGGGATGATGGGAATTAATTTTTGGACAGCTGGAGGGCTTCAGGTTGCCCTTCAATGTTTTAACCCATTGAATGCTAGAGAGGCTGCAATGTTTTGGAGAGCTCTCTAGCATTCAAAGAGTTAATACAGTATCAATATCAAAAGTATTTCAGTGCTGGATAGTATTGGTAAAATGGGCCATCAATTTATTAAGCCTCTAAGTGTCAAAAGATACAAAATAAAGAGAGCTTCAAAGAAACCTTAACCCCTTAAGGACACATGATGTGCCATTAAGGACCAATGAAGGTCCTGGCATGTAATGGAACTCAGGGGTCCCCACGTGGCTGCACGGTGCCTGGGGACCCCTGAATTCATTTCGCAAGGAGAAAAAAAAAAAAAAAAGCTCTGTGGTCCTTAAAATAAACAATCTGAGTTCCAGTTTAAATTGTCCTTCAGATACAATGGAAAAGAATTGTGCCGCTGGTATCAACCCCAGTACGGTCATTAAAAGATGGCTCCAATTACTAGATCCCGCGCTGGTGTCTGCAGCGCGCGTGCGTGTGCGCTGGTGTCTGCAGCGCGTGTGCGTTGGTGTCTGCAGTGCGCGTGCGTGTGCGCTGGTGTCTGCAGCGCGCGCGTGTGTGTGTGCGCTGGTGTCTGCAGCGCGCGCGCATATGCCTGCAGCGTGTGCGCATATGCCTGTAGCATGTCTGTTGCATGTGTGCATATGTCTGTTGCATGCGTGTGTGCATGTGCAGATCTGTTATCTGTGTGTGTGCATATCGGTTGCATGCTTGTGTGCCTGCGCGTGTGTGTGTGTGTATACATCTCTGTTACATATGTGTGTCCATGTGTGCATCTCCAGTCTGTCTGTGTGTGCATGTCTTTTGCATGTTTCCGCCGCTCACGTTGCTAGTTCACTATATAAAGAAAAGATACAATAATATAAATACCCCATGCATTTTGCAACACTACATCAGGGGTGAGGGGAAGAAAAAGAAAAAAAAAAAAAAAAAAAAAAAAAAAAAAAAAGCAGCACCAGAGGGAAGTCCATCACATTTCTCTGCAATGTACTGGGTACACCACTGGTCGTCAATGGGTTAACGTGACAATTCCTCCAAGTGTCCCTCTGTGAGACCCACATTCCTCTATCCTTCTTTCCTAACCTACTGTTTTAAGAGATCAGAATGTGTATCACATTGTTCCACAGCAATACAAACTTAAAGTGGAATTACCTCCGCTAAAAAAACTGCGCTCCAATAATTGCCCATCTGGCAACTAGCTGCTCAGTAGCGCCAGAATTATTACATTGTTAACCCTTTGAGTGCCAGACAGGTACGGAATGCATTGCTTTGCAGTGTATTCCGTCTCCTCTGACACTCTAAGGGTTAAGGAGAATTATCCATTGTTCCCGGGTTGACAGGCAGGACGGAGCATAGACATCTTTCCATAGTGATGTCTGCGCACCTGCGCTGTCAGTCCCAGCCGGCTCTAGGAGGCATTGCTGGGAGCTGTTAGGCTCGAAAAGGGACTGAAAGCACAGGTGCGCAGACTTCACTATGGAAAGATGTCTGCCCTCCGTCCTGCCTATCAGCATGGGAACAATGGATAACTCTCCTTAACAAGGTAATAATTCTGGCGACTAGTACTACTGAGCAGCTAGTAGCCAGATGGGAATTATTGGGGCGCAAGTTTTTTAGCGGTGGTAGTTCCACTTTAAATGAATGTCTGTATAAACATCAGTATGTTTGAATAAAACACTTTGGTCTTGTTCTAAATCATTTAATCAGCTACATAAAGAGCTGGCAATAGATCATGAGGCAGACTGAAAATTCTTGATAATGCCCATTCACAAGTCGCACCTATGCATGCACAGGCACACAAACACAATCTTGAGGGTTTTCTTGTTTTTCTTATCTCCCTCGCCCTGCTCAAACACTTTATAGTTACACAATAGTAAAGCTGCTGTGAAACAAAAAAATTCCCTGGTGCATTAAAGGAATAGTAATGTTTCAAAATAACAGCAGTATCCCACTCCTGCCCCTTTTAACTAGTACAAGCCACCTCCCCTCAGATGTGGAATCTGGTCTTAAGACCAGACAGCTCACAGCAAGGGAACATCTTCTTACTGTGAGCATAAGGAAAAAACTGCCCCCCTTGACTGTTCAGGTTTTTCCTTAGGATCACTGAAGATTGTCCCTCTCTGCGATCCATCCGGACAGCTGCTCTTAGCTGAGCAGTGTTACATCAGTAAAAGGGGCGGGAGGGGGATACTTCATCATTCAATTAATCTTGAACTACAAAAAAAATCTTGAAATAACACTCTCCATGGCCCAAATACTATGAAGATTAATTGAAGTTGCTTTTTCGTGAAACACTACTTTCCCTTTAAAGGGAAACTAAATCTATTTGAATTAATGGCTCTCAATTTGTTTAACATATAGACTGACCCAGGCAGATAGCCTTCAGATCTCTTACACAAGGGAAACAGAACAGCTGTGACAGTTGTGTAGCCTGTGTATCTACACTCACCTTGTGTTTCACCACCCACTGAAATGTAGGAGGCATGCCTGACGACCATGCCACTAGAGTATTTAAGGTTCTCCAGAATGTGTGTGTGGCTTTGTTTTCTATGGTTGTCTACTGTACAGAGGTGGAAACCAAATAAAGTTATGATATACCAGACTCATGTGTGAAGAACTCACACCTTCTGTTAAATTAAAAGAACATTAATACTTCCAAATAAATATAAACAGTGACTTTTTTTTAACCATGAAGAAAATCCCAGTGACTGCTTTGAATCAGTTCTGTTTGGAATTGTTCTCTGAAATTAATCTCATTCCGTGAAAGCAGATAGTAGTAAAAATATGGAGATATTTACAGGAACATATTTCCAATTAGGAAAAGTAGGAAACTTCCTAGGACAATAATTCTCACCGTGCTCAGGGCACACAAACAGGTCAGGACACTATTTCTCGGTGTTCGTCCCCAAAACACACCAACAGTGAATATAACAAGATATACTTGCTTGTTAATAGGGCAGTAACCAGTAGCTCAGTCATTGCGATTGTTCCACTTGTGTTTAATTTCAGACATCCTTAAAGTCTGAACTGTTGGCGTACCCAGATAACTCGAGATGAGAATCACTGGGTCAAATATTTAGGATATTCCTGTTTGATCAAATGTAATTAGTGCCTCAGTCGTGATTTATCTACCTATGCTTAAATAGGGATCTCCTGACCTGTTGTGGGCCCTGAAGAGTTGAATATAAGTACTATACTTATTTGTGATGGGCACCACAGTTGTACCAGTCAAACCCACTCTGGCAAACTGAAGTAAAAAAATACAGGCCTGTCTCTTGTAAAAAATTTAGATCTTTTAATAATAAAAATGTAATCATAACTTGTATCGGTTTTTCCTAAGACGTATTGTTTTTTTTTTATTTTTTTTATACTTTTAACTTTTAAATGTTGAACTTTGGAGGCCTCCATGCTGGATCTGCAATCAAGTCTGACATACACACCATGGGGACTTTATCAAATAAAAGAGGAGCAATTTGGGAGGAAAAAAAATCTGCTTCATACAGGACAAATAAACATTGCCCTTGATTTAAATTGGGTTTTAACAACTTTAATGAAAGAGGTCTCCAATGCATTGTATTGAGTTACAATCGCAATTTAAGCCAAAGAGAATTTTGGGAATGTTTTTATTTGTCCACTATAGTGCAGTTGGTATGCTCCAGAATAGCTCTACTTTTATACATAATGCCCTCTGTTGATTGAATGTATGGAGAGAAATGAACAACAGGGATAACTTGTCCAGTGAGGCTATTCTATAGAGCATATGTGTTTAGGTCTATCAAGCTGGAAACATGTCAGTGCATAAGCTTCTTAAAATAATGTAGGAGTTGAAATGTTTCTCTCACTGGAGAAACTCTCTCCTGTGTCATAACAGTGCATAACCCCCCCTGAACTGGACGTACAATTTTAATATAAATGTTAATTGAATATGCAGTACAGGTACTTAAAGATGTGCTAGTGAGTCCAACCTCAGACTCACAAGCACTGACAATCGACAGGTTATCTAAAAGTCAACTTAAGAAAGTTAAAGGACTATCGTTAAATGGACCACATCAACTGTAATAGGCAGAAGTTTACTTTTAAGTGACAGACTCACTTATCTCCAATTATTCTCATTATTACACCTATATATTCAAGCCATTCTATACTTTAGACTGCAAATAATATCAATATTATATAAGCAGAAATACCTCAAGGGTTATTTTCATGTGGAATGTTCGTGAATTAAAGAGAACCTGTCAAGCTACAACAAGATTATTTTGTCTTACAGTCAATTAAAAATCAGTCTACATGTTGCACTAGCCATTTTTTCTGTAAAATATATAATGTCTGAGAACGAGAGAAATTTACTTTCAGATATTTATTTTTCTTCTGTGCCCATCCACTGCAATTCAAGTGAGTATCGTCTCCTCCCTCCAGCTGGGTAGGTCCCAATCAAAAAAGAGAGGCATATAAAGAAGCCCTCTATAGTAAGCCAGCAGTCAACTTTTGTCAAAGCTATAAAATAAAGCATAAAGTGGTCAAAGCCAGGGTTTGCCATGGAGGGACACTGAAGAAAAGGATATATCGGTAAATAAATGTCATCCTTTTATCGGTGTCCCTACCCATGGGAAATCCAAAAGCAGTATCAAAAGGTTGTGGAAGTCTAAACTACATAAACTTACATAGAACCTTATATGCACTCAGAAAAACAGTGATGAGGTAAAGAGAAAAAGAAGAAACCACCGCCTGAAGCACCTTCCTGCTAAATCTGACTTCTGCTGAATGTAGACAATGAGGACCACGTGGTGGCTCTCATGAAGCTGTTGCTTTACATTCCCAGAAAGTCAAAACTGACCTTGTAGAGTGTGCCTTAACGCCCTCAGGAGAGGATAACCCTAAATTGAATTAAGATAGTCTTAGGCACTCAGCGATCCATTTTGCTGTGGAAGTCTTTGATCCTGCTAAATAACTGAATTTCCCCAAAAAAGTGAATGAACAGAGAATCTGGCTTCCTGAAATCCTTGGTTCTCTTGACATAACAAGAAATACACCTTACTAAATCTAAATTATGGAACGGTTTCTCTCATTGGATTAGGACAAAACGGATTCAAACGGAAGGATGTAACTATCTTGGATCGAAAATATGAGTTCATCCTGAGGACCACTATCCTAATGGACCACGAGAAATGGAGTCAGTGCCTTAATACTTGAATCCTCTAAAAGGTGAAATCTGGAAGAAGAGATCAATTGATTTAAAACTGTACTTAAGTCCCAGGGAGTAACAATGCCTCTGACGTGAGGTCTGACATTACCAGTTGCCTTAATAGATTTTTTTGACAAAGCCATTTTCTGCAGTCACCAGTAGTGCTGGCAAGGCCGTAAACTGTACTGACCAAACTCTGGAATAAATCTTGGAGGTAGAAGCCTTTCTTCATGAACAGACTGTTTCAATTACAGGTTCAGACAATCCCCTGATTCGTAGTGATGCCCGCTCAGCCTTCAGGTCACTAATTTCAAGAAGAATGGATTGTGATGGAATACTAGGCCCTGAAATAGAAGAATAGTGGAAGCGATCAAGGATGATCCACTGAAAGCTTTATCAAGTCCAAAAACCATATCCTCTGACCATCTTAGGGCAATTAAGAGGACTTCTGCTTTGTCTTTCCTCATCTTCCTCAAGAATTGCGGTATCATTGGTATGAGTGGGGAAAAAAAAAAAAAGTAGGCTAGGTGAAAATGCCATTAGAATTTTAGCGCATCTTGGCCTAGTGCTTCTGAACCCTTACAGAAGAAGAATAATAATATGACTGTATTTTTTTTTAAGCAACCAGATCTACTGATGGGGATGTCCATCTCTGAATAATCTGGCTGAATACTTCCCGATACAGAGACCATTTTCCCGACCCAGATAGGCAGAATTACCCAGAAGGACCTGTCCATTCAGACTCCCTGAAATGTGCGAGGCTGGCACTGCTCTCAGGCATGTTTCCAACCATCTTCCAACTTTTTCTACTTCCTTGCTTAATTCCCTGCTTCTTGTCCCTCCTTGGTTCTTTTGGCACATTACTGTAACTATTTTGTTGCAGCAAATATGGACTGTCTTTCCCTTTAGGTGTGGTTTGAAATGCCTGAAGTTCAAGGTTGTTTCTGTGTATAGTTGACTCTCTGCTGAACCATCTCTCTTGAACTGATGTCTTGTTCCAGAGTTCTCCCCAACCTACTAAACTGGTGTCTGTTGAAAGGACTTCCCAGTACATATCTTCTAAAGGAAGACTCTTTGATAAGTTCTCTCTCTCTCATCCACCACAGCAGCTCTTTTTTGATCTTAGTAGGAAGATGAATTCTCTGCAAAGTGTTTAGTGGATTCTTGTCCTAAACTTTCAAAAATTGTTTTTACAGTTCTCATATAAAATCTAGCCCAAACAACTACTAGAAATCGAGGAAGGTCCAAACTCACAAGAGTTGCATAAAATACAGGCTGTATGGTAAATCTGATTCCTGAAGGCTCTGGTTTTGATTATAATTCTCCAGATCCTGTACCTTTGAGTGGTAGGCTATACCTTCCTTTGTATTCAGCACTATTTCCAGAAAAACAAGACTATGGGACTGGAACAATTGACTTTTCTGTTGACTGACTAACCAGCCTAACTCCTGAAGATGAATGATGCTCCTTCTTGCATGTTCCATTGATTGATCTCTGGATATTGGCACAATCAAAAGATCGTCTACATAAGGTATTATCGTTAACCCTTGCTCCTTGAGAATCTCCAGGAACACTGTCAATTTCTTTGTGAAAACTCTGAACTCATGAGAGTTCAAATGGAAGGACTCTGAACTGGAAATGTTTGCCATCCAAAACAAACCTGAGGAATTTCCTGCATGACGATTGTAGCAAATGTGATGGTAAGCATCCTGCAAGTCAATCTTTGTCAGAAAGGCATCCTTTGGAATAGCTCTGACAACTGACAAGACTGTCTCCATCTTGAATGGGCGGTGATGGAGGAAGTTCAGAAGTTACAGATCCAAAATAACTCTGTGATCCACTGAGGATTTTGAAACCAGGAAGGAGGCAGGCGACCTAGGTCTCATTCACCAAGGCAGAAACAAATTCTTCCCTACTGTTATCCTCTTAATAATTTCTTCAAGCTGATCACCAAATAGCTTGAACCAGAGAATGGCAGAGCCACCAGCTTACTCTTTAGAGAGACATCTTCTACCCAGGGTTTAAACATAGGGCTCTCCTTGTTGTGACTGAAGTTCTTGATAGCAGCTTGATTATGTCAAGAGATACAGTGCACAAAAATCCCACTGTCTCTTTGATGGTAGCTATGTCCTTCATTAGTTTCAAACGAAAGACAGAGGATTCAATTTTCTCATCTAACCAAGTAAGCCAAATTCTCATTATCCTGCTGATACAAGCCATAGCTGTGGCTGCCTTCAGATTCTGGCCTAGAGTAGTAAACTTCTTCTTCAAGGCTTTCCACCTGTCTCTCCATAGTATCTTTTAAGGAACAACTGTCTTCCATATGAATAGTGGTTCTTCTAAATAACTGGGCTAGAGCCAAATCAATTTTTGTTGGGGTTTCTCCAATCCTTGACTTCCTCATCTTTGAAGGGATACATTCTGAAAAATCTTTTTGTAACATCAGTTCTCTAATCCTGTTTCTCTGACTCAGATTTAAGTAGAAGAAAGATTACCATGCAAAACTAGCACACAATCAAGGCTCACCCTATTCAACGCGAGGGTAGGCATTGAGTGTTAATTTCGCAGTGTAATCTTTCTTTCTTCTCTTCTGCTTGCATATTTCCCCATAGCACATTTATTAGCCCCCTCTGTATATTGATTAGGGGTTTATTTGGAGAAAAATAGTGCGTGAGTTTCTGTGCCTACTTCCCATTCAGATTTAATAAGTTATCTCACTGATGGTGAGTTGGAAAGACAGGAGACTCCTTTTTGTTCCCCAGAAATGCAGTATCTAATAAGTCAAGATTTTTATGAATGTCAGTAAGACCAAGTCTGTCTCTTAAGCTTAACAAATTGTTCCACTTTATCCAGGTTAAAGGAAGGTACTTCCTCAGAGGAATATTCAGAAATTATGTCCTGATTGCTTGCTCGATCCTCAACATCCTCAAACCTAACTGAAGTTCCCTTTTGAGGGTGATCTGGGAGAGGTCTCTTCCTAGCATTAGCTGCTTCTTGCATAGCCACAAACGTATCATGCATAGAGCTTTTCATCCACCCTAAAAACTCTTTAATTTGGGAGGGAATATCCTGCCCAGCTGCCTTCTTCTTGAGACATTCAGGACACAATTTAGCAGTCTCAATCTAGCTGTTGTGTCACATCCAGCATACAATTTGAAATTTTGCTAGGTCTTATCCTCCTTGGTTTCTCCAGGTGTCTTCTATTTAGAATAAGGTGTCTGCTTTGGAGTAGCAGACATGCTAAGCAAAAACTGGTAAAAACCGAACACTTTGTTAATAACTAGTAAACAATTAAAGGGATATAAAGATTAAACAGCATGTAACTGACAGCCTTCAGCAGCAGCCATCATTTTAAATAACCAAACCGGTATGTGTCCGACTGATGTAACACAAGAGCCAAGACACAAACTGCAGGAAGGAAAGAATGAGCCATCCGCTTCTCTGGCTAAATACTCACTACGTGAAGTGATCTGTTCGGTGTGTGTGCATTCTACCATTGAACACAAGGGCAAACCGTGTCATCCATGATAGTACTTGACAACTCTTACGATCCCAATACAGATAACTGAAGTGGAGAAAAAGGGGAGGAGGCAAAGAAATTGTCTCTCCTGGATTGAGAGAACAGCATGTGACCCAGGGCTTTGGAAGCTTAAACCCCTGGACAGGTGGCACAAGAAGGAAGCCAAAGAACCTCATATATTGTAAAGGTAAAAAAATGAATAAATAATGCATCCAACAAAAACTAAGGAAAGAGCTGTGAAACAGCTCATCCTAAATAGGACCAGATTTGTAATAAGGCAGAGTAGGCATCTGCCTACAGGTGCACCCCACAGAGGGGCGCCTATCATTGGGATAGTTTTGGCTTTTTTTTTTTTTTTTTTTAATTAGCCATTTTTCATTAGCCTCGCCCACCGCACCAACATGTTGAGGTCTGTGTCTTCTTCGCCACAGACCTGTAGCTGCTGAGCTCCCTCGTTGGCTCTTTAGTAATGCAGAGCGCTAGGAGATGACATAATCTCCCATCGCTCTGCATTAACGAAGAGAAGCTCCAGGTCTGTGCCAAAGGAGGCACAGACGACCTCTCCTCTCCAGGGAGGTAGTAAACAGACACGGGGGGGGGGGCAATGTGAGGTGCAATATGGAGATGATTATGTACTCAGTACTGATCTTCACCTTTTCGAGGCAACGTTAAGTAAATCTGCCTCCTCAGGTCAGATGTAACCAACGTGCCCTTGGTACTTATCGGATCTGCAGGCAGCAGACCCTATGGAAATATTAACCCTTTAAGGTCCAGGCGGATAAGCAAGGACACCGAATCTGCTCCTTAAAGAGTTAATGGGAACATTAATAAATACAACTGCACACACCAAGGCGGATTTACCCAAGAGTATATGGAGATGAAGGGGGGGCAAGTTGGAGATAATGGTAGGCAAGCTGGAGAAGATGGGAGGTAAGCTGGAGATGATGGGGGCAATGTGAGGGGACATGGAGCTGATGGAGGGCAATGCGAGGGGCAATATGGAGATGATGGGGGCAAGCTGGAGATGATGGGGACATTCTGAGGGCAATATGGAGAGGATGAGGGCAATGTGGAGCTGATGGGGGGCAATCTGAGGGCAAAATGGAGATGACGGGGGCAAGCTGGAGCAGATGATGGGGGAAATGTGAGAGCAATATGGAGCAAGTGGAGATGGCAAATCGGCAGGGGGGGGGGGGGCTTCAGATTTCTGTGCTTACAGGCTCCTGAGATGTAAATCCAGCCCTGACACTAAACCAGCTGGGTAGGACCAAAAGGCTGACAATTCTTTATGGGATGTCCTTTTATCCTGTTTTTTGATTGGTCCTACCCAGTTGGAGGGAGAAGACAATACCCATTTGTACTACTGTGGGGAGGAACACAGAAGAAAGGTTAATGTCTCAAAAATGGTTTATATTACAAATGGCTAGCACAACACAAGTTTTTCATTCTTTTTAAAATTAAGCAAACACATCTGAATGTGGAAGGTCCAGTTTAAGATATTAAAAGCATGTTTTAAGAACATTTTTTTTTTTTTTTAAATCAGTCTTTAATGCATGTCTCTGGCACTCGTTTTAACCTTCATTAATAATTCATTAAGCTGTTAGCAACTACAACTCCCATCATCCCCAGCTGGTAAATGATGATGGGAGTTATAGGGCCGTATGTTAAAAAGAAAAGTGAAGGAGTCTCCCCTATAGTGCAAATGGTTTGACCCAGAACTCTTCCGCTTATTTATTGACTAGTTGAACAGCCCGTTACACGGGCCACAATTCCACTGCCAGCCGGTCGCAGGGCAGTCATGCGCAGTAGAGACTGCCAGCGCCGCTCCTTTGCAACGTCCAGCTCTGTATCAGCCTCGGTGCGGGCAATCTCTACTGCGCATGACTGCATTGTTACACATGTTTTAGCTAATTATTATATAGGATTTTTTAAACATATGGTCCATAGTCTCCCAAAAGCTGGCGAGCCAAAAGGTGCCTACCCTTTCTTTAGTAACAGAACTCAATATATTATTAATTCAGATTTCTTCAAGACCTCATATTTTTAACCCTTTGAGTGCCAGCGGGGTACACAGCACATTGCACACACATACACAGCTCACTGACCAAGTAATACAAATTTCCTGAGCGTCTCTGAACGATCCACATAGTCCTGGAGTGTGAAGGATTCTGGGGGAATTGGCAGATCAGCGTCAATTTGAACGGCTTCATTCTCTGTGATTTCTTCCAAGGGCAGCAAAGGAGGCGCACCAGCCAGGTCTTCTCATGCAAAATAAAAACAAACACACAGACATTCAGTTGAATCAGTTCTTTAGTATATTCATTCTTTTTTAGCATCTCTGATACAATCCACGGGAGGTAAAGTCACTGTTGTGTTGAATATGCAACTACTAGTTGAAGAGCCCGTTACATGCGTCACAGTGCCACTGCCAGCCAGTCACGGGGCAGTCATGCGCAGTAGAGACTGCCCACGCCACGGCTGAACGCGGGCAGTCTGTCTCTACTGCGTCTGACTGCGTTGTTACACACATTTTAGCAAAATATTATATTAAAAAAAAAGGAGGATTTGGTCTAAAGGCCACTTCACTGTTCAAAATCTTTTCAGAGGGTCAAAAATATATGGAATCACAAAATAAAAACCAAGTGATTGTATGTGCACGTGAAATGTGAGTGAAAATGAAAGTTATGTCTGTATTTAGCTGTCTATTTCACAGTATAAACAGCTGTGCTGCTGCATAGTGAAAGTATCAATGCTTTCTCTGTGCTCTTCTGGAACTATAAACCAATGTATCCGTTAATGTGCCTTGTGATAAATCTATCATTCACTGTAGAGAAATGCCCACTGGATTAGGTGGAGGCAGGGTGTGAAGCCCCCTGCCTCCTCAGCCACCGGCTTACAAAAAAGATAAGAAAGGATTGTCACACACACAACTACTAGTGTATATAAAGGAGCAGACCTGCTCAGGAAACATGTTCCGCATTGATCCCTGTATCTGCCAATCTGACTGTGTGATTAGATTGAACAGTATGACAGTTTTGTAGTGTTTAAAATAATAAGCAATATGCTCCAAACCTATCTCTCAATTCGCTATGGTTTGAGAGATATAAGGATTCAAAGTTCCCCCTCCCTCCCCTTCTCCTGATGTCAGCTGTAAAACTGACAGCCGGAGATTCGAGTTGTACGACTCGAGTTGGCTCTCCAGTAGAGCCGAAATTGCATTATTGCAAAAGAATGAATTCATTGGAAAGACTTACAAAGTGTGCCTGGTTTGCAAGCACCCTTTATACACCTTTCCAATTAATTACTTATTTTTAAGTAATGCGATTTGGGCTCTGCTGCAGAGCCTCCTGCTGGTCCCCGGACTCTGATCTCCTGCTGTCACCTAGATGCAGAAATCAGGAGAAGAGGAGGGAGGGGGGAATTTTGAATCCCTATATCTCTCAAATCATAGGGTTTGAGAGATAGGGTTTCGAGCATATTGCCTATTATTTAACTCTACAAAACTGCAATTTTTTTTGTGACATTAATGTCCCTTTAAAGATTAAAGTGATAGTAATGTTTCACAAAAACAGCAGCTCCAATTAATCTTCATAGTATTTGGGCCATGGAGAGTGTTATTTCAATACTGTCAGAGATGTAGTTAAAGAGTAATTGAATGATCAAATATCCCCTCCAGCCCCCTTTTACCTAGTATAAGCCTCCTCCCCACAGATGTGGAATCTGGTCACTTGACCTGACAGGTCACAGCAAGTGACACTCTTCTTACTGTGAACATAAGGAAAATACTGACCCCTTTAACAGGTTTTTCCTTATACTCAATAAAGATTGTCCCCCTCTGTGATCCATCCGGGCAGTCTTGCTGCTCTGAGGTGAGCAGTGTTACATCAGTAAAAGGGACTTTTATTGTAAAACACTACTATCCCTTTAACTATCACTAGACAGTTCCCTACTAGCAGAAGTGTTTGGGAGCAGGCATGTCTTAACCCTTTGAGTGCCAGAGGGGTACGCAACGCATTTCTTTGCAATGCGTTGCATACCCCTCTGGCACTCAAAGGGTTAAGCTGGTGCTGCATTGTGAGCACCAGTGCAGCAATGGAGGGATAGTTGGCCCTCTGATGCAGATCCATTGTATCTGGCAGAAAGCCTTAAACAGCAGGTCTATGATGACTGCTTACACAATGCAGGAGAGCCACAGCCTCCTGGGTCATGTTCTAACTGAGGGTGTCAGTTTTCTGACCACCCCAAGCAGCTGATAAGAGCCATTTGGGGTTGCAGCAAGTCAGTATTTTTTTTAAACAATTCTATTTCAGGGTATATAAGGCTTTCTATCAGATACAATGGATCTATGGTGATCTGTATCAGAGTGCCTGTGTCTCACAAAGTAGCACTGTTATTGGATAATATGTGGCCAAACAAAGCACAAAATGCTCACAGTGCAGAAATGTGTGATATTTTATTGTCTTTGTCAGGTTTAACCTTGGAGTGCCAGAGAGGTATCAGATGCATTGCGCTGAAAATCATTGGATACAGTACCTCTCTGGCACTTAAAGAGTTAATAAGGGCATTGGGACAAGTTCCAAAAAAAACAGGACTGTCCCGGGGAATCCAGGACTTACGGGAAGCTCTAGATTTATTAAAACCTGATAGCTGCTGTTTAAAATACCATATAGTATGAAATGCAAAAATAAAATCTTCAATGTATCCAAAGTTGCTGCATCAATGTTAAACCTTTGACAGTTTTTATATGTAATGCTCAGTTTACATACTAATGTGATCAATTTACGTTTCACAGTTTATATACCTATGTAGATTATTTAACACTTTGGAAGGGTATCTGATGCATTGCTTCACATCAAGTAGCATCTAATGGATTATGGGATTTTTTTTTTTTTTTTTTTTTTTTTTTTTTACTGTTAGATGAGCAAAAGGAGGAACAATTCTAGGCCAAACTAACTACATCACAGAGAAGACTGGGGCCCACAGGGACTATGGGATTTAATGGTCCAACCACTAGGAGGCAGCGCTTTAAAAAAAACTTTGAGATACTTAACTCCTCCCCTAACCTACCTAACCCCAGCTTGGCTAACTCAGAGTCACCATAACAATCATGAAAATAGATGAACATCACTGTTCAGGAATACTATTTCCAGCGTTTCTAGTGGTACTAGTACCCAAGTGAGTAATTGGCACTCAGGCAGTGGGCACTTGCCACAGGAAGGATATTTCCAATGATCAGATGTGCCAGGCTGCATCTCTGGAACATTATACAAGCTGTTATTGTGGCTGTGCTTGCACAATGTTGCAGAGCGGCCTCCCATCACATCTATTCTGTATGTCCATTCTATTAATAAACGACTAGTAGCTTGTTTTTGCCATCAGAGCAGGCAAAGAGCATTTACGCAGCTCAGTGGAATGTGGATTGCAAAGGGCAGCGGGAAGAATCAAGCACTGTATTATGGAGGAGAAAAGGGTCCCAGTTAGCTAGCTGTACCCATTACATGTGTCACTGTCATTTCTGGTCAATGAGAGACCTCCCCCTTCTGTGCTTCTTTATTTCTGAATCTGAGTGAATGTGTATAATTTATGCTAGTGTATTTGTCTAGGAGTGTCAGTTTCTGTAATTGAGTGTGCGTGTCTGGGGAAGCTAGCCTGGAACTGTGAAACAAGTTTCTTGGAACTAAGGCTATGTACTACCCTTTCCCACATTCTCATCCACCAGCACACAGAAAAACAAGTATCCTTTCTATTGATTTTATAGAATAAAGAATGATCAAAATCCTGTTTGAGATAGATAAATAGTGAGTGTGAGATGTCTCACTGTGTGAGCTACAGTCAGTTCTAGCCCTTTTACATTCCTATGACAGGGTCTTATTAGTTTGGAAGTACCGAACCAATAGAAATTGAGCTTTGCAGTACTTACATTTTTTTATTTTTATTTTTTTAAACTGCAGCGGTATTTAATGTTAAGTACTAAAAAGCCCCTTTTCTCTAAAACCTCATTGGAGGACATAGGCCGAGGGGAGATCCACTAAGCAGTGATAAAGTGGAAATGACTTCTATAGTTCACTTATACTTATAGTATCACTTCTCCAATTCCTATATTATTCTGTGGAGCTAACGCACTAAGATTTCTACAACGTTGGAGATCTTAGTGCATAGGCTCTATAGAATAACAGGAACTGGTGAAGTGATAAACTGGAGGTCATCTCCATTTATCACCTTTTTATCACTGCTTACTGAATCTACCAGAGGGAGTTCTAAAATATGTCCCAAAAAAGAAATAACAGTAAAACTGAGGAGTGAAGGAGAAATTACTGACAATTCTTTGCAGATGTTTCCTACCAAAAATTTGCATTCAAGTACGCACAAACATATAAAATTTATTGAAGGTATGCAACGTACTTGACTTGCACAACTGCTGAACGGTCTGTTAAAATGAGTCATAACATGAAAAGGGACTACTGGTAACTGTCTCTATTCTTGTATGATAATGCATTGTATCCATGTAGAAATAGTAGTCTTAGTGGCTGACAGAATTTTTCATGTCCTTTGTGGTGCACCATAAGAAAAGTTGATCTTCTGTATGACTTGAGCTCTACGGACAAAACATCTGAGTGAATGGACAACATCCAGCTTGAGCAAAACTCTGGCTTTGTTCTTAGAATGGTTGTCTCCTCACAAAAGATAAGGAGGCTTATGGGACAAATCTGCAAACTCATTTCACTTGGCTGAACAAATTTTATTGGATTGGACTCGAAAGGCTTAGGCTCACATGGTTACTGTTACAAGGCTCAGAGAGATAGGTTCAAGTCCAAAGGTCAGACTCGGATGGATGGACGGACGGGATACCCAAACACTGTGATAAACCTTTTGAATAAACAGCCTGTCAGGTAGCTGTGTCTTAAAGCTCCTTCACAGTGGCATCTACCTTACTTACTTGCCTATGCGAGTGTTTGCTCACATAGGTGTGCATCTTCATTCATGGTCACGCGAGTTTCCAAAGGTTTGGCTGAGCTGCTCTACCCTGCTGCTCGATTCTGCTGATGAGCTAATCCAGTGCTCTGATATCCATTACTGCTGCCTTCCCTTTGTTGGATCTGGCTCAATCAGCTGACCTCTGTGTTTGCTCACCTGACTGCTATCAGCCAACAGCCAAACTTCTTAAGGTATTTAAAGCAGCTTGGCTCACTACCCGATTGCCCTTGTGTTTGTTTCTGGCTGCAAGAGTGTTCTACTGCGTTGCGGACTCCTGTGTATGACCTGGCTTCCTCTGACGTCCCTTCTGGCTCCTGGATTGTTCTTGACTTCGCTGATCTCCGTATTCCTGACCCCGGCTTGGCCGAGTACCTGCCTTAGTTCCTGACCATGGCTTGTCTTTTGGTTTACGCTTCTGGATCACGATTTTGCTTTGTTTCCTTTTCATTATTTTAATAAAGGTGTTTTGCACTTTATATTTTTGCGTCTGTCTGGTTTCTGGTCCCTAACACTATGGTACTTACTGAAGGAAGGGGTAAGCAACTTTTAGGCAGTGCTTAGTTGTTTTTCAATCCAGTTAGTGGCTACTCTACTACACTGGTTCTTCCTGTGGTGACCTAGTCTTCTGTTTCCTGGTGCCTGACCCTTGGCTCTGATCCTGGTATTCGCTGATTTGTCTTGTACTGCCTGTTCCCAACCTTTTGGACTGTGACTTCAGTTCTGGGTTGCCCTTAGGATTTGACACTGGCCATTGTGACTACTTCTCTACCTGATTTGGGTTTTCCTCCTATACTCACACAGAAGCTTGCCTCCCTGCTATCGGGTTCCAAAGACTCCAGGTACGGTGTGTTCTGATCCCTTCTGCCTTTCAGCATGGTTAAAATGAGTAGTTCCTGGAGACTCTTATGCTTTTAGTGTATGTGAAAGCATAGAGATGGGAGGGAAAGCAGACAAGGAGAAAGTCCAACGGGACCACCATAGTATCGATTAGATTTGCCTTGGTGTTACTGTATCTTGCACAAAACTTGAGAAATCTGTTATTGAGTTTTCAAGCCATAATGTCCACTTAAGTCCCCACAGAGCCATTCACTGTGGTCTACAAGACCTCTACGCTGAGGGATCGAGTTTTGGTGGCTTAACCTGTCTCCCAGTTGTCCTCCCCTGGGATGAACACTAGGTTTCTGCCCAGGATTTTTCTTTTTTTAATATACTAGCATCTGCTTCTTGTTCTGCCCTGGTGATTGACATATACTACTGCTGCAGCTTTGTCAGATGGCCTGGGAGGAGAGCAGTCCAGTGAAGCAGTGCGTTGAGGATTACTCTTAGTTCCCTGATTTTGTGACTGTTCAGATATAGAAGAACCCTGGTCCCCTGAGATCTCGAGGATGCAGTCACTACAGTCATCACTTTGGTAAACAACAGGAAGCTGTTGTCAACCCATAGAGAGAAAAGCATGGACTTGGCAGTGGTGATTATCACATGCTGACCCGAGCCAAGACTGCTAATCTGGGTATATAGGAATCTACAGATGAGCATCACCAATACATAGGGATGTCAACAATCCTCCTTCTTTTAAAGTATATTATACTATAATTTTACCCCTGAAGAAGTGCTTTATCGCATGAAACGCGTTGGGTGGGTACAATCTTTGCCACCAACTTCTGCACTACTGTCTGTTTATTCTGATCCTTCTCGCATTTTGGCCATATTGTGATTGGGACACATTAGCAGTCACGAACGCGGTCGTTCTGTACAGCTTTAAGACGGACTGTTCTGGTGAAGTTTGTTGTGACAACATTGTATCATTGTTTTAATGAAAGAAATAAAGAATTTCATCACATCAGAACTAACTCTAGTTTTGAATAAATAGTAAGATACGAGCCTAAAAAATATCGGTGGTTGGAAATATCGATTTTTTAAGATACGGGACGCTGAACGTAATTGGATCCAAAGTAACGTAGGAAGAAGAAGGAAAGAACGAGCTCCACGTCCCACGGAGAGCAAAACGAGAGCTGCTAGATCCATTAATACTTCAGGAGACCCCATATCGTACAGAGGAACCAAACATCTTTAACTGAGATGTAAGTGATACATTTTGTTTTTTGTTACATTGTGCACATTTACTGAGAGACTTATTTTTCTTTCCATTACATGATTCGTCTGGAATGTGAATTGCAAATAAGAAATATAGCAGAAAGAGTGATAAAGTAGAGACTCTTGAATCCTCAACAGAAATTAAGTGAAACCACTATTGTTATATACTCCAGGTCTGATTGTAAGACATAAATACTAAGGAAGTTTATTTATATTTGGTCTATACTATCGCTATTACTTTATGTGCTAAGTACTGCATAATATTATTTTTACAAACGTCTTTGAAATATTTGAATTATTTATATACTGAATGATGCCTGGTACTTCTTTATAATATAGACAGATGAAACAATAATTTATAAGGATTCCTCAGCGCCGCTATAACTTTTTGTATTTTATTTCTTGTGTCCGTGATAGCGGATTAATTAGTGGCTGCAAGAGGATCCTTTTACATCTATTGTGTATGTTAATAGAGCGCTGAAGAACCACTTTTCTTTTATACTCCTTCTTTTAAAGAGTTGGTGATTCAATGGACAGACTACGTTAAATTTGGGAACTCTTGCCAATCTGTTTATTGCTGAAAAGTCTAGCCATGTATAGAAATGGCTCTTTTTTTGGGAAGATGAAAATACTGAAATAGAAGCCTCTGTACATCTGGTTCTTGCTTCCTCCTTTAAAGAAAGTATATTGTAAGGCTTTTCTCACTGAGAAAAACAAGGTATAAAAGTCTTTCAGAGTTATTATTATTATTATTATTTTTAACATTAAATCATGCCCTCTGGTTGACAGGAAATTAACCTATAGTTCTCCTAGTATTCACATCTATGGGTGAGGTGAGTTATTAACAACAGTACTCCACAGAACGTGTTACAACATTCAGGAAATGATGAAGCTGTAACTGTTCCAGACAGTTTGAATGATTATAAAGCAACTGACAGCAGTATGCACCCTAAAATATGAGAAAAGTCCTATAACAGGTTTTCATAAAAAAGTTGACTTTTCTTTTTAAAAAAGCCATGCCATTATGATTCTGAAAGCCACTGATTTGAGTTGTTTCTGTGGAATTCTGGACATGAAGAACTTTTTTTTTTCTGGGTGGGGGGCTCATTCCATAGCCAGAGGCAATACTCTCGGACCCAGGCGTCTGTAATGGACGACAGCCATGCATCTGGTACAGCAGACAACCAAACTTGGTCCAGGAAAGGTTGTCTGGCTTCCTTCTAACTAGAACACATCAGCAAGCCCTTTGTTCTCCAGTTTATTTGGTGGCCAAGAAGAGATACTTGATGAGAAAGATGCCCGGGAAGGCCAAAACAGAGGTGGTTCTTGGATCCACAAAATATTCTTTCCCTATGATGAAAGTAAGTAGATTTAGGCCTGTTTTGTGGCAAAACTATAGTTTGCTTGTTTGATGATTGAAACTAATTGAGGGCCAGACAGGAGTTGCCCCTGGAAAATGACTGTCATAGTAATGTTGTATAAGTGACATCTACCAAAAAAATTGAGCTATGGAGAATGGCTCAAGGTGTGAATCACCCAACCATATTGGCTTTGTAAATCTGGGTAGAAAAATTAAGTAATGCTGGAGCGCCTTCTTCAATAGCCCTGCCGAGTTCCTGTTTCCACTTGTCAGACTTACTAACATCCCAAGATGTAGCAATGGCTAGCCCTAAGTTTACCTCAGTGGTGTAAAAATTGATTTGAAGAAATTTTCCAGTTTCGTGTCTGCCTTGCCTTTAAAGGAGAAAGCATTATACAAAGGGATAGTGGCTCATTTGGAAACAGGAGCAGCCACAGTTGATGGAGAGCACCAAAGCTTTCTGTCTGGCTTGCAGAAGGGAAACATTTCCTCAAAGCACTGGGATGCCTAGAAATATTTATCTGGGTATTTCCATGCATCCTGGGATACCTAGTTTAGATAAGAAAAGTAAGGAATTTTTTTTTCTCATTAAACCCTCTGGTGGCCAGGAAATTAATTGCAAGTGCAATCTAAGAAGTTTGTGGCTGAGTGTAACAAACTTTCAGGATGTGTTTCAGCCAACAGCAGAGGGGTTACTTTCACTAACTACCACCCATACTTCAAAATTATTATTAATAATTTTCTTCTCTTCAATAAATCCAGTTATAAATGTATCTCTTCCAATGGAATCCAACCTCTTATGTTTCAGAGGCAATTTAGAGCAAACTAACAGAGCCATGGGGGTGTCATACAAACATTAAAAAAAAATCCCTTTCAGTGGGGCTTTTAACCCAATGAATTCCAGAAAGCTACCCAAAAGCAAAGAAAAGCTGTGGAGATCTATCAAGCATTCAAGAGGTTAAAACCCTTATTTAAAATCAATGTGAATGTTTATGTATCCACTATGCTCCAGTCCTCCTTATTAACCCATTGAGTGCCAGGATGGTCTCCACTGCATTGTTCCTCAATGTGTTGGATAACCCTCTGGCACTCAAATAGTTAAAAAAGCCTCTTAGAAATGTAATTTCCCTGGCAAACCCTTAAAACAGGCATTGTCAAGGAGCAAGCAGCTGCTACAATTCCATTCATCTGTTGGCTGGCTCAAGTGATGGGAGTTGTAATCCAAAAAACAGCTGGAAGACGAAAGGTTGCCCACTACTGCTGTAGACTTCCTTATGCACAAATGAAAGTGAAGGAATTCTGGGACAAAACAAAACTGCAACTGAGGGGACAAATAAACATACCTGGGAACTCTCTGGGTTTGACCCCGAGACTTAGGGTTTTGACTCAGATATAAAAGGTGTCAGTGTACAGAGCCTAAATCTAAGGGTAAGAGAGTACAGTGCAACATACTACACGACCTGCACTAATTAGTTGCTCATTTAGTCTCCAAACTGGCAGTAATTGAAAAAAAAATAAATAAATAAATAATAATTAAAGCCCCAAGGCATCTAATGTGAATTAAATAGCTTGGTGCAGCAATAGATTAAATTCGCCACCCAAAGTGCATAAACAATAATTATATGAGCTCCACACAAAAAAAACAAACAAAAAAACAAAACGTATTTTTTCATATAACTTATCTATCATAAATATTCTCCTTAAAAGATAGTAATACTTATAAAGTGCAGCGGAGTCTTCTTTGTTCTATTTGTAGCACGTAGTGATATATTTCAATACTAACACTTTTGTAGTTCAACCACAATTGAATCCAAACAGATCCCGCCCCTTTCTCTTCTGTCACTCTGCCACTCATGCTGGTCCGGATGGGGCACGGTGAGGGACAATCTTCGGTAAACATAAGGAACATCCTGCCCTCCATCACAGGGGACATGGTTTTCCTTATGCTTACTAAGTGAACACTGTCACTCGCTGCGCGCTGTCTTGTCCCGCAACCGGATTCGACATCTGAGGGGGATCCTTTCAGATTAATTTGCAGTTGAACTACAAAATCGTTAGTATTTAAATATATTGCTACGTGCTACAAATAGAATAAAGAAAAAAAACTCAGAGCTGCACTTTATTATAAATATTACTATCTTTTAACCCCTTAAGGACCATTGCTGTGCCAGGACCTGGCACGTCATGAAGTTCAGGGCTCCCGGCATGGCTGCACGCCACTCCGGAAGCTGTGAACCGGAAGTGATTTAAAAAAAAAAAAAAAAAAAAAAAAAAAAAAAAAAAAAAAAAAGGCCCCGTGGTCCTTAAGGAGAATATTTATGATAGATAAGTTATGAAAAAATATGTTTTGGTTTTTGTGCGGAGCTCATATAATTATTATTTATGCACTTTGGGTGGCGAATTTATGATCTATTGCTGCACCAGGCTATTTAATTCACATTATATACCTTGGCACTATAATTATTATTTATTCTTTTTTTTTTTCAATTATATACTATCCCTTTAACAAAAGTACTGATCAGATACCCAACTAAAAACAAACCTGCTATAGAATTTAGCAGGCTCTGTAGGGGGGGGTGGGACTAAGTCCTACCCAAAGTACAGTCTCTTTAAACACACTAGTGCCTTACAGAAAGAGGAAATATTATTAAGCACATCATACTGATACTGCCAAAACAGCAATCCATCAACAAAGTGCCAGGCAATTCCTCTCTGAATAACAAAATCCGCTAACCCAAAAAGTACATTTCAGCCTTGTTAGGCCTCATCAGTGAAGTGTAACAAGTCGTCCACATCTGGATTCCTGTTACCTTTAGGGTGACCAAACCTAAGGATAATTTGCTTGCACAAAACTACTGGTCAGAGACTCTAACAAAGTAAAAAAACATGCTATAGAATTTCACAAGAAAAATTCTGAAAAAAGTCTACCGGTTCATATAATGATGGCAACTAAACTATGTATGTAAAAAGAAAGTAGGTTATTACAAGAGTAGAGGGCTTATAGGTAAATTCCATGACAACTGGGATCCATGGACGAAGATGATGTGAGGGACCCCTAGTGTTTTGAAAATCCATTACAGGGGAATAACTCTTTGAAAGATGAATAGATTTGGAAATAGAACGATTAGAATCCTATTGCCCAGGTCTTAGTGCTGACCCCTTAGTGTTAACTTACAATTATTTTGGATCATGAATCCCTTGCCTCTAGTAAAATTTTTTTTTCTTTTTGTGTAATGTTATGTTGAATGCACTTTAATATATTTCTATATATTTGTAGTATGAAAGATGTATGAGGAATATTTAATATTTGTATTGTATAATATATACTGTTGTACAGTTCTTTGAAGATCTAATAAAATTAAAAAATAGAACTTCACAAGGCCAAAATGCACATCTGGGTTTGGCTGCTTATCTTGTTCAGAGAGGAATTGCCCAGCACTTCTTGGCTGGAATGCTATGATGGTAGGATAAGTCTGATGTGCTTTAGGATATTTGCTCTGTTTAAGGCACTAAAAAAAGATTGCACCCTGGGTAGACTACCACTCCTATAGAGCCTGCTAAGTTCTGTATCAGGCTTGTTCATAGCCGAGTATCTCTCACCAGTACTTGAGCAATTTCCAGTTAAGACCCAAACTGTAATACAGTTTGTTAAATAGCACGTGGGACATTAACATCCATGGGATTCCCCAGTCAAGCCTGATCCATCCACTGCTGGTTATATAAAACAGCACTCCACCTGTCTGAACTTGTAAAGGAAAAAATTGAACATATTTATGGTATAGAACCTCTTAATAACAGAGCTAAAGCAGATAGTATAACAGCCCCTTGATCATTTTCTCAAGTAGGTCTGTACGATAAACCTCCACTGCGAATTAACGTCCGGCTCAACCCAATGCAAATCCAACCATGCAGAGACTATAAAGGAAGTTCTCAGTTTTCGGCCTCAGACTTATTCATAGAGATAACATGCAAAAAGGTATCCAGAACCTAAAATAACCTCCCTTCCAAGTTCACCTCTACACAGGCACTCTCTTGCCTGGTCAATTCAAATATCAACTCAGATAATAATAATTCCAAAGGAACCAGTTATATATTATATTATATGTCCCTATAATAGAGCTCTAATACCCTTAACTAATTAACTCTTTTAGCACAAGGATGAAAATTACTCCACAATCTAAAACCAGGTTGATCAAGATGGCAGGAGTACCTAGGTTTTTATTATTTAATAATAACATTTTAAGGTTCAGCGGGACAACCAGGGCCGGATTTGCCATTAGGCAAAGTAGGCACCTGCCTACAGGCGCACGCCAACAAGGGGTGCCTGCCATTTGGATTTTTTTTTTTTAAATATTCTTTTTAAAAAAAAAACAAAAAAAAAAAAAAACTAGCCACCTCGCTGGCTGCACCGGCGGCACCCACTCACATTGCCCGCCCCCCCAGACTTGTACCTGATGGAGCTCCCTCGTCGCCTCTTTAGGAATGCAGAGCGCTGGGAGATGACATCATCTCCCTGCGCTCTACATTCCTGAATAGGAGACTGTGCGGGAGCTCCATCAGGTACAAGACTGTGCCAAAAGAGGCACATACAAATCTCCTACCAGGGAGGTAGGAAACGGACAACGGGGGGAGGAAATGTGAGGGCAATGTGGAGCTAATGAGGGGGCAAGTTGGAGCCAATGGGGGGCAATGTGGAGATGGTGGGGGCAAGTTGGAGCTGATGGGGTGGGGGGCAATGTGAGGGCAATGTGGAGCTGATGGGGGGCATTGTGAGGGCAATGTGGAGCTGATGGGGGCAATATGGAGCTGATGGGGGGCATTTTGAGGGCAATGTGGAACTGATGGGGGGCAGTATGGTATATGGAGATGATGGGGGCAGTATGGGGCTGATGGGGACAGTGTGAGGGCAATATGGTATATGGAGATGATGGAGGCAATGTGAGGGCGATATATGAGATGATGGTGGCAAGCTGGAGCTAATGGGGGGCAATGTGAGGGCAACATGGAGATGATGGGGGGCAACGTGGAGGTATCCAGTGCAGATGGCCCACGGGGGGGGGGCTTCAAATTTCTGTGCCTATAGGCTCCTGAGATGTAAATCCAGCCCTGGGGACAACCGCACTGACAGATGCAGTAAAGAAGAAGCATGGACTACAGAGCCAGGAAAAAGTCGTTACTCAACAGGTATCAAGCAGAGGAGGTAGTAAAAGAGCAGACAAGAGAGTAAGAAATGCCTCAGCATGTCGGGAGGTCTAGCATTCAAGCTCTATAAGTATGCCAGGGAAGCCATACAACCCGGAACCTGGTCAGAGCCAGTGGTCAGAGCATGTAGCTTCTCAGCACTGGCCCGATCGTCAACCTTAGCCTACCATTAAGAAAGAGATGGAGTGATCTAAGATTTCCAGTGCAACAGGATTAGAAGTTTAGTGGCATGCAAAAGATGGTTCAGCAATATTCTTTGCAATTCACCCATCGTAACGGAAGGCGGCAGAACATAAAAGAGCAAGAAAAGGGGGTCAAGTGGAAAAGCCTTACCAAAAATGGAACTCAAAACTCAAGTAATCTGGATCCAGAATGGCTGAATCAAAGAGCATTCCCATCACACATGAAACAGCGAACATCTCCAACACAAGGAAGAAGTAGAAGGAAGAATGGAGGCTAAACACATTGGCATGTAATACCATCTCGTTAAAAGCTTATAGACCGCCTCTTTGGTAGACACATCTACAGCTATAATGGAAAGCTGGAGAAAGAGGGAGTGCCACTGGTGAACTGGCCACGTAATAGACAGATCCCGTTCCCAACCAAGTACAAAGTCAGACTTGACAAAAGTAAGAGGTTTGATTAACATCCAATAAAGCTTGGACAATGGCTTATTAGTGTAAATTCCGCCACTAATGCAGACTCAAAACTGGTCAGTTTCCTCAAAGTAGTACCAGAAGGAAGTATGGAGGGAAAGTGCTAGAGTTGTAAGTATTGCCATCCAGAATCCTGAGCAAAGTGGAAGGAGGCACACAAAGCCTCAAATGATAAAGGACCACCGGGAGACACCCGGACCTGCAGTGTATGAGCATGTTTATCTTTCCAGGTTTGCTTGAGTCCAAACATAAAAAAACCTCGAAAGGATGGGATGAGACTAATACGCGGATAACGGAGTCCAGGACGAAGCCAAAAAATATTATAGGGATCCAACTGAGGAAAGAGAGCGGTAACAGCTCGGACCCATTCCTTCTGGGGATCATAGAAACAGTGCAGCATAACAGAGATCGTAGAGGCAAAATAATATTTGGAGACATCAGGAACGGCCAGCCCCCCCAGAGCCTTAGGGAGGACCAATAAAGACATTGCCAGCCTGGGCTTTTTATAAGCCCAGATGAAAGAGAATATGGAGGAACGAAGCTTAGAAAGCCACGCTCGGGTCACCGAAAGTGGGATCGTATTAAAAAGATAAAGCAGTTTTGGTAGCACAATCATTTTTACTAGGCTTGCCCTCCCCATCCAAGACACATAAAGCGAATTCCAATGGGCCAGTTCAGAAAAACAAAAAACAGGGAAGGAGTAATGCGAATACCGAGATATGGAATGAAAGGTTCGTCCAACGAAAGGGAAAAGAGGACTTCAAGTGGCCAAATTAGTCAGAATGTTGACATTAAGTATCTCCGATTTTTAATAATTAAACTCTAAACTGAGAAATGTTGCTATAAGACTGTAGTATAGTAAGTAACGAAGTCAAAGAAGTAGCAGGAGCAGAAAGGGTCAGCAAGATATCATCTGCAAAGCATGCAATTTTAGACTCCCCGTCAGAGAGCGGGAGACCCACTATATCAGGGCAAGACCAAATCATATTCAAGAGAGGTTCAATAGCTAACACAAACAAAATAGGGGAAAGTGGGCAACCCTGCCACGTGCCATTAGATATCATAGAGGCATCATGTATGTATTTTTGTATGTATTTTTATTTATATAGCGCCATACATGTACACAGTGCTTAACAGAAGTTGAAATAATACAATATAAAAATGACAGAACTGGGGTCAAGAGCATTAAGGTTAAGTACAATCATTACATTATTTGTGAGGGAAAGTGCAGCAAGGGAATCATACACTAGGAAAGGGACCCTGCCCCAAGGAGCTTACAAGAAAACAGTTGATCTGGAGCTTAGCACCAGGATTATTATATAGGCTCATGATACTATAGAGACCACAAGGTCCCAGACCCAAATAGTGAAGAAGGTCTTCCAGAAAAGTCCAATCAACATGATGAAATGCTTTCTCAGCATCAATAGAAACAAGAAGGGCAGGTATGTTCCGTTCCAGGGCAGTGTGTATGAGAGCAATGGTTTTTATGGGGTTATCATTAGGTTCCCTATGGGGCACAAACCCCACTTGATTGGTATGAATGTAGGCAGGTAAACAAAGTTTAAGATGATTAGCAATTAGCATAAGCTTGACAACACAGTTTAGAAGTGATATAGGCCTGTAACTGGAACATACATCAGGGTCCTTCCCCAGCTTGGGGATAAGCGTAATATGAGCAGTGAGTGCCTCAGTCGGAAAGGAAGCTCCATTAAGTACAACGTTCAAGGCTTTCAGAAGAGATGGTGAAAGAATAGTATAACTTTTTTTGGGGAAGCCATCAGGGCCAGGGCTTTTCCCTGAGGGAGTCGATTTAAGTGCAGAGAGCAAGTCCGCTGACGTAAACGGTTGTTCTAAAACGTCTAGCATCTCCACAGGTAACCTCTTGGTACCAGAGCGAACCAAGAAGTCCCTTAGTAAAGGACGAGAGGGGAAGGAACCACCGCTGTGTTAGAGAGCACCTCATAGAATGCATGAAAAGCAACTGCAATTCCCGAGAAAGTGAGTTGAGAAACCTGATGAGCATTCTTAACCCTAGAGATATACCTACTATTCTGCTTGATACGTATAATAAGTGAAAGTAATTTACCGCATTTATTGCCTTGTAGATACTGAGAGTATTTTTGCCATTGAAAGGACTTCAGCATTAACGAGGAATACAGTTGGGCTAGTTCCTTTTTGGCCACCATCAGGGCATTCAAGGAGTCTGGAGTCAGTAAGCGTTTATGATCAGCATCAAGGCGGCGAACATCAGCCAACAAAGAATGAATGCGATGCATATGTTGCTTCTTCTTAAATGCTCCCATTTTTATACATACACCCCTCAACACTGATTTGTGGGCCTCTCTCACAATAGGGTCAGAAGCAGAACCAGCATTGATATCAAAATAAGTGCGAAGCAGATGTCGTACCTGGGTCAAGGAATCTTTATCTTCCAGTAAAAGATCATTTAACTTCCAAGACCTAGCAGAGCCCCCTAAGGAGTTCATTGTCAAGTCAATCCAAAGATGACCATGATCAGACCAGGTAATAGGTTCTATTGCCACCCCGCACAATAAATGAGCAGTATACTGTTCCAAAAAAATACAAATCAGGCCTAATGTAACGATTATGCCTATGTGAAAAGAAGGTATAATCTCTAGTAACAAGGAACAGCAGACGCCAAGCGTCAACAAGGTGATATTATGCCAACAAACAGTTTCAATGCTGAAGGGTCTGCTGAGTGAGAGGTTTTACCAGTAGAGCAATCTAAAGCAGGGTCAGAAGAGATGTTAAAATCCCCACCTAGAACAAGGCATCCAGCCTTCAATTGAAAAAGTGACTTAAAGGATTTCCGCAAGATGCGAATAGGAGGTCTATTAGGAGGTGATAGTAAATGGCTGATTAAAGAGCAATCCCTTAAGGAAAAAGTAGTGACCAGTAGGATCAGCCTGCAATTCATGAAAGGTCCACCGAAGATCCTTCCTAAATAACATGGACACCCCCCTGGTCTTGGAGTTGTCCTGGCTATAAGAGTGCCAACCTAAGGAAAAGTATTTGCTAGAAAAAGGGGGCCTGTCCCACTGGAAATGAGTCTCTTGCACCATCACAATGTCAGCCTTTAAGGCTTGTAAGTCCCTAAGGGCCCTGGCTCTCTTCTCCGGAATATTAAGGCTACCTGCATTGATAGTGAGAACCTTCAAAGATACTGCATGATCAGCCATCATAGGTCCCTAAAAAAGAAAAAGCCGAAGATCCAACCCCCACCACCCCCCAGAACTCCCCAGCACCCATCATCCAGGAAAGGAGAACAGGCAGATAAAAAGAGAAAGAAGAGAAGAAAAAGAGAAAGGAAGAGAAAGAAGAGCAGAAAGCAAAGGCAGTAATGTCATATAGGTAAGTGCAGCAAATCAGAAATGTCCTACAAGTCATAAGCATCCATCTGCACAACGCAGTCAAATCCAACATATTAGAACTCAAAAAGAGCCCATAAACAAGCAGTACTATGCTCGTGTGAAAAAAAGGGAAACATTCAACTACCAGAGTCAGTGTAAAGGATCCCCGCACACTGAACCATACCCGCAAATAAATGTTACTAAACAGAATCACAAATAGGGATATACAATAAGTAGCTTAGACAAGGGAATGAACATCGTACCATGAAAGACAGGAGCTATACTCAAAGGGAGCCATAGATTAACCACTCCTGGGAAACAGCATAGGAATTAAGTACTGTGTAACTGTATGGGGAAAATATGACATAATAAAAAAAGGAGGTATAAGGTAAGCTGTATGTGGCTTATCAATGTAACAGTATCTCAACCGACCCTTCCCCGAACTAGACTTTGGAAGCAACCTAGCCCAGACCCCCTCCAATATCACAAGCTGGAGAACAATACCCACCCCAACCGATCCCCCCCCAGAGGAACAACAGTTGAGAAGAGCCAACCGTAACCCAGAAAATCCAATATAACCCCCCACTGAACCCACCATAGGAACACAGTAGTCAGTCTGGCAGACAGGCAAAGGCTCCCCTATGATCACCCACTAGAAAGCAAGCACTAACATTTTCCCCCATAAACAAATCTCAAAAGGACATCAGATAGAAAAATGAAAGATGTGTTAACCAAATAAAAAACAAAAACAAACAAACAATATCCCAGTCAATCTGTCCCATAACCCAGGTTGCGAAACAACAGGGGCCCGGAAGCCCAACACAACTATTACCTCTGACCGTAAGGAACAGTGCAGTTTATTTGAAGGAGGTCCCACCCCCACCCCATGCAGATTGTAGGCCAGCGGCACCAAAAACCTACATTCACCCCTGTCCCCACAAGTCAAGGAATGAAGCAAAGGGGATGCGACGAGCACTCCCTACATCAAGCAGCAATAAAATAGCACAGTAGAAGGGTAACTTTCCCAGCAAAAATGACCAATACGTTATCCAGGAACAAACCCCAGAAGAACATCAATTAGCGAACGACAAGAACATAAGTCCAAACTAACAGAGTGCGAACTTAGCAATCTGGACCGTCTCTCCAGCGGGAACACAGGTGTCAGGCATCCAAGGGACCTGAACCCTCCGAAGCAGTATACATGGGTAGGACAGCAGACATAGCAAAATGAGCAAACCTGGGATCAAGTGTCCATATTCAGACGACCTCATATTGAGACTGTTTCGGGAGGAGGTTCCAATGCAGGTAAGCGTAGATGCTTCAGACCTGGACCCACAGGATCACTCCATCGGGTGTGCTGAAATTTTGCTCCAGCCAGAGGAAACGACCTTTGCGTCGGCAGTAAATTACGATCATCTGAAGGCTCCGGTGGATGTGGTATGCCCAAGGCTCCACAAAAGCGCTCCATTTCAGCCATAGACTGCATTGTGACTTGAGCTCCATTATGCAGTACAATGAGGCTGAATGGGAATCCCCATTTTTATATTTTATCTGCCATTGGAGCAAATTGTCATGGTCTTTAACGCTCTACGTTGTTGAAGAGTATATGGAAAGAGATCTTGAAAGAATTAAATAGGCACCCCCACATATTTCATCTCCTCCATTTCTCTGCTACGTCGAAGCACACTCTCCTTTTCAGTAAAGCATAGGAAACAGCACACAATATCTCTAGGAGGATCAGTACGGGAACCCCGAGGCCGCAAGGCCCTGTGTGCACGCTCCAAATGTATCTCAGGGACAGCCGGTATAACTTCAGTAAAAAGGGTATGTAGCATAGCCAGAATGCCTTTGTTGAGGACTGACTCTGGGATTCCCCTTATGCGAAGATTACAACGGTGTCCGTGTTTGTCCAAGTCGTCAAGTTTGCTAGTCAACAAGTTGATCGTGTTGTCTTGCTGAGCAATTAGTTGCTCCATATCATGTTCATGTCGGAGAAGATCTTCCTCGTCTGGCTCCAGAGTGGAGATCCGCTGACCTAGCTGTAGAAGGTCCTTGTGGAGCTCAGAAAGCTCATCCTTAACAGCAGATTTGATCTCTGCCACAATCACTTGCATGTCATCCCTGGTGGGGAAATTGACCAGGTCGTCCTTGGTGACAGGAGCCTGCATGATTAGCTAGCTCTCCATTGTAGTCAGATCTGTGATAGAAACCAGGGAAGGGACAGAGGCTGCCTCCACCAAAGTAGCAGGTTGTTTGCTAGAGGATGGGAGCTCAGCGGCCTGGGTGTGACGCACCTGGAGAAACTCGGTAATTTTAGGAGTCGTCCATCCGACCTTAGCTTTCTTCTTGTTTCTGGACATGAGAAGATAAGTGGGTTACTGTCCCAGCAAGGTGTACATAAAAAAACAAAACATGGTCCCGCTAAACTAACAAAAAACGGCCATGGAAGTGCAGAGCTCGGGGTTCAAGCGGCCATCTTGTTCATTGTAAGGGAAGTTATTGTTTGTTACATGGACATACAATTAAATAGATCACATATTTGATGCAGTATTAAATGAAAAATTACTTGCGATAGTATATGTGATTTAACATTTAAATAATATAAGAAGGCTTAAAAACGGTTTTATCTAATCATTTTACAATTTATCATAATTGTGATCAATCAGGTTGTGGGGGAAATAGAACCCAGGTTCTTTTAAAAAAAGAGAGGTGAGATTGCCCCCCCTTCTTATAATTAATTAAAAATGTATTTTTATATATATATATATAATATACACACACACACTTTATATATATTATATTATATAGTACTTATAAGGACTATGGAGAAGTCAGGATTATGGACTGGGAATGGATTTGATAAAACTATTCCAATTAGATTGTTTTATCCAGTTTAATTTGTTTTTCCCCTTTATATACAAAGATTTTGTATATAGCAGTGGCAGTGTCTACCAGAATGGCAGAGAGTTAACTCGTTTTCAACTGTATACAATGTAATTTTGTTTGTTTTTCATTATTCACCTTCTGTTAGTGTGTCCATATTTGTAGTGGGCATCACAGCAATCTCCTGCTGGTTTAGGCCGATGGAAGGCAGATTATTTTCAGGTGAAAAGCCCATTGCAGAACTGCCAGTACTGTACTGTGCATATTGTCTTCCACACAGTAAAATATAGCTGCATGCTGTCCTTTCTATTGTGTGAACATGACTCAGAAATTGACAAACTGACTGAAGTCCATTTTTCTTCTGTAATCTTTGAACAACTGCTGTTGGGTCTCTCAGTGCACTTGAAAACCTTGCATAATTGACATTTAAAAGCCAACATCTCCTACTGATCTGACACACAAGCGCCATCTCTTAAATCCTTACATCAATCTAGGAGAAGAAAAAAAAAAAAAAAAAGAGAAAAATCAGATAAACATTTTTTTTTTTGCACATCAGTTACACAGGCATTTCTGTGAAAATGTTTCTGTATTTGTAGCACTTTATTTACAAATGAATACATTTTAAGTACAACAGTGAATCTGCAACAAATATGTGATTTTGAAAAAGCTTTAAACAAAATAAAAATATCTACATATAAAGGCTAGACTGTTCCTGCCAGCCACAGCCAGGGGTGGCAGTAGGTAGAGGTTAGAAGAAGGTCTCCCTACTGCCACCTATCCCATGGCTGGGGGTGGTGATATTGGAAGAGTAGTGGAAGAAGGACTGAAGTGAAGATCCCCTTGCAATTCCTGTCAAAGTCAGTGCCAGGACCATGCCACTCAGTGATGGTTGCGGACTGTCAGTTATACCTGAGTGCGCAGGGAGGCAAAGCCCCCTATGGACTCATGCCCAAATCACTGCATGACATTGTTTTGCTACATTTAATCCCCATAACACTGAGATCCCCACAATTTGATCCACATACACTGCCATATCATCCACGTCCCACATTATGTTTTTCACTGTGACCATCACTCACCCATTTAACTCAGAACCCCCTGCATGCCACATATAATTCCCTTAACTTTGACAAACCCCACTGCTTGAACCATGCACATTACTATGCCGTCCACATACCATAATATGTTTAATCCTCATTATCACCACTCACTTGCATCCCCTACCAACTTTTTGCATTTCCCCTACATCTTACACAGCCTATTACCAGCATTTCCCTTCCTCTAATGCCCTTACCGCTGACACCAGCCATGTACATCGCAAAGGTCATTTTACTCCGGCAATGCAGTGCGCTTATTGTTAGTCAAATATATTTATGTTAGCCATTCTTCAAACAATAGTTTGAGATATATAACTTTACCTAAACTAACAGATAAATACAGATATTTAGTATTGAGTTGCCAGGGAGTATCAGTTATGTTGGGGGGGGGGGGGCACTATGGAATGCAAGTATCTGGTAGGCATGCGTTCTAATACTGTAATTTGCATAAACTGACAAATAAGGGCCTTTTTATATACATACCAATAAATCCTTTTCTCCACTGGAGGGCACAGCTACCCCAGGAGGCAGAGACATTTCAACAGTTAACTCCTCCTACTCTAGTGCTACTTTACCTAGATATTCTGCCTATTAATTAATTCACTGATAAAGCATAGGAGGGTAATGCTATCAGAACAGAAGCACCAAGAACAACGGGGCACACCTCAATGCTACAAATATCAGTTCTTTTCTCAGGACAATATGGCCGGTGTACTCCAGTGGATCAATGAAAAAGTACTTATCAGTAAGTTTTTTTAAACTTTTCATTGCCAAAGGGGTAGCGAACACATTGTAAAGCAACAAAACAAAAAAAAAACAAAAAACAAAAAAAAAACACAAAGATACAAAAAACCCACACAGGGAGAGAGAACCTGAATTACATGATCGCAGTCTGCAGAAATTCTCCTCCGAAACTGGCGTCTGCTGAGGAGGAAACATTAACCTTGAACAACTTAATGAATATATGAACTGAACACCAAGTAGCTGCTTTGAAAATTTATTTTTTCAGAAGCTTGGTGTCAAATGGCCCAAGTAGAATTTCTAGAACGAGCAGAATGGGCCATTACCTTGAAAATGTGAGAACAATATTTCAAAATAAATGCTGGTATTATACTCAATTTAATTTGAAGATACTTTGGCTCCCCCCCCCCTTTCTTGGCCTGTCCAGAGAACAAATAATGAGTCAATTGGCTGAAAAGTACTTGTAGAATGAAAATAATATATATGTATGATGAACTTGTTCTGATTTTGTGGCCGATTTATGTGAAAAAGATATCCATCTTAATTTGAAATGATGAAAACACTCTCAACAACACCTTATCTTGCTGAAATAGAGGACTTACATGAGAGTGCAAGAAGTTCAGAAACCTGTCTAGGAGTGGATATAGTGATCAAGAAACTATATTCAAGTTAAGTGATTCAGCAAAGAAGTTTCTGCTGGCTCAAAATGGCTTAGACTGCAAAATCCCTAACACGAGATTTAAGAGCCATGGAGGAGTAAGAATCCTATATAGAGGAGATACATATGCTATTGTTTGTATGAAAGCTGAACCTCACACACAGATCTCTGCCTTTTTCCTTTGACACAACATGGACAATGTTGAAAAACACAAGAGACGACATCCCATTTTGTTCTTCACAAAGGCCTAAACAGATTTTCCAAACTCTGTGATATATTTTTGCCAATAGTTATTTTCAAGCCAGCAACATCTTCTGGATGACAAAACAAGAAAATCTTGCAATTCCTAGTTTCATATAATTAAAGCCAAGTATATGGGTGATGAATTGGTCCTTGGGTAAGAAAATCTAGAACAAACAGCAGCTGCCACTGTTCTACCACCAGATAATGCTACCACTTCATTCTGATATGAGAATGAACTGAGCATTTTCCAGTGTGATTTTCTTGCAAATTATGGGGACCATTGCCAGAACTGGTAACATACATAAACTCGTATCACCATATCATCCCCAGTTAACGCTATCAATTGTGAATCCTTTTGTCTTGGCACAAAATACGGGAAGCTTTCCATTTTAGTGTGATGCCACTCTAGTTTTCCCCATTTCCCGGAAATAACTGAAAAAGCAATTGTTTTAGTTCCCTTTCTGCTGGATTTATTTCTGTTCTGCTGAGATAAGTTTCTCCCCAATTCTCCAGTCCCGGAAAGTGAATTGGAGCTACTGCCGTGTTGTTCTGCCCAGTGAAATTGCTTTTTTTTTTTTTTGTGAAAGTATTTTACCAGGAAGAATACATTGAGATTGTCTCTCGTTTTCAAGTATGTCCTGAACTCATTTTATCTACCTTAGAAAGGTGAAAGGCTGTGCTGACCTTGCTGGGACTAGAACCTGCAACCTCACTTTTCTGCTTCAAGAAAAGCCATTTTGCTTTGGGTTCCTTCTTAATGGTTTATTTAGGCCATCTTAGTTGCATTCTCTGATAACATAGTTACTCATACACTAAACCGATTTGAACATTAATAACGCTCTGCACTGTTGCAAAAAGTATAAAGAATGACCAAGAGTGGATAACATTATTTTACCATTATACAAATCATTGGTAAGACCTCACCTTGAGTATGCTGTGCAATTTTGGGCACCGGTTCTGAAAAAGGATATACTAGAACTAGAGAGGGTACAGCGGAGAGCAACAAAATTAATTAAGGGAATGGAGGACATGACATATGAGGAACGACTAGACAAACTTGGTTTATTTACTCTAGAGAAAAGACGACTAAGAGGAGACCTTATCACATTGTACAAGTATATGAGAGGTCAATACAAGGATCTCTGCGGTGAGCTATTTATTCCCAGGCATGATCAGGTGACCAGGGGACACCCCTTGAGATTAGAGGAAAGGAGGTTTAAACTTCAGCAGAAGAAGGGTTTTTTTAGAGTAAGGTCTGTTACATTGTGGAATCCATTGCCCAGGGAGGTAGTTATGGCAAATACAATGGATACATTTAAGAGAAGATTAGATACATTTCTTTCAAAAGTGAAAATACAGAGTTATACTGTTTATCAGTAGGCTGATCAGGAAAGTCTGATAAAGACTAATTTAATTGGTAGCAGGAAAGCTATAAAATTCTCAGTTACTGGGGTATGAGGCGAAGGTTGAACTTGATGGACTTGTGTCTTTTTTCAACTTAATTTACTATGTTATTATGTTACTATGTAAACCTTAATTTGAGACATTACTATATCTTTAACCCCTTAACTATAGAATGCACAGCTGGCAGTTAAAGGGACAGTAATGTCCCATAAAACCTTTTTATAGTTTTAAAGAAACTTAGAAAATAAGCAGAATGGTGCAAACCCTACCTCTCAAACCACTATGGTTTGAGAGATATAGGGATTCAAAGTTCCCCCCTCCCTCCCCAAGAGAATCAAGTCGTATGACTCAAGGAGGCTCTGCAGCAGAGCCGAGATCACGTTATCTATAAAGAATTCATTAATTGGAAAGATCTACAAAGTGTGCCTGGTCTGCATGCACACTTTGTAGACATTTCCAATTAATTATTTTTTTATAGATTTAATCAATTGGAAAGGTCTACAAAGTGTGCTTGCAGACCAAGCACACTTTGTAGATCTTTCCAATTAATGAATTCTTTATAGATAACGCGATCTTGGCTCTGCTGCAGAGCCGCCTGCTGGTCAGAGGACCGGAATCTCCTGCTGTCAGTTAGACACTGATGTCAGGAGAAGGAGAGAGAGAGGGGCAAACTTTCAATGCCTATATCTCTCAAACCATAGCAGTTTAAGAGACAGGGTTTGCACCATTCTGCTTATCTTCTAAGGCTCTATAAAGCTATAAAAAGTTTTTATGGGACATTACAGTCCCTTTAAGGACCATGGGACATTTTTTCTTTTTTTGCCCAATGGATTCCTGGGTCCCCGAACGGCATGCAGCGACACGAGGATCCCAATGGGTTTAGATAGGTCAGTCTACACATGCATTAAAAATGCTAATTTTTTGGGGGGCGGAGCTAACTATGGACCAAGATGGACGCGTTTTCTACTAGCTCCTAGTGCCACAAGCTAATGATTCTATTCCTCTAGCTATAACTGATCTAATTTTGCTGTTTACACTAACGGTAGCTTCTCTTATGAGACGGAGTGTTGCTTCATACCTCATGGAGTGGATTACTAACCCTACCATGAGTATATTAATGTGTTTTTTCTCGCGCCATGCAGATCAGAGGGCATTGCTATCCGCTATGTTGAATGAAGGCCTGGTTGTACTAAGGGGAACCATGTGCTTAAGTTCGTCAACTTCCGGTGCTAACCCTGTGATGTACCTTCTGAGCTACCCCAGCACTTCTCTCTTGCTAATACCACCCCTCCATATCTTCCCGCTCCGGAATTGTCCTCGAAGGGACATATTATACGTTTGGCGTCTAAGCTGAGACTGGATGATCTACTAGCGGAGTTTAGAGCTACCCTACATGAGGAATTTGCTGCACTGCGCACGGCCATTGGGGAATACATAACTTGTAACTCACATATAGCACCGGAGGAAGCAATCGAGGTTCAGCCTCTAGTGGATATGGAACGTTTTCGGAGCCCGGAGGATGATAACTTGGAGAGTCCCGAAGATCACATTGAGTGTTTTGTTATCGAGGTTGAGAAGCGCACATTTCATATCTGCATTTTACCAATTCCTATTCCCGCACTGACCCTGAAGGTTGATATGGGTGGTGGATTTGCTTTTCTCTGTGAGGCCAAGAAGCACCTGGAGAAGTGGGCCTTCTGTTTCGGGTGGACTCGAGAGTCTTTGGGTTACTCTACCTTGGAACCCGGGGATCTATATTCCGCTATGTGAGGAGAGGCCTTTGGGCTCCCCCACGGACTGTCCTGCTGATCACAACACGACTTAGTGATGCTCCGACCTATAGCAGTGTAGAGTCTCGCGGCTGTTGCTGACATGTACAAGTGACCTGTGGATCCGTGTGGAGCTGTGGTACCCCTTCCTTGATGGACTGTGCCTCTACATGTGTGTCTCTTACGTTGTGCCCTGGTGGGAACTACGTATTTTCTCATGTTTCCACAGTGCGAGGTGCGCACCTACATGCCTCAGGCCTCCCATCCCCTGAGCACTTTGAATGGTGCCTTCCCTCGGGCCCAGGGAGTGTTGCCCCGGAATGTCTGCTCCTTTATGTTGTATTCAGACTTACTTTTAATTTCTCATAATGTGCTATGTTTTGGGGGGTGGGGGATTGCTGCTTACTTGTTATTACCAGCTGTCAAACCCGGTCCATATTCCCCCCTAGAGGACAGGGTTTATCATCCTTCTATTTGTCACTGTGCTTAAATATACTACAGTGTATTGTATATGTCTGTCTTTATGCATACCTTTGTCAGCAGCTCTGATATTTCTTTAGCGGTCACTATGTTTTTTTACCTGTTATATAGATACAGTTACTGTCTGATATCTTTAATTAGTTCGAATAGTATGTCAGCTGTCATTCATTCATGCTCTCTTATCTCTTAAGGGATAATTTTGCCCACTGATATCAAGTCTCTGTCTGCCACTGTTATTCTGCTGAAATGTCTACTAATTATATATATATATATATATATATATATATATATATATATATATATATATATATATATATATGCCTCTGACCGCAGCTATCGTGTTTCCTCAGGGATTACTATGCACAACTTGATGTATAACATTTGTATGTTATTTATATAGCTCTTGACAAATTTGGCTAGACCACCACATCTATGTCCGAATCTCAATCGGATATAATTTCCCCTCCCCCGGCCTCTTGGCAATTAAGTGCCTGCTACTCAGAGGTACAGGTCTTGCGGCCTGTCTCCTTTGCGCACGTTTCTCTACCTCTTTCCTCCTATATCTTTTCTTACTTTGTAGATTCTGTATCTCAGAGTTATTTCACTCCTGCGCTAGTATCCCTATATTGTCATCTATGTTTATTGAAAAGTCATATGTTTGGCAGATAGGATAAGCTATACGTCACTCTCCAGGATCTACTATGTACCCTCACCACAATTATGATAATATGGCATAGCTAGTGAATCCTTGGCTCTCCTGAGTCATGGGCTCACTCAGACACACAGTGTGCTTAGCTTATTTTCTCCAACACTTTATGGAAGCTTTAATATTCCTTTGCTTACCTTAACTGACTGTTTGAGCATATTTAGGATGCCTGGATTGAGCGTTAAGGATATAGTCTTATGTTTCCTGCTTTATTACTTGTCTTTTGACTTCAGCATTGATTATGCTATATGTTCTATGATACCAATACATGAAGTAGATTCAGAAGACAGTTTGTTTAGTACATTGGCAAATGTGTTACTATCTGATTTGTAACTTGAATGATTATATGCATAATGTTTTTGTATTGATCTTCATCTATCAATAAAGCTTTTGAAACACAAAAAAAAAATACAAATTGTGATTAGATTTTAGGCATCTAACATAAAATAACTACATTTTACAGATGCTATTTCAAAGTACATGATATCTTAAAATATATAAACCAAACTAATTTTAGGTGTTAGTGTCCCTTTAATGAGGCTACAAGCTGATTGGCCATTTGAAATGTTGTGAGGTATGCGCCTAAGAGGGACACTTGTTTTAGGTTGTGTTGCTGGAGGTGTGGCTTGTGGGTGCGGCATTACCAGGAATTTTTTAGATTATTTCATGACCTATTGACACCTCTATGTGTAAGCGAAAAAAATGATTTAGAGGCAGAGTAAAGTATTTTACTCATACAGACTAACTTATAAACACATATACTTAAAGGGATAGTAATACTTAAAATGTAAAAAAAAAAAAAAATGTTGTAGAGTTTATCCCCCTGAGTAAAACAAGAGTACTCCCACTGCTGAAAAGGTGTTTCATTCAAAAATTATTAATTTTCAAAGTTGAATTTTTTAGGTGCAATATCACAGTGGCCTGAAATTGTACAGTGGTGCTGTTGCTACACGATCCTATGGACAGCTCTGGTCCCAGGACCATAAATCTCCATAGGATGGTGTAGCAACAGCACCACTGTACAATTTCAGGCCACTGTGATATTGCACCTAAAAAAATTCAACTTTGAAAATAACTTTTGAATGAAACACCTTTCAGCAGTGGGAGTACTCTTGTTTTACTCAGGGGGATAAACCCTACAACATATTTTTTTTTTTACATTTTAAGTATTACTATCCCTTTAAAGTTTAAACATTACACATTGATGTTTTTATTCCTGGGGAGAAATGTTATACACCACGCATTCTGATCTCTAAAAAGAAGGACCCTAGGGTGGAAAAGAGGAACAGAGAGATTTGGGTCTCAAGAACAGAACATCAATCCTCAAGAGGGACACTTGGAAAGTATGTAGGTGACAGGGTCACTTTAACTTTATCAGGTCATACTTTTTAACAACAAACTGACACCAAGCCAGGAGGCTTCTAACCCCATTAAATTGATTACTTCCAGTTCAAACTCCCTGTTAACCAGAGAGTCATTATTAAAAGCCTGTAAGGTAACTAATCATTGAACTACTCCCACAGCAAACATTTCTATAAGCTCCTTAAAAAGATAGCAATGTCTATGTTTTACACATGGTAATATTGCAGTTATTGTAAAACAAAACTGAACAACACCAGTCCCATCTCTCAAACCTTTATGGTTTGAGAGATATACAGCGCTCAAGTGCTCAGTTCCCTTTGCTTTCCCTGCTGTCAGCTGTAAAGCTAGATAGACATGATCAATTCTGGAGCAAACAAACTGCACTGAAGAGGAGAAATAAAAAGTCACCTTGTTTTAAGTGGGGATGTCAACTTGGATCTAAACAATACGTGAGAGACCCATTTAGCATTCACAGGGTTAAAGGAGTCATTTAAATCAATAGACATTTGGATGCATTTTTCAATGCTCCCTATGTTGCAGGTGGAATGCTCCAAAACTATTCAATTTTGATTTCTACTATGTAGAGTCCAGCAGCTGATTTAAAGGGATAGTAATGTTTCACAACAAAAGCAGCTCCAATTAACCTTCATAGTTTTTGGGCCATGGAGAGTGTTATTTCAATACTGTCAGAGCTGTAGTTCAAGAGAAATTGAATGATAAAGTAGTCCCCTCCCGCCCCTTTTACCTAGTGTAAGCTGCCTCCCCTCAGATGTGGAATCTGGTCCTGGGACCGGACATGTCACAGCAAGGGACAATCTTCTTACTGTGAGAACAATGATATCCCTGCACCACTTGACAGGTTTTCTCTTATGCTCACTGAAGATTGTCCGTCTCTGCAATCCATCCGGACAGTCTTGCTCCTCTGAGCTGAGCAGTGTTACATCGGTAAAAGGGGCGGGAGGGGGATACTTTATCATTCAATTACTCTTGAACTACAACTCAGACAGTTCTGAAATAATGCTCTCCACAGCCCAAATACTACGAAGATTAATTGGAGTTGCTTTTTTGTGAAACGTTACTATCCCTTTAGGGAGATATAATAGGAACTGTAGTAACTTTATTTACAAAAAGGTTCTGCAGTAAGCCGTATATCATTACTTTCACATCCTGTTATTTCTGAATGAACAGGTGTGTTTTTATTTATTTACTTACTTACATATGTACCTATAACAGCAATAGACATCTTGTGCCTCTTCAGCTGCTTAACTACAACCCCATCAGCTTGCTGGGAATTATGGACGCTGCAGGCTTTACAGCTGGAAAGCCACAGGATTTCTAACCCTGGGCAACTATTTTTTCCTAGTAGCACATATGAAAACAGTGAGAGAGAAAAAATTAAAGTTAGGTGTGACCTGTATATGGGTCTATATGACATATACATTACAAACCCTTATTCAGAACCAAATGCTAGATAACATTCACAACCTTCAAATGGTGTATATCTGCTTACTTACCTATCAATGAAATCGTGCTTTAGGAGTGTCTACAAAGTGCACAATGTGACCCAACTATTAAAAATATAAATGTCAGAAGGTCCCGATGATAATAATACCTCCTTGTAGCCTTTACATTTCTTTCCTAAACACTCTTATTGTAGCTCACACAAACACAAGCCTGTGTCAGTTGTCCTTCTGTATTTCCTACCCACGTGGGTAACACAGAAGAGCGCTTCCTCTACGGGCAATTCGAATTAGAATAGGAAGCGGGGGTGCCTCATCTTATATCCTTTTACATTATCTGTAAACACCATAAACTATGTCAAAATAACACAAAAATGTCTATTATATATACGCAATATATTACAAATAGCAATACGCTAGGAATTTCTATAAACTTACGTGTCTGCATTGCACAAGAAAGTCCTCACCCCTCCCTCCTAAGGATGGTGTATCTCAGTGTGTTGAGTGTGTGCGGTTATGCGTGTGTTTGCTTCCTGGGCTCCCGGATAGAGAGGGCGTTTGTAGAGACATGGCCTCCTGTATGAGGTCTAGGACTCTTAGTAAGGATGATGTTAACTATAAAATGCATTTCAGGATGATCAACGAACAGCAGGTAGAAGATATCACCATCGATTTCTTCTACAAGCCCCACACTATCACCCTGCTGACCTTCACCATCATCAGTCTTATGTACTTTGCGTTTACGAGGTAAGTGGGATGAGTGGTGCATTATGTATTATTATAATATATAAATATATATAATACGCAAAAGACTATGTTTGCCCACGGACAACATGTGGCTCTTTGGCTGTTTGATTACATCTTCCGGCAAGTTCCCTGTTGTCCCATGAATAGCTGGAGATCCACTGTTAGCCCACCCAGGCATTAGTATTCCTAATAACCATGAAATCTAAAACATTGCATTGGAAATTAATGTTCTAAATCAGCTGTATACTAGAAACTGCCATTAACTATTTTCAAAATGGTGTATAACGCATTTGGGGCTAGATTCTGTTACAGGTGCTAATTTTATCACTACTTTTATCTCCGGTTTTCCCTATAGACTTCAATAGGAAGATGTCTGATAAAACTGGTGTTAACATTTAGCACCTGCAATAGAATCTAGTCCTGGGGATATTGTGTGATTGATTAACCACGATGACACTCGGGTGGTTGCAGAAGGCTTTCTAATGAATTTACACTGACTGCAGACCAGAGTCCAGTTACAGTTGTTATGATATTATTTTTTTTTTAAACCTGTCGCTATATTCCATAGCCCTGTAAAACTTGGCATCAAATTAACTACTTTAAAGAGTACTAGTACCTACTAATAATAACAATCCTTTGCCTTACTATTTCCATATAATCCCAATGGCCTTTATAAATATAGCCCTCGTGTCTTTGTAATCAACCGTTCCTAGATGTCATGTCTGTGTCGTGACAGATAACTCCCCCCCCCCTTTATTTCTCAAACTGAAGGTGAGCTTATTTATCTCTTTATTAGCAGGTGTGTGGCACTGCTTCACCCCTGAGATGAACCTTGTATTAAAAGTTATATCTTGTGGAGGGGCATCAGGACTCTCTCTGATGCCCCCAGCTACTGATCTCCCAGCCGAATCAATAGGGAGATATGTAGCTGGGGGGCACCAGGAGGGGTCCTGATGACCCACAATGAGGTTTGATTGTATTTTGCTTTTTCTGGAAAGGAGGGTGGCGAATGTAAGGCTGCAGGAGATACGGTTGATATGCATACGCTTTGCTGAGGAGGCAGGCTCCTCGGCCAACACTATGTATTTGTTTGAGGACCTGAAATAAATGACATTGTCTGTCTGGCTTATCCCCCTTCCTCCTCATCAGCCAACTCAAACCCCTCCCCAAAAATCCCATTGGCAGTAAGTACTCCCTAGGGCATACCTGCCACTGATCCAGAAACATTATTTGAAGTTAGATGATATAGATATATAGAGCGGAGGGATGCCTAATGCACTGAGAACCAATACGTTGCACACCCTGGTCTTAAAGGGATAATAGTGGTTAGGTATTACTGTAAGATCGATTATTCTACATACATTTGTATAACGCTGTGTAGCTTTGTAACCATCTATAACTTTGAGTTTTTTGTTTTATTCTATAATGAAGTGTCCTCCTCCCACCCCTTTTCCATACATCACAAATCCATATCCTAAGAGTATCAAGCCGATATGGATGGATCGCAACGAGGGACAGTCTTCTTTGAGCATAAAATCCACCCTTCTTCATCAAGGGGGGCAGAGTTTTCCTTATACTGATAGAAAAAATATTGTCCCTCGTTGCAATCTGTACGGTCTGATGAGCGGATGATTTGCGATGTGTGGAAAAGGGATGGGAAGGGACACTTTATTAAATAAAGAAATGGCAACAATTTGTCTGGTTACAAAGCTACAAATTGTTATACAAATGTATGTAGGAGAATCGACCTTAAAGGCACAGTAATGGTTAGGTATTCCTGTAAGGCCTCATTCCCACTGGAGACAGAACTGTAGCAGTCCTCTGCGTCAGTGCTGTTGCCCGTATATCTTCACTCAACTCTCTGCTTCGTTAAATTGAGTAAATATCCCTTTAAGTCAGCGACACTTAAAATATGCACACACTGCAGAGTTGCTATGATTCCTGTGCAGTCGTGTTGAATGAAACTTTTATAAGCTGTCACATTATGCTACATTCCAACACTGATTGGAATGCAGGGGAGGCGTGTCTGATGGCCTGTCCTTCTGCACTCCAGCCAGCAGTGGCGTAACAATAAGGGTTGCAGGGGTCGTGATCAGGCCTGTCACTCCCTGCGACCCCCTCCCCGCCCTGCACACGCACCAAGTAACAAGCTGAGGTCTGTGCCTTCTTCAGCACAGACCTCTAGCAGTGAGCTCACTCTTTGGCACTCTAGTAATGCAGAGCGCTGGGAAATGACCACTCTGGAACTCCAGCTGTATAGAGGCACAGACCTCTCCTGCCACACCGCAGGACCACCAGGGATGTAGGAGATGGACACTGGGGGGGGGGGGGGCAATGTGGAGGTGGAGATTTGGGGCAATGTGTTCGGGGGGGGGCATGGCAATTTCTGCACCAGGGCCCAGTGGCTTCTAGTTATGCCTCTGCCAGCCGTTACATCAAGGATCATAAGATCCAAAGTTCAGACCTTCCTTACTGCAGCTGTACTGGTTTCCCAAGGAAATGTAGTAAAGTTGCATAGTGCTGGACATTCTTGCATTCAGGAAATAGTCTCCCTTTTCAAAGGTACCATAGTCCAACATGTTAGCTTTCAGTATGGATGGCCGATCTAAGGCAGCATCTCTGTATACGTGACACCTGTTTGAAAGGGGCCTTAAAGGTTGAGATTACCATGAACAGGGTTTGAGGTTCTGTGGTCCTGCTGGCATCCACGTGAATGACTAAGTGAAAAATGTTCTTTCTTGAACCAAGGAGAAGAGGCAAAATTCATAGGGGCCATCAGTATTTTCTGGACCTAGTAAAGTATATGATAGAATGTTATCACAATCAAAACAGTGTGGTTCTATGTTAGCTATTCCACTTACCATACCAAAATGCATCGATAATGGTGATCAGTATTTGACTGCAAACAATAACCAAAAAAGCTTATCTAGTCTGCTCATTTCTTAATCTAATTCAAACAGAACTCTGGTTTATTTAAAGGGGAACTCACCCCCGACCAACTTGGTCCCAATGCACAATCCTATTTTGATCAGCCTATACAGTTGAAACCAGAAGTTTACATACTCTATATAAAAAGACACATATGCATGTTTTTCTCACTATCTGACATGAAATCTGAATAAACCTTACCCGTTTTAGGTCAATTAGGATTACCAAAAAAAATTATATTTGCCAAATGCCAGAATAATGAGAGAGAGAGAATTTTTTAAGGCATTTTTATTACTTTCTGCAAAGTCAAAAGTTTACATACGTTTCATTAGTATTTGGTAGCATTGCCGTTAAACTGTATGACTTGGGTCAAACGTTTTGGATATCCTTCCACAAGCTTCTCACAATAGTTGGTAGGAATTTTGGCCCATTCCTCCTGACAGAACTGGTGTAACTGAGCCATGTTTGTAGGTCACCTTGCTCACAACAGCCTTTTCAGCTTTGCCCTTAAATTTTCAATAGGATTGAGATCAGGGCTTTATGATGGCCACTCCAAAACATTGACTTTGTTATCCTTAAGCCACTTTGTAACCAGTTTGGCAGTATGCTTCGGGTCATTGTCCATTTGGAAGACCCATTTCCGCCCAAGCTTTAACTTCCTGGCTGATGTCTTGAGATGTTGCTTCAGTATTGCCACATAATCTTCTTGTCTCATGATGCCATCTATTTTGTGAAGTGCACCAGTCCCTCCTGCAGCAAAATAACCCCACAACATGATGCTTCCACCCCCGTGTTTCACAGTTGGGATGGTGTTCTCAGGCTTTCAAGCTTCTCCCTTTTTCCTCCAAACGTAACGATGGTCATTATGGCCAAACAGTTCAATTTTAGTTTCGTCAGACCACAGGACATGTCTACAGAAATGTAGGTCTTTGTTCCTGTGTGCATTTGCAAACATTAATCTGGCTTTTATATATGTTTCTTTTGGAGTAATGGCTTCTTCCTGGCAGAGTGGCCTTTCAGCCCATGTTGATACAGTACTCGTTTCACTGTGGATAATGACACAATCTTACCAGCTTCCGCTAGCATCTTCACAAGGTCTTTTGCTTTTGTTCTTGGGCTGATATGCACATGTCGGACCAAAGCACGTTCATCTCTGAGACACAGAACCCGTCTCCTTCCTGAGCGATATGATGACTGGACATTCCCATCTTGTTTGTACTTGCGTATAATTGTTTGTACAGATGAACGAGGCACCTGCAGGTATCTGGAAATTGCACCCAAGGATGATCCAGACTTGTGCAAGTCCACAATTCTCTTCCTGATATCTTGGCTGATTTCTTTAGACTTTCCCATGATGTTACACACAGAAGCAGTGTGTTTCTGGTGTGCATTAAAATACATCCACAGGTGTGTCTCTAATTAACACAGATGTTGCCAATAAACCTATCAGAAGCTTCCAACGACATGACATCATCCTATGGGTTGTCCCAATTTGTTTAATAGCATAGTAACCCTAGTGTATGTAAACTTTTGACTTTGCAGAAAGTAATAAAAATGCCTCTCTTTCTCTCATTATTCTGGCATTTGGCAAATATAAATAATTTTGGTAATCCTAACTGACCTAAAAAGGGTAAGGTTTATTCTGATTTCATGTCAGATAGTGAGAAAAACATGCTTATGTGTCTTATATAGTGTATGTAAACTTCTGGTTTCAACTGTATGTTGTTGCTTATTTTATTTTCTCCAAAACGTAGCTTAGAAGATATTATTATTTTATATTACTACCTGGTGGAGTTGCCTGTAGCTTATGTTCAAGATGTTTACTGTAATGTCTCTCTGTTATTATTGCCATCTATGGAAAGCTTGTGTCTGCTACTCAGCTTTTTGTAGGCAGTAGAATCATCAGCACAATTTAGCTGTAGAAAAAAATCTTGAACTCAACGTATTGATACAAAAAAGGAATACCCACAAATTTCTCTTTAATAAAGTTTGATTGTAGCATATCCTAGCAGTGGAAGTATCCTTGTTATAATCAGAATAAAAAGTTCTACAATATAAACAATAATTGTAAGACAGAAGATGGCTGAATTGACTACTTAGTTTTGAATAAGTTGTGTTTTATTTTAAAGGGATTGTAAACCCCCCAAAAAACTGTAAGCCAAATGATAGGAATAATAAAAAAAAAAAATACTTAACGCCCTCATTCCCATCTCTCAAACCATTATGGTTTGAGAGATGTAATAAAATAAAGACCTCTGCTCCCTCCCCTCTTCTGAGCTGTAAAGCTGTCAGAGGCAGAATCCGGTTGACCGATTTTATGCGGCTCTTCAGGAGTGCAATCATCAAGATATCTTACTATAATTACTTCATCGGTATGGTCTACAATATAACGTGTGCCTGGCTTGCAAGCACAAGTTGTAGACCATTCCAATGAAGTAATCATAGTTAGATATCTTGATGATTGCATTCCTGAAGAGCCGCCGTCTGGTCCTGGAAGCAGGATCTCATAACATCCGCTATACAGCGGACACATGAGAAGGGGAAGGGAGCGGAGGTCTTTATTTTCTTAAATCTCTCAACCCATAACGGTTTGAGAGATGGGAATTAGGGCGTTAAGTATGTTTTTATTATTTCTATCATTTGGCTTACAGTTTTTCTTGGGGTTTACTATCCCTTTAAAGCAACGAGCCACTGATTCTATTATGCATATACACATAGGCATTGTTATTATGAAAAAAAAATTAAATTAGAAAACCTTTTTTTGAATAATTTCATGTGAAATTATGGGCCTAATGCATCAAGCTAACGAGGCACCATTCTGGTGCAAACAAGCTTCATCCGAGGTTTGAAATGAGTATTCTACAGATTTCCATTGATTTAACCCTTTGAGTGCCAGAGGGGTACACAACGCATTGCTTTGCAATGCGTTGTGTACCCCTCTGGCACTCAAAGGGGTGAATGCTAGAAATGAATGCTAGAGAGCTCTCGAAAACATTACTGAGCAATACATTGTAAGCCTCTCTATTATTAAAAGGGTTAAAATCCCAATTTAGCACAGTGGGAACTTTGACCCCCCCCCCCCTCATGGTGCAGTTAGTGTGATCCAGAATCACACCTATTTAACTTGACTAATACTGATCCATATGCTTAAAACCTTTGTTTGGGGACTGAGGGCAAAAGCAGGAATAGAAAAACCCTGTGAGCCAGGCCTGCTCCTAAATGTTGAGGATGTTTTCTATATAAGGAAGAACATATATCTCCCTCAGTTGGCTCACACAACTCCCATAATTCTGTGTGACTGAAAACTAGTATTTTGTTCACCACCGAACTAAAGAACTGCAATTCTGGAACAACTCATCTGCGATATAGGTGACAAATGAAAATTCACATTGATTGAAATGGGCATTTAACCCCTTGAATTCTAGTGAGGTTTCAAATGCATTGCTTCTCAGTTTTGATTTCTATGTTGCAAAATTGTTTTTAGATTCTTACACCCCATTGTACAGGGCTGTACAATGTAATGGCATTCTAAGAAACCATAGTATAGCAGGAACGGACAAACAGTGGCTCCCCAGCAGGAGATGAACTGCAACATCCATAATCATTGACTGAATGAGACATAAATCTGAGTCCAACAACAGCTGGAGTGTAGGTAGAGGAGTTGCAGTTTGACAGCTGTATAGTCACATGTTGCTATCTACAGCTGTAGGTCCAATGTCCATTTCTTTCATTCCACATCAGTAATTGTTTAATCTGGATTTCATTGTATAGCAACAGAGATTGTATTGAGTTGAGTCCACTGCTCACACTGCCATCTGGTGTCTGAAGGGGGCTGGGCGGGGACTCTTTCATGTGTTTGTTCTATTTTGTTATTACAATGCTTAGTTGGAGACTTTGTGACCTGTAAAATAGATACTGAAGACTTGACTCTCTAATCTGTAGCAAATGTGTGATGAAAGGGTCTAGTGCAGGCAAATATCAGAAAGCACGAATCCTTTGAGAGTAGCATTGTTTTGCACACCCCTCTGGCACTCAAATGATTAATAATGAGTTGTCTAACTACGGTATTCAACTAATTTAAATGCTAAAGCTAACTTTTTACTGGTCAGTCTCTTACTTCCATACCTTGTAGTACCAGCATTATAACCTGACAGACCTTACTGGGGTCCTCCTTCTCAGGGCTTGTGTTCTCTGCTCTAGAGAGCCAGCTGGCAAATGCTTTTTGACTGTGAAAATGTCACACCTTTCTGCATAGAGGATGCTACTAGGGTGGGACAAGAAGCTTGTGTCCGTCCTATACAATAAGGGCAGTATACTTACAATGTTGATAAGTAAAAAGACAAATCTTTTTCTTTTAAGTTACTGTTAAACCCGTTTAGGGTCACACTGCTGCTTATAAGTGACACTCCTTTGGGCCTGCCCATCCCCCATGGACACAATTTGTAAATGGCATCAGCCCTATAAACAGACTAGGATGCCTGTCGGTGCACAGTCTGTGGCCAGATGGTTCATTCACAGCCAGAGTCTCCTGACAATGAAGGGAGCAAATTCAATTGTCTCGCCTCACTTTCATTTTTAATTTAAAGGGATAGTATTACTTCAAAATTACTATCCCTCATATTGTAGCCCTTAATAAACTGAGTTAAATGACACCGGCGGCATCTCTGAGACCTTTATGGTTTAAGAGATAGCCGCTTTCAAAGTTTCCTCTCCCCTGCTGTGAGCATTCTGCTGCCAGCAGGAGAATCCGGTCTCTGAATCAAGAGGAGGCTCTTCAGCAGAGCCGATATCTCGTTATGGAAGGAAAAATTATTAATTGAAACAGTCTTCTAAGTGTGCTTGGTAACTAAGCACACGTAGAAGACTGTTTCAATGAATCATTTTTCCTTCCATAACGAGATATCGGCTCTGTTTAAGAGCCTCCGCCTGTCCCGGGACCGGATTCCCCTGCTGGCAGCAGAACGCTGACAGCAGGGGAGAGGAAACTTTGAAAGCGGCTATCTCTTAAATCATAAAGGTCTGAGAGATGCCGCTGGTGTCATTTAACTCAGTTTATTAAGGGCTACAATATGAAGGATAGTAATTTTGAAGTAATACTATCCTTTTAACTCATTGTGATCTTGTGGTTCACACTGGGGAAGGGAGTGGGGTACACTGTCAGTATATACAGTGTGCTGGCTTGAGTGCCCATGCAATGTGTGAGATTCCTGATAACCTGGGATCCCTTCTTAAAAACTGAGAACCAATAGTAAGAATTTCTTATTGTACACTATGTGCCTTGCACATTTTAGGGCATTCTCCAGTGCATGTCCCAGTTTGCAAGTTGCAGTTGTAGACAACCTTTAGCCCTCAAAAATAGTGCCAGGGCCGTCTCTTAAGGACTAGTGACAGTCCTGGAATGTCATGTAATTCTAGCATGGAAACTCTGCTGCACGCCGCTCTGCCATACCAGAATTAAAATCTCTTTTAAAAAAAAACAAAAAAAAAACTCTGTGGACCATAACAGCCTCCCAAGCACAGTATAGGCTGGTTGTTAAGGACCGGTTACATGTCAGGCCCGTCACCAGTTTCCTTGCCTGAAGGACTGATGACAGTCCTGGCCCGTCTCATATTTTGTGCTCATAGCACTCTCACCAGGGTCTGTAAGTGACCACTGCAAGACTGTAGAGGTCACTATCGTACCCCCGTTCAGAGTGCCGACACGCGTGATCAGTCAAGTGTGCCGATACACAGAATGTTGCCTTCGTGGTCCTTAAGTCGAATCCAACCCCAGGATCACTGGTTCTTAAGGGGGTTAACATAGGAAAATGTTTATAAAATTTTATAATGGATGAATATCCATCTGTTTAGCTTGATTTTTTTCGGTAAGTTTCTAGTTGTCTATGGACAACTGTGTCATTATTTTTATTTATCTGCTTTTTTCATGGAACCTCACAATAATTCTGTTTTTCATCGAGTGACAAGCCATGATAGATACAAAAAAAGTACAAAATTATGTATTTTGTCACTGCCATAAGTTATATATCAAAAAACCTTTATATTGGTAGTGAATATTTCAATTGTTTTTAATAGTCCTGAAGTACAAATATACAGTATATGAACTAAAATGCACATTCCATTGGTTAAATGGTAAAACTACCCTAAAACTATATAAAAGCGTATATTTCCTGAAAATGGGTATCTCACTGCATCAATTGAGGGGTCATTTGCCGTTTTACCCCTAGCCTAGTGTGCACAAATGCTTCCAGAAGGTGGCACTAAAGGAAAAAATAGGTTTATTTTATTTCCACCAGTTCAGAGGTACTGAAATCTTTTGAAACTATGGAATTTCCTTCTGTACTCCAGCTGCTCTTATGATTATAATGGAATCCCAATGGTATGAACAAACGTACTTAAGGGGGTACCAGAAGCACAAACTAGAAGTTCTCATATTTCTAACATTTTTTTTCAAACATGACTTGGCTGTACTAAAATTGTTGTCCCAGTTGCAGAAATGAAGAAACACTAGACAAAGCACACCACTTTGGAAAGAAGAAAACCTGCCACATCAAATTAGGTAGTCTTTTCCCATTCTACCCCGTAATGTGATGTGCAGAAATGTGTCACTACAGAAAAATGTAGTACTTTTTGTTTCACAGCTTCAGCTGTGCTAAAATGTTTGAAAACTATGCAATTTCTTACATTCATTAGCTACTACTCATCCACAAAAAATGGTACCCCATTGGTGTGGGGTCACTACTGTGGTACATGCCAGAAGCACAACTAGACCTACCACTTTTCGTTTGGGAAATTTACCTTCCTGCACTAAAAAATAAGTGAAAACCATTACGGATCTAAAGAAAAGGTCAGTAAGTCGTACCATTTTGGAAAGTAAACATTCACCCTCATGAAATGAGAGGCCACATGCCTTTTTTTAAAAGTCCTTGACTAGTGTTACAACACTTTCCAGAAATGGTGCAATAGGGAAAAAAAAACATACATATTTGTTTTTATACTTGTCACTTCAAAGATACTAAAACATTTCAGTGCCACGGGATATCCTAGTCTATACAGCACCTAGTACCAACGTGTACATTGTATAGGCCTGGCACTCTGCTGGTTAAGAGTCAGACGATAAGCTTTGCAGTGTGTAACAAAGAGGAGCTGTCACCTTTTCTAAATCCTCTTTTTTTCTGTGGGAGCATCCATTTGTCATGCTGGTATGTTCTGACAGCCTCAGCAACAGGAATAAGGCAATTTCAGCACTGGTGAATAAGGTTGGGTTCACACATACCTTTAGCACATCATTTCTAACACTGTTGGGGCTGTTCACATGGATGACTATTGCCTATATAGGAGTTCCATCTCGACATGCTACATCTTTACAGGGTTTCTAGCAGAACTCTGTGGGGTGGGGGGATAGCTGAGCTGATCTGCATAGCGACCTATAGGACCACACTGCAGATTGTTCACATGGGCAATTGTGTTCTTGCTGTACTCAACACAATAATACAATCAATAGCATTTCAAGTGGATGTTAGTCAATCCTGTTTGGCCGATGCTGTCCATTCATAGGACATACTTCTGGAATGTGCCCTCCCCGAGTGACTGGATCACAAAGGAAATACATAAGTATTGGAGGTGAGATACCACTGTTGGCTTGATTGGCAGTACAATGCGCCCATATGAACCCAGCCTCATTAAGTATGCAGATATTTTTGGTTTATTAGTTAGGGACACGCAGTTTCTAGAACTCTGCTCTGCTCTGACTACTAAATCAAAAATCTCTAAAACCACTGAAAAAGCAAAGCACTAGGCATAAGAAGTTTTAAAGGGATTTTCTTGCCTAAAACAACTGGTCATTTTAAAAACTTAACTCAGGGTTGTGGAATTTATATCGCCCGACGCCCGGGACATGTACCTGCCTGGCACCCGGAACTACATTTTTAATCACATTTAGCCCTGCTTCAGGCAAGTCGAGCAGGACTGACGGTGAAGCTGCAATTTTTTTTTATTTTTATTTTTTTAATTTTTTTTTAATTTAAATAATGTTGCGAGCGCCACCCTGTGCTACTGTCTCAAGTGCCCTGCAGTCCGCTCTGAATCCCTGCATTACAGCTCCTGTCAGTTCTCCAGCAGTTTTCTGGCACCAACATCCTTAAGGTCCTGGCTTAGCCGCTGAGAGGGAGGCTGGCGGCAGCACTTCAGTGACCTGGAGTGGAGGAGGCTTCGTTGAAGGTAAGCACTGGTCTGAGTGCCAGGGTGGGCAGGATGAACACAGGATGGGCAGGGTGTGGAGGTGGACACTGTGTGGGCAGGGTGTGGAGGTGGGCAGGGTGTGGAGGTGGACACTGTGTGGGTAGGGTGTGGAGGTGTGGGCAGGGTGTGGAGGTGGGAGCGGTGTGGGCAGGGGGTGTGTGCGGTGTGGAGGTGGACACTGTGTGGGCAGGGTGTGGAAGTGGACAAGGTGTGTGGAAGTGGACGCGGTGTGGGCAGGCCACGGAGGTGGGCATGGCGTGGAGGTGGGCAGGGTGTGGAGGTGGATGCAGTGTGGAGGTGGACAAGGTGGTCGCGGCGTGGAGGTGGTCGCAGCATGGACGCGGTGTGGAGGTGGGCAGGGTGTGGGGGTGGACGCGGTGTGGGCAGGGTGTGGAGACAATGTTTTTGAAGGGTTGTAGTTCGGCTTTTAAACTGTTAATAAAGCCATTGGATGGCATTTGAATTTCATATTGGGATTCATTGATGGCTAGTGTTGTAAGTGAACAGTTGTATATATCAGTTCTAATTATATAGAAGCTTTATGGTTTGCTTCTCCTGTATAACCAGTTTCACACCACAGAAGCATGAAGAACATTGAGAAGAGGTGTGGTAGTAGGGTTTAAAATAAGACCTGTTTGTATCAATGGGGACCTTCAATGGTTTGGAGTGCCATTCAGTTACTAGGTATCTGTAGACTTAATGGCAGGTCTGCTAAAATGGTGGAAGTTCTGCAGAGGGTGGATGGCCAACAGCCAGCCAACATTTTTATGATTACAGCCTCATGACTGTTTATACAACAAAGCAAGCTTCATTTGCCTAGCTTCCCCAACTGGGCTTCAAATGTCTGGGAATTATTCAGGTTGTAGTCTCCCAACATTTGGATAGTTTCTATTGCCTATCTCTAGATTGTATACTCTAGTTAATGGGGCCCTTTTATTTTTCTGTTGTCACTTTGTTTATTTAAATAAAACATTCTGGAACACTTTAAAAACAACTAACGCCACCTAATAATTACCAACTTGCCTTACCGTGGCAAGAAACTCTTAATGGCCCTTATGAATTTTCCCTTTCTCTTTGATCCAAGCTTTAGTGTCTTCAATCAGCGCTGGTTTCATGGAGACAATCATTTAAGTTTCTAGCAGGACCTCAATCTCTGCTCCCTGTACATGTTTATTTTGCGTATTTGTAAACTTCATTAAGAACTGTTTCATGACAGCCAGAAGTCTTTTATTTCTGGAAAAAGTGAAAGTCAATGAAAAGCTTCATTAGCATATGAAACCACACAGAATAGCTTTAATTGCATAGGAACCCACACAGAAACACATTAGCATATGGTTCTAGTATGAATATCTTCTAAACTAGACATATGTGTCTTTTTGGGTAACATGACACACAGGCCAGTTTTAATGAGGTTTTCAGATATGCAAACTTGAATGACTGTGACGAGTCTCCTGTAACACACAACAATTTATTGCACACCTCTTTGATCTTGGAAGGCTCTCAAAATTCATACCTTGCTAGTTACGCTGTAATCGGATGATGAATTTTACGCTTCCCACCCCTTTTCCCAATGTCAGCAAATCTCGCTCCAATCTGAGAGCGGATCACTACGAGGTATGATCTTCAGTCAGTGATTGTTCCTCGTTGTGATTTATCCAGTCCGATAACCGTTTTTCAGATCTATGGGGAGGTGGCTTCCAAAAGGGAAAAGGGGAGGGAGGAGAAAGATTTAATCCTATAATTACAGCGTAACCAGCAAGTTATGAACTTTGAGAGCCTCAGACATCCGTATTTGTCACTATGAGAAACAAATGAGCTGCTTGTGTTTGGAAGCGTTACTAACCCTTGAAGGCAGAGTATACACTCAGTTGCTGGCATTAGTTTCAAACTGAAGCAGGCAGTCATGTCTGTCTCCATGGACAGGTTAAAACTGTTCCCTCTTAAAGTCACAAGGACAAAATTCATTAGAATTTTCTTACCATAGTAAGGTAAGGGTGGGTTAATATAAGAAGTAGAATCTCATTTCTCAAGGGGTTTTAAAGGGGAATTATATCAATCTGCAATGTGTTGCATACCCCTCTGGCACTCAAAGGGTTAATAGGAGTGAACAAGACAGGTGCCTCTAATACAGCATTCCTTTGTATTTATGTTGGCGTATGGGTGTGTGTATATAAATATGTGAAAGCAGAAAAATGTCAGCATTGTGTAAACCTAAAGAAATGGGGAAAAACACTGTTTTGTTCCAAATCTAAACACGTAAGTGCTAGCAGTGTAAACATACAAATGCCAGTAGATCAGTGGTTCTCAATCATTTTTGTGTAAGGCATCCTTGACACAAAAGTCGGGAATGTTTGGTTAAGTTAAAAACACCTCCTATTTTATAGGCCATTTGTCAAGGGTATAATGAAGGTACCAAAACAGTCGGGTACAGTTGGCGAAAAAATTATTTGATTCACTTCTGATTCTGTACGTTTGCCCACTGACAAAGAAATGATCAGTCTTTAATAATAATGGTAGGTTTATTTGAACAGTGAGAGAATAACAACAAAAAAATCCAGAAAAACACATTTCAAAAAAGTTATAAATTGATTTGCGTTTTTACTGAGTGAAAGAGGTATTTGACCCCTTTGCAAAACGTGACTTGGTACTTTGTGGCAAAACCCTTGTTGCAATCAGAGGTCAGACGTTTCTTGTAGTTGGCCACTAGGTTTGCACACATCTCAGGAGGGATTTTGTCCCACTCCTCTTTGCAGATCCTTTCCAAGTCATTAAGGTTTTGAGGCTGAGTTTGGCAACTTGAACCTTCAGTTCCCTCCACAGATTTTCTATGGGATTAAGGTCTGGAGACTGGCTAGGCCACACCAGGACCTTAATGAGGTTCTTCTTGAGCCACTCCTTTGTTGCCTTGGCCATGTGTTTTGGGTCATTGTCATGCTGGAATACCCATCCTCGACCCATTTTCAATGCCCTGGCTGAGGGAAGGAGGTTCTCACCCAAGATTTGACGGTACATGGCCCCGTCCATCATTCCTTTGATGCAGTGAAGTTGTCCTGTCCCCGTAGCAGAAAAACACCCCCAAAGCATAAGGTTTCCACCTCCATGTTTTATGGTAGGGATGGTGTTCTTTGGGTCATAGGCAGCATTCCTCCTCCTCCAAACACGGTGAGTTGAGTTGATGCCAAAGAGCTCGATTTTGGTCTCATCTGACCACAACACTTTCACCTAGTTCTCCTCTGAATCATAACTTTTGAAATGTGTTTTTTCAGGATTTTTTTTTTTTGTTGTTCTTCTGTCTCTCACTTTTCAAATAAACCTACCATTAAAATTATAGACTGATCATTTCTTTGTCAGTGGGCAAACGTACAAAATCAGCAAGGGATCAAATAATTTTTTCCCTCACTGTGTTTGTCTCAGTGGAATAACAAAAAACATACATTGTGCTTTAAAAATGAATGTTAATAAATGAATGAAAATCAACATTCACAGTTTCGTAAATGTCCACAGCACACCAAATGTCCTTGCCACCCTGGTTGCGAACAACTGAAGTAGGTAAACTACAAACTCACACAGCACCCTCCCTATCTACAAGATGTACATATGTAATATTGAAAAAACATATTACTGTTCATCAGGGTGTGGACACAAATCTTATTTAAAATTGACATCAGGTCTAATTTTTATGTACTTGGGTGTATATAAAATATATTCCCAAGTTTTAGTAGCCGGTAGTAAAATTTAGGAGCCTGGTCTTGGGATATTTCCATCCCTGCTATAAGGTATGTCTTTCTAGTCTAGATCATCAAAAACCAACCTAACTGAAACAATTTTGAAGGAACAACATAACCTGAGAGGACTGTCTAGGATTTGAGTAGCTGACATAATCAGAGTAGTTAAAATTGAGAGTAAAGTCTCACTGTTGCCATAGAAATGCAAATAGCTTTATTTAATACTTTTATGTGAAAGTGCAAGGACAAAAGTAAAAACAAAAATTTGTTATCCTCCCTTAACCACTTAGGAACCAGAGGTTTTTAATTTTTTTATTTATTTATTTATTTATTTTACATGTGAGGACCGGAGCCATTTTATTCAGTGAGCCTGAGGAATCACAGATATCGACTCGCTGAGGCAAAGGCTGAAATTGACTGACTGCTTTGTTCTTGGAACAGTCAGTTTTAGCCTCCCGTCATGATCACCGCATGCATTCAGGCGTGCTGTCATCATCTAACTTATGACGTGCAAAGACCATCACTGGTCCATAAAGGACCAAAAGTTGTGGCACGTCCACGGTCATTAATTAGTTAATGGAACACTAACACCAAAGAAATGACAGACTGTTAGAACTTGAAATATCACCTACCGGTATATAATGATAAACTTGTTTTTTAATTCATGTGTAAAGTGTGATCTTCATGTTATATGGAGATAAAAGACCCACATTTAACTAACTGATTTTTTATTAGTTCACACTGCGCTTGTATTCAGAATGTGCAGAGACAAGAAAACACTGTCACCCTGGAAAAGACAGGAGTGTCTGCTCCCTCAGAGCATATGTAAGACTAGATTTTAGGCTTCAGAAAACAGATGAAGACAGATGTTAGCATGACGTATAGGGTATTTTAAAATGGACCTGTTACCTTAAAGGGATAGTATTACTTCAAAATTACAATCCCTCATATTGTAGCCCTTAATAAACTGAGTTAAATGACACCAGCGGCATCTCTCAGACCTTTATGGTTTAAGAGATAGCCGCTTTCAAAGTTTCCTCTCCCCTGCTGTCAGCGTTCTGCTGCCAGCAGGGAAATCCGGTCCCGGGACAGGCGGAGGCTCTTAAACAGAGCCGATATCTCGATTATGGAAGGAAAAATGATTAATTGAAACAGTCTTCTACGTGTGCTTGGTTACCAAGCACACGTAGAAGACTGTTTCAATTAATCATTTTTCCTTCCATAACGAGATATCGGCTCTGCTGAAGAGCCTCCTCTTGATTCAGAGACCGGATTCTCCTGCTGGCAGCAGAAAGCTGACAGCAGGGGAGAGGAAACTTTGAAAGCGGCTATCTCTTAAACCATAAAGGTTTGAGAGATGCCGCTGGTGTCATTTAATTCAGTTTATTAAGGGCTACAATATGAACGATAGTAATTTTGAAGTAATACTATCCCTTTAAGACACGTTTTAGTTTGTTTTACAGAGTTTTTATGAATCTGCTTAGATGTTGCACTAGCAATTTTCCTGTAAGATAACCATTTTGGGGAAATTTAACCTTTTATGCTTTAGTGACCGTGTCGAAGCTTATTTTGGCTATTGTTCGAGACCAACCTTACTACGCACCATCCTCAAGGCATCTTTGGTCAGTTGACTATAAACCTCCACTGGGCAGTCTAACATCAGCACCACTGTAAAAGTTCAGACCATTGAGTTCCTGCAAAAAACCCCCCTAAAACAAAAAACTTTGAGCTGCAATAATGTTTGCGTAGCACACCTCTTGGCAATGGGAGAACCCTTAGTTTACTCAGAGCAATGTGTTTCGTACCCTTCTGGCACTCAAAGGGTTAAATTAGCTATTCACCGCATCCCATTTTATACTGTATACCATCTTTTCTTCTGTGTGCGCCCCTTCACTGAAAAGTATGGGATTTATTCCCTTCCTCTAGTTGGTAGGACCATCCAAATTAATTTAAATAGGTTACACCCCCAACTCCTATCAGTTTATTTTGGTCCTAGCCAGCTGTAGGAGAGGAGGCGGGTAGCCTCTGTCGGCAGAAGCATTCGTTAAGAGAAGAATCAAACGTTATCTTGTTGGGGGGGGGGCACGAAGAAGAGCCCCAGCAGCAGATTGACAGGATCGGGCTACAAAGAGCTATGGATCTGGGCAATACATCCCTCCTGTAAGCGGGTAATGAACAGCGTGGTTGATAACTGCGTGCGTTCCAGGAATGGAACGCATATGCTCGTGAGGCCTTCCTCCTGCTACCAAAGGTGCAGGAGTGGTATGCGCCTTACCTCTACCAGCAGCATGCATAACGGTGGACACAGGAAGCAAGGATCACATGGAAGTCAGAGACCGGTAAATATCAGCTTGGAAGCCGCAGGTGCACACAATTCATGAGGGTCAGTGTAGGAACGCACGTCAGATATATGAGCAAGCGCCATGAAATTAAGGTAAGAGGAAGCTGTTTGAAAAAGGGGTGATATTTATATTTTTAATGCATATCTATTAAACTCAGTGTTTTTAAGTTAGTATGTCTGCTACTAAAGCCTCTTCCAGTAAAGATAAGGTAGCGCCTGTTCCTATTAAGGAAGCTAAGGCGCAGAAACAGAAATCATATAGCTCTTGTGATAAGTTTCCAGCTTCTGAAAATTCTAGGATTTGCCACGATTGTCTGAAAAAAGCAGCCATGCAGGAAATGCCCAGTCAATTTCAGGACTTTCTGTCCTGGATGAAGGTCTCTATCCAAGAGACCTTTACAGCTATGTAGGAGGCAGCAGTCTCCAAGAAAAGACAGAGGTTGGAAGACCCAGGGGAGGGAACATATTCCCCTAAAAGTAGGGATAATGAAGATGCAAATAGCCAGGGTTCAGAATTCTCTTCTGAGGAAGGTGGCGAAATTTGTAAAGGAGTCAGGGGCATTTTCCCTAGATAAGAGACATTTTTGTAGCCTCTATTAGAAAGTCTCTGGGTTGATTGATGAGCAGAAGGATTTGGGCATCATGGATGCGGCTTTTATAGGGAACAACAAGTTGGTGCCCAGTTTTCCTGTTCATCAGATCATTTCAGATTTGGTTACTTCAGGATGGCAGAAAATAGACGAGATCTTCGGTTTCCAAAAGATTTTCTAGAATGTATCCCTTTGAGGAAGTTAAAGTGGAACTACCACCCCGCAATAACTTAAGCTTCACTGATTGCTCATCTGGCGACTAGCTGCTTAGTAGCGCAGAACCGGGTAATATTTCTGGCGACTAGCTCTACTAAGCAGCTAGTCGCCAGATGAGCAATCAGTGAAGCTTAAGTTATTGCGGGGTGGTAGTTCCCCTTTAATACCAGAGATTGGGTAGATCCTCCTAGAGTAGATGTGGCAGTTTCTAGATTGGCAAAACACAACACAATTCCTTTAGAGGATGGCTCCTCTTTGAAAGATCCTATGGAAAGAAAACTTGAGTCTGCCCTTAAAAGACAGTTTTCTCTCATAGGAAGTAATATTCAGATTGCTACAGCCCTTGCCTTTATTTCTAGAGCAATTCGTATCTGGCTCTCAAATTTGGAAGATAGTATTGAGTCTGGCACCTCTAGATCCAAGCTAGCCAGAGAAGTTGCAACTATCTAGGAAGCTAACAACTTTATTTGTGATGCCTCTTTGGATTCAGTTAAGATAGGAGCAAAGTCTTCAGCCCTATCAGTAACTTCCAGGAGAGCAGTATGGCTCAGATCCTGGGGAGCGGATGTTTCCTCTAGGAATAAATTGATTAATCTTCCCTTCAAAGGACAAATGCTATTTGGAGAACAGCTAGAAGAAATAAAGAAATTATCTGGGGGCAAAAGTGCCTTTTTACCTCATGAGAAAATGCAAAGATCACCTCCTAAGTCATCCGCATACAGAAAGCGTTTATTCCTTTCAGAGCCCCAGAAGATATCAAGGGAAGAATAATGAACAAAAGACACAGATATCTAGCCAGACAAATAGGGGTGGATACAGAAAAGATTATTCCAAGAGGCAGTAATTCAAAAAGAGTTCTGAGGAGCAGCTGATCCCATTTCCAGAACAGGTAGGGGGCCGCTTGTGGTATTTTCAACACCACTGGACGACAACGGATGTTTGGGTCCAGCAGATTCTGGAAAAGGGATACCCGCTACCTTTCATACAGACCCCAAGAGTCCACATTTTCAGGGAATCAAAGATCCTGAGGAGTACAAGGAAACAGAGATTGTTAAAGAAGGAAGTTCAGTCCCTCGTTCAGAAAAAAGTGATACAGCCGGTTCCAGTGAATTAGAGATGGCAAGGAATCTATTCAATCTTATTTATGGTTACAAAACATTCTGGTTCATGCAGAACCATACTGAACCTCAAGAAGGTAAACTCCTGTCTAATAAAGAAGTCATTCAGGGTGGAATTCACAAATTTAGTTATAAGATTTGTACTTCCAGGCAGTTTTCTCTCAGAAGTGGACCTACAAGACGCTTATCATCACATCCTGATAAGAAAAAACAATTTTAAAATTTCTCAGGTTTGCTCTAGGAGAAGAACATTTCCAATTCAGAGCTCTGCCTTTCGGCCTATCTACAGCACCCACAGTGTTCACCAAAATACTGGCAGCTGCCATAGAGCCTTTAAGGGAACAAGGAATTTCGGTAATCCCTTAGTTAGACGATTTATTGCTTGTAGCCCAGGACAGGAACCAAGCCATGGTACATACACAGATGGTGGTCAATATTTTACAGAAATTAGGATGGCTAATCAATCAACAAACGAGTCACCTGGTGCCAACACAGAATTTCCTGTTTCTGGGAATGAGGTTCAATACGCAAAATGCAAGCATTACACTATCAGAAGAAAGAATAGACAAAATAATAAAAAAGGTCAAAGTTCAAAAGAGAGAGAGCCACAGTGCTCATCTTTTTATGCAATGCCTGGGAGCAATGATCTCCGCAATACAAGTAGTCCCGTGGTCGAGGTTCCACTCCAGACATCTACAATCCTTTTTTCTGAAATATTGGAACAAACACCAGCAAAACCCACTGCAGAGAATACACCTGACAACAAAGATCAGCAGGGAACTGAGTTGGTTGACAAAGAAATCAAATCTCCAAAAAGGAACATCGCTCAGAGATCTGAATTGGGAATTCTAACAGATGCCAGCCATCATGGATGGGGAGCAGTCTGGAACTCCAGAATGTCGCAGGGTCAGTGGTCCACATCCAAAAAAAGTCTACATATAAATGTACTAGAACTAAGAGCAGTAAGATCTGCCTGAAAGTGTTTCAGAGCGTAATTAAGAGAGAGGGCCATTCACATCAGGTCAGACAACACGACAACGGTGATGTACATCAAAAATCAGGGGGGCACAAAAAGCATAACCCTAAACAAAGAACTGGCACACATCTTCCGCTGGGCAGAAAGAAACGTGGTAGACATATCTGCCTCCCACATAGCAGGCATACAGAATGTACAAGCGGATTACTTAAGCAAAGCCAAAATACACCCGGGTGAGATCCCTCAATCAGGAAGTATTTTAACAGATCATCAGGAGATGGGGAACCCCGGTAATAGATCTGATGGCCGGCCCAGAGAATGCAAAATGCAGGAACTTTTTCTCCAGGTGGAGAATGGACGATGCATTGGGACAGGATGCGCTAAAGCATTCATGGACTTTCTCACTGGTATACATCTTCCCTCCTATTCCCTTAATAAGAGAAGTGCTCAGGAAAGTGAGGAAGGAAAGATTGGAAGTCATCATGTTCGCTCCCAGATGGCCGAGACGCACATGGTATTCGGAATTGATAAGAATGTCCATACTGGAACCTTGGACGCTACCAAGCAGAGTGGATCTTTTGACATGGGGTCCAATATTTCATCCACGTCCAGATTTTTTCCATCTGAGAGCCTGGAGACTGAGTGGCAAAGTCTAAAGCATTCTGGAGTTTCAAACAAAGTGGCAGAAACCATAATAGCAGGAAGGAAAAAATCCACTTTTAAAAATGTATGACAAAATTTGGAAAGTTTTTAGATTATGGTGCATTAAGAACAAGATACAAAAAGATCAGGTTACAGCACCCGTAATTCTAGATTTTCTGCAAAATGGGTTTGATATGGGGTTAAGTCCTGCCTCACTAAAAGTTCAGCTTTCAGCTCTCTGCAGTCCTGGCAAGGCACTGGGCAGAAGAAGATTTGGTTAAAAGATTTGTTAGAGCTGTTGAAAAAGTTTGCCCAGAATCAGAGAGATTGTGCCAGCATGGGATTTAAATATTGTTCTAACCCAGTTTATTGATTCCCCTAGGTTTGAGACATTAGAGCAAGTCTCTGTAAAACTCTTATCTTGGAAAACTGTCTTTTTAATGGCTATTACCTCTGCTAAGAGGGTTAATTAGCTGCAATCTCTGTCATGTCAGACCCCTTATGTGTCCTTTCATCAGGATAAGGTCATCCTTAAGATGAAACCATCCTTCAGGGGGAAAGTGATCTCAGGTTGTCACTTAAATCAGGACATAAGTTTGCCCTCATTTTGCTCTAATCTGATAAATGACAAAGAGAAAAGACTACACTCAATAGATCTTGTCAGGTGCATCTCTATTTAGAGAGAACTAGAGATTTTAGAAAATTGGACAACCTGTTTATTCAGTTTATGGGAAAAGGAGAGGGCAAGGCTGCATCTAAGCAGTCCATAGCTAGATGGATAAGACTATGTATTATCTTAGCATACAAAGATGCTAAATTAGAACCACCTCTTAAAATCAAAGCACATTGAATCAGGGCAATGGCCACATCATGGACGTTAAAGGCTAATGCATCCCCAGAAGAAAAATGCAAGGCAGCCACATGGAAGTCTATATCCACTTTTATAAAACATTATAAACTGGATATCGATGCCTATACAGATGTGAAATTTGGAAGAGGAGTCCTACAAGCAGTTATTCCTCAATAAGGTAGGAAAGAATTTGTTTGGATTGCCTACTATATTCATTGCTTTGGCTAGAATGTATTGTCTTTGGTTGATTAACATTTAAGTATGTGATATTCTCCCTCCCTATATTTGGCTTGGGAAGTTCCCATACTTTTCAATGAAGGGTAGTACACAGAAGAGAGAGAGAAGTTTGCTTACCGACATTTCCTTTTCTTCTGTATATCTCCACTTCACTCCCACTCTAAAAACGTAACATGTATTATATATTTTACAGCTTGGACAAAGGTATAACTGATAGGAGTTGGGGGTGTAACCTATTTAAATTAATTCGGATGGTCCTACCAGCTGGTGGAAGGGAATAAATCCCATACTTTTCAGTGAAGTGGAGATACACGGAAGAAAAGGAAATACCGGTAAGCAAATTTCTCTTTTCACAGTGTTTACATGACCAAAGGGAGCTACTGAAATCAATATCTAATTACTGTTTTAAAGGAAGGTCAAACCCAGGAATTTAACCCCTTAAAGATTTGGCCAGCACTTAAGGACCGTAGAACATATTTGGACTGTCATGAGTCCTTTAGAAAAGTTTTCCCATGACGGTCCAGGCACATCATGTGTCTTTAAGGAGTTTAGGAAGGTATTTCCAAAATATTCAATATTTGCATTCAGAGTATCCAGAATTAATTTATGATTTTGTATCAAAAAAGCTATTGCTGCGATCTGAGTTTAGACCACACGGAAGAATCTGCTGTTACTCACCAGCTGTTGTCGGATTACAATTACCATCGTCCTTAGCCAGCAACTGGAGCTGTAATGCAGCAACAGTTAGTAAAGTCGTATGCTCACCAGCATCAACAATTTTTGTTATTCAGGGAATGCTAAATTTATTTACATTTCTTTTTTCTCATTTTTATCTGCTAGGGCCACTAGAGAGCATGGGCGAGTTCTGTGTAACTGGACAGCTACTCTCCATTTCCCCTTATAGATGCTAGTAGTAATGTGTTTCAGAAGAAGGGTTGTGTATGTTATATAATATTTTGACTAAAGAGAAAACAGTGGAGTTCCTTGTGTTTAATCCTGTGTTTGGGGGTGGCAGTGGCTTGAGCTGTTAGTGGAGATTGGTTGGTTTTACTGTCGTCTTTTTCCCGACCGACTGCAGAGAATGGCAGCAAGGCAGTCAGTGTTGGGTGTTATAATTTGGGAAAGACATTTAGTGAAATTGGGAATAACTGTATTTTCATAAAATTACTCTCCTACTGGCATGTCCTTCAGGACAATGAATCGCCTGAAACTTAAGGACCAACTCTCATTAAATTCTTCTTAATTAGTTTGAGAGGATTAAATATTTTGATTGAGAAAGATTGGCAAGAATTGAACTCCATAATCGTTGCAAATATGCAACTGGCTGATAAGCAGATTTGGCTTTTTGGTGTTTTGCAAGGCTTTAAAGGTTTGATAGAACTACAAATTCCACATTAATCTTACACAAGACTTGTGGATTAATTTTAGAACAAGTTGTACAGCTGGCCATTTGGAACAAGATGTGAAGGGATATTGTTTCATTTGATTGGAATAGGAGACAGTCAACTCTCATTTTATGTTAGGGGTGTATAAAAAAATTTGAGATCTTTTGGGGCCAGATGTAGTTTTAGGAGCCAGAGAAGGGGTTCTTGTACACATTGTGTATATAACTATATAAAATACTCCAAACGTTTAGGGGCTCTGACTACCAGGCTCCTCCTTACCCCCCCCCCTGCTATTTTATCTATGCCTATCTAAATCTGTAGTTCTATGACTTTTGGACTACAGCTCCTATCATCCTTAGCTTAGTGGTCATGCAATAAATAATTTAGAGGATTTCCTATAATACTGCACCACACTTACTACCCTCTGGTGTACAATGTATTTTGAATCCATGCATTGCATATTCTTCTGGTCCTCAAGAGGATAGGAATATTTTAAAGCGAAATTATCACTTAGATATAAGTGCCCCCCAATTAATTCTTAGTATAGCGCTAAGCATTGAAATACAGTTATGTTATTAAGGGCTGGCATTATTTGGAAACATAATTTTTGTTTGAGACTCCCCTCAAGGTGACAGTGCAGGTATCTTTCCAAAGAGGGATCTGTGCTCCTGCGCTGTCCGTCCCTGTTTGTACCATGCAGTACAATGCAGCACCCCCTTTGGCAAATAACCAATCAGTGGGGAGACAGGTACGGACAGCGCAGGCCCACAGATTCCTCTTCAGTAAGATGTCTGTGCTGTCATTTTCAGGTGAGTCTCAAACGAACTTATGTTTCCAAATAATGTCGGCACTTAATAAAGATTATAACAGTATTTCAATGCTTACCGCTATTCTAAGAATTAATTGGGGGGGGGGGGGGGCACTTATTCGCTTTAAAACCTAAAATTGAAAATGGGTTATATAATTTGAAATATCATGGGTTTCTAGATAACGTCTGTAAAACTGGCTATAATTTTCCAAGATTATAATAATTGGGGGTTTATTATTTGGAGATATTGTCCAAGTTCAGTCTACAAGAGCTACCAACCGTCCAGGATGTTAGGAGTTCCCTGTTTAAACACTGGTAGGCCAATCAATATGAATGAGCCTAAAATCCTCGACTTGACAGCGCTTGAGGGTTAAACTTTAATGTACAGAGATTAGTAGCCATGTCTTTTCTCTTCAGAAAGGATCTTTCTATCTTGGTGCAGTTGCATAAAATATAGCACAGGGTTGTGGAATTTATATCGCCCGACGCCCGGGACATGTAGTTCGGGGCGCCGGGTAGGTACATTTTAATCACATTTAGCCCTGCTTCCTTTTTATAATAAATATCGTCGCCAGGGCCCCACTGCGCTGCTGCCCTAAGTTAAGGTGACCAGACATCCCTGGTTTCTGGGGACAATCCCCAGATTGAGGGCACTGTCCCGAAAAGGATGTGTCCCTGGAATGTGCCTTCAGCTCAGCCGCATCATTGGTTGCTGTCAGTCAATGCTCATTCATTGGCCACATCATAAAAAGATGTGCACTCAGTGTAAGCCACCCACTGACTTTGGCAGCAGTTACAGTAGTGAGTGAGCGAGCTGCGTGCGTACTGATCAGTGTGTTCAGTCAGACAATAGAGTCAGAATGGGAACCGGAAGTAAGGAATACCTGTGAGACCGTGAGAATCTCCGAGTCCAGACAGGTACTGATGTTGCTGCAATATGCATTCCTTTGATCGGCTTAGTGCTGGGCGGGCACGCATGGGGATTGCTACTGTGTCAGTCGAACCTATTACCAGACTTGACCCTTCAGCGCCAGAGGGCTTAGCAATGCATAATGTGTACCCCCTCTCTGGCACTCAAAGGGTTAAATTACACCATCTTAACCTTTCCTTCTTGGTTTGTGCACTACGTTGGCTCTATATGTTTTAGCACATATAATATAGGTGACATCTCTAAAGTTTATGCACCCCGCTCTGTATCAGCCTCATCACTGGCAGTCTCTACTGCGCATGACTACAGCATGCACAGCAGTCTCTACTGTGCATGACTGCGGCGTTATTCACATTTTAGTGAATTATTATATAGGATTGTGATTCAGAGTAAATGTTATGAATGAGTAGAGCAATAAAATCTTTAGATATTGTACCTTTATGCGCTAAAACATATAAAGCAAGCTTACTGCACAAGAAGGAATGGTTAATATGGTGTAACTTAACCCTTTCAGTTCCATAGACGGGTACACACAATGCATTTCATTGCGTACCCCTCTGGCACTGAAAGTGTTAACTCTGGTAGTACTAACTAGATGCAGAAAAATGGTGGACAGCTGGGCAGGGTGTGGAGGTGGTCACAGGATGGGCAGGTGGTAGACACAGGGTGGGCAGGATGTGGAGGTGGACACAGGATGGGCAGGAGGTGGAGGTGGACACAAGATGGGCAGGAGGTCGAGGTGGACACGGTGTCGAGGTGGACGTATTTTGGTGGCTGTACTGAACTAATTATTGTGTATCAGGACAAGTAGATTGTCATGAGGGACAAGTTGATCAGGCTCCCGTTTTAGTCCCTTGGACAAGTAGTTTTTGTTTTTTTTTTGTTTTAAATTTCCACACCCCTGTAGCACAATCACTTCTGAGGCATCCTATTTAGTTTATGGTTCTGGGAATTGAAGAGCACTGGAAAAGGCATGAATGCCTATCCCTGTAGGGCATATATAAGACTAAATTTTAGGCCTCAGAAAAACAAATAAGAACATTTTTACAAATGTTAACACGAAGTGAATGATAGTTTAGGTGGCGATCCTTTTAAAGGAACAGTAAACATTAGAAAAGTTCTCTATCAGAAGGTCATGATGCCATGAGCACAGGAATTTAATTTTTAACGTTAAAGGGTTAATGTTTAAAAACATAAGCAACTCATATTGTTTGTAATACTGAATAGTATTGATGTGTGCGGCTCTCAAAGTTCATAACTTGCTAGTTACACTGTAATCCTATAATTCATTTTACCCCTTCCACCCCTTTTTCCCGACATCAGTAAATCTCGCTCAGATCTGAGAGCGGATCACTACAAGGGACAATCTTCAGTCAGTATTGGGAAAACCTGTCCTCCTCCTGTCAAGGAGGGCAGGGTTTTCCACGTACTGACAGGGGGAAGATTGTCCCTAGTTGTGATCTGTACAGTTAAGCGACCAGACTTCAGAACTGAGGAGAGACGGCTTCCAAATGGGAAAAGGGTCAGGAGGGGTACAATTAATCGTGATTAAAGCATAACTGGAAAGTTGTGGACTTTGAAAGCCGCAGACATCAGTACTATTCAGTATGAAAAAGGATATGAGCTGCTTGTGTTTTTAAACATTAGTATCCCTTTAAACACTTCATATTTCCTGAGTTGCTCAACCAAATACTAGCAGAATTCTGTAGGGTTGGGTGAAGGCGCTTCCCTATGCTGCTTAATCTGTGACCAGGTTTCTTCCTTGCTGAAACCTACAATACCACTCTACATGTGCACCATAGACAGTGGTATTACAGGTTAGAGCAGGTAGGAAGATTGTTCCTGCTCAGATACTGTAAACTCAGTCGCTGACAAAAGAGAAGCGCCTTCAGAATTCGTTGATGGTTCAGGTGAGAGACTTTATGTAGTTGTAACACTGTAAGGATCAAAAGGGGTGCACAACAAATTGTGAAGCAGTTTACACGCCCCTCTGGCCTTTTTAAACCTTTACATTTAAAATACACATCTCTGGGCTCAAGAGGCATCATGTGCTTTCAGTCGAATATTTTTGTCCCTTAAGGTTACTGTTCCTTTTAACAAATTAAACAAGTAGTAGAATGGATTAAACCAATTGGCAAGATATTTCTCCTTACTAGTGATCATTAGTGTTTTACTGTCGAGCTGATTCAATTCATTTTGATGATGTCTTTTGTCCTGTTTTTAGAGAGAACACAAGCCAAGAAGACAATATTTGGAAGGGCATCCTATCCGTGATCTTCTTCTTTCTAATTATCAGCGTCTTGGCTTTCCCAAATGGTAAAGTATTTCTGATTGACTCAAATGCGAGAGATGTCTCTATGGAAAACAAAAATACCTCTACCCTTTCCCTGGGATCTTCTATTGAAAGCAAAATGACAAGCTATTCTAGAGCAAGTGTGTGTGTGTGTGTGTGTGTGTGTGTGTCCATGAGACTATTAGGAATTTATCCTATGGTGCAATTTGCTCCAGAATTGCTTATCTTTTGTTTTCTGGATCGGTTCCCTGGCATCTTCATTGATTATTGGATCTGCATTATTGTACAGAAGTCTTATTAAACTTTTATCACTTTGTCAAAACTTTTTTAACCCTCACTGGCACTCAAAGGGATAAATATACGTCAGGGTTTCTGAGTTTATGAATGAGTAGATGGAACTAAAGATGACCAATAACCATTCATAACATCAGTCCCTCCCAAGTAGTTTGTACAAGGCGATAATATAAACCTATAATTAAATTATTTGGTAAATAAAATGTAACATTTATTATACACTAATTATAGAAATAACACACAATAATAAATTGATTGCGGTACAGTACAATAAAGCACAATAATATATTCTTTAGTAATAATACAGGCTTAGTACAGAACAAATACCTGGACAAAACCATATACCACAATTATAGACACCCTCTAGTTACAGTTGCCTTGTGCCTACAGGGACACATGGGTATTTTATCTAATGAAACAGAGTAACCAACTCTTTTACAACACTAGATATTACCTTAACCCCTTTTTTCAGTATCTCTTTACTTAAAACCAATAAGCATCTGCTTTTCCTGCTGGAGGGGGCCCTTGTACCTCATGGTCAAGTCTCTCACTTCAGTGCCTAATTGATATTGTATCTTCTTCAGGTCTAGTGACTTTTGATACTTTGGTACGGGATAAGAGTGTTCCTGCTACTTATTTTTGGCAATACCAGCAATTGACTCGTTACATTTGCTCTGTTCTCCCTGATTGTATCCTACCCTGCAGTTCAACCCCCTTTTGAAGGTTTATTCTCTTCTCCCAATATACATTCCCATACGCTGGGTTGTTGGTATTCCTTCCTTCTGGAATCCTAGAGTCTCTCTAAACCTCTGTTCTTCATAGACTGGAAAAGGAATTTGGTATCTTTTTACCTATGCATGACTGGCTCTTAATCCTAAGACGATTGATGGACTCTGCTCCCCACCTTACCACCAGAGAATGTAATTACAAATTAGTTACAAGGTGGTATAGAACACCCCAACGTCTACATACATCCTGTCTGGCCTCAGTCTACTTGTTGGCGATGTGGCTCCGGATTGGGTTCCATGCTGCACATCTGGTGGACATATCCTCTTATTTCACCCTTCTGGGATGCTATAGGTATTCAGCTTAGTCAGATCTTCCAAATACAATTTACCTGCTCCCCAATGCTTTTCTTATTCGGACATGATTTGCCTATTCCACTTATCAAGGAAAAACTACGTTGCACTCTCTCCTTTCACTTAACAAACGCGGCACAGAGATTAATTCCCCTACATTACAAATCTACTGTTCTGCCTGACATGGCTGAGTGGAGACATATGGTTTCTTACTTTTGTGATATGCAAAGTCTTTATTTCTCAAACAGAGGTGTCTATGACCTCTCTTCGACTCCCTGGTCTCTTTTATTGGCCTATGTCTCTGGTCCTTGAAACCACTTTACAATTGAGGACTGTACCGCAGAGGCTCCTCTAATGGATCTAATAACATTTGCAATTGCTTAGAATTTCACCATTTTAATCACATCCTTTGATCACCTCACACCTGCTCCTCTACTGACAACAAAAAGTCTTGTCTCCCCTGTCTTGTCACCCTTCCCTCCTTACCCACAATGTCACCTATTTCTTTTATTCTCCCTATATGCTTCTTCTTTTTTTTAACCCTTTGAGTGCCAGAGCAATGCGTTGCGTACCCCTCTGGCACTCAAAGGGTTAAGAAAAGTCATCTGATTCATTCAGTGGATATTGATGGTATTCTCGCTCTTCTTTCATTTAAGCAGTTGCTGACTTTATCACCAATCGAGCGCTACACCAGGACAGACAATGAATAACTCTATATACAGAAAACCATGTGTCCTGATGCTAATTGCTACGCACCATAAACACATCCCATATAACGTATATGTCTAAAAGTTCTCTCAATTGTATATCATAAAAATACAATAAACCTTGAAAGAACAAAATTAAAAATGCAGTTTAATAATCACACATATAAATCTTACATGTAAAATTCACAGAAAATGATGTTTAAAGATCGTTGGCCAAATCCTCAATTAAACACATACTACAACCTACCACACAGCCGTAATAGTCCAGTGCGTACTCTACCACTCTGAATAATCTCTTCAGAGACTCATCCTGATATAACCCTACACACGTATGGGCATACTGCGGCTGCGCAATAGGCAATATATCGCAAAACATACAGTAACTATATAATGACTGTGGACACCCGGATCAAATGACCGGATCCGCAGACAAAAAAGACCCAAATTATTCTAGTGACTCATCTGAGGAAGAAGTAAGTTGTGCTTTGAAACGCGTTGGAATGATTGGCAAGGAGCGGAGTTGTATTTAAGATGAGAGTAAGGAAGATCTAGAAACATATCCATTCTTTTGGATTTTTGACCTCCACCTGCTCTTTCTTGGGGATCCCTGGATCTTCTTGGGTCTCCCTCAGTTTCAGTTATTCCTCTGTCAGTCCATCAGTTAGTCAGTCTCCCTTACTGCCCTTTGGCTCCCCTTTTATATTTAGTTTTTTCACATGTAAAGGGCAACACTCCCAAAGGTGTGGTGAATGTGTCCTAATCTTATTGGATACCTGAGATCCCACTTCAGTTAATCTTTTATTGGCAGATAGTTACCTTTGTTCATCACATGGCCACTAGGTGGCGCCCTTATCCCACGTAAACGTGTGTATAAATGTTTAATTCATTTGATTACTCCTGAGGTTAGATTGACCCTCTGACCTGATATCCAAGTTTTATGACTATTTGTCTTTCCCAGACCTGGGAGACAATGTAACTTTGAGGATGTTTTGATGAATCAACAGAAACTCTTAATTAATCTTCACTGGCCACGCACATCTGTATCTTCCATTGTCTCTGAGGCCAGTGGAATTCATCACCTATTTGTGTAGTTAACGAATGGTAAACAAGACTGTCCAGGGGAACCAAGAATACACAGTTGTACAAGTTACACAGTTTTAATAGTAGTAGATTTGTTCTGTGTTATGAAGTCAGAGTGAACACTCACAAGACTTGGGGCATGCTCCTATATATCAGATCTGAAATAATCTGCACCTCGATTCAATTTGTGTTTACAGTTGGCAGCTTTGTCATTCTACACAATAGCAAATGTATTCACTGGGTGCAGTGCAGATGTACTTCTCTGGTTGGCCCAATGCATCTCTCGTGATTACACGTTTAGTCACAAACCCCCATGACTTACTCCTCGGCATTTCTTGATACAGTGGGCAGGGCATTCCTGAAAGCCTGTACTCCTCAAACCAAATTAAATTTTTTTAAAATATTTTGAATGTTTGTCATTATGGTAAATGAGATGAGCATCTTCTAATTTTAATTCTACAATTGTGAAATCTTTTTTTCCCCTCTCCTCCCCACTCTCCCTACAATATGTAGTACAAAAAAACTATCTGTTGAAAAACAATATATAGTTTGCTTAGAAAGGATGAAAGGTAGTTAACATGACAATAAAATGTGAAATTTGCCATGGTTCTTAGTGTGCAAAATAAAAATAGCAGGGAGATATAAAATTCCTTTGAATGTTTATACAACAATTTAATTGGAATGTTGTCGAAATCATTGTATACTGGGACCTCACAAGTCAAGGTACCTTTAATATAGAGCGGTTTTGCTAGATTAGTTTTGCTGTTTGCTGCTGTTGCAAGCACGAGCTTAGGCTGCATTTTCTAGAAGCCTCTGCTTACTTGGTAATCGTGCATTCCACAATTTACAATCTGCTCAAAGTAACGCAGTGGTGAACTGAACAAGAAACGAACCCTTGTCAGACCTCTGTGCAGCTCCTTAAATTCACTGCCTTTATAGAGTCACTGCAGTAAGTGTGGACAACCTGTAGATCTCCGCAAGTTGTTGGACTGAAACACTTAGCTGAGGATGATGGGAGTTGTATTCCAAAGCAGAGGGAGATTAATGTTTTGTCCATCCTTCTAGAAGGGACGATCTCTGCATAACTGCATAATCACTATCCCTTTTTGTTACAGGTCCTTTTACAAGACCACATCCTGCACTATGGCGTATGGTTTTCGGTAAGTGAGTTGAATCTGAACAGACAGAATATATAATAAAAAAGAATGTTATGCAGTTTCCTGTGGACCCTTAGGCTTTAAGCCAAACACTGGGGGTCTATGAATGCTATGCACAAGACCTGAAGTTTCCATCTGTGATCCACAGACTTTGAGTTGCATTCAGCAGAGGTGACAGTTTTCCGACCATCCTGAATCGGTGATGGGAGACATTCTGGGGTTGCACAATGCAGTCCTGGGCTCTTTACCAAGTATTTTTCCATAAAGGCAGCCATGGTGAAACATTATAATTACCCTTTAAAAAATTCAGGCATATAAATGTTGCAAGAGGCTGTTACATTTGTCACCTGTTGGAGAGCCCTAAAACTTTGCCATTTTCAACATATTAAGCTTTTGGGGGAAGATGTACTAAGCGGTGATAAAGTAGAGGTGACTTCTCTAGTTATATCACTTCTCCAATTTCTATGTTTTATGTAGGCAATACACTAAGATTCTTCGAACTTTGGAGATCATAGGCTGTATATAATAATATAAGAACTGGAGAAGTGATGTCACTGGAGAAGTAATTTACACTCTATCAACTCTTTATGCTTTTGTGCATAACCCCCCCCCCCTTTTTTTTTTTCTTTGCCATCCCTGCTGCCCTTTACATTATAATGGCTACCTCTCAGTACCCTTCATGTCAGCCGTTTGTTAGTCACCTGAAGATGAACAGAGCTGTGACAGGAGCTATCAGGCCTGTGTCGGGTTTACAGAAAAGCAGCAGAGACAGAACTGTCTGTACTATGTATCCGTTAAATGTCCATTCATTTTATATTTGTTTTGGGTATTAATGTGGACCTGTCATCTTCAGGAAAGTGTAGTTTACTTTAGAGATTTCAAATCCACTTATAGCGTCTGCTATACTTATTTTCTGTAAATGTTTTTGAGAAATGTAATATTTATATTCTATTGTAACAGTAAGGCATGTTATGGTGATCAGTTCAGTTTAAACTAAGAAAATATGGCTAGCACCAGTATACAAGACTATAGGCGTCATAAACCTAATAGTTGGGTGCACTCTGACATTATAAACACCTACAACTGCAAAACAAGGAGTAAAGAGACTCCACAAAACAATCTCCTTACTGTGGCATACCATTAAGCGGTACAAAAAATAGATTTTATTGGTATACAAAAGACATACACTAGCTTATAATTAGAAAAATGATAAAAACAAAATGAGCCATGTGTATGTGATGAACAGGCTCAATGCAAACTATTGACTGAAGTATTTTACAAGTGAAATGGCTGGCTACAAACAATCATTTATTCCCACTGCAGTGAATACATGTCCCATCTCAATACACATCAAGTGTTACAGGTAATATCAGTATAATAAAGTGTGAGTGCTAATATGAATATTTAGTAATAAATGAGTACTTATCAAGCAGATTGTCCAAATACAGTACAGTGAGAGATGGGACAATAAGAGTCAACACTCGTGTCATGGATGGTTGACATGAGCGTTGACTCTTATTTTGCCATCTCTCTCTGTGCTTTATATGGACAGTATGCTTGATAAGTACTTTTTGTACTTTTATATGTCTGATTTTGTTGTGGTTATTGGTATGAGTATTTGTATTAGCACTTGCACTTTATTATATTGATATTACCTGTACTACTTGATGTGTATTGAGATGGGACATATATTCACTGCAGTGGGAGTAAATGATTGTGGCCAGCCATTTTGATTGTATAATACTTTGGTCATTGGTTTGCATTGAGCATTTTGGCTGTTCATCACATACATATGGCTAGAAGTGTTCCCCTCGTTTTGTTTTTAGCATTCTTTTAATTATAAGCTTACTGTATGTCTCTTGTGTACCAATAAAATCTATTTTCTCGCTGCACTAGCCACCAGTATGTGAGTTCTACCTACATTAATTCAGAGCACATAGTGCCGTAATATTGGCCCAGAGCAGAAATGAACTAGTGTAAAGTGCCACAAACAAAGACTAGTTTCTCAAAAATTAATTATATTACAAACACATGATTAGAATAATATACAGGCAATTTTTAATTCTCTAAAATTAACGAAACTGATATTTGGGTGCATGTCCACTGTAATACTTTTTGGGAACTTGTCTCCAGATTACCTGACTGATCTTTGTTTGGCTTTGAGTAGATACTATTTCTGTTTAGACCTTTTTACATAAATCATACCTTGTCATCCTCTCCCCTCCTATTAAAGACCTTGTTCATTTCTCCCTAGGTCTCAGTGTTCTTTACTTCCTTTTTCTGGTGTTCCTGCTCTTCCTGAACTTTGAGCAGGTGAAAGCTGTGATGTATTGGCTGGATCCAAACCTCCGATATGCAACAAGAGAAGCTGATATCATGGTACATAGCTGTAAATCTAACCCCCCCAAAACCAGTGTGTTTGACATTTCCTTTTACATTAGCGACTTTCTAAGAAAATATTATGCTCATGTGATAGGGTACACTACTGGGTACGTCCCTTTCAGAGCTACTCTCAATGTTGCCTGTGAGTGGGAGGGGGAGTTACAATCGAAACAAACTGTTTTAAAAATAAAGTAAAGCTATACTGGAGCAAACTGCATTTTTTTACCCCTTAAATGATGGGTCTCCAGTGCATTACTTCACAATGCATTTGAGACCTTGTTGGCATTCAAGGAGGTAAAAAGCCCCATTTAAATAAATGATAAGGTGGGGATTTTTTTTTTTTTTTAATCATTATTATTGTTATGCCACCTTATAACTATAGGGGTCAGTCTGGAGCTGCTTTATTGATCAATTGATTGGTCAGTACAAAAGTTAAAGTAGAACTGTCACTTTGTAACAAACATGATTTGAATGGCTGTGTTTATGTTGGCTCTTAGGGACGGATGTTCAAAGGGATAACGACAAAAAATTGTTGTATGAAAGACAAAAAATAAGTAGTTGTATGCTGAACGACATATTTTCCATAGAGTATATGACAAAAAACTAGTAATGTCCGTTGTGTACGACACAACTCCAGAATTGACGGGCGAAGGGGCGGGGCATGGGTGTGGCTAAACTACTCTCTAGTGTCGTATAGCGGAAAAGTGAATTTGTCGTAACTAACGACAAAAAAATGTCTTTCAAATGACAATTTGTACGTTAAGAAAAAAGTGGAGGGAATATGAAGTTCTGAATGTGAGAATTTTTGTCTTTAGTTAAGACTTTTTTTTTTTTTTTTTAAGTTACATAAGACAATTTCAGTCAGGACAAAAGACATTTCCAATCACAACTGACACTCTCTGAAAATATTAATGATTCCAACAACACTGTACTTTGAAAAGTTGTTACAAATGACAAAAGCTATTTTGCTATTCCTTTGAACATATGGCCCTTTGTGTTTTTTTTTTTTTTTTTTTTCCCAGCCTACTTTACTTTGTGACTGATTTTTATTTCTCATTTATGTAAATAATCTAGTACTGATAAAATAAATAAAGCTAAATATATCAAACTATTGATTTTAAATTAAAATAACTAACAAATATAGGTGTTTTTTGAAGTTCTTTCTAAATCACCTATTTGTTACCAAGTGATCGTATCACTTTAAATGTGTAACGTCTGTAATGTAAAGGCTCTCCATGGTATCCCTGAAAGTAAGAGAAATCTCAATGCCTTCTTACTGTTAATACAAATTCTACATCAATCAATGAAGCAATCCCTAGCTGCAGTCAGACAAGTCAGGTGAGGATTCTTTGATTGATGATGAGGATTGATTGATGATCATGTTCAGAGAGTAAATTAATATGCCTTGTTAACCCTTCTCCAATTCAAATATTACTGATTAAAAGGTGAAATTTACTCACGGATATCTTGTCTTCTTATGTGTCCTCCCATGGCAAGGAACAATGGGCATTAACTTTGCCTCCTAACTGACAGGACCAATCAAACTCCCAAGCCTCCTCTCCTTTGCAAATTTTAGTTATACTTTTGTCCAAGCTGAAAAGAGACACTTGCCAGTATATCAAAGAACTTATAGAAACAAATCATAACCCTTAATATACATTTATAAATAGAACACTTCTACAAATGGGAATAGTTCCTTCCCCCAACCATAGGAAGGGAGTAGCGTGGAATTACAGAATAAATAAAATATTTTATGAGTAAATTTTCACCTTTTTTTTTCCTATGTCCTATTAGCAGCAAGGAACAATGGGACTTCCCATAATACAAGTCCTGAGCCACCTATGAACGGAAGCCTTAGAAGCTGCAGTGCCCTTGTATTTCCTGAAAAATTGAACGAAAAGAGGCTCAGATTTTCTGATTTGCTTTGTCCTGTATAGGTAAAAGCAAATACAACGTAACAAATTAAGGTTGTGGTGCATCTTTTTTTCTTTCATTCTTCTGTTGAGGACAGAATGATGGACAGTTTCCAAATTGATATGCGTTTGACACAAATTTGGATCTGAATGAAGGTTTTGTTGTTGGGACTACTCTGTCCTGATGAAGGGCTATATAAGGAGATATACAAGATAACATGTGAAGTTCACTCACTGTTCTAACTGAAGTCACTGCTGTGAGGAAAAACTGCCTTGAGGGTGAGCTTCCTTAAGGAAATGCCCTGGATAGGCTTACTAGAGGCCAACTGATGCAAGATCAGATTCTGTGAGGGAACAATTTTCCTAATAGTAGGCTTAACTTTCAAGATGGCTTTGATGAATCTTTTAACAAAGTAATCTTCCGCAAAGGGGTGTAGCCAGAACAGCAGACAATTTCACTTTGATGGATGAAGGTTTAAAGGGATAGTATTACTTAATTTTACGAAAGTTAAATATTGTACATAATAAAAAATAAATTGAATGATGTAAGTCCCGTTCGTTTAAGTTTATGTAGACCTTTCTAATGAATTCCTTTGTAGACAACGCTACTTCGGCTCTGCTGAAAAGCTGCCTGGTCCCGAGACCAGGATCTCAATTTGTCAGAGCGCCAACGTCTGTAATAAAGGAGGGAGGGGGGAACTTCAGAAGCTTATAACTCAAAATCTATAAAACATTTAAGAAATGGGACTTACATCATTCAGTTTAAATTTTTTTAATATGAACAATATTCAACTTTTGTAAAGTATTACTATCCCTTTAAGACCTTTCTGAAATCCTTGCCGCAGGAAATCCAATAATGTACCAATAGAAATATTCTCATCAGACAATTTCTTATCCCTGCTCCATTTCTGAAAAACGGACCAACCTGTGTGATATACTTTTGATGTAGAGGATTTTCTTTTGGCTAAAGTAGTCTGACACAGCACTAGACAGGCCCTTGTAGGTTAAAGAGCTCCATTTAGCCTCCAAGCGGATTTAATAAGAAGACTGATTAAGGATAGAAAATTGGTCCCTGAGACCATAGATCCATGGATACAGAGAGAGTTATGGGGGAAAGTATTGACATCCTTAAAAGGTCTGCGAACCAAATCCTTCTTGGCCACCAAGGAGCAAAGAGGATGACATTTGCCCTGTTTTTCCTTATTTTGCGTACTACCTCCAACAAGAGAAGAATGGGAGGGAAAATGTAAGTTAGGGTAGAGCTGTCCAAGTTTAGTCCTCAAGGGCCACTAAAAGGCCAGGAATTAAAGGTTTTCCTGATTGTAAGCATATATTGGTTAATCTCATTCATTTTGACTGACTTACCTGTACTTAAGCAGAGAAATTATTAAATCCTATGCTGTTTGGTGGCCGTCGAGGACTGAACTTTGATAGCCCTGAGGTAGAGTATAGGACCAACTGACTGAATGTGTTGTGGCTCATCACCTTCTATCTTCTGGCCATAATGTTGCTGCAGTTGCCATTCTTTGCTGATGCCATGCTGTCCACTGTTAAACTCCCTCCAAATTTCTGTTATTGACATGAAAATGTTCATGCTCAGTGACCATTTTCCTGGGTCTAGGGTTGTGCGTCTTCAAAAATTAAAAAAAAAATTGGCTTCCCTATTCAGTGCTCCTGATGTGGGATGCTAATAGCATCCGCAAGTTCTTTTCTGCCCAGAGAATAATTTGTGCTGCCTCTTTATTGAGAACTGGGGGGAGATTCACTAAGCTGTGATAATGAGATGATAAGGTGGAGATCACTTTTCCAGTTCTTGTGTTATTCTGTGGAGTCCATGCACTAAGATTTCTTCATCTTTGGAGATCTTAGTGAATAGGCTCCATAGAACAACATAGGAACTAGAGAAGTGATATCACTGGGGAAGTCATCTCCACTTTATCACCTCTTTATCACTGCTTAGTGAATCTCCCCCTGGACTAATTGTGTTTCCTTGGTTGGTCTCCAGCTCAGATCCTGTCTATCATTCTACAGGTGAAAAGTGCCATTAATGGGCTGTTTTATTTGTCCCCCATGGGGCAGTTGGCTTGTTCCAGAATAACTCTGTTTTTCTTGTGTGCATACAGTCACATGTATAATAACTTCCCTCCCAGAATTTTTATATTAGTTGGTAAGCAGTGGTTTAAGATATACTTAAAGAGGAAACAATGTTGTTATTTTGCTACCAACAGGAGTACGCTGTGAACTGTCATGTCATCACCTGGGAGCGAATACTCAGCCATTTTGACGTATTTGCATTTGGTCACTTCTGGGGCTGGGCCATGAAAGCGTTACTAATCCGCAGCTATGGATTATGTTGGACAATCAGTATCACATGGGAACTGACTGAGGTGAGTTTAGTAGAAGTAGGTTTATTGCCACCTCTCCTATAGGTCTAATATTTAACCCCCCTGGATGCCAACTCTCCAGCCTATTGCTTTGCAAGGCTTTGGCTATGTCTCTAAAGTTCAAGAGGTTAAACTGCATGCAACAAATGTTCATTATTAAGAGGGGAGGTTAATTTCTTATATTGTTGTAATTTTTTTTTTTATCATTTCTGCTTTATTGAATGAATTTATTTTAGCTATTCAAGTGACTTGCATTGCCTTCCTTATTATCGGAATAGAAGAAACCCACAATGTTTTATGCTAATGCTTTCTACATAGAGCCCTGTTGTTCTTCACTCTCACTGATAACAAACCCAGTCATTCTATTGAGTACGTAGGAGAAGTGAGGTAATGAGATATTTATTTAACAGAGTGGTAGCTATAAGAAGATTTAATAGAGCACTCAATGAAGAATACAACAATGAGGGAAACAAGGACTTATTTATTAGTTACATCTCACATGGCTGACAAACGTAGTTTTTTGATAATGTCATCCGTTGTGAAAGGAGCTGTACTTTGCAATATTGCCTTTCACATGAGCGCCTATTGCCGTGCAATAATGAACCAAAGTCCAGTATACTGCATATTTATTGTGCTCACTCAGGAAAGCAGTAACGATGTAGTAGGGGAAATGTGCTTTGTGGCCTTTGGGGCTGCTTACAGACCTTTCACATAAGATACTGGATGTTGCAATGCTAATCATAACCTCCAGTGAATGGATGACCCGTATGGGCAGCAGCCAATAATATTGGCTGGTGCATGTATCGGCTAGCAGCCAGAAATAGCGCTTCTGCATCTCCATCAACAGTTGAGAGTAGGAGGTGTGTGAAAGATCTTCAGCAGTGGGTTGCTTCACCCATATGTAAAGAGCCTTAAATCCATAAAGAAGAACAACAGTGGAAAAAATAAAACTGCATACCAGTTTGTTCCCCTCTGTCTATATAGTGTAGTCATTTGCATGATTTAATTGTGCTCTCCATCGCTGAATTGCAGCAGGCCTCTTTGCATGCTTTCCGTCAGTATATGCATGGAGAAGTGCAACACCAAAAGTACACTGTTGGGACACGGGAAAACATTGAAGATAACTGGGTATAAGTTTGTGTTTATAGGTCAGAGGTGGGAAAACTATGGTCTGCAGGCTGATATTGCATAACTTCCGACTGTAAACTTTTATTTTCCTTTGTTTACACATAAGAAAGGGAGTGCTGTGCTGGATTTGTTCTTCAGACACAAGTGATCAGACATGCAATCTGATGAGAGAATATCATGCCATATGAAGAAAATATAATTCAGTCTATCACCCCTTCCTTGCATCCTGTTTATGTGTATTGTACCTGGACTTTGTGTGTATTTTGTTTCCTCATTTGTGAAGTGTTGGAGAGATTTTAATCTGGCCCTTTGGTCTGAAGGTTCTGCACTAGTACTGGTGTATTAGTGGAATAACCATTTATGTAAATAAACTGCTCACCAACACTTTTAAAGCATAACTTCCCCCCACCATGACCACCTCTGTGTGTGTGTGTGTGTGTGTAGCATTAATGTAGTTATAAAGCACTGTGTTATTTTAAAAATCAGAAAACTGATCGAGAAGGCACAAAAGAAGATTAAAGTTTAACCTTGTGACGTGTAGAGCATTGTGAGCGCTACTGCGCATGTCAGTCTGGTTACCGTGCGGTTACTTAGTCACTCACATCGTTCTGTTATCCCGCCCGCGTCCTCCTTGTCCTGCCCTTATATGACTCGTCACCTGGCGCGCACGATCCTGTACTAGACATGAATCCTTTGCGGGACTTGTATTTGGAAACAACCATACACTGGGACAATTCTCATCCCTTATAGACTCACTCCAGTTGTACATCCTCTTATCTTCAGCTTAAAGATCTGGTAACATGGCTTCCTGCATGGCAAATTTGAGACTCTGTTCTTCTGGAACGTAAGAGAGGTTTCCTCTCCAGGAATATCACTATTTTTGAGAAAGTTGTATCTCGCAAACAGGTTATTAAACATCCCACTCCTTTTTCTATAATCTTCTTTCTTCCTACCCCCTCCAACCAAACCCTATTTTTTCTCTCTGAGAAAAAGATCTACAGACGATGATCACTCCTACTCAGTGGATACGGATTCTTAAACTTAACTATCGCTTACCCAGGAGTTCAAAGTTAAGCGCTAAACTATAAGATAATTTCCCGTTGGTACAAAACTCTGTATCGCCCCTCCACAGCTTTTCCACATCTAGACAACTCCTTCTGGAGATGTCGATTGGATACAAGACTCTTCCATATTTGGTGGACCTGCCCTCTCCTCACTTCTTATTGGTCTGGAATATCTTTCCATATTAATGCAGCATCTGTATTAATCTTAGCCCAGACCCTCTTCTATTCCTGTTCCTATTGGATATCAATGGTATTGTCCTCGTTCTAAGTCCAAATGCCACATCTCACATTCCCTCCTCCATCTTTCTAAATCTCTCATACCCGTTAAATGGAAATCTATGCCCCCCCACACACACACACACGGTTCAAGAATGGTTTAATCTGATCGATTCTTGGCTTCTCATGGAACGCTATCATGCTTATAACTATGAACTCCCTCCATACTTTTGAACATACATGACAACTCCTGGTTTAATTATAAATCCACTGTGATATCCCCTCTAGTGCCATCTCCCCCCTGAATACACTATTTGATAAGTCACCATATGAACCCTTTGGCATCTCTCCTCATATTGTACCCAACATTCAATTGATTTCTCTACACTCCACATTCACAATGTCCTCAGATAGGCCAGATCCCAACCTCCCCAGTAATTTGTGTTTTGTCCCCCACTCCTGTCCCCCCATCTTTTTCTTTCACTTGTTTCCTACATCATATGCTCTTTCTTCTTAACCCCTTAATGATCGGCGAGGTCATTTTTTTTTTTTCCTCCTCTTTCGCTTCCAGACTCCCCGAACGGCGTGCAGCAGCGGGGGGAGCCCGGAATTCCATGATGGTCATAGAATGTCATGGGTCGTTCAGTCAGATCGACCCTTGACGTACTATTACAGTCAAGGGTCATTAAGGGGTTAATGTAGCTTTCTTAATTCCGTTAGCCTGCATCGTACATTCTGTCCTCTACCTATCTCATGTTATCACATACTCTGACTCACTCTGCTCAAGTCCTTATCGTCTCACTCTTCTACATTGAACCATATATATTAGGGCAGTTTATTGCCTAGAATTGTTTATCTCCTCCTTATATATAGAATTCATATCTTTGGATAATATTCACTCCTAGTTTCATGTCATTCCATTTCTCACTTTCCCCAGTATTATGACTGTTTATTTTAACCCTTTGTGTTGGCATGCAATGGATTATCTTTCATTTAATATGTAGTGAAGCCTATTTCACTATATGGGAAAAGTGTTACCCACAGATTATAGCTGGGTGGGTGGGCACATAAACACACACGCTTTCACTGACAGACTGAGACATAGACACGCTAAGGCACCCAGAAAAACATGCACGGTATCCAACTGCATTGATGAGTAATAAATGCAGAACATCACTACAGCAGATTTTAGAATGTGAAAATGGTCGGTTTAAGATGATGTCTTATTGAAACAGCATTAACGTTCTTCCACAGAACATCAAATGATTAAGTGTTAGTTATGAAGTTTATTAACTGGAATTATGGGTACAGTGAAAGTGTAATTAGGGTAAAATAGGGTAATTTGGGGGAATTTGATTAGGTTAGGGTAGTTTGGGGGGATGTGATTGGCTTAGATTAGGGTAGTTTTTGGTGTGATATGATTGGATTACTTTAGGGTAGTTTGGGGGGTGATTGGATTAGGTTATGGTATCTTGGGGGATGTGATTGGATTAGGTTAGTTTGAGGGGGATGTGATTGGATTAGGTTAGTTTGAGGGGGATGTGATTGGATTAGGTTAGTTTGGGGGGGATGTGATTGGATTAGGTTAGTTTGGGGTGGGATGTGATTGGATTAGGTTAGGGTAGTTTGGGGTGGGATGTGATTGGATTAGGTTAGGGTAGTTTGGGGTGGGATGTGATTGGATTAGGTTAGGGTAGTTTGGGGTGGGATGTGATTGGATTAGGTTAGGGTAGTTTTGGGGGGGATGTGATTGGATAAGGTTACGGTAGCTTGGGTGGGGATGTGATTGGATTAGGTTACGGTAGCTTGGGGGGTGTTTTATTTTGTATGCATTAAAAAAACATAAAGAATGATATGTCTTATCTCTCAAACCTTTATGGTTTGAGAGATATTTACAAGAAAAATTTCATTCTCACTGGCGTCACCGTTCTAGCTGTCAGATTTGGAATCCGGTCTGCAGACCGGCTGCGGCTCTACAGCAGAGTCGAGATTGCGAGATAAAAGAAGAACTACTTCATTGCAATGGTATACAAAGTGTGCCTGGTTTGCAAGCACACGTTGTATACTGTTCCAATGAACTAGTTATTTTTATATCTTGCGATCTCGGCTCGGCTGAAGAGCCGCCGGCTGGTCTGTGGACCGGATTCCAAATCTGACCGTTAGATGGCAGACTTGACTGTTTCGGTCAGTGAGGGGAAACTTTGCTTGTGAATATCTCTCAAACCAGAAAAGTTTGAGCGATAAGACTTATAATCATTCTTTGTTTTTTTTTTTTAATGCCTACAAAATAAAATACAGATAAAAATGTGTATTACTATCCCTTTAAGAACCAGTGAGTTGATAAGAGGCTGTCATTTTGATTCCTTCATCAGTGTTCAGGCAGTGAAATCCTTGTGTCCTGCCCTGATGGTGGTCCGTGCAGACAGGTTTGACAACAATTACATTCTAATTTCTAGATTTCACCTCCAAACTCGCATTACTATGTGTTAACACTTGCATCAAAAATAACCTGTGCTACATACTCCTTTTTATCCATGCATCTGTAAAGTTTAATTTAATGTTTTGTCTCCTCGCTCCTTCAGCTGTTCTTCATGCACCTTCTCCCTAACTTTGCTGAGTGCTGGTGGGATCAAGTTATTCTGGACATCCTCTTATGTAATGGAGGTGGCATCTTGCTGGGCATGGTGGTTTGTCGCTTCCTGGAGATGAGATCATATCACTGGGCAAGCTTCAAGTAGGTTATTATGCAAGATCTTTTATTACAGGTACTTCTCCTATCATTTGAGCTTCAATTCATTTTCATAAAGTCCCTTCATCTTGGGTCTAGTTCAAATGGGAAACCTTGTTGCAAGATGATGCAGAAACTCAAGGTTGCCATTGAAAATGATTGTAGCTTTTAACAGAGCAGTGAACAAATGTATATGAATTTCTCTTCTTCCTCCAAACTGTTAGCAAGAGTGCCAGTTTGTGTTCCTCTTCTTAACCCATTGTTTCAGGGATTGCTGCTAGAGCACTACACGCTGGAAAATTATTTTTTTAATACCCCCCATTTTCACATAAAAACTTAAATCTATAATAATTCTCCTTCCCTTGGGTATGTGCAAGTAAAGAAATGTGTTTTACGTCCTATATGGAACACAGCTACTATGAGATGTGTCCTGCCCTCCTGGTCTGTTGGTACCTGTAGGGGGGCGTCTTTGCCTTTTCCAGGATGCCTGGCAGTCCTCTGTTGTGGACCAGTGGGTTCTGCAAATAATCTCAGAAGAGTACCCTATAGTTTTCAGATTCCTTCCTCCGTATAGTTTGTTTTGGTCAAGGGTCCCAAAGGAGCCCATACAAGGCACAGCTGTTTCAGGAGGCAGTGGATTCAATGCTGATAAAGAAGTACCAGTACCTCCCTTGGAGCATGGTTGAGATTTTGTTACAACCTGTTTGTGGTTCTGAAGGACAGTGACTGTGGTTCCATTTTGGACCTCACATCTCTCAACAAATATGTGGTGAATACATGCTTCAAGATGGAATCTTTGCATTCGGTCAAAGCGTCAGTGTGCCCAGGAGAGTATCTGGCTTACCTGGACCATCAGGATGCGTAACTACACATCCTATTCACCCAGTCTGCCAACTCTATCTGCAATTTTCCTTAGTTTCGGATCTTTACCCTTTCACAGCTCTGCCATCACATTCAAGACTGTGCTGTGCTTCTGGTCAATCACAAGTGGATTCTGAACATGCTGAAGTCTTCCCTGGTGTGCTGAGCAGATTTTTGTCAATGCTAGATGCTGTGCCTTACTCTCAGGTGCACGTGTGAGAGATTCAGAGACGTATCATCCCAACGTTGGTGTAGAAATCCAGCACAATTGGAATTGGCAGATTGCTCGCGCCCTCTTGCTCGCACCCTTCTTCTCCCTCCAGCTCGCGCTCCCTCCAGCTCTCGCTCTCTCCTGCTTGCTTCCTCTCCTTCCTTCTCCCTCCTTCCTTCCTTCTCCCTCCTTCCTTCCTTCTCCCTCCTTCCTTCCTTCTCCCTCCTTCCTTCCTTCCGTCCTTTTCCCTCCTTCCTTCCTTCCATCCTTTTCCCTCCTTCCAGCTCGCTCCCTCCTGCTCGCTTGCTCTCTCGTGCCCGCTCACTCCTTCCTTCTTCTTCCCTCCCTCAAGCTTGCGTTCCCTCTTGCTAGCTCCCTCCTGCTTGCTTGCTCTCTCCCTCCCTCCTGCTTGCTTGCTCTCTCCCTCCCTCCTGCTTGCTTGCTCTCTCCCTCCCTCTGCTTGCTCGCTCTTGCTCCCTCCTGCTCGCTCTTGCTCCCTCCCGCTCGCTCTTGCTCCCTCCCGCTCGCTCTTGCTCCCTCTCACTCCCGCTCCCACTCTCCGCTCTCTGTCTCTCTCTCGCTCTGTCTCTCTCTCGCTCTCTGTCTCTCTCTCTCTCTCGCTCTCTGTCTCTCTCTCGCTCTCTGTCTCTCTCTCGCTCTCTGTCTCTCTCTCGCTCTCTGTCTCTCTCTCGCTCTCTGTCTCTATCCGCTCTCTGTCTCTCTATCCGCTCTCTGTCTCTCTATCCGCTTTCTGTCTCTCTATCCGCTTTCTGTCTCTCTATCCGCTTTCTGTCTCTCTATCCGCTCTCTGTCTCTCTATCCGCTCTCTGTCTCTCTATCCGCTCTCTGTCTCTCTATCCGCTCTCTGTCTCTCTATCCGCTCTCTGTCTCTCTATCCACTCTCTGTCTCTCTATCCGCTCTCTGTCTCTCTCGCGCGCGCTGTCTCTCTCGTTGGGACTGCACAGCCTGGAGAGGGGGAAGCCCTTTGTGATACCAGAATGGACTCTGGTCACAATGGACCCCAGCCTGGGCAGCTGGGGTATGGTTCTGGGTCACCTGTTGGTTTTAGAGCAGTTGGTCTGCTGGAGGAGTTTCTTCAGTCCATCAGTGTCTTGGAACTCTGGGTGATCCGGCTGCCCCTCGTGTACTGGGCTACACCCTTGAAGGGGGGGAGCCAGTGAGGGTTCAGTCAGACAGTACCACCATTGCAACCTATATCAACTGCTGAAGGGGCACTCACAGTGCTGCTGCTTGGCACAAAGTGAGTACATTCTCTGTTGGGCAGAATCCCACGTTCTGACCATCTCAGCAGTTCACATTCCTGGGGTAGAAAACATTCTGGAAGACTTTCTAAGTCACAAATATGTAGATCCAGGAGAGTGGGAACTCAATCTGGAAGTATTCTGATTGTGCAACAGGGGGGTTGTGCCAACGATGGACCTCATGGCCACCAGGGAAAATGTAAAGGTTTCATTCTGCTCCCGGAAGAGAGAGCCTCTTTCCTTTGCAACAGACGCAGTGACAGTTGCATGGAACTTCCACCTCGCGTATGTTTTCGTTCCAATTTCTCTCATACCCAGGATGCTTCGGAAGATCAGGATGGACGGAGTGACCGTCATTCTGGTCGCTCCTGGTTGAACCAGGAGTGGGTGATTTGTGGACCTGGTGGAGACAATACCCACTGTCCTTCTCTGAAAGGACACAGAAGAAAAAGAAATATCTGTGAGCAAATTCCTCCTTCCCTTGGGCTGACAGTTTCGATGGGTTAATTGTATAAGTACTGTGCTTTTTGTTTTGCTCCCAAATTGCTCTACTTTTGTTTTTATACATATTTCATCTTTGCTATGGATAAAGTCTAATATATAGGAATTCAATATGTATGTAATTTTCTTTAAGGGACATCCACACTACAACAGGAAAGATAAAGCGAGCTGCGCTGCAGTTCACTCCGGCCAGCTGGACCTACGTGCGCTGGTTTGATCCCAAGTCTTCATTTCAAAGAGTGGCTGGAGTTTACCTCTTCATGATCATTTGGCAGGTAACTGGGACAACTCTATGGCCATGTGTATAAAGTAAAAAGTGGAACCATTTTGGAACAACCCAACTGCACCATAGTGGACAAATACACATTTGCAAAATCACAATGGATTTTGATTAGGCGTTTAACCCTTTGAGTGCCAGATGGGTTAATCCCCTGTATACTGGAAAGGTCTCCAATGACTAATGAAACATCAAAGGATTAAAGGGATAGTGATACCTGAAAATAAGTTTATTTTATATTGTAGCCCTTAAAAAAACATGAAAGAAGATATAAGTCTTATTGGGAGATATTCATATGTAAAATATCGTATAGTTCACTTTTCCTTGCTGTTTTAGCCAAGTCTGCCATCTAGTGGACAGATTTGGAATTCAGTCCACATAGCAACCGGCAGCTCTTTAGCAGTGCCGAGATCGCGATCTTTGAAAAGAACTACTTCATTGGAACTGTGTACAAAGTGTGCCTGGCTTGACCATCCCAATTAAGAAATTCTTTTTAAAGATCATGATCTCGGCACTTCTGGAGAGGCACTGCTGGTCAGGCGACCAGATTCCAAATCTGAAGGGTGGAGCAATGACATCAATCCAGGGGAAACTTTACTTATGAATATCTCCCAAACCATAAAGGTTTGGGAGATAAGACTTCTGTCATTTTTCATGTGTTTTTAAGGGCTACAATATTAAATAAAACTTATTTTCAGGTATTACTATCCCTTTAAATGGCCCATTTAAATCAAAGGAACATTTATCTCCTGTTCTGCAGTTGGTTTGCCTAACAATGGCGCCAGTTCTTTTTAGGAAATAAGGTTTTGTACTTTCTTGTATGTTTTCTTTTTATCCTTAACCCATTATGGACCAGAGGGTTTGTAATGCAGTGGACACCCCTCTGGCCATTAAAGGGATAACACAGTAGTAAATATTTGTATTATTGGGATGAGAAGGGGACATAAATTGTAGGGCTTTTTTACTTCTTAATAAAACCAGGTTATTGCCATTGCTGGCAAATGCTTTGTTCCAACTTTATTACAGTAACTTTTTTTTTTTTTTTACATTAACAGTTCAACCTGGCTTCGAGATGGTTCCTCTACAGCTCCTATTTAGGTGCGCCAAGATGTGAAAAAGTGGAGATAACCTCTCCAGTATGATAAACTCTCCAGTTCCTATGTTATTTAAGGAGCCTATGCACTAAGATCCCTAGAGTCTGAGAAATCTTAGTGCATAGACTTCATAAATTAACATAGGGTTTGGAGAAGTGATCTCATTGGAGATGTTTTCTCTACTTTATTACCTCTGCATCACACCTTAGTGTATCTCCCCCTGATGCCCATGCCACTAGCCACACTTGTAATGGCAACCTCCTTATCAGTTCATGTCTTTTTGAATGGTTATAACATTTTAATAAAGCAACTGCCAGCAGTTTTTTTTTTTTCTTCTTCTCTCCCCATAATTTAAACATTACTGATGATTAAATCAGTATAAATCAAATAGACCACATTTTGCAGTAATACTTCTGCACTGTATTGCAACATTACACACCTGTGACAGCCGCCCAATGCTATTCATATTATGTCTTCTGTAACGGTCTACATGCATTGTGTGGCTCTCTATGTATAGATATAGATATATCTATCTATCTCTAATAGAGATACAGACATTGCATCACAACCACGTCTGTTTTATACGTCTGTAAATTAGATTTAAAAAATGTTCCAATGCAGGGCAATTTGTTTCCCTTCAGCTGTTGTTGGACTACAGCTACAGTTATCCTTAGCAAGCCAATGGCTGAGGGTGATGGGAGTTGTAGTGCAACAGCAAATGGAGGTCTGTAAATTGTCCATACATGTTCCAATCTAAATATTTTTAGCTTCTTTAAAACCTAATCTGAGAGCTGAGGTTGTGATTAATGTATGTGTCTGTGCACCATTTTGTTGAATGTAAATTGTCTCTCTTCCTTTAGTTGACAGAACTGAACACTTTCTTCTTAAAGCACATCTTTGTGTTCCAAGCAAGTCATCCACTGAGCTTCTGCAGAATTCTCTTTATTGGTGTGATAACCGCTCCCACTGTCAGGTAACAATGTGGAGAAAAAAACAATTCATAACACTTGAAAAAATGTGTTGTACAGGTCTCCCAGGGGTATACTCAGGATTTCCAAAAAGTAACGTATGTTCGTTATAACTCTACTCAGAACTTGTTTTGTATAATTCTGTATCCAAAAGGCAATTCCACTACCTTCGTAAAGACAAAGGATTGATGACTTGCTACACTACAGCTGTTGTTGGCCTGCATTTCCCCACATCCTCAACTGGCCAACAGCAGAGTGTGATGGGAGTTGCAGTCCTACAACATGTGGAGAGTAGCAGGGTGTCAAATCCGTGGCGTAGACACATGCACAACAACATAAAAGAGATCTCATTATTGTAGTGTTAAAGGGATAGTAATACTTCATTTTATCTTTATTTTATTGTGTAGGCATTAAAAAACATGAAGAACGATATGTCTTATCTCTCAAACCTTTATGGTTTAAGAGATATTCACAATCAAAGTTTCACCCTCCCGCCCCTTTTTCCTAGTGTAAGCCATCTCTTCTCAGATGTGAATCTAGTTGTAAGACCAGACAGATAACAGAAGGGGACAATCTTCTTTGTATGAAACCAATGAAAGCCCTTCCCCCCCCCCCTTGACAAGTTTTTCAGCTTTTTCCCTTATCTTAATTGAAGATTGTCCCTCTCTGCAGTCTACCTGGGCACCTCCCTTCTGATCTGGTTGAACAGGGGTGGGGGATACTTTGCTTGTGAATATCTCTTAAACCATAAAGGTTTGAGAGATAAGACTTATATCGTTCTTCATGTTTTTTTTAATGCCTACAACATAAAATAAAGATAAAACGAAGTATTACTATCCCTTTAAAGCTTTGTTGCTCACTGATCTGATCAGGGTAGAGGCAAGCAAGGGGTGGGGGCTTCTGGGGAACTGGAAACCCATCTTGATTTTCTGTTGTCTTCATAATATATGGGATTAACATAGCAGAACAAAGGGTGAGATGTTCAAAAAGTTGTGGCAAATGAAATTGTCTGTAATCCATCTAAAAACATTCTTGTTGCATGGCCTGTCAGTTCTCAGACATATTGCCATCATTTTTTTAAACCAATTGTACCATCTCCATCAAAGGAAAAAAAGCTGTGTTAAAAGTTGGTGCAGTTTATATTGTACTAGTATAAAAGCCGGTGTACATGGGCCAAGGTCTGGGTGGTGGTAAGATGCCGGTCCTGCTGTGCGTACTGCCGCTGCTTCACTGACAGCGCACACATGCAGTCATGCGCTGTAGACGAATTCACAGAATGCTTAGAGCACAGAATGCTGGGAGATCTGTGCGGGGAGCGTTCTGTGCGTTCGGGCAGTCTCTACTTCGCATGATGCATCGGACAAACATTCTAGCACTTTATTATATAGGATATTGTAGCTATCACTTTGTCTATTTCTACCATTTTTCCAGCAAAATTAAAATGGTCAATACAAATTAAAATACTGTTAGAAGTGATAAGCAGTAGTATGGTATTAACTGGTTAAAAAAAAATTAGCTTTTTTTTTTCTGAAAAATTGTTTTAAAGGGATAGTAATACTTCATTTTAACTTTATTTTATTTTGTAGGCATTAAAAAAACATGAAGAATGATATAAGTCTTATCTCTGAAACCTTTATGGTTTAAGAGATATTCACAAACAAAGTATCCCCCCCCCTGTTCAACCAGATCAGAAGGGAGATGCCCAGGTAGACTGCAGAGAGGGACAATCTTCAATTAAGATAATGGAAAAAGCTGAAAAACTTGTCAAGGGGGGAAGGGCTTTCATTGTTTTCATACAAAGAAAATTGTCCCCTTCTGTTATCTGTACTGTCATACAACCAGACTCACATCTGAGAAGAGATGGCTTACACTAGGTAAAAGGGGCGGGGAGGGGAACTTTGCTTGTGAATATCTCATAAACCATAAAGGTTTGAGAGATAAGACATATCATTCTTCATGTTTTTTTAATGCCTACAAAATAAAATAAAGTTAAAACGAAGTGTTACTATCCCTTTAAATACAAAATTATAGACAGTTTTTTTGGGGTTTTTTTTGTTTTTTTTTTAAGAACAATATTAATCGAGCTTTTCTTATAGCCATTTTTATTCCTTTACAACACATTTACAAATGTGATGTATTTAGTTCTGAAAATACTGTCCTTTTAACACAGATTCACAATCCTTTGCAATCCGACAATTTTTTTTCATCATGACTACATTTGAACATCATTCCCCAAATATTTAAAAAAGTCATAGAGCAGGATTTGTCAACTGCTGGACCTCTAGCTGTTGGGAATGCCTACTCCCATTTTCACCAATGAGCTGCTCACTAACTGGAGATTACCTGGCTCTCCAGCTGTTAGCGGCTTCAACAATAGAAAATTTTAATATTTTATTTTGTAATGGCTGTTTGAAATCTTAAAATTGGTACCTTTTTGTGCCTTTGGTATTTAATACAGTGATTATCCATCTTCTTATTTATTGTGTTGAGGCACCTTTAATGCTAACTGGAACTCTCAAGACACCACTAATGTTTAATGTAATTTGTTAGGGGTGTAATGAAGGGAATAAATAAATATGCGTCTTGGGTTTCGTAATTTAGAACACTTATTGTACAAGGCAATTTACATAAATACAGATTTTAAACTCCACATTCCTCCCCACTTTTATTGATTCATTTATTTCTATCTATTTTCCCCTAAGTCTTTATGGATAAAAATTAGCACCCAAAGTTAATGACCATGGCACCCCAACGTGCTACAGTACGCTGGGTGAGAACCGCTATTTTAATATTATTGGAACATTAGCACCTCCTAATAATAAACTCCAAAATACTTTTAATCCTTTCATTGCCAGTGTTGCATACCCCTCTGGCACTGAAAGGGTTAATATGGGAAGTAAATCTTAATAACCACTCTAAATCTCATGTGAGAGGATTGGTTCTCCAGAATGAAAGACCTTTTCAGTGCCAGAAGGGTGGCCGATGCAGTGGGTGCTTGATGTCCTGTCCACGAATGTAAACAGAATTCTTTTTATAGAATTCCAGAACTTCAAGCTTTTTCTTTTGAAATCTTGTTAGGAAGCCTATGTGAGAGGAGTTTTGGGTCCTGGAGTTCTGTAACAAATAATTGTCTGTTACCATGAACATGATATCCAGTACTAATTAAAGATTACTTTTGGATAAATAATCCGCACTGAAGTTATTCTCAGTGGCCATTTTTTTAACTGGTTAAGATAAGTGGGGGTTTATTATTTGGAGGTGTTCTTGTCCCTTTAAAGGGACAGTAATGTCCCCCCCAAAAAATATCCAGTTTTGTAGACTTTTAAAAAAATAAATAAATATGCTCCAAACCCGATCTCTCAAACCGCTATGGTTTGAGAGATATAGGGATTCTCTCCCTTTGTCCTAACATCAGCGTCTAGATGACAGCCGGTGATCCCGGTCAGAGGACCAGCAGGCGGCTCTTCAGCAGAACTGAGATCGCGTTGTCTATAAAGAATTAATTCATTGAAAATGTTTACAAAGTGTGCTTGCAAACCAGGCACACTTTGTAGATCTTTCCAATGAATGAATTCTTTATAGATAACGCAATATCGGCTCTGCTGCAGAACCCCCTCAAGTCGTACGACTAGATTGTTCTGCTGTCAGCTTTACAGCTGACATCAGGAGAAGGGGAGGGAGGGGGGAACTTTGAATCCATATATCTCTCAAACCATAGCTGTTTAAGAGATCGGGTTTGGAGCATATTTATTTATTTTTATTATTTATTTATTTTTTATTATTATTACATTTTTATTGAATCAGGAGCAATAGTACAACAAATATGGCAATAAAGCCAATGAGAGTGAAACATAGATTACAATAGAGATACATATACTGTAGTTGTAAACAAATCAGTAGAGTCATTGTTCAGAGCAGTAATTGCAAATGCCCCCTGCTTTATAAAGTTATTACGAAGAAGAAAGAAAGAAAGAGAATGAGATAAACGAAAAGGGAAGCAGAAGAAGAAGAGTTAAACAGAGTAAAAGGGAGAAAAAAAATAAATAGGCGAGTAAGCACGTAATCGAAATGGAAGAGAAACTAGAGGAAGAGAAAGCGAAAAGGCGGGGATAAGGATAATGGGAAGGATGGGGATTGGGATTGAGCGCTCTGGGCGCAGATATGGTTTAGTTCTGGTAATTTCCAAATTAAGTAATCGAGACCAAAACCATCTCACCAACAACGAGAGAGTTCCAAAGTGAAATCAGAAGAGAATGTGAGGCAGGATCTAGGCCCCGCAATGTAAAGACATACAATGGTAAAGGAACAACTGCCTGACTTTGGAGTGCCATTCCCGTAAAGTAGGGGGCTGAGTGTCTTTCCAGTGAACAGGTACCAGAGCTTTTGCCGCTGAGAGCATAAGCATAACCAAAGCTCTCTTAGGCGCCGGTAGAGACAGGATTTACGAAAAGAAAAGAACCGGAAGAGGGTCTAACCGAAGGTTAATACAAAGGAACTCTTTAATGACAGAGATGCATTGCTCCCAATATGAGGACAAGAGCGGACAAGTTCACTAAATATGAAGGAAGGTACCTCTCTCTTTTAGGCACCTCCAGCACATAGGACTATTTGATGATACAATCTTGTGTAACTGCACAGTTGTAAAGTACTAGTGGTAAAGAAATTTATAATTAACTTCCAAGATGTGTGAGGATATAGAAGAGGTCGCGTGTGATTTCCAGATAACCTTCCATTGACCCGGAGAGATAGAAGTCCTCAAGTTGTATTCCCAAGTTTGTGTGTAGGGTGGGGTCGCGACCGACAGAAGATTCAGCAGGATGGCGTAAATTCGACAGAGATAACCTCGATGAGGGGAGGTCGACAAGCAGAGCGACTCAAATGCCGTAAGCGTCCAAGTAGCGGCATCTCTTATCTTTGGTTGGGAGAAAAAATGTTTAATTCTGAGAATGCCAAATCTCCCTTGGAGGCAGACCGAGCTTGGTTTGGAAGAAAGGGAAGTCGCGGCCTGAGGAATCTTCAAAGAAGTCCTGGTATAACAGATCTGGGGATCCCAACCATTGGGGGAAGGAGTCAGAAGGGAGCGAATAGGGAGTGTCCCGAGAATAAAAAACACTCTGGAGAGAGGGGAGGGGGCGAACTCCAGATTATGTGTAGGTACCCACCACGACCATAATTTTATTGCATTCGAGATTACAGGGTGAACGTTAATTGAGGGTTGGCTATCTTGGGGTGGAAGAAAAGTTTCTGTAGCAACATCCCCACCACAAGGAAAGGACCTCTTTATTTGTACCCAGCTTTTGAAATCAACATTTTTAATCCAGTCCAGAATTGATGATAGTACTGAAGCCGCGTGATACAATTTCATATCTGGGATACCCTGGCCCCCTTTGAGTTTTGATCGGTGGAGAGTGTCGCTCTTAATTTGCGGCCTATGATAATGCCAGAGAAACAAATTTGTGCTGTGGAGAAGGTTGGAGAAGAATGCAGAAGGCAGATAGATGGGAAGGATTTGGAAGCAATAGAGAAGGCGAGGCAAGATATTCATTTTTAAGACACTTATGTACCCAATCCAAGATAAATAAAGCAGGTCACACTTTTTGAGCCCTTTCTTGATAGAAGATAGCAACGGTGGGAAATTTTGCCACATAAAAACACCATCCAGCGAGGGAGTAAACCGGATGCCCAGGTAATTAATGGAATTCCTGGTCCATTTAAAAGGGAAAGATGTCTGAAGAGATGAAAGTATCGGGGGAGATGTCAATAGGCATTGCCTCCGATTCAGTAAAATTAATTTTCAGATCTGAGAAGGAGGAGAATGCTTGGAATTCCGACATCAAAGCCAGCATGGAAGGTAGAGGACACGTGATGGACACTTGGACATCGTCATTGATTTATTTATTTTTAAAGTCTACCCAACTGAATCGTTTTTTTGGTGACACTACTGTTCCTTTAACCCTTTGTGTGTTACACAATGTGTTGGTCACCCCCTGCACTCAAAGGGTTAATATAGGAGCACTAAATATTTGAAAAAGGCAAATGTTTGTTTTACCTTGTAATGTTTTAAATACTAAGATTAATATTTCTTTTAATTCAACATTTTGTATCTCCAGCTTTCTTGTTCCTCCTACAGATGGTTCTAATATATATTAATAAATACTCAAATGCCGTCAGGTTTCTAGATATGCAGTGTCTGTGTGAGATACCTTCTACCCACCTGCTATAAACTGGGCAAAATGCTTTTGATTATTTTTTAATAAATAAATATATATAATATAATTAGAACCGTCTGTAGGAGGAACAAGAAAGTGGGTCAGTTAGCAGGCAGGGTGCGCTGGTATCACATTGCTCATACAACAGGTTTGTCTGTATTATACTTGTATACTCTGTGTGATTTAGCTTATAGAAATAATAAGCTTGACTTCTTTCCATCCTATGCCACCTACAGGCTGAAGGAGGCAACACAGATCAAACGAGCAATAGGATACTATTAATCATTTGAATGCATACAATGTATCCAGTCCATACTACACAGTGAGATACTGTGAACTCCGTTACCCTTGCCCATCTGTCATGATAGAATTGTGTGGATTAAACATTTTTCTCCTGATTATTAATCTCTATATGGAAAAAGGCATTATGTCTATGAGGAGCAAAGGTCTTGCAACGTGCCAGACATTCTTTGCCCATTGTGTGCATATAACGTGCTGACTACTTAAAGCATGGTTATTTGCCTTTAGCTGATGCCTGATCGTTGTCTAACTGATTAGTTACAAACACTCACTCAGGATGAGTAATTTTATCAATTTCTATTCATTACTAAAAATGTATATTTTTATAAAAGTGTGCACTTCATACAACATTTTCTTTCTCTCCTTTGTACTATTTCTTCCTCCTCCTTATTTTCTTAACTGAAGAAAGAGGAACCATAAGACACCTCTCCACAGTCAAACCCCCCACCTCCATATGATGCATTTATTGACCATTTTAATGCCAGAGTGCTGTCCAGTGATGCCATAGCAGTGTAAAATGTTTGTATCTGGTTAACATATAGATGTTTTGAAAGCTCTTTCCATTATACCAATGTTCTCATAAGGTGTTACTTTCACTTTAATGTTGTATATGTAAGTTGTAAAGTAGCAATGTGGTGTTCCCCCTCTGTAATGTCATTACAGTATGTAGTGGCATCTGTCCTTCCATTTACTCTTCTTTCCTCAGTCCACCCTTTGAGGAGAAAAAACTTGGATGCACCTACTTTAGTGCATCTCCCCCAACAGTGTATACTGTGATTTACAAATGTTTAATTATTATACTGAAGCAAACACTAGGGAGTGCATGCAAACCTGGTCCTGGGGAGGCAATATGCTGAGGAGTTATGTGGTGGTATAAGTGGAGATCTAGTGGTGACCTGTGAAGGAGTAGGTTTATTGACAAGTGGAGCTGATTGATTGAGAAGTGCAGGTCATTGACATCAAGCACATCTGGAGTGTAGCTCTGTCACATCTAAGTAACACCTCCTAAAATAACCCCCTGCATACCTTACTGTGGCCATATAATCAGAATGACCCCAATGATTATTGCCCTTTTGCAATTTTTCAAGAGAACTTCTTCAATCAGTCCAATATGCTGTGTTCGTGGAGGCAGACATGACATTTGCTAGAAGGGCCACAAGACACACATTTCACTGACTATATTGTAATCTCAACCCTTTAAGTACCACAGGGGTATGCAGCCATTTGCTTGGTAATGTGTTGCACACCCTTCTAGTATTTGAGTTAAGTAGGATTATGCTTCAGTTTAAGAAACTGGCAGCAACTATCATGTCTTCCCGTCATGCACATGGCATCCAGAACTGATTGAAGAGTTTATCATTTAGAACAAAGTCACAATGGGAAAAATTAATAGGCACCATCAGGATTTTCTACCCATAGAAATGCAAGTTTGTTAGGCAATGTTTTGTTAAAAGCAGAAATGGTCTACATTGGTTCTGTATTTGTAGCTACCCATTTGTTTTGTTCACACAAACTGTGGTGCAAGTGTTGCTGTGTATACTTAAATTAAAATATGGAGAGATTTCCATGGAACTGCATTGGCAGACCAAGACTGTTCTAGGAGGCCATAGCCAGTCTTCTGGAAAAGCAGGTACTTGTCCCAGTCCCAGAGCACTTCTCATGTTTTTATTCCACATTGCCAAGCAATTGGTTTTTGGGGTTCCCAAGAAGGACAGTGAGCCTATTCTGAACCACAGATGTCTCAACCAGTACTTGGTCGCTACTCGCTTCAAGAAGGAATCTTTGGGCTCTGTCAGAGCAATAATGTGCCCAGGGGAGTACCTGACATCTCTGGATCTTCAGGATGTGCCTCTACATGTCCCAATACACCCGGACAGTCAACTCTACTTGCATTTTGTGTTCGGCTCCAATCATTACCAGTTTATGGACTGCCATTTGGCCTGGTTTCGGCACCCAGAATCTTCATGAATATCATAGCAGCTCACCGTATCCAAGAGTGAGTCCGCGTTCTGGTGCATTGCAGCTGAATTCCCAATCTCCAGAAGTCTTCTCCATCCTGTCCCAGGTTCTGGTGTTCCTGGTATTAAGTTCAACACCCTTCAGGGCAGAGTCATTCTCATGGAGGAGAATATCTTGTTCCAGAAGATGTCTCAGGTGCTGGAGTGGCCATCGGCCATGATCAAGGACTACAGGTGTCACGTGTCGCCTGGTCTCCATGGTGGAGGTGGTTCCATATGCTCAGTTCCACACAAGGTAACTTCAGAGGGACATTCTCAGGTCTTGGTCCAGGAATCCAGAGGATCGTCTTCCTCATATGACTGTCTCCAGAGGCCAGGGAGGACCTCCAGTGGTGGATCCATCTGCCAAACCTGGGAGAGTGAGACAATTTGTGATACCAGAGTAGGCTGTGGTCATGACAGATGCCATCCTGAGGGGATGAGCTTGCAGTTCAGGGACACCTAGGTGACGTGGGCAGGTGAACAAGGGACGAGAACTTGTTGTCTATCAACATTCTGGAGCTCAGGGTGATTCATCTGGCTCTCCTTCATTGGCCCCAGGTTCTCACAGGAATTCCAGTGTGAGTATAGTGGGGAACTCGCAGCAATGTAGTTGGAGGGAAGTGAAGAATCTCCTTAAATGGGCAGTAGTCCATATTCCAGTCATTTTTGCCATTCAAATTCCAAGAGTGAAAAACGTCCTGGCAGACTTTCTAAGTCACCAAGACATAGCTCCTGGAAATTGGGAACTCCATTTAGCCGCATTTTATCTGTTCAACACTGGAGGGGTCCCTGTGATAGACCACATGGCAACCAGAGCGATCAGGAAGGTTCCAACTTTCTGTTCTCACACGGGAAACCCTGTCCTTTGTGAAGGATGGGACTTCCATCCCATGGAGCTTCCATCTCTGTGTTTCCCCAGAGTCCTCTAATCCCCAGGGTGATCCGACAGATCAGAATGGATGGGGCACTGGTCATTCTGATTGCTTCTTACTGGCCTAGGGAAGCATGGTTTGTAGACCTGATCAGTTTGCCTATTCGGGATCTGCTTTGGCTGCCTCCCAGACCAGATCTGTTACTCCAGGGTCACCTGTGGTATGACGATGTGAAGAGACTGGCTTTGACGGTATGGCTCTTGAAGCCAAAGGGTTTCTCTTCTGACATTATTTCCACTATGATTAGGGCACGGAAGTTAGTCTCATACTCTAGTTACCCCTGCAGCACTGAAAAGGCTGTGTGGAGTTGTGAATTTGCACCCCGCATATTGTACAGGAAAGCGAAAAACCTGATTGAGCGGATTGAATGGGTATCCGAAGAACAAGTGTATGTGTCTTTCTCTGGAATGCTTATCACAACATGGCTTGGTATTTCAGGGCTGGACTGTACTTGTGGGAGGGACCAGACCGATATTAACATGGAAAGGACTACTGTTTCACCGGTTAAGGACAGTTAAACTAATATTTCAAATACTGGCTCTTCCTACCTAGATATGCAGGGAGGCTGTTGTGTAGAAATGATTTCTTTTGGAGAATAGCCTTTGGCTATAGAATAGCTCTTAAAGGGATAGTAATGTTTCATAATAAAAGCAGCTCTAATTAATCATAGTATTTGGACCTTGGAGAGTGTTATTTCAATTCTGTCAGAGTTGTAGTACAAGAGTAATTCAATGACAAAGTGTCCCCCTCCCGCCCCTTTTACTGATGTAACACTGCTCAGCTAGATCAGAAGGGAGGTGCCCAGGTAGACTGCAGAGAGGGACAATCTTCAATTAAGATAAGGGAAAAACCTGAAAAACTTGTCAAGGGGGGCAGGGCTTTCATTGTTCTCATAGGAAGAAGATTGTACCCTGCTGTTATCTGTCTGGTCTATGGACTGGATTCCACATCTGAGAAGAGATGGCTTACACTAGGTAAAAGGAGTGGGAGGGGTAACTTTGCTTGTGAATATCTCTTAAACCATAAATGTTTGAGAGATAAGACTTATATCATTCTTCATGTTTATTTAATGCCTACAAAATAAAATAAAGTTAAAACGAAGTATTACTATCCCTTTAACCCCTTGGATCCAAAAAAATGTCTCCAAAGCGTTACTTTACATACAATGGAGAGTTCTCTAGAATGTCAGGAGTAAAGTAATGGCTGGCAAAGAGGTAGACGAGCTGGTCTCCTTGAATTAAGCACAAGTAGAGTGGCACAGCTGTGGCACCTTTCGAACTTTGGTTTGCTAGGCTGATGGATATTCTGTCAATTAGTTTTTGGCACAAGGTCACATGTCTGCTCCTCCAGCATCTTGTACATTTATAATCTGCTCCACCAGCTTCTTTTAATGACTTCAAGGAAGGAAAGTGTGAAGGCTGCCTTATGACTGCGAGTAATGTGGTGAAAAAGTTGCAGCACATTCAGTTTCTGCTTCTGCATCTGTTTGCTTTGTTCTGCTGCACAATCTTCTGTTCCTGCTCCCCAAATGTCTTTCAGTGACTGTAACAAAAAGGAGGAAGCTGCCTGTGAAGCTGCTTATTGATTCATTTTGGATGTGAGCAGCATTGCTGCAGAGCTTTTAAGGAGGAGATGAGAGAAGACGAGCAGGACAAAAGCTGTTTATCACCTCTGTTGGACTGCCTAATAATGCCTTTTTACATCCAGTAATGTTTAACTTCTTCTAATAAGCATGAGGAATAAGAGGAAAAACCATGCCCAACAACTCTATGGGACTGCATAATGATGCAGTTTTGCTGCAAGCAATAACTGCTCTACATAAACCTAAATGTGTGCATGTTTTTATTAGACAGTGTTATGGATGTTCATTCTCAGTGTATTTTACTAGATAAGATGTTTTTGTTGTATAGAACAAGAGATGCAATTCTAGAGCAAACCAACTGCATCACAGGGGAGAATTAAACAATCCTTTGATAATAGCAGGGCTTGTAACCCCTTTTAATACTGAAGATGAGAGGGTGTTTTAATATGTCCCCTATAGTGCTCTTTGTGTGTCCTTTCTTTTCGTGCATATGGCCCAAAGATCATTAGGGCAGGACCAAAACTGAATATTACACAAAATATATATACAGTATACTGCATCTTGAAGCAAGTAGAGGCAGGCTTGTCCACCACTTGCATGTCAGAAGCCCCAAAGCAAAGCCCCACAATCTCCTTTAGCTACACCCATTGCCACACCCTGACTCCTATGACCACTCCCCCTACCCCTCCACCTTTGCCTGACACAGAAAATATCTTGTGTCTGTAACGTAGAAGCACAAATGAAAGCTCTTGAACCCAATGACTTCTATAATAGCCAGGAAGGTATACAGAAACTGATGAGTAAAACGGCCACTGTAATCTTGAGCATTGGGATTGTTCAGGTCGCACCATGAATTTGGAATGTGAGTATAAACAGCACAGCTGAGCCACTTACAGAATGTTTCTCCCTATGCAGTTGCCTACTCTGCCTAATGATAGGCTCAAACCTGTATTTCCCATAACAGGGAAATCCGCCTGCTATATTATTAGTGGAATGTAGTTCTTTGTATTGTCACTTAACCTTGTAACCCTTTGAATGCCACAGGGCTGTGCAACATCTTGTTTTGCAATGCATTCCATAACCATGTGGCATTCAAAGAATTAACTCTTTGAGTGCTAGAGGTATATGCAACACATTGTAAAGCAAAGAGTTGTGTACCCCTCTGGCACTCAAAGGTTTAAAGCGGAACTTTCATCACATTAATATTGAGCCCCAAATCATAATTACATTAGCGATATGCATAGACTTACTTGTATTTTCAAGGATAATTGCTTCATTAGTGAGAAACAGAACTTTTAGGCAGACAGACACTGACTGAGATCTTGCTGTAGGTACTCTCTGTGTTGTCAGTCCCTTCCGGTGCCTTAAGGCATAAGGCATTCATCTCACCAATCATGGAGTTGAAGGGAACGGACAGCACAGACTCTCGGAGATATCATCTCTGCAAGATTCTGCACTGCTCCCCACTGCCTGTCTGCCTAAAAAGTTATATATTCACTAATGCTGCAATTATACTTGAAAATACAAGTAAGTCTATACATATCGCTATTGTAATTGTGATTTGGGTCTCAATATTAATGTGATAAAAATTATGCTTTAAGCACTTGATTGCACACCCCTGGGCCTTAAAGGGTTACTAAAGCTTCTGCATAATAATTCCTTAAATGGGTCATCTAGTTCAGAAGAAAATGCTAATGTTGGTTTATTGTAGAAATTAGCCTCTAATGGTTCACAACAAATAAACTATTTTAATTAGCTAATAAAAGCTCATAATAGGCTCTTGTTGAAAGATGCTTTTAATCCTTTTATATTAGTTTAAATCTTTTCAAACATAAGAAAATAACTTTTTTGTAATAGATGAAAATAAGGCTGCTTTACTGAGAATAACTGGCGAAAACAGAATGCACTTATTCTTATAAAAGTGAAGGTTAAAAGCCCCATTGAAGTTAATAATCATTTTGTAGATGTCCTCCTGTAGTGAAGGTGGTGAGTCATAACAGCAACCACAGGGACCAATAGATGTACTTTTAACCCCCAAGGCATTAAGAAGCCATATATCAGAGACTGTTCTATCACACAAGGTCAGGGCCGGTGCAAGGATTTTTGTATACATTTTTGATTGCCTTGTCCCCCGTCCACATATTCACCTCACACTGCCCACCCCGTCCTCTTCCCCACCTCCACGTTGCCCACACTGTCCACCTCCTCATTGCCCACCTCCACACGCTGCCCACCTCCACACGCTGCCCACCTCCTGCCCACCTCACCCTAAACTCACTCTCTCTTTCTCACTCAGACTAATTTCTCCCTCTCCTACCAGTGGCCTCCAGTTTGACAGCTCTAGTGTCAACCCATTCACCCCCCGACTGGGCATTGATTGACTCCTCACATAGAGTAGTGGAACCAAAACATCGCCTTGCAGAACACTTAACACCTTCGCTGCAGTGTACACTTATTGGCTTGCCCAGGGCACCTGTATATCCACATACAGCTACCCCACGGATTTAAAGGATACTTTGAAAGTATACAGCTTTCCCATGTATTGTACGCTGGCCTACACATCCCATAATCCTCAGCCAGCCAATCGGAAAGAATTTTGCCTATCTGAAAGTACGTAGGATTACCATCCATCACACCAAGAGAACGACATGTTTTCCCCTTTCCTCCTGACTGTAGGTGGGGCCTGGTCCATAGACATCACTTTACGTGTCATCCTAAATGCCTCTAAGGTTAAGATCAAAAGACTTGCTGTTTTCACCGCCCCATTCTGACGGCTCTGTCAGAGACCCCAGCTCTCTAGCCAAGGCCGGCCCAAGTCATTATGCTGACTGGGTCCATGGATGAAATGCTGCCCCCACCCCCCCAAAAAAAAAAGTTCCCCTTTTTACCAATACAAAAATAGCTTAACAGGATACACACATTGCCCCTTCATCTCCACAATGCCCCCTTCCCCCTTCATCTCCACAATGCCCCCTTCATCTCCACATTGCCCCTTCCACAGTGCCATCATCTCCCAGCGCTCTATTACTAGAGTGCCCAGACTAGTGGGAGATCAGCTGGATTGCCACCCCTGTCAGAGTGCCCACCTGGACCCATGTAAGGGCCAGCTCTGTCTCTAGCTGTGTAGTTGCTATTGAGGTTGTGTACCAAATCCTGGGTCGCTCTGCGGTGTCACATTATAGCTGCCTCAAGGGAGCGCTTAGTAGCGTAAATCAGCTCTCCATCTCAGCAGATATATATCTAAAAAAAATAAATGAAAAAAAAAATTTGCAGCTCCCCCTTTTCGGCGCCCCTCCCCTGTGGTGCCCTAAGGCGGCTGCGCAACCTGCCTTATGCTAGCGCCGGCCCTGTACAAGGTGTGAAAAGCCTTTGGGAATGTTTGTCATCTGTAATTCAGTTGGTGTGCTCCAGAATTGCTCCAATTCCTCTCTAGCCTCAAAGGCCTATATTTGTTAAAACAAACTGGAGTTATTCTGCAGTAAACCAACTGCACCATAGGGACTAATGCAAATTCCTAAATCCCCATTCACTTGAATAGAGCTTTTTAACCCCTTGAATGCTAGTGGCAAACACATTAACAACGAGCAGTCTGGGGAAGTGACCTTCCCTTAAGCACTGCTTTGAGGTTTGTTGGCGCACCAACACACGTGACTGATGATATGTTCCGACGTACTCCAAACTGGGGCATGTGAAGAGTCCACTCCGGTCTTGAAGCGGTCAGTTTCAGACCCTGTTAGTGCAGGAGTGCAGTGAGCACAAAGTACATGATGTGTCAGAACATTCAGCGGTCCTTCCAGGGAAAGAAAAACCTGTGACGGTCCTAACACATCACTGGTTTTTAATGGGTTAAAAGCACAATTTAATAGCACAGGAATTTTTATTTGTACTCCTGTGTACTCTAAATGCCCACATGCATTTAGCAAATCATTACCTGCAGGGACCTACTCATCACAACCCTCGGTCCAATCTCCCGCCTATACTCCCTTCCATTGCTCTGTGATTATTCCCTGCCTCCTTCCCTTTCACCCATATGTCCTTTCTCCCTCACACCCTAATTTTAACATGAAAAAGCCACCCTCTGCTGACACGAGGAACTTGTAGAGTAGAGGGGAAGACATTATTGAACTAGTAGTACGCAACAAAACTCATACAGAGGCTGGACAATTTTGGCTGTAAAAAGAGTTTAGCTATGTCTTTACCTCAGACTGAGGTGGAATGTGTTTGTTGTTGATCATATTGCACCCCAAGTGTACATGTGAGAGTAATCCCCTGAAACACTGTGAATGGTAGATCATGGACATAACCACCTTTAATCTCTCCTTTGAGAATGTGGACTATTGCTGATTATTGTACTCTGGTGCTTGTTCTCCTCTTTCCTATATTAGATGTGGAGCTGATGTACTGAATCATTTGCATACTGGGTATTTTCCAAGCTGGGTATAACTACTTACTGTACAGAAATAACCAGCTCTCATAGCTGGCATAGTCTGTCTGTCAGAACACTATATACTAGTTTTTTATTCACCAGTCTGAGGCACTACAGCTCTTACTGGACTGCAATTCCCATTATCCATCAGCTGGCTGAGGTTGGTGTATGTTGTAGTCCAGCAACAGCTAGAGGGCCCCTGTTTTGCCCTCCTTCAACTGAAGCCTCAATTCCTTTGCAGCTGCTAACTTCAACACTATTTTTATCTTCAAATTTCCCTGTGAACTTCATTAGGAATGTGTTCAGTAAAATGAGTATTAAAATTTTATCACGTGTAGTGGAAACAAGGCCTGATGCTTTAATTTGTAATACAAATACAGTGGGTTCTGTCTTTATAACGTGTTTCACTATAACTTTATTGGTACAGGAGGTCAAAGTGTAAACATTTTGTGCTTTATTTTATAGGCAATATTACGCTTATCTCACAGACACACAGTGCAAGCGGGTGGGAACACAGTGCTGGGTATTTGGGTAAGTATCAATGTATACTATATACTGTATTCTGGAACTAAATAAGAAAATCTGGAGCAAGCCATCTGTATCATGGGGCAAATAAAATCTCACCAGATGTCTATTTAAATGGGGCCTTTAACCCTTTGAATTTGTTTATTTTAGAAAGTGTAATACCAGGAAGAATACATTGAGATTTCTCTCATTTGCAAGTACACAGAGAAACAATACACATACAAAATACAAAATAAATACATTTTATATACAGTTACATATTGTTTTTAGATTCTAAGAAAGTTCTATTTAGTGATTTTAGACTGGGAGAAGAGCTTTTAGTTTTTTTTTTTTTTTGTTTGTTTTTGGGAGGTTTCTCCTCTTCTTCGGGTAACTTATTCGATGCTTTTGGAGCTCTGAAGAAGGCAGATTGACTTCGGAGGTTATCGTTAGTATGAAGAGCTGGAGGGAGCATACTGCTTTGTTAGTCTGGTAGCTTTCCAGTGGAGACACTAGGCAAGAAATGTGAAGGACACATCTAGATTCAAATGTTACCCTGTTATGTTTGAAGAACTAATCACAATGATGGGTAATGTAATTGCATTAGAGGACAAAGCAGCATAATGAATTGGACAGTGTTGAGTTTACCAAGATGTATTTGCAGTACAGAAGCATATACTACGTCCCTACAGTCTGACTGGCAAACTGTTGAACAATGCTTTTTTTTTTTTTTTTTTTTTTCTTCTCAGGGGACTTAAACAGGATTTGTTTCTAAACAGAGCAACGGTTTTAGGATAATGTTTGGATGCTCATTGTTCAATATGAAGACCAAAAGTGAGGTTGGGTTCAAGCTACGTATGAGTCCACCAGGGCCAAATTTAGATTAAGCTTTGTTATAATGGTCAGATGGGTTTTACTGAGTTTAAGTAGCTTGTGCTTTTTACCAAATATCATTGTAATAGTTGTGTCTGTGTTTAACAACAGTTTTTCAACTTTATAGAAATCATCCTGTAATACAGCCTCAAATTGTGATGTGTCTTGATTTTTAGCATAGATTATAGCGTCCTCTTCATACATGTGCACAGAAGAGGGTTTGCAAATTGTGGGTGTATCATTTATAAATAGAGACAATAGAGGGCCAAGGATGGAACTTTGGGGAACACCACTTGTTGTTTTGAGTGAAAATAAAATATTGTCACAAATAGATATAGTATGTTCTGTCTAATAAATTGGTTTGGAACCAGTTTAGAGAGAGATTACAAAATCTCAAACTTTTGGATTTGCTTATCAGAATCTTTGTATCTACTGTATCAGTGGGTTTTACAAAAAATAGAAAAACTGCACCAGTAAGTTCACAGTTTTCCATGCCAGTCTGGATATTGTCGTTGCATACCTTTTAGGAGTGCCTGCACTATTGAGTGATTTGGATGAAAACCTGAAGCAGGGTTAATAGCTGTAATCCTTATAGTTGCACATTGACACACATTTCCAGGACTTAAAATATTGTGGAGAGTAAGGATTTCTGTCTGTAATTTGATACCACATCTATGTCCCCAATTTTGTGGATAGGAAAACAATCTAGCCAATTTGCAGGCTTTGGGCATGCTAGAAAGTTTTCTACCACATTGCAAAGCAATGCATTAGCGACATCTCTAGAATTCAGTAGATTAAAGGTAACATTTAAATCAATGGGAATTTTCATTTGCCCTAGGGTGCATGTGGATTGCTCCACAAATACTCCTCTTAAGCTTGAATATGGCTAATTTTGTGTATGCTCCACATATTCTGTTGAGGTCTATATAATGTTCTCTGTCTCAGCCTGTAAGGATCTATTAATCCTCTTCATGCCAGAGAGCTTTTGGAGCCCAAAGGGTAACTGTGACCTAAGAATAAGGGGCTCTTAACTTGTTTATCCAAGGGACTTTTCTAGGAAGATGTCATTCAAACAGTAGCCAGTTTTTTCTGTTTACTCTTTTTCGCATGTTATCTTCGATTTTTGTCTCCTGTTAGTGTATTTCGATCTGATAACAAATGGGGGTCCCTTATTATCCCTTCAGGTGTAGTGAAGCCTACTTTGTTGAGGACATGGGTCTTAGAGGCCATCTTGAACAGAGTTCATTATATATAGCAAGGGTGTCCAACCAACAGTGCAAGTTTTAAGGATTTCCCTCTCTGAGCACAGGTGGACCAATCAAAACTAATGAACCACTGATCAACTCACCTGTGCCTATTCAGGGAAATCCTTAAATCCTAGTGTTTTGGTGGCCCATGAGGACTGAATTTGGACAGCCCTGATATACAGGAAGCTACAGATAAAATGTAAACCTATATGTATTTTTTTTTTCCTTTTCAAAAGCAGCACGTTCTAAAGATATCAGTCATTGTAGGAGACCGGAACCCAGGCTACAGCTCAAACATCTTGTGGAACATAGGTACCATGGGGTTGTGCTCGATCATTTAACCCATGACATACCCGCACAGTCACTGGTCCTTAAAGGGCTGAAATTTGTGATAATCCTGGAATGTCTTTGGCGGTTGAAGTGGAACTTTCACATGATAAAAAAAGCTCCGCAGAGCATAGTTACATTAGCGATATAGACAGGTTTATGCTTAAAAATAAAACCAATTCCTTCATTAACAACAACAACAACAAAAAATCACCTTTTAACCAGGCAGGGATCTCACAGGCAGCTCTCTGCGCCTGCGCTGTAAGTCCCTTCACGTACCATATGGTTCAGTGGCAGTCAACCACCAATCCTGGATCTGAAGGGGACGGACAGCGCAGACGCAGAGATGCCGACTCTGCAAGATATCAGCTCTGTTCCTCGGTGCCTGTCTAGTTAAATGGTGATTTTTATTTATTTTTTTTCCTTTAATGAAGGAATTAGTTTTATTTTTAAGCATAAACCTGTCTATATCGCTAATGTAACTATGCTTTGCAGAGCTTTTTTTTAATCAAGTGAAAGTTCCGCTTTAAGGGTTAATGGAGAAAGTAACTCCTCCTGATAACACCTTACTTAACTTTTAAATGCCAATATCCTAACTGCCTCTATACATTTTCTCCTTGTGCCTTTGTTCATGCGAAAGCACAGCTTCAACCAGCCGTGGGTGTCGTGTCCAGTGAGGCAGACATGACACCTGCTCTGGTCCAGGACATAAACTCTGCTCTCTGTGTATTTTAATTTTAACTCTTTAAGGACCAGAGGGATCTGTATTGCAGTGCTTTGCAATGCATTACATGCCCCTCTGGTCCTTAAAGGGTTACAAGTAGGCTTAAGCTCTCTGCTTTCTCATTTTGAAAAACCTGCCAGCAACTGTCATGTCCGCCTTCATAGACAGGGCATCCAGGATTTATTGAAAATTGAACAAAGGCACAGAGGGCAGAACATAGGGATCATTAGGATTTTCTGCCCATAGAAAGTTAAGTGGTGATTAATTAAATAAGCTTTAGCCTAACCGAGTTCATCTGAACAGTTCTGACCACCTCAACATTTTGAAGGAGATTGGTTCACTGATTAGTTTAGATCAATGCCTAGTAAATAGTTTCAGTTCCTGTTTTGTTTTATGGATACTTTTTTGCTGGAGAAAAAAAACTGAGAGGTCAGACCAAGCAATGGCTATGCTATAACTAAACCTATGTATTTCTTTGCATCTGTTAACCGCTTGAAAAGCAGAGGGTTGTGGAACTTCGTTGCAATGTGTTACATACCCTTCTGGTTCTTAAGGCTCTAATATATTAATCTATGCTCTAGGAATAACTTGCTGTTAATTTAGCAGATTAATTTTACCTAGGTAAGTCACCTTTAAACAGCAGTCAGGTGTATCTTGTTTTGTGCATTAACCCTTTGAGAGCCAGAGAGGTATCTAATGCATTGCTCTGCTAGATGCCTCTCTGGCACTCAGAGGGTTATATCTGGAGTTTCCTGTTTATAGTGATTTCTATTTAAGCCTGCCTGTAGGCCACACCTTCAACAACACACAATAGTCTATCATAGAGCTGAATGGATTAAATAGACACACATTATTAGATTTTAGCAAATTGGAAACAGAAAAAAATAGAAATGGTCTAAAAGAGGGACCAAATACACAAAAATAAACTGTAAAACTGTTTCTAGGTAATTAACCCTATGTAGTCTAGATAATTCATTCAGAATAAAAGCCACTTGTGGGGTAATGATCCCCTTTAAACTATTCTGCTTACTACCATGCTTTGCACCTTTGCCCTAGGTTGTGTTGTCCTCTACCCCCCCCCCCCCATTCTCCATACAGGTGTACAGTCTAGAGTATTCCCTCTGTGTTTCATTCTACAAAAGCCTCCTTCCCAGTAAAGTACTGTCGTCTCTGCTTATCATCACACTTCACATTTTTATCCTCTTGTGCTCTCCTCCCACTATTTTTGTCTCTCATTTTGTTGCCCTTGTGGCATCAGAGGAATTGTTAAATGGAAAGGAAGTCATTGCCAGGTAAGAAAAATGCTGTAGAGACGGTTTCTTTGTAGGTAGCTCCCAGCTTCAAGGATCCTATATTGTAGCACAGCAATTGGCACCTTGGAGTCTTAGGCCTAGTTCACAAAGATGACTGTTGCAACTTTTGATGTTGCATCACAAATTTGCCATTACTAATGATTAGCTTAAACCCATACCTGGTAACTTGCAAAATTAGCTGACCTAGAGATCTTTGAAATATTAACCTTTAACACTCCCCAGAATATAGATTCTAGGTGATGTGTTCTTGATGGGTTAACCCAGGATTTTGTCAGTTAATCTTCAGGGAACCCTTAAGTTGCTACAATTTAGAGAGCTCATTGCTTACCCTCCCACACAAAACGAGCAGGGCTGCCTTTCTCATAGGGTTGCACCGATACTGGTATCGGTATCTGTGCCGATACCAGCATTTGTGCGAGTACTTGTACTCGCGCAGATGCGGCCGATGCCAGCACCGATACCCTGCGTCAGGGTCGGTGCTGCAGTGAGGGAGCCCGGGGAGCTGCTCACAATGCTCCCCGGTTGCCTCTCTCCCTCCTGTAGCATCGGAGTGTTGCCGCGGGTTACCATGGCAACGCTCCGACGCTGACTTCTGCCGGGGCTCACGAGAGAACAGCGAGCATCCGGCAGAGAAGGGTAAAGGAGGCAATATGGGAATGGCGAAAGAGGCAGAGAGGGGGGTCAAGAGGAAGAAAGAGGAAAAAGGGACTAAGAAAATGAAAAAAAAAAGGCAAAAGAAGGAAAGATCAGGAGACAAAAGGAGGGGGAACAAGAAGAGGCAAAGAGGAGGGGGATCAGGAGGGAGAGAGAGGCAAAAGAGTGGGATCAAGAGTCCAGGAGGGGGACAAAGGGGGATCAAAAGGGAGAGAAAAAGCCAAGGCAAAAGGAGGGAGCTCAAGAGGGGGAGAATGAAGTAAAAGGTAGGAATCAATCAAGAGGGGGATAAAGAGGCAAAAGGGGACAGTCAAGAGGTGTGGTGTGTGTGATGTGTGTGATGTGTGTGATGTGTGTGATGTGTGTGATGTGTGTGTGTGTGTGTGTGTGTGTGTGTGTGTGTGTGTGTGTGTGTGTGTGTGTTTCAAGTACTCACCGATACTATGCGCTTTAAGTACTTGGAAAACTGGCAAATGACCGGAAAAAGTATCGGTAATTGAAAAAAGTATTGATACTCGGTCTTAAAAAAGTGGTATCGGTGCATCTCTACTTTCTCATAAAATTGTTACCAAATTAGAGACTAAAACATTTAATTGGTGGAGATGGAAAACACTGGACTCTCTCAACCTGACAGTTTGACTCTTCATACTAAGACCTTAAACTGGATGTGTCACCTATGTACAACATCCCATAAATAGATGACATAGCCAATACGATGAAAACGTTATTTCTCTGTCGTCCAATACAGGTTACTGGTAACTTTGGGTAAGCAATCTGCCCCTTTAAGTAGTCAGAAAATGGCTTTGCTCCTGGCGATTGTGTCTGTCCACCATGTCGCGGAGTTACATGCTCTGTCCTGTAAACCACCCTATTTGGTGTTTCTTAAGGACAAGGCAGTGCTTCGCACCTCTTAGGAGTTTCTCCTTAAGGTGGTTTCAGAGTTCCACATCAATCAGGAGATTGTGGTGCCCTCTTTCTGCCCTGACCCCACCTCTGACAAGGAGAGGGATCTCCACTTGTTAGATGTGGTACGTTGTCTCAAGTTTTATGTACATCGCACTGAGTCTATAAGGCAATCTGATGTGTTTTGTCATTCCTGAGGGTCCTAGGGCAGAAAGACCTGCATCTAAAGTGACTATTGCTTCTTGGATCAAGTCCACTATTCGTAAGGCTTATGAGCTGAGGAAGAAGCCTGTCTCTTTCAGGGCATGGCTCATTCTACACTATCTATTTGGGGCCTCTTGGGCTTACAAGAATCAGGCTTCTGCTGATCAGTTGTGCAAGGCTGCCACCTGGTCATCTGTGCACACCTTTTCGAAGCACTAAGCTTTGGGAGGAAAATCCTGGAGGCAGTCTTGCCTGTCTAGGGTTCCCTTTGGTTCTTGGTGCTTCCTTCACTTTTGAGCCCTGTTGGCTCTAGTTCATCGTGCTGTTTAACAGTTCCTGGGGTGTTGTTACCCCTGTTCAGTGTCCATTGACAGTTCAGTTGTTTTGTTGGGCTATCTCTGATCTGATGGTTCATATCTGCACTGGTGTCTTTGGGGGCCTTGCACCTGGTCCTTGCCTTACTTCCCGCCTCTAGGGAAATTTAATGGTTGGACATCCCAGAGTTACCAGTAACCTGTATTGAACGACCGAGAAAAGAGGATTTTAGTCTTACCTGTTAAATCCTTTTCTGTTAGTCCGTACAGGTTATTGGTCTCCCACCCTGTCAAGGGACCATGCTTGGCTCTCCTGTGGCAGACCTTGGGGGGGGTCCTTCGGGGTAATGCCCACAGGAGTCTTCTTTCCCTTCCACTATCGAGTCAATAGTTAGTGTCTCAAATCTTTCTGGAGCTGGTTGGCTAGCTGCAGCCAAGAAGGGAAGGTAGTAGGCTCCACCCCCTGCATACAATTCTAGAATTGTTCCTGCCTACAATTAAAGGGGCGGATTGCCTACCCAAAGTTACCAGTAACCTGTATGGACTAAGAGAAAAGGATTTAACAGTTAGGACTAAAATCCTCTTTTTTTTTTTTTTTTTTTTTTTTTTTTATTTAAAGTTTTGATTTCGCTTAAATTTAATTTACAAAAGTCTGGCCTGCATCCACTTCCACATAGACTGCAGCCCAGTGCTCTTCCTCTGCTCTCCACCCTCCTCCGATGATGGAGGCTTCTGTCTGCAAGCTGAAGTGCTCTCATTGGCTAGATATCAATCTCTGCCAATTAGACCGCTCCAGCTAACAAACAGAATCCTCCGTCATCGGAAGAGGGAGGAGAGCAGAGGCAGAGCTCTGTAACCGCAGAAAACCGCAGTCAACACGGAAGTGGCTGCAGCAGAAACTTTGTAAGATAAATTTAAGCAAAATCAAAACTTAAAGGGATAGTATTACTTCAAAATTACTATCCCTCATATTGTAGCCCTTAATAAACTGAGTTAAATGACACCAGCGGCATCTCTCAAACCTTTATGGTTTAAGAGATAGCCGCTTTCAACGTTTCCTCTCCACTGCTGTCAGCGTTCTGCTGCCAGCAGGAGAATCCGGTCTCTGAATCAAGTGGAGGCTCTTCAGCAGAGCCGATATCTTGTTATGGAAGGAAAAATTATTAATTGAAACAGTCTTCTATGTGTGCTTGGTAACCAAGCACACATAGAAGACTGTTTCAATTAATCATTTTTCCTTCCATCACGAGATATCAGCTCTGTTTAAGAGCCTCCACCTGTCCCGGGACCGGATTCCCCTGCTGGCAGCAGAACGCTGACAGCAGGGGAGAGGAAACTTTGAAAGCGGCTATCTCTTAAACCATAAAGGTTTGAGAGATGCCGCTGGTGTCATTTAACTCAGTTTATTAAGGGCTACAATATGAGGGATAGTAATTTTGAAGTAATACTGTCCCTTTAAATAACGTTTTCATTGTATTGGCTATGTCATCTAAATATTTATCGGATGTTGTCCATAGGTGACACATCTACTTTAAGATATGTGTCAAAACCCAGAGTATCTGTGTCAAACCCCGAGTTCCCAGATGTGCTGAAAACTGACACATGTGAAGTACCTTGTGGGAAAAAAAAAAATCTGGTCTGTGAAACTTGTATCAAAGTTGCTGCAACAGTCATCCATGCAAAGTAGGCTTTAGATCAGGGCTAGGCAACATGAGGCCCTCCAGCTATTCAGGATTCCAATTCGTATCAACCCCAACCAGCCAAGAATTGTAGCCCTGAACAGATGGAGGACTTCAAGTTGACCACCAATGCCATAGTGGGCACCATGGCAAATAATTTTAGTATCTAATGAATCTGCTTTAAATTTGGTTAGTTTTTGTAAGACATAGTAAGAGCATTGGCCCTGCTTCAGACCTGTAGTTGTCCTGCTTTGTAGAATCATATGATGGGACTCTTATGAAACCCACTGTAATGTTTTATAAAACTTTTTTTTTTTTTTTCTTTTCATAACTTTGTAACTATAACCACATTCAAAGAATATTATTGTCAATCTTGAAAAATGTTGGGGCAAAAGAGAAAAAAATACAGAGGCAGTTTTATTTAATTAAACTTTAAAGGGATAGTATAGTTTCACAATAAAAGCAGCTCCGATTAATCTTCAGAGTATTTGGGCCATGGCGAGTGTTATTTCAGTACTGTCAGAGTTTGTAGTTCAAGAGTAATTGAATGATAACGGATCCCCCTACCGCCCCTTTTACTGATGTAACACTGCTCAGTTCAGAATAGCAAGGTATCACAGTCCCCGTGATCCTGTGTGTCACTCTTTGCTGTGCTGCTCCCTGATTGGCTGAGCTGTGTTGGCCCGCCCCTGGTTACCCTTTTTATACTGGCCGCTGGCACCAGTCTGGTGCCCTTTCGTGGTGTTCCTGAGCCTTGCTGCTGTTCTCTGCATTCCTGATTTCCGTGTACCGACTAGGCCTGCTTGAGACTCTCCTGTGTTCCTGCTCGTTGCTGATCCGGCTTGTCTGCGAACCCGCTCTGGTGTCTGACCCGGCCTGGCTGACGTTCCTGCTTGTTGCTGATCCGGCTTGTCTACGAACCCGCTCTGGTATCCAACCCGGCCTGGCTGACGTTCCTGCTTGATGCTGATCCGGCTTCTACGATTCTCCACAGTTCCCGGTTCCAGTCTATCTACGTTCCTGCTGCTGACTACTGGCCGACATTCTTACTCCTGGAGTCGCGCTCGTGCTCGAGACTGACCTTAACCCTTGAGTCACTGTTCACTGTCAAACGCTACTGAGCTATACTACTGCTGAGTCTCCTTAAAGGGATAGTAACACTTCGTTTTAACTTTATTTTATTTTGTAGGCATTAAAAAAACATGAAGAATGATATAAGTCTTATCTCTCAAACCTTTATGGTTTATGAGATATTCACAAGCAAAGTTCCCCTCCCCGCCCCTTTTACCTAGTGTAAGCCATCTCTTCTCAGATGTGAGTCTGGTTGTATGACAGTACAGATAACAGAAGGGGACAATTTTCTTTGTATGAAAACAATGAAAGCCCTTCCCCCCCTTGACAAGTTTTTCAGCTTTTTCCATTATCTTAATTGAAGATTGTCCCTCTCTGCAGTCTATCTGGGCATCTCCCTTCTTATCTGGCTGAACAGGGGGGGATACTTTGTTTGTGAATATCTCTTAAACCATAAAGGTTTCAGAGATAAGACTTATATCATTCTTCATGTTTTTTTAATGCCTACAAAATAAAATAAAGTTAAAATGAAGTATTACTATCCCTTTAAGCTTGCAGAGCGATATTCAGGGCGATTCCGATTGCTGAGCAGATTCCTTGCTGTGCCTCACCTCCTACCAAGTGCCTTGTTAACCCGTTCAGTGTTACGCTACTACTGCTGAGCCGGCCGCTTGGGCCTGAGAGACGGCGGCTCATAGTCCATCAATGCAGAGTAGTTGTTCCGGTACCGTACCGGCGGTCATCTTGCCCACGCACTTGCACTGGTGGAGTAGTTATACGCCAGTGGGGGCTACCTGGCACTAGCTATTGGCTTCCGTTTACGCCCGAGGGGGCTAGATCCTTGCTCTTGCAGCTTGTAGTCTCCGGTTTACGCCGTGGGGGCTAACGACTCACAGTTCCCAATTACTGGTGGCACTTGTTACGCCCGTGGGGGCTATCCATTCTTGCTCTAGCGTTCTGGGTCAGTTCTGTCGTGAAAGTCGAGTGCTCCCACAGACTTGGTTTTGACTCCTCATACTTATACAAGCTTCAGCTACACCTTGGGCGTGCCTACACCACAACAAAGACTGATGAGGACTGAGTTAACTATTATGTGTCCCTGTTTGGGTTACCAGTCCTAGTATATATTTCTTGTACATATATTCTACTCTGTCTGTTCTCAGTATACTGGCCTGTAAGGGTCTAGACATTTGTTCTTGTTTACCCTGTGTGCCTGTAGAGGGCGTTATTGTTCATTAATTTATTTAATAAAACTGCGTTTTACCATACCCTCTGTCTGAAGTGTCTAAAAACCGTAACACAAGGTGGTGTCCAGATGGTTTTGCAGAGAGGGACAATGTTCAATTAGCATAAGGGAAAAACCTGTCAAGGGGGTCAGGGTTTTTATTGTGCTCACAGTGACCAGATTCCACATCTGAGGGGAGGTGGCATACACTAGGTAAAAGGGGAAGAAGGGGGAGATTTTATCATTGAAATTACTCTTGAATGACCGCTCTGACGGTATTTAAATAACACTTTCTATGGCTCAAATACTATGAAAATTAATTGGAGCTGCTCGTTTTGTGAAAAATTACTATCCCTTTAAAGCCTATTTGGAGTCTAACATTTTCCATGATGGGCATGGCCACACCAACTGCAAATACGCTGCTTATTTAATCAGCTCTCTAGTTGAGGAGCTAACAAAGCCACTTCAGAGATCTGAAACGGGTTCTAAAAAGAGCTCATTCTGTTTCTTATCTCTTGCTATGAAACTGAAGAAAAGGAAGGCTGGTAAAATAGCATCCTACCTAACAAGACACAGTGCTGCACCAAAGGATGAACTGGTTCCGTCATCAGTGTCCCAGCATAGCTGCACCTGGAAAAGAAATCCAGGCAATGAATCAAGACTCCTATTACAAAAAACTAGTTATTAAATAGATTTGGCTACATTGATTTCCTACTAGAGGGACTTCAATGGACTACTCTCTAAACTTCTTAACCCCTTAGGGTCCGACGATCCCGCAGTGTCTGGACCTTTAAGGACCAGATAGACGCGTTCGGCGGCACATCGAAAGGAGGACTGAAAGAGATCGCTCCAGTCTTGGAGCGATCAATTTCAGTCCACGGTATTACTCACCGCGCTCCTGCAGGAGCGAGGTGAGTAATAGTACGTGACGTACCAGGACCGTCACTGGTCCTTAAGTACCGGACCAGCGTGACGGTCCGGGTACGTCACAGGACGCGAAGGGGTTAAGGTCTGATATAAAATGTTTGAGAACAGAGGTTCACCAAACTGGCACAAGATGGGTCATCTAGAAGAAAATACTGAACAAGCCATGCAAAGTTAAAGAGTTAGTAATACTTGCAAATTACTAATATCCCCATATTGTAGCTTTGTTAAAAAGAAACTTATTGCCCCCAGTGTCATCTTTCAAACCCTTATGGTTTGAGAGGGGATAGCGCTCAAAGTTCCCCCGTTCCCTGACTGAATGCTGACTGCAGGGATATCCGGTATTACTTGCATCAGGTGGCTCTGCAGCATTGCTGAGATCCCGTTTATAAAAAAGAAATATTTCACTAAAACTGTGTTCTACGTGTGATTGCAAACCAAGCACACATAGAAGACCATTTCAGTGAAATAATTCTTTTTTATAAACTCGTTCTCAGCTCAGCTGCAGAGCTGCCTGATGCATATAAGACTGTCGTACCACAGCTTCCCCTACAGTCAGCATTCAGCGTTCAGACCATAATCTGGAGTTGCAACTACTTAAGCAGTAATATTATACATTAAGAGATATAGTTAATAAGGTAAAGATGTGCAATTCTGTGGAAATCCACCTGCACCATGAGGTACAACTAAAAATCCCCTCTGATTTAAATTGGCCTTGGATGGTTGCTTTGCAATGTGTTTGGGACAGCTCTACTATTCAAGGGGTTAAAAGCATCATTTAAATCAATGGAGATTTGGGAAATTGTCATTATTCCCATATGGTGCCGTTGTTTTTACCTAGAATTGAGCATATTTTGCATGCTGAATATGGCCTTAAATTACAGAAATGTTGGTGGATACACGTAATGGTCTATAGAATAAAATAAGATCAAAGAATAAATAAATCTTATGTTTTTAATGTAAAAAATTGATGACTTTGAGCCAGTAGTTATTACCGTACTTGCCCTCTGATTCTGTGGAACATATGTATAAAAGACAAAATGGAACAATTCTGGGGCAAGACAACTGCTTAGTATGTATCAGATCAAAAGTCCCATTGATTCAATGGTAATTTGTTCCCCTTGAATGCTAGAGAGGTCTCAGTGCCTTGTGAATCAATGTGAAGGAGACCTCTAGCATCCATGGGGTCCATTTTATAAGCACCATGCAATTGCTTTACCCCACAGTTTTTTCCATATTTGTTTTTATACATATGCTCCCTTATGCACAGAGAAATGTGGATCAACTCTGGGGCACAACTGCACTGTAATGGCCAAATTCCCATTGATAAATTGGATTTTACCCCACTGAATTTGAGAGACGTGTGCATTGCTTTGCAATGCATTGGAGACCTCACTAGCTGTCAAGGGGTTAGAAATCCCCATCTAGAGAAATGTGAATTTCCATTACTCTCCATATGGTGCAGTTGGTGTGATCCAGCATTATAACCCTTCCCTTGTGCATATTACCTGACATTTCTTGTCAGATACTGGCCATTTTCAAACAACTACATCTGATTAGCTTGGGCTTTTTTTTACCATTGCATTACCAGAGGGTTGTTCAATGTATTCCCTTGCAAGACATCACACTCCTCTGGCCCTTTAAGGGTTACTAAGTAAACCATTCACAATAGGCCATTTTTTTTTTTTTTTTTTTATAAAGAACTTTACTTTTCTATTCCCTCAGGGCAATTGCCTTCCTGGAAGCTTTAGTTTGTATAAAGTTTGGACAAGATCTCTTCTCCAAGACACACTTACTTTATGTGGTCCTTTGGCTTCTTTGCGTGGTAAGTGGATGATTATCTTCTTAAAATGGCCACCTCAGATTAAAGGGGAACTTTCACCCCGCAATAACTTAACTTTGACTTATTGCTCACCTGGCGACTAGCTGCTTAGTAGCGCTAGTCGCCAGCAATACTACCCGGTTCTTCAGATATCGGCTTTTTGCCGATGGTGACAGGAGCAGGAAGCACGGACGTCTCTTCACAGTGACGTCCGTGCGCCTGCGCTGTCAGTCCCTTTTGCACCGTGTGGTGCAAAAGGGACTGACAGCGCAGGCGCACGGACGTCACTGTGAAGAGACGTCCGTGCTTCCTGCTCCTGTTGCAAGCCGATATCTGAAGAACCGGGTAATATTGCTGGCGACTAGAGCTACTAAGCAGCTAGTCGCCAGGTGAGCAATAAGTCAACGTTAAGTTATTGCGGGGTGAAAGTTCCCCTTTAAGTAGAAATGTATTTTTACTTTGTGAATATGGACCATAGCTATATAAAAGAGGTGCCGTTCTGGAGCAAACTGGCTGCACAGTAGTGAACACAGTATCCTAAAAGTCCCATTTAAAGGAACAGCAGACTTTTTTTTTTATGACAACCTAAATGTTAGAGCTTTCTCTGTCATCCAATACAGGTTACTGATAACTTTGGGTAGGCGATCCGCCCCTTTAACAGGAACAATTCTAGAATTGTATTCAGGGGGTGGATCCTACCTTCCCTCCTTGGCTGCAGCTAGCCAACCAGCTCCAGAAAGATTTGTTCCTTGGTGAAGATAACACAGGCAAGAGAACAGTTCTGCTATAGCTTTAGAAGTTTTTTATTTTTCTGTTAGAAATGGAATACCACCATTAGGCGGATTACCATAACTGACAATGCCCTTAGATGTGGCTAGCTCAGTAACAAGGAGCTTTTTGTGGACCTTAAGCCCTGGGGGAAAAAATCTTGGCTACAAGTTCTTTCCTCAGGAGTTGCCCACCGAGGCTTCTTCTTAATAAATGGTAGTCTGAAGACAGAAGATCTGCAGGAAAGGTGAGCAACCCTTTGAGTGCTGCAGGTCCATATGTTGTCCCACAGTTCCCCTCCCTACAAAGGTTTACCTTTGGAGTTCCTATTGCACACTTCTGCACTCATTAGGTTTATATGTATGTCTGTTGGGTGTTTTGGAGCAGGTTTATGGGGTACTTTATCCCTTTAGCTGCTGGTTTTGCATCTTTCGGGGGGTTTTCTGAAACTTTTCCTACTGGTTCAAGTGTTTTTTGGGTATCCTAACATGTTCTAGTGGTGTTTCATGCATTTTTATTTTACTGTTTCAGTTTTGTAAGCTTTACCGCATAGGCGCCATTGCTCCATTCACTCCTATGGAACTGTACAGTTGGGACATATTTCTGCAACCGCTTAACCTAGCAACTTCAGAGAGGGCTCATTTTTCTTGTCTGCCCTTGCTCTATCATCCGGTTCATGTTTCCAGTGTGTAGGGGATCTCAGTGGGGCTTCGGGCACTGTTGGGGTACTTTTTCTGGGAAAACTACATTTCCCATGAGCGCTTGCTTCGTGCTCTCGTTTCTGATTGGCTCCCGCCGCGGCAGCCATTTTGTGCCATTTCTAGAACGCGTATCCTACGCAGGGCTTGGACTCTCCTTCTCTCCTCTGCTGATTAACCCTTTGCCTGCCATAATAGTCTAAATTGGCGATTTCTGGGGTGAAACCTTAATCCTACACACTGTACTTGGGTGATTTCTTATACTGTGATGTTATTTGACACTGTGAGAATGTATATGCCATTGGAGCTTGGGGCCAGACCTAAGACTAAGGATGCTGGGGTCTCTGTATCCCCTATTGCGCATTGCTCTTCCTGTCATTCAGGGTTACCTAGAGAATTCTCAGGTCATTTATGCCCAGCATGTTCTGATGTCCCTGAGAGTCTCCCAGGGACCTCCAGCCACGCATTAGAGTGTGTTTGGGTGCAAAAGTTCAAGGCTGCTAACAGGGACCTTAGGTCTACATTGCAACTCTTTCCATCCCAGTTACAGGGGGTCTTCCATTCTTGGCAGACTCCCTCCTCCATCAAGTCTTCCCTGCCAAAACCTTGGGGAGTACCTGATGTTATCAGATTCCTCTGAGGAGGAAATGCTGGTGGATTCAGATGTTGAGGAATGTTCTGCTCTGGGCTCCTTTTGAGTCTGATCCTGAGCCCTTGGCTGAGGGCCTGATCAGGGCTGTTTTACATACCCTAAACATTCCTCTAGTTCAGGAGGTTCCTTCTGATCCCTCTGATGTGTTTCAGGAGCCTAAAAAGCCCCTTACTTTCCACCTAACCCCTTTCTTGATCGCCTTGTGTCTGAAGAGTGGAAATCTCCAGACAAGAAACCTTCTGTGTCCAAGAAATTTGCCAAGCTTTATCCCTTCTCTGAAGCAGCGCTTGCTCAGTGGGTTCATCCTCCTAAAGTGGATGCTCCTATCAAAGTCTACTGCCTTGCCAGTTTCTGATGCCTCTGTTCTGATGGACTGGACTGACAAGAAACTTGGTCTCCCTCAAGTCCATTTTTGCCACTGCCGGCACTGCCATGCGTCCAGCATTTGCTTACAGCATGGGTGGACCAGGCCATTGTGGTCTGGACTGAACAGCTCACCCTTGCTGTCAGTCAGGGTGCTCCTACTTCAGATATGTTTTGCCTTTTTGCCAACATTTCTGAGGCACAGCACTATGTTTCTACTACCTTATTTGATGCCATCCATTTAGTGGCTAGGGTTTCCACCATGTCTGTGGTTGCCAGATGGGCTCTCAAGATCTGGTCTGCTGACACTGCTTCCAAGAAAGCATTGCTCTCCTTACCTTTTCAAGGCACTTCTTTGTTTGGGCCAGATCTTAAAGATCTGATCAGTGAGGACACAGGTGGTAAGAGTACACTTCTACCCTTGGTCTCCAGGAAGAAATCGCAGCTTAAGCATAATCGGTATTTTCGTTCCTTTCAGACTGAGATACGTCCGGTGAACCAGACTGTTCCCTCAGCTCTGCGTGCCTCCTCCAAGCAATGGAAGCCCAAGGTCTCCTCCAAGCCTCCTTCAGCATGACTAGCTGAACCCGGGTCCCCACTCTGCTGTGGGTGGTTGTCTGCGTCACTAACACAGCATCTGGGAGGATTCAGTGGTGGACCCGTGGGTTTTACAGGTGGTGAAGGGAAGGGTACAGGATCCCTTTTGTCTCTCTTCCTCCCTTTCGCTTCTTTCCTTCTCGTATGCCTCAGGGCGCGGAGAAATGCCGGCTGCTCAACTGCGCTATTCAGGCTCTTCTGGACAAGGATGTTCTAGAGCCGGTTCCTGTTCAGGACAGAGGTATGGGTTTTTACTCTTTGTGGTCTTCAAAAAGGATGGCGGTTGTCGTCCCAATTTGGAGTTAAAGGATCTCAATTCCTTTGTGATCCGGACTCATTATCACCAGGAGTCTCTACGGACAGTGATTGCTGCTATGTCCCTGGGTGAATTCCTTGCATCTCTGGATCTTCAGGATGCGTATTTACACATCGCCATTCATCCAGAGAGCCGGCATTATCTAAGATTTGCCTGCGACCAAGGGCATTTTCAGTTTTAAGCTCTTACCTTTAGTCTGACTGCAGCTCCTCAAGTTTTCAACCATGTCCTGGGAGCCTTAGTGTCCGTCCGCCACCAGGATGGCATCAGAGTTACTCCATACATGGACGACCTGCTTCTGAAAGCCCCCTCTGCTGAACTTCTTCATCATCAGGTTCAGCCATGCATTCACGATCGCCCATCATGGGTGGATCATCAACATGGACAAGTCAGATCTTGTCCCATCTCAGCGTCTGGTCTTCCTGGGCCTTCTCTTCGACACTCAGAAGAGCATGGTGTTTCTCACGGACGAGGTAACTCAGCAGATCGCCTACAGGGTTTCTACTGCTGTGGCTCAAGAGCATTTGAATGCAGTTGAAAGAAGAGATATTAAGTAATCTGTGGCAAGACATTTTATGATAACTGATTAAATTTGAACCTCTTCAGGTTTCAAGGTATTGAAAAGGTGTCCAGACCCATTAGAGGTGGAGATATCTTTCCAACCCTAACTCATAGAGAAATGTTTTGGATACACCAACTTGAGAGTAGAATAGTTTAGAATGGGATCTTGGTTTTTATTATTATTTGTGTTTTAAGTATTTTTCATCTAGTGACAGAGTTAGACTGAGTATTCTCTTCCACTTGCCCTGATTGCTACCCTTGTTCTGGATTTGAGATATTCCATTTTGGTGACTGCCAACTTTTTGCTCTTTACATACGCCCCTTTAAGTGTTTGTAAGGTGTTTGCACATTTGATAAATCTGTGTGTATTTCTATCTGTGTATGGATCCATAGGTTTTCTGAAATCATTGTTTGTATGATCATTGCAGTGATTCATGAACAGTATTCATTGTTTTTATAATCCAGAATAAAATCTGCTTTTTTTACGTTTGTATATTTGCACTTGATCCGGGTTCACAGGGGGAGAAGCCTAGTCTTTATAGGCTCACCTGCTTACCAGATGATCTTACCTATGACTAAGGACCTTTTGCTCCAAAACACATTTGGTGTTTAATGTGTGTTCTGTTTGTCACCGTTGTACTCCTTGAAGTGTTTATCTCATGTTTCAATAAACCTGGGAAAAAAAATGTATTCAGTCCTTGGATGGAGCTGTGTTGCTGTTCTAGTATGCTGTGTTAGACTGTAACAAAATAACTGTTTGGAGTTTGACCACTAGAGGGCACTGCTAATGTAAAAAAGAAAAAAAAACAAAAAAAAACAGGTTTAAACGGTAATAACTCTGGAAATCTTAAAGCGACCACCTGTTTTAAAGTTTATCATCTAATTTCACATCTGGCGACTAGCTGCTCAGACAGTGCAGGTGCATAGACGTCACTATGGCAAGATGTCTGCGCGCTCTACTGCCTGTCAGCCCCGGAGCAAGGTCTCATTCTGTTTATCCAGGTAATTATTCTGGCGACTAGCACTACTGAGCAGCTAGTCACCAGATGGGGAATTAGATGACAAACTTTAAAATAGGTGGTAGTTCCGCTTTAATCTCTCAGCAGTGAGAGTGCCCTTATTTTACTCAACAGGAGACGTCTTACAATATATATTTTTCATAAAAAAGTTTACTGCTCCTTTAAATGAATGGGAATCTAAACCCTTGAATGCTTCTCAATGTGTTGGAGACTTCTCTAGCACTCACAGGGTTAAGGGACCTATTTAATCAATGTGAATGTATATTTCGTGCAGTTGGTTTGCCTCTGAATTGCTGCCCCTTTTTCTGCATTTGTCAGCTGGAAAAAAATGCACAGAAACTGACTTTGAACCTTTTTACAAAAGAAAAGTGGAGGAGTTCTGGGGCAAACCATTTGCACTGTAGGGCAGAAGTAAAAATGTGTTTCAAATGTACCTTTTCTAAGGCGATTTACAGACAATAATCATTTCTCACACCCCTCTCAGGATTGCTGTGTTAACGGATCCATGGTATGTGCAACACATTTCTTGGCACTGAGTTGTACACTCCTCTGGTCCTTAACAAGTTAATAGAAATCACGTATCTCTGGGAAAAAGCAACAATGTAACATGTAGAAGACTAGATTTTAGGCCTCAGAAAATAGAAGACATTTTAGATATGTAAGTGTATATAACCCTAGATTATTTTTATGTGTGTATTTTTTTATTACTGTATCTTTAATCCCTTGGTAACCAGGTCTTATTGTACAGCAGAGGGCCATAGCAATTTTGCACTTTTATTACATCTTTGTTCAACAATATTTCCCCTTAAATTTGTTTAGGACACCCACACAAATTATACACAGGTTTTAAAAATAATAAATGGGGCTTTCTTTTCATGCCACATTGATATGTATAACCCAGAATTTCATTTAATTATAACATAAAACAGTTTTTATAGGTTTTCCTGTGATGTTTTGTGCCCAGTTTGTGCATTATTAAAGGGATAGTAATACTTCAGTTTTACTATCCCCTATCTTGCAGCACTTAAAGAACTGAATTAAACGAGACCAGCGACATCTCTCAAACCTTTATGGTTGAGAGATATCCGCTTTCAAGCTTGACATCAGCATTCTAGCTGACAGCAGGGGCACCAAGCACACGTAGAAGACCATTTCAGTGAATAATTTCTTCTTCCATAACGCGATCTCTGCTCTGCTGAAGAGCCTCCACTTACTCAGGGACTGGATTCCCCTGCTGTCAGCTTGAAAGCTGACGTCAGGGGAGAGAGAATAAAACAAAACTTTGAAAGAGAATATCTCTTAAACCATAAAGGTTTGAGAGATGCCGCTGGGCTCATTTAATTCAGTTTTTTTGTAAGGGCTACAAGATGGGGGATGGTAAAATTTAAGTATTACTATCCCTTTAAAAAACCCACAGCTGTGTTTCCCCAACACAAACTTTGTCTTCCATTCATTGCCCTTGGCTTGCAGTGGGCTGGAAATCTATCTGAAGGTTCCTGGCTCTCAGCTACAGACTTTGCGGGTTTAGTGCAGCCTCAGTATTCTGTTGGCACTGGGTTTAGACCCCTTACTAGTGTCGACTCTGTGCTTTCAGCCCAGCGACACTGAACAGAGAGACTTCAGAGTTATTAGGTTCAGTTTCTTTTGTGGGACCAACAGAAGTTCACAAGGGTCTCTTCTTAGAACCCCATATGCATGGTGCAGCCCCAGCTCCCAGCTTCATCAGAGAGTATGCATCAGAGTAACAGATCTGCTGAGAGGGCACTGTCATTGTGTTGGTTCCCTTTTAAATGAGAGGAGACTTGGGCAACTTTTCTTTGTTTCTTATGGTGCCAATTGTTTGCCTCAGAATTGTTCCTTATTCCTTTGTGCATATGGTCCATAGAAAATAATCACATTTTCTCTAATTTGTGTTCAGTAAATGTTCTGTTTTTCTCCAGGCAATTATTACTTTCCTGTGCCTTTATGGTATGGTGTGGTATGCTGAGCATTATGGACAACGACAACAGGTATGATGTGGTCAAATGTCATAGAAAGGTAACTCATTCGAAAATATTTTGGTACTAGTTACAGCATATTAAAGGGAAAGTATACCCTATATGTTACATTAAATCTGCAATTTCCTGGTCACACTTCCCCACCAAAAACAATGTGCTAAAAATAAACACAAGATTAGTTTTTAACCCTTTGAGTGCCAGAGGGGGGTTCCCAATACATTGCTTACCCCTCTGGCACTCAGAGGGTTTAAAAAAAAAACATTTGTAGTCGACTATAGGAGAGCTTGGGGGGGGGGGGACGACAACATCTGTAGCTGTATCTGACTTCTGTTAAACAGATTGAACCTCGTATTCCTAGGGCAAAATTCTGAAGCATCCTTCTTGTGTGTTGTTACCTCCTCATGTACAGGCAAGCAACACTGGATTCAAATCTGAACTGCCTATTTGTGCATGAGGGGCTAACATACCAGCTCCATGAATCACAGAACACTGTTTTTATGGCTTAGGCGGAAATGCAGAGGCATTGGGCACCAGATGAGCGTGGGGCTGAATCACAATGATTCAGGTCAGATGGGAGCCTGACCCTTGAGAGCTTGAGAACCACAACTGAAATAGGGACACCTTCATGGTGAGACAAATATCTCAAGCCATGGCAGCAAGGATGCCCTGGTCCAGAAAGGGTACAGAGTGAAGGAAGGTGGCTGGAGGAGAGCCCATCGCTCCTCGTGGTATCAGATCTTACTGCGTCTTCTAACAGCTCAGTCAGAGGGCTCCCAAGGCAACCAATTACAAGATTTTACACAAAAAAGGCACTTTGTGGCCTGTCGTCCTTTGGAGATTTGTGGTCAACTGACTGTTATCAGTGCTTTAACTCGTGTAGCAACAGTACCACCATAACATTTCAGGCCATGGAGGTACTGTACCTAAAAATGCAAATCTGAGCTACAATAAATATCACTCAGTAGTGGAAGTACCCTTGTTTTACTCGGGTTATCAATAACTCTGCAGTTTTGTTTTTACAGTATTAAAAATGTCTTTCTCTCTTGTCCACTGTGGAACACAGGAACCATGGGTTAAAGTATACTCCCACAGGACAGCAAGACACTTTCATAAAAAGAGCTTTCTGGAGGAGGAGAACACTCTCCCTACTCCACTTCACATGCTCCATTTTAAAAGTGACTAAAAACAAGATGGTCAGGGCAAAGATTTAGCCTTTTTTTGTTATAAGGCTGTTAAATCCCCCATGAGATGGTCTCCTATCTCTGTTTCTGCTTGATGGAAGTGGACCAGGTTGCACACTTTTCAGTGACCTGGGTATGCTAGAGGATGGCTTTTTGCACTTTTACTTAGCCACTCTTCTCCTTCTGCCTCTTTCATATAGGAGCCTGAAGAGGATTCCAGCTGTCTGCACAGGCCCTGTTAGTATGCCCTTCTATTGGTCTGTGTAGCCGCTACATTCTGTGGGACACGGACACACACACTCACAGACACACTCACACACACTCACAGACACACACTCACACACACTCACAGACACACACTCACAGACACACACTCACAGACACACACACACACACTCACAGACACACACACACACACACACTCTCTCTCTCTCTCTCTCTCTCTCTCTCTCTCTCTCTCTCTCTCTCTCTCTCTCTCTCTCTCTCTCTCTCTCTCTCTCTCTCTCTCTCTCTCTCTCTCCTCTCTCTCTCTCTCTCTCTCTCTCTTTGGTAATTCAATCTTCCTCCTGAAATACTAACATTAACTCCATTGCCGACAGATAAGTATTTTTTTTTTCCTTAGTTTCTGTTCTGTATACTCGCTTTGGTGGTCTGCTGTCTACGTCTGAGCACAAGGATGCATAGAGAAGTCTAAGACTACCAGGGCTTCAGGGGTTTCTTCTTTAACCCTTTGCTCTTCATGGCAGACTGGAATTCCTAGGTACTGGGCTTGTGCATTATGTCCCTCTTGCTCTGTGACCCCTACACAGCAAATTCTGTGTCCCTCTTCCTTTGTACAGGAGCCTGCCTGGGTTAAAGCCCTTTTCACTGTCGTCCAATACAGGTCACTGGTACTCTGGGAGGCGATCCGCCCCTTTAATAGGCAGGAACAATTATGCAAATGACTGCAAGTGGGCGGAGCCTCCCCTCCTACTTAAGCTGCCTTCAGGCCAGAGCCACTAGATTGATTTGTTCCTGTGGTGCTGTGCACACCAGGTGGAGAACATCTTTGCATTCATCTTAGTGTTTTGTTATTTTTATTCAAATATGGAATACCACCATTAGGAGGGTGACCATGGCTGTGAATTGCCCTCCTTAAAGTGGCTAGTGCAGCTTCCAGTGATTTTCTGTGGACCTTATGCCCTGAAGAGGGAACAGCTTGAGTCAAGCAGCTTCCCTGCTGAGGAATTTACCTCTGGTCTATTCCCACCTTTATCATGGTCACCTGAAGACCGAAGTCCTGCAGAAAGGTGAGCCACCCCCTTGAGTGCTGAAGGTCCACTTGTCCCCACAGTGTCCCTTGATGGGCTTGTATTTGGGAGTTGCATTGCACTCCAGCACTCATAGGGTGTTTTTATTTGCATTTATTATGTTTATGCAATTTCTGTGGTATTCTCTGGGTTCTGGAGCTTTGGGTGTAATTTTATTTATGTTTCTCATGTTTTGGGTTACTGTTTAGCACTTTTTAAAGTTTAGTGGGACTTTATTAAAATTTAGTGTTCCGCGCCTTTAAGCGCGCCTTTTCCCGCTTAGACGTCATTGCTCCTTTACTCTCTATGGGATTTCACAGTGTGGGACATATCTCTGCAACCGCTTGTCATAGCAACTTCAGAGATGGCTCATTTTACTTCTCAGCTCCTGCTCTATCATCCGGTGTATGTTTACAGGGTGTGGGGGGTTCAGGGGGGCTTCGGGCACTGTTTGGGGTACTTCTGAGAGAAAACTACATTTCCCATGAGCGCCCGGTTTCGCGCTCGTTTCTGATTGGCTAACCTGACGGCCGCCATTTTGTGGTGTTCTTTCTCAGCGAGTATACTACGCAGGACCGAGCCTTCTCTCCTCTCAGCAGATTAACCCTTCGCTGGCCAGATAAGTCCGTTTTTAGGCATTTCTGGGGTGAAACTTTAATCTTTCACACTTTTACTGGGTGATATTGTTTAGTGGTGTATATTGACGCTGTGAGCATGTCTACTCCACTGGAGCCAGGGGCGAGACCCAAGACTAAAGAGGCTGGGGTGTCTGTTCCCCCCATTGCGCTTTGCTCCTCTTGTCACTCTGGGCTGCCTAGAGATTGTTCTGGTGATTTATGCCCTAAATGCACTGATTGTCGTGATAGCAACCCTGGGCTTCCCAGCCATGCTATTGAGCCAACTTGGGTGAAAGAGTTTAAAGCTGCCACTAGGGATCTCAGATCCACACTCCAACTCTTTCCCTCTCAGGTACAGGGGGCTCTCCAGGTTTGGCAGACCCCCTATCAGGACTTCCCTGCCTAAGCCACAGGGAGCTCCTGATGTGTCTGATTCTTCTGAAGAAGAACTATTACAGGATTCTGATGCTGAGGAAGGCACTGTTATTGAGTCTAACAGGTCCATTGGGGACCCTTATGAATGTGACCCTGAGGTTTCTGCTGAGGGTCTGATTAGAGCTGTGATAACTACATTCAACCTTCCTCTGACTCAGGAATCTCCTCATGATCCAACTGACATTTTCCAAAAACCATCTAAGGCGGTTGTATGTTTTCCAACTAACCCTACCCTTGCCTGTCTAGTCTCTGAGGCGTGGAGGAATCCTGACAAATCCTCCTCAGTGTCTAAAAAGTTTGCTAAACTTTACCCTTTTCCTGAGACTGAACTGGCAAAATGGGTTCATCCTCCCAAGGTGGATGCTCCTGTTTCCAGGCTGTCCAAATCTACTGCTTTAGCTGTCTCTGATGCCTCTGCCCTGCTGGATTGGACGGACAAAAAGCTAGAACTTTCTCTTAAGTCTATTTTTGCCTCCATTGGCACTGCCATGCGTCCAACCTTTGCAGTGGCGTGGGTTGATAGAGCTATTGCGGCCTGGACTGAACGACTGACTGAGGCAGTCCGCCAGGATGCACCGGTATCTGAGCAGTTGCAGCTACTTGCTAACATTACTGAAGCACAAAATTATGTTGCTGATGCTGCCTTTGATGCTGTGCGCATGATGGCGAGGGCCTCCACTTCTTCTGTGGTGGCCAGACGTGCCCTTTGGCTGAAAATTTGGTCTGCTGATACGGACTCTAAGAAAGCCTTGCTTTCCTTACTCTTTCAGGGGAACTTGCTATTTGGTTCTGAACTTAAGGAAATGATCAGCGAGGCTACTGGTGGTAAAAGTACTCTTCTACCCTCAGTCTTCAAGAAGAAGTTTCCAGCCAAACGCAATCGGTCCTTTCGTTCCTTTCAGACTGAGACACGCTCCACGTCCCAGACGGGTCCGTCCTCTGCGTGCTCCTCCTCCAAGCCCAAGCAGTCCTGGAAGCCCAAAGTTGCCCCCAAGGCCAAAACCTCCAAGACTGCTTCGGCATGACTCACCGAACCCCGGGTCCGCATCCGGCAGTGGGTGGACGTCTCCACATCTTTCGCCGGACTTGGGAGGAGTCAGTGGCGGACCCATGGGTCATTCAGTTGGTATCAGAGGGATACAGGATCCCTTTGTCTTCCCTTCCTCCTTTTCGGTTCCATTTTACTCGTCCTTCTCAGGAACCTACAAAAAGACGTCTGTTCGACGACGCTATTCAGGATCTCTTGGACAAGGAGGTCCTGGAGTTGGTTCCTCCAGAGGACACAGGTTCAGGATTTTATTCCAACCTGTTCATGGTGGCCAAAAAGGACGGAGGTGCTCGTCCCATTTTGGATCTCAAAGATCTCAATTCCTATGTTGTGAGTTCCCACTTCCGCCAGGAGTCCCTGCGCTCTGTGATTGCAGCAATGTCTCCAGGGGAGTTCCTTGCCTCTCTGGACCTTCAGGATGCTTATCTTCACATCCCTATTCATCCAGAGAGCAGGCGGTATCTCAGGATTGCCTGCCACAGGGGACACTTTCAGTTTTCAGCTCTTCCCTTTGGGCTGACTTCGGCCCCTCAGGTCTTTCAGAGGGTGTTGGGTTCCTTGATAGCGGTACTTCATCAAGAAGGTGTCAGGGTGACCCCCTACATGGACGATCTCCTCCTGAAAGCCTCCTCAGCGGAGCTTCTCCAACGACAACTGCAGCTGTGTATTCACACTCTGAACCGTCACGGCTGGATCCTGAATCTGGACAAGTCAGACTTGGTCCCATCTCAGAGGCTCGTTTTCCTGGGTCTCCTGTTCGACACTCGCCAATGCATGGTGTTTCTACCGGAGGAAGTGGCTCATCAGTTAGCCATCCGAGTGGCTGGGATCCTGGAGCTGGACAGAGTTCCAGTGCCGAAGTTGACGTCTCTGGTGGGGAAGTTCATTTCCACGATCGAAGCGGTACCATTTGCCATGGCTCACTCCAGGGAACTTCAGAGGTTTGTGATCCAGACGTGCAAGAATCATCCAGATCATCAGCATCTGTCAGTCTCTCTACCTCCTCATGTGGAATAGAGTCTGCACTGGTGGTTGGATCTCTCTCATCTCCTGAAAGGGAGATCCTTTCAGGTTCTCTGTTGGACCACGGTTACAACGGATGCCAGCATCCGAGGATGGGGTGCTGTGTTGGGTCGTTTCAGTGCTCAGGGGAAATGGGGACTGGAGGAATCCCTTCTCTCCATCAATGTTCTGGAACTGCGTGCCATCCGGCTTGCCCTGAGACACTGGGAGTCTCAGCTGGAAGGTTGTCCAGTCAGAGTGGAGTCCGACAACGCCACCGCAGTGGCCTACATCAACAGGCAAGGCGGCACAAGAAGTTGCACCGCCTGGTTGGAGGTCAAGGATATTTTATCTTGGGCAGAAGATCACGTGCCTGTCATTTCAGCGGTTCACATTCCAGGCGTAGACAACGTCATGGCAGACTTTCTCAGTCGTCACACAGTCGACAGCGGAGAATGGGCTCTTCATCCAGAGGTGTTTCACCTACTCACCCAGAGGTGGGGGGTGCCCTTAGTGGACCTGATGGCTACCAGACACAACAGGAAGGTGCCGGTGTTTTGCTCCCGGCGGAGGGACCCTCTTGCTCTAGCAGTGGATGCATTGTCAATTCCTTGGGATTTTCCTCTGGCTTACATCTTCCCTCCTCTTCCTCTATTGATCAGAGTCATCCAGACGTTGAAGCAGGAGCGTTGTCCTGTCATCCTAATCGCTCCAAACTGGCCTCGCCAGTCCTGGTATCCGGAGTTGATGGCCATGTCAGTGGCGGAACCGTTTCCACTCCCTGCCCGTCCGGATTTACTTCTTCAAGGATATCTGTGGAAGGAGGATGTTCAGCATCTCCATTTGATGGCATGGCGGTTGAATCCTCGATTCTAGAGAAGAAAGGATTTTCTCCTTCAGTGGTGTCGACGATGCTCAGTGCTCGTAAGCCTGTGTCCTCCAAGATCTATCATCGTATCTGGGCCACCTTTGTGGCTTGGTGTACTGATCGGAAGGTGTCCCTGGACTTTCATCTTCCCACTGTCCTGGCTTTTTTGCAAGACAGTGTTGAAAAAGGGCTCAGTCTGAGTTCCCTCAAAGTCCAGACTTCTGCTTTGTCTGTGTTTTTCCAGGAAAGGATTGCTATCCTTCCTGATGTGAAAGTTTTCTTCCAAGGTGTGACTCATGTTCGGCCTGCCTTTAAGAGTCCTGCTCCCCAGTGGGACCTCAATTTGGTGCTGGGAGTTCTCCAGCGACCCCCGTTTGAATCCTTGGCTTCCATTCCATTACGTCTCTTGACTTGGAAGATGACCTTCCTTTTGGCTATTGTTTCAGTTCAGAGTTACAAGCTCTGTCTTGTAAACCTCCTTACCTGGTGTTCCACAAGGATAAGGCTGTGCTTCGCACTACCAAGGAATTCTTACCCAAGGTTGTGTCCGAGTTTCACATCAATCAGAAGATTGTGGTTCCCTCTTTCTGCCCTAATCCTTCATCTGACAAGGAACGAGATCTCCATTTGTTGGATGTGGTGCGTTGCCTCAAGTTTTATGTTCATCGCACCGAGTCTATCAGGAAGTCTGACGCTCTATTCGTCATTCCTGAGGGACCTAGGGCAGGGAGACCGGCTTCCAAAGTTACTATTGCCTCTTGGATTAAGGCTACCATTCGTGAAGCCTATAAGTTGCGGAATAAGCATGTTCCCTTCCGGGTGACTGCCCATTCCACCAGATCTATTGGGGCCTCTTGGGCCTACAAGAATCAGGCATCTGCTGATCAACTGTGCAGAGCGGCCACTTGGTCCTCTGTGCACACATTTTCAAAGCACTATCGAGTTGATGTACTGGCCTCGGCTGATGCCAGTTTTGGGAGGAAGGTCCTGGAGGCAGTTTTGCCTGTCTAGGCCTTCTACTCTGTGGTCCTTAGTGCTTCTTTACTGTTGAGCCCGGTTGGCTCTGTTCTGTGTGCTGTGTTAGTTCAGGGGTTGTTTTCCCCTGGTTGGTGTCCGTTGACACTTACATTCTGGGCTATGTAATTAACTGGTTCATAGCAGTTCTAGTGACTTGGGCCTTGCGCCTGGTCCTTGCCTTACTTCCCGCCTCTGGGTCAGCTCAATGTTTGTACATCCCAGAGTACCAGTGACCTGTATTGGACGACAGTGAAAATAGGATTTTAGTCTTACCTGTTAAATCCTTTTCACTTAGTCCATACAGGTCACTGGTCTCCCACCCTGTCAAGGGACCATGCTTGGCTCTCCTGTGGCATTCAGTGGGAGACCTTTGGAGCATGCTCACAGGAGTCTTCCTTCTTGCTTACCTATGGTCAGTTTTAGTGTCTCAAATCAATCTAGTGGCTCTGGCCTGAAGGCAGCTTAAGTAGGAGGGGAGGCTCCGCCCACTGCAGTCATTTGCATAATTGTTCCTGCCTATTAAAGGGGCGGATCACCTCCCAGAGTACCAGTGACCTGTATGGACTAAGTGAAAAAGGATTTAACAGGTAAGACTAAAATCCTATTATTTCTACTATGAATGATATTCCTTCCTCTAGTAATTGGGTCCTTGAGTCTTTGCACCAGGAACACCCAGTCTCACCCAAACGATGAGTATGGGACCTGTTCCTGAAAGAGGGGATTCCTCTATAGAGGAAGGGGATATTGATGAGGATGATATTGATTCCTCATTTAATACTGGGGATTAATTTGAGGACGTCTCTGTGTCACATTTTGTGGGTCTTATAGGCCTCTAATTCAAATTCTTCCTTCCCAGATATATTTAAGAACACTAGATGAACACTATACTTTTCCTTTCCCATCAATCCCTGGACCAGGGGATGCTTGAAGTCGCCTGATAAGAAACTATTTATCCCCAGGTGATTTTCTATCTTCTGTCTTTTCTCTCCCTCTGCTCTACGGCAATGGACTACCCACCACCAGCAATTTGACCCTCCTATTTCTTGCTTTTCTGAGCATACAGCTTTGCCATTTGCAAATGCACTTAAGGACCAGGCAGATCAACACCTAGATTCCCTTATCAATTTTGTTGCCTCTGGAGCTACCTTAAGACTTGCTATTCCTTGGGTGACTAGGGCCATGGCTGTTTGGGGGGAGCAACTGTTAGGAGCAGTTCATGTGGATGTACCAAAAGAGGACATTGTTCTTGCTGTTTCTAAGATCTTGAAGCTAATGCATATGTTACTGAGGCTGCATTTTATTCTGCAATGTTCACTGGAAAGTCCTCATTTTTCTCTTGCAGAACCAGATACTTTTGACTAAAAATTTGGTAGACAGACTAGTCCTCCAAGAAGTCTTGTGGGCTTTTTTTGTTTGGCCCAGAATTGGAGTGCTCTGTTGTCTCGGGTTACCCCCTATCATTCCTTATTTCCATGTAAAATGTGGTTTTCATTACCCTACCAGTATGGGTGACAAGCTCCTTCAGCGACCCAAACACATCCTCCTCCAAAACCCAGCAGGCCTGTACAAGCAAGAAGCATACCCAAAGGCTTCCAGCTGACAGTTCTACCTCTTCTTGACTTGCAGGGGTCCGGTCTTGCCCCAGGCAATTGATGGTCATCTATGTCTCCATTATGATATGCAGACTTTTTTACTGGTGGACTAGTGGGTGTTACCAGGGATCTCTGAAGGTTATCACTTAGGTTTTAAATGCCTTCCTCCTTGTCTATTAGTTTCTAGACTCCTTCAAGATCTAGTTGGGCCTTTTGTTCTTAGTAGCGATTTCTTCTCCGGTGGACAAGCAGGAAAAATGAACTGTGTTCTGTTCTAACCTCTTCATACTCCCTAAAAGGAATGGAGGTTTGGGTTGTATCTCACATTTGAAGCATCTCAATCCCTTTGTTTGTGTGCCTTGGTACAGCGAGTCTTTGCAATCTGTCCAGGGGAGTTTTTAGTGTCCCAAGACATAAAGGGAACTTATTTTCATATTTCCCATCCATACAGATCATCAATGCTTCCTTTGTTTTGCCACACTCCCTTTTGCACAGGAGTTCACTCGATGGGTTTTCACAAAGGTCATGGCAGTGTTAATTTTCTGGGGATTTCTCGTACTACCTATCTGATCAGTGTTTTATTGAAGACTACCTCAGGCAAGGCTGTGTCTTGACCTTTAGATGCGCCTGTCCATAATGGTTCTCACTTTCAAAAAATGAGTCCAGTTCTAGTCTTTATTGGCGTGAGGTTCCACACTTTTCAGGAAGGATCTCTCAGCCAGATGACATGATTAAGCTGTTGTTTTGGCATGTTACAAGCCTTTGCCAATCAGCAATGCATGGCTCAAAATTTCAAGTCCTGAGCTACTAGCCAGGCCTGAAAAGTTACTTTCCACCAGTTTCCATGCCTAGCCCCACCCATATCCCTGCCTTTAACCCCACCCATCTTAAGTTCTCTTTGATGAAATGACACTGCTGCCCACATCCTATCCACCTCCACACACTGCCCCCCCTCTGTCCACCCTCACACTGCTCACACTGTGTCCACACACTGCCCCCCCTCTGTCCACCCTCACACTGCCCACACACTGTCCACTCTCACCACCCTGTCTACCCTCACCTCACACTGCCCACACCCTGTCCACCCCTCACACCCTGTCCACCCTGCCCACCTCCACACTGCCCACATTGTCCACCTCAACACTGCCCACACACACTGTCCACCCCCACATTGTCCAACTCCACTCTGCCCACCTCAATGTACTCTCCACCCCACATTGTCCAACTCTACTCTGCCCACCTCAATGTACTGTCCACCCCAACATTGCCCTTCTCCACACTACCCTCCCGGTCCTCCTCCCCCACCCCCGCACTGGCCACCCTGTCCTCCTCCCCCCGCACTGGGCACCCTGTCCTCCTCCCCCCCCCTGCACTGGCCACCACTCTGTCCTCCCCCCCCCCCGCACTGGCCACCACTCTGTCCTCCCCCCCCCCCCGCACTGGCCACCACTCTGTCCTCCCCCCCCCCCCCGCACTGGCCACCACTCTGTCCTCCTCCCCCCCCCCGCACTGGCCACCACTCTGTCCTCCTCCCCCCCCCCCCTGCACTGGCCACCCTGTGTTCCTCTCCCCCCCCCCCGCACTGGCCACCCTGTCTTCCTCTCCCCCCCCCCCGCACTGGCCACCCTGTCTTCCTCTCCCCCCCCCCCCCGCACTGGCCACCCTGTCTTCCTCTCCCCCCCCCCCCGCACTGGCCACCCTGTCTTCCTCTCCCCCCCCCCGCACTGGCCACCCTGTCCTCCTCCCCCCCCGCACTGGCCACCCTGTCCTCCTCCCCCCGCACTGGCCACCCTGTCCTCCTCCCCACACTGGCTTCCACCACACTCCCCACCCCGTCCTCCTCCACACATTACAAACTAAAAAAAGTGCAGAATATCTAAGAGCAGCTGTTTAAATACACTTACCACAGCACAACTTGTCTCAGTGCCCAAAGTAAATGATGTGATGTTCTCATCCAAACAGATGCTGTCTGAAGGCGATGTGATGGGATCTTGTCCGGTCTCTTCCATGTATTAATAATATGGGGATCACAAGCATTTTAAATATGCCAATATTTCTATGGAAAGGACATTTTTAACAGATGAACGTTTTTCACTCAAGCCTCGGATTTTTTTTCTTGGTAACGAGTGGACAAAACACAGCAGGGTATGACATGATTTCCTAGCTCTCTGCACACATCTATAACTTCTGCTCCACTCCCAGTAACTACAAGAAAAAGAAAGTGCCTTCTTCTATAGAGCTTCAAAAGCTTGGCAGTCTGCTTCTGAGGAGGCTCCAATAGGTTTGTACTTAGAAGATAAGGGAAACTGGCAGTGGGGCAAAACTGGTCTCTCTCACGTCCCTGCTCCTCTATGACTGGTGAGATGGCTGATTCCTCTGCCTGACCTGGAGCCAATCAGTGGCAGGAAGCAAATCTTGTCTCTGAGGCCCAGAGCTCGATCTGGTTCCAGGGTGAGTTCTCAGCCAGAGGAGGAAAACCAGGGGGAACCACAAGAAATAGACTGCCAGGTCCTGCGTTTCATACAATAGGGGAGGAGTACTCAGAGGACACTCCACACTCTCCTGTTTACCACGTGCAGATCGTGACACATCTCCACTCACCCTCACTCAATTTCTCCTCGCCAAATGCGAGGAGGCGAGTGGAAATTTTGAGCCCTAAGCAATGGTTTTGGGAGAACATGAAGGTGCTGGGATTACTTGGGCTCTGCCTTAGAGACAGTCACGTTTGCCTAATTCCACACTCTGAAACTGTAGCTGAAGATATGCAGGAATTTGTCCAGATATCAATGTAATCGCTCCCATGTCATGTCCCTCTCCAATAGGTGAAGTCAGATCATCCTTAATGTCTTCAAGTTTCCCATCCGACTTTGTTTCATTCATTGATAATTCTGAATTGAGCTTTAGTCACTATGGATGGAAGCTTGAAAGGCTGGGGAACCTCCTTTTGGGTCTCGATGGTTCAGGGCCTTTTGGCCCAACAAAGCATCTTCTTTCCATAAGTGTTTTAGAGTTCATGGAAATTATTCACCTTGCTCTGCAGTATTGGCCCCAGCTTCTTGAGCAACTGCCAGTGCTGATTAAAACTGTCGATGCAACAGTGGTGGCTTATGTAAACCACCAAGGAGGGATCAGGAGCAAAGCTGCTTGGTCAGAAGCTTGTTTTATTCTCTATTGGGCAGATGCTCACTTATTAGCTATATCCTACATTCCATTCCAGGGGTAGATAATGATGTGGCAGATTTCTCAGCCATAAATATCTGGATCCCAGTGTTTGATTCCATGATTTAACTTCCGGTTATGGACCTGATGGCATCTAAGTCAAATCGCAAGGCTGCTCATTGTTGCTCCTAGTCCATGGACCCTGTTGCCCCGACAGTGAATAGGATGGGTATTCTATTGCAGTTTCGCCTGGCTTATTTGTTTCCTCTCTTCCTCTGATTCCCAGGGTGTTGAGCAAGTTCAGAATGGAGCTGGTGCATGTCTTTCTGGTTGCTCTTTACTGGCCTCTCCAGGTGTGTGTGTTCTGCCATTCCTCCCAAATCCCCTTGCTTCAGAGTACTCTGTGTCATCCATAGGTGGAGAAGTTAGCTTTGATGGCTTGGCCCTTGCAGCCAGCATTCTGAGGAAGAAAGGTTTCTCTGATTCTTTTTTTGCTACTATGATAAAGCCCTGTAAGCATTTTAAACCAAAGGACATTCTAGCATATGCTCCTTGTTTTACAAGTGGTGTGAAGACCAGGGGTTGGCCCACACCCCTTCAGACTTCCAACTATTTTTGCTTTTCTTTAAGATGGGCTTCAGAAAGGACTTAGCCAGAGTTGTATTAATGTCCACATTGCAGCTCTGTCGTGCTTTTTTTTTTTTAGAGGTGTGAAAACCCGTGTGCAAGGGGGTTGGCTCATGCTTACCTTGTCTTTAGGGATTCCACTTCTCCAGTGGAGTGAGTCAGAATGCTCAGTTTGAGCCTCCTTTCGGTTTCCTTTCAGTTCATGACTCAAGTCCGCTTTCCTGCTTGCGACTTTCCAAACTTTAGGGCTGTTTTGCGAAGTTCTGTAGGTTTTTCTTCCTAAGATTAGTTCTGAATTTCACTTTTATCCAGGAAATTCTTTCCTTCTTTTTGTCTGGATCTGTCTAACATACTAGAGCAGTGGCTTCACTGTTTGGACAAAGGTGCTTGAAATACTACGTTCATCGCACATAGTCTTTCCGAAACTTGGACTCCCTTTTTGTCATTCCTGAGGGCTCACTTGCATTCCAAGCTAACAGTTGTGCAAGTCATTGACGTACACATTTGCTAAACACTACAAAGTCAATGTTATGTCTTTGGCTAAAGCCAGTTTTGGATGGAATGTCCTACAGGCCATTGTGCCTGTGTAGATGCCCTCGTCTTCTCTTTCAGTAACACTTGTACTGTTGCTTGGTTTGTAGGTGTTCATTGATGATTGAGATTCATGATTGTTTGTCTGTCTGTTGAAACTGGTTTGTTTTTTTAATTTTGATATCTTTGGTGTATCCCCATGGTTCCTGTGTTCACAGTGGATGAAAGAGAGAAGAGGATTTTTGTGCGCATACTTATTAATCCTTGTCTCTTAATCTATATCAGTGGTTCTCAACCTCTCTAGTGCCGCTACCCTTTGGTAAAATTTCCCAAGTTGAGGCGACCCCTAACTAAAATTATTTTCGTTGGTCCTTCATCGCTGTAATTTTGCTACTGTTATGAATCGAATTATAAATATCTGATGGTTTTTGGTCGACCCCTGGCAAATCGTCATTCAGCCCCCAAAAGGGTCCCGACCCACAGGCTGAGAACCCCTGATCTATATGGAACACAGGATTTTTCTCCTGGAGAAAAACAAGTTTTTTCAGTTCCGGGCATGGGGTTCCTTTTTTGTTCTTTGGTTCGGGTGACTACTTTCTTTTTCTATCTGCTATGTGTTAAAAATGAGCATTTCTGATGGTGGTAAAGTTGTGTAGGGAGGGAGTCTCCACTTTCTATAAAAGTGCCCTGCCCTTCTTTGGGCGGGTACTTTATCCTGTAGTTCTTGTGCTCCACGTGGGCTAAATCAGGGCTGTCAAAGTTCAGTCCTCAAGGGCCACCAACAGTACAGGATTTAAGAATTTCTCTGCTTAAGCACAGGTGAGTCGGTCGAAATGATTGAGCCACTGATTAACACACCTGTCCTTAAGCTGGTAGATCCTTAAATCCTTGCCTGTTTGTGGCCCTTGAGGACTGAACTTCAACAGCTCTGGACTAGGTGAAAAGGATTTATCACAAAATATACAAAAAATCCCCTAATCTCTACTGCAGTAGGGTTCCTTCATGATCTGACACCACCTTCCTTTTCCTCTGGGAATACACTTTTATGCAATCATTTGAGTCATTACTAATAATATTTTAGTTCCTGTTCCTGCTTTTTTTGTGCAGATTAGATGTATCATTCTAATAGCTTATAACTGTCGTTTGATGGTAATGGGGAGCAACAGCCTGTCCCTTAGGAGTTTCTCTGTGAGACTCATTAAAGCGGCTCTGAAGCACACAAAGGACCGGCATGTTAAAGTACATTAGATTTATACAAGATACTTTTGAAATTGATTACAACAGACTAATAAAGTGGTAATATCAAGAGTCCTTAATGGTTTGAAATGCAGTGCCAACCTGTGGTGCTATTAATCAAGTAGTTTCATTTCCCCAGGGGCCTCATCAGAAAGGAAAAGAAAATAGAACTCTCCACACTCGTGGCTTCTTAATCCTGATCTAAAAATACTCAATTCTTCCAGCGAGCAGCACTCAGACTGTTCCTCTCTGTATGCAATTCAGTAACAGAATAAGCCTCAAAAAGCCAGACATACCATGTAATAAGAAAGACCAGTGGTATATAAAATAAGATAGTTTTATTATTGTGTAACTTTTATTATAAATATATACAGAGAAGGGGAAACAAATGTATGCTTTTCAATGAACATATGATCACTGGAGGCCCCCTTCTTACTAACCTTACACATTTTGGTCTTTGTCTTTCTTTTATGGTGGGAAACTCATAAGGGGGAAACTTTCTTACATCAGTAGGCATGAATGGAGTTAATGGCAAGGGATCATCTGATTCAAATGCCTGCTACTGAACAAAGTACCTGCAACATGGAAAAATGCAGAAGTCCTCCTACTGCACAAAAACGGTGATAAGACGGAACTTACAGACCAATAAGCTTATTACTATTCATCTGCAATGTTTTCATGAAGGTACTGTTAAGAAGAATGACAATATGAAGAACAAGCAGGTTTCAGAAGTGGTTTCAGTACAATGGACCATAACCAGAAAGTGCAACAAGTTAGAGCTGCATAATGAATAGAATGGCAAAGCCCTTTGACTTTGTGAAAAAGCAAGCAATAATCATTGCCCTGATGAACCAAGGAATATAAAGAGCTTACATCAATATTCTCCAATCAATATATAAAAATGCAACTGCATTAACACAGATCAACAATACTAAAGTTGGCATCAACATAAATAAGGCTCCCTCCAAGATGACACAATCTTTACAAAATTTTCTGCTTGTTTAAAAATAGTACGGGTAGTTTTCCATGACTGACTTACTCCCTGCAGAGAGAAGGGGATTTAGACCACTGAAGACAGCAATGTCATGACCCAGTGTGGCTGTTGATCAGTGCTGGAGGGCCACCAGTGGAGTAGTGGGGGTCACAGCGCAAGAGGGGCATAGAGACATTAAATACTCTCTGGGAAGCCCCTTTTGGCAAGGGGAACAATGTGTGAGGGGGTAAGGGCAGCCCCGGAGTCCTTTGCCTTGGATATAGCCCCCATGCCCTATAGAGTCTGACATACTTTCCACAAGAAAGTGTCCCCAGATCTAGTAAAAATCTGGGTCTGATGCTGAATACAAGGAAGAAAACATCCAGCAGCTATGTATATAAAGACCCAAGGTGGAACAAGAACCAAGGTGGGGTCTATACAGTAGTTTCAAGAGCATCTATCAACTCATCCCATATTCTTAATTTTCTACAAGTGGATTATAAGACAGGATTACGTCCAGCTACTGTAAAGGTAAACGTTTCAGCCTTATCGGCGTTACTGGCCAAGTGATTTATTGATGACGACCTGGTTGATTTAAGCCTTTGAAACATATGCGTATCAATATCCTCACCCTGAGACCAGCCTTTTTGACTGCAATCACATCAGCTAAAAGGGTTTGTGATCTCTAGGCTCTATCCTCAATTTCCCTGTTGATGATCCATCATGACAAGGTAGTTATAAGAACCAAACCTGAATTCAGATCTAAGGTAATATCATCTTTTCACTTACACCATGAAATAGTTCTTCCTTCATTTTGTCCAAATCCAAAAGAGGAGAAAATTGTTTCATAACCTGAATCTGTTTAGATGCTTATCTATATACTTGGAAAGAACAGAGGAGATCAGAACGACAGACTTGGTGTTCGTCTGCTTCCGAAGGGGAAAAAAAACAAGGACAGGACAGAAAGTAATGTCTAGTTTGAGATGCAGCTAAATTAATTAAATAAATAAATAAATAAAAACTAAAACTAAATTTGATCCTGCTACACCCTATAGACACAGGTAAGGAGACCCATTCAGTGCTCTTCTGGTATAAACATCTGATGTATAAATCTAAACTAAAACACATTCTTTATTGGTAATTACAAATAAAATAAACTCTGAAAACATTCCGATGGAGCCTCATCTAATTTATTTCTTGATCCTACACATCAATACAAATATGGGAATAAAGTGCACCGGTTGTGCAGATGCTACTGTCCAGGTATTTTAGATTCCCCTAAAATTGTTTCTGTAATTGGTCCACATCACAGTACTTAAATAGAGTTGTAACGCACTGGGACCATAAACCAGTAGTAACTTTATATCCTATTGTATCGGCAATTTTAGGCCAATTAATTACTTCCTTGCCCATAGTTATTGGGATTAATACTGCAGCGATATCCGTGATATCCCTTCTCCAGTTCCTGTTATTCTATGGAGCCAGTTCACTAAGATTTCTCCAACTTTGGAGACCTTAGTGCATAGTTTTAAAGGAACCATAGAATAAGGCACTATAGAATAAGAGGAACTGAAGTGGCGAAGTAATTTCCTTGTTATCGCCTATTTATCATGCCTTAATGCATAACTCCCTTTGTTTTGTAGCCCAACAAAATAGACTGCTGCAACAGATTGGCACTGGAAGGACTTGACTCAGTAACCAGTTGTGCGGCTTTACCTCCTTGCGTACTAGATCAGTGCCCCACATGTTGATGGCCATGTCGACAGTAACCTGAGCTTCATTGCCATTTATTTTGTATTAATCCACTGGCAGGGATTTAGTGAAGATTCATTTGCAATACTTGTATCCAACGGTTTATTAAATCTGGGGTAAAAATACAGAATTCATAAATATTTTGGGGACTTCTACCATTAAGAGCAGTAGGTTGGGAATGTGCAGTGAAGCACAAATATACCTAATTTACCATGTGCTGCCTTCACTAAATACTCAACAGCTACACATTGCTGTGAACCTCTTACAGATCTATAGCACCAGCAATCGGCCTGGAAATGAGACATCCCAGAAGATCTTCTCATCCCCTGATATCAGCCCAGTGCTCTTGTAATGTTGTGTATATTCCATCAATCTCCTTGTCTGCTCTCTCTCTCCCTATCAGCACAAAACTGACATGTTCCACGTTTTATGTATACTGAAAAACTGTAGTGGGAAATATATGGTTCTCCTCAGAGCCAGTGTAAGGATTTTTGCCACCCTAGGCAAAACCTAATTTTGCCTCCCCCTTAGCACCGTCCCTTGTACCCCGCCCCCTTATTCACCACCCCAGTACATGTATAAGTATCAGTGTGTTTGTGTGTACCCTATATGTGTATAAGTGTCAATGTATGTGTTCCTATAAATGTATAAGTGTCAATGTATGTATGTTCCCTGTCAGTGTGTTCCCTATATGTGTGTATCCGTATGTGTGTGCGTATAAGTGTGTCAATGTGTGTGTTTCTGTAGGGGTATCAATGTGTAAGTGTGTGTTTGTTAACCATTTGAGTGTCAGAGGGGTACGGAACGCATGGCTTTGCAATATGTTCTGAACCCCTCTGGCACTCAAAGGATAAAAAAAAAAAAATCATACTTTGTGAGAAGTAAAAAACTTAACCCGTTGAGTGACTGAGGGGTACACAATGCCCTGCAAAGCAATGCATTGTGTACCCGTGTGGCACTCAAAGGGTTAATGGCACTGTACACCTGTAATCAGGCCCCCCCCCTCCAAGCAGCATTAGTCTCTCCCCTGCCCGCTACACACAGTAACCCTCTGAGTGCCAAGTCTCCTAGGAAAACTGAAATTGTGCAAGAAATTGACAAATGCCGCAGAGTGTACCTCGCTGTTCCCCAAGTCATTATTATGCTCCACCTATAATCAGTCCCACAAATTAGCATTTAAAAAATATATACCCTGAATGGTAACATACATTTGAAATGCAGAATGGTACAAAAATTACTTTATTTTAATAGGAAAATAAGCACGTTATTACATGGATTTCAGGGCTTTAGAAAGGTGAGTTAATACTAAACTTGGGATCATATGTATTTGCTAGTGGATCATAGAAAAACACGTTGACAGTTGTTTGTCATTCGCTTTATTGGAGTTTCATTAGGAAAAAAAAAATATATATCAAGTTTTTTTTCTTGGTCATGGTAGGGGATATCCCACAATCCAGCCATATGTTTTGAAAGGTCTGCTGGGGAAAAAACTGTGTATAACATGAGTTGTTCTTAGAAAAAGCATCTTAAATTGTCAATTCTCTTTTTACAGACATTTTCTGAGTGTGAAGAAAGCAATTATAACACAGACATTCCATGGAATCATTCTGAAAAAATAGGTAAGTGTGCTCACTGGCCTGCTGTAATATATGTCATGCACCTTTAACTTGGATTGTTAAAGGAGCAATCAGTGCTAACTTACAAGCTGCTCTGAATGAGAGTGCTCTGTGTACATGGAGCCATATGAACAAATGCAAGTTGGAGCAATTCTGGGGCAAATCAGTGGCATAACAGGGGACAAAAAACATTCACATTGATTTCAGAGATCAAACACCTCCTAATAATAGCCTCCACTTTTATGACCAAATGCATGTGACACCCCTCCTAATTTGAGTTTCAGCCACACCATTGCTAACAGGTGTATAATCAAGCACCTAGGCATGCCATGTCCATAGACAAACATTGGCAGTAGAATGGGTCCTGCTTAAGAGCTCAGTGACATTAAATGTGGCACTGTTATAGGATGCCGCCTTTGCCACAAGTCTGTTTGTAAAATGTATGCCCTGCTAGATTCTCCGGTCCACTGTAAGTACTTTTTTTGTGAAGTGGAAGCATCTATGAGTAACAGCTCAGCCATGGAGCAGTAGGCCATGTACTCTCACAGAGCAGGGCCAAGGAGTGCTGTAGAGCGTACAAATAACCTGTCCTCTGTAGCATGACTCCAACTGCCCCTGGAAGCAACATTTGCACAAGCACTATGTGTCAGAAGCTTCATGAAATGGGTTTCCATGGCCGAGCAGCTGCACACAATCCTAAGATCATAATGCTCAATGCCAAGCATTGGTTAGAGTGGTGTAAAGCACACCACCACTGGACTCTGGAGCAGTAGAAACGTGTTCTCTGGAGTGATGAATCACACTTCACTACCTGACAGTCTGGTGAAGAAATCTGGATTTGGTTGGTGCCAGGAGAACGCTACCTACCGAAAAGCATTGTGCCTACTCTAAAGTTTGGTAGAGGACGGATAATGGTCTGGGGCTGTTTTTCTGGGTTTGGGCTAGGCACCTTAGTTTCAGTGAAGGGTAATGTTAATGGTACAGCGTACTAAGACATCTTAGACAATTGTATGCTTCCAACTTTGTGGCAGTAATTTGGGGAGGGACATTTCCTGTTCAAGCATGACTGTGCCCTATGCACAAAGCAAGATCCATATAAAGACAAGGTTTGGTGTGGAGTGGCCTGCACAGAGCCCTGAGCGTAACCCTTTGAGTGCCAGAGGGGTACACAACGCATTGCAAAGCAATGCGTTGCGTACCCCTCTGGCATTCAAAGGGTTAACCCCACTGAACACCTTTAGGATGAACTGGAACTCCAATAGCGAGCCAGGCCTTCTCATCCAACATCAGTTCCTGACCTCACAAATGCTCTTTTGGCTGGATAGGCATAAATTCCCACAGACACACTCCAAAATATTGTGGAAAGCCTTCCCAGAAAAGTGGAGGCTGTTAGCTGCAAATGGGGAGACAGCTCCATATTAATACCCTTGATTTTGGAATGGGATGTCCAATAAGCTCATATAGGTGTGATGGTCAGGTGCCCACATACTTTTTGTCATATAGTGCATCTTACTATGGCCAAAAAATCCTAAATGCCTCTGTGCATTTTGCTGTTGTCTTGGTTCAAGAGATAACATCTAAAATCAGTCGTGGTGTAATTGCCATGAAGGTGGACCTGACAGTTGATAGCAATTTTTTCAGATTGGAAAAGGCAGAGTGCATGGACCTACTTGGCATGTTAGGAACCAGGGGATTCAATGCATTGCATACCCCATTAGTCCTTACAGAAATAAGATTACCATATGAATAAGCAAAGTCCAAGGCTCTGTGGACTGTCTAGCAACTGGCATCTCTCTATCCATGGGCAGGACACCCAGGACTGGTTTTATTTATTTATTTTGTTTTATGTTTTTCCCAGGAAGAATACACATTTTTCTTGTTTTCAAGTATGTCTGAAGGGCATTTATGGTACAAAGTTACACTTTTTTTACACAAAAAGAATGAAAATTTAGAACAAGAGGCCAAATTACACATTTTATTTACTCAGAAAATATTAGTCAAGGGTAACCTGTCCAGGATTTGCCTCTGGTTGCCCTCCTCGCTTTGTCCTTACTATGCAAACTCTAGCACAATCCATTAAAAACAGTCCCTCAATTCAAAGAAGGAGAGAAGACTAATTAAACTTATATGATGGTTATGTGTTACTGAGGCACACATCACTTTGCCAGGTTTGAAACAAACATTATTTAGATTTATCATGTTGTTGCACCTAATAAAATCAAGATCTGGGCTGCTGACACCGCTTCTAAGAAAGCCTTGTTGTCCTTGCCCATTCAGGGTACATCCTTATTTGGGTCAGATCTTAAGGATCTGATTAGTGAGGCCACTGGGGGTAAGAGTACTCATCTGCCATTGGTCCCCAGTAAGAAACCTCCTCTCAAACGTAACAGGTTTTTTCGTCCCTTTCAGACTGAGACACGTCCGGCGAACCAGGTGGTTCCCTCCGCTCTGCATGCCTCCTCCAAGCCCAAACAGCAATGGAAGCCCAAGGTCTCCTCCAAGCCCAAGGCTTCCAAGACTTCTCCGGAATGACTTGCCGAACCCGGGTCCCCATTCAGCTGTGGGTGGTCGTCTTTGTCACTATCACAGCACTTGGGCGGATTCAGTGGTGGACCCGTGGGTTTTACAAGTAGTGACAGAAGGGTACAGGATCCCATTCGCTTCTCTTCCTCCCTTTTCGAGTTTTCCCCTCTCATACGCCCCAGGGCATGGAAAAACGCCATCTCTTCTACAGCGCTATCCAGTCTCTTCTGGATAAGGATGTTCTGGAACCTATTCCTGTTCTAGCTCAAGATCCAGTTCCAGCCAAGAAGCTATCCTCTCTGGTGGGGAAATTCATCTCCACCACGGAAGCAGTCCCCTTTGTCATGGTTCACACCAGGGAGCTCCAGCGGTTTGTGATCCAGATATGCAAGGGTCAGCCGGACCTTCTGCAGACGTCAGTATCCCTCCCTCTTCATGTGGAACTGAGTTTGTCGTGGTGGCTTGACCTCTCCAATCTCCTGAAGGGCAAGTCCTTCCTGATATCCTTCTGGACTACGGTGACAACGGATGACAGCCTCTACAGCTGGGGAGCGGTCCTGGGTCGCCTGAATGCTCAAGGATGGTGGTCTCTGGGGGAATCTCTCGTTCCCATCAATGTATTGGAACTTCAGGTGATGTTTCATGCTCTTCGTCACTGGACGCCCCACCTGGAAGAATGCCCAGTCCGGGTTCAGTTCAACAACACCACGGCTGTGGCTTACATCAACAATCAGGGCGGAACAAGAAGTCTCGCCGTTTGGTTAGAGGTCAAGGCTATTTTTTCCTGGGCAGAGGAACACATTACTGCCATATCCGCAGTGCACATTCCAGGTGCAGACAATGTCATGGCGGACTTCCTCAGTCGACACACAGTGGACAGCGAAGAGTAGGAACTGCATCCAGAGGTGTTAACCCTCATTGTTCAGAAGTGGGGTCTTCCTTGCATCGACCTGATGGCAACAAGACACAGCCTTAAGGTTCCAAGGTTCTGCTCTCGCTGGAGGGATCCTCTAGCTCTGGCAGTGGATGCCAGGTCCATTCCTAGGTTATTTCCTCTGGCTTACATCTTCCCTCCCCTTCCTATGTTGTCCAGTCATTCTGGTTGCACTGTATTGGCCTCGACAATTTTGGTTTCCGGAGCTTCTGGATCGGTCAGTGGCGGAGCCGTTCCGACTCCCCTACCGTCCGGATCTTCTCCTCCAGGGTTACCTGTGGAAAGAGGACGTTCATCGTCTAGCTTTGACGGCTTGGAAATTGAATCCTCAATATTGAAGAAGAAATGTTTTTCTTCTGGTGTGGTGGCTACCATGCTTAGTGCTCGCAAGCCAGTTTCCTCAAAGGCCTACCATTGTGTCCGGTCGACCTTTTTATCTCAGTGTGCCAATAGGGACTTGTCTCAGGAATTTGATCTGCCGATGGTCCTGGCCTTCTTGCATGATGGTGTGGATAAGAGTTCCCTTAAGGTTCAGACTTCTGCTCTCTGTTTTCTTTCAGAAGCACATAGCTATCCTTCCTGATGTCAAGGTGTTTTCCAGGGCGTTGCTCATACCTGCCCTGTCTTTAAGGCTCCTGATTCTCACTGGGACCTCTTTGAGTCCATGGCTACTATTCCTCTATGCCTTCTGACATGGAAAATAGCCTTTCTTCTGGTGATTGTGTCTGTTCGCCGAGTCGCATGCTGTGTCCTATAGACCACCATTTCTGGTGTTTCACAAGGACAAGGTGGTGCTTCGCACCTCTCAGGAGTTCCTCCCCATGGTGGTTTCGCAGTTCCACATCAGGAGATTGTGGTTTCCTCTTTCTGCCCTGACACCACCTCTGACAAGGAGAGGGATCTCCACTTGTTGGACATGGTGCGTTGTCTCAAGTTTTATGTACATCGCACTATCTATCAGGCAATCAGATGCGCTGTTCGTCATTCCTGAGGATCCCAGGGCAGGAAGACCTACATCCAAAGTGACAATTGCTTCTTGGATCATTCTACACTATCTATTGGGGCCTCTTGGGCTTTCAACAATCAGGCCTCTGCTGATCAGTTGTGCAAGGCTGCCACCTGGTCGTTTGTGCACACCTTTTCGAAGTACTACCGTGTTGATGTACTGGCATCAGCTGATGCCAGCTTTGGGAGGAAAATCCTAGAGGCAGTCTTGCCTGTCTTGGATGATCTTTGGTTCTTGCTGCTTCTTTCACTTTTGAGCCCTGTTGGCTCTAGTTCCATGTGCTGTGTAACAGTTTGGGGTGTTGTTACTCTTGTTTAGTGTCTGTTGACACTTCATTGTTTTGTTGGGCTATCTCTGATCTGATGGTTCATATCTGCTCTGGTGACTTTGGGGGACTTGTGCATGGTCCTTGCCTTCTCACCTCTGGGAAACTCAATGGATGGACATCCCAAAGTTACCAGTAACCTGTATTGGACGACGGAGAAAAGAGGATTTTAGTCTTACCTGTTAAATCCTTTTCTCTTAGTCCATACAGGTTACTGGTCTCCCACCCTGTCAATGGACCATGCTTGGCTCTCCTGTGGCAGACTGTGTAGGTCCTTCGGGGTCACGCTCACAGGAGTCTTCTTTCCTTCCTCTATCTAGTCATAGTTAGTGTTTCAGATCTTTCTGGAGCTGATTGGCTAGCTGCAGCCAAGGAGGGAAGGTAGGCTCCACCCCTGCAGTCATTTCTTGAATTGTTCCTGCCTACTTAAAGGGGCAGATTGCCTACCCAAAGTTACCAGTAACCTGTATGGACTAAGAGAAATGGATTTAACCGGTAAGACTAAAATCCTCTTTTAGATGTGTGTATGTATGTATGTATGTATGTATGTATGTATATATGATGTGTGTGTAATATATACATATATAAGCCACAAGAGGGAGCACTGGTGTTAGGAACTGTAAAAGCTTTTTAAATTAGGTTGTTTTGTTGTTGTTGTTTTTTTTATTTTGTTTTCCACACATATAAAAAAATGAACATAATGCAGTATATATTGAAGCCTATTCCTCTGAGTGAATTTATGTTCCTTCTTTGAAGGAACTGTGTATTTTTAATATAATTGTGACTCAAACACAGTTATAACATCTATTCTCAGAGGCCAGTGTGATTGTTTGGCCATTTTAAGGTAATTGGGGAGTTATTAGGAAGTGTTGAGTCTCCTTTAAAGTGAACCTGTCTTGCCTACTACAATGTGCTGACTTTACAGGATGATATAAGAGGCCTAATAAACATGGGTAGTTGAAATATCTTTTGTGCAATAAATAATAAAATCAGAGCATGTACATATCAGCTTTCCCCTCTCCCTCACTCTCCTGTGTGTGAGAGAAGGAAAGTTGTGCTGGGCTTCCTTCCTCTTATCTCCCTGTGATAACCCCAGTGTTTTTCCTCTGCCAGCTAGTCCAGGTTTGGGCAACTAAAAGATTCCGTGCTGTCACCATAGCTATAATTAATTTATTATTTCCAAATCCAGTAGTGCAAAAGTCACACTTAAAGGGTCAGTAATGTCTAGATAAAAGTATTTATCCAAGTCTTCTTTATATTAAAATGAAGAGATTCCACTATGTTTAAGACCTTACTTTGGTGTACTTCAATAATAATGCAGAGATAAAGGTCTCCCGCCCGCCCCTTCTGGCCATCTCCCTCCTGAATTCCAGATCGGGTCATGCAACTTGACGGCTGCAGCGAGGGACAAACTTCAGTAAGAGAGTATAAGGGAAATCCTGCCCCCCTAGATGAAGGAGGGCAGGATTTCCCTTTGCTTGCTGAAGTTTGTCCCTCACTGCAGCCATCCTCACCAGCCTGCATCTTCTGGTGATGTGCCAGAAAGGGGCAGGTGGCGGGAATCTTTATTGCTTCATAACTATTGAAGTACACCAAAGTAAGGTCTTAAATATAGCGGAATCTCTTCTTTTTAATATAAAGAAGACTTGGAGCAAGACTTTTATCTAGACATATATATATTATGTATATTATGTGTAGTAGGGTTATCCTCTTGCTGAAAGGTGTTTTATTCAAAACTTATTCAGCTCAAACTTGAATTATCTTAGGTGCAAACTACAAACCACAAGAAGATAAATGGCGCTAATACAGCCCCAGAGCTTAAATAGAGAGACCAAAGACCCCTAGATATCTTAGGTGCAGTATTTCATTGGCCTGAAACTTTACATTGGCTTTCTTGCAACACCATCCTATGACAGGTCTGGTCAGTAGACCATAAACCTCCATAGGATAGGATAGCAATAGCAACACTGGGAAGTTTCATGCCATTGAGATACTACATATAATAAAAAAAAAAAAAAAAAAAAAAATCAAGTCTGAGCTAAAATAACTTTTGAATAAAAAAAACTTTTCAGCAGTTGGATGGATAAACACTACTATATTTATTATATATGATTGTTTACATATTAAGTGTTGCTATCCCTTGAATTTTTAAACACCATTTGTCTGCTTCTCTCTTACCACAGAAAAAACATTTGTTTGCATTATACTATTTTTTAGCACAGCAGTGCTGGATGTTTGTGTGAACTGTGGAAGAGATTGACACTGGGCTGATCTGGGAAGTTCGCGGGTGGTATGGGTGGATTTCAAATTGTCCATTACAGCCCAGCTTAGGATCACCTGCTTAACCATTGAAATGAACCTCTGGTGACACCTTTGAATGCAGTGAAAAATAACACAATTATATGCAAAATGTAATGGTCTTTCTAATGATTTATTTTATTTTGCACAACCGGTTCCCTTTTAAGTTGTTACTTTTCTTTTTACAGTTGAAGGTCCACCGAAGCAAAGTGAGGGCACAACATCAAGAAGGAAGAACCGCCACAGAGGAAAAGTAACCAATGGGGTGGGCAGGAAGTAAGTTACAGATTCAGAGCGAGCCATAAAACAGAGTGGAATAAATAACCTGAGGCGAGGACTTGGGCTGGGGCCCATTCAAGCAAGGAGCGTAAAGAATGATTGGGGATAAAACAAGGATCATCCTGAAGATCCCATGTAACCATGATTTCCAAGTCATTGCCTGCTCTTTATTGCCATCTTCAGGCTGCTTAGAACCTTTCAAGACTGCAAAGCATAGGTTCATACAAACGGCTGCCTCTACAGCTGGTGGGAGTCAGTCAGGTCGTTGGCCTGCAATGATTTTTCTTTGTGTCTTGAGCTGCCTATTTTTGTTGAAATGTTTCTCAGCCACCTGCTGGTACTGATGACTGCTGAACCTTCCATGCATCAAATGTTGTTGTGTTTATTTTAACATTTAATGGTTCTATAGATTTTTTGCTCTTATTCCTCAAGCTAAGGAGGTGCAATTCTAGAACCAACCAACTGCACTAAATGGTTGAAATGAAAAGTTCTACAAATTTCCTTTGATTTATATAGGGTTTTTAATATCTTGAAAGCTAGATAGTCTTCAGTGCATTGCATTCAACTGGATAAAAACCCCATTAAAAACGGTGGGAATCTGTTGAATTTTGATTTTGATTTCGACCATATGGTGCAGTTGATTTGATGTGGAATTGCACCTGCTAGATTGATGAATAAGGCTGTTTTTTGTTGTTTTGTTTTGTTTTTTTAAACATGTAATTGACATGCTTCCAGAGTTTTGCTGACTGGAAATTGCCAGGATGTTCTGCTTTTAGTGTTTGTTTGTTCTTTTTTTTTTTTTTTTTTTCTGTCTAGCTTTACTAAAATGTTTTACTCTTGCCATACGATTGTGAAGGAACTAGATAATTCTACATTTTAAACGCTTGGATGCTAGAAGATTCCAGCTTAATGCATTTAATGCAGCTCTCATCCAAAGAATGAAATGCTCCATTTGGCTTAACTCTTTTAGTGCCATGGGGGGGGGGGGGGTAAGCAGTGCACTGCATACCACTCCAGCACTCTGAAGGTTAAAGAAGTTAACTTTTTTTTGTTCTGAGCAATGTGAAGGAGCCTTCTTGGACACTTAACCCTTTGAGTGCATAGGGGTATCCAGTGCATTGCTCTGCAATGTGTTGGATACTCCTCTGGTACTCAGTGTTAAGGTAGCAGTAAAACTTTTTTTTTTTTTCTTTTAAGTGGCTTTTTGAGCAAATTAAAAAAATGATTTTTCCACCGCTGGGATTTTTTTTTTCTTCAAACATAAATCTTTCAGCAGTGGTAGTACCGCTATAACCTATATTTTCATTAAAAAGTGTACTGTTTCTTTAAGAGATTACACATTGTACAATTCTAGTATTCAATAGGAAATATGTATAAAGAAGTGGAGCAATTCTTCCACAAACCAGTTGTTCAATAGGAAATAAATATTAACACTGATTTAAATGGGGCTTCTAACCCCTTGAATTTTTTTGAGGTTTACAGAGCATTGCTTCTCAGTGCTTTTGAAACATCTTTAACACATTATGGGTTAAAAGACCAATTTATATCTATAGGATTTTTATTTGTTCTATACGATGCAGTTGTGTTCCCTAAGAATTGTTCCCCCTTCTTTATACATCTGCCTCAGTAGCTATTTACAAATCAGATACAGTTTACAGCCATAATTATTTTTTATGTGTACATATGAATGTGTTTATTGGATAGTAATTTTTCAGCACATATGAAGCGTTTGTTAGGTAACTATATGAACACACAAATATATATAATCTCATTGCCAAAATGCACTCCAGAATCTACTCTGCAACTCAGAAAAATGACTTTACAAACTGCTCCCTCTAGTGGATGATAGAATGTTTCTGTAATTAGGGAAAGGCGGACATTGTACCAGCCATGACCCATTTTCATACATGGCAATGGTGCACAACATTGAGGCACAAAATAAACTATGAAAATAATTAGATGCCTGTTGTTGTGTCTTCTGTTCAGCATGAGGACCATTTTACCTTCTTGACAATTCTCTTTAAAAGAAAAGTAACCTCAAAAATGAAATGTATTGATTTAACTTTAGATACTTCATACATACTGCTCATATAAATAAAATTATTTATATGTTAGAATATAATCTTACATTTGCTTTTCGATGCATTTGCACATTTTCCTGTTCTGTTCGGAGAGCATTTTCTGCCATTTGTGCTGTTTTATTGAGAGAAATGTTAATTTCAGTTACTTGTGATTACTGCTCTTGTTGTGGCCCGTTTACATATAATCCTGTACAATGGGAGCCCTGGAAAAGGCAGGAATGCATCAGATCTTATGTAAAGCTTGATTTTAGGCCTCTGAAAACAAATGGAGAATTTGTACTGTTGACAACAAGAAATACAGGGGGTTTTAGAGTATATAACCCCAGTTCATTTTAAGTTACTGTTCCTTTAATTCCTGTTATAAGCAGGAATCTATATAATACACGTGTGTAAATTCACATATCTTAAACCTATCTTCATCAAATAATCCAAAGATTACAGTGTTTCTATTGTATTCCCGAAATACATGGTACAACAGGCAAATGAGAGCACACAAGACCTTATTCATCAAGAGAAGCAATGCTGGATCAAACAAAGTACGCCATAGAGGGGAAATTTTATATATATATATATATATATATATATATATATATATATATATATATATATATATATATATATATATATATATAAAATATATATTCAAGAAATCAGCACTCACAGGACTTGAATCTCAAGACAACCAGAAAGATCCCAGCAGGGATCGAAACGTCGATCAAATAAATATTTGTTATTTGTTATTTTTTCACTGATTCAAGTCCTGTGAGTGCTGATTTCTTGAATATATACTATTTCATTCATCCGGACACCCAGGCATTTATATATGTATCGAGAGTGCTGCCCTTTTTCTATATTTTTATATATATATATATATATATATATATATATATATATATATATATATATATATAATACACATGCTTGTTGGCCTAGATTCACTAAAGGCCGATGCTGTGCCAATATGATTTTGTTGATGTTTTTGAAACACTTCGATATCTTGATGTACACACACACACACACACACACCGACATATTCACAAACATTTTCAGATATGAGGGGAGGGGCGGAGAAGGTCCCTATTAGCATACATGATTGTTGATGTGGAAGAGATGCCCTCTCTTGCATATCACCAGCAGTACTACAATCCTGAAGTCTGAGAGCATTCTCCCTACTTGGGCAGTAGGGGAATGAAGAGAAGGCTTTCAGTACCATGGACAGCCTCACTCTATTATATTTTTGAGTACCATAAGGATGTACACCAAGCACTACACAATTATCCCCTTACCTATGTATCATATATTATACATGTTATACACTCCCAGGGGAACAAGAGTGGGGGTCAGTCAGGCAGCATCTGTCTGACCCTCTCCAGCCTTTTCCCCTTGCCCACTGCTAGCCACAAGTCTCCATGGGCACTGCCTGGGCAAGAGAAGGATGGGGGTGTCAGGCAGTGTATTTCCACAGCACCTCAAAGTTTATGGTCTGCTATTATGAGACCATACTTAACCCCTTGAAGATCAGTGTGTGTGCAAAGCATTGCTACTAAATACATTAGCATGATGAGTGGAAAAACATTTTTTTTTTTGTTCTCATCACTTGTTCATGTAAAACATTAACCCTTTGAGTGCCAGAGAGCTATCGCGTTGGATACACCACTGGCACTCAAATGGCTAAGAAACCATTTAACCCTTTGAGTGCCAGAGTGGTACGTAACACATTGCAAAGCAATGCGTCGCATACCACTCTGGCACTCAAAGGGTTAAGCAATGTATTGGATACCTCTCCGGTTTAACCAGCTTCTTGTGTTACTATGGCAGTGAGAGGAGGAGAGCCTTTGCTTGGAATTTCACTGAGACAGAGTCCGACAATTACGAGTACTTCATGTGCATAACTGCTGAATGGTGCCAGAAACTGCGGATGACAGCAAGAGCATAAATCAAGACTGAATGGTATCCAGTAAATGCAACAATAATTCAATAGTTATTACAGAGCAAAATTGCTTTTTTGTAAAAAGATTAGTGCAATAGGTTTGTGGTCTTTACACTTTATAGCTGTTGCTATCTCTAACTGTGGTGGTACTGGCTCATTGGGAGAGCTGTTCTATAAAACACACGAGGGGTTAACCCTCTTTAAAGGGATAGGAACCATTTTACATTCACATTCCGTATTTTGCAAGTGCATTATATGTAAAGTAACATTACCTATATTTGTTATTATTTTTATGCTCATCTATTTTTTTTTATTTTTTTTCCCCTCAACACTTTTATGTTCCTGACAGTGAGCTCCCTGGATCTGTTTCCAGGGACCTTTCTGTCAGACTGTGAACACATAGTTATACAATGTAAACACTGTACCTTACAGAGCACTAATTTCTCAGGGAACGTGGTAAATTGTATTGCCATACTGATTTGATGCTTGAATGACCAGGCAATTTACTATCTGGAACATAAACATTTAAACGAATAGGTGTAAATGGAAAAGAAAAAAAAAAGTATGCCTGTGCAGTTTGACTTCACATATTGTGCATTTACAGAATATGTAAAGTTAAAAAAGGTTACTGTCCCTTTAACCCCTTTGTTCGCCCCTTTGACCCTCAAATAGTTAAAGGTTACAATGTGTTTCACACCCCATTAAAAGGTTAAATTACAAGTGAAATGTGTGTTTCGTTTGTTTTGTAATCCTTCCTTCTGAGTCGCCATTAATAATATTACAGACCTAAGCCAAAACTGGAGATATTCTGACACAGGTCAGTTGCCCAATAGGGAACAAATGAAATGGGAATTAAAATGAGATTTATTTTTTCCTCGTATGGTGCAGTTGCTTTGTGTTATGTCATGATGTATTGCTCTGCTGGTGACATATAATGGTGTATTGTTCTACTGCTTGAATGTAATTATATGTAATTGTATATTGCCTTGCTAGTAGCCTTTAATAGTGTATTGCTCTGCTGGGGTTGTGTAATTTATGTCTTATCCTGCTGGTGGCAGGTAATGATGTGTTGTCCTGCTGGTGTTGTGCCACTGGGTTATAAATGTGTATTGACCTGATGATGATGACGACATGTAATAGTCTTTTGCCGTACTGGTGGCATGTTATGGTGTATTGCCCTGCTTGTGGAATGTAAATGCTGGGTTGCCCTACAGGTAAAAAACAAAGCAAAAAAAAAATCTGCCAGGCCATAAGTTTGGAATGACGTGTCTGAAATCTGCCCTGATAAACCCTTTTCACTTATTAATTATCCTGACACTTTAATTCCCTACAATCTATGATAACCATCCTATAATTCAGCAGCTTTTGAATCTTTACATAGCTAGAGCTCTCAGAATCAGATTTTTCCACCCATATTGCAATAACTTCTCCATGTGAAATGCTGACAGAGCAGATAAGGTGATAAACACACAGCGTTACGGAGCACCAAAGTGATCTGATGACGAGATTTCACCCATATATCCCAGTTACAAGGACAAGAGGGCAGCTGTACTGTCACTCAAAGCTGAACCTTATACAGAAAGGAAAAACTTAACATTTGTGGATCAAGGGGGGTGAAATAGTCATTCCCGATGTGTTGGAGACCTCTCTCGCATCCCTATTTAAATCGATGGGAATTTTGGAAGATTTTTCCTACTCCTGGTTCATTTGGAAGATTCTAGTAGTGCTCTTCTTTTTCTTTCTGCATAGATATTATACATGAGTTAAGTAAAGGCTGGTGTTCTAAGCCAAAATGGAGCAATTGTGTGGCACATCAGCTACGCTACAGGAGGAAATAAGAATCCCCCACCATTTTAATTGGGCATTTAATCTCTTAAGGACTGGGGTGAAGGGGTGGTGTGCACTTGAGGACCAAGTAAATTTTATTTTTTTTAATTATTTATATTTTTCCTGTGTTTGGAGAGATGGTACATGTCAGCAATCACACGTACCGACTCTCCGATCTTGGAGCAACCGATTGTAGGCTCTCCCAGTGATGTGATACAAAAAACTCATGGAATGCCAGAGCAGTGATGGTTCTGGCACTTTATAGGGCATTAATGGGTTAAACCTCTCATATGGTAGAGAGGTATCTAACCCATTGTTTGGCAATGCATTGGATACCTCACTAGTTAAAAACACCATTTAATGTATTCAAGGTCAATACGAAGAACTGTCCAATTAACTATTTATTCAAAGAGCTGACCTAAGAACAAGAGGTTATCCATTAAGACTAGAAGACAGGTGTTTTTGACTAAAACAAAGTCAAGGATGTTTTCATAGTAAGGGCAATTAAGATGTGAAGTTATTTGCCTCAATATGCTTTGTTACTTTTTTCAAGGCATTTACAGTATCTGTAACGGATACCTATCTAGCACAGAACAACATTGCGGATTATGACAGTTGGCTTCAAAGTAGATTGGATGTTGATCCAGGGAAATATCTGACTGCCATTCAGAGTCAGGAAGAAATATTTTTTACACACTTGGGTCTTTACTGGAAATGTTTTCAGTGTTGTTTTTTGCCTTCCTCTGGATCAAAAGGGGTGTTTTGGCATGGGCTGGACTTGATTGATGCATGTCTTTTTTCAGCCTCATTAACTATGTTTACTACTCTGTAAACCAACTGCAATCCCAATGCTGGGAGATGTTTGTATTCAAAGTTATTATAGCAGAAACATTCTATTCCTTAATATGAGGAGCAGTAGTCTGACGCAAACTGTCCTACAGCGAACATTATAACACAAAATCACCTTTTGGACACCAGTTGAAGCTGTAGCTAGTAGTTTGAGTAAAAAAGCAAAATATTTCTTCATAAAAAAGTTTACTGCTCCATTTACAAACACAGTTTAAATTGGGAGTGTTAAACACAGACAGAGGGCCAGTTTGGATCCCACCGGACCTCCCCTGCGAGGGTCACACAACTGTGCCTATGAAATGCAAGCATAATATCTCACATACTCTAGCACACACACACTTTATGACTCATTCTATATTTATAGTGAATGCAAAGCCCCATTTAAATCAGTGAGAATTTGGGGAATTTTAATTTCCCCAGAGTTTCTCACTTTGTCCTTTCTGCATAATGAGACTGATGTACTAAGAAGAACTGTAGCAAGTTTGAAGCAATTCAACTATCCCATAGGGGACACATCCAAATTAACATTGATTTAAATGGTGCATATAACCCATTTAGTGCTAGAAAGTACTCCAATGAATAGGTGGAGCGGGTTTGCACTGCAGTTGCTCCATTTCTCAAAATTACAGCAATCTTCCAGTATACTGATTCTGTCTTTGCAATACAGCAAGCTGGAATCATGTCTTCCCTTCAAAGGATTACATTCTCAGAGTGATGTTATTGTGTTTGAGAGGTGGAAATGTCTTCTTGCTGATCTGTCAGGTTTTCTGCAGAAATAGAACAAAACAATGACAAGGAAAGAAAGAGGTTTCACTAATCAGTATTGTGCTCCAGGGAACAGCAGCCCAAAGACCCATACATATATGTATTTCATAATAAACACCATTCACAGCCCTGCTGTTTTTCTTCTATAGTCCTGCATAGCCAGATATATTAAAAATGCATTCACATGAAAGCAATCAGCCAAGTGACAACATAGGTGTTGTTTTTCGCTGTCGTCCTCATAAAGTTAAGGTTTTTGTAAACTTTTCTAGTGCTGATCAAACTGATTCCTTCCAGAAATTTCTGGTATGGGAAAGTTTTAATCCCTATAAAACCATAAAGGGCTGTATGCACAAAGAAGAAGGAGCAATTCTGGGCAAACCGATTGCACCCCACAAAAGCAAAAATTCTCAAGGATTTAACAGTTTCACTGCTAAGGAAGTAACCATCTACGACATTACCATCTACCCTAAAACTGCTAAGAATGTGAATGGCCACATCCTCTACATTAGCAGTGAAGGCGATGCTACTGGTGACTGACGATTTCCTAGTCTGTAGTCATCAGTTCCAACTAGCTACCCACCACTGGAGGAATCCCATAACAAATTAAGTCATCACGCATAAGTATTATTATATAATGGGCCGTGAATCCACTGGACCATCAGGTATTCTTTTTATTGTAGGAGTAAGGAGGCAGGCTCTATAAGAGCCTGTATCTCAAGCCCCCTTTCTCCTACTCAGAGGAGCATATACCCTGCTTTAAAATTGGGTCTTCCTTCTCTTTCAAATGAGGGTACACTTGAGTGTTACAATGTTTGTTGGGTATCTCAAGATTACCAATGTACATGCATTAAAGAAAAGTTGAAGTAAGGTGCACTGGATATCTAAAAGAGCTCCAATCTTAACTGTCCCTTCACCAGAAATGGTACTACCTCTTGTTTGATAGAGAGTCACCTCTTTCAAATGAGTAGGTAGAGGACTCTTGCAAACAAGGGTAGGCTCCAATAGATATCTTGGGTGATTACACACTCAACATAAACATGCTAACATAGTGTGTCAGTGTGTGTCCTCTATCTCTGTAAATACGAGTAGCCTTTTATGAAAAGGGCGGTTCCCCTGCCACTACTTCATTAGAGAGTACTCTTTAACCCTTTGAGTGTCAGAGAGATGAGCAACTGATTGTTTCATAGTCAATTCCTTCACGATACATTGCTTCATGTTGTGTGTTCAAATAATCACCCAACATACTATGCAAGTTAAGAGAGAGTTCTGATCATGCATATGCACCTACATACACACACACACACACACACGCATCGTGTGTATCCACATCTGTAAGAGGAAAGGCAAAAGTAGATTTCTATTCATATATTCTTTGAAAAAAAATGTAAAACAAATATATAAAAAAAAAAATTGTAGATATGTTTTTTGCATCTGGCATCTCTTACAGTATGCCAGTTCACAAAAAATGCCAGGTAAAGTTTAGTGGTCCTGGCATCCCCGGTGATATGTCAAACTATACCGATGTGATGCCATTTTTCTTGGACTGTCAGAAGGTACTGCATGCAGTAGGAAATTCCATGGTTTTCAAAGATATTAGTATCTGAAGATGTGGAAAGGTTTATACATTTTTTTCCCATAGAGCTATATTCTGGATACATCCGCTTCAGTACCTTTGAAGTGGTACTTTCCTCTAGCACGATTTTCTGGACCCAGCGGGTCCCTCTTTCCACTGGCCCTCTGGAGCGGGTTCAATACTTAATGCTTAATATGTTTACATTGTTTTGTGGGTGGTGCATCTCCCCCGATTGGGGGTGGAATAGGGTTAAGTGGTGCTTATGTGCTGGGCCTTTGTATTGTTTGGCTGCCTTTAGGCCCAACTGTGCCTTTTCATTTGGGCTTCCTAGTTGCAAGGTGTTGCAGTTTGATTCCTGAGATCATATTTTTATACTTACGCCTTGTAGCCTTGGAGCACCCCAGAGACTTGAGTAGGCTCTAATCAGTGGAGATGCACGGTATTTAGTATGGCAGGCGTATCTGTTAGTTTTCATGCCCCTTCCGGTGTTTTTTTTTTTTTAATCTTTGCTTATTTACTATGTGGGCTTCTCTTTGTTTGGGTAACTCCTTTACCTCTTTTTGGGCGACAGGGGGCTATTGGATTGCTCTCCTGGTCCTAGTCTTCCTCCTTTGTTTAGGTGTGGACAATCTCTGTGGCACACAGATATGCCCCCTTCCTTGTGATTTCCATCATTTTCCCTCCCTCTCCTCCTTTCTATTTCATTTAGTTTCCTTTTTTTTTTTCCCCTACCTGTCAATAACCACAGCACTCCCGCCATGTCAGGCCTTCAGTGCTTGAATGGGGGGGGGGGCACATCGAATCCACCCTTGGACCCCTTGGCTACCTTGACGGTCCTTTCCCATAATGTAAAGGGACTTAATGCCCCTCAAAAACGCAAGATGGCACTTAGGAATTACATATCTTTACATGCTGCCATTGTTTTTCTGCAGGAGACTCAATTCCGCTCCTCCGCTATTCCACGGTATTGGGACAGGCGATACCAGTTGCACTTCCACTCTTCGGGTTCTGGTAAACGCAATGGTGTGTCCATCTTGATCCGTAACACGGTTGGGTTTTGGGTGACTCATGTTATCCGCAACCCAGAGGGTCGCTTTCTTATGCTAAGAGGTGAGATTCAGGGGTCTGCTTTGACTCTTCTGAATGTGTATGCTCCTACTAAACTGGACCCTTCCTTTTTTTCACGCTTGTCTTCCCTTCTAGATCAGGTGCCCACTTCCCCCATCATTGTGGGTGTGGACTTTAATGCCCTGATGGATCCGATACTTGATCACTCGGCGCCTCTGCCTGGGTGCTCCCTTCCCGCAAAATCGAGACACTTCACTTCCTTGGTCTCTGATCATAAGTTGCTTGATTGCTGGCGCCTTCTGCGACTACACTTTCTACTCCCATCCTCATGGTCATTATTCTAGGCTAGATTATATCTTTTCTACTCAGCTCCTTGTCGACGGCCTCCGTTCTGCCAAGATTCACGATCTTACCTGGTCGGACCATGCGATTGTGGAGTGCTACTGGCCTTTTCTGCTCCTCTTCTTCTTCTTCCTGGCGGTTCAATGTATCTCTGCTCCTTGATCCTGCTACTAAGTCTGACTTACGGTTGTCTGGATGAATACTTTTCTCTTAACAGCAACCCAGAGATATCTGCGGGAACTTTGTGGACAGAACATAAAGCTGTCATGCGTGGTAGGCTCATAGCGACAGCATCCCGTCTGAAGCGTTCCAGGGCAGCGGAGCAGGTTTGCTTTCTTCTTTGCTGCACGTCGCCGAGCTGGACCATAAAAGAGCCCCTACGGCTTCCAATTTACTTACACTTACTAACTTACGTGGTGAACTGAATCTTCTCCTGTCCTGTGATGTGCTTCGTGCTCTTCAATGGACTTGACAACTTTTCTTTGACAAATGCGACAATCCGGACGCGATGCTAGCGTCTATGTTGCGACAACAGATCAAATTTCGCACGGTACATGCCATCCAACAACGCTCCGGTTCCTTGACGTATCAGACATCGCAGATAGCTTTGTCCTTTGCTTCCTTTTATGCCTCCCTTTATGATGGTCATACTGTTTCTTCTTCTGGCTCACTGCAAACTCGTTTGTGTTCTTTTTTATCTGACTGTCACTTGACCACATTGTCCCCGGAGGCCTTATCCTCCTTGAATGGGGATATCACTCTGCCTGAAGTAGCGGCAGTGTTGAAGTCTTTGAAGCCTTTGAAAGCCCCTGGTCCTGATGGTTTTACGGCCTCCTACTATAAATCTCTTCACGAGTTGCTTTTGCCCCACTTAGTGGTTCTCTTTAACGGGTTACTTCAGGGTACTCCTCCACCCTCTGAGATGTTAGCAGCCAAGATTGTCGTGATACCGAAAGAGGACAAGGATCTTACTTCTTATGCCAACTATCGTCCGATCTCTCTGATTAACGTTGACATTAATCTATTTGCGAAAGTTCTGGCCACTAGGATGTCACAATACTTGATACCCCTTATTCATCCGGATCAAGTTGGCTTTGTCCCGGGTAGGGAAGCTTCTGATAATATCCCTTGACACTGAGAAAGCTTTCGACCATTTGGACTGGGACTACTTGTGGGCAGCCCTGGAAGCTTTCCGTTTCCGGGGTCCCATACTTGCCAGAATCCAGGCTTTGTATTCCAACCTCTCCGAGATGGTGGCTGTCTCAGGCCATACGTCTGCAAGCTTTTCAATTTGGAACGGCACTCGTCAGGGCTGTCCTCTTTCGCTGCTATTGTTTGCCCTTTGCATAGAGCCTCTGGCCTGTGCGATCCATCAATCACCTGATGTCCGGGGTCTTAGAGTAGGCTCCGGGGAGTTTAAATTGAGTCTCTTTGCAGATTATATTCTCCTTACTATCTCTTCCCCGCTTACTACTCTACCTAATCTTTACTCCCTACTTTCTGAATTTTCAAGTTTTTCGGGTTTTCGGATCAATCACTCCAAATGCGAAGCTCTTAATATATCCTTGCCTATGCCTTTGCAGAAGTTACTGGCCCTCAATTTTGACTTTCGGTGGAAGTCAGACTTTATTACCTCACTAGGTATCCGCCTTACTGCTTCTCGGTCCTCTGTTTATGGGGCGAATTATGCGCCTCTTTTGCTGTCGCTCCATGCTCACCTAGATTGCTGGAGCACTTACCGTATTTCCTGGTTCGGCAGGATTTCAGTGGTTAAAATTACTTTGTTGCCTAAATTACTATATCTTTTCCGTTCCTTGCCACTCCTTCCTTCTCGGGTTGATATTCGCAACCTACAGAGGTATGTATTCCGCTTCATTTGGGACTCTAAGAAACCCTGACTTGCTGCGTACTTGCTCCATCAGCACAAGTTGAAGGGTGGTCTGTCGGTGCCTCGTCTATGGTCATACTTTAAGGCTGCTCAGTTTGCTAAAGCGACTCAATTCCATCTTACCTTTAATGTTCCCCGTTGGGTCGACCTGGAGATAGCCCTCTGTGATGGCCCCCCTGCCCCTGACCTACTGTGGCTTCCACCTTGCTCTGTGAGTCACTTTGTCCAAAGCTCAACCCTTTCGCATACCCTACCCTTGTGGTGGAGGTGGCATCTAAAGGATCGTTTGCGTGCCCCAATGTCTAAACTTTGCCCTCTATTTCTTAACAGAGACTTCCTACCAGGTCAAGACCCGTCAAGTTTTTCTTGGTGGAGCGAGCCTGGATCACACGTGTTTGACATGTATATGGGGACGACTCTTCTCTCATGGGATCAATTTTGTGCCAAGTATAATGCCCCGATCTCTGAGCTATTTCGCTTCCTTCAAGTCCGGCACTTTGTACTCTTACTTTAAGAACTCGCCACCAGGTCCGAGCACTTTATTTGAGTTATTGTGTACTACCTTACTGCACCGGAAGGGTACGATTTCTAGCCTCTATTCTCATTTTATGGATGTACTTTTCCCGCACGCTCCGTCATATCGGGCTCACTGGGAACTGGATTTGGGGGAGTCTCTGGAACCCGAGGAGTGGAACAGCATTATGCTCAATTTTCGTGGCCTAACAACGTGCACTAAGATTGTATTGCACATGAGAGCTTCTGACAAACTTCAGTGAATTCCTATATAGAATGTGTGAATAATGTGTTGAAATGTATAAGGAGTATGGTGAAAAGAAATGCTGAGTGAGAGAGGTTGGAAGTTATATGTGTACAAACAGAGGTTATAATATAAATGCAGGTCTAGAGTATGAATATGTAATAAAGAAATCGGACAAAGCATCCCAAGGGGAAACAGACTGTATTGCGCAAGGAGAGTGTGTTCGGCTAACAAAATAAACATAAGTAGTTGTGAAGTGGTTGAATGCAAATAGTGAAAAGGTTAAGTGCAATGTGACATGCAGTGAAATGTTAAAAATGTGGAGACTGCAGATGAACGTACGATTAATGTTTGAGAGGCCTATGGAGTTGTTTGTAAAGTGGCTCTCTGATATACACATCGTAGAGGTAGAGGTGGTGTGAGGTTGAGGTAGGTGAGATGGCTTTTGTGTTGGTCACATGCTTGCAGATCTGTAGGCAGCACACTGTAAAGGTTGAAGGCTTGACATATCCCTTTGTCTGTGACAGCCTTGTCTGTGACTTCCTCTGCCATATGTGAGCAGGCAGCATGTGTATGTGTGTGCTGATATAATAAAGACAGCAGCGGTCTCTGTGTATGTGTGTGGAGGCATACATAGAAATGTATGTGGCCAGTATAGACATAGATATGTCTCTTTCTAGTGGGAGACCACTGCATTGTTTATGACATGAAGAGGGACACAGTGTGTGCTGATGTTTGAAGGAGTTAAGGTGGAGACAGAAATGGGTAAAGGCAAAGTGTGTTGGCACTCTGGAAAGCTTTAAGGCATTCACACATCCCTTCCTCAGTGACAGCTGGGCCGTTACGTCCTTGGCCATAGGTAAGCAGGCAATGTACGTGTTGATGTAATGCCTTCCTTTCTTACTACTGGAGCGGCTGTACAAGCCGGCTCCAGTAGAAGTGGTTGTAGTGAACCCTGTCACAGAGTTCATTCATACAAGTTCAGTGGTGCACTTTTATGAATGAATCAATCACCCGATTTGTTCATTTGATCACTATGGTGCAGCTGGCATGCTTAGCATTCACAGCCATCTAGTTAGGATCACTATAGGCATACTATTTTGGTAATGGCGGCATCACAGTTCTTGGGATAGGGATTGTGCTGTGGCAGGCTCGGAACTGAAGTTACGCTATGAAGAGTTGGGAGTACTGCTTGTGATCAGTACTAGAAAGAGTAGACAGCCTTGGTGTACTCCTGCTGTGGCAGAGGCTGCGATAAAGGTGTCCACTACACCAGTTAGGTTGGTGCAGAATAGGATGAGCACACCCAAGCTGCTTGGTACCTGAGACTTGAGTAGACAAGTCAAATTGTGATCAAAAGAAAAAATCAAGTACATGCCAAGGTTCAGACAGGAACAGAACAAGTGTCAATGGATAACAAGGCAAATGTCATGTTGAGATGAGTTCAATCTGTATCGAAGTCCAAAGCTGAGAGTCAAAGTGGGGAGAGATCAAGTGAAATCTGTCATCCAGAGGAGAAAGCAGAGATTCACACCCAAAGTCTAAACAGGCTCAATAACTGGGTAATGGGTTCTTATAGGAGACCTGAGACATTCAGGCTCAATGTTCTGACACATCAGGAAAGTCACCCATGTGAATCAGCCCTTTAAAAAGAATAAGGCCAATACAGAAGCCATCTGTCCATGATGAGGATATGGTACGATGAATAGTGAGATTATAAACTGAAGTCAAATGCAGGTGTTAATGCACCTGTAACTTGTAAAAGCAGTGCAGTTATTCTGGGGCAAACCAACCGAATCATAATGGACAAATAAAAATCCCATAAATCCGCCCCCCCCCCCAGCTCAGCGTGTTAAAAGTCCCATTTAAATCAATTCAAGTTTTTTCTTTCTACTATACTATACTGTGCTGCAGCTGGTTTTCCCCAGCATTACTTTACTTTTCATTTGAACAAAAGGCCTTCCAGTGCTTGAACACAGGCCAGAGTATACAACTGTAAAACAACTGCTCTGAGAAAGGTTTCATCTTCCACAAGTCAGATTAGTTTTGTTTCTAGAAATCTGGTGTCCTGTGCAAAATGTGTTGTAATCAAATAGAGACAGGTGGAAATACTTAAAGGAAAACATTCTGGTTTGCACTCAGCTGGCAGACAAACATGCTCCAACAGGCCTGTAAAGGATCATTTCAGATTATTCCCATTTTGATTTTCTGTTTTTCTTTTATCATTACATTATTTAGACTAGGGGAGAACAACAAGAGGCCTTCAATCTGTTGCTAGACTACAACCCACATCATGGACTACTACCCCACTGGATAATAGGAATTGTAATTCAGCTGAAGAGCCTCGCGTTACTCACACCTTATTTTTTCTTGCCTTGTGAATGGAGAAAAGTAGATATAGTACCATTATTCAAAAGGGAGCAAGATCTAAACCAGGAAATTATAGACATTTGAGCTTGACTTCTGTAGTGGGTAAAATATTAGAAGAGTTACTAAATGGTAGTATTTAGGACTTTGTGACGATCAACAAAAACAGAGTAGAATAGGAACCAGAATAGTTTTATAAAGAATAGATCACATCTATCTAATTTACTTGCATTTTATGAAAGGGTGAGTATCAGCTTTTGATGATTTATTGCTTTTGGTGTAGTATACTTAGATTTTGCGAAGGTCTTTGATGCTGTGCCTAGCAACACGGTACTGCAGGAATTAAAAGGCTTTTGTATGGGAAGCGATATTTGTGCGTGGATAAAGAACTGATTAAATAATAGATGGCAGAGAGTTATTGTAAATAGAACATTTTCAAGTTGGTTTAACATTGTAAGTGGAGTGCCACAGGGTTCAGTCCGGGGACCAGTACTTTTTACATTTTTCTCTACAGAAAAAGATTTGATTAAACTGAGTGAATGGGTGGAAAAGTGGCAAATGGGCTTGAAAATAGATACATGTAAGATTATGCATTTGAGCTGCAGATACAAACATACTACATCTATATTAAGCAGAAGCTGTCACGTGACAGAGAATTCTCTGTCAATGCCATCCACACACCAACGGCGGTAGTAGGGAGTAGATATTGTAATCTACTCCATACTGCCAGTGTAAGAAATATAGCTGGGCATGATTTTGACATTCACTGGCTGTAAGTAATGTGGGGGAGTGTTTGCCCTTCCTCACTTTTTGCTGTTCTGAATACACAAACACAAAGTACCACTGCTGTTATTCTCTCACCCCCTTCTCTATTTTCTTACTCACCTTCAGCCATTCTTTCTCGCCTCACACCCTTACCCATTTCTCATATTCTTCTTTATATTCTTACTCCTCTTCAGTCATTCTTTTTTCCCCTGACCGTTCCCCATTACACACACACTGTGCCTCTGTGTATGTTAGTAACTGTATGCACACAATGCAGACCTTTAACACCTTCCCACATCCCTTCCCTCACACCACCTTGCTCCTTACCTCCTTCCCCAAACATCGACAGCCACTGTCCCTGTCTTCATCTCATAAACACTAAATTGCTCTACCACTCCAAAGGGCCACATGTATCTGTATACTATCCATATACCCTTCTATGTATGCAGCCATGATCTACAGACATGTGGCACTTTCTACACTCACAGCACTGTACAAAAAATGCCTTCCTTGTTGTCCCATGGATCACCTATCCTTTTGGATAGGTGATCCATGCTAGGGGGGATATCAGGAGGGGTCCTGATGCCCCCCTCGAGGTCTGAAAGCAATGAATATTACAAGAAAGCGCATATAACCTATTTTAAACATAGGTTATATGCTCTGTATCAAAAAAAGCCTCCGTTGTTGGCCCATGGATCATCCTATTCAGAAGGACAGGTGATCCATGTTAGGGGGGTGTTAGGAGGGGGACGAGGTCTGATTTCTATACTTAAAATAAATATAACAATACACATTATAAGAGAGCCCATATAACATATGTTACACGTTATATGGGCTTTAGTGAAAATGCCATCAATTGTCATCCGCATTGATCACCTATCCTACTGGATAGGTGATCAATGCTAGGGGGATGTTAGGAGGGTCCTCATGCCCCCCTTGAGGTCTGAATTGCAAGGCGTTGCTACCTCTCTGGTACTCAAAGGATTAATCATGCAATACATATATAGGGCATGCAAAAAAAAATTGGAGAAGAAACAATGTCGAATTAAAATGGAGAAAGAAAGTCATGGGAGCACTATAAGTTGACTTTCAAAGGGGGGTTAATATGTCGAAGGGGAGCACTCAGATTTCGATAATTTGGGGAAAACATCTAATGCTAAACTTGATCTTTCTGTCGTCAAACATACGCCTATTCCTTGGACTTTGACATTTAGTGCTTTTTTTAAAGCGGTAGTTGAATAGAAGCATACGGCACCATTTTTGTTAGTATGCCAAAATGTGCTGTTTACACTGGTTTTGTTTTACCGTGGTTCTGCAATAGAATACTGGTAAAACACATGTTTGCAAAATACACGTTGCTTGTTTTTATTGTAATGCCGATTTTGGTGTGGGTGATAGTATTGAGCCCATGGTGTGAGAGTAATGTCTCAAAATGAAAAATATATATTGTATGGCTTTTCCTACTGAGAAAAGTAATGGTTCTTCTACTGCAGAGTGATGACCTCTTAATCTATTATAGCTCAAACCTGGTGATCACATATTGATTTGCGTTTTCTTTTAAAGTTTGTTCTATATGTTTTCATTATAAAATGTTATTCTTCATTGTACTATAACTTTGCTTGTGATCTAATTTGTTTATTACATTACAGTTTTTCTGGTATGATACATTGAAATAAGAAGCTTAAGGAAAATGCACTCTGCAGGGTCCTACTGATTCCTGTGTAGTTCTACACAATAATGTTTTCAGAGAAGCAATTTTTGCTGCCCATCAGTCTGGGAAGGGTTATAAGGTAATTTCCAAACAATTTAAAGTTCATCATTCTACATTGAAAAAGATTATTCAAAAGTGGAAAACATTCAAGACACGTTACCACCTTCCCAGGAGTGTGCATCCCAGCAAATTCACCCCAAGGTCAGACTATGCAATGCTCAGAGAAATTGCAAAACATCCCAGAGTTACATCTCAGAATCTACAGGCCTTAGTTAGTATGTTAATGTTAAAGTTCTTGGCAGTACAATTAGAAAAAGACTGAACAAGTATGGTATGTTTGGAAGGGTTGTCAGGAGAAAACATCTTCTGTCTAAAAAGAACATGCAGCATGGCTTAGGTTTGCAAAGTTGCGTCTGACAAACCACAAGACTTCTGGAACAATGTCCTTTGGACAGACAAGACCAAAGTGGAGATTTTTGGCCATAATTCACAGCGCCACGTTTGGCTAAAACCAAACACAGCATAGAAACACAAACAACTCTTACCAACTGTCAAGCACGGTGGTAGAGGGGTGATGATTTGGGCTTCTTTTGCAGCCACAGTACCGGGGAACCTTGCAGTCATTGAGTCGACCATGAACTCCTCTGTATACCAAAGTATTCTAGAGTCAAATGTGAGGCCATCTGTCAGACAGCTAAAGCTTGGTTGAAATTGTGTCATGCAACAGGACAATGATCCCAAGCACACTAGCAGATATACAACAGAATGGCTGAAAAAGAAAAGAATCAAGGTGTTGCAATGGCCCAGTCAAACTCCAGACCTCAACCCGATTGAAATGCTGTGGTGGGACCTTAAGAGAGCTGTGCATAAATAAATGCCTGCAAATCTCAATGAACTGAAGCAACGCTGTAAAGAAGAGTAGGACAAAATTCCTCCACAACGATGTGGGAGACTGATAAAGTCATACAGAAAATGATTACATCAAGTTATTGCTGCTAAAGGAATTTCTACAAGCTATTGAATCATAAGGTATACTTAGTTTTTCACACATGGCTTCTCCATTTTGCCTTTATCTTTGTTAAATCATGATACCGTGTAATATGTCATGTGTTGTTGTTCTTCTGAGATTGTATTTACCTAATTTTTAGACCTGCTAAGGAATTGATGATTGTTATATATATCCTGATATGTAAAACCATACAATTCAAAGAGGGTGTACTTTCTTTTTCACATGAAATGTTGAAAGACGGAGGTCAACCGTTACTGAAAACCCTAGTTAAACTATTTTCAAAATACCTACTACTCGGCAAAGTTCCTGAAACATTGAAAAATGCATAAGTCATCCTACTGCAAAAAAAAAGGTGATGAGGATCTAGAAAACTACCGACCAATATGGCTATTGTCAGTGGTCTGCAAGAAATTCACAGAGGTACTACCAAAGGAATGGACACACAATGCTTAATATGGCACAACCTAAGGAACAAGCAGGCTTCAGGAGAGGTTTCAGTACAATGTACCACATCCAGACAATGCAACAAGTTATAGAGCAACATAATGAATACAATCTTCCATTATGCATAGCCTTCACTGACTATGAAAAGGCCTTTGACTCGGTGAAAAAGCAAGCAATAATTGATGCCTTGATCAACCAAGGAATAGACGGAGCTTACATCAATATCCTGCAATCTATATATGAAAATTCAGCTGCATCAATGCTGGTAAACAATGATAAAGTATAGATCAACAGGGGTCCAACAAGGAGACACAGATTACCCAAAACTATTTTAGCTTGTTTAGAAGAAATTTTCTGCAGGTTAAATTGGGACTTACGATAAATGGAGAATACCTACATCACTTCTGTTTTGCAGACAATATCATACTGTTTGCCAGTAGTCCTAAGAACTGCAGGAACGCATTGAAAAGCAACAACAGGAAAGCAAACATTTTCGTCTGAAGATGAATATTAACAAATTTACTATATCAAGGACACTCACAGTAGATGGAGTAGAACTGGAAGAAGTAGACAAGTATTTTTACTTTGGACAGGAAATGTTAAGACGGAAACGCCATGATAGAAATTGAGACGACTAAAATTGGGATGGCAAGCATTTGGAAAACTTAGTAATACTGTCTTTAAGATAAATTTACCACTCTGCCTCAAGAGAGAGGTTTTTGACTAGTGTGTCTTCCCAGTCCTTACTTATGTCTGTGAAACATGTACACTGTGTGCCAAACCCATACAAAAAAAATTAAAGGAATAGTATTGTCTAATTATAAAATAATTCAGTCTTGTAGCCATTCAAAAAATAAACTACACAATCCTAGTCCCATCTCTCAAACCTTTATGGTTTGAGAGATATTTGCAGCTAAAGTTCCCCATCCCTCCCCTTTCCCTGATATCTGTGCTGTAGCTGACTGCAGGGGAATCCGGTCCCGGGACCATCGAAGACTCTTCAGCAGAGCCAAGGTCTCGAGATACAAAAAGAACTACTTTGTTGGAAAGGTCTACAAAGTGTGCCTGGGACTAGGATTGTTTAGTTTATTTTTTAAATGCCTACAAGATTGAATTTTTTTAAATTAGACAATACTATCCCTTTAAGGTTCACAGAGAAGTATGTAACGGCAAATTCTTAGCATAACAAAAAGATAAAAACATGTGCGTGGATTTTTCAGCAAACAAAGTTCTATGATGTAACTGAAATAGTAAAGCACCTCAAATGGAAATGGGTAGGGCACATAGCAAGAAGATCTGATGGTAGATTGGACAAACGAATCTTGCAATTGATTCCACTTGATACTGAAAGCCCAAGAAGATGATCAGGGGCAAGATGGGTAGGTGATATTATCAAATTTGTTGGTACACGGTGACATCAAAAGGTACAGGATCCAAGTTGTTGGAGGCTTGCTGAGGTGGCCTTCATCCTGCAGTGGATCAACAATGGCTAAAGATGATGATGATGATGAAGATATATAATTGAATAGAGCTACATACACTTGTAGCCCTGTATAATAAATATATTAATTCATTAAATAGCAAAATGTGCCACCAACAAATAAAGGTTAATTTCTCAAAAATTGTTTATATCCTAAACAAAAGGCTAGCACAACAAAGTCTGTTTTCAATTGTTTAAAATTAACACATTTTATCTTAAAGTGATAAGTGCTCTTTAAATGGTGAAACCTGTGAAAGATAACAATTCTGAGGTTTTTAGTTATTAACCATTAGCCTTAACCAAACGGAATGACTGTCAATCATCGTAATCTACTTTTTTAAGCCTTATGTCCTACAGAGATCTCCAACTCATTGCAAAGCAATGTCCTGGGTACCTATATATCAATCAAGGCTCTAAAATATAAAATAATAAAGTTAAAAAATATAGCCTTAAAATAAGATAAAGTGAAAGTTTTCTACTGATACTACTGTTAAACAGCAGAAAAAGAAACTATCATTGTTACAATGTACCTCTTGTCTCTAAAACAGTCTGATTTAAGGAGTGATTTCCAGGAATTACATCAGTGAGATTTTTTACTTTTTATTTCAATCTAAAAATGTCATCCTCATGTTGCCTGTTCAATCAGTGCAAATTTTTCAGTCTGTTACTTGGTTTTTCTTTTGATTTTCAGTGCTGATGATCTAAAGGTTCTGAATCGGATCCCTAATTACAATCATTTTATAGATCATCATAATACAGAATAGAATGCTGATTAGTTTTACACACATATGTAGTCTGACAATGGGGTAATTACACAATGAGCAAAACCAGCTCCTCATACTGAATTTAGAAATGTAATTCATCAATTTAGAGTTTAACCCTTCTGACACAGAGTAAAGAGGCTTCCCTGATACAGTAGGAAATTACATGAGCTGCCCAATATTTACCAAGCAGATGTATTGAGAAGAATTGGAATAGCTCTGGAATAAACCAGGTAAAGTGATCAAGGGGTGAATGTATGAATCTGCCAGTGCAGCGTCATTGGTGTTAGCTTCCAATTCCATTGACTGTGGTTCAGATTATGCACTACAGTGTATGTCAATTACATATCGCACACACTCACTTTAATGCCAAAGAGCTCCTTACACTAGGGTAATGTGACCTCACCTTAACAGGGGACAAATAGGAAATAGGCATACTTCTGGACTGCACTGGAATCAAAGCAGCCCCGCATTATGCATTTTTCATATGTGTCTCCGGTTAAACGTGAAGTCTGGTAACCCTACCTTACATTGCTCCATGCCATGTTAACCCCTTAGTGACCGGCCACGCTCGCCCGCTGCCGGCACTTAACGACGGGGGTTTTTTTTCCGGCATTCTGCCGAATTACTTCCTGGACCTACATGTACGTCCTCTGTCACTAAGTGACAGTTTCTGCGGGACGTACATGTACGTCCATTGTCAGCATGGGGTTAAGATTGCCACCTCATCCTATATAATAACTTGCTAGGATGTTTGTCACGATGCAGTCATGCACAGTGCCCGTGTTCGGGCAGACTCTACTGCGCATGATTGCATTGCATGATGGAGGTGACGCAAGACTGCATCGCGTGGAGCAGTGAGGTATCGGGCTCTTAACCCTTTGAGTGCAAGGGGGTACACATTGCAAAGCAATGCCTTGCGTACCCCTCTGGCACTCAAAGGGTTAACATTACCTGGACCATGGCCCGTGTACACAGGCTTTTACACTAGTATTATAGAAATTGATCCCGTCACCTACCTGGAAAGAGCAAAACTTCTGGCACTCATAGGGTTAGCATTACCCTGACCTTGGCCCGTGTACATGGACTTTTACACTAATCCCTTTAGAACTGAACACATAAGTAAAATGCACTCAGCAGTGCTGCAGTGATTACTTTGGACTTGCAGTGGCCTCCACATAGCCCTGCAGGGTGCATTCTTCATATGTCTTCGGTTTTAAAGGGATTAGGTGGCAACCTCAAATATAAATGATTTACCTGCAGTGTTATTGAATAGTACCATTAACCTTTAACCATACACTTTTTGAGTGCCAGAGAGGTATGTGTTGGATACACCTCTGGCACTCAAAGGGTTGAAAGGTTGATACTTTTTTTTTTTTAAGTAAATTGGCACTGTTTAACATTAACCCTCTGAGTGCCAGAGGGGTAGGCAACACATTGCTTTCCAATGCGTTGCATACCCCTCTGGCACTCAAAGGGTTAACATGTGGCTTTTAATTTAGTCCAGCACACACATAAAGAGAAGACTGTACTGTTTTACAGATAGTAATAAAAGTTATGATTTGAACGACAACTAATTACTCAAAGTGTAGAGAACGCCAGACAATCCTTATTCACAAGTTGTGTAAGTGCCCACTTGTATTCAATTTTTGGAGTAGAATGGCAGCACTTATACACAGACTGTGTGGAGTCCCACTACCACTGGATTCTCTGCTTTCATTATTGGATTGTATGCCCCAACAGATTTAGTGGACCAAAACACACAGACAATTATAGGCAATGTCTTGATGGTAATGAAATGTATTCTGACACTGGACAGCTCCTCTATTGCAATGTTGGGTAGACAAGGTAACCCATTTCACTACAATATACTGGCTATTGGCATTGCAGGATAAATTCATCCAAGTATGGGAGCCCTTCATACAACAATTACCTAAGACAATTCAAAAAGAATTCTATATACGTTTTAATCCTATAGCATGGATGGATTTAAGAATCCTTAGAGGTGCAGATGACAGGTTGTCTCCTTCCAGTGTCTCCAACACTCTCTTTACAATTGTCCTTGTATTTGAGGCTGGTGCAGTGTCTGATGATTCTTTTAGGGACAGCTCAGCTGTTCCTGAACTCCTCCAGGGAGCTGTCATTCATCTCATATTCACTGAATTATATGCTAATCTATACATTTGTTCTTAGACTTCTCTGTCTGTGTGGCACAGGCAGTGTGTAGCCTGGGATGGAGGCTTGATTATTTAGGTGTGCTGAATTGACTACTCATCATTTTGCTCTGTGTTGTATTGTATTGTATATTTTATTTATATAGCGCCAATCAGTGTACTTGGCACTTTACAGGTTACATTTGATATAGAAGGGGTACAATAAGTGCGGTGATTAAGTGCTTATAAAGACAATCATAATGGGACCAACAGGTGAGTATACATGAGGATGAAAGGTCCCTGTCCCGTAGACCTTACAATCTAAGTATAGGATGGGTGACATACAGATACGATCTGGTAGAGGAGGAAGTGCAGTTTTTGGCATATGAGATGCTGTTTTCATATTACATTAAAATTAAAAATTAATAGAAGCATTAATGGAGGTGGAGCTATGAAAATATATGGCTATCTCTCGGTTGTTTTTCTGCATCTCTTTTCCCATTTTGAATTTTAATTAAGACCTGACGTAACATCCAGGATTCTATGGAAAAGCACAAAACCTCAGCTTGTGCATTTGTCACATGCAGGGGAGGGCTGGCCTGGGGGGCAGGGGGGCAATTGCCCCCTGGGCTGGTCATATGTCTGGGCTGGTAGGCCACTGCATCTCACTAAATCTCCTGTAAATGGAGCTACACTAGTGATACCACAGAGGTACAATCCAAATGGATCTACACTAGTGATACCACAGAGGTACAATCCAAATGGAGCTACACTAGTAGCATAAACCATTTCCCTTGTAAGCTCTATAGTATCACTAGGTAAACTTTACTTAAATTGTAAGCTTTGAAGTGGTGCACTAGTGTAGCCCCATTTCAACTGTAAGCTATGTGGTATAACGTGACTTATGTCACAACATTAATGCCAATTTAAAAATTACCAAAAGGGGGTGGACTGAAACAGTGGCCTGTAACGATAATGGAAATGGGCCACTTGAATGTATTTGCCCCCTGGGCCACAAATTGCCAGCGCTTCCCTGGTGCTATGCTATGATTGAATTTAGACAGAGATGACACACTTGGGGCATTTCTACAAGGACAGTGATTTGCAAGTTTATCTTTGAACCAGGGTTGTAACTATAGGAGGTGCAGGTGTGCTGGGACCCAGCATAAAGTGAACCCAATCTGCCCCAGAGAACAATAGGTTTTAGTTGTTCCCCTCTGAGAATATTTTTGAGTTAGGGGGCCCAAAATTATCTCTGCACTGGCATTATTCAATCACCAGTTATGACACTGCCTTACACAGAATTGCATAGTGTTCAGGTATTAGCATAAAATTGCCATACTGTAATATAATGATTAATCTCTTGAAATCTATGTATTTTATAGAAAATCGCTAGCACAACATATAAGCAGATTTTAATCTCTGTAAAACAAAATGCATTTATCTTGAGGTGTCAGGTACACTTTTATCAAGGGTTTTATAAATTGGAGTGAAAGGTATCACTCTTTGCACATGATTGAGTAAGCATGCATTCTATCAAACACAGGAAGCCCTTGTTCTCAAAATGCTATATTCTGTAAATTCAATTCAATGTGCAGTGTATTATATTAGAGTGTGAACTGCTCAAGGCAAAGTTGGCTCTGTGCAGGCTCATGAATTAGGAACTTTTCAATGTGTAATATTTTGTGCATTCACAAAAACATAACTTTTAAGTCTCAGGAACACTGTCACCACTGGGCCAGTGGGTAAAATAATCATAAGCAGATAGGTTGTTGATCCAGGGAACTATCTAACTGCCATTTGAAGTCAGGAAGGAACTTTTTACCCACTTGGGACTAAATTGGAAATAGTTCTGTTTTTTTTCTTTTCCTTCCTCTGGATCTGTCATAGGCTGGACTTGATGGATACATGTCTTTTTTCAGCCTCATCAACTATGTTACTATGTAGGTGTTCTTTTTTTATCAACCAAAACCTAAGCCTCCAACAAACCAGAGGACTATAAACTACCCATAGTTCACAAGGGCTAAAAAGCTTCAACGTTGCTTTGTAACACTCTCCACCATGTAGAAGATAACACTTTAACTGTTGCACTGCACCATCTTGCTGAAAACCAAGTCAATTAAATTCTAGTAACAAAACAATACTCACGCCCCACATCAGACAAGTGTACTCCATCCTTCCACCCCTTATTTCTCTTTCTAAGTGACAAGCTGTCAACATACTCCAATATACTTTTTGAATTTCCTAAGTGATATTTCAATTGGCCTTTGGTCTGTTGGCAGTGTAACCTGTGCAAATATTCTGACCATATTAACAAGACTTTCTTCTCATGCATCAATATTACAAATATATCATACTTCGTGCTTTCCATTAACTGATGTAAGGACTTTATTTCCCATGCGTATGGAAATAATATCAAAATAACCAATTTCTTGCATCAGTTGAAAGTAATATATTCAAAATTGGATCTCTTGCTCCCACCTATCAAATCTTAACTGAGAACCCTATTTTTTAATTATGCATGCCCCTTCTGCCCAGTAAACCAAAGAATCCCTAGATATAAGAACACACAGTCCAGGAACATTTGAAAAACAAATACAATATTTATGTTAAAGTACAAACATAATGCTTTATTATTGCTTTGTATTGCTGTAACAACATGACTTATGAAGGTGCTGGGGGAGGTGGAGATAAGTGTGGGCACTCTATGACTTTTGTCATCTCCAAAAACAAGTGTAGAGTAATACACCTCTACAGCAGGAACAGAATCTTGGCACACTCTTTGACACATCAACAGCCCCAGAAACATTTAAGAGTACTTCTACTGCTAGTTCTGGCACCTCTAACCTGTTGATGATGTGTCTCCCAGTCAGGCCTGTGGTTGTGCTTCAGGTAGAATCTCACTGAGGAGGTGTCTAGGTGTGAGCCTGCTTTCCCCCTACTCACATGCTTCTTACACAGAAAACATCTATCAACATGCTTTGCTTCTGGATAGTGAGAAAAGTATCTCCATACAGTGGGCTTCATAGACTGTGGGGTTTCTGAGAGGCTGCTACTATAGCTACTGTTGCTGGGGCTAGATGTTGCTGAAATTGTGCTACTACTAGGTGTCACAGGTGATGCACTTCCAATTGCAGCAGAGGCACTCCTCAAAGCTAAGGTTGTGGATGCTGATAACCTGTGTTGGTGCAGATTACGCAAAACTATTAGTATGTATAGCTAGTTGGGACTTGGACTTGGAAGCACTGATTATGCTGATGATGACTGATAGGATGATTGTGTAGTTTTTTGGCATCTTAGCTTGTCCAGGGTCAAACTTTCCAGTTGTTTTCTCAAACAGTTTATAGACAGGCACAGTGCTCCTTTTTCAGTGGTGGAAGATTATGCCTTTGCCTTTTAGCTAACTTTCTGGCCATGTCATCATCTCTTTCACTCTCAACTTCAGCTGTATTTGTGGAAGAGGAGGATGCTGGAGGGATATATTCTAGATCTACATTGTCATCAGTTGTCAATAGATCATCCTCAGCGTTGCCTGCTGCTTCTTGCCTGCTACCTTTATATTCCTCTAAGCTTTTAAAGATCTCAGACAATTTCTTTTTACTTCTGCTTTCATAATGTCTGCTACTAATTTGAGGACACATGTTTTGTGATTGTTTGCCTTACTGTCAGATGCAGCAGTTGGTTGAGCTTCTACACCTTCTCCCATTATGCCATCAACAACAGAATACGACTCATCGTCTTCAGTATTTTAGATGTTTTTTTACTAGTACTGGCTCTGGTGGAGGTGGAATTTTTGGTGGGACTTTGGCAAACTGCATCCTCCTTGGGAAGAGAGGAATCACCATCATTAATTGCACATGCTGCAGCAACCGTGGTTGCAGTCAGTTTTTGGAATACCACTTTACTCACACGTCCCTGCAGTGCTCCTACTCGTTTCCCCCTCCCCTACCCCTAGTGTGTTTGCTGGACCTTACACAACTACTGTGTGGGGTTGTTACTGTAAAGTACACAACAGAACTGATGGAGAGTGATTTCTTGCCTTAGTAGCAGTCTAAATACAGTTTTTTACATTATATATATATATATATATATATATATATATATATATATATATATCCCTATCAAACTTCTTTCCCCAGATTCCCCCAGCACAGATCAAGGTCAGGAAGTAGCTTGGATCAGAGCTTTCTGTGTCAGTCACACAAAATGTTGGGGTATTTAGGCTTTACTTCCTTTGCCCCTTTCTCACTCACACTCCTAGACACGTCTAACACAGAGATAATAACAGCAAGATCAGGAAGATATTTGGACCACATCTGCCTGTGTCTTTCCAATCAATTACATAGATGTTGAGGTATTTGGGGTAAACCTCCTTTGCTCCCTTCTCACACCCCAGACTCCTCCAGAACAGAGATAATAATAGCTAGATCAGAAAGAAGCTTGGATGACAGCTGAATTTGCCTTGACAGTCACACTGAATTTTGGGGCATTTGGGGTCAACCTTCTTTCTCCCTTCCTCTCCTCCAGAGTGCCCCCAGATTCTCCTTATACAGAGAATAAATGTTCTACCTAAAAGACTACCTAAACTAAGCTTGAACTCCTATTTATTAGTCTTCTCTAGCAGAAAAATTTGCTGCTCTCTCTTCCTCTCACAGACACAGAATGGCAATGGCATTTTTTTGCCAAATCTTCCATTTGTTATAAATTCCTCTGTAGAGAACAAACATCCTGCTATGAATTTAATACCCTGCATGATTTAGTGTCAGCTGCAAATATTGAAATGTTGCTTTCTGTACCTATTTCCAGGTCACTAATAAACATGTTAAAATGCCTTGGACTAAGTACTGAACCTGAAGTATTCCACTCTCAACTGTATTAGAGAATTTAACATTTACCACAACACACTGTTCCCAATACTTCAACCAATTTTCTATCCACATGCAAAGGTTATCCTCTAGCTCCAGCTTTCTTATTTTATACACCAGCCTCCTTGTGGCACTGTATCAAATCCCTTTGCAAAATCTAGATATATTACATCTGCTGCTTTACCATTATCTAGGTTGTTACTTACTTCTTCATAGAAGCTAAAAATTTTTTTGGCAAGATCTATTCCTCATAAAACCATGTTGATTCCTGCTAATAATCTTATTTTCTGCAGTGTAATTCTGATTTGAATGCAATCCCTTATTTTCCCTTCTAGCAGTGTTGCCACTGCCAAGGTCAAACTTATAGGTCTATATTTCCCAGGTTCTGTTTTAGTTCCCTTCTTAAATAAAAGCACTACATTTGCTTTATGCCAGTCTTGTGGCACTAAGTTTGTGGTGAGAGAGTCTTTAAAGATTAAAATGAGTGGTCTTTCTAACACTACAATGAGTTCCTGAGAACCCTTAGATGTATAAAACCAGGACCAGGTGCTTTGTCAGTCTTAATTTTGTCCAGTCTTTTCTCAACTTCTTCTTGTGTTAACCCAATATTTGATAATGGTATGGTTTTACTTTTTACTTTTTTGAGGCATTTCTATCATTTTTTGTTCCCTGGTATATACTGAGGAAAATAATTTGTTCACATCATCCTTTTCCTTATCCTCCCTATTCAACTAAACCATCTCATTTTTGAAAAGTCCAATGTACTCCCTTTGTTGCTATTTATGTGTTTGAACATTTTTTTGGATTAATGTTGCTCTCCCTTGAAATTTGAGTTTCATTATCTCTTTTTTGCCAACAGCCACAATATTCCATGACCTCAGTCTTTACTGGGGCTACTACAAGTGATGTCAATATCACTACTTCCTTATTTTTTATCTGTCCCCTCTCTTTCTTGACATATCGAGCAAATGGGTGTGATCTTCTGCAACAACAACGTATGTGCTTATATTTACAGGATATCCCCCACATACATTTTCTTTCTGAATGCAAAACACACTCAGCTCTTGAAACTGGCTAACTGCTATTTCGGAGCCTCGAAATAGCCTCTAAATGACTTGCCACTGCAGGCTGTTAACCATTCAGAGCCCAATGAAGGATTTAGAAGGCAGATAATCACAGCAGAGAACAGGGACAAGGTTTAACAGGAAAGCTAAAAAGAAAACTCAAAGTTCTCCTATATAGTGCTAAACAGTCATAAAATATATGTATATAAGTTCTTAATTTTCACCCATATGAATATCTTTGATATGCGGCTTTCAGATGATTCAGGTCCTGCTGGTGGCAGAGCAGGAAACTGCAGGACTTGCAGCCGCAAGGTCACTGATTCTAGTCTAATCAGAGCATGTGTGGCATGGATGTGACACACAGCCAAATACCAGAGGTGAACTAGGACTGGACTTTACATGACCAGAAATGACAGTTGTGCCTGACTGCTGTCCAGAGAACTGGCCATAACAATTTCATTCAAATTGATAATTTCATTGAAAAGTCATATGCATTTGAATTAACCGATTTCACTTAGGTCTTATGTTTGATCTTGCACCTGAATAGCAGCACCTTACTGGGGACACTCTTATAGGTCATAGCTCAAACTATTGTTTTACATATTAACAGTTTTTTGTTTTTACTATATTCAATTACATAAGAATAATTGGAAATGGGTATGTTTCCCTTGTGTCTTGCCAAAGTTCAAGCCATTAATTATAAGGAAAGGCTTAGCCTTATGTAAATAGTTCTCTGTGTGTGTTTGATGGCATCCGCCCAGCAGAGCCAATCACACTTAACATTGCTTTGGTCAAGGTTTCACTAAGCACACCAGTTACTCTTGGCCTTCAATGAATATTTCCTTTGAAATAAAGGGATGTTTGTACCAAAGAAAAGAGGAGCAATTCTGGATCAAATCAGATGCACCATAGGGAAGTTATAAACATTTACAAAATACCCATTGGTTAAAATTGAGCTTTTAACCCCTTAAATGATAGGTCTCCAATGCTTTGTGAAGGAAGGCATTGGAGACCGCTGTTTCAATCATGGTCCATTAAGGACCAAAGTAGTGCACAACTAATTGATTTATAATAAGTTGCTCACCCCTTTAGTCCCTAAAATGTTTAAAATGGCTGGAAACACTGATTTAACGGTACTTTACTACAATAGCAGCACTGTATCCATACCCAAGTTAAAGGGATAGTAATGTTTCAAAATAAAAGCAGCTCCAATTAATCTTCTTAGTATTTGGATGGGGAGAGTGTTATTTCAATACTGTCTGAGTTGAATGATAAAGTATCTCCGCCCCTTTTACCTAGTGTAAGTCACCTCCCCTCAGATGTGGAATCTGGTCCGTGGACCAGACAGCTCTCAGTAAGGGACAATCTTCTTACTGTGGTTACAATGAAAACCCTGCCCCCTTTGACAGGTTTCAGGTTTTCCTTATGCTGACTGACGATTGTCCCTCTTTGCGATCCATCTGGACAGTCTTACTGCTCTAATGTGAGCAGTGTTACATCAGTAAAAGGGGTGGGAGGGGGATTCTTTATTATGCTTTTATTGTGAAAAATGAATATCCCTTTAAATGTTATACTGTAAAAGTCCTTTTTAAATTGCTCTTCTGTTCTTTTATGAATAAGACCCAAACTGAAGCCATTCTGGAGAAAATGAACTGCACCATAGGGGAGAAATGAACTCCCGTTTAACCCCTTGAATGCAAGTACACTTTGAAATGCTTTGGAGACCTCTCCCCCATTCAAGGTGTTAACCCTTTGAATGCCACAGGATGGCCAATGCATTGCTAAGCAATGCATTGGCCACACCCCTATCCAAGGGAGGGCTGGCAACTTGTGGCCCGGGGGTCAAATACGATCAAGTGGCCCATTTCTACTATCGTTTGAACCCACTGTCCCAGCCCACCCCATTTTGTTCATTTTAAAAGTGACACTAATATCATGAAGTAAAGCGATACCACGTAGCTCAATTTGAAATGGGCTAAACTACTGATACTTTAGAACTGCTCTAAGCAATGCTACACTAGTGATACTATGGAGCTTACAAGGGAAGTACGTTATGCTACTAGTGTAGCTTCATTTGGATTGTAGCTCTGAGGTATTATTTGTGTAGCTCCATTTCAGTTGTAAGCTCTGTGGTATCACTAGTGTTGCTCCATTTATAGCAACAATAATATAGATTAAGTGAGGCAGTGGCCCACTGGCCCAGACATATAACCGGCCCAGGGGGCATTTGCTCCCCTACCCCCCAGGCCAGCCCTCCCCTGCCTCTGTCATCCAAAGAGTTAAAAGCAACATTTAAATTAATATAACTTTGGGGCATTTTTAAGTTTCCCCTGGGGTGCCATTGATTTGCACCAGCATTGCACCTCTGTTCTTTTGTGAATAAGACCCAAATGTTCCACCAGATGGAGCTCTGTCAGTAACCAGACCTCTCTCCATCCACATACTGCTGCTCTCCCTATTATTTTACAACCAGTTAAAGAAAATCTTTGAATCTGTTTCAGCTGTTTTCCATATGTTAACATACTTTTATTTTCTCTCTCTTTCTGTCTCTCTCTCTCTCTCAAAGATAATATCCGACTTCTTTCATTAAAGAATGTTATTTTGTTAAAATGGAATTTGAGGTCCAAAGGAAATGTTTGTTTCTATAAAGTGTATGACTTCTTAAAATAATAATCTAAAGGTATGCTACAGTTACAGTATAATATTTAACTTGAGTCTGGATACAAAATTGCTACTGTAGCTCATCTGACCCCTTAACCCCTTAAGGACCGACTGTTTATTGGTATGTGTACCCTTAAGGACCACATAGACTACATTTACCTAAAGAGAGTCTTGGAGCAGTCGGTTTTTGACTTCCTTAAGTAATATTGGTGGGCCCACAGGAGCATTTTGATCACAAAAGTCATTGTGTGCCAGGATCGTTGCAGGTCCTTAACTCACGGATACGTGTTACTGTCCTAGCATGTCACTGGTCCTTAAGAGGTTTAACCTCTGGTGTAAAAAAAAGCCATTGTTACTAAGGGGTTAATATATTTCTTTAATCCTTTAAAGTGGAACTACTACTTAAACACAACTTTAGCTTAAATAACTCCCCATCTGGCGACTAGTTGCTTAGTAGCGCTAGTCACCAGAATTATTACCTTGACAAATAGATTTAGCCTTTCTTCCCGGGCTGATACCATCACGGAACGCGGACATCTTGCCATAATGACGTCCACGCTCCTGCTCTGTCAGCCCAAGCCAGGTCTAGAAGGAGTTGCTAGGAGCCTTCCAGCTCCAAAAGGGACTGACAGCGCAGACGCGGACGTCATTATGGCAAGATGTCCGCGTTCTGTGATGCTGTCAGCCTGGGAAAAAAAGGCAAAATCTATTTGTCAAGGTAATAATTCTGGTGACTAGCGCTACTAAGCAACTAGTCGCCAGATGGGGAGTTATTTAAGATAAAGTTGTTCAGGTGGTAGCTCTGCTTTAATGTCTGATGATGTGCCAGGACCATCATGACGGTCTGTGCATTAAGCACTGGTGACGGCCCTGGCATGTCATGAATTTTTTTGTTCTAAGTGTGCCTGCAGGTGCGCTGTGATCAACGGGGGGTTAAAAACTGACTGCTTCAAGACCAGAGCAGTCAGTTTCAGCCTCTCCCATGGCAAGATGGTAATTGTGATTACTCACATGTCCCGGTTCTCCAAACATGTAAAAAAAAAAAAAAAAAAAAAATGGCCTTTGTCCTCAGGTGCAGACAGCTCCTGGACCTCCAGTCCTTAAGAGGTTAAACAAGGTGTATAGGAAAGAATTGCCCCAAAATGTCTCAATTCCCTCCCCTTGGAAAGAGCAGTGTGGAGGAAAAATGATTTGGCATGTGAATGGCTTGGCCTGAATTTGTGGGAGGGGCTGCAGGCCATTATAAGCTAAGCGGCAGCCTGTCTCACTGGGGCTCACTAACGTCTATGCCCCCTCCAGTTACATGTTCCCATCCCTCTTTATCATAATACTCAAAGGTGGACCCTCTAATCAGTCTCACCACATTCAGTCTACCTCCGGGGGGCACAATACAAGTTATCATCCACCTTCATTTAGCTCTTACTCCAGAAGCTCAGAGTACAAATGTAGCTAAGTAAATTGTCACGTAAGGGTAGACTCTAAGCTCTCATGGGCAGGGCCCTGTGATCCTTTTGTTTTAGTGTGTTCCATTTGTACTGTTTTATGTCTCTGTATGTCTATTCCCTGTTGTAAACAATGTGAAATATGAGGCACTATATACATAAAGGATTATAATGATAATAATAATAATAATAACAATAATAATATATTATAATAGAAAAATAGATTCAAGCATCTGTTTTTGAGAGGAAACATATTTGTTCAGTCCCTCCACTGGAAGTTAATAAATGCATTTACAATGTTGTGACACCCTTTACACATAAAAATGCTTTGCCACTTTTATTTGAACCACTGCCTTAAAGTGGAACTATCATCTTCATAATATTACCCCCAATCCATTACTAATATAGCGACAGGTAAAGGCATACCTGTACTATGCTGAATAAGATCGAGTTATTGAAGTAAACCAGCTTCCTTTGACGCCACCAGCGGACAACAGAGCAGACATCTTAGAGGAAAGTTACCTCTGAGTCTGCACTGTCTGTCCCGTGCACTGCCAGGATTGGTGGTGACTTACCTTAAGGTAATGGAAGTTGCTGTCTGCACAGGCGCATAGAGCTTCTCTTGTAAGCTCTGTGACCATGATGCCTGCAGAAGAAGATGATTTTCTTCAATAACGCTGACTTATTCAACATAATACAAGTATGCCTTTGCCTATTCTTATATTAGTAACTAGCAATGTGGGATGGCGCTGCCTGTCAGGCTACATAGGGAATTAATGCACACACACAAATGCAAGACACACACACACACAGACACACACGCAAATGCACACGCATGCACTGAGATGCATAAAGAGCGTCATACACACATACATGCAATGCACAACATGCAGACACATAGAGTGTGATACAGACATGCAACACACACAGTGAGAAACACACAGGCACACACAGAGACATACACACACACACACACAGAAGTGAGTCATAAGGGGGTGACTTATGTGTCATTGTAATGAGTTTGTGTTTGTACTTATGCCTCCACTGTGGCATTCATTCATGTAGTTGAAATGTATGTGGTAATTGCACATACTATGGTGGATTGTGCTGGCTCACGGGGTGTGAATGTGAGTGAGACTATGGTGGAAGGTGGATCGTGCTGGCTCCCAGGGTGTGAGTGAGTGTGAGTAAGTGTAAGTGATTGAGTGTGAGTGATTGCATGAGTGTGAGTGATTGTGTGTTATAGAGTGTGAGTGTGTGATTGAGTGTGTGAGTGTGAGTGTGTGTGAGAGTGAGAGTGAGTGCGATTGAGTGTGTGATTGAGTGTGTGAGTGTGAGTGTGTGTGAGAGTGAGAGTGAGTGCGATTGAGTGTGTGATTGAGTGTGTGAGTGAGTGTGTGAGAGTGTGTGTGTGAGAGTGTGTGTGTGAGAGTGTGTGTGTGAGAGTGTGTGTGTTTGTGCCTGATGTGTTTGTGTCTGTGGTATAGGAGTGAGTGGAAGCCATTTTGTTTATTCAGTCACTTGGATAGTGGTGGGCGGGCTGGATAGTGGGGGCAGGGCCACTCCCTGCATGATTTAAATCACTCCCACATTGAATCACCCAATGGGAGCAGTAACTCCTCCTTACTTAAGCTGAGGTAACATAGCAATATAACACACGGTGGCTCTTCAGTTGAGGCAAAGTAGCAATATGCTGAGGGAACAAATAGAAAGTGGTGTTTGAGGTTTGCCCTCTGTAACATACACAAAGAATCTCTCTCCCTTTAAGGACAAAGGGCGGGAATCAGGAAGCAGGAAGTGGAGGAGTGACAGTTGAAAACAGACAGTTAGTGAGGTTGACTGAAGAGATGAAAAGAGTTAAATAAAAGAGTTGCTATTAAGCTTATCCCTGAGTGTTTGTATTTTATGGAAACATTACACCCTCGTACTGAAACAGAGTGTATGGAGGGTTACAATTATCTGTAGGAGGTGAAACAGTGTGTTTGTGGGGTCATGATCCTGAGTGAGAGTGTGTGTGGACCGGGAAAAGTTATTGATATCCCCCTACTTCAGGAGAGAGTGGCAGTTATATTTTTTTTTGTCAGTTGAATAGTGGTGGGGGGGCTGGAGGGGGCGGGCCAACTCCCTGTATGATAATCATGCCCCCATTGAATCACCCGTTGGGAGCAGTAATGTCCCCACTGAATCACCCAATGGGAGTTGTGTCTCCTAATGAGACATAAATTATGTAATGAGGCATTCTGTTCAACTTGTGTGTGTTTTCTGAGGAGACATAAATTATCTTCTGTGTGTGAGGTACCATAAATTATGCAATGAGGCTTATTCTTTTATATATATATATAGATAGATGTATTGGGGGCAATATTATGAAGATGATAGTTCCGCTTTAAGTGACGTAAAATATGTCTCCATCGCATTTCGCTTTTCACTTCAGGCGATTTGCATGCAAGAAATGAAAAGAAATACAAAGTATAAGCAATTTAACTTACCATATTATGCACATACATGATATTTAAAGTAAAAAAAAAAGTATGCACTGGATATCACGTGCATAGAGGTGGACATGATTCTTTTTGGCCAGACCCAAGCAGGGCAATTTTAATAACCACTGAGGCCCATGGCAGATATAGGTGATCATTTAGGATTTTTATGTGTAGCTGTAGTTACCCGCAGAGCTAGGCCGAGCTAGGCGGCTAGGGGCATGACTAGGGCTTGTTGGCTTAGGAGGAGGATTAGTAAAGGGAGATAGGAAGTGCATAAGAGCGGGGAGTGGGCAGAGAGGGAGAGGCTATTTTAGGGGTCCCTACCTTCCACTTGCTCCTTTTCAGTTTAGCCCACTTGGAAGGAGCATCGGGTCTGCTTGCTGCTACTGTGAGTCAGTTATGGAGGCCCTATTAGCCCGTGTCTGGGAGGAGGCTGATAAGTGTGGCAGGCTGCTGGGTAAAGGGTGGTGTTGGTAAGCAGCAGGCTAGGCATTCTACACACACTGATCATCTGAGTCCTTTTCTTCCAGCCCTAAGAGGACTGGGGGCCAAAGTGGGTCTAATTCTTCTTCTAATTCTTCTTCTGGGAGCCAGTTGCAGGGAGCCGGGTGACAAGTTCGGTAGGGGTTCGTACACCTCCCTTGATGAGGCAGTGCGTCTGGTGCATGTGAGTGGCCCAGGGGCCTTTATGGCAAAAATAGACATTGAGGCACCATTCCACCTCTTGCCAGTGCACCCTGATTCACAGCCCTTGTTGGGCTGCTTTTTCGAAGGGGGTTACTGTGTCGATCAGTGCCTGCCCATGGGCTGTTCCAGACCCTGCAACCATTTTGAGGCCTTCAGCTCATTTTTGGAGTGGGTCATCAAGACCGACATGGGGCTGTCATCGGTGATCCATTTCCTTGACTATTTCCAGTGTATGGGCCCTCTGGGCTCCTAGTTTTTCATGGTTCTCTTGGAGGTCCTCCAATGTTTTGCAAGGCATTTCTGGGAACAGTTGGCCCCAGACAAAATGTTGGGCCTGTCTTCCATGATGATGTTTTGAGGATTGAGCTAGACTTGATGGCCATGGTATGTCGGCTCCCATGTGAGAAGGTGGTTGAGCTGCTGTCTCTTATCTACCAATTGTTGGGGATGTGAAAGGGGAACTTGCAGCAGTTTCAGTCCGTCTTGCGGAAGATTAATTTTGTCTGCATTCTCCTCCAGATGGGGAGAGTTTTCTGTTGTTGGCTCTCGGCTACTGCCAGGGTTAATTTACGGACTCTATGGGGTCCATGGGTTTTGGGGGATTTTTTCAGGGCTGGTAGTTTCTGGGCTCATGGTCAGAAACTTTGGTGGAGTCTGGTGCTGCTTGAACTTTTTCTTATTGTGGTGGCCGCGGAGGCCTGAGTGCTGGAGTTGTGGTACAAGGCAGTGCCATTCAATTGTGATAACATGGGGCAGTTTCTGAGCTCATGGCCAAAAACTTGGGTGGAGGCTGATGCTGCTTGAACTTTTTCCTATTGTGGTGGCCACGGAGGCCTGGGTGCTGGAGTTGCGGGACAAGGCAGTGCAATTCAATTGTGATAACATGGGGTGGTGGAAGCTATTAATGGCTTAACTGCCAATTCTTTGCATTGGATACCTCTCCGGCACTCAAAGGGTTAAAATGCTTGAATGCCAGCAAGGTCTCCAACACATTTATTCCCCCCATAAGATGCAGCTGGTTATCTCCACAATTATACCTCTTTACCTTAATAAATAAGAACCACTGTGTGTGTTTGCTGTTCCAGCCTTGTTCCCCTATCCACCATTTTTTACATTATGTATAACCCATAGTACTTCTTGGATTATGGTTTGAGAATGATCTGATTTACGGATATTCATTTCAATCTTGCTAATTTTAAAGTGGTGTTTGCTTGTTACTCATTATCATAAATGGTGCAACATGAATGAAGAATAAATGTTGCCTTGACAATATTGAGCTATCTGAGAGATGCAAAGCTGACAAATAATCTGCTGGCCCGACAAGATGTTGGTCATGTCTTCCGTGATGGTGTATTTGGGGATTGAGCTAGAATCGGTGGCCATGGTATGTCGGCTCCCATGTGAGAAGGTGGTGGAGCTGCTGTCTCTTATCTGGCTGTTGTTGGGAGCACAAAAGGTGAAGTTGTTGCAGTTTCAGTCAGTCTTGGGAAGATTAATTTTGCCTGCTGTATCCTCCCAAAGGACAGAATTTTCTGTCATTGGCTCTCAATGTCTACTGCCGGGGTTTGCAAGCTGCATCATTTCATACTGTTGATGAAGGCACTGAAGGCTGACCTGGGGGTGTGGAACACCTTTTTCTCTGAGTTTAGTGGCAAGTCTCTGTGGCAGTAGCGGTTTCAGTCCAATGTGGAGTTAAATTTGTTTATGGATGCTGTGTGGTCCAAGAGTTTTGGGGATTTTTTCAGGACCCTTGGTTTCTGGGCTTATGGTCAGAAACTTGGCTAGAGGCTGGCTTAACCAGAAACCTGGTGCGGCTTGAACTTTTTCCTATTGTGATGGTGGCAGAGGTCAGGGGGCCGAAGTTGCATGACTAGGCAATTCCATTCAATTGTGATAACATAGGGTGGTGTAAGCTATTAATGGTGTAACTGCCAATTCTTTGCCGGTGGTGAACCTTTTGCGGCAACTGGTGCTGGTGTGCCTAAAAGGGAATGTGTGGTTTAGGGTTAGGCATGTTCCTGGGGTCCACAATCTAATAGTGGACTTCCTGTCTTGCTTGCATTTGGATAATTTCTGGTTGTTGGTGCCTGGGGCAAAGAATCTCGGGGAGCAGGTGCCTGAGCACCTATGGACGCTATGCTAGTGTTGGTCATTGCTCTGGAATGAGCAGAGGTGGCTCTTGGTACCTGGATGGCCTATTCCATAGGTTGGGAGGCCTGGTTTCAGTTGACTCTGTGGGTGGGTTTGACGGATGGTGGGGCGGGAAGCAGATTTGTTGCTATGGTATGTGGGCTTTGGAGCAAAGATAAGCTTTCTAGGATGATGGCAGGTAAGAGGATGGCAGCCTTGGATTTCCTGTTCAAGCTGCTCGGTTGGAGGTATGTGACTAAAGAGTTTATTGTTAAAATGACTTTATGGAGGCTCCAACTGGGTTTCAGTCAGGGGATGGTTGGTGCCCAGTTTTGGCTCCTATATCAATTTGCTTGATTCAGCTCCTTTGCTCTTTGTCTCTTTCAGATTATGAGTTCCTCTTGTTTTGGGTCATTTTCTCTGATTGACATTTTTGGGACTTTGTGCATGGGCAAGTTGGTGAGTGATGCCATATATAAGAGTGGGGGTTTGCAGGTAGAGAATGTGTGTTTGGGGGATGGGAAGATGAGGTTCCTCATTCGTCACTCCAAAACTGACCAGGAGAGCAGGGGATTTGTGGTTTTGTTGTTCGGGAATCCTGGAAGCGTTTTGTGTAAGGTCGTGACTTGCAGGGAATTTTTGCTTGTGAGGCCTGGTTTCTGGGGTTCTTGTTTGATTCATGAGGACTGGCCACTGCTGTTGCGTTTGTATCAGTGTTTCAGAAGGCTGTGGGAGGCTGGGGCTACGTGCTACAGAGTATGAGCTGCATTCACATCAGATTGCTGCAGAGACACAGGTGGAGCATTGGGGACTGGGGAATGAGGTTATCAAGAATATTGGGTGGTGGGAATCTGCCAGGTTATGGTCCTATGTCCGGCTAGGTTTCAGTAAGTTGTCTTGATGGTGTGGGGTGTTGGGGGTCTCTGGAGGTGGGGGTGACATCCAGAGAATCTGTTTGGGCTACTGTTTGAGCTCCTGCATACAGCACTGTAAACAGAAAACTGGTCCAGAAAACTGGTCCTTTAGGCAAGTTTACTTGTGATGGTCCTGACACGTCACCAGTCATTAAGGGGTTAAGAATGGCTGCATGGCAAGAGATGGGGGCTCTTGAGTATGGCTACATAGAATCATATTTTCCTCCATGGACATGAAATCAGTACTAACTTAAGAAGAAATCGGTGCAGCCAATCCAGTTGATTAATTCCTAGTGATCCACAGGATGTTCTGGACCTCACGACCAATGCCCCTATATGGCAATAATCGTTTGTTTTGTTTCCTGGGTCAGGCAACAGTAGGTTGGAACTGGAGCATGGTCATATGAGTAATGGTGGTTTGAACATGTATGGAAATAAGGGCAACTAAGGGACCTTGATTAGCTGTGCATGAAACGTCATTCCTCCCTAATTATTCTCATTGTATATAATGTGTTGCAGTTATTAGGCAAACACAACATTAACTCTTTGAGGATCAGTGGGGTATGCAACACATTGCTTTGTAATGCTTTGCGCATCCCACTGGTCACTGGTTTAAAGATTATATTGTAACTGACTATGCAACATTTTGCAAGCAATGGTATCACAATATATATATATATGAGATTAATTTACATTCAGTAGAGTAAGTCATGTATTAGATATTCTGCCCTCGGCTGCTGTCCAACTCGGCTGCCTTCTGGCATTTATCAGTGTCTGAATTTATTTTATTAGTGTAGCAAACAGAAAGGAAATAAGGGCACTTTTTCTATGCAAGGCTAACATTTTACATTAAAGAGACTATCGTTTTTTGTGACCACATAATCTGCAAGTGCATAATATGTTAAAGGGATAGTAATGTCTTAATGTTATAAAATTAAAATTGTGGTGCAGAAAATAAGAAATCCATTGGTGCTCTGCCTATCTCTCAAACATTTATGGTTTGAGATATAGAGTGTTCTAACATTTCCTATAGTTTGAGAGATAGAGTGTTCTAACATTTCTCCCTCCCTGATATTAACTGTAAAGCTGACAGCCGGAGATCCGAGTTGGCCGACTCAAGGAGGCTCTTCAGCAGAGCCGATATAGTGTGAATGAAAAAGAAATACTTCTTTGGAAAGGTCTAAAAAGTGTGCTTACAAACCAAACACACTTGTAGACAGTTCCAATGAAGAATTTCTTTTTCATTTGCACTATTTTGGCTCTGCTGACGAGCCGCCTGTCGGTCCCCGGCCCAGGACCTCCTGCTGTCAACTTACAGCTGATGTCAAGAGAAGCGGAGGGGGGGGGGAGACTTTAGAACAATCTATCTATCAAACTGTAAAGTTTTAAGAGATAAGCATAGCACTGTTGGATTTTTTATTTTCTACCCTACAATATTACTTTTTTATAACATTAAGACATTACTAGCACTTTAGCATTGCATGGCATACCCCTCTGGCACTCAAAGGGTTAAATCAAATTGACCCAACTTTTATTTTCTTTTTTTAATGCTTTTATGTCCCTGACAATGAACTCACTGGGTCTCACTCCAGAGAGCTTTCTATCAGGGGGTGTGAAATCAGGGATGATGATGCAATGTAAAAAAGATACAGTGTCAAAAAATATAAAGATAGTAGTAAACAATAGACTTTATCAGTCTGAATGAGATTGGGTAAAGAGAGCTCTACCCCATGGTCCATTAGAATCATGTAAACAAATGTCTTTGTATATATACACAGACTACAACAGAGTTTACATTAAAATACAGTAAAACAGGGGTAGTCAAAGAGTGTCAGAAAACTGGTAAAAGAGATACTGGGAGCTTACTGTGAAGGACATAAAAGTGTAGTAAAAATAGGTGAAGATTATAAAAGAAGATATATAGTATATATGGAAGATATATAGTATAGGCAATTTGATTTAACATATTTAATATTAATTTGATTTAAAAATTGCCATGACTAGAGCTCTCTTTACCTAGTCACATTCGGTATCCTTTTAAAATGTCGCACACAAAACAGAGTTCAACTACTGGGCACATTGAGCATGTCATCCACATTAAAAGGGCGACATGAGAATCTCGCATCTTCTCTGTGTGCTCCATGTCATTCTGCACATAGAGAAGGGGAGAGGTGTCATCCTTGGTAAAGATGATGGGAGTTTAAGTGCAAATACATTGCTGCTGCATACATTGATGACGAGCTTGCATAACGCGACATGAGAATCTTGCACTTTCCTGCAGTGTGAGATTCTCATGTAGCCCTTTTAATGTGGGAGACATGCTCAATGTGCCCAGTAGTCTCATGCTGTTTTGCATGCAACATTTTAAAAGTAAACCATCACATTCAGTCCATTGTTAATTGACAGGGCATGTGAACTAAGTACAGACCTAAAATGGTTATCATAAAACACAAGAAGTTGCAGATACTGTTCAAAACATTTATACAAAAATATAACTGAGCTTTATGAAGGACGCCTGCCGAAGAATGTTATTCTGTTGAACAAATTAAGACCCACATATTCCATAGCTATACTTGTCCTTTAATTGAAGGAACACTAACACTTGAATATGAAATTGGTTGATATACCTTTAAATAAATGTACTTCCATCTGACAGCTGTAAAGGATTATTTATTTTATTTCACTCCCTAAAATCTAATCCTAAACTTCCCTTTAAATGCAAATACAGGCTGTACTATTGGGTTCATTTATAACAATAGTGGTTGCAGGGGTCACAAATTGCACAGCTGCCCCCTGTTAGACCATTGCCTGCAACAAAAAGCTTGGTCAGTGGTGTCCCCAGCATTCTAGTAATGCAGAGCATTTGGATATGACATAATCTGCCTGTGCTCTGCATTACTGGAGAGAGGACCAAGCAGGAGCTGCTAATCGAGGTCTGTGCTGAAGAAGGCACAGACCTCTCCTGCCACACCAGAATGCTGCTGGACCACCAGGGATGAGCCCCCCCACCTCCTGAGCCAGCAAAGGTATTAGGTGGTCAATAGGGGCATTGTGGAGATTGGCAATGGGGACATTGTGGAGGTGGACAATGGGGGCAATGTGGAGGTGGCAAATGTGGAGGTGGACAATGGGGGCATTGTGGAGGTGGACAGTGGGTGCATTGCGGAGGTAGACAATGGGGGCATTGTGGAGATGGACAATGGGGGGCAATGTGGTGGTGGCTAATGTGGAGATGGACAAGGGGGGCAATGTGGAGATGGACATTGGGGGTAATGTGGGGGTGTACAGTGTGGAGGTAGACAATGGGGGCAATGTGGTTGGGGGCCCCATGGCAATTTTCGCACCACAGCACTGTTTGCAATGAGAGAAGTTAATTTATTGAGATTATTACCCATATGTCCTGTATCCAGAAAAGCTGTTATTTTATCTCAGGCTATTTAAAGATAATCCTGGACACAAACCTGTCAAGATTACTATGTTAATGTGAGTTAGGGAGCCCTGTAAAAATACAGGCATGGCAGCTCCCATAGAGAATATATAAGACTACATTTTAGGCCTCTGGAAATAAACAGAGGAGTTTTACAAAATGAAGAGCAGGTTATTAAAGGGATAGTAATACTTAAAATGTAAAAAAAATATATGTTGTAGGGTTTATCCCCCTGAGTAAAACAAGGGTACTCCCACTGCTGAGACATATTTTATTAAAAAATTATAACAGCTCAAACTTGAATTTTTTAGGTGCAATATCACAGTGGCCTGAAAATTTACAGTGGCACTGTTGTTACACCATTCTATGGACTGCTCTGGTCTGTAGACCATAAATCTCCATAGGATGGAGTAGCAACAGCGCCACTGTAAATTTTCAGGCCACTGTGATATTGCACCTAAAAAATTCAAGTTTGAGCTGCTACAATTTTTTAATAAAATATCTCTCAGCAGTGGAAGTACCCTTGTTTTACTCAGAGGAATAAACCCTACAACATATATTTTTTTACATTTTAAGTATTACTATACCTTTAAGTGTGTATATAACCCAAGATCATTTTTAAGTGTTATTGTTACTTTAACTGCTTGGATTTTAAACCAGGTGTCTCAGCCGATCTCACCTTCTACACTGACTGTTCTTGAACATGTTACCATATGTATAACTTCAATCTTTGCTTAGATTTCAGTGTTGCTAAAGACTCTTTCGTGTAAAACATTATCCATGGCACATTTCAAAGCAGTACCTAACTGCACTGTAAAGATAACTATTTGATCATCCTGGGAACTCTGTAATTCCAAGAATAGCGACAAATCAGAGTTCAAACCAAAAGCTCTGTGTACAAACCAGTACATGAAAACAAATTAAATTATGGAACAATGATAACATCAGCTTTTAAAATGTGCAAATGGATTTTCTCCACCGGTTTAAAGAATCAATGTACGGTCTAACTTGAGCAAAATAAGTTTTTACAGTTACAACTGAAACATATTAATGTTGTTTAACCCCTTGGATGCATGAGAGGTCTCCTGTGTATTGGAAATTGATGTGATGAATCCCTCTCTAACAACCAAGGCATTAAAGTATTAGACTATACTTTTGCTTCTGGATACTTTGGCCTTACAGAGCTGGATTAAGTCCTTGATTTTGTGCAGTAAAATAGCCAGTAGGGCTAAACTGTCTACCAACTGACAGAAAAAAATGTTTGAGACGATATTTAATTGCCCTACCAGCTGAAAGCAAAACGGACGTAAAGCCACAGAAAAGGAGTCTTGTCCAAACGTCTGTTTTGTGAGATGAGTTCCCAAAACTCACGCTAAGTAGCGTGAATAATGCGAACATCAAAGGAAAAAGCTAACGTTCAGTGCATGAGATACATTCAAGCAAAGATTGTAAGCTCATCTGTGTTACACTTACCTGTTATCCACTCTTTGTCTTCTTCTATCTTCCGTTTTTTTTCTCTCTAATCTTCATCTTCTGTCTTCTCTCTTTTCTTCCTCTCCATCTTCTTCTGGTCCATCATTCCTATGAAATAAAGAAAACAGACATATTAAATGTGTACTCCAAAAACAAATCTGACATCTGAGCATAGTTTAACCCCTTAAGTGCCTGAAGGTACGCAATGCATTGCAGACCTCTCTGGCACCCAAAGGGTTAAACAATGCCCAGATGTCAGAGTCAGATAAATAGAGAATGTCAGCACAATAAAATAATTGCCCCATTAGTCCACTGAGAATTAACAAGTGTGCTCCCAAACAAAAGTGAATTTCAGTGCCCAAACAATATTGAAATTAACTTGTCCCCTTGGTCTTCTCTGCCGCTGTCAGTGGCGGCAGCAGAAAAAGGAAAAGAGCAGGCACTCACTCCCCCTTAGTTCCTGACTGCTGATGCCCAGTGTTAGGGAATTTTGAACAGAGATATAGACAATAGATGTTCAAAATAACTCCCAGCTATTGGATGGGATGTGCGCTTACACACCTCCCAGCCAATAAGCTTCTAGCAGGTTCTGTCAATCCCCTGCTTGAAGCTGATTAGCTAGTATCAACTTAATAAAAGAATGCTTAAAATATATTACAAATAAACGGCAGAGTTTATAATAGAAGCAGTGTTAAACAACTGATGACATTGAGCTTACAATTGAACTGGGGCTACAAAATTACATCACAAATCATACAATTGAAGTGAAAGTACACAAGAAATGCCTCAGAACTTACAATTGAAATAGGACTACAAAATTATACCATAGAGTTCACAATTGAAATGGGGCTATGTAAGTGATTCCACACAGATTACAATTTAAATGGTGCTAAAAAATTAATCCATGTAACAATTTAATGGCACTATACATTTGATGCCACAGAGCTTACAACTGCAATGGGCTAAAGCAATATGACAAAGCTGACAATCCAAACTGAACCACACATGTGATACCACAGAATTTACAATCCAAGTGGAATTATAGTAGGGATATGTCAGTTACCTTATATCCTACAACGCCTTGTGGGTTGACGCAGGTGTATGGCCATAAATATCACCGCTGCATCATCCCAGGCATCACTTCTGGGACTGGGTCTGTGCACGCCCATGTCCTCGTGCAAAGCAGACACACTCCCAGAGATGACGTGGTGATGGGCCTGAGGGTTGGTGCATATCGGCTCCATGCGTCACATTCGGGCATGTGGTTGCCAGAATGATGCGGGGAAGGTTCGGAGAGTGACGCATTGTGATCCCATGCGTCACTTTCGGACCCGAGGTTGCTGAATGCGGCAAGGTCCTGTCTTATACCATTGGGACTAGAAAGCTCCACCTATCTACTTCCTGGCTGCCTTTTTAAGGGTAACTGTTTCCTCTCTCAGTTACCCCTATGTTGTTGTTCAGTGCAGTCATTATTCCTGTTGCTCCTTTATCCTGTGTATGACCCTGGCTTGTCTGACTAACTCATTCTGGTGCTGACCTGCTGCTCTGTCCAACTATCCTCCCAGTGTTGCCTACTTCCAGTGGACATCCTATCTGGTGCAGACCTGTGGCTTTTGCTGACTACCCGCTCTGTGTATGAACCTGGCCTTGTCTGACTATCTTAGCTGATGCTGACCAGTGGCTCTGTGTTCTCTCCTCTTTTGGTGGCTCCATTCCCTACAGACATCCATCTTGGTGCAGACCTGGGGCTCTGGCAGACCCCGGCTTTACTGACTGCAGGTGTGAGTCAGTAGTCTCCCTTGTTACTCCTGATGGGAGGCTCTAGGTTCTTTGCAGTGTTCCTCACATCCCTTGAGACTAGGAGACTAGTCTCCAGCAGCTGAGGTAGACCGTCTGTAGGGTCTTATTTCTGATAGAGTCCTTAGCTTCTCAGTCATCCTCTGCCCGTTTGCTTGTCATTATTATTATTATTATTTCTAATAAAGGTGAATTAACTATACAGTCTGACTCCTTATCTTGTTTGAGAACTGTAACAGGATATCACAGATATAGGTGAAGCTACATTAGTGATACCATGGAACTTACAATCCAGGTGGAGTTACACTAATGATACCAAAGAGCTTACAATCAGAATGAAACATAGAAAGATAGAATTTGATGGCAGAAAAGAACCATTTGGCCCATCTAGTCTACCCATTTTTTCTACTGTAAAAACACTGAGCCTTATTTGGTCCTTGGTCTTGTCTTACGTTAAGGACAGCCTTATGCCTATCCCAGGCATGCTTAAATTCTGTCACTGTATTAACCTCTACCACTTCTGCTGGTAGGCTATTCCACTTATCTACCACCCTCTCAGTGAAGTAAAGATTTCTTACATTACATCTAAACCTCTGTCCCTCTAGTTTTAGATTATGACCTCTTGTCCTATCATATTCCCTCTTTCTCTTATCTCCTCCAGATTATACACATTCAGATCATTTAATCTAACCTGATATTTCTTATCTTGTAAAGCATTCACTAATGTAGTAATCCTTCTCTGAATTCTCTCTAGAGTATCTATAACCTTCTGGAGATAGGGTCTCCAGTACTGTACAAAACACTTTAGGTGAGGTCTAACTAGTGATCTGTAGAGTGGCATGATTACTTCTCTTTTTCTGCTAATAATGCCACTAGCTATACAACCCAGCACCCTGCCTAGCTTTAAGTCATCCGAAATAATTACTCCCAAATCCCTTTCCTCTGTTGTATCTGACAGCACATTACCCTTAATACTATTTTCTGCCTTTGGATATTTATGTCCCAAGTGCGGATATGCAAAAATGTCTGCCTCAAACCAAAATAAGAGAATAATGGCTCTTCCCACCTGGCAAATCATTTCCTGCGAAAAGTGCAGTTTTTCTGCTTTTTTTGCTTAGCTCATTGCATTGAAATAAATGGGAACATTGAATTTACACACAACACAAAGAAAATTGTTATTATTTAAAATTTAATTTCCCAAAGGCATAGTATAAAAGGGGTGTAAGGTTGCCAGTGTTGGTGGAGTGTGGGTAAAGAATCAGCTGAACAGGGACTTTTTTGGGGGGTGGGGGCATTTAATACAAAAATAATAAATAAATAAAATGTAAAAAATAAATAAGACATGGTATAAATTGGGTCGGATGAGGGTGTCTGTGTTGTTGGGTGAAGTCTGGGTACAGAATTAGTTGAACAGGGAATTTTTTGGAGTGTTTGCTGACTGGTATTGGGGGGGACAGTTAATAAAATAAATACAATTAAAACTAAAATAAAATAAGAAATTGGTACATAATGTGACAGAGACAGGGACCCCCTGTTGTAAGCTGTTACTGGGGCAGACTGATACTTGACAGAATAAAGTATTTTGTAGAGAATGATCTGTAGGACTTGTTAGAGGCCCAAGCCCCGAAGAAACATTGATTTGTTGGACTTAAACTTATTAGAAGCACAAGCCCTGAGGAAACATTGATTTGTAGGACTTACACTTACACCAAAGGCTTTGGCTTGTTAGTGTTACAAGCCCTGAGGAATCACATATAATTTTTATCAATTCAGCTTGTTAGCATGACAAGCCTTGTGGGATCACAAATAATTTTTATGAGAACTCTAAGGATAGCTAGCAGTATAATAAATATGATGAACCATCTCTGCCACCAGCTTATTGCATTCCCTGGGATGAAATCTCTTCGGATGCCTTTTGATGCCCTGCCTGAGATTATCCTCCACCAGACTGGCATGTGTGGCCAGCATACCACACAGTGTGCAATGGGTGGACATGAACTGCCACATCCTGACATCTACTGAATGGCTTTCAGGTGGAGAGGGAGGTAAAGATGAATGAGTTGGATCTTCCCATGACCAGAGCCTAGAGCAATAAGGTGATGGTGAGCCAGGTATTTTGCTTACCATTGTACTTTCAAGCTATGGCTGGGTTTCTGTATTCTTTCTTCTCTTTGAATTCCACCTCGCCTCTTCTTGCCTTTGGGGAGAGTTAGGAGGTACAGCAACATCGATGCCCGATTTCCTTGGTGGGGTTTGGCTTTAACATGCTTCACATAAATGTCATGGTATCTGTGTTTCAATGTATGATGAGGGCAATTGTGCCAAGGGGCATTCACTCCTTTCCCGTTTTCACTAATTTATCACAAATTGAGAACAGTACCATTGCTGACAACGGCACTTTGCCTGCCCCAAGGGAAAAATAATCCTACACCCAAGACTTCAGGGGACTGGGGAAAGGTGGAGAAGAATGATCTCCTTCTTATTCTCCTCCACACTCCCCATCACTGCTTGGGGCAGAGGATGATGCTGCTGCTGTTGAGCTACTGCCTTAGAATCAGAAGTGCAACTAGGACCAGGAGTATTGCTGCCGCTGGCAAGTAGAATCTTTCCTAGTCCCGCATCACTGGACCCCATTTCCACTGTGTCTACAGTGGTCTGTGGCACACTAGTCTGCTCCTCAGCATCCTGCTGACCTTGCAACTCAGCAGAAGCAGGAATTACAGCAGCAGTAAACTATACAAATTCCAAAATCTCACTGCCGGTCTCCCATTCATTCTCGGTTTGGGCTAAAAAGTTCATTAATGTTTCTTCCACCCCAGCTTCTCCACCATCACCACCATCAGTCCTTCCTTGCTGATTCTACTCTATCACAGACGTCTCACCGATTGGACGTCTCACACTTGCCATCTCTTATTGAGCTGAAGAAGGCAGACTGGCAGCACTTGCAGCAGACACAAACAGCTGATTTGTGCTCATGTTGATGGTGGTATTATTGCTGCTAGGCATTTTGCCTTCTTCAGGATCATGTTCCATCTTGACAATGCAGTGGGGGGAAGGGGACTCCAAGGGTTAGGTGATTCTTGTGGGCTCCCTTGACCACTAGTCTGGCTGCTCTGCATTACCTTCCCTACTATCTTAGCATCAATAGGAGGAGCTACGGTGGTAACCCTAGTCTAGCCAGCCGCTTTACCACCACTATTAATAATAACACCAACCACATCAATTTCAGTTCCTGAGTCCTCACTTGTAGTATTATCACTTCCTCCCTCACTCCTAACAGTCTGTAGCTGCTGGATCTTCTTAGTAGTAGTAGTAGTGGCAGGACTGCTTGGGGATGGCAAGTGTGACCTAGGGTACTCTTCTGTTACACTTGGCATCATCTTCTCCTTCCCCCCCTGGCAGCACTGGCAGCAGGAATAGGTAGCTGACCTGTCCTGCTCACCTTACTACCCTCCTCTTCCTCTGCCCATGACACAAATTTCCCCAAGATCCCAAGGGCTGATGTAGGGGGACTTGCCATCATTGGGTCTGGGAATCAGGGCATCCAGAACCTTTAATGTTGGTAGTGTGATAGTGTTCACTTTCTCCTCCTCAGACTTACTGGACACATAACAGTCCTTTCAGCTCCTCCTTTTAGTAATATTCCAGTTGCTCATAGTGATAGCAGTCACTATGAGCCTCTTTTGCATCAATTTTGCCATATAACTAACAGCACAACAGCCTAGCACCCTCTATCTCTCTCTCTGTAGCTGCTTGTATCGTGTTTCACTTCCTGGAAAACAAAATTTTTATAGCGAAAAGACAAAAAACATGTCATTAAAGGGGCAAAAAGTTTATAGCTATTGAAAAAGTAGAAAACATTTTTTGGCAATGTGTGAAAATGGCAAAAAATTGTTTCATTTAAAATGGCTATTCCCACAAAAAAAGTTGATTGCGGATTTTTTTGCGGGAGCATGACAGGACCTTTTCCCACCCCTAGTCCCAAATGCATTATTTTAAATGTATCAACACTTTTGTCCATTCTTCTAATTTACCTAAATTATTTGTTACTTGGCTTATTCCCCCCAGGGATGTTTACCCTATTGCAGATCTTTGAATCATCTGCAAAAAGGCACACCTTACCTTGAAGACCTTTTGAAATATCCCTAATGAAAATATTAAAAAGAATGGGTCCCAGTACAGATCCCTGAGGCACCCTTCAACACTGCTTCATCAGAATATTCTCCATTGACTTGAACCGTCTGACTCCTGTCACTCAGTTGTTGCCTTATCCATTCAACTATTTTTACATCCAGACTCAAACACTGCAACTTATTAATGAGACTTCTATGAGGGAGAGTGTCAAATGCTTTACTGAAATCTAGATAAGCTATATGTACTGGTAATACAGTAAGGATACACAGAGCTTACATGTGAAATGGAGCTACACCAGCGAAACCACAGAGTTAAAAACTGAAAATATGCTACACTATGTGATACCACAGAGGTTACAACTGAAACTGAGATACACTAACCACCTTCCAGAAACTCAGAGTACTGTAATCTATGATGGAGTAGCCATCTCCAACATGTAGAGCTTTTTTGATCACTGGTAACAAGCGAATCTGATGTCCTCTTCTGGTCAAGTTGTGGAGGAAGTTGTGGAGGAACATTCAGTAACTGGTCAAAGGTGTCAGGATCCTCTCAATCTGACAAGCAATGGGTTGCTAATTTTGCTTACAGATGGACTTGGTAAGTCTTCAATGTGGGTTGGGTTTTCTAAAGACAACTTATCAAAAAAGGGTATTTTATCAGTGATACGAAGAAAAAAAGGGAGAAGCATCTTAGCCCAGTTCCAGGAATCAGAGCTGCTCATATTAACCCATTAGCTGCTATAAATTTGAGGGAAGTCTCAATGTATTCCTCCAGGTAAACATTTTCTAAAAAAACAAATAAATAAAATAAAATGTCTGCCACACATTGCTAAGCAATGCACTGTAGTTGTCTCTAGCACCCACAGGTTTGAACAGCTGCGTTTTGCAAATACTAGACTTATTGAAATTAGGGAAGAAGGAAAGTTATAGAACTGTGCAGGGACTGAAATACACAGAGATAGTGCCCCTTCCCCTGCCTAAATTATTATTATGCCACTGCCCACCACTTCTGCCTTCAGCCCCACTTAACAGTAAAGTCCATATCATCAAAACCATCAACATATCTCTTCTTACAGTAGGGATAAATATAAAGAAGGACACAGCAACACAAAGAATATCTACCTCTTCTTGGTGGATCTTATGATAGTAAAGATCAGTCTGTGTAGCTGTCATGAAGTGCAGGTCAGGAGGATTGCTGGTTGGGGGGAACCCACTCAGATGCTGAAAGTAGGTGTAGTGTGTTGGCAGCTGCATTCCTCACTCATAACGAGGAGGTGACAAACCAAATCAGCTGACCAATAGCATCAGTAGTTGCTGATTAGCATAGTGTTTGTTGAATATAACAGGTCACAGCCTGCAAAATCGGTGGTCCTCTAGTCCATCCTGCCCTATCAGCCGCAAAAAGTGAAGCTGGCCTGATCGGCAGCTGCAGTCAATCACCCACGTTGCCAGGCTTTAGCCCACAATGCTGCAGCAGACCCCATCAAGTTTGCTCAGGCCCTAGGTTCTCGTCTAGGTTACATAATCTGTCTCTGCTTATGTAATTAAGCATATTGAAGAAATTCCAGGGAAAATAAATTGTACTACTGGAGACAAATAAAATATCCCATTAATTTTAAGTGTGGCTTTCAATGAATGATAGAGAGTTCTTTCGTTGGAGACCTCTCTAATATTCAATAGGTTAAAAAGTCTCCTTCAAATCTGTGATGATGTGGCCCTGGTGTCTCTGCCATGGAAGGTATAGCAGCTCAAGCACGTTATCATCCATGGGTTTCTTTCGCTATCCTGCACAGCTAACCGCTATGCTAAGCACTAAGACCCGGTACTTTGAGTTGTGTATCCACCAGCAAAGCAGGATATACTGCACTGATAGGTCCAGTTTGTATAGGATATCCTATCTAGTCCCCTGGCACTTCTCTATGACTAACTGCTCTATAGTGGACAACAAACAGCAATATACCTGGATACTTCAGGGAGAGACAAACAAGAGCCTTCTTGGTAAATTACAAACTACTTTATTTTCAACCAACACAAGACTCTAATCCCCACCTGTAGAAATCTCGGGGGGGGGGGGGTTGGGGTTATCTCAACCAAGGGACAATTCAGCCTAGCAGTAACCCTTTATACATTCCCAGTCAATAACTGTTCCCACCATAAAACAGTCAATCTCAGCTGATAGTCATCTGCAGCTCTGAGCCTCTGAGTCTAGGTGGGGGGAAGACTGGAACAGGCGTCCATGAGAATCCCTACCTATTCTCTCCATACCATTCAGTATTAGTGTCTACATGATCCCAGCTAGGGAGAGGAGAAGCTTCGCCTCTTGTGCTGTGTGACCTGTGACAGTTCTGTTCGGCACAAAATATAATAACCCTTTATAATAATAACCCTTTATTTATATAGCGCACACAGATTACGCAGCGCTTTACACTCATATTGGTCCCTGTCCCCATTGGGGCTCACAATCTAAATTCACCTATCAGTATGTTTTTTGGAGTGTGGGAGGAAACCGGAGTACCCGGAGGAAACCCACGCAAACACAGTGAGAACATACAAACTCATTGCAGATGTTGTCCTTGGTGTGATTTGAACCCAGGACTCCAGCGCTGCAAGGCAACAGTGCTAACCACTGAGCCACTGTCCATATGTAAAATAAAAAATAAAGGAGGGGTGCCAATGGTGCTTTATTGTAAATAAAATTAACATTGGTCAATATAAATATTGCACTTATATGCTGGCGTCTCAGCCACCAATACATGTAACAGCTCCCAACAGTATAGGCAGATGGAGATCAGAATTCCGCATCTGTTCGAGGCTCTTCCAAAAAATCTTCCAAATATAAGTATGCAAGTCCAAATAATAAAAGATGCTGTTCCTCCTGGATATGTTAAAATTATATTTATTATAAAATTAAACACCACAAACCATTTAAAGTTATATTTATTATAAAATTAAACACCACAAACCATTACGCGTTTCATGGCTCAGACACCGCTTTTTCAAATGTATGGTGCAAATGAACAAAGGACGTTACAGCGTAACAAAGTATCTTTAAAAACAAGTGCCAAGCTCAATGATTGTATACTAAGGATCCATGCAACACCTTCTAAAAGGCAAAGTGAATAATATTAATTTAATCCCATTGATACAAATCTTTCAGCATTCCTCATACAAAGGAAGTAAATCCAAATATCCAGAGAGGGACAATCTTCAATTAAGATAAGGGAAAAACCTGAAAAACTTGTCAAGGGGGCAGGGTTTTAATTGTTCTCATAGGAAGAAGACTGTCCCCTTCTGTTATCTGTCTGGTCTGTGAAGTGGATTCCACATCTGAGAAGAGATTGCTTACAGTAGGTAAAAGGGACCGGAGGGGAAACTTTGCTTGTGAATATCTCTCAAACCATAAATGTTTGAGAGATAAGACTTATATCGTTCTTCATGTTTTTTTAATGCCTAAAAAAATAAAATAAAGATAAAATGAAGTATCACTATCCCTTTAAGTTAAAAAAAGCAGAGTACTCACATCGGTAAATGCCATACATGCTTTAGCTGTAGTCTCTAATGCAGGTGTCTGGGCCGTGTATTTTAGTCTGACTCATCTCCTGTAAAACTGATTTTATTGTACTTTTGGAATTCTGCTTAACCTCCAAGTCTGTGTGTGTGAGTGCATGTAAAAATCATCAACCATCAGGGAATAACAAAATGTCTGTGCACATACTGTAGCTGTCTACATTGTTGATACTCTATGATATCAACATATTATGGGTCATACAAAAATGGAGCAATTCTGGGACAAACTAAATGCACCCTTGGGAACAAGTAAGAATCTCCTTTGATTTAAATGTGGCATTTAATCCCATGAATACATGAGAGGTCTCCAAATTTGTATTTATTTCATGGGATGCAGTTTGCACCAGAATTGTTCCATTTTGTTTTGTGCATATGGCCCTAAAGGATTACTTCACTTGTAGGAATAGAAGTAGACTGGACAGGAGAGTGTTAAGTACAGGAATCCAGTAACAGTAAATTATATTAAGTCATCCTCTGTGTTAAATGCAAATTATTGTGGATCACTGCATCAGCCAGTAGATGATACACACATTATTTTATCATATATTACAGGATGCTCACTAGTAACGGAAGGGAGCTTCTGATTTCTACTCATTACAACAGGATTTATTTTATTTTAACTGCCCCCCAATCCCAGTAAACAACCCCCCAAAAAATCATCACCTGTTCAACTGATTCTTTCCCCACACTCCACCAACACAGGCACCCTCATGCCCCTTTTATACTATGCCTTTGGGAAATAAAATAATATTTGCTATGTGTTGTGTGTAACTTCTATGTTCCCATTGATTTCAATGGAACGAGCTAGGCGAAAAAAGTGGAAAAATGCGGAAAATCGGCACTTTTCGCAATAAATTTTTCGCCATGAGGAAAGTGCCATTTTTTCGCCAATTTCAGTTTGAGGTGGAAATTTTCACCAATCCGTATCTGTAAGATATAGCTATTTTATGGTAGTTCCCTAAATCTAATACTAAACTTGCATTTTAAATGCAGGAATAGACTATCCTATTCAGCCATAACTTGGTTGTTTATGTAGATTTACTACTGGTATTGTGTTAACCCTTTGAGTACCAGATGGCAAAGCATTACATACCCCTCTGGCACTCAAATCATGAATCCCCCCTAAATACACACTATCTTCTGGCCTATTTCCCACTTGTATGGCCTATTTCTCACCTCCCACCCAATCAGCAGCTAGCTGGGGGGGGGGGTCATGCATATTTCATCATCCCTCCAGCTATTCAATCATTGGCAAGCTTGAGGGATTACAAAGTGCTCATTTGTTACCCTCTCCAACTAGATTCTGATTGCTGGGAGGTGAGTATACTGCAGGACAATTTCTGTGCCCTGCGTAACCTCACATCCCATCCAATGGGAGCATGGGAACCAATTTGCTATATAACAGCTTCCTGATGGCTGCAGAGACATCTGGGGAAATGGAAGAAAATGGTGCGGGGGATCCGATTTCATTTATTTTTAGAATGAAAGAAGAATTGAAGAAGAATAAAGAATACTTAAAGAGGAATTAAATAAGAATTACAGAAGAAGACAAAGGAAGAAGACACCACTGGACCTCTAAATGCAAGGTAAGTGTTTATTGTTACAGATGTGGGGAGTGGGCCAAGGGATAGTGTTATGGCTGGGATGCTTTTTTAACTTTATTATTAATGGTAGGTGTAGTGTAGGATCATGGGGGTACTTTTAGGGTTAGTGTTTAGGAGGGTGGGGGTAGGGTGACTGTGTTACTAGCTGATGGTCAATGATTGACAGTATTTTAAACATCGAGCATTGACTAGTTTCCTTTGATGTTACCATTATTCCCACTATTTACCGTACATTAGGCTTCAAGATGAGTTTTGGCAAACATTGCTAGTTGTGGTGGATGTTGATGAAGTAATTGAATTCTGACAGTACACTAATGTGTATACCGTCCAGAACTTATTTTGGCCAAAATTTAACATCTCTAATTGAATCAAGCCCCCTTATCCTCTACAGATAACACAATATTAAACTATGAAGAACTTTGACATTCCTTGTACATCAACGTTATTTTAAATTTCTTGATACATAGTGTTATGGCTGGAATGTTTTTTTAACTTTATTGTTAATGTTAGGTTTAGTGTAGGATCATGGGGGTACTTTTAGTTTTAGTGTTTAGGAGGGTGGGGGGAGGGTGACTGTGTTACTAGCTCATGGTCAATGGTTGACAGCATGTCACACATTGAGCTTTGGCTAGTTTCCTTTGATTTTCCATTTTTCACACTATTTAGCATACATTAGGCCTCAAAAAGAGTTTTGGTAACCATTGCTCGTTGTGGTGGATGTTGGTGAAGCAATTTAATTCTGACGGTAAACTGATGTGTATACCGACCGAAACTTATTTTGGCCAAAATGACTAATTTAACACCTTTAATTGAATCAAGCTCCTTATCCTCTACTTATAACACAATATTAAACTATGAAGAGCTTTGACATTTCTTGTACATCAATGCTATTTTAATTTTCTTGATACATATCCCTAAGAATGTTTTAAAGGAACAGTGAAGTTTTATTATATAAAAAAATGAACCCAAATGGATTTTTCCTGATAAGTGAAGAAAAGCTCCTTTCACTGCTTGGAGATGATTAATTCTAAATTTATTATATAGCTCATTATATAACTCAGAAGTGTTTTCTAATTAAATTAAAATGCCATTTACTATAATACTCACCAACAGAGAACAACAGAGAAAACAAATTTGGTCGCTAGACACTAGTTGGAACTGTTGATAAAACTTTAAACAATTGAAGATATAATAAATATGAGCACTTTCAATGCCATAGGGGTACTCCGTGCACTGCAAAACAATATGCTATTCACCCATCTGGCATCAAATGGTTAAATGAAGCATGTTCCAGCTTAGGAGTAGTACCCTCACTTTACTCAGCAAAAGAATCCCTGTTTTGCATATAAAACCACATGCATGAGATCTAATTTGCTTCTAAGGGAATTTATTCATAAAAGGGGTTATATTCCTTCTTTCCATGGAAATTTCTGTGGGGAGGAAATACAAGCAAAACTTACATCAGACAGAAGTAAAACCTACGACTGAGGTGTTCCTGTGATGGTTTCTGTGGTCCTGCATCTAGTTTCCGAAACTAAGCACCCAGGTGCATATATGTACAGGTTGTCATGGATAAAACATGCATGTCCATTCACACACTCACTCACACAATGCTGTGGCATGGAAACACTGGCAGAAAGAGGCACCTACTGTCAGAAACAAAATTCCCTATTTTCTTCCAGTTTCTCCCTGCACTTCCCAAGCCAGAAAAGCATCCAAAGCATTGAGAAACAAAGTACTAGATACCCAGCTTTCACTGAAACAGTTAAAAGAGTAGAGGCTTGCTAAGGTTTTTGTACTATACCTTGGGTGGATTCAGTTGTCCCTTTGAGCTTACACTGTTATCACATTTACTGTTGAATAAATATGTCTGTTAGGTAACTAATTTCTTCCTTCACTCTTTTCCACGGGGGCTGATCAATCCCATCCGTTACACTTTTTAATTTATTTATTAATTATCTAGAAGTGGGAATGAAAGTAGCATCTCAGTCTTTGCTGATGATACTAAGCTATGTAAGGAAATATATACAGAGCTGGATGTTTTTTATCTGCAGAAGAATTTAGATAAACTAAGTGAATGGGCAGATGACAGTACAACGCTGACTTCAGGGAAGGAGGAGGGAGGGGGGAACTTTGCCTTTGGTTATCTCTCAAACCATAAAGGTTTGAGAGATGAACCTGGAGGCTATTAAATTATTTTACAAATATCTACAATGTGGGGGATAGTAATAATAAAGTATCACTATCCCTTTAATGTAGATAAATGTAAGGTTATGCATTTGGGCTGTAGAAACAAACTTGCTACATATGCTCTAAATGGGAAACAACTTGTGGAATCCTCATTAGAGAAAGATTTAGGAGTACTGATAGACAATAGACTTCACAGCAGTGTGCAGATTCACTAAGCTGCTGCAAGAGCAAATAGGGTACTAGTCTGCATAAAAAGAGATATAGATGCAAGGGATGCTAATATTACCCTACCTCTGTATAAATCCTTGGTTAGGCCTCATCTAGAATATGGAGTACAATTTTGGGCACCAGTTCTTAAAAAATGAGAGTTGGTACTGTGTTAGCTGTAGAAATACAGAAGACAGATATAGTTTTTGATACCTTTTATTGGCTAACTAAGCAGATTTAAATGCAAGCTTTCAAGACCTTAGGTCTCTTCCTCAGACATGTTATACAGATAAATATGAAAACAGCTCTCTTAAATACAAGTACACATTGCATTGTTTAGCATGGAAATCAGATAAGAGAACTAAATCCAGATCCAGATATCTTTGATCAGTCAGTGGTAAATTGCACTCTTCCTCTGAGGCTTTAGAGGTATTTACAATGCTCTTGGGTCTGTTGGAAAGGTCAATCAACTAAGTTATAGTGTGACAAAAATTCTTTATCTTTATTTAAAACACTACAAATTGCATTCAATTTTAACATTAATTTTACCTCCCATTCTGTCCCTCTGAGTGAGGAACCGTCCCATCAATACAGTTAACTTAATATCCCTGACACTGTGCCCATTTTGACAAAAATGTTCTCCCACTGGTGTCTCTGTCTTTTTGTTATTAACACTGGATCTGTGGGAATTAAACCTCTTATGTAGTGCTTGTCCAGTTTCTCCCACATACAGAGCTGTTGGGCATTTTGCACACAATAAGTTATATTACATTGGATGATTTACAGGTGAAATCTTTTTTTATGTTGTAACTGGGTGTTTGGAATTGGTATCTTGTCTGTGGTGCAAATGTGTGCACAGTTTTCACATCTCTTTTGTAGGCAGGGAGATGTGCCATTTTTTGTATTTTTATTCAGGGCACTCCTCACCATCAGTTGTTTCAAATTGGGAGGCTGTCTGAAGGAGAGTAAGGGAGGTTGTGGGAATATGTTCTTAAGTCTTTCGTCCGTATGTAATTTTGTTTGAAGTTCTCTTGATATTTTGCGTAGCACTTCAACCTGGGGGTGGTAAGTGACCACCAGTGGCACCCGGTTTCCCTTATGTTGTTCTTTGTAGTGCAACAGATTTTTTCTTGGTATTTGGGTAGCCTTCTGTATCTGACGGTCAATAATAGTTGCACTGTAACCGTATTTTATAAAGTCTCCTCTGAGTTTCTGGAGGTGTTTCACACTGGTCCATCATGTCAGAGCAGATGAGGTGGTATCTGATTGACTGGCTGTATATGATAGAGTTCTTTGTGTGTTTTGGGTGGAATCTATTGTTTTTCAGGTAGGTTGGTTTGTCTGTTGGTTTGCGGTATAGGGATGTGTGGATGGAGTTGTTCTGAATACTGATAGTTGTGTCAAGGAAGTTAATGTTTGTGCGTGAGTGACTGAGTGTTAGGTTGATATTGGGGTGGAATGTATTGTAATTCTCATGGAATTTGAGAAGTTCCTCTTCACTGGCGGTCCAGATGATAAGAATATCATCTATGTAGCGAAGATAGACCAGGGGTCTGAATAATAAAACTTTCCAATACGTACAAAGTCATATATGCAGTGCACTGAAATGTGTTTTTAAATATGCACAGTTGCTGATCATTGCAGGATAGGTTTTTTTTTAAAGGTATAGTACATGGCATTTGTAATGGAAACTGGTTCTGTTACGGAACTGTGTACATCACTGTGCCCTCATATCCAGTCATATTGCACCTGAAAGAGTTGATGTCATTTGCTGCCCAATGTTCCCTGATCATCTGTGGCTTCCTATCCCTGCTCCTACTCTGGCTACTGGCCACATTAATGTTTCTAGGCCTGGGCAGTCAGAACCTCCCAGATTGAAATGTAGGCATCATGCTGATTGGTTGCTGTTTGTCCCTTGTTCCTCTGATCCCCATTGGCTGGAGATCAGTGAGACAAGATAGAATTGTATTTCATGCCCTGGTTCTTCTGATACAATGTAGACGGCCCTCTGATTGGCCACTGCTTGTTTGTCCCTTGTTGCTCCGATCACCAATATCTGGAGATCGGTGTGACCAGATTGAATTATGTTTCACAAAGTAGGTGGCCTTTTGACTGGCCACTTGTTTGTCCCTTGTCACAACAATCTCTATTGGCTGGAGATTGGAGCGGCAAGATTAAATTGTATTTCGTTTTTACTTTTGGGATTCATGCCATATATATGTTTACTGTGTCCTCAAATAAAGGGTTGTTGGGTTCCTGTTATTCTGTCTGGTGTGGTTTATTGCAGGAATGGTTTAAAGCATTCCCTTTGACTACCATTCCCTGGGTTGCTTCGTCTTTAGACCAACACGGTTACCCCTTTGTTGCAGCATCACAGAGAGAGAAACTCCTAAACAACTGCCAGGCATCTCTTGGGTCACCTGGTTCCTGTTACACTGCATTATTTTAAAGAGCTTTTCCTGCTCATGTTAGTCTACAATCACTTCAAGTTACTCAAAAAATGAAAAAAACAAACAAACATACAAAAAAAAATGTAATACATATCTGAGAGTTGTATTATTCAGTCTTCTTGCAGTTAATAGAAGTCATGGACTGTGGATATGTCCCACCTCTTGAAGTTCCGGTCACTCACTGTGGGTAGCCCCTTCTAAAGAAAGTCAGTTAAACCATGTGGGCATTAATTAGAGCTTTTAATGTAAGTCTGTTTTTTAGACATGTGATGTGATGTGATGTATTAGATAGGACTTGCTTAAAATGGAATACCTTGGCATGACAGGCAGGCTTAAACATAATTTGGACAAACTATGCAACAAAACCTAATCTGGAAGTAAGTGAGTTAACTTGTGGGTATTAATGTATGATATACACTGGGTTTACATTTAAATAATTTTTATGGAAGTAGCACTGACTTGTCTTCTGTTTCTTCCAGCCTTCGCCTATCCAAAGAATTTACCCTGAGAACCTGTTCCACCTGCACATACCATAGACTTTTTCCTGCTTCACAATTTGGCTTAGTCACTTCCTGTACTGAAGATCTTGGTTGCCTCTGTTACTTCTTGACCAGCAGGTACATCTGGCCTGATCTAGTTCTGTCTGATCTGGAACAAGATATTCAGCCTTGTGGTCACCATCTTTAACCCAGCTTGTATAGGATTCAATTACGGTGAACACCAATCTTTACCCCAGGAATACTTTTGTAGCCCTCCTATCTTGAAGCTGTGTGATCTCTGCATCTGGGGTCTATTCCTTGAACTGGTACCGTTGTCATTACAGTATCAATGTAAATTTTAACCAGCTAATTTTTTAGACTTTCTGAGGTAAAAGTACCTTGCCAGAATAAGACTACTCCTTGTCCTACTTGCAAAAATTACTCAGGATTGGGTTGAAGGCCAGAACAAAGGGTCACTGCTCACTGTGTGGAGCAAGTAATTTAACTGTTGTGGAGGCTGGGATGGGGTTCCCCAGCTAAATCCCTGCCTTTAATAGAACTGAGACTTACATTAAGAAAGGTAGAACAAAGCTGCCATTATTAAAAGGGGGAAGAGTGTTTCATACACTCCCATACATGCTTAAATTACCACTGTCCAGTAAGGGTCAAGCCCTGGGGGACCAATAAACAGTAACAGGACTAATAATGGACTGTTTAGTTTCCAATCAGATCTCCCCTTTTCCAAGTCATGTTGAAGATGTTTAATGGCAAATTCCTTGAAGAATGAATTTCCCACAACAGGAGCTAATTAACATTCCAGCTAGTCCTTTGTTACTGTTCCAAAGGGGCTTCCTGCCTAAGCACATAGCTGTAGCTGTGTCTGAGCACCAACATAATATATACACAGTAAAACCCAGCAAGATACACAACATAGCAACATGTGGCACATAACAATAGTCACAAAATCGAGATGGACATAACAGCAGAGAGGAGTGTGCTGGGCATAACTGGTGGGTGATGGCGCCAGGCGCACTCTGGTTCCTAACTGCCATACATACTAAGGACACCATACTGTCTTTATAAATAACTGTTTTTATAGCATTTATTAATGACTGCCATTTTTAGATATGTTCTTCGTCTTTACAGCGATCTTTATTCAAGTTCCTTATTGCCCAACTCCTACCTTTCCATCTTTTTCTCTCTTCTTTCACCTTTGTAGATCAATTCTTTGTAAATTAGCCAAACTGGTAAAGATACACAGAAATGCACAAACACACATCCACCTATCATATGCACAATAAAAACACACACACATTCTCCATTCACATCCTGAGTAGTAACCTTCTCCAACAATGTTCTTACTTTGTATACGTGTAGTAACTTATACAGAGACCTATTTAGCATGACATGGATGGTAAGCAAAGCATTTCTTTGTTTGTTGTTCCTTCAACCTTATTGGTTAAAATGAGGAATAAAATTATCTATGAAACCCTTGTTTCATGAACTGTGCTTTGAAAGTTGTGATTTTTGAAGCAATCAAGTTCAGACCAATACAAAATGAACAGAATTATTTTGCTCATCTGAAATCCTTTCATAGCTAACCAGAATTTAATGTTATGTTGTCTTTCATTTAAATTTCATCAGTGATGATTGTATAAACCTTTGTGATCATCTTGAACAATTCTAATTTTTGAGATTTCAGCATCTGGTCTTACATTCCTCTTTAATGTTATATAGAGTTTTATCTAATACTTTCCATGATCATGTATGTATGTATGTATGTATGTATCTTTATTTATATAGTGCCATACATGTACACAGCGCTTAACAGAATTTGAAATAATACAATACAAAAAATACAGAACAGGGTTATGAGCATTAAGCTAAAGTGCGATTGTTGCATTATTTTTTGGGGGAAAGTGCAGCAAGGGAAACACACTGGGAAAGGGACCCTGTCCCAAGGCGCTTACAATCTAATTAGAGTTCATGATGACATACAGAGAGAGTAGGAGGATGATTATAAGTGCAGGTACAAGGTGTGGTGAAGGATGTGCAGAAAGATTCTGATGTGACTATCTGTGTGCAAGGATGAGGATATTGCTATTGAGATGCCTCCTTGAGCAGGTAGGTTTTGAGGAGATGCTTGAAAGTGATGATTGTGGATGATTGGCGAATGGTGATAGGGAGGGCATTCCAAAGTCGAGGGGCAGTCAGTGAAAAAGCTTGTAGCTGAGAGATGGCTCAAGTTGTGTAGGGAGTGGACAGGAAGAACCCTTGGGAAGAGCGTAGGGTACGGGAAGGGGTGTAGCGGGAGATAAGAGCAGAAATGTATGAGGTGCTGAAGAACAGAGACTTACAGGAGAGGAGGAGAATTTTATAAGAAATATGATATTTTATAGGTAGCAAACTGAGGAATTTCAGGAGGAGTTGCAAGGACAGGTATCTGGGAGCAACTGTGGTGATTCTTGAGGCTGAATTGATAACTATGAACTATGTTGAATTATGAACATTGAACTATGTTCAATGATGAGGTGTTATTTGCTACAGATGTATCCCATAAATGACTGTTCTTGGTAGTGATTTACAAGTGGTCAGTAATAGATGTACAAATATACTTGCATTTACAATTCCAGATACCTTTTTTGTGTAAGACAAAACATGGATAATCAGGAAAATAAACAGAATACATTGATCTCTTGGATGCATGTATATTTTTATTTATATAGAGCCAACAGGTGTAGTTTACAGTTTATATTTGTATAGAAGGGGCAGTAATTAAGTGGTTATGTAGACAATCATAAGGGGAACATCAGGGGAGCATACATTAGGATAGATGGTCCCTGCCCCATAGAGCTTGCAGTCTAAGAATGCTAGAGAGGTGAAGCAATGTGTTGGGACCTCCCTAGCACCAAAGAGGTTAAAGAAACACAACTACTTATCATCAGTTGAAACATCTGTTTATGTTATTTTCTTAAAATTTCTCACAAATTCTGATTCACATACACATGGTGACCCAAAGAAAGAAAAATGTTTAATGGCACGTTGCTCAAGTTTGGAAACTTTGCAATCCACCACAATAAGTGTTCCTTTGTTCTGTCAGTGTGCCAGTTCTTATACATGTCATTTGCTTCTATATTTGTAAGCACCAGCTGTAGTTTTGCTTTATCAGCTACTGAAACAACCGCCCCAGCTGTACATTTGCTCTATCAACATCTGGAAAGCAGTCTTTTCCTTGATCACACCATGTCATTTGATTATACAATAGCAGGATTTTTTTTTACAAATACAAAGATGTCTAATTTATTTAAATCCTTGAAGATCTGCTGAAAGCTTTGAATAATCCTGTACAGAGATGATGCCACCTCATTGATATGTGCATTGTCACGGCAACTAAGAATTGAGAAATGCAACATCATTCCATTTCCTACATCACTTTGTAACAGAGATTTTGTTTGTTTTCTACAGAAATAATGTTGCTATGGTGATACATGACATTTGTATTTCTTCACTGTAATATCAATAAAAAGTCATGATAGTACCTTGTACAAGAAAGAAAGCCTGGATTCTTCTTCATTTTTTAAATATATTAACTTTTTGAATGTAAGAGGGGTACATAAAACATTGGGGGAGATGCACTAAGATGTGATAAAGAGATGATAAGGTGGAGATGACTTCTCTAGTGGTATCACCTCTCATTAGCTATATTACTCTATGGAGTCAATGCAAGATTTCTCCAGCTTTGTAGATCCTAGTGCTCTGGCTCTATAGAATAACATAGGAATTGGAGAAGTGATATGACTGGAGAAGTCATCTCCGCTTTATCACCTCTTTATCACACCTTAGTGCATAAACCCCCTTTATTTACTGTTTCAGATGACTATTGCATATTACTCGTTCAACTTTTATTCATCTTAATTAACCTTTTGAGTGCCAGATGGGACACAATGCATTGCTTAGCAATGAGTTGGCTATCATTTTGGTACTAAAAGGGTTAACAGGACTTCATATTTTTTAGATACTTCTCACACAATATCTATAAGTTGCTTGTATTGCAAAGTTGACTTGGAACAAATAAAGATGAACCATTTCCCCACAATTCACATACAATTAGCATACTCAGTAAACATTGCATAAAGAGCAATTTCGTGTATTACACAATCGTGGGTTAACAAGTTAGGGTTTGGAGAACTCCCTAGCATCCAAGGAGGTTAGCACAGTGTTGATATGAAATGTGAGCTGGTTCAGGTAAATCAAAACGAATTTATTACTCTACAAATTATCATACAACAAATACAATGCAGTTTTTCATTGAAGTACATATTGCGTACTTGAAAAGGTATCTAACAGACTTAAAAATTGTTCCTTTCATTTTTTTATTCTTCAGCTTCTGCCCCCCAACCTTGTTCTACTTTTGTCTATTACTTTACGGGAAGTAGTTGTTTCAGGGAATCTTAGATCTCCATGGAGCACAGACTGAGAACCGCTGCACTGGTAGAAGGCAGATTCAGGAGCTTAAAGGGATAGTAATGTTTCATAATAAAAGCAGCTCTAATTAATCATCATAGTATTTGGACTTTGGAGAGTGTTATTTCAATTCTGTCAGAGTTGTAGTTCAAGAATAATTCAATGACAAAGTGTCCCCCTCCCGCCCCTTTTACTGATGTAACACTGCTCAGCCAGAGCAGAAGGGAGGTGCCCAGGTAGACTGCAGAGAGGGACAGTCTTGACTTAAGATAAGGGAAAAAGCTGAAAAGCTTGTCAAGGCAGGCAGGGCTTTCATTGTTCTGATAGGAAGAATATTCCTATCTGGTCTATGGACTGCATTCCACATCTGAGAAGAGATGGCTTACACTAGGTAAAAGGGGCGGGAAGGGGAAACTTTGCTTGTGAATATCTGTCAAACCATAAAGGTTTGAGAGATAAGACTTATATCGTTCTTCATGTTTATTTAATGCCTACAAAATAAAATAAAGATAAAACAAAGTATTACTATCCCTTTAAAAAACAAACCTTAAATGAACAACTAAAAATTGAATTGAGTTATATCATTTTAAATATCATGTACTTTAAGTTATCAGTGAAATGTGATTTCTTGCAGTTTAACCCTTTGCATGACAGACATATCCAACTGATTGCAACACAATGAGCTGGATACATCTCTGGCACTCAAGGGTTAATTAATGTGCAACTATTCTAGACAGACACTATTTGGTTAATTTTTTGTGCAGAGCTAATGCTGGTAATGTACTGATATTAGTAATCACTGCTATTCTATTCAGAAAGACTGGTACATTGTTTAAGCTTGTCTACAGACAAAAACACAATCACTTCTAAGACACTTATGAAAGGTGCCAATGGAGAGGTTAACCCCCATTTTTTAATAAAATAAAATCAAGAGCCAGAGAGCAGAACAGGGTGTCATATATTGTGTTTTTGTGACTCCTACTCCTCATTCATGATTTGTTGGTAGGTGAGGTTGCACCAGGGCTCGTTCTACATCTTATGTAACCCAACCTCCCAGCCAATATAAAAGCCAATCCCTGTTTTTGGAGAGCTTGATGGGGCTAGTTTGTGAAAATCTACTCAGAAAAAACAAACTGTGGTACAAAAGAGTAGCCTGGAACTGTGAATTCCAGGTCAGACACAAGGTGCTTGTTCTGCAGGCAACCAAGTGGAACAAGCTGTTGGCAGCCTGGGATAGCCCCTATCGGGTAGTGGAATATCTCAGCAACACTGCATACATTGTAGTCCTGTGCCCCGAAGGATGAGTGCAGCTTACTTGCCATGTTTACATGATGAAGGAGTACTTTGAATGTGAGAAAGTAGTGATAGTGATTTGTGCTGGAGGATCACAGTGCTGGTAGGGCTAAAATGCCAGTGGGCTATCTCAACAAGAAGATGGCTGAAATACTTTGTGGACAGTGCCAAGGTGGATTAGACTTGGATCACTCCTGGACTGTGAAGACATGAGTGTGTATGTGGTGGTGGTAGGGGGGAGTAGTATGACCAGAAAGAGTGAATTAGGGAACCAGCAGAGAAGTCAGTCACATTCACCTACAGAACTATAAAATTTGAAATATTGCCCATTGTGCTGTATATTGTGTAATATAATGTAAGTGTGTGTGGTATTATACTGTAAGACATGTAACTGGTGTTGGCAGTGGGAAACCAGAGTGCAGAGAAAATAAAGGTAAAGCCCAGCAATCTGCCCCTTCCTGCCATGTCCTTATTCCTTACAGAATACTCCATGTTCTGTGTCCCTTGCATTAATGTTTGGTGTATTTTCTGTGTTTCCCTGTATACTCAGCTTTGCTGAAACAACAAAGGAATGGTTGGAACGTTGATTGACTCCTGCTGTGTTCCTTCATCAGCGTGGCTTGAAAAGATCCACTATGAATGGACAGTAGATAACTTCCCCTGTCTCTTCAACTGCGAGGTGGAAGGTGATTCCCTGATCAACTGTAATAACACTGTTTCAAGCCCTGGAATCTGATCTTGATAAGAGTAGAAGTGTATATCAGCAGAATGTTTAAAAAATAAAGGCTGTTCTGTTCTACCCTCTTTAATAAAAGTATCAGCTGTATTTCTGGAGCTTGGTCCGAGATTCTCAGCCCAGCCACTGCAAGAGCGACTTAACTTGCCTCACTGATCTACTGGCATGGGGCCACTGGAAACCCCACCTGGGGTTCTGCAGCTAAATTCACTAGTTCTGCTTGTCTACAGGTAAGCAGCATCCTCCTGCCTGAGTATGAAGGACCTTCAGACCACCAGAAAGTATTAGGGCTCTAGCTGGCCATGGAAGAGGGATAGCAGCATCGATGGTTCAGGAACCGACAACCCAAAAAGGTTCCAGTAATTACTGGAACCACCACACCATGTAGTTTGGTTCCCATAGGATAAGGTTATTAAGGGGAGATCTGAGGTGGCATATGCATTAGCCAAAGAAAAGATTACATGAAGCAAATGGCAATCTTTGCTAGGACTGTTGAATTTTGCATCTTGGTAATCCCCTTAGGGAGGGTGTTTAGCCATAGTTTAAATATGGCCTCAGCAGTCATAAAGAGGTATTATTTTAAGACCTGGCTTTCTAACTCCCTTAACCCCTTAATGACAGGGTTTTTTTTTCCATTATAGCGAATGACTTCCTGGACTTACCAGGTAAGTCGTCTGTCACTAAGGGAAGACTTGGCAGTATGGGATGCTTTCCTTAGCGAATTAAAAGGTACATGGGTATGGGTTGCCAGCAGACAGTCTATTGATCAGATTCAAGTGTATGCATGAGGAGGTTGGGGTTTGGAGCATTTCAAGAGGCAACTGGTGCACAGCCAGATGGCCTGAGGAAAGGGGGATAGCGGGTTCGACACATAGCAGCACTTTCTTAGAACTTTTTCCTATCATAGTAGCATTAGAGCTGTGGCATAGTTAGTAAATGCAGTTGTTGGTTTGTGGACTGATAACATGGGCATTGTGTTTCCTCTCAGTCACCTCACATCAGCATCACCACCTGTTCTGAGGTTGCTGTGATATATAGTATTGCTTTGCGTGCGCTTCAATATATAGTTTAAGGACAGACATGTACCAGAGTTAGAAAAGGAATGGCAGATGTGTTGTAACTTGAAAAATAGTCTGAGTTTTTTAAGCTACCATAGCCCATCCTAACAGTGCTCTTTTTCCATCTGAACACTGGCAATTGGGGATCCAGAGCTAGACATTTAAATATGGAAATCCATGGATCCTTAAACCTGGGCAGCATGCACCAGCTCCTGGAAGCAATGGGGGTGAGTTTTTGAGGGAGCCAAGGATGGGCAAACAAAGGGCAAGATGTTATCAATAATTAAACTGTTATGAGAGCAGCATTTGGCTAAAGCATCTGTGGTGGCAAGGCTTGCTGCTTTATCCATCTTCAGAGTTAAAAAGATGGAGAGTTTGGCAGTCAGGTTTCTAGTCATATTATGAAAGGTTGGTTGAGGCAGGACAGGCAGTACAAAGATAAGTGTAGGCCGAAAGATCAGAAGTACATTTAGGAATTCATAAGCTTCCTTCCAAAATTGTGTGTAAATACATATGAGGTTAAGCTTTCTCAGCATTTCACAGAGAATTTAGGGTTGGGTAGCTATTAGCCCCTGCAAAGATGGCATTTGTATCTGGGTTGCAAGCCTCAAATGTAGAATGCTCTTTGAGCATAGTGTGCTGCTTTATTGCAAAGTCAAAGACAGATCAAGCAACTAAGAGTCATTGGGTAACTGTGAGAGCAGGAACAACCCTTTTTGGCTACTACATGTGGCACAAGAATTTATGAGCATTAGGCCCTCCAGGGGCAGGGCCATTTCCTAAACACCAAGGTGGCTCAGCCCTGCTCATACATCAGTTAAAACCATATTGAAAAAAGAGCTTGCCCGCTTGGGAGTGGATCCAACACAATATGTTACCCACTTTTGGGATAGAGCCAACATCATGGTAGTTAAGCAACTCAGTAGATGGAGATCAGCAACATAACAATTACATTCGACCAATTAATACTTAATTATCCCTCTCTTTCCTTTGAATCATTGGGAGGGAAGGCTCTACTACAAGTATGGGTGGTAAAGCATTCCTTCATCTACTGGGTTGGAGAGCATGCAGCTGACAGCCCCATTGGTAGGCAGTTAGGGATCCCATGGGAGTGTAAGAAGGTCAGATGGCTCTGTTAGCATGGTAAACATGCAACACAAAGTATCAAGACAGATTGGGAGACCCGGCTTTTTTAATCCTTCATGCAGGTGGGAATGACACTTCCCCAAATACATTTAGTTAATACTGGATATTCAGGACATGTGAAAGAAAATTCAATCCCTCTCACCTCTCATGCAAAAATAGCATATTTAACATGATCCTAAGGAAAATGTAGTGGGGCACTGTGTCCACCCCAGCAGTTGAGAGATCCTGGGGCCCTGGGGCAGTTTCTGTACTCTAGTGGGATGAAAATAGAAACTTCCAAGGTCACCAGCCTCTATAGGTCTGATGGTGCAAATTTATCTCAGAAAAAAACTCTGACAGCATTTTTTTAAGCACTGTAAGCAGTTTAATTCATAGTGCTATGAAAAAATGCCGGCATAAAAACCCCTTGCCGGGCAATAAAGTTAGAGGCATTTTGATCCATTGACAAATTAAACAAATGCCACAAGTTGCGATTCAATAGACTGCGTTAGCTGTTAAGATCCGATAAGGGACTCACTGTAGCACTTAAATTTAAGATCTAGTTTTCTTCTGACTAAAGTCCCTTATTGGATCTTTAGTCAGCCGAAGCAGCTATTGAAAGCAAATATAAAAAAACCTAAGTCCCCAGTGGATGTATTGATATGGGGCCCTAAGCCCCATATCAATACATCCAAAGTTCAATGTTAGTAGAATTAACCTTTTGAGTGCCAGTTGGGTATAATTACCCCACCGGCACTTATATGGTTAACCCGACTAAGGTACAAATCGACATCACAAAAAAGTAACATTTACCAATAATCCTGATGTGCAGAGGAGTCCTCAGCATCTTGATCAGCTAATGCCCATCTTCTATAGTCTCTTCTGTCTTATATCTTCTTTCTTCACTTCTGTTTTCTTTCTTCTTGTCTGGTGTAATGAAAAAGAAAAGTATAAATAAAAGTTTTGTTCAAATAACCTGCACAGTCATGCATAGTTTAACCCCTTGAGTACCAGAGGGGCACGCAAGGGATTGCAGAGCAATGCGTTGCGTACCTTTATGGGGCTCAAAGGATTAAATCATATATGAGTGTGTGGGTGATGTTCCAAAAAATACCTCTATTGAATAAAAACGTTTCCCCTTTTGTTAAAATAGATCATCCAATAAATGTGCAAAATAAATTTATAATTCCCTATTTCTCCATTGCTGTGTGCAGCCATGGAGGCAGCAGCGGAGAAAAGAATGTGCAGTACAGACCTCCCCCGTCCTTCCCTTACAGGCCAATGCCCGTTCCACACTGAGGGAATTTGAATAGAGACTGCCTTTATATATGGACAGTCTCTGTTCCAATTCCCGCACAACTACATCCCAGCCAATGGGCTTCAAGCCGCAGTGCTTGAAACATCTCAGCCAACAGCTGTGAGGGAATTGGAACAGAGACTGCCTATATATAAAGGCAGTCTCTGTTCAAATTCCCTCAGTGTGGATCAGGCGTCGGGACGTGAGGGAAGGATGGGGGTGTCTGTGCTGCACATTCATCTCTCCAGTGCTGCTGTGGCCACACACAGCGGCGGAGAAATAGGGAATTATACATTTATTTTGCACATTTATTGGATAACATATTTTAACAAAAGGGGAAACGTTTATTTAATGGAGGAATATTTTGGAATACCACCTGCACACTCATGATTTAACCCTTTGAGCCCTAGAGAGGTACGCAATACATTTCTCTGCAATGAGTTGTGTTCCCCTCTGGTGCTCAAGGGGTTAAACTATGTATGAGTGGGTGGATTATTTGAGCAAAACTTTTATTTATACTTTTCTTTTCCGCAGAAGACAAGAAGAAAGAAGACAGAAGAAAAGAAAGAAGATACAAGACAGAAGAAAGAAGAGAATACAGAAGAAAGATAGGAAACAGACAGTGGATGACAGTTACGTTTAACACAGATAAGCTAACAATCTGTGGCTGATAGTATGTCAGGCACCGATAGTTAGCTTTTTTCCTTTGAAGTTCTCAATATTGCCGCTATTTAGCGGAGCTTCCGGAACTTAACGCACAAAACGTTTGGCCACAAGACCTTTTCTGTGCTGGTTCTGTGGCTAGTGTATACTGAGGGGAAAAGGTTTTGCCAGATCGCAACATCAAGGGCACAAAGTGGTGCGCCTCCTCGTATGGTGGCAGGTTAGACCAAGAGGTTTTGTGAGTAATCCTGTATCCATGTCAGGACACCATGGCTCAAAAGTTCCACATTATTTGGAAGGGATCCAATGGTGTAAATTGTTAAAAACTTGTCGTTGTCTTTTTTTTTTTAAGGTTTACATAGTGTTTAAGTTAAAAAAAAAGTTCTTCTACGCAGGAAGGGTTTGTATTTATGAATTGCACCTAGGTTATCAGGTTGATTGGGAAAAAAGGGAAGGTTGGGTATATGCATCCCTTGAAATGGAAAAAGTAAAAAACAAATAATTTGAGACCTCTAAAAAAGCTTAGAGTAATATAAAAATAGTGGGGAAGAAACACTGTGTGATGTTGAGGATGACCAAAAGACTGATGACAATGATGTAGATCTAGAATATATCCCTCCAGCCTCGTCACCTTCTTCAGATGCAGATGAAGTTGAGAGTGAAAGAGATGATGACATGGCCAGAAAGTTAGCTGAAAGGTCTGACCCAGGACAAGCAATGATGGCAAAAAATACAGTCATCATCAGTATAATCACCAAGTCCCACTCAGCCACACAAACTAATAATAGTGTTAAGTAACCAGCAACAACACAGGTTATCAGCATCTACAACCCAACCTTAGCTTTGATGAGTGCCTCTGTTGCAGCACCTGTGACACCTAGCAATAGTACAATTTCAGCAACATCTAACCCCAGTAGTAGAAGCAGCTTCTCGGGAACCCCACAGTCTATGAAGTCCACAGTACAGAGATACTTCACTCAGGATCCAAAAGCTAAGCATGTTGCTCTCTGTTGTCTGTGTAAGAAGCATTTGAACAGGGGGAAAGCAGTCTCACACCTAGGCACCTCCTCCATGAATTCCCACCTGAAGCACAAAAACAAATCTGACTGGGATACGCACCATAAACAGGTAAGAGCTGCCACAACTGGCAGCAGCACAAGTACTCCTAAATGTTCCCAGGGCTCTGGGGTTAGAAGTGCTGTTGATGTGTCAGAGAGTGGGCTGTAGAGCAGTATGACTCTGAGTTTATTTTTGGAGATGAAGAGTCATAGATTGCCTACACATCTCCACGAACCCTACCACCTCCACAAGTGATGGTGTTAAAGCAATAAAGTTCACAGTTCTTCCACTATGTACTGCCATCCCACACTTACTAAATACTGAGAAATAAGTCAAAACCTGTACAAGCATAATGCAAAAGTACGTCTATGGAATAGTAAACCTGCCAAAATGTTGGTGGTTGATATGCTGCCCTTTTCTTTTGTTGAAGAAGTGATTTGTTTTGCAACCTGCTGGAATATCCCAAACCACAGTTATTTTTCAAGGATGGTTGTGCCAATGTTACTTAAGCAGGAAGTTAGTGTTGTGGCCAAAGGACAAAGACATCCTGCTAACAATTTTTTTCAAGGCATATGTTGCTGCAGGACTCACAACTCTTAAATTGAACTATTTATTTCTCCACTTCACCCCTCAGAAGACACAATCTTGAATATAGAATACACAGGTGAAATAGCGTACTTGTGGGAAATCTATTGGCAGCTGCAAAAAGGAGAACATTTTATGTATTGTCTATGGGCGAAAAAGTTCACAAAAAAAGAGGGAACTCGTTTTTTTTATGTATTGTCTATGGGCGAAAAGTTTCACAAAAAAAAGAGGGAAATTGTTTTTTTGCGAAAAGGTCATGCAGGAAAACTCTCTGACTTCCCATCCCTAGTGCTTTTAGGTTTAAACAAATTAACCCCTTCTTGTTCACTGACGTGCCAGGACCGTCACAGCTGTCCGGCACTTAAGGACCAGTGAAGGTCCTGGCACGTCACGTAGTTTTCTATCTGGTCTTTAAAGGAACACACACCCCAGGACCGCCGGTCCTTAAGGGAGTCAGAATCCCATATGTCTACTGTATAATTCCCCTATAATTTATTTTGTGAGAAAAAGGTCTTAAGCACATAGTTACAAGTACAGGACCACACAGAGGTGCTGAGGTGTTAATCCTGGCTATAGCCATTCAATGTTTTATTTGCTCTGAGTTCAATAATTGACTTTTACATTGTTTAAAATGTTAGGGTGCTTTTTCTTTCATTCTTCATGTCTTTTCCAGGTACAATACTATATTTTTACCAGATGGTTTTCATTAGAATGTAATACACAACTGTGAAGTTTCAAAGAAAATAGTCTGTGTTTCTCTGGTTTAACCTTTCAGCAATGTCAGTGGGAAAGGCAGAGAGATTACAGTTCAACCAGAAGTTTCAGAAAATATTTGTACTCACTTTTTAACCGTTTGAGTGCAAATATCCAACATATTGCAACGTAATGCGTTGGCTACCTCTCTGCCATTCAAAGGGTTAACCTGTTCATCTGCTGATGTTTGTAATTACTGTGTAGTCAGAATTAAGTCATGTGCAATTACCCGAATGCCTCTACCTCTAGAAGAAAGAATGCACACTGTACCTAATGCACAAACCACAACCAGCAACTGGGGAGCAAGCCAACTAACCATAGGGGAGAAAAGACATTCCTACAACTTCCACGTGATTTCAAAGAGGCTTTTAACCCCATCAGTGCTAGTGGTTTTATATATTGTACAAGTTTCTCAGAAAAAAAGAACATTAGAATTCTGAAACATTTCCTGTGTGGCCATTATTTTATTATCATTTTTATGAGCCTCATGTGAATAAATACATAATTATTTTTATCTTATCATCCACAGACTGTATTTATATATGTGTGTGTATATATATATATATATAGATATGCAAAATATTGAAGAAAGTGTTCTGAGTTTTGTAAACGATTGATGTTTTAATAGTAAAAAAATTATTATGATCATGAATAAATCACATATATAGTACAGAATATAATATTAAAGGGATAGTAATGTTTCATAATAAAAGCAGCTCTAATTAATCATCATAGCATTTGGACTTTGGAGAGTGTTATTTCAATTCTGTCAGAGTTGTAGTTCAAGAGTAATTCAATGACAAAGTGTCCCCCTCCTGCTTCTTTTACTGATGTAACACTGCTCAGCCAGAGCAGAAGGGAGGTGCCCAGGTAGATTGCAGAGAGGGACAATCTTCAATTAAGATAAGGGAAAAACCTGAAAAGCTTGTCAAGGGGGGCAGGGATTTCATTGTTTTCACATAAAGAAGATTGTCCCCTTCTGTTATCTGTCTGGTCTATGGACTGCATTCCACATCTGAGAAGAGATGGCTTACACTAGGTAAAAGGGGCGGGAGGGGAAACATTGCTTGTGAATATCTCTCAAACCATAAAGGTTTGAAAGATACGACTTATATCATTCTTCATATTTTTTTAATGCCTATAAAATAAAATAAAGTTAAAACAAAGTATTATTATCCCTTGGCAAGACACTATATTGCTACATGTAAAATCTCCAGATGTAATTCAATCTGAAATGTGATCAATTGGATATAGCAGATCCAATGTCACTACATAAATAGTGGCTCCTACAGCCTAATGAGGTAGAGTCTTTGAATATAACACCCTTTGATATAGATATACAGGTGTAGCGGGCAGAAGTAATAGAATATAGGCAAAAAATAATAGCTTACTCTCCCGTCCTATTGGACTAATGTTCTTTAGATTCAAACAGTCTTCGGCTCGGTATTTTGCTTATTAATGCAATTCCGTTCTTGTGTATTGAGCTCTGACACTGTCAAATGCTGTAATGTTCTTTTCATTTGTCCTTTCTACATTGGGCAGAGTTTCGCTTGCCTGTGATGTTGGTGTCTCACCTCCCATCTTTAAAGGGATAGTAATACTTCGTTTTAACTTTATTTTATTTTGTAGGCATTAAAAAAACATGAAGAATGATATAAGTCTTATCTCTCAAACCTTTATGGTTTAAGAGATATTCACAAGCAAAGTGTCCCCCTCCCTCCCCTTTTACTGATGTAACACTTTTCAGCCAGGGCAGAAGAGAGACTGCAGTGAAGGACAATCTTCAATTAAGATAACAGAAAAACCTGAAAAGCTTGTCAAGGGGGTGAGGGATTTCATTGTTTTCATAGGAATAAAAGTGTCCCCTTCTGTTATCTGTCCAGTCTATGGACTGCATTCCACATCTGAGAAGAGATGGCTTACACTAGGTAAAAGGGGCGGGAGGGGGAAACTTTGCTTGTGAATATCTCATAAACCATAAAGGTTTGAGAGATAAGACTTATATCGTTCTTCATGTTTTTTTAATGCCTACAAAATAAAATAAAGTTAAAACGAAGTATTACTATCCCTTTAAGCCGGTATTCTGGGCAACTTCTGTAGGTGGCTAAAACCTTTTTGATCCAACAATTTTAAATGCTGTTCAGCGTACTATATAGAAAGAGAGAAGACAGAGGAGGATAGCTCTCTGTAATTGGTAGAACTATTTACCTCAGTTTCTAAAAAGTGACGCATTCAAATTCCTATAAGTATGAATGGATAAGTTGCTACTGTTGCTAATACACAATATGTAAATGAATGAGGCACTCACCGCTCGTAGCTACACAGCAAAATGTGTTTTATTGCACTTTGTTCCACTCATATACGGTTTATAGCAAGGCAGTAGTGTTTTTCGGGCTGTTTTGCTGTGTAGCTACGAGCGGTGAGTGCCTCATTCATTTACATATTGTGCATTACGTTGTCTCACTGTGGAGAAAGGTGGACAGAGTGAGAGCACCCCCGGGATAATAATTGATTTAAAGGAACATTAAGCTTTCCATATAACAAATTGTGGAGTGAATTTGGAGTGCGGACATTTAATGTATTGTACTGTTGCTAATACTTAACTTTTACTGTATCACAAAGCTGGGGGTTGCGTAACTAGTTAGCATGGAGGACGGAAAGGATTGACATATTAATAGCTCTTTCTCAATTCTGTGGGTGGTGGTGGTGCATGGCCGTTCTTAGTTAGTGGAGCGATTTGTCTGGCTTTTTCTGATAATGAATTAGACTCCTCCATGCTAACTAGTTACGCGACCCCCAGCTTGGTGATACAATAAAAGTGAAGTATTAGCATCAGTGCACCTTATCCATTCATATATAAAGGATTTTGAACGGGTCACTTTTTAGGCATTAAGATAGATAGTTCTACCAATTACAGGGAGCTATCATCCTCTGTCTTCTCTCTTTCTATGTTTGTGCATATATACTGTCCTGTGAAGTCTGCCCTTTATAACGAAATAATAAATATTTTGCCCTTTCTTAATTTGATATACAGAGTACTGCATGCCTTGGCAATAAAATATTTCGATGTCCATATAGTTAAAATTAGTGCGTTTCGTATCACTCAATACTTCTTCAGGATCCGCATTGACTTTAACTATATGGACATCTGAATACTTTATTGCCTAGATATGTAGGATGCTGAACATCATTTAAAATTGGTGGTACCGGCTCAAGAGGCACCACCAGATTAAATCACTCACTGTGGTACTGAGTTTACAGAGAGAAGCACTCTTTGTACCACAGCACAAAAAATAAAATAATATAAAAAAAAAAAAGGTGTGTGACTGGGCCACTGTCGGGCGCCCCAGAAATTTTGGCACCCTAGGCCAGTGCCTAGTTGGGCTCTTGATAAATCCGGCCCTGGCGATCTCCCAGAATACTGGCTTAAAGATGGGAGGTGAGACACCAACATCACAGGTAAGCAAAACTCTGACTTCTGTAGAAAGGACAAGTGAAAAGAACATTACAACATTTGACAGTGTCAGCACTCAATATACAGGAACGGAATTCCATTAATAAACCAAATACTGAGCCGAAGACTGTTTGAATCTAAAGAAGATTACTCCAATAGGATGGGAGAGTAATAATTGTGTTGCTTATATTCTATTACACCTGCCTGCTACAACTGTATATCTATATCAAAGGGTGTTATAGTCAAAGACTCTACCGCATAGGCTATATAAGCCACTATTTATGTAGTGACATTGGATCTGCTATATCCAATTGATCACATTTCAGACTGAATTACATCTGGAGATTTTATATGTAGCAATATAGTGTCTTGTCAATTTACTTATATAGTGACATCACTTTACTTCTGGTAACAGAATAATTCATTATTGATATCTATGTAATATTAGTTTAATATTATATTCTAACTATATTTGTGAGTTATCCATGATCATATTATTTTACTCTTAAAATACACATTATTTACAAAACTCAGAGGGCTTTCTTCTATATTTTGCTTGTTTCTTTTTTTCTATATATCCACTATTGGATAGAGAAGAATACAACAAACTGGGTTTTTGTTATTAATATTTTGGGTGCATAATCCAGCATCTATTCCTTCATTATTTTCTCTCTCTCTCTCTATACTATTATATATATAGCATGGGGGGATTGGGAGAAATCTTATGTAGTATGGCCCAGGTGCACAATCCCAAATTGAATGGATACACAAGAAGAAGAAGGAGGGGTGCACCAGTTGGACTTAATATAAAAAGTTTTTTTACTGGGTATACCAGCAATAGTTCCATCTTTATAATGGTGGGCCAAACATCAACCTGACCTATTGCTGGTACACCCAGTGTCCTCGGCTGCTGCCCCGGAGCCAGGAGCACAGACAGGGGGTGAGACTTCCGGAGCTCCCCGCTCTGGATCAGTGCATTCGGACAGTCTCTACTGCACATGACTGCATCGTTCCAGCAGTCTGTACTGTGCATGTGCAGTTACGCACACGGGGAGCTTCGAAGGCTAGCGCTTTATATATATAGATATATATATGTATATCTATCTATGTCTCTCTCTCTCTCTCTCTCTCTCTCTCTCTCTCTCTCTATATATATATATATATATATATATATAAATGTAATTGAAAATCAGCACTCTCAGGAAACTTCTCATAAGGTACAAAAACGGCTTTTATTGAGGATCAACGTTTCGATCCCTACAGGGATCTTTGTCAAGATAACATCCCTGTAGGGATCGAAACGTTGATCCTCAATAAAAGCCATTTTTGCACCTTATGAGAAGTTTCCTGAGAGTGCTGATTTTCAATTACATTTGGAATTAGTGTTATCTGGCACCCAGGCATTTGCATATTATTCATGAGTGCTTCCTTATTGTTGAATATATATATATAAATTAATATCTTGTAATACCTTTTTTATTGGACTAATGGAATTATGGATTGACAAGCTTTTGGGAGAATCTCCCTTTCTCAAGTCTAAAGCATTTCTCAATTTATATCATTTGAGAAATGCTATAGACTTGAGAAAGGGAGGTTCTCCCGAAAGCTTGTCAATCCATAATTCTGTTAGTCCAATAAAAAAAGTATTACAAGATATTAATTTTATTTGTTATTTTACATCTGCATCACTGGACTAATACGGCTACAATTGCCACTGTATATATATATATATATATATATATATATATTTTTTTTTTTTTTTTTTAAATATACACACAGCTGCCTGATGCTGTATGCCATCAAGTAATGTGAGTATCACTCTTCTATGCTGGAGGTTTCTGAGTTGATTTGAGATCGCCCACATCTTTGCATGCTTCTATGAATGCTAGTATGGTATCCAACAAATTATCTGGGAGATTTATTTTTGTTTCCTAGGTGCTTCAGAATTACTACTCTTGTTTTGTGCATACATCCCAGTATTTACATATGTATGTACTTTGTGTGTATGTGAATTACCAAAACAAAACAAGGTAAATAAATGGTCAATATACTGCTCAACAATATCCAACTTGTGGTCTTTATATCAGCTGCTGTCTCACTATGGCAAAATGTGGCCAGCAGGAGAGTTGTTTTACAAACTCCACATGAACGGTTAAATCATTACAAGTATAAACTTGAAAAAAAAAAAAACAATCCTGTGCTGATCTAAATGCAGGAATGTTTTTTTTTTGTTTATAAGTTTGTTCCTTGTTTAGAGACATGGACAATAGTTAGATTGGAAATTCTTCCTGTTGAGGGTCCTCATACAGACAAGCTTTTAGGTGCACATGTGTGTTGATAATGGTCTCCATCACTCTGAGCATGCCTTCCTTTCTGTAGTACCCTTGCTTGACCCTTTACATCTGGGTGGAAGGGTAGTATATGTCCCTCTTGGCCTTTTTCTTCAGAGAACACCATATACATAGGCTGGGACACCCAGATAAGTAGTACTTCAGTGGACTGAAAGGATTTAGATGCCTGAAATTGATGGCACACAACAGCTTATCCATGACAGATAGGGCATAACTTGCAGAGCAGTAGGATCAATACAATCTTTTATTGCATTGTAGAGGTCAATAATGCTCAACCTCATTCTCCATCATGCTGAACAGTGTGACCTTGGTCTGGAATATCATGCATTTGTATGGGTGTCTTCTTCTCCTGAGCTGAGCCTCAGGTCTCCCTGGTTCTAACAGCACCTGTGGCTGTGAGATATCTGATCTAGGATTTACAGGTGCTATAGATTTGCCTGCTGCTTCTGCTTGCTTTCCCATCTAGAGGCAGATGCCCCTGCATCAGCAGGTCCCACAGGCTTCCTGCCCCTCATTCACAATCCATCACAAAATAAGCAGCATGAACATTGTACTATGGTATGAGTAGGGATGAGTGAAAGTTTTCACCTCAACACTGAAATAGTTGGAAAATGGCACTTTCTGCCTAGCGGGAAATTTCCTGCGAAAAGTGATGTTTTTCCTCTTTTTTCACCTAGCTCATTGCATTGAAATCAGTGAAAAGACTGAATTTAAACACAAACCATAGCACATTAGAAGAGTGGTGTAAGTTAGAATGCTTAATATTGCAAGGTTTCTTTTTTTCTTTCCTCTATGAAAGACAGGGGGTACAGCATCAGCGGTTCCTGATTTCTTCTGTGGGGGTTAGACTTCAACATGCTTCACATAAAGGACATGGTGTCTGTATTTCATGTGTGTTATCAGGGTGGTTGTGCCAAGGTGCGTTCCCTCTTTTCTGTTTTTCAATGACTTATCACATATAGTGAACTGTGTTGCTCGTGATTACAGCATTGTGACTGCCCCGAGAGAAAAATAGTCCCACACCCATGACCTCAGTGGGGAGGGTAAAGGTGGAGAAGAATGGCTTCTTTCTTCTTCTTTACAATCCTCTTCAGTGGCTGGAACAGAGGATGATGCTGCTGTCTCAAAATCAGCAGTAGAACTAGGACCAGGATTATTGGTGGTAAGTGGAACCTGGAACATGGGACGTTTAGCCCACCCCCTAGGGAGGAGGCAAGATGTCTGGAAGCAATCACAGAAGGCAGGTGAGAACCAGATGAAGAGGTAAACCTGTGCGAGATATCCACATTGTGAAGAAGGAAGTGTGGTAAAAGGCAGGATTGGGCAGTTGTTGTTATCTGTAACTTATATCATACTCATCTCAGTGAGAGATGGGGGAAGATGCGAATGTAGTCCAACACCAGCTGGAAGAACCCATGTTACCCATTACAAGCAATCAGGCACTACACTGAGAATATTGTTTTATGGAAGAATTGCTTTACAGAGAGGTTAAGCTTAGGGTGATTCTGTATTCAGCAGTTTGTTAACTACAATAAATATTATGACATAGTCACAAATCCTTTGTGATGTCTAGGCAAGGAGAGCAGAGTTCCAAGTCTAACTAGTTATTGTTGTTAAGGTAAGCGGTGTCATGACTGCAGTTACCAAGGCCTTCTGCTTCTGTAAAAACAAATACATCAAATGTACTCTTAGTAATAACAGAAGCTCTTAACCATTTTAACTCCAGAGAAAATAATGTATTACAACATTACAGGGAAGATTATTTTCTCTACATACAAACAATAACAGACTGTAGTTCTGTGACTATGGATCTTTGTATCCAGCATTTGGATGGAACATTATCCCTTTGGGCTATATGTTCAAAGGGATAATTACAAAAAAATATCATAGGAACGACAAAAATAAGTAACTGTATGCATGAAAACATATTTTCCATAGAGTATACGACAAAAACTAGTAACGTCCGTTGTATATGACGCAACTCCAGAATTTCAGGGCAAAGGGGCAGGGCAAGGGCATGGCTAAACTATTCTTCAGTATCATGTACAGAGACAAAATAATGCCTTGTAAAAGAATAAAATTTGTACGTTAAGAAAAAAGTGGAGGGAATGTGAAGTTCTGAATGAGAGAAACCTATAATAATTGAAGGAAACACAGCAAAAGCTCAAATACCATACCTATGTACTGACATTTTTGTGCTTGTCAAGACATTTTTGTGTTAGTTAAGACATTTTTGTATTTAGTTAAGACATTTTTGTCTTTAGTTAAGACTTTTTTGTCATTACATAAGACAATTTTAGTCAGGAATCGTACTTCAATGACAAAACAACATATTTCCGATCACACCCAACACTCTGAAAATATTAATGAGCCCAACGACACTGTACTTTGAAATGTCATTACAAACAACAAAATCTATTTCATTACTTCTTGGAACATATGTCCCTTTGTGTATTTAAGTGCTTGATCTTGAATCTAGATTACGTTATGTCATTCTGTGAACTATATAAAACTTAGGCCTAGAAGTCATCACAATTAAAAAGTTGTCTGATCTTGAGTTGGTGGTAAAAGAAGGACAATATTTTTAGAAGTAAATCCGTCACATTTGAAAATGTGCCATAATCAAAAAGTGGTGGTAACTGAAATTGTCTGTAATCGGATTAAAAAAGTCATTACCTCATGGTTCGTCTTAAAAGTGGGTGTGGTTTAATCTACCATGAAACCGTCACTTTTTTGTCTGATTAAAGTAATTTTTTCCTGACAAAATAAAATGGTTTAAACTTGGAGGAGACAAATTAACCCTTTGAGTGCCCAAGTGTACACAACGCATTGCTCTGCAAAGCGTTGCGCATCCCTCTGGCACTCAAAGGGTTAAAGAACTGTTAGCAGGAGTGAGAAGCAGTACTATAGAGTTAACTAATTAATTGCATTGCATACTTTTCTGGCACTGAAAGGGTTAAAGGGTCATGTAGGCTCATGCACTCTGCCTGCTTTCATTTGAAAAAACTGCCAATAACTGTCTTGAACAAAGTCACAAGGAAATATTCATAGGAGCCATTAGGTAAGTGGGAGTTTATTGTTAGAAGGTGATACTTCTCCTTTAACCATTTTACTGATAACAATGTGGCCATCCCCGTTGTCTGCAGCCCCTGTAAATCTATAAATCTAGTCACTGGCAGGAAGTGATTACTACAGGGGATTGAGGTCTAACTCTCTTGTTTCTGGTAGTTCCTCCTTCACCTGGGACTCTGTACCATATGTGACATCATCATGCATGAGCATCCAGCCGGAATCCACTGGACCACCATGTAAAACTTCTTTCCTTCAACTGAGCAGAAGGAAGGTGCTTTAGGAAGCTACATCACCCCCACCCACTACAATTGCAACAAATGTACCCTCACTTGAAAGAGGGGAACCTCCTTTTTCAAATCAGGGTACTCCTGCATAATATAATATCAGGTGATGTGGCAATCATTTAACATTATAATAATCTGTAGTGTGGTGGGGAGATCTGAGATCTTTAAGATTCTGTCTTTCAAATAAGGGTATGCTTTAACATGTTCATGGGAGGTGATCACCCCATGAAAAATATATGGGAGAATGGGGGGACTCTTAAAGAGCCCCTATCCAACTCCTGTTACTTTACAAATGATGCCCTTGAAATCTTAAATAATTTGAGTGCCAGGGAAATGAGCAATGCATTGCTTACCCACTGCCCCTCTAGGGGTTATTAGTGAGCATGTTGGGGGATCTAGTGATTACCCACCATGGTATATGTTGTGTGTATGCGTGGGGGGAACTTAGATATCACCCACACTTATGCAAATGCAAACTTATACACATGCGTATGCACACATTCATGCATATACACACATATAAACACATATACAAATGCATACACACATAAACACATCCTATAATGTAAAAGGCATGTATGTTTGTCAGATGCAGTCATGTGCAGTAGAGACTGCCTGAACGCACAGAATGCAGGTGTACTACCACAGAACTACACCTCCCAGCATTCTGTGCATTCGGGCAGCCTCTACTGCACATGACTGCATCGGACAGTCTCTACTGCGTATGACTGTGCATTTTGGCCCGTGTACACAGGCTTTTCCACTACTTGTACAAATATACAAGATTAACATACGACCCATCATAAGTACATATTCGTCCAAATATGGGGAAAAAAAAGATTGTGGTAGACATGGTTTTGTGGTTCTGCACCCGATAGTAATTGGGTACTATTTTTCTCTATGTACAGAGTATAATAGGAAATTCCATGGCTTTTAAAGATATCACTAACTTGAAGTGGGGGAAATATAAAAACCCATCTTATTCCTAAATAATCACAGGATGGGTATGTCCGAATACACCAACCTAGTAATATAAAGGCAAGTAACTCCTCATTTGATGTGTCTTGTTCTCTGCTCTTCTAAATTGTATGCTTTGCCTATGTTTTTCCAGTATCTGCAGTTGTTATTACGATTTCACTGCATGCAGTTAATGAGTGAAAATAAAAATGGTAGGTTTAGTTTAATTTTCCTGGCACCCCTATGGTGTGTCAGACCATACCAACATGGTCCCCTCATATGAGGCATCTGGTGGTCTATTTTCCAGACTGGTATGCTTTGTCTACTGTCTCCTTCATGTCTGTAGTTGTTTCAAACATTAAAGTGCAGGCACAACATATTTGAAGAGTGCAAGAACATTTTCAGAATTTGGAAAGGATAATTTTGTGCTTCTGGCACCTCATATGGCGTATTAGCTCTTACCAATGTGGTGTTATTTCTGCAAGGAAAGGGGTTACTAATGCATACATTAGGACGTTGCATAGTTATCAGAAATGTCAGTACCTTTGAAGGGGTAGAAATGGAAAAATGCATATTTTTATGATAGTGCATTTTACAGAAATAGTTGTGCACATCGGTCTAGGGTGATAAAGGCAACTTACCCTAATTTGATACACAGGGTTGTTCTGTCTACCGTTTGCATAAAAATGAAACACAAAAGACAGTGCAAAATCAAATCCTTTAAGTACAGTATATGATTACAATATTTTGATAGAGGCAGAATATTTAAAATGATATAAACATCTCTTTATTATAAAAATGATGATGATAAAATAGGTGAAAGACAGCTGTATAAAACAAACAAAAGGAAATAAATAATATTCAAAAAATCCTCATAAAAAGTATGTCTGAATAGCATATATCTGCCAACTAGATGTGGCTTTATACAATGCCCACCAAAAGATGGCAGAACCTATAGATCTGTCTAACAGACCCCTTTGTTTGCTCTAGATGGGTATACTGAATCCCACAAGAGATAGGATAAGATATCCTAATTGGATCTGTTTCTCCAGAGTGAATCAATAAGTTCCAGAAACGAGACAATATCTTATGAATGCCTCACTTAAAGGGATAGTAATGCTTAAAATGTAAAATAAAAATATGTTGTGGGGCTTATCTCCCTGAGTAAAACAAGGGTAGTCCCACTCCTGGAATGTATTTTATTCAAAAGCTATAACAGCTCAAACTTGAATTGTTTAGGTGCAATATCACAAAGGCCTGAAATTGTACAGTGGCGCTGTTGCTACACCATCCTATGGACAGTTCTGTTCGGTTGACCATAAATTTCCATAGGATGGTGTACACTTGTTTTACTTATGGGTATAAACACTACAATACATATTTTTTTACATGTTACATATTACTATACCTTTAACACAATCTGCTGGCCTAGAAGTAGGTTCTCTAACAATGTGCTATATTGACCACTGGTTGATCCTTTGGTCTAATTGTCAAATGACACAGCTGAGGCCTGAAATCCATGTTTAACATTGCTTGGTACTTACTCTTCCTTGTTCCCCTAGCATTCATATTTCCAGTTTGTTATGTTAATAAAATTGCATCCAACTCCATTTGTTATGTCTTTGTTAACTTATCAGGACCAGACTTGTATACCGGGACACCATGTCCAGTGGCTGACTAGACCGCAAGTCACCTTTTTCTAAGGTTAACCCGTTTAGAAACAGGTTTGTAAAGCACATTGCAAATCAAAGGTTTGCACATCCCTCTGGTCCTTAAAGGGATGTGCAAGCACCAAGGCCTCTTCTTTACTGGATGTCTGCTGCCCTGCACTTGCACCACTCTTCATCCTTAACCCACCCATGTCACATGGAGCTCACATTTTCTGAACATCAGGTCAACTCAGAAGGACTGTTGGAGATCTACTCATTTATTTCCACTTAAAATCTGAAGTCTGCCCTTCCCTAGTTAAGATTCCATCATACCGCACTCAGATATCCTATATAATAATTCGCTAGGATGTTTGACAGAAGTCAAAGCCTCCCTCCACGCGGAGAGGGACCTGGCTTCTGGGGGTACTTGGCATGGAATCTGCGCAGCAACACAGGAGCGTGGAGATAATTCAGGTTTACCCAGGAACGCTCCTCAGGGCCATAGCCCTTCCAATGAACCAGATACTGCAACCTTCCCCTGAACCTACGGGAAACAATGATATTTTGGACTTCGTACTCATCCTGGCCTTGCACAACAACCTCTTGGCCTCAGAAAGGTACGTCAAATTCTTATGGTCGGTCAGAATTAACAGCCGCAGTGCGTTCGGGCACTCTGTACTGCTCATGACTGCAGGGCGGGCAGGGAGCAGAGAGGCTCCTGGTACCAGCCGAGGCTGCTGGATGGCACTGTGGCCTGTGTACACCAGCTTTTAAACTAGTATCTATATAATTATGTACTGAAAAGAGAGAAAGAAACCACACTGTATAGCACCACAACCACCCCTATCCTATATAATAACTCGCTAATGTATGTTTGTCAGAAGATGTCATGCGCAGTACAGATGGCTGCACGCGCTGCAGTCATGCGCAGTACACACTACCCATGCCGCGGCTGATAATGGAGCAGGGTGCTCCTTTATCAGCAGTGGCGCGGTTAGTCTCTACTGTGCATGACTGCACCACGGCTGTTGCTGTCTGGCACTGTGGCCCGTGTACACAGGCTGTTTAACTAATATAGCATAAGTGGCCTATATATGCAGACAGATATACTGAGGTTACCCATCAAGAGCAAACTTTTCCTCATAACTCAGAAAAATATGATTATAAAAGCTTTCCTGCCTCCAAAATTAGTATTAGTCTATTTATTGGAGCTTCCTGTTTTATCTACTCTTACACAGTATAACCTTGTATGTTCCCTCTTGAAATAAATGTATCTAATCTTGTCTTAAATGTATCGATTGTATCTGCCATTACCACATCCATTTGCAAAGAATTCCACAATTTAAAAGACCTCACTGTAAAAAACCCTTCTTCTACAGAAGTTGAAACTTCCTTTACTCTATTTGTATGTGGTGGCGCCTAGTTATTTGATCTTTTATTGGAACGAAAAGTTCACTAGAGAGATCCTTGTATTGACCTCACATTTACTTAAACAATGTTACATCATCCCTCTTTTCTCTAGAGTAAATAAACCAAGTTTGTGTACATGTTTTCATACTTCAAATCTTCCATTCACGTAATTATTTTTTTTTGCTCTCCTCTGTCCATCTCCAGTTCTAGTCTATTCTTTTTCAGAACTGGTGCCCAAAACTGCACTGCATATTTGAGTTGAGGTCATACCAACGATTTGTACAGTGGCAAAATGATGTTACCCACTCTTGATTTTATTCAGGACAATACTTTGTTTGCTTTTGCTACTGCTGTTTGACACAGATCACATTTTCCAAGTTTACAGTTTACAAGGACTCCCAGCTCCCAGCTCTAGCAACAAGTCCCCTAGAATTATTCAATGACGTTCATAAGTAGCATTTAGATTTGCTCATCCCAAATGCATAACTTTACACTTTTCTGTGTTAAATTTAATATTCCAATTGTTTGCCCAATCTGCCATTTTCCTCTGTAGAGAACAAACATCCAGCTCTGAATGTATTGGCCTGCATAATTGTGTGTCATATGGGCTGTACAGGGTGGTTTGTTTCTCATACAGCACTTAGGTATAGCTATATAATTACTGTGTGTAACAGAAGGACTTACCTAGATAGGAGTCCATCATAGAGCAGTCAAGTGTATCTATGTAAGTACTGTGTGTAACAGAAAGTCTAACCTAGGTAGGAGTCCATCATACAGCAGTCAGGAATGTCTATATAATTACTGGTAAAATAAATAATTTTTAAAAATGTTTTTTGCATTTCTAAAATAGCTTGCAACATGACAAATATTCTATTTTTTAGTGAGATCCCATGACAAAGCTGCATTAGTTCTGAAAAAAAAAGTATAGCTTTTTACATATTTATATATATATATATATATATATATATATATAGTAACTAGCAAGTTAACAGCTAGAATCAAACCTAAAAAGATGGATAGAAAAAAAAAAAAAAAAAAGAAAAAAGAAAAAAAGCAGACAATGTGCCCGGCCAGCAGGGTACAAAAAATTCCCAAGACCTTTTCTGCTTTTTTTTTTACTAATGACAAGACATTTTTTCACAACTTTGATAGTTTCCTTCTATGCCCCAGGGTGGGTTAGATTAAGTATGTGTGGTTCTATTGCTTGCTACCAGTGCAGTGGGACAAGGCTTGGACGCAGAGGTCAGTATGTATGGTTCTATTGCTTGCTACCAGTGCAGAAGGACAAGGCTTGGACTCAGAGGTCAGTATGTGTGGTTCTATTGCTACCAGTGCAGTAGGACAAGGCTTGGACTCAGAGGTCAGTATGTGTGGTTCTGTGGCTATCAGTGCAGTAGGCAAATGGCTATAGTGCTTCAGCACCAGACAACCACACTTTGTTTATGGAAAATGGTTTATTTACCAGTTTGCTTTCCCTTTTACTATCTGTTGTTTAACCTATTGGCTATTACAGAGGTCTCCCTTGGTTTTCAAGCAATGCATTGTAGACCTATCTCTATGTCACAGAGTTTTTCCATGCTGAGAAAAACAAGGAAACTCCCAATGCTTGGAGATTTATCATTCAAAATATACATATATTTTTAATTTAAACTGCACATTTCTCAAGTATGCCCACAGAGGGCAATACAAATGTCTGTTGGACACCAGGGGGAGGTGCACTAAAGTGTGATAAAGAGGAGATGACGTTTCCATTGATATCACATCTCCAGCTTCTATGTTATTGTATAGAGCCTATGCAGTAAGATTTCTCAAATAGGAGAGATCTTAGTGCATTGACTCTATAGAATAACATAGGAACTGTAGAAGTGATCACTGGAGAAGTTATCTCCATATTATCACACCTTAGTGTATAAACCCTCAGTCATGAGTGCTAAAAGTTTGATAAAAAAAAAACATTTAACCCATTGCTTTGCAATGCATTTGATATCTCACTGGAACTCAGAAGGTTAAAGGGATAGTAATGTTTACAATTTCAAACAGCTCAAATAATTTTATGCTATATAGTCCTGATGTCTGACTCTCAAAGATCATAATGTGATAGTTATGTAGTAATCATACAATAAATATTATCCCTCCCACCTCTTGACAAAGAAGGACAGATTTTTTTTCTAATACTGACAGTAGATTGTTCCATGTCGTGATCCGCTGTTAGATCTGAGGGGAGAAGGCTTCAGAATGGGAAAAGGGGGGTAAAATTCATCATACGATTACTGCATAACTATCAAGTTATGATCTTTGGACGAGTCAGACATAAGGACTATATAGTATAAAAAAATTATCTGAGCTGTTCGATATTCTAAACATTACTATCGCTTTAACGGGATAGTAATATTTCACAAAAATAGCAGCTCCAATTAATCTTCATAGTATTTGAGCCATAGAGAGTGTTATTTCAATACTGTCAGAGTTGTAGTTCAAGAGTAATTGAATGATAAAGTATCCACCTCCCGCCACTTTTACCTAGTATAACACTACTCACCTCAGATGTGGAATCTGGTCGTGAGACCAGACAGCTCACAGCAAAGGACAGTCTTCCTACTGTGAGCATAAGGAAAACCTTGCCCCCCTGACAGGTTTTTCCTTATGCTAATTGAAGATTGCCCCTCTCTGCGATCCATCCGGACAGTCTTGCTGCTCTTAGGTGAGCAGTTTTACACTAGGTAAAAAGGGCGGGGGGAATACTTTATCATTCAATTACTCTTGAACTTCAACTCTGACAGTATTGAAATAACATTCTCCATGGCCAAAGTACCATGAAGATTAATTGGATCGGCTTTTATTGTGAAACATTACTATCCCTTTAAGCTATCTGTTATAAACATCTAACAGAAGAGTTTATTGCTCCTTCAATGACCATTTGATTGATCAAGGGATGTTCATATCATGGCTCCACAATCCATTGTACACCTTTCTAGCACCTAAAGGGATATCTGCTATTACAGTACCTTGTAGAGACTGTAAGTTCTCACAAGCAGGGTCCTCTGATCCTTCTGTTCTCCACATCTGATTGTACTATTTAATACCTCTGTATGTCTATTCCCAATTGTACAGCGCTGTGGAATTAGTTGGTGCTATATAAATAAAGAATAATAATAATCAAGCACTGAACAGAAGACAATACAAAAAAATCAGGGAACATTAGAAAATAATTTCCGAGGCAAAATACTCAATGATAATGTCCCCTTCCTTTTATCGTCTGTAGTAGATAAAGGAAAAACTACAATTAATTTCATGTTAACATTAACTCTTTAAAGGGATAGCAATACTTCATTATTACTATCCCCCATGTTGTAGCCCTTACAATTCTGAATTCAACGATACCAGTGGCATCTCTCAAACCTTTATGGTTTGAGAGATACCCACTTTCAAAGTTCCCTCTTTTTGTCTTTCCCCTGTTGTCAGCGTTCTAGCTGAGAGCAGGGGAATCCGGTCACTGGACCAGCGGCGGCTCTGCAGCAGTGCTGAGATCTTGTTATAGAAACAGAAATCCTTCACTAAAATGGTCTTCCATGTGTGCGTGCAAACCAAGCACATGTAGAAGATCATTTTAGTGAAGGATTTCTGTTTTTATAACACGATTTCAGGACTCCTGCAGAGCCGCCACTTGCTCACTGAGAGGATTCCCCTGCTCTCAGCTAGAACGTGGACGTCAGGGGAAAGGCAAAAAGAGGGAACTTTGAAAGCAGATATCTCTCAAATCATAAAGGTTTGAGAGATGCCGCTGGTATCGTTGAATTCAGAATTTTATGGGCTACAACATGGTAAGTGAAGTATTACTATCCCTTTAAGAACTACAGGGCACACAAAGCACTGAGAAGCCAAGAGTTATACACAACCTCTGGTCTTTAAAGGGTTTACTAGTCTACTGAACAATAATGTTAACCTTCTATTCAATTGTAACCTAGTAAGTGTAAAGCAAATACTGTAATGTATTTTCAGATTTTTTTCCTTTCAAATAGCTGCAGATTAAACTTTAGTCTTTCCGTGATTGCACAACATGATAATGATGTGTAAACTACAGAAAGTGACGGAAATGGTGAACGCTTACACAATGAATTGAAAGGAAACATATATAAATGCAAAAGATTGAAACTTTGTTTAAAAGAGAAAGATCAAAGCCCGGAACTTGTGCAATTAGCATTGTAGGGTTTAGTAATAAAATGGAATCAGAAGCTAAATAATACATGTCAGTTTATATTGTGTTAAAGAAACAAGCATATTTTCTTTATGTATAAAGCACAGTGAAACTGAATAAAGGGAGAAGTAAATGAAGCATATAAAACTGAAGCTATAATCATGTATAGCTGGAAAAAGTGCCATTAGAGGATCCTGTTTTCATTAAAATAAGAAAAGAGACAAATAGAAAAGATTCTCCACAGGGGATATATAACATCAAACATTTGGTTATTGCTACAGTAAATGTACCCTACATTATTCTTTTGTTACGTGCTAAATGCTTTACAACCAGGCCTCAGAAGAAGCAGAGAATAAGATTATATTTATTTTTTTATGATTAAATGTGTGGGTTTTGCTCAAGAAAATTAATGACTAGGGGTCTAGTAATCCTTTGTGTGCCAGAAGGGTAACCAGCAATACATTGGATACCCCTCTGGCACTCAAAGGGTTAACACCTTGAATGATACATGGGTAGGTCTCCAGTGCTTTGTGAAGCAATGAGTTGGAGACTGCACTAGTACTCAAGCGTTTGATTAAATAGAAAAATAAATCTTCTTTATTAACCCTTTGAGTGATAGAGTGTTACCTAATGCGTTGCAGCACAACACATTGGATACCTTTCTGGTACTCAAAAGGTTAAAGGATCTGAACAATGATATTTGAAAGAGATATATAGACAGATTGATAGATAGATAGATAGATAGACAGATAGATAGATAGATAGATAGATAGATAGATAGATAGATAGATGGATAGATAGATAGATAGATAGATAGATAGATAGATAGATAGATAGATAGATAGACAGACAGACAGACAGACAGACAGACAGACAGACAGACAGACAGACAGACAGATAGATAGATAGATAGATAGATAGATAGATAGATAGATAGATAGATGGATAGATAGATAGATAGATAGATAGATAGATAGATAGATAGATAGACAGACAGACAGACAGATAAACAGATAGTGATAGATAGATAGATAGATAGATAGATAGATAGATAGATAGATAGATAGTGCTCTTGTCTGACGTGGGCCATGATAAGGAAGTGGTAGTGTTACCCCCAAAATGTTCTTTGGCCTAGAACACTCCTGCCTTGCAAGTTTCTTTAAGACATGTTGTAAGCCGAATAAACGCCACTGGTGTTGCTACATATTGGTGAGTGCCTCTTCCATTTCTACTTAGATAGAGAGCAAAATACCCTTCCTGAATAAGACTTGATCTGGCTCTTTAAATTGTAACAGTTTGTTAAATAGACAGAGGGGGAGGTTCACTAAAGGTCGATGCTGTGGTGATATGATTTTGTTGAAGTCTGAAGTCTGAAAGCATTCTCTCTGCTTCCCCACTTGGTCAGTAGGGGAGTGGAGAGGATCATTTCAGCATCACTCCCTTAATACTTTTAGTGCCATGAGGATGTGCATTGCGCACCACTGTGGCGCTCAAAATATTAAAAAAGTACACCAAGCTGTACATAATAATCCCCTTAGCCCTGTATCATAATTTATACATGTTGTACACTCCCAAGGGAACAAGGTTAGGGGTCAGACAGCATCTATGGGGATTTGTGGCTACCAGTTGCCCTCCAGCCTTGTTCCCTTGCCCATTGGTAGCCAGAGAACCCCAAGTACACTGCCTGACCCAAAGACTTGTTCCCTTGCTCACTGGTAATCACAGATCCTCATGTAGACTGTCTGACACCTCCCCCCACAGTCTTGGATATCTATATTGTAGGGTAGCATGGGGAACATCACCATTGTGTGATAACCCCATATACACTGCATGACTGCCCAGGCAGTGCCCATGGAGATCTGTGGATACCAGTGGGCAAGGGAACAAGTCTGGAGGCCTGTCCCTGTCCAGTGGAACAAGACCAGGATGTTGTTGGTATTATAAGGGGGTCCACTAACATGAGCTTTGCCCAGGACCTACCTGAGTCTTTCTGATTTGGAACTCCCAGAGAGGGCTCATGGGCAGGGAATGGGCATGTATAAATTATGCAAATTGTGTCATAAAGCGGGTAGAGCTTAATCAGGTGGGCAGGAATGAGAGGAGAATGGTGGGGTTTAACATTAGAATGGACGGGAAGTGGGGCAGAAAAGAGTAGGAATTAGAAAATCTGGAGGAGAATTGACCAAGGGGCAGATCCTGATAATTACCAGGCATGGTGCCAGGGGACGTGGGCAATATATTTCTGAGCAGTGTCAGTAAGTGGGGTATGTAATGAAGGCCAAAGACAAGCAGCGTCTGCATTGCATACCTTAATTAGCATAATATTTTCCTCTAAATAGCTCAAAAGCTAGTTTTTAAATACAAAATAGCTAATATGTATACGTGATTTTTAAAGCTGTTTTAAGTGATAGAGTCCCTTTAACCCTTTGAGTGCCAGAGTCCCCCTGTGGCACTCAAAGGGTTAACTCCTTGAATGCTAGAGAGGCCTTCAACACATTCCAAAGCACTGTGTCAAAGGCCTCTCTAGCATTCGGGGGGTTAAGAATGGATATTTGCATTGCTCCCTGTGGTGCAGCTGGTTTGCCCCAGAATTGCACCTAGTTAGCTTGATGAATACGGTCCATAAAGTCTGTGCTTACTGGTAAGTAAATGTCATTGTCAGTGACAAAGACACGTTGCCATGTGAACACTATATACTCTAAGCCTTTTTTACATGACAATTAAAATGACATAAAGGCAGACAAAAATAGCAGAGAGGCTAATAACTGAATGTAAATGTCATTAAACTGAGCTTACTTTCAGGATCGCTTTGAGGGAAAATGCAACTGTAGTTAAAATATACAGCAATTCGAGAGCATATGTACACATATGAAAAATACAAATATTTTACCAAAAAAGATAAAATATATATTTTTCATTTCTGCCTGCATATGTTACGATATATTGGGTGAATATACAAATCTGCCCATACAGCTCCACTGGGGTTAGCAGGCCAGATTTTCCAATAGGCAGAGTAGGTAACTGCCTAGAGCTTCAAATTTCGAGGGGCAACTTAGTTGTGCTAGCCACACCTACATTGTGGGTGTGACCAGAGCAATCTCAGTGTCTCTGCATCCAGTTTTATACTCATCTGCAGGCTATGTTTAACCCCTTGAGATGCCAGTGAGATCTCCAATGCATTGTGACCTCCAACACTTGTTATGTGCCAAGGGTATTTTACGTGCCAGGAAACACTGGATGAGACTGGAAGTGAGTCATGTGAGGAAAGGGGTGTGGTTATAGGGAAGTTAAGCACTCCTAGAGTACAAAGCCTAGGAGCACCTGGGATGTAAATCTGGCCATGGGGGTTAGCCTCCAACTCAATGACTGCACTGCAGGAGATGTACTGCAGCATGGGACCTCTACAGTACACACTGGTGCACACATTGCCCCTTTGTAAAGATTTTAGTGACAACAAGCACTTTAACCTGCACAGGACAATGGCATGAAGTTACAACATTACCTTATTTAAACCTTTGAGTGCCAAAGGAGTACCCAATACATTGCAAAGCAAAGTGTTGGGAATCCTTCTGGCATTCAAAGGGTTAATACGTGGTGTGGAGTCTCTAAATGCCCATAGACTGCCTCACTGAACTCCCATTGGCATTAGAGGCATTGAAGATGTAGTTTTCAGCATAAGCAGCTTAGTAAGTTGACTTTAGGCAGGTGTAGGGTTAGACAATTGATTCTAGCACCTGATTTTAATGTGACATTGTATCTGTACTTTCATCCCTTTGTGTGAAGACCTCTTCTTCATTCACTGTATAAGTATCTGGTTGAACCTCCTGGTTCAACACCGCTCTTCAATAGCATATGAAATGGCTCTTCAAAAGCATATGAAATGTCACAATAAACCCTCACTGTTACTGAAAATAATTTAATAGCATATGAAAAGTCACCGAAAACCTTCGTTGTTACTGAAACGGCTTAATTAGCATATAAAATGTCACTGAATACCTTAATTAGCATATGAAATTGTCACTGAATCCACAGGGGTACCATAATTAGCATACGTTAGCATATTGCTCCAAGTATGAACATCTCCTTAACTGTGCTGGTCTTTTTGCCCAAAATAACAAATATATAGATTTTAATAATTTTTTTAATATATGCAAATGTGAATCAAGGTGACAGGTCCCCTTAGATTAAAGAGGATTAATAACTGCCTAGATGGTGCATGAGACATTTGTTTGTAATATAAATCATTTTTTGAGAATTTAATATTGATTCATTGATTACACAGTGTAGCACTTTATGCTTAGTTTCTGTGATGGGCTAATGTTACCACACACTGCTATGAATGAATCTAGCCAGGGGTCACACACTGGGGTCTTGTCTAATAGACCAGTGAGTGGTATGGTTGGGCTTGAATGAAGAGCCACTAGAGTGGTGGGTGGGCTAAATAACAAACCATATTAGGACCTGAATATCTTAATCTTAGACAATGAAAAGGAGAGGGGTGATTTGATTGAAGTCTTCAAGTATAGTACTGGATTTAAGGGGATAGTAACACAAAGTGTCAAAAGTATATATTGTATAGTTTATTCTGAGTAAAACAAGGGTACTCCCATTGCTGATATGTTTATTCACAAGTTATTGCAGCTAAAGCCTGATTTTTTAGGTGCAATATCTCAGTGAACTGAAATTTTACAGTGGTGCTGTTGCTACAGAAGTCTATGTATGGCTCTGGTCAGTTGACCATAAAACTCCATAGGAGGTTGTAGCAAAAGCACCACTGTACAATTTCAGGCCACTGAGATAGGGCACCTAAAAAAATTTAAGCTTGAGCTATAATCATTTTTGAATAAAACAACTCTCAGCAGTGGGAGTCTCCTTGTTTTACTCATGGGGATATACCCAACAATATATATTTTACATATAAAATGTTACTATCTCTTTAATAAATAAATGAGGATTACTAGAACTAGAGGAAATGCCCTAAAATGTCAAATAAAAATGTAAGCATAAGAAAAAATACCTTACTGTGACAGATAAAGTGAATAGCCTCCCAGCAGGGGTGGTTGAGACTAAAACATTAAAGGAAGTTAAGGACTCTTGGGATAGTTACATGGCTACGCTAAGAATACAATAATAAGTCTGAGCTAACTAGACTGGGAAATGGGAAGACTGAACTAGCCATTTGGTTCGTATCTGCTTCCAAATTCTTTGCTTCTATGTTTCACTCAGGATATAACTAGAAATGGCGTAAATATGATTTTATTTGCTTTCCTCTGGATCAACAAATGAGATCTAACCAGAGTTGGACTTGATGGGCTCGTCATGTTCATCTGTTATGTGAGTAGTTAACAGTTTTAAAATGCCTTGGTCTAATGTCTTGGTTTAGTAATTAAGAATCAAGAACAAGAAACACAGCTGGGTTGTGGAGTTAAAGTTCTACTTTCTGAAATCTAACATCATTTTCATACTTTCATTGTGCAAGCGAGAATTCTAACATTGGCTTTAACGTGAGGCAATGCATTGCAGCACAATGTGTTGCGTACCCCTCCGGCACTTAAAGAGTTAAACTATATTTCAATTACAGATTATTTTGGTACCAATGTGTTGGAGACAGTTTACTTTGAAAAGATAGCACGCAAATGAGCATGCGACCAAAAAATACAGTAACCATGCCGTCATAATAAAAATGGCGACATGAGAATCTCGCGTTGCAAGACAGTGTGAGATTCTCAGGTCGGGTAGTCAGAGGTTGCACCCCAGTCTTGAAGTAAGTCTAGAAGTCTTGCAATATCAAAAATAAAAGATTTAATTCTGACTGTGTACATTTCCCAAGCATTATTTAGCCTTTTCTAAATTCTGCATGATAGTGAGGATACAAGACTTTTCAGTATCCTCACTGCTGATGGAGAAAGTGGAGGATTCTCATGGATATGTTGGGAAATGTACACAGTAAGAATTAAATCTTATATTTTTGATATTGCAAGACTTCTAGACTTACTTGAAGACTGGGATGCGACCTTTCACTACCCAACCTGAGAAACTCACACTGTCTTGCAATGAGAGATTCTCATGTCCCCATTTTTATTATGGCGACATGGTTACGGTATTATTTGGTCACATGCTCTTTTGCGTGCAACCTTTTAAAAGGATACCATTGGAGACAGCTCTACCATGCAAAGGCTCAATTGTGGCATAAACACATAAACACACACAAACATGCAAAGATACAAACAAAATCATGTGCCAGGCTGTTTAGTGGTGGACCTGGGGTCATAAGGAAGAAGGAATTCCTGTTCATGTCTAAAAAAAAAGTGACATTCATTTTTTAAGCAATAATCTGTTGGAGAATATTTATCATTCAGTAGTACGTGCTTAGTTAGTGCCCTGCATCAAACTGCAAATAAGATGCATGAAAATATATGACCTCTGTCAACATTTCTTGCAGCATATACAGTAGATATGGATAGATCAGCAAATCATTACATTGTGCAGAAAAAGTCATTTGACCTCCAGCCCTATCTTGTACATTGTCCCAGATGTTTATTGAATTACTGTAGTTCCTATTGATATAACAGTAAATAAGCACTGGTTTTCGGAGAAAGAACACGTCAGAGTCGAAGTTCAAGAATTGAGTATTAAACACTCTTCAAAAAGCACATCAAAAGAATATTATGGGGCTCTATCAATCAAGAATATGTGTAGACTCATAAATGTTCTCCTTCAGTTTTATAGTTGTTACATTAGAAAGCATATAGTGAGAGCGTACAATTTCATCTTTTATATGCACATTTACCGTCCATCAGAGGATTCATATCCCCAATCTATGACAAGAAGCCAGGGTGATTTACAATGAATATATTCAACAATGTCTTTGGTATAAAAGACAACAAACAAAATCTTAGTGCTAACATAAAAGTAGTAAGATAGTAAAAGATGTCAGCCACATACTAAAATGGATAAAGGCTGTCAACAGCATATTTATTGCAGTCCTCATTGTTATACACTAACTTGAACTTGATTTTACTCATGTGCTTCCAGTAGGATAGGTGATCAGTGCGGGAGAAAATTGCCGCATTTTCACTGGATAGGTGATCTATGATGGGGGGGGGGGTGTATCAGGAGGGGTCCTGATGACCCCCTTGAGGTCTAAATTTTTTTAAAAATAAAACACAACACATACAATTTATTACACATATACAGGCAAGGTATGCAGCTGCATACCTTACCTATTAACCCTTTGAGTGCCAGAGGGGTATCAAACTAATTGCAATGCGTTACTACCTCTCTGATACTTAAAAGGTTAATCATGCAATACATATACAACAGGGCATGTTGAATAAAAATGGGGAATAAACAATTTCGAATGTGAGCAATATTTGTCAAATTAAAATGGAGAAAGAAGGTCATGGGAGTACTATATGTCGAATTTCAAAGGTGGGGGTTAATATGTTGAAGGGGGGCACTCTATGTTGGATTTCTATGATGTATACTGTATTCTGCACTGCTTTTGTTCAAGCAACGATGGTTTTGAAACTGTCATTGTGGCTTCTACACCTCAACTCTGAGGCGCAGGATTACAGAAAATGTAACCACAAAACACATGGTAATACTGACCGTAGTTAATAGGATTCTACTTGCGTGTTGGTTTTTAGATGTTTCTTATGGGCTTTGTTTTGACTGTCAGTGTGTATAATTACCGCTTGTTTTGTTTTCACAACTTAGGCAATAGGATACTAAAACCTGATTTAAACACAACGCCTTTTTTTTTTAGCGGTTGTAATAGTATTGAGCCCTTAAAGGGATAGTAATGTTTCATAATAAAAGCAGCTCTAATTAATCATCATAGTATTTGGACTTTGGGGAGTGTTATTTCAATTCTGTCAGAGCTATAGTTCAAGAGTAATTCAATGACAAAGTATCCCCCTCCTGCCCCTTTTATTGATGTAACACTGCTCAGCCAAAGCAGAACGGATGTGCCCAGGTAGACTGCAGAGAGGGACAATCTTCAATTAAGATAAGTGAAAAACCTGAAAAAGTTGTCAAGGGGGGCAGGGCTTTCATTGTTCTCATAGGAAGAAGGTTGTCCCCTTCTGTTATCTGTCTGGTCTATGGACTTCATTCCACATCTGAGAAGAGATGGCTTACGCTAGGTAAAAGGGGCGGGAGGGGAAACTTTGCTTGTGAATGTCTCTCAAACCATAAACGTTTGAGAGATAAGACTTATATCGTTCTTCATGTTTTTTTAATGTCTACAAAATAAAATAAAGATAAAAAGAAGTATTACTATCCCTTTAATCCCTTGATGGCCACAGGGGCTAATACATTATGAGTCTCATTCAGAAAACTACAGGGTACCAATTCTGTAGTAGAAAAACTTCAGCAAGGAAGATAAAAAAAGGCTTTTAACCCCTTGAAAGCTAGAAGTGTCTTTGTGCAATGCATTAGAGAACTCTCCAGAATTTGAGAGGCCCTCAAAGGGTTAAAAGTGTTATTTAAATCCATGGGATTTTTATTTTTTATTTCTGTCCTGTAATGCAGATAGATTGGCCCAGAATTACTCATCTTTTGCTTAATACCCTACCTATATTCCAATGATGGTAGAAGAATGAAAATGGAAATTATAGATTGCTTTTCAGATGACTATTGATTTGAAACAATGGTCACGGTGTTGAATATAATATACAGTATATATAGGAGTTTCATGTTTAATAATGAACAGGGGATCAAACATGATTTTGTTTTTGTTGATTGGAATTTTAGCTTTATAGCAGAAATCTCCAACTTTTTGTTGGTCAGATGTTGCTGTTATCCTTAAGATAGATGTAAATGCTCCATTAACCCTTTGAGTGCCAGAGGGGTACGCAATGCTATTTCAATACTGTCCGAGTTGTAGTTCAAGAGTAATTGAATGATAAAGTATACCCTTTCTGCCCCTTTTAATGATGTAACACTGCTCACCTCAGAGCAGCAAGACTGTCCAGATGGATTGCAGAGAAGGACAATCTTCAGTGAGCATAAGGACAAACCTGAAAAACCTGTCAAGAGGGGCAAGGTTTTCCTTATACTGACAGTAAGAATTGTCCCTAGTAAGAGACCAAATGACACATCTGAGGGGAGGCAGCTTACACTAGGTAAAGGGGCGGAACGGGGGATACGTTATCATCCAATTACTCTTGAACTACAACTCTGACTGTATTGAAATAACACTCTCCATGGCCCAAATACTATGAAGATTAATTAGAGCTGCTTTTTTTGTTGTTGCTAAACATTACTATCACTTTAAATAGTCTAGTTGTTTTGATCATGTTTTTCTCTTATTGTTTGGCATATTAAAAATGTCAAATGAAATCTTAACAAGCTATTACTATGAAAAGATATGTATATTGTAGGGCTCTTCCTGCTATGTCAAGCAAAGTTACTCCTACTGATGGAAGAAGCTACATTAAAAAGGAATAACAGTTCAAACTGTTGCAGTGAGATGGGGCTATAACTATAACACTCGCTCTATGGAGAGGTGTAGCCTAAGGCTCAACTCTCCATTTACAGTTGTTGAAAATATTGCTGTCCTGACTCCTGGTGGGAATGTTACTAATTAATTAAAAAGAATATTAATTAAAATAATGTTTGAACAAATCATCCCTCAGCAATGGGATAGCTCTTATTTTACACACTCGCTGTCAAATCCATATGGACAAATAGGTAGTATGTATATATAAGCTCTGTCTACAACTGCTATTCAACTGTAAGCAGCCTTGTGCATAAAGTGCAATCGAGGTGAACAATATACCACTGATGATGTTTATAACCCCGTCTTTTATAAGGCCCATATGTGTGGTTTAATACACGCTGGCATTTACAGTAGCAGCATCAAACAATAATTGGGGTTGCTGATGGAATGCTTCTAATAGCTTGCTAAGAAGCAAAGCAGACTCAGTCACGAATTGGCTTTGAGTTTGCTTATAAACTCCTTGTGCCATCCAAAGTGACTAATGTATCAAGTACTAAACCGGAGGACACCAGACACACTCCCTGCTAAGAAATTGTGAAATTGGGGAACTTGTGCCTCAGAGTCAGGACACCACTAGACAACCAGGACTCTTGTGCATGAGGGATGCCTTTTTTAAAATCAGAGAGAACTAGTAAGAATATTAAGCAATTTATAACTCTGAAAAACTCAAACTACCAAGCAGCTAATTTTGGACAGGATTACAATAGCTTACCTTCTCTTTAATATGGGGCTTCAGATGCCATAATTAATCCCTTTTTTATTTCTCTCCCTTAGGGGAGATAGAGGAAAGGGGTCTAGGACCCCTTCCTTGAATATTATATTAGATTAAAATGAGGGCTCTGAATCCCATATTAATATTTAATTTTGTAACTTCCTCTTCTAATGGGAGAGTAGAGGATGGGGTACTGGTACCCCTTCCTTGGACAATAAATAAAACAAAAACCAACCAAAAATTATTTTTTTTAAGAATTAATTTATTAAGTTTTGAAATAAAAAAATGTGGTATGAATGTACCCCATGTTTTTTAAATTAATTAATTGAGGGAAAGAATGTCCCCCCCTTTAATGAAAAAGCATAATGTGCGTTCTTCATCTGACGAGGGGCTCGATCCAATTCCCAAAAACAGCCGACTATAGTTTTTCAAGCACAGTAAGCCATCCGATTACCTGTGTTGTGGGCATGGGGGCCAGATTGAACAAGGACTGGGCATATAAAAGGCAGTCCTTGTTCAAATATCTCTCAGTTGGCATCGGGCAACAGCCCGAAAGGAACGTGGAGGGGGGGATTTATGTTTCATGACATTTATCTTTTATCTTTATTTTTTTTTACAGGTTCAACAATAAGTTTGAAGAAGAAGAAAAAAGAGGAGCACAGATGAAGTAAGAAGATGACAGATGAGGATAACTGATGAAGAAGAAAGAAGAGGGTAACAGATGAAGAGGAAGAGAGAAGATGATAGAAGGTTACATAGGAGGAACTGAAGAAGCATAGAAGGGTGTAGGACACCCTGATGGATGTTAGGATGACAGGTAGGTGTTATGATAATGATAGTGATAGGATAGTGTTAGGGCTAGTATGGGTATGCTTTATTATTAATGTTAGGGGTAGTGTAGGGTTAGTGTTTGGGAGGGTGACTGTATTTCAACTCACTCACTGTGTTTGACATTGTGTCAACCGCTGAGAGTTAGCTGTTTTCCTTTAAGGTTACCATTTCTCACGCTATTTAGTGTGAGTCCTGGGAACAAAAAATGGCCATTAGGCCACAACTTGGGTTGTGGCCCAGTGTTCATTGTGGTTCCAGTTGGTAGGACAATTGAAATCCGACTGTAACATTGTGTGTACCATTTAGTAATTATTTTTACCCTACAGACAGTTTTACTGACGACTATTAAATTGAGCCCCAGAATGGAAAGAAAGGGGAGTAAAATCTGGTTTTTTTTAGAAATGGAGGGGGTTAATGGTGGGCCCAGTTACGGTAGTTTGGAGTGGCAGGGTAGTTAGGTTTTGTGGTTTTTTTTTTACTATTAACTTCCCTGTTACCAGTGAATTGCACAGCAATTTTATTCTATTGCAGCCAGAAGAAAAAGGCAACATGGAAAAGGTCATTCTGCAGTAATTTAATGGCAGCCATAAACATTTCTAATGTGCTTTTATAGATGTTTTAGCAGACTTTTCTATGTATCCCATTTTGTCCTGTTCAGGATAAACATTGGTGGGAATGTCATGGCTCGAATTGCTAAATCGTGACAAACTAGCCTTTTTGCATTGCTCTCATTTGCCAGCTGAAGTTCCATTTCTATGGGATAGAATAAAGGTCATCAAACTGAATATTGGAAATTAATAAGTCAGTGCCAGTCTCCCCAAACCATACAAGTTTGGCCCAAATCAGTTTAGATAAAATAAGGACAGGCAATCCAAAATAGTAACATAGTTGATGAGGCTGAAAAAAGATTTGCGTCTATCAAGTCCATCCCATGCCAAAACACCCCTGTTGATCCATAGTCATCCTCTCCCCATTACAAACATATATGCAGTTTTGTTATGTTTGAAATTTGGAACTGAGATAGATCTTAAATAGGGCACACTGAGCACTGACGTTACCTGTTAGTGCATGTACAGTACATTTCCAAAACTTGATAATGTCTTTCATCCACAGTTGCAGTGGAGACTATAGGAGGTCAGCACTGAACATTGTCTTTCTTTGCTTGTTTAACCCCTTAACGACCCTTGACGGTCATAGTACGTCAAGGGTCGATTTGACTTAACGACCGATGACGTACTATGACCGTCATCGAGTTCCGGGCTCCCCCCGTGGCTGCACGCCGTTCGGGGTGTCCGGAACACAACGGAGCAAAAAAAAAAATTTTGCTCCGTGGTCGTTGAGTCGCGTCTTCGACCGGATTTCCCGGTCCTTAAGGGGTTAAAGAAAAAGGTTAAAAAGGGATAAGTATAGAATGAAGTCGTTTGTGTGAGTGAAGCATGCATAATCAAACAAAACACTACCAATTTAAACACTACCAATTAAAAAACTACCAACCATGGATGCAAATCGAGCTTGATCATCATCAGTTGGTGAATATAAACCAGCAGTTACATTGTCTAAACCTGTAAATAAACTGGACTTTACAGCAATATATAAACTAATAAAGATCACCATAAACCAGTGGTGTGTATCTGGTGCAGCTGTACTGGGATTGTGTTGGCCACTCCCATAATTAGCGCAGTGGGTGTAACCAGCATGACTGAGGCAGTCTCCACAATGTCCTACTCTGCCTAAGGAGAAATTTGGTTCTGTCCCTGAAGGTGGGGTTTTCCTTATGAATAACTAGAACAATAAACTGATAAGATTACAATTTGCCTTTTTATTTAGATACACATGAAATAGGTTCTACTATGAAATAAAATAATAATTATGGTAAAAACAGACATAAATTGTAATCAGAATACATTTCAGTGAAATTCCAGCAGTTACCAGCAGGTGTCAGAATCACATTGTCACATCACAAGCTGCAGGTTTTGGGTTTTAAATGATTAGTAAACAGGAGTGATACCTCAGAGATTAATGTAATTTCATTGAAGAAAAATTATATTTATTGATGCATGCCTTCAACATATACAGTGTTTTCAGGGATCTCCTGCTTCATCATGCAAATTAAAGCAGTGCAATAATTAAAAAAGACTGAATAGGTTCCGACCAATCACCTAAGATGACGTCCCATGACTGACAGACAGATGACATCCCAAGAACACAACTTATACACATAGATCCTTGTGATCAAAAGATGAGTGATAGAATTCTGGTCCAAGCCAAATGCATGACAGGGAAGAACTAAAATATTCCTATTGATTTAACCCGTTAAGGACCAGAGGGGTGTGCAGTGCAGTTCGCTGTGAAGCAGGGCATTCAAAACCTTTCCAGCAACCAACAGGTTAAAATCCATATTTGCATCAGCAGGAATTGTGGGAAATGTACTTGTGCCCAGAATGATTCAATACCATATATATATTTTATATACATAAATTAGGCTGACCACATATCACCCTCTAATGTGTACAGCTCTGTGCCCTGGTATCTTCATCCTAGGACAGTATCATTATTCCAGAAGGGGATGCCCAAACATCTACCTAGATAAAGCACTAACTATAGTGACTTAGTCTTAGGACAAAGTTCCCCTTTAATAGACTGCAATAGCAATAGGTCAGATGATGGCTGAAGAAATTGGGGGCACAGGCAAAATTTGTCACGTTTAATTGGATGCTCCAATTCTTTGCTGCATAATCTCCAGCACTATGACCCCCATCTGTTGTACTGGACGTTATGCACAAAAGAAAGGAGGAGCAAAGTATAGGAGAGAAATAAAACTTTCCCAAAGTCCTATTTATCCCCTTCTTTGCTTCTCAGTGGGAAATTGTATTTGTCCCTGTGGTTTGTTATATAATTGCTCATCTGCAACTGCTTCTAAATATCATCACCTACAAGAAATTTACATCATGTTCCAATTGTGGCTGATTGCCTCTGTCTACAGTTGTTTGTGTAATTCTCTCCATATAGCACCAATACTAATTCTCTCCATATTGTACTTAAATAGACTGGATAAGTGGCACTCCCAGGGTTAAATAACTAAATAATACATAAACTCTACATTGAAGTGTTAACATGGCTGGTCAACCATCCAGGTACCAGAAACAAGAAATTTGTTGTCTGGTACAAGGACAACAGACTTGCATTTGCCACACTCACAATTTGATATGGTAGGGATCAGTTCAGGATTGTTTTTGTGTTTGGTTTGTTCCTATAAATCAGTCTAATAATCAATTGATCATAATCTGGTCAGAATGGAACTCACAGCACTAGCTCTGGGAAGAGATTCCAGGGATCTTGTAGCAGGCAGGTGAGTGTGATGTCGCATCAGCCAATAAGAGTTATCAGCTGTCTCTATGGAGGTCGCAGACACACACACACACACACACATATATACACACACTCTCTCTCAGTCTCTCTCTCTTGCTCTCTTTCTCTAGGTTTCAGATTGTTAACATGTTAGTGCCTCTCTTTTCTTTGACTAAAGATTAACAGATTTTCTGTCAAGGACACCCGAGCAAAGTATCAGCATCTATAAGTGCCTTACCAAATCTTTTGTATTTGTATGAATGTATAGTTGCCTTTAAAATCAAACTTTTGAATGTCTCTAGTCCATTGTGTTCTTAGTCCTTTCATACCAGTAGTAGCATTATAGGCTTCAAGGAGTTAAACCAATTTAGAATGTCAGTGATCTTGAAGGTTCTTGAAATAATGTTTAAATATTAATGATGTTGTTCCTTTCCATGTTTGTTCTCATTTTCATTAACCGGCACTTATTGACAAATCTTTACATCAACAGAAAGTCAATGATTCAACTGTTTTCCACAAAAAAAAAATGCTCAGAAAGGGTTTTCTCCAAACAAATTCTTCTATAAAGCCAGCTTAAAAAACTGCAGCATAATGAGGCTATGTCCTACAGAGAACTGGAACGACTCTGGGCAAACCAACTGCACCACAGGGGACAAATCAAACTTCTCATTGATTTCAATTAGGCATTTAACTCCTTGAATGCTATAGAGGTCTGCAGTGAATCTAAATCAATGGGAAATGGAGGATTTTTTTTATTTGTCCATTAACCCCTTAACGACATGTGCCGTACTATGACTGTCACGGCCCTTGAAATTCTCAAGGACCGATGACGGTCATAGTACGTCACGCACTTTTTACCTACATCGCTCTACCGGGAGCACTGTAAGTAAAAATAGGGCCTGAAATTGACCGCTCCAAGATCGGAGCGATCTCTATCAGGCCCCATAGTGACACGCCGATACACGCAACAGGTCACGTGTACCGGCGCGTCCACGTGGTTCAATGCGGTCCTTCTGGGACGGAAACGTCCCAGGACCGCCGGACGTTAAGGGGTTAAGGTATAGTTTGTTTCACTCCAGACTTGTTCCAGTTTTGTTATTACATCAGATTCAAGATGAACCTTATGGATAAACACAAAATGGAGCAACGCTGGTGCAAACCAACTGCGCCACTGGGATCAAATAACATTTCTAAAAATTCTCATTGATTTACAGAAGGCTTTAACCCTTTGAATGTTTGAGATGTCTTCAAGGAATTGGTAGACCTCTCTAGCATCCAAGGGGTTGAAATTCCCATTAAAATCAATGGTGATGTTTACCTCCTACAATGCAGTTGGTTTGACCCAGAATTACTCCATGTCTGTGTATACATAAAGCCCTAGGAACTTCTCTTCAGTATATTAGACTCAGTTTTATGCCCCCAGAAGCTTCAATACTGCATTTTTATTGAAAGTAAAAAAATGCTCTATGTTGGAGATGTTCATTGGCTTAACTTATTTTATGATTTCTTATTATCTCATACTGTAACATATTGCAATGGGTAAAATGTTCTCTGAAGGCCATTTTGTTGCTCACAGGAAATCGTGCTGCAAGGTAATTTTGGAAGTGAGGTACGTGTGTGTGCACATATGTATGTATGCACGTGTGATAAAGTATGCATGTGTGCATGATGACGCGTGCATACATTCTGAGGTGATGATTTCGTAGACATCAATGGGCTTTTACTTTCTGGCCATGGAAATCATTAGTTTCAGTTAATTTTGCTTCCCTCCTGAACTTCTGCAGAGAGACTCAGATATCCCTACAGGGATAAAATAAATTTTTCAGTCAGCACTAATTACAGTGGGGTTAAGGTACAGATTTACCATTGCAGTAGCACTGGCTTTGGTCTCTAAACCCAATGGCTATGCTTTAGTGTAAGCACTACATAAAAAAATCATGTTGTGCATACCAGTGGACAATCTATGCATCATTACAACTTTAATGCCATCAAGCCCTGTACCCCAGTCCCACAGCAATGCACGGGAAATGGTGTACCCATGCCATTTTCTTTACACCTTGTTTAATACATAGCCTGAAGCAAGGTATTTAGGAAAGAAATGACCATAGACCAACCTGTTGTCCTCCCCTTCAAGCAGTGTCATTAAGTGGAGGAATTTGGTGAATGTAGCTAATTAAATTAGAGTTAAATAAGAGTAGGGTCGAAAAGTTGATTCTAGTGCCTGATTTATAGTGGATTCTCTATTGCACAATCACTCCAGTATATCAGCATTAGGGAACCTCTGCCTCTTCCTCTTCTGTACTGCAACACACATTGATACATTTTATCAATCATCTTATCTCACAGCTACCTATTAGAGTCTATCTGGAAATGTGTATATAAAACCAGTGATAAAGTTATCACCTACAATGGAATCTCCTTTTAAATATAATGGTAACTGTATTTAGTGATGGGTGAAAAGACACCATTTTTGTTGGATTTTCAAAGAAAACCCACGATTTTACATTTTTTACTAGTGGAAATTTCCCACATTAAAAATACTTAATATTTCTGCTTGGTGTGCATGCATAAGCTTTGTGCAAAATGTATGGCACCCTATATCACTTAGAGAGTAATTTATAATTTGACTCTTGAGTTCTAGAACTGCCAGAAGAAGGTTAGGTGATTCAAAATATTTTTCCATTGGCTCTCAGAAAAGACACCCAGGTCTTTTTTCCATTCATATTGGAAATGTGGAAGAGTGGAAGAGACCACTAAACTGATCTTTGATGATGTAGGTGAGTAGTCTAATGAGATTTACTTGAAGGGAGTCTGATGTCCATAAATGTCATGCTTTGCTATGAAGGGGGGAGGAAAATGGGGAAAGTTGTGTATAACACCAGATAGTTCTCTGTCCCTAGTTCAACTTAATATGAATCCAGTCAACCTTTGCTAAATGATTATCTGCTGTCTCTTGGGTAAAGGTAAGTTCAGTATTGTTGTTGCATAAAGAGAAGGTCAGACACCACAGACCAGGAGTGGAAGCAGGGTTGGAAGTTATGGACATAAGGGGACCTCCAAGCATTGTGTCAGGCCGCCCGTCGGAGGCCCGGTCTTACCTCCCGCAGTGTCCGGGCCCGCATCGGCACTCGGCTCCTGTCCCCTGCTGGGAAGCTGCGGCGGCCGCCACGCCGAGTCCTCTCTGGCTCCCTGAGGACCGGCGCTCGCTCAAACCCAGCAGGCAACCCTGGCAGACGTGCACACACCCGCCCTTCTTTGTGTGAGCGTCATGGACAGGGAGTGGGATTTCCCTGGTGTCGCCATGGCAACGTGTCTCTCGGCTCCGCCCCTCCCCAGCTACAGCACGCCCACAGCCTATATAAACATTGAGCCCCCTGTACATGGTGCTCAGTATTACTGAAGCTCCCAGTGCTTACTTACTTCAGTCTGTTCTCTGCTTCCTGGCTCCTTGACCCTTGACTTGACTCCTGGACTTCGCCGACCTCTGGCTCCTTGACCCTTGGCTTGACTCCTGGACTCTGCTGACCTCTGGCTCCTTGACCCTTGGCTTGACTCCTGGACTCCGCTGACCTCTGGCTCCTAGACCCTTGGCTTGATTCCTGGACTCCGCTGACCTCTGGCTCCTAGACCCTTGGCTTGACTCCTGGACTCCGTTGCCCGTGCTTGCAGTTCACACTAGGGAGGGGTCTGCCGTCTCTCTCCAGACCCTCTCCCAGTGTGCTGTTCCAGTAAGAGCGACTATCCTGCTTCTGGGTTCCTGCATCATGCCTTATCTTACTCACCTAACACATTGGATAGATGAAAGTTATTAAATAGTTTAAGAGAGAGTATTAGAGTACCATTAATAGAGGGAAGGGTTTAGTGGACTGACAATAATGATCTCTGGGTAACCGTCACAAATGGAATATTGTAGTATAAAGCTGATTGTGTTAAATTTGGACCCATAGTTCAATTGTTTTGTTTTGCAGTTGTTTAGTGGCACAGTATGTGCACATTTGACACCAATAGGCACCGACTGATTGCACAATTTGGGAAACAGGGATAGGCTAACGTTTTCGCCTCAAATGCAAAACACGAGAAAATGGCATTTTTTGTCAAGAGGCAACTTTTTCATGAAAAGTGCTGTTTTTTTTTGCCTTTTTTAGCTACCAAAGACAGGCTAATAAAGTAGAGCTGAAGCTTAGTTTAGGGAGTCTTGTAGGCAGAACATTTGTTCTCTGTATTAGGGGAGTCTGGGGGCACTCTAGGGGAAAAGGGTTGACCCCCAAATACCCCAAAATTCTGTGTGACTGAATGAGAAGACATAGAAAGCACTTATCCAAGTTCCTTCCTGATCTGGCTGTTATTATCTCTGGGTGGGGGAGTCTGGGAGGTGTGAGAATAGAGCAAAGGAGGTTTACCCCAAATACTCAAATATTCTTTGTGACTGATTGAAAAGACATAGGCAACTGTGATCCAAGTTCCTTCCTGCTTGTGGCTGTTATCTCTGTGCTAGGGGAGTCTGGGGTTGTGTGAAGGGAGTAAAGGAGGTTTACTCCAAATACCCCAATATTTTGTGTGACTGATTGAAAAGACACAGCATCTGTGATCTAAGTTCCCTCTGAATCTACTTGTTATATATGTACTAGGGCAGTTCAGGTGGTGTAAGAAGGGTGCAAAGAAGATTTCCCCCAAATACCCCAACATTTTGTGTGACTTATTGGAAAGACACAGCGACTGAGATCCAAGTTCCTTCCTGATCTGGCTGTGTGTGTGAAAAGGGAGTAAAGGAAGTTTACCCCAAATACCCCAAACATTCTATGTGACTGATTGGAAAGACACAGGCAGCTGTGATCCAAGTTCCTTCCTGATCTGGCTGTTATTAACTCTGTGTCAGAGGAGTCTGGTGTGTGAGAAGTCAGCAAAGGATATTTACTCCAAATACTGGAACTGTCACTAGTCGAACCTATGTGTCCAGGTGTAAGCGGCCAGAGAACCCCTAGAGGGGAGATAACCCCAATGGAGTGGCAAGCTGCTACATTGATGTAAATATGATAATAACAGGCAGTAAGCTATATGTAATACTCACTGTGTAGGCCCCAGTGAGCCAGGAGCTGGGGTGCGAGGAGTGGGGAGCGTTGCTGAAGGTCGATGGCTGTTCCCAGGTGATCTTGCTGCGGCTGGAGATGGGTGGGGTAGCAGGCCGCGAGGCCTGATGGCTGGATAACCACCTAGGAGACAGACAATTTTTCTTGCTCTCATTTGCAAGATTTCTCTCATTTTCAATTTTAGCTAGCTTAATTGCTTGTTTGCAGATTTTATTACATTCTTTGCATTTTTTTAAATTATGCATCTGACCTGTTTGTCTTAAACACTTTAAAAGCCTGTTTTTATTTCTCATTTCCCTGCAAACACAATGGTTTCACTTTACTCCTCTTGTGCTTATTCCCCAATGGTATATATTGACACGTATATTTGTCGAAGAACATTTTAAACACATTCCATGATTCTTGTGCATGTTTATCTTTGAAAATTGCATCCCACTGAATATCCTTTAACCCTTTGAGTGCCAAGTGGGTACATTGTACGAGTTGTGCCGCTGTGCCAAGCTCGTACGATGTACCCACTAAAATGCGGTCACTGCATGAGCCGGTATAACCGGCATGCAGTGGCCGCATTTAAAAAACAAAAAAAGCTGGGCAATCGTGGGGGGACATGAGGATCACTCCTCATGTCCCCCCTGTTATTGATCTCCCAGCCGATCGCGCTGGGAGATCAATAAAAGAAGAGGAGAAGCACAGCAACTTCCGGGTAGGAGTGGGCGGGACCGGGGGAAGCCTCCCAACGTCATCAGTGACATGTCACTGATGACGTTGGGGAAGTTTCCCCGGTCCCATTCACTCCTACCGGTGGTAGGAGTGAAAGGCAGGAGAGCTTTTGCTCTCCTGCAAGTCGCCTTATTGATCTCCCAGCCGATGGCTGGGAGATCAATAACTGGGGGGACACCAGGAGGGGTCCTGATGTCCCCCACGAGGTCTGAGTAATTTAAAAAAAAAAATTAAAAAAATAAAAAAACGCTAAGTAGCCCTGTGAGTGCCGCAGGGGTCCCCAGCACATTGCTTTGCAATGTGCTGGAGACCCTTGTAGCACTCACAGGGTCATTTTTTGGGGGTTTGTTTTTTTTTTTTTTAAAGACCTCATTGGGGGGATCAGGGGGAATCCTGATGCCCCTCAATGAGGTCTATTATTAAAAAACAAAAAAAAAAAAATTTTAACCCTGTGTGTGCCACAGGGGGGTCCAATGCACCCCCCCCCCTCCTGTGGCACACACAGGGCTTCTATCATTACTTTGTTACTAGAGATTGTTGGGGGGCCATCAGGATTGGTCCTGATGGTCCCCCAACAAGCTCTGATTACAAAGTAATAATAAAAAAAAAAAATTAACCCTCTGAGTGCCAGAAGGGTCCAATGCATTGCTTTGCAATGCCCTGGAGACCCATGTGGCACTCACAGGGACATTTATTTTGATTCCTTTTATTTTTTTTTTTTTAAGACCTCATTGGGGGAATCAGAGGGGTCCTGATACCCACCAATGAGGTCCATAATAAAAAAAAAATGTAAAGAAAAAAAAATTAACCCTGTGTGTGCCACAAGGGGGGCCAATGCAGCCCCCCTTCTGCGGCACACACAGGGCATTTATCATTACTTCGTTATCAGAGATTGTTGGGGGGCCATCATGATTGGTCCTGATGGCCCCCCAACAAGCTCTGATTACAAAGTAATAATAAAAAAAAAAATTAACCCTCTGAGTGCCAGAAGGGTCCAATGCATTCCTTTGCAATGCCCTGGAGACCCATGTGGCACTCACAGGGACATTTATTTTGATTCCTTTTATTTTTTTTTTTTAAGACCTCATTGGGGGGAATCAGAGGGGTCCTGATACCCACCAATGAGGTCCATAATAAAAAAAAATGTAAAGAAAAAAAAATTAACCCTGTGTGTGCCACAAGGGGGGCCAATGTAGCCCCCCTTCTGCGGCACACACAGGGCATTTATCATTACTTCGTTATCAGAGATTGTTGGGGGGCCATCATGATTGGTCCTGATGGCCCCCCAACAAGCTCTGATTACAAAGTAATAATAATAAAAAAAAATTAACCCTCTGAGTGCCAGAAGGGTCCAATGCATTCCTTTGCAATGCCCTGGAGACCCATGTGGCACTCACAGGGACATTTATTTTGATTCCTTTTATTTTTTTTTTTTAAGACCTCATTGGGGGGAATCAGAGGGGTCCTGATACCCACCAATGAGGTCCATAATAAAAAAAAATGTAAAGAAAAAAAAATTAACCCTGTGTGTGCCACAAGGGGGGCCAATGCAGCCCCCCTTCTGCGGCACACACAGGGCATTTATCATTACTTCGTTATCAGAGATTGTTGGGGGGCCATCATGATTGGTCCTGATGGCCTCCCAACAAGCTCTGATTACCAAGTAATGATAAAAAAAAAATTAACCCTCTGAGGGCCACAAGGATCCAGTGCATTGCTTTGCAATGCGCTGCAGACCCCTGTGGCACTCACAGGGTCACTCTGTTTGTGGACATATATATTTTTTTTACTAAGACCTCATTGGGGAGGGATCAGGGGGTCCTGATGCCCCTCAATGAGGTATATAATAAAAAAAAATTAAATCAAAAATTAACCATGTGTGTGCCACTGGGAGGGGGGGTTCAATGCAGAACCCCTTCCTGTGGTACACACAGGACTTTTTATCATTACTTTGTGATCAGAGCTTGTTTGGTGGCCATCTGAATACAAAGTAACGATAAAAAAAAATTAACCCTTTGTGTGCTGGACACCCCTGTGGCACATAAAGGATTTTTTCCCCCTTTATTTTTTATTTAGACCTCATTGTATGGGTTCTGATGCCCCCAACGAGGTCTACACAAAAATATTGGGGGAAAAAGCCCCAAAAAATGCACGTGCAACAGGAAGGGGGTCCAACGCAGTGCTTTGTATGAGGGGACATACAGTGCACAATGGTAGTCAGAGATCTCCCATACACACTATCAGACACTGCCCCACCATCACCACCATCCTTGCTCCTCTGCTCATACCCACACACACTGCCTAATCCCTCACCCTCTCACACATTTTGTTAGACTTGTAGTCACAGGTCCGCACATACACCGGCTGACGTCCTAGCTTCTTTCATCTGTTAGCCATAAAATCACACATACACTGTTTGCTTTCCCATTTCTGTTTCACTGGTAGCTACGCTCTTGTAGCGTAAATTGGTATGTGAACCCAGAGCAGTGGGGTACCATTTTTTTTTGGCTGGCAAGAAGTCCTCCTAGGAAATCCCACGCCATTGAACCATTTTAGTATCTTTGAAGTGACTGATGTGTAAAACAAATGTTTGTTTTTCTTTCCTGTAGCACCACATTCTGGAAATAGTTGTTCCAAATAACTTAGGGGTACAAAGGCAAGTGACCCCTTATTAGATGCGGCAGGTTGTCTTCTTTCCAAAATGGTATGGTTTATCTACCTTTTCTTCAATTCTGAAGGTGTTATAGCCATTTTTATACAGGCAAGTCAGGTTTGAGAAAATGTTAGAAACATCAGAGGTTGTAGTAGGTGTAGTTTTCTACTTCTAGCACCCCCTAAGGTAGTTCAACTCATATCAATGGGGTGTCGTTTGACTCCTAAGAGCACTAGCAAACAAATGCAGTTGAAAATTCCATGGTTTTCACAGAGCTCCATACATTTAAAGGGGCAGAAATGTAAAAAAAAGCATTTTTTTCATTAGCGCCACCTCCTGGAAGCATTTGTGCATACCAGCCTTTGGGTAAGAAGGCAAATGACCCCTCATTAGATGCGGCAGGTTGTTTTCTTTTCAAAATGGCATTGTTTCTCTACCTTTCCTGCATATCTATTATGGTTATAACCATTTTAGTGCAAGCAGATAATTTAAAAAACAAAAGTGTCAGGTTTACGTTCGTGTTCCTAGCACCCACATATTGTATGTTAACCCACACAAATGGGCTACCATTTTTCTCATGATGGTAGCAAGTACTGAATACAGCAGGAAATGTTATGGTTTTCAAAGATTTTAGTATCTTTGAAGTGGTGGAAATGTAAAAAAAACCTGTATTTATTCCCATAGCGCCACCTTTTGGAAATATTTGTGCACTTCAGCCCAGGGGGTAGAAAGGCAAGTGACCCCTCATTTGATGCGGGAGAATGTCTACTTTCCAAAATGGTATACCTTTTATACCTTTCCTTCATGTCTCTAACAGTTATGGACATTTTAGTACAAGCAGCCATTTTCGAAGAAGCAAACAGGTAGGTGTAGTTATGTGCTTCTGGCACCCCTAAGGTAGGTCGACTCATTCCAGTGGGGTGTCATTTTTCTCCTAAGAGCACTAGCTAATGAATACAGTTGGAAATACCATGGTTTGCACACATTTCAGTACATTTGAAGGGGCAGAAATGTAAGAAAATGCCTTTTTTTTTCAGTAGCGCCACCTTCTGGAGGCATTTGTGCACTTCAGGCTTGGGGTAACAAGGCAAGTCACCCATCATTAGATGCGGCAGGGTGTCTTCTTTTCAAAATGGTATGGTTTGTGTACCCTTTCTTCACTTCTGTAGTTGTTATAACCATTTGTGTACAGACAAGTAATGTTTGAGAAAATGTTAGAAAAATGTGAAGTTGTAGTGGGTGTTGTTTTGCACTTCTAGCGCCCCCTGAGGTAGTTAAACTCGTACCAATGGGGTGTCATTTTTCTCCTAAGAGCACTAGCTAATGAATACAGTTGGAAATACCATGGTTTGCACATATTTCAGTACATTTGAAGGGGCAGAAATGTAAGAAAATGCCTTTTTTTTTCATTAGCGCCACCTTCTGGAGGCATTTGTGCACTCCAGGCTTGGGGTAACAATGCAAGCCACCCATCATTAGATGCGGCGGGGTGTCTTCTTTTCAAAATGGTATGGTGTGTGTACCCTTTCTTCACTTCTGTAGTTGTTATAACCATTTGTGTACAGACAAGTAATGTTTGAGAAAATGTTAGAAAAATGTGAAGTTGTAGTGGGTGTAGTTTTGCACTTCTAGCGCCCCCTGAGGTAGTTAAACTCGTACCAATGGGGTGTCATTTTTCTCCTAAGAGCACTAGCTAATGAATACAGTTGGAAATACCATGGTTTGCACATATTTCAGTACATTTGAAGGGGCAGAAATGTAAGAAAATGCCTTTTTTTTCATTAGCGCCACCTTCTGGAGGCATTTGTGCACTCCAGGCTTGGGGTAACAAGGCAAGTCACCCATCATTAGATGCGGCAGGGTGTCTTCTTTTCAAAATGGTATGGTTTGTGTACCCTTTCTTCACTTCTGTAGTTGTTATAACCATTTGTGTACAGACAAGTAATGTTTGAGAAAATGTTAGAAAAATTTGAAGTTGTAGTGGGTGTCGTTTTGCACTTCTAGCACCCCCTGAGGTAGTTAAACTCATACCAATGGGGTGTCATTTTTCTCCTAAGAGCACTAGCTAATGAATACAGTTGGAAATACCATGGTTTGCACACATTTCAGTACATTTGAAGGGGCAGAAATGTAAGAAAATGCCTTTTTTTTCATTAGCGCCACCTTCTGGAGGCATTTGTGCACTCCAGGCTTGGGGTAACAAGGCAAGTCACCCATCATTAGATGCGGCAGGGTGTCTTCTTTTCAAAATGGTATGGTTTGTGTACCCTTTCTTCACTTCTGTAGTTGTTGTAACCATTTGTGTACAGACAAGTAATGTTTGAGAAAATGTTAGAAAAATTTGAAGTTGTAGTGGGTGTCGTTTTGCACTTCTAGCGCCCCCTGAGGTAGTTAAACTCATACCAATAGGGTGTCATTTTTCTCCTAAGAGCACTAGCTAATGAATACAGTTGGAAATACCATGGTTTGCACACATTTCAGTACATTTGAAGGGGCAGAAAAGTAAGAAAATGCCTTTTTTTTTTCATTAGCACCACCTTCTGGAGACATTTGTGCACTCCAGGCTTGGGGTAACAAGGCAAGTCACCCATCATTAGATGCGGCAGGGTGTCTTCTTTTCAAAATGGTATGGTTTGTGTACCCTTTCTTCACTTCTGTATTTGTTATAACCATTTTTGTACAGACAGGTAATGTTTGAGAAAATGTTAGAAAAATTAGAGGTTGCAATAGGTGTAGTTTTGTACTTGTAGCGCCCCCTGAGGTAGGTGAACTCATACCAATGGGGTGTTATTTTTCTCCTAAGAGCACTAGCTAATGAATACAGTTGGAAATGCCATGGTTTTCACACATTTTAGTTCATTTGAAGGGGCAGAAATGTAAGAAAATGCCTTTTTTTTTCATTAGCGCCATCTTCTGGAGGCATTTGTGCACACCAGGCTTGGGGTAACAAGGAAAATCACCCCTCATTAGATGCAGCAGGTTGTCTACTTTCCAGAAATATATAGTTTTATATAGTTATTCCACTGTTTTAGGGTAGTTTTACCACAAAAACCCTAGAATGCGCATATTAGTTTATAAAGTTGAAAATGTCATTTTGCGCTGCTGGTGATTAGGGCTCTACGCTAGCCATGGACGTAGGTAAAACTATACAAATTTGGTATTTTTTTACTCGGGGGACTCGAGGCTTTTTCAAATAATTGAAACTTTTTCAATCAAGGTAAATGTTTTTGATACATAGTATGTGATTTTAGCAAAATGAGTAAATTTTCACTTTTTTTTGTCATTATGACATCATAGCTTTTTGCACGATGTAAAATTCTCTTCATGTAAGGTATCACAAGAAAGCTCAATTCGTTCTGAAAAAAACAATATATAGTTTTCCATATGTAACTAAAAATCCCCAGAGGAAATCAAGCCTAAACGGAAGGATAGCAAAAATGTTGAAAAAGTGTCTGGCCTGCAGGGTTCAGAAAATGGCCCGAGCCTCTGGCACTGAAGGGGTTAATACTTTTTTTAGCTTTGTAAAATTAGCCTTTTTAAAATTGAATGTTTGGTTAAACCCTTGCTATTGGGGTTCTTGTAACAAATTTCAAATGATTCCATATTGTGTTCACTGTTGCCCAAATGTTCCCTTACTTGTACATTGTTTATCATAATAGATGACATTGACCACATCACAACCATCAACAATGCCCCTGGAATCTAGGTCTCTTTTACCAACTATGAGAATTATTAGCAGTGCTAAATTTTTAGAAGAAATGTGAATTTTAGTGTTGAGCGAGCATGCTCGGCCGATGCTCGGATCGGCTCGAGCATCGCTCTGCTCGGCACATGGCGGTACTCGTACGAGTACCGCCATGTGCTCGCCCGGCATGTTCGGGTGGCGGGGATCTGTGCCGAAGGAGGCACAGATCTGAAGACGCTCCGCTGGACCACCAGGGACTGGAGGTAGGGGGCATTGCGGAGATGAAGGGGGCATTGCGGAGATGAAGGGGGCATAGCGGAGATGAAGGGGGACATAGCGGAGATGAAGGGGGACATTGTGGAAGAGGGGCATAGCGGAGATGAAGGGGGACATTGTGGAAGAGGGGCATAGCGGAGATGAAGGGGGACATTGTGGAAGAGGGGCATAGCGGAGAGGAAGGGGGACATTGTGGAAGAGGGGCATAGCGGAGATGAAGGGGGACATTGTGGAAGAGGGGCATAGTGGAGATGAAGGGGGACATTGTGGATGAGGGGCATAGCGGAGATGAAGGGGGACATTGTGGAAGAGGGGCATAGCGGAGATGAAGGGGGACATTGTGGATGAGGGGCATAGCGGAGATGAAGGGGGGCATTGACCAGGCACCCTCCCCTCATCAGAGCAGGGGGTGCCTGGTGTAATGCTCGTGTCGCCCCATTCAATTCAATGGGGCTCGGGTGCTCGGCCGAGCACTCGAGCCTCCGGCGGTGCTCGGTCAGAGCACCCGAGCACCCGAGCATCGGGGTGCTCGCTCAACACTAGTGAATTTGTATTTGCATTGTGAACCTTTATTAGAAGCAAAGCCAATTGTTACTAGCAAGGCAAATTTTTCTGCGAACAATGACATCTTTTTTATATGAAAGTAATTTTATTAGGTCCAAAATTACTCTTTGTCATTATTTAATAATACAAATTATGTCATAATCATTATTTGTTTTTAAAGCATAATTTTATTAAACAGACCCCTAATAAGATGATGGTGCACAGTCCATAACAGCTAATATTTGGTATAAAGGATCTTCTGTTTTAGCTGCAGTAGGGTTCTTTCTTGAATCGGATGTGAGTTTGTGCTGACCCCTTAGATACTAAAGACATATTTAACACATTGCAGAGCAAGGCTCTAGATATCTAGCAGTAAGGTGTGAGATCAATATCCCAAGCTATTTTGAAAGTAAAAATAGGTCACAACTGAGAATGTTTATTTGAATGATGGCATTTGAGACAGCCTCATGGAATCTAGCCCTTAACCCCTTAGCTGCTGGAAACATCCCTCACTCATTGCTTCAAAACGCTTTGGAGATGTTGCTAGCACCCTAGGGGGTTAGTCTAATCCTTGACAAGAATGCATGCAATAGCCATAAAATATAGTAAAACAGAACTCTTATTTTAACCCTTTGAGTGCCAGAGGGTTATGAAACGCATTGCAAAACAGGATTATTGTTCAGTAGAGAAAATTTTCAAGTGAATGCTTTGCACTCTCCTTAAAGGGTTAACATTCAGAAAGGAATCATATAGGGCTTTAGTCATCATCTAAAGACATGCAATTCTGGAGCAACACAACTGCACCAAAGTGGGAAAATGAAAATCCCCTTAACCCCTTCAGTGCCAGAAGGGGATGTAATGCATTGCTTTGCAATGCATTCTGTACCCCTCTGGCACTGAAAGCATTAAATGGGACTTTTAAACCCTTGAATGCTAAAGAAACCTCCAACACTTTGCTTTGCATTCAGTGGGTTAAAAGCCCTCTTTAAATCAATGGGGATTTGGCCAATTGGTATCCCCTCCACCCCCCATGCCACAATCAGTTAAATAATTGCACCTCTATAACTTGAAGAATCAGACCCACCAGGCTATACTTATAAGGGGAAAGTGCACCAGTTCCAGCGCAAACCAACTGCATCATTAGGGGTTGTTTTAAATTAGGCTTTTACATTTTAACTCCTTGAATTCTAGATAAGTCTCCATGGTATTTGAAAGCAATGAATCTAAGACCTCTCTAGCAATCATGCTTATAAAAGCCCCATTTAAATCAATGAGAATGGTTATTTGTTCTCTATGGTACAGCTGGTGTTCCCCAGAACTAGTACACTTTACCTTTATACATAAGGCCCACAGGGCTGTATTCAGTAAACCAAAGAGGTACAATTCTGGAACAAATCTACTACACTGTAGAAGAAAGGTTCATTTCCAATGTTTTAAATGGGTCTTTTATAATTTTTTTTGTTTATAATTACATTTTTATTGATTTATAAATGTAGAAGAGTTACAGAAATAATAAATGATAACCAACCAAGGTAAAATCATTAAGTCGAGATGTACAACATAGTATAAGTAACAAACATAACAATCGTACAGAATGTATCAAGAACAAGTCATACATATTTACTGAAAAGTGCATTGGAGCAATTACCATATCCCTATGTCTCTGATCTATAATTTTTAATGCTAGAGAAGGAAATTTTCATTTGTGCACTACCGATGGTAATATAGCATGGACTGAACTTGATGGACACCTATCTTTCTTGAGTCTCATCATCAGACTATGCCACTATGGGGGGAGACTTATAAAATCCAGTCTTAGTACTTTTTAAAAAACTGTCCTTAAGTCATGAGAACTGGCAATAAAGTTGGGTCTGATTTATAAATGAGTAAGGGCATTGTTATAAATATGGCGTTATTATTCTGATGTTAATGTCTGGAATGCTTAAGAAAGATTACACCTGGATTTAAGATTCTGGCAAAAATTCTGTCGCAAATAGAAAAATTTCTTTATAAATTCACTGTGTCACTTTTTACAAACGTCCCTACTCCATTTAAAAAAAAAAAAAACAACATACTACAGAGCTTATAGTCCTCCAAAACTGGCGTTATTCATTTTATAACTATCAAACACATAGGGATGTATGTTCAAAGTGATAACGACAAAAAATTGTCGTATGAAAGACAAACATAAGTAACTGAATGCATGAATGACATATTTTCTATAGAGTATACGACAAAAAACTAGTAATGTCCGTTGTGTATGACATAACTCCAGAATTGCCGGGCAAAAGGGTGTGGCAAGGGCGTGGTTAAACTATTCCCCAGGGTCGTATAGAGGAAAAGAAAATTTGTCGTAACTAACGACAAAAAAATGTCTTTCAAAAGACAAAATTTGTACGTTAAGAAAAAAGTGGAGGGAATGTGTTCTGAATGTGAGAATTTTTGTCTTTCGTTAAGAAATTTTTGTCGTTAGTTATGACATTTTTAAAGACATTTTTGTCATTAGTTAAGACATTTTTATCATTAGTTAAGACATTTTTAAAGACATTTTTGTCATTAGTTAAGACATTTTATTGTCTTTACATACAACAATTTCAGTCAGGACAAACGACATATTTCCAATCACAACCGACACTCTCTGAAAATATTAATGATCCCAACGACACTGTACTTTTAAAAGTCGTTACAAACGACAAAAGCTATTTTGCTACTTCTTTGAACATATGGCCCATAGTTACAACCATTTTAATGCTTCTTTTCAATTAATGCCACTTTTATAAATCCCCCTATGTTATCTCCAGAATTGCTCTTATTCCTCTTATTGAATACGAACCATAGTCCTTTGCAGTACTTATCAATGGACTCCCTTTGATCACCAGAGAGGTACCCAATGCATTGCAGTGCAGTGGATACCTCTCTGGCACTCAAGGGGTTAAACGGTCAGAAAGCGATTGCTTAAAACCTCTGGACAAATGGTGCAATTTGTGATAACAGCATGTGCAAAGTTCCCTGGAGTGATCTACAATACATTCATTTGATGAAAGGATGCTTTGAACCTTGAATTTAAAAGGCAGAAACATATAAAATACTGAGATATGAGAGTTCTGTAGGGTGCACTGGGGTGTATCTGTCAAGCTGAATTGACTGTACATACATTTCCTTTGTACACAAAGCATTTTTCACAAAGTTAGTTTCTCTCCATATTTTATATATTTCAGGAGCTCTTTACTACACATGAAAGACTCAATGTTCAAATGAAAAGTAGAGGGATTCTAGTGCAAAACAAGTGTGTCATACGTGAAAAATAATAATTTCCCACATTCCACCTATTTCAAATGGAGATTTGAATCCATCGAATGTTAGCAATGTCTGTATCGCATTGCTTTGTAATGTGTTGGAGAACTCTATAGCAATTAGGGGGATAACCCTTTGAGTGTCATAGGGGAAATTCTCTGCAATGTGTTGCGTACCCCTCTGGCAGTCAAAGGGTTAAAAACTCCCTTTCAATGGGTTAAGAGAACCAATGTTCAAAATAAAAGTGGCATTATTCTGGGGGAAACCAACTGTACTGCAGAGTAGAAATTAAAAAAAAATCACCATAGCCTCATATATTTAACTCTTTGAATGGTAGAGAGGCCACCAGTGCCATTCCATATTATTGCACAGAACTGCATTGGAGACCTCTATATATTCAATAGGTTAAAAGCCCCATTCAAGAGAAGGGCTATATGATTAAAACCCTTTGATTGCCAAAGGGGTATCTAAAGCTTAATAATGCATTGTATACCCTTCTAGCACTCAAAGGGTTAATTATGGAGGAAACCACCTGCATCAATGGGAATAAATTAAAAAGCACCTAAACTTCCCATTGATTTAAATAGGGCTTTAACCCACTGAATGTTAGGGACGTATCCCATTTATTGTGCAGTGTATTGCTTCACAATGAGTTGGAGACTTTTCTAGCATTCAAGGGATTAAAAGCCTTATAATGTTTTCTTTATTTCTCCCTATGATGTATTTGGTTTGTCCCAGAATGCTTTTCTCTTCTCTTTTGAACATAAGGCCCCTATTTCTCCACTATGACATATTTGGTTTGTCTCAGAATGCTATTCTATTGTCTTTTGAACATAAGGCCCCTATTTCTCCCCGTTGATGCAGCTGGTTTGTCCCAGAATGTTTTTCTCTTCTGTTTGAACATAAGGCCCCTATTTTTACCCATGATGCATTTGTTTTTTTCCCAGAATGCTATTCTCTTCTCTTTTGGACAGAAGAGGTAACTTTGTTTGTAGTTTATTGCTATTGTTGGAAATATAATATAATGGAAAAAAACTTTCCTTTTTCTGTATTTCACACATTTAATTTGAGCCATGGGATATTATTCAAAAAATAAAATTCCTTCATAGTAAATATTGTGGACCAGTAGGGGGTGAAAACATTAAAACTGTATAAGTATAGCAACCAAAGCAATGCAGTAAACAATGGGATATGTGAGAGGAAATGGTCACTGGGGGACCAATTGCAGATAAAAAGATTACATAAAACAGCAAGCATTAATATAGAATGAAAAAGAGAGAATGTGAGACAGAAAGGGGGAGATAGAGCAAAAGAGGGAGAAGGAGAATGTAAGAAAAAAGTACAACAAGGTTTAAAAAAGAGGGAATGTAGCAATTAATCACCGCTTACTTGGAAAAAATCACAACAGGGTCAACGTATTTATAGTTATTATTCATTTATTTGTAAAGCTCCAATATATTCATTCGATCTCTACAAAAGGGGAAATATACAAACAAAACAATGTAACATACATGTTCCAACTGAAAATGGAGAAGGTCCCTGATCAAACATGTGAGAATTTACAACGTAGGGGGCCAACAGACACATGAGGAGAAGGAAGGTGGCAGAGCTATACAGTGACATAAATTTGATAGGTCAGCTGGAAGGTTGGCCACAGGGTAGATATAGGTATATTGATTAGTGAATTTTTTGGGGGATAGAATTAAGAGAGCTAGCAAGACAGAGAAAGGAAGATGTTATGTGGTGGGGGGTAGGCTTCTCTAAAGAGTTGAGTCTTTAGTAAGCTCATCTAAGCCTACTTGCTTGCTTTTTAGTTTATTTTTCAGCAAAGTCTGAACAATAATGGTTCCCCAGCTGTGGATGATGGGAGTTGTAGACCAGCAACAGTTGGTCAGCTGCAGTTGCTCAGCCATTAATGAACAAGTAACACTGATTAGTCACATCAAAGAAAGAACCAGACTACAGATTAACAGTCTTCGTGTCAACATGATAGGAGAAAAAGAAGGCATTATGCATTTTGAGCAATGCACTTCCTCATAGTCATACAAACACCTCTAGCATAACAGTTTAAATACAAGGCAAACATGGGCATGTTAAAAACAAACCAATAGTCATTTTAAAACAATAAAATACTTGATTATAGGTGTATCTTTAACCATGGTGACAAATAAACTTAGACCTGCATTATATTCCTGTCGATACAGTTATCAAGTGTTTTATCTACAAATTTCCCTTGAGACGTCAATGGAAATCTGTTTAAATAATGAAAACCAATGACAGCCACCTACTAACTGCAATCTAGGCCTTACCATCTATAGCAAAGTATCCAGAAAGTTATGGATGGATGATTTCAATGATTGCAGAATTAGAATTTGTCAGAACACAAGGCACAAATAAAGACATAAATCCTATTTATACTTATGAAACATCAAATTCAGTACATTATCTCATATTTTTAGAGATATTAACTCCCTCCATTTGCAGATTTATCATTATTACAGAATTATTGATGAGCTGATGTGGAAAGGCAACAAAGTGGAATATATAGAATTTGTGGATTTTTGAATGATATGACTTTGGAACGTCATTTCATTGAAGACTTCAGTTCACGGGAGATTTATTTTCTTGGTTTTAGGCTTTCTAATTCCTCGACTTGGATAGGCACAACCATCTATCCTAAACTAATATCTGACAACTATTTATTGCATGTGAAGTCCCATCATCCCAAGCATGTCATTATTGTGATAGAGATAGGGCAGTTTCCTGGTAAGATTGATACACTGTGAACATTATCAGATTTATATTATTAGAGATAAAAAAAAAATAAGGAACTCTAGTCTTGACATATGTGGTAGAAATAACTTATTTTGCTCTCATTATGTAATGGAATTTAATGTGTTTTGGGTCATGGTAAAGGATTGTGATGTTCTGTACATATCTCTCAATGGAAGGCAGTAATTGGAAAGAAAATGGGTGCTGAATGCCTAGTTTTCTTTCTGTAGATGTTTAAATCCTAGAGTGCCTGTGAAGCAGGTTAACAGACGACTGTTTCTTCCCTATGTTGAAGCTATTAATCATTTCCCACTTATGAGGGATTGCCAAGTTCATAATATTCATGGACGCAATTTAACTTTTTCGCTACTGCTGTTTGTCAGTTAAAATAATTATAGTAATTGATCTATGACATATACACCATCAACCTTTACTCCGTTGTTTGAATTTAAGCATTGTAAGTCAGGAAAGTAGGTGCCTGCAGCTATGGAAACAGAAGATATATATCACTGCAATATCTGTATGAGTAATGAGCCTTGGATCATAGTGAAATGTTTTTTATAGCTGTTTTTCAAGGTCTCCCCTGGCTGTATTCGAAGGGAAGAGAAATATATGTTAAGAATATGTTTCAGGAACATGAAAAAAACTGAATACCCACAATGGTGTGAATGTATAAAATTGCCAGTGCAACTCCACTGGAGTTAGCCACTAATGCCAGTGAATGTATATCTTTATTTATATGGCTCCACACAGTGTATGGAGCACCTTACAGATGTATGTTACAATAAATAAAAGGAGATAGAATAAGTGTCACATTCATAGAAACAATAGGAGGGAGGTCCCTGCCCCAAGGAGCTTACAGTCTAAATGTGTAAAAGAGACAGACAATAGGGTATTAGGGTGTCAAGTGCTGAGATTACAATTGCTGAAATTGCCCAAAGGTAGTGCATGGCCCCAGTGCTCCAGAAGATAGCATTTCAGTGTAGACTTAAAGACAGAGGGTGATTGTTCAAGATGTGGGGAGAGGGGTATGGAGTTCCATAGGTAGGGAGGGGGTAGTGAGAAAGGTTTGAGTCGGGAGAGGGCAGAGGGTGTGGATGATGCAACAAGAAGGGCGTTGTGTGCTGAGCCAAGGAGGTGGCCAGGAACATAAGAGGAGATGAGGGAAGAGATGTAAGGAGGGGTAGCAGTGTGGAGAGCATTAAAGGCGAGAAGGATTTTGTAAGTGATGCATTGCTGAATAGGGAGCCATGGCAGATTTCTAAGAATGATGTGCAATAGACTTTAAAACGGATTGCATAGGGGAAATATAGGTAGCAGGAAGGCCAGTTAGTAGGACATTGCAATAGTATAGTAATAGTATGCACCATGTTTTTTGTTTCTGTAGTGCATACTGGCCGACAAGCTCCATCAATGTTAGGACTCTATTGTTAGCAAGTCTAGTATGCCAGCCCCATAGCATGTGCCGGAAAATGGTGTTAAATCATTTTCACTTTGTTATACATTGCCTTCAACAAGGAGTAGAGGAAATGCCCACATAGATTGCGCCATTGTCCTCCTCTCCTCTTGGTGCAAATGGTGTTAAGGAGAGGAATTTTGTTGTAAGTAGTTTAGTAAATGACATTAGGCATGTGTAGGGTCTTATAAAATGGATTCCAGTGCCTTATTTAGAATGGAGTTGCTATTGTAAATTCATACCATTTACACTTTGTAATTGTATGAGTAGTAATGATGTGAGTTCAAACATTTGAATGCCAAAGAAAACTTCAGAGCATTGTATGCTGGTCACACCCTCAAAAGGTGGGTGTGGCCAGCAGAGCTGAGGCAACTGTGAAAGTGTGGCAGTATAGTTGATTTCCTACTCAGCCTAATGGGACATTCAGCCCTGATTGGACAATAAAACATATTTCATGTATTTTTGTTGTCCCTTAGCAGTGCAGAGTTTCATCCAAATATAAATACCATGCATTGCTTCACAATGCACTGCACACCCTACAGGTCCCGAAGGGTTAACCCTTTGAGTGCCAGAGGGGTATGCAATGCATTGCAAAGCAGGCACTCAAAGGGTTAAAAATACAAAGACAAAGACACACACATACACACATTACAGAACTCGACTAGACAAATAGATAATTTACTTTTTGAAAGTAGATAGTGTGTCAGGAAAAGCATGAAATTCCTCAAATCAATAATACTATTATTCAGAAATAATATGGATAATTATGTTTCCCCAAAACAATGGTACTTGGCAAAAATAACCCTGAGTGTTTTTTCTTAATGGGAAGCTTTATGAAAAGACCTTTTTGTGTATTATATGTGTTATTCCAAAGAATTTCATGCTGTGGCTTTTTTGATTGCTAGTAATTTTTTTTTAAATGGCAGTTAGGTCCGCTATGGTCTTAAAAAGATAATTGCATAAAAGCAGTATTTTTTTTTTACTTTATTTTCCAAACCATTGTTAAGTAGATGCACATTACAAGGCATGCAATGAATCATCTTATAAGGGAAACAGTTCAAAGTCTTAAAGTGGAAGTATCATTTAGTAATACATTTTTATTTAACAGAAGGACGTACATATTTTGTGTTCCTTAAACCAGCAGTCAGTTATATTTTAGTTTATTTAAAATCTAATAATTATTGACCCTTACAATCTATTCAGGTATATTGAAGCCTGCTGTGTGCTGTGTGGTGGTCTGACCTAGAGACAAGTAAAATATACATAGATAAACATGCATGATGGACACCTTTTAGGGACGGGCAAAACAGGAGGTTTTGCAAAAATATGTACGATTTTCCACTTTTACCATGGGAATTCCCACCCAAAGAGGAACCTATAGATGTTTTGCCATTTTGCTAAAGCCACAAATTTTCCTGAGAGGGTGTTTCCATTTTCTGTGTATGTTTTCATACCTCCCAACATCTGAAATGGCCAGAGAAGGACAAGTGTGTGTTATGGGATGTTTCTGGGGGTGTGTCTGGTGGGCGGGCATTACCAAGAATGTATAGGTAATTTCATGAACTATTGACTATTTGTGTAAGTGAATAAATAACTTAGAGCAAAATGAAAGTATTTTATTTACACAGACTAATGTATAAACTTATATACTGTGGTTTGAATTAAACAGTGTGGTGTGTATGTAAGTGTTTCACTTTGGATCATAGCAATAACACTCACATTAATGTTTGTTTAAACTGTAGTATGTACATTTATAAATTAGTCTGTGTAAATAAAATACTTTGGTCTTGCTCTAAATCAATTATTCAGTTACACAAAGAGGTATCAGTAGGTCATGAAATGACCTAAAAATTGTCTGTAATGCCCCGCCCACCAGCCACACCCCCAAAAACACCACCTAAAAACAAAAGTGTCCCTATTTGGCCATTTGAAATGTTGGGAGGTATGTAACTGAATGGATGGATCATCTATGATGTACCATATATCTTGGATCCCTTCTTGTCACAGTTTTTTGGAAGATAACTTCTTCACCACTCGCCAGAGGGGTGTGCAAGGCATTGCTCTGGAATAAGTTGAACACTCCTCCAGCAATCAAAGGGTTAAAGGGAAAGTATGCATAAAAATGTTAGGCCTAATTAACTCTAAATGTATGTAGCCTCTATCACCACTATTATTTTTATATAAACAGCTGCAATTTAATGATATTTAGAAATCAAATCTGCGAAATAAAATACAGTTGATCTCTAGACATTATCATGCAAACAACAAAGGGAAATAAGCTATCTGCTAGTAAATGTTTATGTTTACAAGCAGTTACAGGGAAATGTTATTCTAAGCTTTAACCTCTTCCTAATTTTAAGAAGATGATAAAGAGCAGATTCTTAAAGTGACAGTACACAGTGACATGAAACATTCATTCATAGTAATGGCAGCAGAGGCCAATTAAAGGGATAGTAATGTTTCATAAAAAAGCAGCTCCAATTAATCTTCATAGTATTTGGGCCATGGAGAGTGTTATTTCAATACTGTCAAAGTTGTAGTTCTAGAGTAATTCAATGATAAAGTATCCCCATCCCGCCCCTTTTACCTAGTGTAAGCCACCTCCCCTCAGATGTGGAATCTGGTCACTTGACCAGACAGGTCACAGCAAGGCACAATCTTCTTACTGTGAGAACAAAGAGAAACCTGCCCCCTTGACAGATTTTTCACGTTTTTCTTATGCTCAATGAAGATTGTCCCTCTCTGTGATCCATTTGGACAGTCTTGCTGCTCTGAGGTGAGAAGTGTTACATCATTAAAAGGGGCGGGAGGGGGATACAATTACTCTTGAATTACAGCTCGGACAGTATTGAAATAACTCTCTCCATGGCCCAAATACTGTGATGATTAATCTGAGCTGCATTACTATCCCTTTAAATCTTTTTTTGGCAGGCAGCCCATTTACCCTGGTTCTTACCTTCAAGTACTTGACATGTATAGAGTATTTTATTACTTTTTAGAGCAAAACACACAAGGAAGAAGTGGCTTGCTACTAGGGCAAACCAACTCCACCATAAGGAACATAATGATGTATTACTCAGTTGACAGCTATGCGTGTGCAAACTCATTCTTTATGTTACTTCCAAAACCGCACATCCAAGATATTGTCCACATATATAAAATACACCTTTATTCTAAATCAGTATATAAAATATAGAGTGTACCTCCAATACAAAGACCTGTGATCAAGAGTAAGCGCATACCGTGCGAAATGCGTTGATCAATGTGAAGCTACATAGTATCATCTACTGATGTACAGCTCCCAGATTTGAGTCTATCCATATGGTGGAAGAAATTGTGAAATATTCATACTGGAGGTACACTCTATGTTTTATATGCTGATTAAGAATAAAGTCGTCTTTTATATATGTGGACAATATCTTGAATGTGCCGTTTTTGAAGTAATATAAGGTCGCAGTTTTAAGCTAACGGGGAAAGCTTACTTTCACGCACCCACGTTGTTGTTCCATCATTACATTTTATGATAAGCGCTGTTGCAATACTGTTTGAAGACTGCTGTTTAGTTCTGGCAACTACATTTAAAGGGATATGGTCTGTGAATTGTAGGTAAGAGCTGCTGAATTCTGTGTGGTGTTTGTTCAAACTCATTCACATTGGTGCAAAACATAATAGAAGCCCTCATTAAGCCTATATCTTCAACTTTCCTCAGAAGCTCAATATTTTACTGATACTTGCTGCTACTTCTGCATTCTAAACTTACAGCCCTAATTGTACTGTTCCCTTCTCCTCCCCAGGGATGGTGTTGTGAGGACCAGAGATGCAATTGATGATTCCTGTTGGCTGCTGTAATGTCACACCCACCTCCACAGCTAATGGGAATGAGGCTGCCACTGGCAGTTTCAGTTCTTGTAAAATCTGAGACAAGAAGATTAATGTAGACCTTTAGGCAATTAGGCAAGTAAGTTATTGGTTCAGTATCAACATGTTGTGAATGTATGGGTGTGTGCCATAATAGTATGTTTAATATGCTGCTGGTGTCAAAATGAGTCCATTTACTACGTCCCGTTTAAAATGTCACCTTACCCTAACTTAACCCATACCTCCCAAGTGTCCCTCTTTGAGACCCAAATCCCACTGTCCATCTTTCCCATCCTGGTGTTCCTCTTTTTAGGCGATCATAATCCAAAGTAATGTTTGTTTATATTTCAGCATATTTGTTTAGAAATTAGACAGTGTAAATATAAAATTCTTTGGTCTTAATCTACATTAATTATTTGGTTACACAAAGAGGCATCAACAGGTCATAAAATAACCTTAAAATACTCGGTAATGTACTGCCCACCACTCACTCACACCCCCTGCAAACTTACCTAAAAGTGCCTCTCTTTGTCCATGTGAAATTTTGGGAAGTATGCTAACCTAACATACCTTTACTATCCTGACCTACCCTAATATTAAGGCAAACCAAAGTCACCTCCTAAATGTTAACAAGTATAAACCCAAATGACCCTAACCTAACTTTTTCACTCTACCCTAACCTAAGTACTGTAACCTAAATTTACTGATACTGAACCAAATAGGTATCTTTTTTGCAAACTCAAAATTTTAAAAGGCAGCATTTTGATGGCCAGACCATGTTAAAAACTCTATTTTGATGTTAAAAAATTCTTCATTGCAAAAGGATAAGTTGCTAATACTTCTATTTCCAGAGGTGGAAATAGGAGTGATTAGAATGACCATAATTGCCTCTAGTTTTAATGTTGCACATTCACACATAATTTACAGTACGCATGTATTCAGGTACAGATAAATAATAATTTCCCCTTGAATTTATGAGCCTTGTATGTAAGGATGTGCTGGCACTCACGGGCGCACCTACATTCTGTTTATGTACACATAGCCATCTTGTGTTTAACTGATTGAACCTTAGATATAATGTGCACAGTGAGCCACATGTACAAAGTAAAGAGGAGCAGTTCTAGGTAAACCAACTGCCCCATTGGGGACAAGTAATCATTGCATTCATTGAAATGGTGTTTTTAACCCCTCACTGTAATGCTTTAAAGAATTCAGTATTCTGCTTTTTTGTCTTTGTATTTGCTGATGAATGCACAAGGTGCTGAAATTATTAACACCATAAGAAAGCAACAGTATACATCGTTTTAAATATATTGCTGAAATGTAATATTTTATGTAATTTTCTCTGACTTTTCCAGATTTAAAACTATGTCTTAAACCTTTATTTGCCAGAGCAGTATTCAATGCATTGCAGAGTATGTATGTGTTGTGTGTCAGTCTGTCTGTGTCATGGTGTGCGTGTGTGTATGTGTTATTCAGGATGTGTGTGTTTGTGTATCAGGATGTGTTTGTGTGTCAGGAAGTGTATGTGTATGTGTCTGTGTCATGCTGTGTATGTCTCAGGCAGAATGTGTGTGTGTCAGGGTCAAGATGTGTGTGTGTGCCTGTGTCATGTTGTACATTTGTGTATATGTGTCAGTCAGGATGTGTGTGTGTGTCAGGATGTGTGTGTGTGTCAGGATGTGTGTGTTTGTGTGTCAGGATGTGTTTGTGTGTCAGGAAGTGTATGTGTATGTGTCTGTGTCATGCTGTGTATGTGTCAGGCAGAATGTGTGTGTGTCAGGGTCAAGATGTGTGTGTGTGCCTGTGTCATGTTGTACATTTGTGTATATGTGTCAGTCAGGATGTGTGTGTGTCAGGATGTGTATGTGTCAGGATGTGTGTCAGGATGTTTGTGTGTATGAGTCAGTGTCATGGTTGTATGTGTCAGTCAGAATGTGTGTATGTGTCAGGATGTGTGTGTGTGTGTGTATGTGTATGTGTCTGTGTCATGGTTGTATGTGTCAGTCAGAATGTGTGTGTGTGTGCGTCAGGATGTGTGTGTGTATGTGTATGTGTCTGTGTCATGGTTGTATGTGTCAGTCAGAATGTGTGTGTGTGTGCGTCAGGATGTGTGTGTGTGTGTATGTGTATGTGTCTGTGTCATGGTTGTATGTGTCAGTCAGAATGCATGTGTCAGGGTATGTGTGTGTGTGTTTATGTGTCAGGGTGTGCGTGTATGTATGTGTTAGGTTTGTGTGTATGCCTGCCATAGAGTGTTTGCATGCGTCAGTCAGGATGTGTGTGTCTGTGTCATGGTGCATGTGCTTATGTGTCAGAATATGTGTGTCAGAGTATGTGTCAGAGGATGAATGATTTGAAGACCTATCATGCACTGAAGGGTTTAAAAGCCTTATTTAAATTAATGGAGGTTTGACTAATTTTACCTGTTCCCTATGGTGCAGATGATTTGCCCAAGAATTGCTCTGTGTGTGTGTGGGTGTGTGTGTGTGTTGGGGGGTGAGTGTGCCTGTCTTTGTGTGAAAGATTGGGTGTGTGTACAATATATATATAGATATATAAAACAGAAATATAAGAATGTGAAGCAGTGAGTCAGATACTTATATAACATGCAGGGGGTTAAAAGTGGCATTTAAATCAATGGATCATTGGGAATTTTTACTTTTTTTCTGCTTTGGTGCAGTTGTTTTTTCCCAGAGTCACACCATGTGTCTTTTGATGTGCTGATGGTATCATTGGAAGTTTCTAGTCATTATATTAATATCCCACATGATTTCATTAAGGAGGTGGTTAGGGTCTCTCTGATTTTGTATGATGCATTTCTGCCCCTACTGCATTTCTACAGCAAGAGAGAGACTGAATTTACTTTTGTAAAAGGGTTTTCAGAAGGGAAGTGAAGCAGGTCTCATCCTGGGTCCTGGCTAGTAAAGCAGAGAGCTGGGGTCCCCTCAAGGAGCCTCTGCGTGCTGTGACTAGTAAGAAACTTTAAGAGTAAGGAGAGAATCTTTCCCTATAGGTAAGCACATCCTATCAAGCAAAAGGGTTCCCTAACAGAACATAAAGCCTTGAATGTTATTGGTACTGCACTTTGCAATAAATGCCTTGTTTGAAAAGCCCTGGCACCCACATTGAACTATTATGCACCACACACACACACATGGCCCACTATGCTCAAGCCCTAGAGGCAGAGTCAACAGGAAGACAATGAGGAAACATATTTATCTGCTAAGGATGTATACCAAGCATATCAGGGTCTGAGGGTAGAAGAAGTACCCAAAGGGTTTATGAGTTATTATTCACTTTGTCAAAATGGTGTTATGTGTGAGTACAAACACAGATAAACACACACACACAAATAGACACACATACAGATAAACATACACACACAGATAAACATACATACACACACACACACGCAGATAAACACACACACAGATAAACACACACACACACACACACAGATAAAAACACACAGATAAGCATACACACACACACACAGAAAAACACACACATACACACAGATAAACAAACACACGCACACAGATAAACACACACACACAGATAAACACCCACAGATACACACACACAGATATACACACACACAGATACACACACATGCACACAGACACACACAAATGTACACAGAAGAAGAAACAGATGTATACTAGGATGTATACTACGCATCCCAGGGTCTGTGTGTATTTGTAGTACTCAAAGGTTTTATGATGCTCCTGTGCAATATGGTTTTATGTGAGAGCATACATGCACAGACACACACACATACATGCAAAGGTACACATGTTGTGGCCATGATGTACTGATCAAATAATTACACACACACCAAATAATTGGATAAAACCAGGCCACAGCTTTATTAAATGTTTTAAATATTAAAACAACCCCACTTTAAGCCCTTGCCAACTGCCAAGGCATGCTACGTATTTCACACCCTTATTGAGCGAAGCTCAACACACATTTTACCATCCAACCACACCCCATTAGCTGGTCTGTGCAGCTCAATGGGGAGCGGTGCCATAACCTGCGACCAAGGTCCGGGTGCAATATGTGCCAACGCCGTTGGCCTGACCTCCACCTGTGATTAATTTTCCATTTTAACCTGTTGGCAAGGACCCAAAGCGCCAACATCTGTGACAAAGACCCAACCCCCGGGTGCTTTTACAACCTGAACACACACAAAGAACTAACAACCACAGGGAGGGAGGGAGATTCGTTCCAGGAACCAAAGACGAAGTGGTCACCACAGGTAGCCCCCTTTTATCAACTATGATAACCAACCCCTTCCTCTTACCAATTCCCATACCCACCAACTTAATTGTGATCTCCCTCCAGCCCAGACATGATTCCCTTTCTTATTTATAGGGAATTCTTGTTGTGGGCATGAGGTATTGATCAATAATAGATATTAATAAAAGACTTCAGTTTGGGCGGTGTTATCTGTACATGGATGCAGAACTGGTTAAATGATAGATGGCAGAGAGTTGTTGTACATGGAACTTTTCAAGTTGGTCTAAAGTTGTAAGTGTGGTGCCACAGGGTTCAGTTCTGGGCCCAATGCTTTTTAATTTGTTTATTAATTATCTAGAAGTGGGAATTGAAACTAGTGTATTAATTTTTGCTGATAACATTAAGCTGTGTAGGGAAATACATACATCTCAAGATATGTTTTCTGTAGATAAACTGAGTGAATGGGCAGTAAAGTGACAGATGAGTTTTAATGTAGATAAATGTAAGCGTATGTATTTGGGCTGTATAAACAAACATGCTACATGTACTCTAGGTCAGCCTAATTTAGGAGTAATGATAGATGATAGACTTCACAGCAGTGTGCAGTGTCACTCAGCTGCCGCAAGAGAAAATAAGGTACTATCCTGCATAAATGGGGTATACATGCACCGGATGCAAATATAATTCCATTTCTATATAAATCCTTAGTAAGGCATCATCTAGACTTTAAACTCTAGAAACAGTTTTGGGTACCGGTTCTTAAAAATAGACATTATTGAACTGGAAAAAGTACAGAAACGTGCAACAAAACTGATGGAGAATCTGAGTTATAAATAGACTAGCCAAACTTGGTTTGTTTACATTAGAGATGTCTAAGGGGTGATATGATTACCATCCACAAATATACCCGAGGTCACTACAAATAACTCTCCAAGGAACTGTTTACTCAAAGAGCTGAACAAAGAACAAGAGGTAGTCCATTAAGACTAGTGGAAGAGAGTTTTGACTAAAACAAAGGCAATTATGTTTTATAGTAAGAGCAGTAAAGTTATGAAATTCTTTTGCCTCGGGATACTGTGCTTGCAGATACTGTAATAGGTTTTAAAAAAATAATGGATATCTATCTAGCACAAAATTATATTGAGAATTATGACAGTTGGCTTCAAAGCAGATAGGATGTCAATCCAGGGAAATATCTAACTGCCATTTGGAGCCAGAAAGGAATTTTTTACCCACTTGGGGCTTAATTCGCTTCAGTGTTTTTTTGTTTTGTTTTGTTTGTTTCTTTGTTTTTTTCCACCTGCCGCTGGATCAAAAGGGATGATATGATATTGGCTGAACTTCATGGACTTCATGGGCACATGTCTTTTTTCTGCCTCATCAACTATTTTACTATCTTACTATTTAAAACCATAGATACTATGGTTTAACCCTATTTATTGGTCAGTTAGTGCAAATCATCCAGGCATACCTGGAGGACGTAAACATTTCACATAGCTCTGCAGTACTGACTGCCATGTCCTACCAGGAAGTACTGTCTCAATTTCAGCTGCATAAAGTAACAACTACATAAAGCTAAATATCTCAGAAACTATTGTTTGAAATTAAAAATGGCTAACATAATTATGGGTGATTCTGGACACTGTGCAAAATCACCTATTTGCTACAAAGGAATAGTTCCACTTTAAAGTATACAACAGAACCTGACTAATGAGAACATCTAACCATTGCATGTGGGTGTAAAATTACAATCACTGATTCAATAGTCTTCTTTCTTGTAAAAAATTTAATATAAAAAGAAGAATAAATAGCAAAGCAATGCAAAATATAAATATATGTCTATGTGACTGTAAAATAATAATTAAAAAGAGATAAAATAAAGTCTAGTATTTTCCCTAACAAACATGAGATGGAATAAATTCAGTCTCTTAAACCCCTTACTAGAAGGAAAAAGTCACCTTAAGTCCGTATAGAAAGTTATACCAGTCTTAGCTGTCCCAATGAAATGATGAAAATTATTTGGTAAAATGAAAGGAAGAAGATGAATATGGGTGAAATGGCTATGGATGTTATGGTAAAGAAACAATGTCCCTTAAATCAAAGAAAACCAATGTCCTCTTTGACAAAGCAAACTTCCTGACTAAGGGGTGGTTAGCCCTGAAACTCACAGAGGCAGAATCTGTTTAAAAGCAGAGAGATGTGAACAACACAAGGTGGGAGGCAGGACTGGTTTCTTGAGGAATCAGATCAAGCAGCACCATCCAGAGGAAGAGGATCAGCTAGAACAGAAGTCTCATAAGCAGAATGGAACTCGAGTTACAAGTGGTGGTTATGTGCAGCTCCTCACCACAGACCTCTGGTGAACATCTTGGGCAGTGAGGATTAGGGAATATCGGGGGTGCACTATGTATGTATGTACTTAGATGGCAGCAATATTGGACAATCATATAACCTGTTTTACCTCATGCTGTTAGCCACACAGTTACTGATCCATTTTTTATGGTACCATGAACTCAAAGCCTCAGGGATACTCCCCAGAAGCAACCTACAGACAGATTTTAATACTCTTTAAAATAAATAAACATATTAGGGTGATGATTATCTAGTCAATGAGATGTAAGTCTGGTTGTAGTCTTCTTTTAAACATCAGAATTGTACTGAATATATAAATAACAACAGTGTTCACATTTCCATCGATCCTTGTGTAATGGAAGAACACTCTGGACATAGTGATATTAAATTACACCACAGTATCTCTGCATCTCTTTCTGTTGCTTGTTCTCCCTTTCACCACAATATGTACATTTCCCATCTTGTACTGGACATTCATGTGTTTTTTAACGTGTGGGCCATATAATCAGAAATCCATACTTGGGAGGGCCTCTTTCATTTTTCTGTTGATAACAATGGTGAATCATAAACTGTTAGCTTTTGGTCAAGTCAATGACAATACTGGTATTTAACCTACAGTTCCATTATGAAGAAGGGCAGAGTGTCAGTTACAGAACCGTAGAGCTGGGTAGATAATTAATTCCAACTAGTTCATGTGGGCTAACTAATTAGGTAAAAAAATGTTATAGGTAAAAATCTCAAGTGGGCCACAACCTAGGTACAAGTGGCTGCATTTTGCCCATGGGCCTCATGATGGATGTCCATGTACTAGATAGTGAACAGGTGAGAATGATAATAGCATTACAATCAGCTGTCATTTGGCCTATTTTCAAGATGATGGGCCTTATGCTAAAAAAAGCAATTCTATAGCGCGTCAGCTACATGGGAAAAATTAAACTTTTCATTGATTTAAATGGGTCATTCAAACCCTTGAATTCTAGAAAGGTCTTGGAGACCTCTCTAACACTCAAGGGGTTAATATGGTGAATTGTTATTTGATCACTGTGGTGTTGCTGGTCTGCTTCATAATTGCTTCACTTTGCCTTTGTATAGAAGGCTCACTGGTGGAGATGGCAATTGGTCTCTGACAATCAGCTGTCTATAAAAAATGAATTACGGGGATTGTGTAAATCTTTTCTATAAGACCAACGTGGTTATTAATAAAGTGAGTGATCTGAAATTAATCAACCAATTCATTTTATTGTAAGCAATAAATGCAATTTTATCTTCCAACATAGGCAGCTGAAAGAAGCGGGCTCTTCCCAGAGGAAGGACACTAGGTTAAAATTCTGGCTTCTGCCTGTGAATAAACTTTTAACCCCTTAAGGACCACGTGACATTCTATGACCGTCACACAGATTATACCCTTAAGGGCTGGTGAAGGTCATAGCACGTTGCATACTTTTTACTTATATAGCTCCTACGGGAGCATTGTAAGTAAAAAAGGGGTCTGAAATTGACCACTCCAAGATGGGAACGGACTTCCTTAGACCCCCAACTTGGTGCACCGGTATGCTTAACAGGTCACGTGTACTGGTGCATCAGTATGGATCAAACGGTCCTTAAAGTGATAGCAATGTTTCAAAATAAAAGCAGCTCCAAGTAATCTTCATAATATTTGGGCCACAGAGAGTGTTATTGCAATACTGTCAGAGTTGTAGTTCAAGAGTAATTGAATGATAAAATATCCCCCTCCCGCCCCTTTTACCTGGTGTAAGCCACCTCCCCTCAGATGTGGAATCTGGTCACTTGACCAGACAGGTCACAGCAAGGCACAATCTTCTTACTGTGATCATAAGGAAAACCCTGCCCCCCTTGACAGGTTTTTCTCTTATGCTAATTGAAGATTGTCCTTCTCTGCGATTAATCTGGACACCACCTTTCTGTTCTGAGGTGAGCAGTATTACATCAGTAAAAGGGGCGGGAGGGGGATACTTTATCATTCAATTACTCTTGAACTACAACTCTGACAGTATTGAAATAACACTCTTCTCCATGGCCCAAATACTGTGAAGATTAATTGGATCTGCTTTTATTTTGAAACATTACTATCTCTTTAAGGGAAGGTGACTTCCCTGTACCTCTGGTCCTCACAGGGTTAAACTGCATGTTTGTGGGCCCTGGAATGTTTACCAACAGAATCATGGCCTATAAGCTTCATGACCCATCAGAACAAGTTTTCCCTCTAATCCAGGAATGTGTAATGATTCTCAGGAGACCAATGGCTGACTATTGATGATAGGAGTGGCTGAGCAGAAACAACTTGAGTTCTTCGATTTGCCTACCCTTGCACTATTCCAGAGGTGTGCAAAATAAAGTCCAAAAGGAAATGTTGTGTAGTCTCTGGGTCTGGCTAGATGTACACATACAGCAAAGCTGCTATACCGAAAGAAATAACACTTTTTGCTTTCTCTGCAGGAAGAGTGATACAGTGTATGAAATGTTCTTTGTTGTATAAAGTATCATTCTAACAGTGCAGAGCGAACCAGAACTGATATACACGGCAACAGAAATGTTTCAGCTGTTACTAATGTTTTTACTCACCTTCTCCTATATTCCCAATCTGATCCAGATGCAGGAGGGGTGGATCTGATAGCTGGCCCATGTGTACCCAAGGCATTATTGGAGGTTCATAGGCCACTTTGCAGACCTTCTCTATTACATATTTGCTGCATTCTTGTAGGAACACAGTTAGGATTTAATATGCTAGAATTGGTGTATTCACACGAGCCAATAGTGAAAGGCATCAAAGCCCAGCAGGATGTTTTACAATGGGTGACACAACCAAAGCAGCATTGTTTCCTTTGAGTATTCCATGTGAGAGGGGCCTATATCACTAGTAATATCACTAATGAACTACAGGCCCTCGAACTAACCCTTGTGATACATCACTAACGAACAACAGACCTAAGCACTAACTCTTGTGATACACTTCTAGTAACCCATAATGCCTCTTAATGAGAAAAACAATTAAGACACTTGGGGCGAGATGTTTAAAAAGTCTTCATAATGAAAAACTTGTCAGATCATGAGCTGGTGATAAAAGAAGTAAAATATTTTCAGAAGTAAATTCATTTGAAAATGTATCTAAAGAATGGTAAGAAGATCTCATTGAACATTGCCGTTAAAAATTCTGATCTTAAAAACTGTCTTTAAGCAGGGCCGGATTTCCCGTAAGGCAGAGTAGGCATCTGCCTACAGGCGCACCCTACAGAGGGGCGCCTGCCACTACAATTCTTTTTTTTTTTTTTTTTTTTTTTTTTTTTTGACTCGGCGCGGCTTCCCATGCCGCGCCGAGCCGCCAGCCGCTGCCTTGTAGGCTGTGAGCACTCCCGGCTCTTTAGCAATGCAGAGCGCTGGGAGATTTTCCCAGCGCTCTGCATTACTAAAGGGAAGGCCGCGTGGGAGCTCCATGTCTGTGCACAAGCACAGATCTCTCCAGCCGCTGGACCACCAGGGAGGTAGGAAACGGATGAATGAGGCTTAACCCTTTGAGTGCCAGAGTGGTACGCAACGCATTGCAAAGCAATGCGTTGCGTACCACTCTGACACTCAAAGGGTTAATCTGGAGATAATGGGAGCAATGTGAGGTCAATATGGGGATGATGGGGGGCAAGCAATGTGGAGCTGATGGGGTCAATGTGGAGCTAATGGTGATGGGGTCAATATGGAGCTGATGGGGGTCAATGTGGACTGATGGGGTCAATATGGAGCTGATGGTGGTCAATGTGGAGCTGAAGCTGATGGGGTCAATGTAGAGCTAATGGTGATGAGGTCAATGTGGAGCTGATGGTGGGTCAATGTGGAGCTGAAGCTGATGGGGGTCAATGTGGAGCTGATGGTGATGGGGTGAATGTGGAGCTGATGGGGTCAATGTGGAGCTGATGGTGATAGGGGTCAGTGTGAGGGCAATGTTAAGATGATGGGGGCAATGTGAGTGTGATGGGGGGCAATGTGAGGGCAATATGGAGATTGGCGCATTGTGGAGATGGCGGGGGGGGGGGGCGCTTCAGGTAGCTGTGCCTACAGGCTCCTGAGATGTAAATCCAGCCCTGTCTTTAAGACGGCTTTTTCCCTTTGATGGAGATGGCAGAATCACTGCAAATCACTGTATATATATATATATATATATATATATATATATATATATATATATATATACATAGAGAGAGAGAAAGAGTATTTTTCCCAAAAATAATGTATGGCCAGGACCAGTCAGTTGGTTGGGGATAACAGCAGTTGCAGCTGTATTCCTCAACAGATGTTCAGCAATTTACTACACCTTCTATAGGTTATTCAATCTGTATATGAAAAAATGACTGTGGTTTTTTTCGTTCTGTTTTACATCCCTGTATGAACACTGAAAATTTTGCACATCAGTTATTCTTTAACTTATCTGATGTCTCTTCAGAGTTCAGTCTAGTTCAGTAAATAACTACTCCTAAGGTTTAAAGTGCATGTAAATACAGATCAGCCAGAAAGTTTCCTGCTATGGCACAATAACTATAATTTGTTCTATAGTTTAAAAAGGTGAAATAATGAAGCAGTTCATATGTAATTTTATTTTCTCCCCACAGTGTGAACTTTCCAGCTTTAATTTGGAATGACCGTACATTATGTCATTCTGTTAACAAAATAAAAATGTGCAATCATTAAATGCTGGCATTAGCTGCAGTGATGCTGATGCAGGTCTCTCAAATACACAAAAGGTAATTCACATAATGCACTTGTTTAAAATAATCCCTTTGACTTTTTTCCCATCATTGCTCTTGTGTTATTGGTTCTTTAAATTGACAGATATGTTAAATTTGCAAACAGATTAAAGGAACAGTAACACATTCCCAAGAATAAATCATCATATTCTGTTAGAGACCATTAGAATTTTCTGCCCTGTAAATTGGCATATAATATTAAGAGATGGTGGTGTTCCTTCAACCCTTGGAGTGCAGGAGGAGTGTGCAATGCATTGCGTACACCTCTGGCACACAAATGGTTAAAGGTATAGTAACACTTAAAGGGATAGTAATACTTCATTTTAACTTTATTTTATTTTGTAGGCATTAAAAAAACATGAAGAATGATATAAGTCTTATCTCTGAAACCTTTATGGTTTAAGAGATATTCACAAACAAAGTATCCCCCCCCTGTTCAGCCAGATAAGAAGGGAGATGCCCAGGTAGACTGCAGAGAGGGACAATCTTCAATTAAGATAATGGAAAAAGCTGAAAAACTTGTCAAGGGGGGGAAGGGCTTTCATTGTTTTAATACAAAGAAGATTGTCCCCTTCTGTTATCTGTACTGTCATACAACCAGACTGACATCTGAGAAGAGATGGCTTACACTAGGAAAAAGGGGCGGGGAGGGGAACTTTGCTTGTGAATATCTCATAAACCATAAAGGTTTGAGAGATAAGACTTATATCATTCTTCATGTTTTTTTAATGCCTACAAAATAAAATAAAGTTAAAACGAAGTGTTACTATCCCTTTAAAGGGATAGTATTGTCTAAAAAAATATACATCCGATTGTTAAAGGGATAGTAATACTTAAAATGTAAAAAAAAAAATATGTTGTAGGGTTTACCCCCCATAGGATCGTGTAGCAACAGCGCCACTGTACAATTTCAGGCCACTGTGATATTGGACCTAAAAAATTCAACTTTGAAAATGAATAACTTTTGAATGAGATAACTTTCAGCAGTGGGAGTACTCTTGTTTTACTCAGGGGGATAAACCCTACAACATATTTTTTTTTTACATTTTATGTATTACTATCCCTTTAAGTGTAATTTTTATAATGAATAGTATGTTCCAAACACCCTTTACCTTCATGTTTGCCTTAAAAATCCAGTTAAAGTTCCCCCCTCCCGCCCTTTTCCAGTATATCAAGCAGACTTCTGATCAGTAAGCCGGTTCTGATGGATTGCAACGAGGGACAATAATGTGTTGCGTACCCCTCTGGCACTCAAAGGGTTAACATAGCAATGACATATCCAGTATTCAAGGAGTGCCCTGCTGCAGTTATTTAGTTTAAGCATGGATCTTTCCTTCACTGGACCTCTTTGGTTTTATATATAAGCTCCATAGTGTTGAATGGATAACTAGCTGATACATTGGGGGAGATTCACTAAGCGGTGATAAAAAGGAGATAAAGTGCAGATGACTTCTCCAGTTCCTGTGTTATTCTGTAGAGCATATGCACTAAGATCGCCAAAGCTGTAGAAATCTTAGTGCATAGGCTCCATAGAATTTTCATAGGAATTGGAGAATTGATAAACTGGAGGTCATCTTCACTTTATCACCTCATTATAGTCAATTTAATAAGAAAGTAGAATATATAAAAGTCACATAGTTTGCAAAAGTTTGTATGTGTATACATAAGGGCTCCCCACTGATTTCAATAAAATACAGCAATGAGAACTCGTTGGATGAAAAGGCCCATGTTGTATGTTGCATGTTGTATCAACATGTAGATAAATATTATATATACCACACTATATATTCACTGCTTGATAAATTTGGCCAAGCAATGCAGTGAAAAACTTTATATCATCTATGGGTTCAATATTATACTGGATTATTTGCATTAATATGTTTTAGCAGAGAACCATTAAATTTATGCGACCATATACATAAAGAAAGTGAGGCAAACCAGCTACACCATAAGGAACAAACAGGAATATAAATGCAGAGTGTGCAGTTGTGATGTGGCATGGCAAACAAGAGGGGGCCTGCTGAATCTAAACTATCACGACATCCCTTACAAAATTCTTATCTTAGTTGGCGGCTGCTGACATTACACATTACAGTTGCCATACAGTAAGATAATAATACTCTTACTCATCCCTGTCCTTGTCGTCACTGAAAACCACAATGAGAGTGGAACTAATACAGTATGTTTACGTTATGTACATACACATCAAAACTTTGCCCATCACATTTACATGAGCAATTGGAAATACAAATAACAATAACTGTCCCACCTTTTCCTAATTAACCATTTGAATATGGATGGGCGAAACTTTCCGCGTCAAACTGAAATCGGCAAAAAATGGCACTTTCTGCTTGGTGAAACATTTCCTGCGAAAAGTGCCGATTTTCTGCTTTTTTCGCCCATTGAAATCAATGGGAACATAGAAGTTACACACAACACATTACAATTAATATTTTATTTCCCAAAGGTATTGTATAAAATGGACATGAGTGTGCCTATATTGGTGGGGTGTGGGGAAAGAATCAGTTGAACAGGGGATGATTTTTGGGGGGGTTGTTTACTGGGATTGGGGGACAGTTAATAAAATATAAATCCTAATTAATATAAAATAAAATAAAAAACATAAGACATGGTGTAAAGGGGTCTGAGGAGGGTGCCTGTGTTGATGAATGAATTAATCATTTGAACAGGGAATTTGTTTTGGGGGCTTTCTTGACTGCTACTGGGGGGCAGTTAATAAAAAATAAATAAAATAAGAAATTGTATTTAAAGTGATAGAGACAGGAACCCCCTGACATAAGCTGCCACTGGGATGGACTGATACTTGACTTGATAGAGTACTGTTACTAGTGGCCCAAGCCCTGAAGAAACATTGATTTTAGGACTTAAGCTAGTTTGGCACAAGCCCTAAGGAAACATTGATTTGTAGGACTTAGGCTTGATAGAAACAAACCCCCCAAAAATTGTTTATTTTTTTTGTAAGACTATTTTTATTTATTTATTTATTTTTTCAAAACACAAGCCTGAAGAAAAAAATAAAAATGCCCTACTGGCCTAATGCCAGCAGCTCATGTTGGCCAGTGGCCACTGTCAAATGTCCTCTTGAGTCCTGAGTTGCAACTGTTGTTCGTACTGCTGCTGCTGAGTTGTTTAAGCAGCAGGATGATTATAGCAGTAACATGGATGATGATGGATGATGAAAGTTCCACTTGCCATGACTAGCTCCAGTGATGCGCCTGAGGCAGTAGCAACACAATAAGTAGACCCCAGTCTGTTTGGAGAAAAGAAGAAGTTGGACAATAATCCTTCTCCACCTGCCCCTCCTCCAAAATCATGGGTGTGTTGTTATCAGAATATACATATTTTCCTTGAGAGCAGGAACTGTGGCTTTCATCAGCAACCACAATGTGCCAAGTGTGTGTGTGGTAAATAACATCTGGGGGCACAACTGTATCCAAACACCATAACACCCGAAACCAAGTACTGCCGCTGTCACTGTACCCCTTGTCCAGACCCCGCTAAGGACACATGACAAATTGCTGATAGTTTAATAGTAATTATGAACCCTCCCTATCGGAATCCTAGAATATTCTGCGGGATGGAATCTCCTCAGATGCCACCTGATGACCTGGTATCGATTCTCCTCCACCACACTGGCACGTGTAGTTAGTGCACCACACAATGTGCAATGGGTAGAGATGAACTGCCATATTCTAACATTAATAGAGTGGCTATCATTTGGCGGGGGAGTTAGCGATGAATGAGGTGGATTGGCAGAAGATGTACTTGTTACCCTAGAGGAAGAAGGTGATGTTGATGGGCGAGCTAGTTGTTTCGCTCGTCATGGAACTTCCAGTGTCTGTCTGGGTTTATTTATTCTTCCTCTTCTTTGACCTCTACCTTTCTTGAGAGTCAGGGGGTACAGTAACAGTGGTGCTAGATTTCTGTAATGGGTGTTTGGCTTTAACATGTTTGACATAAATGTCATGGTGTCTGTGCTTCATGTATTATCAGGGAGGTTGTGCCAAGGTGTGTTCAATCCTTTCCCCTTTTTGCTAACTTGTCACAAATTTTGCACCGTACAGTTGTTGATGATGACTGCACTGTGCCTGCCGGAAAAGAATAATAGTCCCATGCTCATGACTTCTGGGGGGAGAGATAGAGAACAGGTGGAGAATAATGGCCTCTTTCGTCTTGTCCTCCACATTCCCCTTCATTTTTTGTGGCAGCAGATAATGTTGCTGCTTTTGCTGCTACTGCCTCAGATTTAGCACTGCAACTAGGATCAGGAGGAGTATTGCTACTGCTGGCAAGTGGAACCTGTCCTAGTCCCGCATCACTTGTTGACCCCATTCCCACTGTGGTCTGTGGCACACTAGCCTGTTCCTCAGCACCCTGCTGCCCTTTCATCTCAGTAGCAGCAGAAGTTAGAGCAGTTGCTATTTCCGCAAATTCCAAAAGCTGATTGCTAGTGATGGTGGTGATGCCCATCCTCATCCCTGTCTCCCATTACTTCTTAGTTTCTGCTAAAAAGGTCATCAATGTCTCTTCCATCCCAGCTTCTCCAACACCACCACCACCACTAGTCCCTACGTGCTGCTGCTCTATTCCACACATCTCACTGCTGCTTGGAGGAGGTGACAAGCAATGTGACAGAGTGTCCCCTGCTGTCACACATGGCATAATTTTCTCCTTCTCTCCCTGAGTACTACAAGAAACACTAGCAGCAGGCAAAGTATTGGTGGCAGCAGGTTCAGCACTGGCAGCAGGTTTAGCACTGGCAGAAGGTTCAGCACTGGCAGATGAGCATAAATGCCTGGCTCAGTACTGAGAGGATGTACAGCGGGGTGGTTACCCAGTTCAGTGAGCTACTTCTCTGTATGTGCATCCATTGTAGCGCCCACATATAAATAGAAATCAAAATGCAAATAAATGTATGAGCTGCTTCACTTACCGGTGTGTCTGCAATGTTTCATAGCGTAACCTGAGAATCTTGCACTTTCATGCTGTGCAAGATTTTCAGGTCACCATTTTTATCATTGACATGGATAATGTGAGATTCTGAATTCTATCCAAACATGCTTCAGGACTTTAAAGGGATACTAATGTTTCATAATAAAAGCAACTCTAATTAATCATCATAGTATTTGGACTTTGGAGAGTGTTATTTCAATTCTGTCAGAGTTGTAGTTCAAGAGTAATTCAATGACAAAGTATCCCCCTCCCACCCCTTTTACTGATGTAACACTGTTCAGCCAGATCAGAAGGGAGGTGCCCAGGTAGACTGAAGAGAGGGACAATCTTCAATTAAGATAAGGGAAAAATCTGAAAAACTTGTCAAGGGGGGCAGGGCTTTCATTGTTCTCATAGGAAGAAGATTGTCCCCTTCTGTTATCTGTCTGGTCTATGGACTGGATTCCACATCTGAGAAGAGATGGCTTACACTAGGTAAAAGGGGCGGGAGGGGAAACTTTGCTTGTGAATATCTCTCAAACAATAAAGGTTAGAGAGAAGACTTATATCGTTCTTCATGCTTTTTTAATGCCTACAAAATAAAATAAAGATAAAACGAAGTAATACTATCCTTTTAAATTAGATCTGTGTCATTCAAACTTGCTCCTGACTAAGTAGGGATGTCTGAGAGCAAATGCAGGAAAAAATTTGCCAAGTGATTTCTATATGTGACATTAGGTACTAATACAATTATTTACAATATCAAGTACCTAAGTCTTAAGGAAAGAAGTACGGCAAATAGCCAATGTGAATACGAAATGAACCAAAATTAGAGAAGTACATTTCACACTAAATCATATAGATCTAATTTTAGAACCCGAATAGCTTATTATGTGATGCTTGTAACACATTTCCCACTGGGTGGTCTCAGCTACACCCGCCAAGTAATAAAGTCCACCACAATTATACTGTCTATTTCCCTTTTGTTCTCACTGTATATACCACAAGTTTCCCATTAGAAAAAAAAGGGGAAGAGAGCACAGACAAGATTTCAATTGCACTCATATTTATTTCCCATTATCTTCAATAAGTGCAGATCACTTAGTTTTTGTCATGACTTAGTTGAAATACAAACAATTCACTTTTGCAGTAGTCAACATCTGGATTATATAACTTAACTAATAAAAGGGGATAGAGGTTTTATGTCATATTTGCAGATAGCACCCAACTAAAGGCTTAAGAACTCACTGAAGCAAATAACAAAACTTCAGATATAAAATATGCAGAAAATGTAGTCAAGCAAAATAGGCAAAATATGTTATATCTTCTTCCAAAAGGTATAACAAATTATACACTAAAGTAATACACTATACTCTGTTTGTCAGCTGCTGGAAGAGGATGATGAGACATATGGTGAAATAGGTAGAGGGTTTCCGGTTGTCTCCTATAGCTCCATGTCTCCAATCAACAGAGAGGAAGAGAGAGAGAGAGATAATGGTAACATGACAGGGATATAGACAACATTTCCTCAGGTGTCTGATATGTAAATATTGATAAGGCAAACTCTGAAATTGATTAAATTAAAAAAAAATATCATGGGTGACTATATGAATGTCTCCAAAATAGCTTCTCCTTGTAAACAAATTGAAAGACAGCTTTACCTGCATAATAGCCAGGCAAAAATTGTATGATGCTTACTCAGAAAATCCTTTGAATTGGGACCATGGCAAAAAGTTACTCTTGCTTTGTTTTACAGGATAAAATTAAGTAAGTATTTCTCACAGCAGTCAAGTACCTCTACTTCTTTATTTTTGTGCCTTTGAACTCTTATAGTCCGCTGCTAGCTGTTTCCGTTTATGGTCTGATAAATACAGATAAGAGCTTGTCACTTGTGTCCTTTAAGAATCAGACTTACTGCAGCCTGATGTTTGTTGTGAAGAGTTGTGACCTTTAAGCAGATGTCAGCGTTGATCACTATACACAGGGAACTGCAGATTTAATGCTAAAATTATACGGCTAAATATACCTGATTGCTGAATGAAGACCACCTACCCAGGTTAGGTGATTTCTTAAATAAATTAAGCAACACTTGTTAGGGTATTGTTCTCCTTGAAAGAAACATAGTACTTCCTGATAATAAGCCACCACATAAAGGAACACTAACCTCCTTATAATAACCTTCCACTTAACCTTAATCTCAGCGGAACATCTTAATCTGGGCAGGTAGAAGGGGAAGCTGTAGGCAGATCAGCACAGACAAGAGGCAGGAGAGGATGTAGAGCAGAAGAAGATGACAGTGTTGCTCTTATCACCTGCACAGCACAGGCAGAGCTGTTCTTTTCTGGAAATACTATGAAGGGCAGTAAAAACCATAGAAACATAGAATTTGATGGCAGATAAGAACCATTTTGGCCCATCTAGTCTGGCCATTTTCCTACAGTAAAAACCTCAAACCTTTTTTGGTCCTTGGTTTTTTCTTAAGTTAAGGACAGCCTTATGCCTACCCCATGCATGCTTAAATTCTGTCACTGTATTAACTTCTACCACTTCTGCTGGTAGACTATTCCACTTATCTACTACCCTCTCAGTGAAGTAAAACTTTCTTACATTAAATCTAAACCTGTGTCCCTCTATTTTTAGACTATGGCCTCTTGTCCTAGCAGTTTTACAGTACCATATATGAGTATGTGTCATTAATCCCTTTAGAACCAGAGGCATTAAAATGATGTATTACCCTCATCCAATTAATTAATGTCATCACTGTTATTATTAACCCTTTGTGTGCCAGTGGGCATTGCAACACATTGCACTGTACTGTGTTGCACACCCATGGCACTCAATTTGGATATGGGAATAGTAACTCCTTATTTTATCTTTACATATTCTGCAAGAACATAATACCTACAGTCAGATCGCCTATACCTTTTATTATTTTTTCTTCTTCACCTATATTTCTACACTTTTATGTCCTTGACAATGAGCTGCCTGGATCTGTTTGCAGACAGCTTTCACTCTCCCAGGGAGAGTGATACACTGTACAAAAGATGCAATGTAAACAAGATAGCACACGGAGCATTCAGTACTGCAAAGAGGCTGTAACATTGTATTCTACTAATAATCAGGCTGAAATAACTGTTTAAATTAAGAAATAAGCCAATATGCACAGGAGAAGATTCACTAAAGGTCAAAGGGTGCCCATAATGTTGATGTTATGTCAGAGCTGAGTCAAAGACATGTCGACAGTATGCACTAAAGTGTCTTCCACATCATATCCCCATCAAACCCCCAACCCCAGTCTTGTTCCCTTGCCCACTTGTACATTGCCATGTACATTGCCTGACCCCCAGTCTTGTTCCCTTGCTTATTGGTAGCTACAAATCCCCATGGAAACTGCCTGTGCATGGGAACAAGGCTGGGTTTTGTCAGTCAGTGTATGTGGGGCTAACACACAATGGTAATGTTCCCCATTCTGACCCACAACGGTGATGTGGCACATGATTCCCCACAATGCTTATCTTCAACAGGCTTCATCATAATGGTGATGTTTGACTGGCTTCCCCACAGTGGTTATGTTTGACTAGCTTCCCCACAAATGAGATGTTTGACATGCTTTCCCAAAATGCTTATTTTCGACAGGCTTCCCTGCAATGGTGATGTTCAACATACTGCTCCACAATGCTTACGTTCAACAGGCTTCTAAGCCTAAATTGCCTATTGTATCCAACTGTGCTCTGCAAGTTTAAACTTATATACAAATATACTAATGAAGAAAAAAACAACAGAATACCTGGGCTAATCGAAGGTAGCTCTGTAAATAAAGAAACTCATTCAGTGCTTTTACTCATAGAAGAATAATATTTTCATACTGTAGGATGCGCTCACGATAAGATAATTAAGTTCCAGAGTGTCAGTTAAATGTAAGTGCAGAGTTCTACAAACAACACACTCACCGGACATATCAGTTGTCAAATGCAAACCAAACTGTGTTTATTAAATGTAAGTTGATATTTCTGTAGTCTCTGCCACCTTTCTCAAGATAAACACTATATATATATATATATATATATATATATATATATATATATATATAATGCCTTGCAAAAGTATTCACCCCCCCTTTGTCATTTTTCCTATTTTGTTGCATTACAAGCTGGAATTAAAACGGATTTTTGGGGGGTTTATATCATTTGATTTACACAACATGCATGAAGATCTAAAATAATTTTTATTGTGAAACAAACAACAAATAAGACAAAAAAACAGAAAAATTGAGCTGCATAACTATTCACCCCCCTAGTCAATACTTTTATAGAGCCACATTTTGCAGAAATTACAGCTGCAAGTCTCTTGGTGTACGTCTCTATAAGTTTGTCACATCTAGCCACTGGGATTTTTGCCCATTCTTCAAGGCAAAACTGCTTTAGCTCCTTCATGTTGGATGGGTTCCACTGGTGTACAGCAATCTTTAAGTCATACCACAGATTCTCAATTGGATTAAGGTCGAGGCTTTGACTAGGCCATTCCAAGACATTTAAATGTTTCACCTTAAACCGCTCAAGTGTTGCTTTAGCAGTATGCTTAGGGTCATTGTCCTGCTGGAAGGTGAACCTCCTTCCCAGTCTAAAAGCTCTGGAAGACTGAAACAGGTTTCTCTCAAGAATTTCCCTCTATTTAACACCATCCATCATTCCTTCCATTAAGACCAGTTACCCAGTCCCTGCAGATGAAAAACATCTCAGGGTGACGAGAGGTATTGGGTTTGCGCCAGACATAGTGTTTTCCTTGATGGCCAAAAAGCTAAATTTTAGTCTCATGTGACCAGTGTCCATATCTCTCCTGATGAAGTGACATTTATCATAAACGTCATGAAACGCATTTAGCTATTGAACTATTATTACATATACCTCCTGTTAATTGTTTTAATATTGGAGCTATTAATATATATACCATTCAGTAATTGTTTTTATTTGCCTATTTTGCATTTTTAGACTATTTGCACCATTGTTGTGCTTTTTCTATGAGTTTATACTACATAATGTGTTTTATATATTTTCTATATAGTTGCTAATAAAATAACTTATTTTATTATTTTTACCTAGTCCTTTATTAACCATATAAGGGGTCTACTCTTCTTATTTTTGTACCAATAAAGGTTCCCTTTATGCTCCTTTTTGGGGCATTTAGTGCCTCTATCTAATATATATGGTCTTTTGTATTGGGAACTACAATATATTTCCAACATCTGAGATATCACAGCCTGAAGTGATATTGAAATTCCAGTGCATGTTGTTTATACTGGGAGGCAGGTACAACCTTCCACAAATGTGAGTAGACCATTGTTATTTGGGAAAGGTGAGCATTCTCACTATATTACTGCTACTACTATGCTTAGAAGACTGTTCTTTCTGCACTCTTTTGCCTTTCTTTCATCATCTGACCAGTGTACATTCTTCCATATGTTTGGGGAGTCTTCCACATGCCTTTTGGCAAACAGCAAACATGTTTGCTTATTTTTTTCTTTAAGCAATGGCTTTCTTCTGGAGAGAGTACTTGAAAAGCATGACTAAAAGAAATATAATTAAATAGCATAACATTATGGTGAAAATGGGGGTAGCCTGTTGACAGAAACGGGACACCAGAGCACTGCAGAGTTCGTTGTCATCAAAAACAACCTTAAATATAATCCAGTGCTAAGGGTGCATTACTATTGATCAATAAAATACAGTGCTACCTTGAATTAGCCCAATTATTGTGTTCTTTCTTCTTTTCTTCATCAGTATTTGAATATAAGTTTAAACTTGCAGAGCATAGTTGGATACAATGGGCAATTTAGGCTTAGAAGCCTGTTGAACATAAGCATTGTGGAGATGCATGTGGAACATCACCATTGTGGGGAAACCAGTTGAACATCACCATTGTGGGGAAGCCAGTCGAACATAAGCATTACGGAAAAGCCAGTCAGACATTATCATTGTGGGGAAGCCTGTTGTTGATAAGCACTGTGAGTCATAAACATCGACATTGAGTGTTAGACCCACATATTCTGACTGACACCCCCAGCCTTGTTCATTTGCACAGGCAGTGTCCATGGGGATGTGTGGCTAACAGCAGGAAAGGGAACAAGGTGTGTGTGTGGGGTCAGACAGTATAAATGGGGATTTGCATCTACCAGCGGGCAACAGAATAAGTCTGAGGGCCAAATAGTGTACAATGTTTAGCAGTGGGCAAGGGAACAAGGCCTGGGGGGCCTGGGGGGCTGCTGGCAGCCACAAATCCCCATGGATGTGCAACTGATAATTAAATTGTATATATGACATCTCTCCCAGCCAAGGGATTAAATCCCATTTTATTTAATAATGGCAGTGAATTTCAAATATGACTATGAAAAATGACATAGAGCTGAGTGGATGATTGTGTACTCGATGGTATACTTTTCCAACCTTTTGAGTGCCACAGGGGTGTGCAATTCACATCCCTATGGCACACAGAGTTAGGGAGTGATGATGTTCGTGGTGCTGAAAGCATCCTGTCCAGTGTCCACTTCCCTATTGACCAAGTGGGAAAGCAGAAAAAATGCTCTCAGACTTCAGAATTGTCATAATGCTGGTGATGTGTGAGGGAGTGCATCCTTTCCACATCGACAGCAGTTGGACAATCCTGTATGCTAATGGGGACCTTCTTTTCCCCTCCCCTTGCATCCCTAAACGTTTGTGCATATGGAGATGTGTGTTTACATCGAAAAATGTAATTGCTTTGAAAACATCAATAAAATCATATCACCAAAGCATTGACCTTTAGTGCATCTCTTCCTTAGTGTGGGGAGCCTGTATATACTTGTTCTGTATTGTTTTAAACTGGTAACAATCTGTATGTTTACATTGTATTAATTCTAAATTATCTGACTTTTATTTGATTTTTTCTTGTGAACCCATTAACACTGTGTGACGTGCCAGGAAGGTAACACAATTGTATTATAAACAAAAAATATACAATCAACCTGTGCAGCGAATAAGAACAAGTGGATATATGAAAATTATAGTATAAAAAATAGGACTAGATACAATACCAAAAGTGGGAGAAAAAAGGAAAAAATGATAAATTCAATGAAATGAGAATAGTTCTCTAATAACTGTCCAGAAGTCTATGTTAGTATATTATTTCAATGAGGTAGTTAGATGGCAATGTTGATGGAGATAATGAAGATGATGGATGAAGATGATGAAGTTACTAGTCATGAAATTGTCAGTTGCTGCTGCTCCGTTCAGAAAGTGGCCTTGTCCACCATAAAGTCAGTATTAGGTAGCAGAGATGGAATAGCACTAAGCTAGACAAAAGCACAAAAAGTAAAAAGAAACCATCTAAGTGTAGTATTTATTAGTCATCAACATATAAAAAGTATAGAAATGCTCTCACATTTAGCGTGTCTTGGGCTTTATACATTACAGAGGTCCCTTCCTCGGGTAGCCAACGAGACTGCGCCCCCACACTCCTTGCTCTGCGAAGTCCATGTTCTGCGTAGTCCTATGTGTTGCTCCTTGATGGTGTGATCCGATGTAATTCTGGTGTCCACAAGTTGTATGCTGAATTAGTACTCCAAATAGTTGGTAAAAGGATTTCACAAACTGTATTAGTCTCAGTTATAATGCGGATTGATGGAAATGAACTAAAAGTTCTAGAGCAAACTAATAGACCGGAAAGATCCAGTGTATGCCTCGTGGAAGCAGGTCCATGCTACGGGCCATCAGACTGCGTGATCAGAAAGAGTCTGAGGAGGCGGGGATACCACAGGGGGTGTAGGAGGGACCTAGGGTGACGTGCAAGAAAACCCAATGCGTATCGCTCATTTCCATCACTCCGCATTATAACTGAGACTAATCCAGTTTGTGAAATTCTTTTACCAACTATTTGGAGTATTAATTCAGCATACAACTCGTGGATACCGGAATTACATCTGATCACACCATCAAGGAGCAACACATAGGACTACGCAGAACACGGACTTCGCAGAGCAAGGAGTGTGGGGACGCAGTCTCGTTGGCTACCCGAGGAAGGGACCACTGTAATGTATAAAGCCCAAGAAGGGCTAAATGTAAGTGCATTTGTATACTTTTTATATGTTGATGACTAATAAATACTACACTTAGTTTCTTTTTACTTTTTGTGCTCTTGTCTAGCTTAGCGCTATTTAATCTCTACTACATAACACAATTGCATGCTTTGAGGACAGTTGAAGGTTCTGGCCTGCTAATTAGTGTTGAGCGAGCACCCCGATGCTCGGGTGCTCTGACCGAGCACCCCCTGAGGCTCGAGTGCTCGGCCGAGCACCCGAGCCCCATTGAATACAATGGGGCGACACGAGCATTACACCAGGCACCCCCTGCTCTGATGAGGGGAGGGTGCCTGGTCAATTCCCCCCTTCATCTCCGCAATGTCCCCCTTCATCTCCGCAATGTCCCCCTTCATCTCCTCTATGCCCCTCTTCCACAATGTCCCCCTTCATCTCCGCTATGCCCCTCTTCCACAATGTCCCCCTTCATCTCCTCTATGGCATAGAGGAGATGAAGGGGGACATTGTGGAAGAGGGGCATAGCGGAGATGAAGGGGGACATTGTGGAAGAGGGGCATAGAGGAGATGAAGGGGGACATTGTGGAAGAGGGGCATAGCGGAGATGAAGGGGGACATTGTGGAAGAGGGGCATAGAGTCTATGCCCCTCTTCCACAATGTCCCCCTTCATCTCAGCTATGCCCCTCTTCCACAATGTCCCCCTTCATCTCCACACTGTCCCCCTTCATCTCCGCAATGCCCCCGTACCTCCAGTCCCTGGTGGTCCAGCGGAGCGTCTTCAGATCTGTGCCTCCTCCGGCACAGATCCCCGCCACCCGAACATGGCGGGCGAGCACATGGCGGTACTCGACGAGTACCGCCATGTGCCGAGCAGAGCGATGCTCGAGCCGATCCGAGCATCGGCCGAGCATGCTCGCTCAACACTACTGCTAATGGTTAATGAATGCAGTGTGCCTCAGGGCCTACAAGAATCCCTAAACTAAGCTTCAACTCCAATTTATTAGCATGTTTTCTCTAGCTAAAACATTTGCTGCTTTCTCTTCTTCTCTCAATCACAGAATGGCATACTGCAGGAACTTGACACCCCTTTTATACTATGCCTGTGAAAAAGAAAGGAAATCTTGCCATATGGTAGGGGAGACATTCAGTCTTCCCCTGGATTTCAATGCAAAGACCTAGCTAAAAAACCTGAAAAAATTGCACTTTTCTTGAAAAAATATATCGCTTGGCGAAAAGTGCCATTTTTCTCCTGTTTCTGTTTTGAGGCAAAGACCATAGTTGCTACCACCTACCGCTGTTTATACCACTACTAGTGTTTGTCAATAATCTGAGACTAATGCAAACTTAAATTAGATTCAAAGATAATACATTTGATTGGTCTCTGAATCATACCAGTCTACCACCACCATCTGCCACATTCAGTGAAAGTTTTTTTAATTATCCCTTTAAAGGGATAGTAATACTTGTTTTATATAAGATTTAAAATTGTAGTTATTAAATAAATAAAGCAAAGCATCCAAGTCTTTTTTCTATAACTTTCATAGTTTTAGTGGAATCTGGATCAAAAGTTTACCCCTCCTGTCCCTTTTAGCTACGTCAACACTCTAGCTGACAGACTAGGATTCTGGTCTGTGGACCGGACAGCTCGCCTGGAGAGCCGAAATAGCAGTGGATGCACAGCAAATCTTCATGACAATGTTCTACAAAGTGTCCCTGGTTTGAGGTAGTAGACAGTTGAATATTTGCTGTGTATCCACTGCTATTCTAGCTCTGTCGATGAATTGTACGGTCCTCAGACCAGAATCCAAGTTTGTCAGTGATGTAGCTAAAAGGGGTGGGAGGGATAAACTTTTGATCCAGAATGCTCCCTGCATTCTATTGCTCTCCACCAAATTTCCATATGTGGTCAGCGCACCACACAATTTACAATGAGTGCACACAAACTGCCAGATCCTCACATCTACAGGCTGGTTATCAACTGGAGGTGGAGGTAACGGGGGCAAAAGTTATATGCCAGAGGAGGAGGTAGAAGACGCAGAGCAGGGACAATGGGTACATCTTCCCCCACACAGACCCTAGCACAAGAAGACGATGATGGTGCAGGTGTTATACTCCTCATCAAACTTCCAGTGTGTGTTTTTCTAGTTTTTCTCTGGGGTTTTTGCCCCCATTCTTTGTGCCCTTGGGGAGGGACAAGGGGCACAGTGACAGCAGTTATTGATTTCTTTTTTGGGGGGTTTTGCTTTTGCATGCTTAACATAAAGTTTGTGGCATTTACGTTGCATGTGCTTTATGAGGGCAGATGTGCCAAGGTCTGTCCCCTACATTCCCCTCTTCACTACCTTATCTCATTGGTGACTGCACTGTGCCTACTCCAAGGAAAAATATTCCCACACCCATGATTTCAGTGAGGGAGCAGGGGGAGAAGAATACCGTCTTCTTTTTCTCCATACTCAGAATCACCTGGCTTGGGCAGGTGCTGCTGCTGCATCAACACCTGGCTTGGGCAGGTGCTGCTGCTGCATCAGCACAATGACTGGAGCTAGCACCAGGAGCATTGGTAGTAGGTGGAGCAGGTCCTTTTCCCATATAACTGCTTGAAGAAGCCAGTCCCATGGTGGCCACTGTGGTCTGTGGCACACTAGCCCTCTCATCATCATCATGCTGCTGCTTCTACAGATTTACGTCTCCTGAATGTCACTGCTGGTGGTGATGCCCATCCTCATTTGCATCTCTCTCCCATTCCTTATTGCTTTTTGAAAAAATATCTCTCATGCTCTCATCCACACCAGATGCTTTACTATAATGCTCAGTCTCATCACCACCACCAGTCTCTTACTGCTCTACTGGACTGGTTGGGAATGACAAGTGTGACAGAGGGTCCTCTTCTCCCACACTTGCCAATTCCCAGGAATAAGAAGGTACACTGGCATCAGTGGTAGCAGGTACCGGCAGCTGATGTGTGCTGCTGCTAATACTGCTATCCAGTTCTGCCTTCTTCAGTATAATTACCCTCTGGGACAATGCCAGTGGAGGACTAGGACTCATTAGGTCAGAGGTATGTGGGCTCCCTTGACTGCTGCTGCTTACTTCCTCCTCTGCATCTGTATCAGCAGCAGCAGGATCCATCCAGCTTCTCTATTAGAGAGTACTTAAAGCAAATTGTATTTGAAATCGAACTTTTTTAAATTTTAATTAAGTTGCTGGCTTGGTGAGACCACTTACAAATGATTTTTCATATGGAATGCCTTGGATGCAATCAGGTGTGACACCATAAAACACGTAATATTAAACAGTTTTAGGGAGGCACATGAAAAAGTGGAAGAGGCAGACAATATGGAGACTGGAGCAGGGTATTAAAATGAGCTGGAAGCACATACCATGAAGGGATAAAACTCAAAATGGAGGGAGAAGCAGGATTTGAGCTCCAGCAAGTACATACCACAAAGGGTTGAAACTCAGTATGGTAAGAAACACTGTCATATTTCTAAAGCAGCATACTGGCTACAATTACAACTTTCTTGTCCATCTCTCAAATACTTCAAAAAAAGGTGTACTAGAAAAAAGAGGTGCCAACTAAAGCAATACCCCTACTAAAGCTCCCCTAACTCTGTCTAAATTTAAGCTAAGTAACTAATTATTGTATCATATCGTCATCATCATCCTATAACTTATTACATAGTTACATAGTTACATAGTAATTTAGGTTGAAAAAAGACTTGCGTCCATCCAGTTCAACCCTTTTCCTATTCCTGTTTACCATCGCTGACCCAAAAGAAGGCATCTGACTCCAAATGGCAATCAGACTTCTCCCTGGATCAACAAGCCCTAACTAAATATTAATCCCAATACTAACGTACATAGCCCTCTATATTATGCTCTTTTAAATAAGTATCCAGGCCCCTTTTAAAGGCATCTAATGTATTTGATAGCACCACCTCCTCCGGAAGTGCATTCCATACCTTTATTGTCCTTACTGTAAAGAAACCCTTCCGCTGTTGTAGATTAAATCTCCTTTCCTCAAGTCTAAGCGGGTGGCCCCTTGTCCTGTGTACTGTTCTGTTAATGAACAGGTCTTTTGAAAGCCCTTTATATGGGCCTTGAACATATTTATATAGTGTTATCATATCCCCTCTAAGACGCCGTTTCTCTAGTGTGTACAAGTTTAACTTTTCTAGAACAGCATATTCTAGGTGGGGTCTTACCATGGACCTGTAAAGAGGCATATTATATCTTCCTCCCTTGAGTCAATACCCCTTTTAATACATGCCAATATCTTATTGGCCTTTGCAGCTGCCAGCTGGCACTGCATGCTACTGTTAAGTCTATTGTCTACCATTACTCCCAAATCCTTTTCATTAGTAGATTTCCCCAGAGAAACACCATTTAAACTATATGTTGCATTTTTATTATTATACCCAAATGCATAACTTTACACTTGTCTATATTGAATCTCATTTGCCATTTGCCTGCCCAGTTACTCAATTTGTCCAGATCCTCTTGTAATGAAGACACATCCAGTTCAGACTTTATTACCTTACTTAATTTTGTGTCATCGGCAAACACTGATACATGGCTTCCTATGCCCTCTGGGAGGTCATTAATAAACAAATTAAAAAGAAGAGGACCCAGGACAGATCCCTGAGGCACTCCACTTATCACGTTTATCCAACTGGAGACCTTGCCATTTACTACCACTCTTTGCATTCTATCTTTCAGCCAATTTCCAATCCACACACAAACATTTTCCCCTAGTCCTATTTCATTCAATTTGTACAGTAACCTCTTGTGCGGAACTGTATCAAATGCCTTGGCAAAGTCTAAATAGATCACGTCAACCGCCACTCCCTCATCTATATTATTACTTACTTTTTCATAAAATGCGATCAAGATCGTTTGACAAGACCTATCTTTCACAAAGCCATGTTGGCTATTGCTAATGATATTCCTGTTCCAGCAGAATTCTTGAATATATTCCCTTAGCAACCTTTCAAACAGCTTCCCTACCACAGATGTCAAGCTTACAGGTCTGTAATTTCCTGGCTGGGACTTTGATCCCTTTTTAAATATGGGCACCACATCTGCTTTACGCCAATCCATGGGCACCATACCAGAAATAAAATAATCCCTGAAAATCAGATATTTCGGTCTGGCCAGGGTTTGGCTTAGCTCTTTAAGTACCCGTGGGTGTATACCATCTGGCCCCGGAGCTTTGTCTACCTTGACACCATTCAATTGTTTTAACACTTTTTCTTGTGTTAGTCAGTCCCATGCTTGCTGTGACTGTTCTGTAAAAGTAGTTTGCAGATTCTTGTCCATTGGGTCTTCCTTGGTAAAAACAGAAGAAAAGAAATTATTTAAAATATCTGCCTTCTCTCTGTCCCCTTTGACCATCTCACCTGTTTCAGATAACAAGGACCCAACATTATCAGACTTTAATTTTTTGCCACTAATGTACTTAAAGAATTTTTTTGGGTTGCTTTTGCTCTCCTTAGCAATATTTTTTTCATTCTCCAGTCTAGCTAATTTAATAGCCTTTTTACAGGTTTTGTTGACATTTTTGTATTCTGCAAATGCCTCTGCTGATCCCTCAGCTTTGTAATGTTTAAATGCCGCTTTCTTGTTATTTATTTCATGGATTACTTTACTGGTTAGCGACATTGGTTTTAATTTGCTTCTTTTGTATTTGTTTCCAACAGGGATAAATTTATATGTGTATTTTTGCAATGTTATTTTGAAGGCATTCCACTTACCTTCTGTGTTTTTTCCTGAAAATATTTTATGCCAGTCAACGAGACCAAGGGATGAATGTTTTTTTTAATTAATCTCAAACGATACCATGTTATGGTCACTATTCCCCAAGTGCTCCCTTACTTGGATGTTAGAGATAAGTTCTTCATTGTCAGTTATTACCAAATCCAGACATGCATTCCCTCTGGTTGAGGTCTGCACTAGTTGTGACAAAAAATTGTCATTCAACAAGTTCAGAAACTTGCTGCTTTTAGCAGAGTTAGCTGTTCCATTTTTCCAGTCTATTTCTGGATAATTAAAATCCCCCATAATTATAGTTCTCCCTATTTGGGAAGCCTTTTCTATCTGCATTAATAGCTGTGATTCTTCAAGGTCAGCAATGTTTGGTGGCTTATAACAAATACCCACCAATATTTTCTGGGCAGTTTTACCCCCATTGACTATTTCAACCCACAGGGATTCCACATGTTCACTACTGTCATCACATATATCTTCCCGCAATTGAGGCAATAATGCTGGTTTGATATACAGACAGACCCCACCACCTCTTTTGCTTGACCTATCTTTTCTAAATAACACGTAGCCCTCCAAATTGATTGACCAATCATGTGTGTCAACCCACCATGTTTCTGTTATGCCTATCAAGTCATAGTTTTCAAGTTCAGCTACCAGCTCCAGTTCCCCTATTTTACCAGTTAAACGTCTGGCATTTGCAAGCATACAATTTATGCCACTGCTGTGTTCCATTTGTGATTTAATTTTGATGTGGCTTATAGGCTTCTCCCTATCATCTGTACTAACCCCGCCCCCAGATCCTCCCACCTGGTTATTAACTACATCGCCTTCCCTTTCTATACTGTCTATCCCAGTATTTATTGCCCCCCCCCTTCCTAGTTTAAAATCTCCTCCAACCGTCTAGTAATCATCTCCCCAAGCACTTGAGACCCTCTTGCATTCAGGTGCAATCCATCCCTGCTATAGAGATTGTACCCCAAAGCAAAATCAGCCCAGTGCTCTAAAAACCCAAAGCCCTCCTTCTTACACCAAGACTTCAGCCATGCATTGAGCTCCCTAATCTCCCGCTGTCTCTCTGGCGTAGCGCATGGCACAGGTAGTATCTCTGAGAATACTACCTTGGAGGTCCTGTTCCTAATCTTACTGCCTAAATCCCTAAAATTACCTTTTAGGACTCTCCACCTTCCTCTTACTTTGTCATTGGTACCAATATGCACCAAGACAGCTGGATCCTCTCCAGCCCCTCCCAATAATCTGTCCACCCTGTCTGCAACATGCCAAACCCGAGCACCCGGGAGACAGCAAACCATTCGGTTGCTGCGATCAGAGCCACAGATTACCCTATCTGTTCTCCTAATAATGGAGTCCCCTACCACCACAACCTGTCTAAATTTAAGCTAAGTAACTAATTATTGTATCATATCATCATCATCATCCTATAACTTATTAAAGTATAATAATACTCTGGTTCCTCATATTCAAATGCCATACTATCAAGAATTGTCCATCAATGATGTCCACATTCTTGTATGCTACCTGACTTTCTGTGCCTAGTTAAATTGTAAGTCCATCATTTTTTTTTCTCATTTGATAAATTCTGACACTCAACAAAATTGTTTGTTCTTCAAAATACTGAAGAGATCTCTCTAGTATTCAAGAGGATAAAAGTACCGTTTAAACCAATGGACAATGTTATATGTCCCCTGTAGCACAGTTGGTTTACCCCAGAATAGCTACTCATTTTCGCGTAGGCCCCATGGTAATCTGCAGGATTTGTTGCCATCTGTTGAATGTTCTATGAGTACTGTGTAGCAATAAGTCAATTGTAAATTCTAAATATTAGACAACCTTTATTTGTCTAGTAAATTGATAAAACATTTCCCATTTTCATTATTTAGTTATTTTACTTCTTCTTGATTTTACTGTGGGATCATTAAAATTTTTTGTTCTTTGTAATAAGGCAAATATTGTAGCTTATTTCAGCAGACAAGGCTCCGGTGTACCATTTTTTCATGGAGTACCTAAATGCTATAGCTTATAAAAAAATTAGAAACATGCAGAATTTATTAATCTATGATGGTATAGATTGTTTATAGAATGTCTCCACTTCTGTGCAAGTGACCATCAGACACGTGTGTGTGTGTTTGTGCGAGTGCATGTGTGTATGTTAGTGCATAAGTGCATGTGAGTGAGTGCATGTGTGTGTGTGAGTGCGTGAGTGCGTGTGTGTGTGAGTGCATATGTGTGTGTGTGTGTGTGAGTTCATGTGTGTTTGTGCATGATATAGCAGACTTTTACAGCTGCCCTTACTAGTAGACCACACTACACATTTATGTTTACATTACAATATAAAAGTTTTAAAAATGTAACCTAATGAACATATATAATGAATTGGGGTACTGGTACACACCCCCAAATGAGACATGGCACCAGTGACGCAAGCTGTGAAAATTCAAAGTGTGAAGCTGGAAACGCACTTGTTCCAATTTGGGCCCTGTAGCTCCCCCAAACCTTTAGAAACCTATGCATATGGGGTATTGCCATACTCAGAAGAAGGAGCTGAACACTAAACAATGGATATTTTTACATTTTCAACTATCCCATGCTTGATATCAACAGTAATATTGAAATGTAAGTGTGAAAACTGCAAAAAAAACAAAATATTACCACAATTTTTAAAAATATTTCTGGAAAAATAGCTGCATAAAAACCTCCAAAATTCTCCTGATTATTTACCTTATGTTGTCTAGTTTTCAGAAACATATACCTTTGTGGGACATTTTTGGTTCTGGCACCGTCAACTAAGCTATGATGCTCACATGCCAATTGTTGAAAAATTACAGGATGTAAATAATGGCATCCATCTTGTAATATTTACCTTGTAAATGTGAGAAAGAGATTGAAATACTAGGCATATGGAGTACTCTTATATTCAAGAGAAGCAAATGAATATATTTAGGGGTATTTTTTTGTAATGAACTAATAGTATGCAAATCCTGACAGGAAAATGTAAGCAAACATTTTTTTTTTTCCTCTTTTTTTCTATTTTGATCAAATTAAATGATGAGGTATTCATATAATTGTGGTATCAAAAGAAAGCCTTACTTGTGCTTAAAAAAACAGTACATAATTTGTGTGGGTGTACAAAAGGAATTAAATAGAAAATATGGTTGAACAATGACGTAGTCAAAAAAGTCAAAATTGCTCCGGTCCTTAAGTTAAATCGAACTCAGATTTTCCCGGTCCTTAATGGGATAAGGACTGCACATAAGGACCATGTAGCATTTTAATTTTTTGCTTGATCTGATTGAGGTATCCCCTAATTGTTTGCAGCCCTGAAATAAATGACATGTCAGAACCATCACGGGTCCTTTAGGGAAGTTTTTTCATGACGGTCCTGGAACGTCATGGCTCCTTAAGGGGTTAAATACAAGAAGCAGTTAGAAGCAGCAGACATAGTCAAAAAAGTCAAAATTGCTCCGGTCCTTAAGTCAAACCAAACTCAGATTTTCCCAGTCCTTAAGGGGTTAAGGACTGCACATAAGGACCACGTAGAATGTTATTTTTTTGCTTGATCTGATTGAGGGCCCCTAATTATTTGCAGCCCTGAAATCCATGACATGTCAGGTCCGTCACTGGTCCTTTAGGAAAGTTTTCTCATGACGGTGCTGGAACGTCATGGTTCCTTAAGGGGTTAAATACAAGAAGCAGTTATTTTTAGGGATATTACACTGGAAGAAGATTTTATTTTTTCTTGATCTTTTCAGCTTTTTTTTCTTGCTCTCTTTATCATTCTCACAACCATTCTACATCTCTCATGCATTCCAGAAGTCACCTTGATCAAACCCATCAAATATTTATTTGAGAATTCATATTTACATCTGAAATTAAGAGGCTGGATATAGAGAGGGACTACCAGCTATTTGTATAGTTAAGTCAATTGAGTCTGCCTATTGGGAATGGTTGTATAATACATTTGTTATTCCAGTCTAGCTCTGCGTAAAAAAGCTTCTTTAATACTTTCAGTGCTGGCTGGTTCACCATTGCTTACCTGAGAGGGAACATTACCTATATCTTTATGTATCACATTTAACATGGATGATATTCTACATAATAATTCGCTAGGATGTTTGTCAGAAGCCGTCATGCTCAGTAGAGACTGCCTGAACACACAGAATGCTGGGAGTTCTGTGCTGGGAGCATTCTGTGCTTTCGGACAGTCTCTACAGTGCATGACTGCATCGGCGGCAGGAAGCAGAGCAGGACCGACCTCTTAATCCTTTGAGTGCCAGAGGGGTACACAACGCATTGCAAAGGAATGCGTTGCGCATCCCTCTGGCACTCAAAGGGTTAACATCACCCGGACCTTGGCCCATGTACATGGGCTTTTACACTAGTATATTTTATATAGCACTAGCCTATATTATCTGACTCTGTGTGATTCTTACCTTTGTTTAGGTTATATTGTGGTTTTGGGAATTAGCAGCTTGAAAATCAGTTTTGTCTCAATATCTGTTTCAATTATTTAAGGAAAGAGGCGGGTCAAACACCACAACTTTGTTTTAGCTCTGACTTTCCTGGGTATTTATTATCAATAAGTTTAACCCTTTGAGTTCTGGAGAGGTACGTAATGCATTGTGCACTATGGATGGGCGAAAACTTTCACTTCAAACCAAGATCAGAGAAAAATGGCACTTCCCGCTTGGAGAATAATTTCCAACAAAAAGTGCCCCACCACATGAAAGTTTTCTGTACTTTTCTACAGCCATATATAAGGGTGTCAGGCTCTCACAGCAGCCATTCTGTGTTTGTGAGAGGAGAGAGCAGCATGTTTTTGAGCTAGAAAAGATATGTAAATAAAGGTGAATTGAAACTTCGTTTAGAGAATCATTTAGGTAGGACATTTGTTCTCTGTGTTAGGTTAGTCAGGGGCACTCTGGGGGAGAAGAAGGTAGGAAGAAGGTTAACCCCAAATACCTCAAAATTCCATGTGACTGAATGGCAAGCACAGACAGCTGGGGTCCGGATCGCTTTCTGATTTCACTTTTTTTGTCTTTGTGCTGGGGAGATCTGGGGAAAGAAGTTTTTGATTTTGTTTTTTAGATATCATTTTTTGGAGTGGGACTGACTGCAATAAGATAGGGTGGACAACTTAAATAAATGAATTAAATAAAAATAAAGAAAATAACAAATTCATAAATAATTAAATAAATATATTAGGTGACAGACAACTGACTAGGAGCCTGATGTAAGCTCTGTGACTGAGGAAGACTTGATAGACACCAAGCGACATTGAGAATTTTGTTGAGGGCTAAGGCAAGACATCACTCTCCATCACATGTGTACTGTAGAGATTAAAAAAACATGCAGTAGCTCAGTAATACCCAGCAATCACATGGGGGGAGGTGGAGCAGTGCAGGGACAATCGGAGTAAAGTGGTAGTTCAAAAACTGACTGCAGCAATGGTTGCTGCAGTATGTACAACAAATGATGATGATCCCTCTCCTCCTGGTATAGATGCAGTTTGTCAAGGTTCCACCAATCACACCACGCCGGTCCCCCACCACCACTACCATAAACATCTGCCACATCGTAGGTTGTACTTTATTTTTCTTTTTTATCACTTGACATCCTCATGAATATATACTTTGCCTTTCAGCTACTTATTTCTCTACTACAGCCCTCAGAAGAAGTAATATTGTGCTGGGAAATTTTGCACCATGAGAAACAGAGGCAAAAAACGTATTGAAACAGGAGAAAAATGTGTTGGAATAGGCAAAAAATTTGCTAGAACAGGCAAAAAGGAGAAACATTTAGCATTGCGAAACAAGAAAACTTTTGTGAAAAAAAGAGAAAAATCATCTGTTTTTCGTGAAAAGTAATGAGTGAAATTTTTCTCGATTTTCACCAACCCCTGTGTACCCCTCTGGCACTCAAAGGGCTAATGCTGTGCTCTAGATCAGCAAAGAGATCCGGTAAAGGTTGAACTTGATTTTCAATCTCATTAGCTCTGTAAATAAGTGACAATATGTATGATACATCTCATTTACCCCAAATCCCAATGTAAGTGGTCAGATAGAATGAGGTCATTCAAATGATGAAAAGAAATGCATATTCTAGACATCTTCTGACAGACACATTCAAACATTGAACTGTAGGGTTGTTGGGCTGTTTTTATGCTTAGTAAATTGCTGAAATGTATGTAGATAGAAAAGAGTCAAACTCGTCTGATTATCACTGGAGCAAGTTAAGTTTGTTTCACAGAGAATTACAATTTCCCTAAATGCTGTACTAGCTGTAAAATAAAACTTTTTGAGAAACTAACCTATATGTGTGTTTGCGGCACAGTGTGGAACTTTATGTTAATTCCCTGCTTAATTGGTTATGTTGTAGGCCAAATGTATCTCTCTGTGCTATTAGCAGTACTTCAGTATGTGGACTCTGTCTAGATATTTTCATAGCACAATGTGAGTGGTATTATTGGCTCAGCACAGAAACTAATTAGCATAAGGTGCACCACTGTACCACCAACAAATAAAGGTTCATTTAGTACAAAAAAAAGGTTGGAATAACATGTAGGCAGTTTCTGATTCTCTTTAACCCTTTGATTGCAAATGCGTTGCGCACCCCTCTGGCACTCAAAGAGTTAACATTAACCAAATGTATATTAACACGTAAAGGATCGGGGGTACACAAATCAATGAAATGAAAAGAGTTGCACGTCTCAATGTGTTGGATAGTTCTTTGGCACTCAAAGGCTTAAACCAGCTTCTCAGCTTCTGAATATTTCCTGTTATGTCATTGTATGTGCATGGTAGGGAAATGAGCAACATATCATAAAACCAGTGTGTAAATGTGGGTGAAAAGAAGCAAAGACGTAGAAGGATTGTAATACACACACCCACTGACTCACACATTTCAACAGAACTGTGTAATCTTTGGCTCTCAACACGGTATCATTTACTGTGAATGACTCAGAGAGCATACTCTCATTCTATCATTTCTTTCTTTTTTTTGCCTATTTGCTCGTCTGTTTAGAAGCTGAAGTGTATTTATTTTCTAAACCTAGAAGCATGCAGTATGTTGATGATATGGAAATGAAAACACCACTCCAAAGTTTTCGTTTGGGTGATAAATGAGTTTTGTGAAAAGCCCTCTGTCAAGATTAACGAGGCTAATTGATTAATCCTTGGAATGACACAGAGGAATGCATTTCATGCCTATCTGGCACACAAAGTGTTGAAGAGCAACAATCATAAGGACAGTGTCCTATCAGCTGGTGTGTTTTCCTGGAATCAGATCTGCGGAAGAAACTGGGGCTGTAGTGTGAATATTGGCTGTGGACCCTGATGCTATCTCTTTGGTTCCATGAGACTGACTGAACTGACAGCCTATGAAGTCTTGCAGTTCCATCTTGTTGTGCGGTGTGTGCAGCCCCCGCTGACCCCAATGAAAGCTTTGAAGCCCAACACTAAGGGTCTACAGAGGTTGCTTATTTTACCCGTGAAGTTTGTGTCTGTGAGCCACAAGGTGTCAGGTTCTGTTCCAGTCTGCTACCAGTATTCTGACCACCTTATGGCTAACAGTAGCTAATTTTGGGATGCACAGTGCAGCCCAGTGTCTTTAAAGGGATAGTAATGTTTCATAATAAAAGCAGCTCTAATTAATCATCATAGTATCTGGAATTTGGAGAGTGTTATTTCAATTCTGTCATAGTTGTAGCTCAAGAGTAATTCAATGACAAAGTATCCCCCTGCTGAACCTTTTACTGATGTAACACTGTTCAGCCAGGGCAGACGGGAGGTGCCCAGGTAGACTGCAGAGAGGGACAATCTTCAATTAAGATAAGGGAAAAAAACCTGAAAGACTTGTCAAGGGGGGCAGGGCTTTCATTGCTCTCATAGGAAGAAGATTGTCCCCTTCTGTTATCTGTCTGGTCTATGGACTGCACTAGGTAAAAGAGGCGGGAGGGGAAACTTTGCTTGTGAATATCTCTCAAACCATAAAGGTTTGAGAGATAAGACTTATATCGTTCTTCATGTTTTTTTAATGCCTACAAAATAAAATAAAGATAAAATGAAGTATTACTATCCCTTTAAGTAAAACTGCTCCCATAGGAGCAGACACATGATAATTTCCTTTCAAGGGCCTTATACTGCTTTCTATAATGTTCCTATATTTGGGATGAGGGTATATGTATCAAGACAAAAAATATAAAATCTTGAGCAAAAACTCAACTGGAGTCTTTATCTGATGCTCATGATGCAATTTTAGGACTGCATTCCACATCTGAGAAGAGATTGCTTACACTAGGTAAAAGGGGCAGGAGGGGGAAACTTTGCTTGTGAATATCTCTCAAACCAAAAAGGTTTGAGAGATAAGACTTTTATCGTTCTTCATATTTTTTTTAATGCCTACAAAATGAAATAAAGATAGAACGAAGTATTACTATCCCTTTAAGTTAAGAGCCAATTATTCAACAAATAAAATGCAGACAGTTTCTGGTCCAGTTTCACGCCTTACTGGACCTCATGCACATACTCATACACACACTCATATACACACACACACACTCATATACACATACACTCATACACACACACTCATATACACATACACACACACGCACACCTGGTTTAAAGGAGAACTAAGACATCCTAATAAAAGCTCTTACATACTTTACTATTTTCCAGAGAATCCTTATGTCCTATGAATTTTTACCTTGTTCTTTGGTTACAGAGATCAGTCGTGGGTCCCATGGCTATGGAGGTAGACATGACAGTTGTTAGCAGAACTGTCCAAAGGACCTCAAACTCTGTTTACTGTACAACCTTATCCATTGGGGTGTGCAATGAATAGCTACACAATGTGTTGTGCACACCTCTGATCCTTAACGGATTAAGTAGACTCATGCCTGATTCAGTTTGAGATGTTACTTCTTGAACAAAGACAAAGGGCTAATCTCATACAGGTCATTTGGATTTTCTGACCATAGGAAGGAAAGTGGAGGGTTATTATTAGATAGCGTTGGTTTTCATTTCACCCTTTGAATGTTACAGAAGTGCTCATGGCATTACATAACAATACAGTAGACACTCCTCTAATGATTGCTATACATGTCAAAATTAACTTTTTTTGTACATATCTTTACCTTTGTGACTAGACTAGATACCGCTGAAATATTGTTAGTTGATTTATTTGAGTGATACATTATATCTTAGAGATTTCTTGTTAGAAAATACCTAGAGGCAGATGTTGCTTATTTCAGTTTTATCATTTGCCTCTTATTTTAGAGAGACATTATTTATTTTTTCATTAATTCTCATTAAAGGGGAACTATCACCCCAAATAAAGCCCCCGCACCCTAATAATTAGCCATCTAGCCATAAGTGTACCAATGGTACTATTAGCCAGCGTTAGCTGGAAATCCTACTTCTGCTGAAACTAGCGGCCAGGTAACAGTGATTTAAAGGTATCTGTGCGCCTGCGCTGTCAGTCCCTTCTGGTACCTAAAGGTACCATGTAACGCCTCCTAGAGGAGACCGAGACTGACGCAGGCACACAGATGCCTGTAAGCAAAGATGTCTGCGCTATTGCCTTGCCGTCAGTCAGGCAACTAATGCGGTAATTATGCTGGTTAATAGTACCATTGGTACACTTATCTCTAGATGGCTAATTATTTGTGGGGAACTTCTTTTGTGGTTATATGGCACAATGCAAGAAACATTTGCATCTGATAAAGGCATTTTTGTGCGCAGATAGATTTTGCGCATGTTCTAATCCAGGAAGCTAAATACCGAACACTTCTTGAATTGTGCATAAAAAATTCCATTCTACGACAACAGTACACAGACGTATAAATTCATTCACAATAGCAGTTCTTGCATTAGGCACATTCGCTATTCCACTCACACAGATATACGCAGCCATTCGCTAATCTTGAATTTTCATGCGCAATTCAACAAAATCATGGGCAAACCTATTCCCTAGTGGTTTTCACACGGGAAATAGCAATTGCGCATGTTTCCTGCATCGCGCCAATAGTTCCCCTCTAACATATGGAGCCATTATTTAGAGCCCTTTCTGGAGCCTCAGTCATAGAGGTTTATTATTTCCCTTGTTTGATTATTATTTTGGCTATTAATTTACACATGAAATGAGAAAACTCATAGCTCTCTGCTTTTAAGTGTTTAGGGATGATGGGAGTGGCAGTTGTAGTCTCTAACAGCTGGAGAGCCAAAGTTTGCAGCCCATTAGATAACTGACCCTTATGTCAGTAGCAGTGGTACGGCTAATGTTATAAAGACAGAGTAACGTTTCCTCTAATCTCTGCATTTCAACTAGACATTTGATGTATTGATAAGATATAATATACATGATATAGTCTAATAATTTGTAATAGGTTCGGCTGTGGGAAAGTATGATCTTTTTATACATTACTGGCTACACAATTATGTAATGTTTTTTACACCCAATGTGAATGCTTCCTTTATCAACCCTCCTTGGTCTTTGTCAGACATTGTATATTCCAAGGAATTTTATCAGTCATTCTTTGGTTATTGCGTGCAGTATTATCATTACATAGATTGTTTCAAATTACTCAGTAAGACCTCAGTAAGCTCAGCTTCAGTCTACTGCTTTATTCCTAATAAAAGTCAGATGCACTTTAGCTTCCATAAAATAACAAACTCTGTGATATTTTTGTTCTCTGTTTATGTTACATGATATTGGCGTCCCACAGAACTCCATTAAGCTGTTCCAGATTCCATGGACTGGACAGTTGCTGGTAATATTTTCCTTTTTATCTCATTTAATCCAGAGGGGTGCATATCACATTGTGAAGCAATGTGTTGCAAACTCCTCTGGCACTCAAAGGGTTAATTCATAGAATTATATAAATCTAGTTTGTGCAAGAAAGGACAACAATACACAGGATGCTTAAAGGGATAGTAATACTTCGTTTTATCTTTATTTTATTTTGTAGGCATTAAAAAAACATGAAGAACGATATGTCTTATCTCTCAAACCTTTATGGTTTGAGAGATATTCACAAGCATAGTTTCCCCTCCTGCCCCTTTTACCTAGTGTAAGCCATCTCTTCTCAGATGTGGAATCCAGTCCATAGACCAGACAGATAACAGAAGGGGACAATCTTCTTCCTATGAGAACAATGAAAGCCCTGCCCCCCTTGACAAGTTTTTCAGGTTTTTCGCTTATCTTAATTGAAGATTGTCCCTCTCTGCAGTCTACCTGGGCACCTTCCTTCTGATCTGGCTGAACAGTGTTACATCAGTAAATGGGGACAGAATTGAAATAACACTCTCCAAATTCCAAATACTATGATGATTAATTAGAGCTGCTTTTCTTATGAAACATTACTATCCTTTTAAAGCTGCTTAAAGACAATGGGGTCCCCACTTACATTTCCCCAAAAAAAGAAAATAATCTATACAAAATAAGAATGTCCAAGCGTCCGTCCACAATAAGATCTCATCCTCCTTTCTCTGATGAGAACCTTAATTAGACATAGGGGAGAGAAATTTTCCTTTAAAGTAAAACCATACCAAACGAAGTTCCACTTACAAACCACTGTGTGGTTACACTCACCAGATGGAGATCAGGAATAGACCTTAATCGGTTTCGTTCAATAAAATTGGATATTGAAGTGATGAAAAAACTTTTATTTTAACACTTAAAAAAGTATTAATACTTATAATAAAAATGAATAATTCATTATAAAACAAATTTATTAGTTACACAACATCACATATTTCCCTACACGTTTCGTGAGTGGTATACTCACTTCATCAGGGGATAAAAGTTTATTACATAACATCCAAATTTTATCTCACATTTACCGGATTTGGTTCCAGGCAAATCCTTTGTCATCCATTTTGAACTTGTTTCCAAAGTGAGGTTTGTATGTATCAAGCCTCTTTTCTGTTTTGGTGCGTGTCCAAACCTCACTATGATACATGGTCATTTGTCCGTAGAATTTGAAGAAGTAAAACTTTATAGATCAACTAGTGGTGTCAGGCACCAACTAGTAATTAAAACACCATAATAAAAGTATATATTACACAAAAAAATGAAAATATGAATATAAGTTAATCAATGTGATTAACTTATATTTATAGTTATATTTATATTTTAATTTTTTGGGTAATATATACTTTTATTATGGTGTTTTAATTACTATTTGGTTCCTGACTTTATTGCAAACATTACCATTTCTTTAAACTGCTTGCATGTTTTGATTTTTGTTTTTCATTCAGTTGAATAGTTTTAGAGACATTTGGTTTAAGTGTTGGGGAATCCAATCTGAGCAGAGCTTTGTTCTCTGACCTGTCTGATAAAGCTGCATAATTAATTATTCAGATGACCAGATAATCACCTGCTATCTCCTTCTCTTTGTGGTTTGCATTTAAGTGACTTGCAGACAGGTGGCGTTTGAAAGAATCTGGTAAAAAGTAAGTGTGAGTGCTTTGGGTGCTTATTAAGGTTTGAAAAGGTACATTCTTTTTATTCATTGTGTGTGGGTATATAAAGGGTTATATTCACTGGTTTTTTCTCTCCTGAGTGTTTAACCCCTTAATGACCAGTGGAGCGGCCTGCAGTTAAGGACCACTGAGCTTTTTGTTTTGAGAAATGGATTCAGGGGTCTCCAAGAGGCATGCAGGGACCCCTTAATTCCATAATGTGCCAGGACCGTCATGGGTCCTGATGGACCTGGTACGTCATGGGACCTTAAGGGGTTAAAGGTTGATTGCAAAGGGGATCCACCTGGGCGTAGGCCTGCTTTAAATATAAGAATTGTTCTCATTTGAGTCTGCTCATTGTTGCAATTTAGTGGCTTGCAGATAAGTGTAGCTGGTGTTAGAACAGAAGCAGGAGTTGGAAATCAACAGAGCTCTGTGGTGAAGGTAACTTCAAGATATTTACTACATCCACATTTAAAGGGTGAGCATCAGAGGACAGTGTAATACTAGTTGAGTTGTAAAACCAAGAATGAGTGTTAGTAGGTTAGACAGTCTCACACAGTACACATCTTGTCATGTTTGAACACTTGGAGCAATCGCTCCAGGGGTCATAGCTCTGTGCCAACTGTTAGCATATTTTTTTTTATAATCTAAGATATTGGATTGGAAAGAAATATTGTAACATTTCATGACACTGGAAACCTGGAAAGGAGCTTAGAACTCAAAGAACAGGTAGCATGTGGGGTTAATGGTGAAGAGGGTGGAGTTGTAGATGAGGAGCGGTAGGTAGGCATCTAGGTAACAGTAAGGAGGGGAGGTAGTGGACAGAGGAAGAGGAAGGCCAGTTCTGAGTTGACTCAGTTCAACAGATTTGCAAGATTGTGTGAAGATGTTGATGAGGACAGTTCAAAACTGGCAATACTGGAGAGGGCTGATTCCTATAGCGGCCAGGGGAACAGTCTCCTTCCAGTTTAGAAGGGATGCTAGTAGGCAAAAACCAAGGCAGGTGGTGTTAATAGGGGACTCCATTATTAGGAGGCTAGATAGGGTAATCTGCCGCTAGGAACGTGAGTGCCAAACAGTATGTTGTCTCCCGGGTACTCGGGTTCTGCGTATTGTGGACAGGACAGGCAGATTATTGGGAGGATCTGGAAATGATCCAGCTGTCTTTCTACATATTGGTACAAATGACAAAGCTGAAGGATGATGGAGAGATGGAGGTCCCTAAAAAATGATTTCAGGGACTTAGGGTGCCAGCTCAAGGCAAGGACCTCCAGGGTAGTATTTTCTAAAATACTACCTGTGCCATGCACCAGTGCAGGTAGGCAAAATGAGCTCAGGGAGCTTAATGCATGCCTTAAGTATTGGAGTAGAAAGGAGGGTTTGGGGATTTTAGACCAATGAGCTAACTTTGCTCTTGGGTTCAGTCTGTATGGAAGTGATGGATTGCACCTAAATGGTAGGGAAGCCACCATGCTAGGGGATAGAATGCTAAGAAATTTGGAGGGAGGGTATAGATAGTAAAAATGGGGTAGATACTGTAGGTAGGAACATGGCCCAAATTTAGGGTCATGTTAGACAAAAAGGTCAGATAGAAGCAAAATGACTGAATAGAATATCAAGACAAACTAAAGAATCAAGTTAGTGATACAAAACACAATAATGAAAGAACATGAAGTATATTTGTAGGAACCCTGTTCATTGAGGAAAAAGTAATTTAAAAGAAATAAATCAATACCCAACACCAAAGCCAAAGAAAAAAAAAGATGAAAGTAAGCACAGATCATAACAACTCTTAAATTGACTTGTGTTCTATTTCAGCAATAAAACATGTAGTAAGTTATTTGACATTTTCTGCAGCCAAAAAAGAGTAGCAAGTTTTGGAAGGTGCCAGAGACTTTGTCCTGGTGGACAGTAGAGAGTTAATTTTAAAAAGCAGAATTGTTTGAAAGTCTGTTTAAAATGTGTTTAAATTAGCTCATTCTTCTAGACAAAGGGGGCCTCTTTCCATCAATGGGAGTGAAAATGGTTGACTGACTTTATGGTAAATTATGGCTAAAATCCAGACAATGATACTAGGGGGAAGATAGCAATGTCTGGGATTTTGGGTCATAACTTGTATAAAAGACTGGGAGTACAGATTCCAGGGATGACGGGTACATGAAATGTGATGACCTCTTGACATACCACTACAAATCACACAGATGCCGTATGTAAAATTTTAATGTGGAGTAAGAGCGACATCTCCAAGCTAAATAGCGTTATTACTAGTGCTTGGAATTTTTTTTTATAAATTATGCATGATGTCATATGGAAATTAGGAATTAAGGGTGTCCAATCAGGTAATACTGATGATGTCACTGCATAATGAGAGTAATCTTTATCCAATCAGAGGAGATTCTGATAAGGGTAATTTTACATTATAGATATGTAAGTTTTGAGAGAGAAGGGGGTCTTTCCTCTTGGTTTCCTGGCTCTTCAATTCCTGCTTTGTTTTCCTGAAATGTACCCAGCAGGCTGTTAAAGAGATATTAAGAAACACTTATTGGACTGGTAACTATATCTTTCCTTACTTTAATTCTGCAAAATTAAGAATCAAATATATATTTCTTCTATAATTGAAGAAACATAATTTTTCTTATAATTTATCTTAATCGGACTGGCCACCCAGTTGTGACCAATTATAATAATCTATATTGGCTGTAGTAATTATGAATTAAGCAGAATTCATTAATTAATTTGTAAATTGTTATAATGTAATGTTATAATGTAAATAGTTGATAGCAGTGAGACCTATATACCAAATTAGTTAATATAATCGTTGATATTTCTAGAATATATTGTGTTCCTAGAAATGTTGTTATAGCTAATATTTGATCTGGGGGAATTCTTTGAATTCGTTTATTAACCCTTCACCTGCTATTTGTCTATTTAATTTGAGATGTTTCTTTGGATTTCTTTGTGTGTGTGTTTTAGGTCTAAACTTTTCTACAGTGAGAAGTTTATTAAACCTCACACTAGACAAAAGAAGTCACCATCTTGGGTGTGGCCTCCTATTTTAATAAGTGGATTAACCCTTGGAGTACCCTATAGGTTTTACATAGGATTACTATAGCCCTGTTTATGATATATGTTGCATGAAGTTTGGTGTACTGTCTAGACATATATTATTGGATTTGATTCCAAGCATATTCTTGGTATAATCTATTAATGACTATATTAAATGCAGTTTATATGTTTTATTCAGAAGGTATGCACTATTTGAAATCGGTAGATAATTAAATTATAGTTGTTTAAATCAGGGACTTTATTCAAGTTAGTCTCTAAATTTGGTTATTATATATGGTATAAGGAAATTGTCAGAGGACCTGGCTTAATATTAAAGCTGACTCACCTGACAACATACCTTAAACCTCAATTAGCATAGTGTATACAGTTTCTGGGACAGAGGTATTCATATATGCTGCTGCTAACTGTATTTTATTAATTGTAAGGATCAATTATCCTTTTCTATGCTGCTGAGTTCAATTATTGCTATTTAATATCTCTGAATATACCTATGTGTGGTTAACCCTTTAATTGCTGGTAATGCTAATGGTGATAATTGTGGTTTGAGTTACTGTATATCTATTGTAATTGCTGGTCACTCATTTATATCATTGTTATTCACAATTTTTATATATTATATTTTACTTAAATAAATTATATATATTTTTGCACAAATATGCGGGATTGATTATTTTAATCAATTTGTTACTGTGAAGTAGCTTGTCAATAACTAATATTGTGTAAAGTTCTCAAATTTAATTTTATCTATTTATGTGAAGCTATCCAACCTATTTGGTTCTCCTGTTAACCCTTGAATATCTTCTACAAAGGAGATGGTCCAAAGTCAAAATTCTAAAGTCCTAAAATGCAGAAAGATATTAAACCCCATCTGTGTTGAGTTCTAGTGTGGTCAGTCTAATTTATTTAGAACTCCTTTGTCAGTATCTTGGATTACAATTGGCCCCAGCTCACTTTTGAGATCCCATCTACACTATTAAATATGACATTTATATCACAGCTTACCTCTAGATTGAATGCACACGATGTGGTGGATACCAGATTACAGGAAATGTTTATAATACAGTACGTGTGGAGTACCACACAGTACCTGAATGAGCATATCATGATTCCCTTTTTGAGGCCATTTTGCTTTAATACCATTTAACTTAATACATTTTTAAACTTTTACATTGGATTGCCCTATTGTTATGGAGTCCAAGACATCTCTTTATTTGTATGTTTTGGTGGGTTTGAGATTGTATCTGATTTTCCTGATAAAGGCAAATTTGATGTAAACATTAGACGATAGCAGTATTTGCACACTGACTTCCCATTATTATTATTACTTCTTTTTTGCATGTGGGGGTAGGAGCCACCTTGTGTTTTTTGTTTCCTGATGGGAGTTGTAGTCCAAGAAAAGGTTGATGTATAATAGGCACAACAGCCTCTGGCGCCCTTAGCCCCACCCCTAACACACCCTCATACAACCACACTCTCTTTTGTTGCCAAATCCATTTTTAGATTTATTCATCACAGTAATGTGGCAATTTTCCAGAGGTGGATGAAATTGTTATAGATAGGGTTTTGTTATATACAGCACACATGCGGAAGCCATAAGTGACCTATACTTCATATGTAGCCTGTCCTCACCTTTGTGTTTAACCCCCTAAGGACCCATGATGGTCCAGCACCGTCATGGCTTGTTTTCACTTAAGGACCCATGATGGTCCTGGACCATCATGGAATTTCAGGCTCCCCCGTGGCTGCACTCCATTCGGGGAGTCCGGAATCGGATTCTGAAAAAAAAAATGGTCCCTGGTCCCTGGTTAAGACCCAAATAATGGGAAGGTATGGGCACCAAAGATCAACCCAATACTAAATTATACATTGTAGATAATGTACAGCTACAATATGTCTGAATACTATATGCTTTTGGAGTCTCTTCCAACTAAACGTGCTGTCATTATGTATCAAGTATTATGGCTCACTCATTCACAGCAGCAACTACTGCAGCACCCACAAAGTGCCAGTTTTATTAGTGTGTACTTTTGCTAATTCTTTATCTGTGTGTGTCTGTCAGTTTGATTGCTGCTATGTGTATATCTGTTAATGTGATGTGTCAGTGTTAATCATGTGGAAACATCTGTTAGTGTGACTGTACTGGTCCTCTGTGTGCCATTGTGTGTGTGTTTTTCAGACACACACACACACAGTGATACACAGCCTAATACTTTGTCAGATTGACAACCCTACACAACCTGGAGCATCTACCAGGATCAGATGATCTGCCCTTTACAAGTTTAGGGATCAGACAATACAGAATTACACAAATGCTTTACAGAATGAAACAATGGGATTGAGGTCCCTGGCCTACATTTTACTATCTAAATGAATGAGATTAGCCATAGAGAGAGAACCCTGGGTTTGAGTCTAATAGGTCATGAAATCCTTCTTAATGTAGTAATATGTCCCTGTTCATTTTTAGAATACATCAAAATTCAAACATAAAATGCAGTAAATAGATGTAATTTATTACCCTTTAATGTATGGGCCATTTGTACGGCTATTGTACAGCTATTATATCTTAAAGGTGAAAGTATGATTCCAGGGCCAGATTAAATCCCACATGCCCCCTAGGCAAGGCACTAGGGGACGAGTTGTAACTCGTCACCACCCCAAGCATGGAAGAGCCATCTCTTTAGACCTTGCCCACATTAATGCAAAAATTGGCAAAACAGAATTAAGAAAAAAAAATTCCACCTGTGCGTTTCCACTCCTTTGCCCCCCAAAACACACCATTCTGTTTGTTTGGCTAAGACCCATAGGCATCCCCATTGGGCACAGACAGAATGGTGTGTTTTGCAGGCAAAAGAGTGGAAATATACAGATGGGATTTTTTTTTTGTTTTTGTTTTTCCAGTTGTTGCATTTATGTGGGCAAGGTCTAAAGAGACGGCTCTTCCATGCTTGGGGTGGTGACTAGTTACAATGCATCCTTACTGGCTCACATAAAGAAATAACGCTGGTACTTCAATCATTAATGTACCCAGACTGTCTCCTTTCCACCACACTCACATATAAGAATAAATAGCCAACATGAAGAGAAAGAAGAAATAAATAAATACATAAAAAATAAATTCATTTGTGTGTGAATGGTGATGATGGACCAAATTTTGCAAACAAGTTGAACTTGAAGCAACACCATTATTAATATATTTATTACTGTGAACTCTGTGAGTTGTGAATGTGTTGAATCTGTCAACAGTGGGTCAAAGTGTACAATTTTTTAACAGATGAGAGTTGGTACCGTGTTAGCCATAGAAATACAGGAGGCAAATATAACTTCACAAAAAGATCTTAGCGCTTAAAAGCTAATGCATAACTTTTTTTTTTTTTTTTTAATACTTAACTTTGTATTAAAAAATATATTTTTTATTAAAAATTAAAAAAATATCCTCTAAAAATTGGAAATGCAATGACACATACCAAATAGTTATAAGCGAGCATGCTCGGCCGAAGCACGGTTCGGCTCGAGCATCGCTCTGCTCGGCACATGGCGGTACTCGTACGAGTACCGCATGTGCTCGCCCGCCATGTTCGGGTCTCCTCCCCGCACGTTTCGCGGCTGCTGCGCAGCCAATAAACGTGCAGGGAGGCTCTGACATCAGTGTAATGCCAGCAGCCATGTTGGCTGCTGGCATTACACTGATTGGCTGGCCAGAACCCGTGATCGGGTGCTGTATAGCACCTGACCAGCGAGTTCGGCTCAGTCTTAGCCAGGGAGAGATGAGGATAGGAAGGGAAAGTCAGTGTAGGGAGAAGAAAAGCTATTTAAAAAAAAAAAAAGACCCAAAAGTCCTTTTTAGGACTACTGTGTGTGGGGGCAGCAGTTTATTTTGTGTGGGGGGCAGAGATATAAAAAAAAAAACTTCACATATTCTGTTCACTGTGCCTAGCCGCAGATTAGCAGCACATTCTGTTTAGTGTGCAAAGTTGTAGATTAGAGCACATTCTGTTCAGTGTGCAAAGTTGCAGATTAGCAGCACATTCTTTTTAGTGTGCAAAGTTGCAGATTAGAGCACATTCTGTTCAGTGTGCAAAGTTGCAGATTAGCAGCACATTCTTTTTAGTGTGCAAAGTTTCAGATTAGGAGAACATTCTGTTAAGTGTTCAAACTGTAAAATATCAAAGTCACATATTCCATTCACTGTGCGTAGCCGCAGTTAAGAAGAACATTCTGTTTACTGTGCAAAGTTTCAGATTAGGAGAACATTCTGTTAAGTGTTCAAACTGTAAAATATCAAAGTCACATATTCCATTCACTGTGCGTAGCCGCAGTTAATAAGAACATTCTGTTTACTGTGCAAAGTTTCAGATTAGGAGAATATTCTGTTAAGTGTTCAAAAAAGTATAAAATATCAAAGTCACATATTCCATTCACTGTGCGTAGTCGCAGTTAAGAAGAACATTCTGTTTACTGTGCGAAGTTTCAGATTAGGAGAACATTCTGTTAAGTGTTCAAACTGTAAAATATCAAAGTCACATATTCCATTCACTGTGCGTAGCCGCAGTTAATAAGAACATTCTGTTTACTGTGCAAAGTTTCAGATTAGGAGAACATTCTGTTAAGTGTTCAAAAAAGTATAAAATATCAAAGTCACATATTCCATTCACTGTGCGTAGCCGCAGTTAAGAAGAACATTCTGTTTACTGTGCAAAGTTTCAGATTAGGAGAACATTCTGTTAAGTGTTCAAACTGTAAAATATCAAAGTCACATATTCCATTCACTGCGCGTAGCCACAGTTAATAAGAACATTCTGTTTACTGTGCAAAGTTTCAGATTAGGAGAACATTCTGTTAAGTGTTCAAAAAAGTATAAAATATCAAAGTCACATATTCCATTCACTGTGCGTAGCCGCAGTTAAGAAGAACATTCTGTTTACTGTGCAAACTTTCAGATTAGGAGAACATTCTGTTAAGTGTTCAAACTGTAAAATATCAAAGTCACATATTCCATTCACTGTGCGTAGCCGCAGTTAAGAAGAACATTCTGTTTACTGTGCAAAGTTGCATATTAGGAGAACATTCTGTTAACTGTGCAAACTGTAAAATATCAAAGTCACATATTCCATTCACTGTGCGTAGCCGCAGTTAAGAAGAACATTCTGTTTACTGTGCAAAGTTGCATATTAGGAGAACATTCTGTTAACTGTGCAAACTGTAAAATATCAAAGTCACATATTCCATTCACTGTGCGTAGCCGCAGTTAATAAGAACATTCTGTTTACTGTGCAAAGTTTCAGATTAGGAGAACATTCTGTTAAGTGTTCAAAAAAGTATAAAATATCAAAGTCACATATTCCATTCACTGTGCGTAGCCGCAGTTAAGAAGAACATTCTGTTTACTGTGCAAAGTTTCAGATTAGGAGAACATTCTGTTAAGTGTTCAAACTGTAAAATATCAAAGTCACATATTCCATTCACTGTGCATAGCCGCAGTTAATAAGAACATTCTGTTTACTGTGCAAAGTTTCAGATTAGGAGAATATTCTGTTAAGTGTTCAAAAAAGTATAAAATATCAAAGTCACATATTCCATTCACTGTGCGTAGCCGCAGTTAAGAAGAACATTCTGTTTACTGTGCAAAGTTGCATATTAGGAGAACATTCTGTTAACTGTGCAAACTGTAAAATATCAAAGTCACATATTCCATTCACTGTGCGTAGCCGCAGTTAAGAAGAACATTCTGTTTACTGTGCAAAGTTGCAGATTTGCAGCACATATTCCGTGTAATATGAAGAAGGCGGGTAAAAAGGGACGGGGAAGTGGACGTGATCCTGATAGTTCAGGGCGCGGGTCAGGACGCGTAGAAACTGTGCCTGGTGCCAGAGCACAAGACAGAAAGACATCCACCATACCTAGCTTCATGTCTCAGTTTACAGGGCGTCGCAGGACATCACTCTCGAGGTCCGACCACTGCGAACAGGTGGTCGGTTGGATGTCAGCTGATACTGCTTCCAGTCGGTTAAGCACCACCCTGTCTTCCACCAAGTCCACTCTCAGTAGCCAAGAGTCTGGTCAACATAATCCTCACCCTGATCATCCTTCCTCCCACCATAGAGGATCTGGTCAAAGAAGTGATCCCACACTGGGATATAGTGAGGAGCTCGTCTCATCACCAATCCTTCATTTGAACCTCTCTCCAAGCACGCTTGCAGAGGAACATGACATCTTGTGCCCTGATTCACAACCTCTAGAGGGTACCCAATCACAAGAAGATGACAGAGGTGAACGGCATTTAAGGTCAAAGGAAGTGGATGATGATGATGATGATGAGACACAGTTGCCATTAAATCAACCACTATTACTGTCTCAAGACCTTGATGAGGAGGATGATATACAGTTGTCAATGACTGAGTATGTGGTGGGATCAAGACATGAGGAGGATGATCAGAGTGAGGAAGTGGAGGAGGACTTGGTGGACGATGAGGTGACTGACCCCACCTGGGAAGGTGGAGAGCCGAGCGATGACAGCAGTCCTGAGGGTGAGCCATCTGCAGCACCGCAACAGGCTGGAAGAGGCAGTGGTGTGGCTACAGAAAGAAGGCGGACCGCACCAAACCGGCCCGCAACTGTTCCACGGAGCACCCCCTTGCGTAAATCTCCCTTGCCAAGGGGTAGGTGTTCCGCGGTATGGCGTTTTTTTAAGGAAAGTGCGGACGACAAAAGAATTGTAGTTTGCAACCTGTGCAACACCAGAATGAGCCGAGGCATGAACACTAGAAACCTCACCACCACCAGCATGATCCGACACATGGCATCCAAGCACCGTAATAAGTGGGAGGAACGCCCGGATCGCCAATCTGTGTCTGCAGGCCACACCACTGCCTCCTCTTCCCCTGTTTTCGGTGCCGGCCAATCGCCTGTCGAAGGCGCAGGCCCGCATACCTCCCGCCCTGCACCTGTACTATCTGAAGCACCATCAGCGACCACATCCACTTCCCTGTCCCAGCACAGCGTCCAAATGTCGTTACCCCAGGCATTTGAGCGCAAGCGAAAATACCCAGCCACCCACCCACAGGCCATAGCACTAACCTCACACCTTTCCAAATTACTGGCCATCGAAATGCTGCCATTTAGGCTTGTGGAGACTGAGTCCTTCCACAGCCTGATGGCAGCAGCTGTCCCTCGGTACGCAGTCCCCAGCCGCCACTACTTTTCCCGGTGTGCCGTCCCCGCCTTACACCACCATGTGTCCCGTAACATCACCCGTGCCCTGACCAACGCAGTTACTGGGAAGGTCCACTTAACGACTGACACATGGACAAGTGCTTGTGGCCAGGGACGCTTCATTTCCCTGACGGCACACTGGGTGAATGTCGTGGAGTCTGGGAGCGACTCGGACCCTGGGATGGCACAGGTGCTACCCACGCCGAGGATTGCGGGCCCTACCTCCATCAGGGTTTCCGCCAGCACCTACGTTATTGGCTCCTCCTCCTCCGTTTCCACCTCCGAATTCTCTGCGCGCAGCGCCACTCACCCATCAGCCGGTAGCTGGAAGCAGTGTAGCACTGCAGTGGGGAAGCGTCAACAGGCCGTGCTGAAGCTGATCTGCCTTGGGGACAAACAGCACACGGCCTCAGAGCTGTTGCAGGGGATTAGTCACCAGACCGAGCAGTGGCTCTCGCCACTCAACCTGCAACCAGGCATGGTTGTGTGTGATAATGGGCGTAACTTGGTGGCGGCTTTGGAGCTCGGCAAGCTCACACACGTACCATGCCTAGCGCATGTATTTAATTTAGTGGTTCAGCGATTTCTAAAAACCTACCCCAATTTGCATGATCTCTTGACCAAGGTGCGCCGCGTATGTGCACATTTCCGTAAGTCATCAACAGCTTCAGCCGGCCTGTTGAAGCTGCAGCAGCGCTTACAATTGCCAGCTCACCGGCTGCTGTGTGACGTGAGCACGCGCTGGAACTCCACCTTCCACATGTTGGCCCGGCTTTGTGAGCAGCAGAGGGCAGTAGTGGAGTACCAGCTGTTACACGGTCGTCGCCTCTCCGTTCAACTTCCTGTAATCAGAAGTGAGGAGTGGGAATGGATGTCAGACCTCTGTGAGGTTTTACGCAATTTTGAGGAATCGACACAGATGGTGAGCGGCGATAACGCTATTATCAGTGTAACCATCCCACTTCTGTGTCTACTGAAACGCTCGCTGCTCACAATTAAAACCGACGCTTTGCATGTGGAAGAGGTGGAAATGCGGGAGGAAGAGCTTACACAAGGTGATAGCCAGAGCACCCTCACTTCATCTTCTCAGCGACAATTGGAGGAGGCGGAGGAGGAGGAGGAGGAGGAGGAGGAGGAAGACACGGTTGCCTCCGCTACAGAGGGTAGCCATGGAACTTTAGTTCCATCTCTTCAGCGTGGGTGGGCAGAAGAGGAGGAAGAGGATGAGGAGATTGAGAGTCATCCTCCTGGTGAGGACAGCGAAATCTTGCCTGTTGGTACTCTGGCACACATGGCTGACTTTATGTTAGGCTGCCTTTCCCGTGACCCACGCGTTATACGCATTTTAGACAACACGGATTACTGGGTGTTCACCCTTCTGTACCCCCGCTACAAAGAGAATTTCTCATCTCTCATTCCTCCGGTGGAGAGGACAAGCAAAATGGTGCAATACCAGAAGGTTCTTGTCGAAAAATTGCTCCAAAATTTTCCATCTGACAACACTGGCGGCAGAGTACGTGCTACCTTGGCCAACCGAGAAGGGGAGAAAAGGGGAGCACACAGCAGTTCCGACAAAGGCAGGGCAACACTCTCCAAGGCGTGGGATACCTTCATGACACCCCGCCAGCACCCTCACCCTGATGCGCAGCCTAGTGTCACAAGGAGGGAAAAGTTTTGGAAGATGGTGAAGGAGTACGTAGCAGACCGTGTCAGCGTCCTCAATGATCCCTCTGTGCCTTACAACTACTGGGTGTCCAAGCTGGACACGTGGTATGAACTGGCACTCTACGCCTTGGAGGTGCTGGCCTGCCCTGCCGCCAGCGTTCTGTCTGAGCGGGTATTTAGTGCTGCTGGTGGCATCATAACAGATAAGCGTATCCGCCTTTCCACCGAAAATGCTGATAGGTTGACACTTATAAAAATGAACAAGGCCTGGATTTCCCCTGACTTCTCCACTCCACTGGAGGAAAGCCCCGGGGGAACATAAAGTCACTTTAGATATGTTATTTACAATGATGGGAATACTCTGTATTCCCATTCACCCCTTCCACCCAAAAAACGGGTATATGGTTGACTCTCTTCCATATGCCCAGTGATATAATTTTTATATAGGGCCAGCTCACCAGCGGGCCCTGTGATATAATTTTTATATAGGGCCAGCTCACCAGCGGGCGCTGTTTGACAATTTTTGTATAGGTCAGCTCACCAGCGGGCCTTCTCATATAATGTTTTATTGGGTCAGCTCTCTAGCGGGCCCTCTCATATAATGTTTTATAGCGTCAGCTCACTAGCGGGCCTTCGCATATAATGTTTAGGATGGTCAGCTCCGCAGCAGACCCTCACCCATAATGTTTTAGATGGTCGGCTCAGCGCACGTTTCCCTCTTAATCATGGCCCCAGTTCAGAAAAATCGAGGACATTTTTGGGAGAATTTGCCTTTGCGCACGTTTCCCTCTTAATCATGGCCTCAGTTCAGAAAAATCAAGGAAATTTTTGGGAGAATTTGCCTCTGCGCACGTTTCCCTCTTAATCATGGCCTCAGTTCAGAAAAATCGAGGAAATTTTTGGGAGAATTTGCAGATGATATACAAGTAAATATACAGCAAATACTGTTTGGTAACAATTTTTCGCCTAAAGTCGTTTTTATCTTCCTTTTTGTGTGTTTTACGGTCAGTCTGTAAAAATGGCGTACTACGGGCGAAAGATCGTTCCCAGCAGCGATGTTGGAGTCCAAGATGCATCCAGACATCCTCCCTATGCTGTCCCTGAACCATTTCTGTGGTGTTTCCATCATTTTCTGCCCTTTTCCTATGGACCAGGCACCCTCTCCTCATCAGAGCAGGGGGTGCCTGGTGTAATGCTCGAGTCCTCCCATTGACTTCAATGGGGCTCGGGTGCTCGGCCGAGCACTCGAGCCTCCGGAGGCGCTCGGTCAGAGCACCCGAACACCCGAGCATTGGGGTGCTCGCTCATCACTAATACCAAATACAATATAGTTGCAATACTCTATAAAATTCTGATCCTCCCAAACATAAAGTGTTAAGTGGATCTCTCTGATACTATTGCGTACTTGGCCACACAATGTCAGAACTTCCCTGACTGTGTGATATACAAAACGCTTATTATATATTATACTAAACACAATATGGACATTAAAAATGCTTTTTGCAAAGAGAAGGAAAAACACACACATATCACCTTTGGAATCGACGCGTTCCCCAACGGCTATTTTTTATCGATGAAAGTGAGATAGTGAGATATAAGATTATTAATACAGGATGTATGGTATAAGATATAAATTAATTACCTATAATATAATGGGAGGCAATAGGGTTTTCTGTTGAGAAAACGATGCCCCCTCTTACAATTATTTTTATAGTTGCATGTAAATATAATATATTTGTTGAAGGGGACATGTTTCCTTTAATACAATGAAAAATAATAGCTTCATGGATAATGAGTAGTTATTTATGATGGTATATTATACTGTCTGAATATCTGTATTATGATGTGGTAGTAGTATGATAATAATGAAGGTTTATGTACTACAAATTGGATATGAAGTGAGCATTGTTAATAGACGTTTATAAGAGCAGTAATTAATAAATCATGAAAGTATCCATTAAACATAAAGAATATATCAAAATATTTATTGGCTCTATTTTATGGAGGGGTTTTTTTTAATAATAGGATTTGTAGTGTTAATTTAAAGGAGATGTTTATGATAGGAATGAGTTAATTTAAAGGAGATGCTTATGAAGAGAGTGACATCTTCCTGTGGGTATATATTCTGCTAAATAGTTTAGAATTTAGAATACTTTTCCCTGATGAAGGAATAAGAGACTATTCCGAAACACCTTGGAATGTTGATTGAGACTGTTTCAATCTATCTTAATATTATGGCAACTAAATAACAGGCTATACTTGCATTAAACATCTAAGTGCCACCATTTGAGGTACAAACACTGACACACGAGGCTCAAAGACTGGATTGAGCTGGGATACATTGCAGCTGCACATAAGGTTGGATCATCTCTCAGTGACCCCAAAGTCCCGTTGGTATAATCCAGGGTAAAGAACGTGAGGTATATTTTTAAATCCAAGTGTGTGAGACAGCCGGACACGGATTGAACATACTGGCAGAGCTGTTGATCAAATTAACTGATTTAAGTTCATGAGTGCACTTTCTTTTATATACGTTGTATTAATGTTATAACAGCATATGCATAAAAATCAGCAATATAAGGAATATGCAAGTACAAAGATACCTGTTATAAACTGAAGATTTAGCAAGATACAAAATAACGAATACAATTGACTCATATAATATTGAGGTAACCATCTGGACTCACCTCACAACGTGTGAAAAAATTAAAACACGGATAAGAATGAACATGTCTCAAATTACATTGGACGATTGAAGAGCAGTGTCCAATATTGGATATATAAAAAGGTCCTGGTACCAGGTGAAGAATACAGTATTGTATATTTATTTGTGTGGGCAGATTAGTTTGTATGTAGTTTAGGAGCTCCTATGTATATTATAGATATATTGGTTGGAAGTTGTCATCTCCTTTTTTTATTTTTATTTTTTTATATAATACTAAGAGTGTTTTAATAGATTGATTTTCAGTGATTCGTTTGTTAAGTGCAAATTGAGGGTATTGTCTGTTTTTTGATTTGTTGGGAGGAGGTGCTTGTCTCTGTGTAGACTAAGGGGACACTAAGGGGAGATGACCATCTCCTTCATTTCATCTTCCTGTAGTTGTTTGTGTGACCATATGGAACAATGTGCTTGTTGAAGATTGATACAAGCTTTGTTTTTATTGTATATGTGGTCATATGGAATGACATAATTGTTGTGATCTATGCAGTTTCTATTTACCGTGGTTGGACGCCAGGTTGCTCTCGATCACTAATCACACATTATTAGGGTGAGTGACGGGAGTATATCTGGAATTAATAGCGGATGGGGAACACGTCGATTCCCAAGGTGATATGTGTGTTTTTCCTTCTCTTTGCAAAAAGCATTTTTAATGTCCATGTAGTGTTTAGTATAATATATAACAAGCATTTTGGATACCACACAGTCACGGAAGTTCTGACATTGCAATTTTATTGTGTTTGGTGTGTGTCATTGCATGTCTTATTTTTAGAGGATATTTTTTGAATTTTTAATAAAAAATATATTTTTAATACAAGGTTACAGGGTTATCCTCTTTTTCTTTTTCTTTTTGAGTGCTAAGATCTTTTTGTGAAGTTGGATTTTTGTGACAGTCTATATAGTGGAAGATTGTAATCTGAGCAGCTGGAGAGAATAAGCAGAGAGGTCCAGTAGTCCTAGTGTGTGATTACAGTGGACACCTTGTGTATACATATTCAGAATGCAAATATAGTTGTTGATACCTTTATTGGCTAACTAAGCAGATTTAGTATGCAAGCTTTCAAGACCTTTCAAGTCTCTTCCTGACTCCTCAGGCATGTTATACAGATAGATATGAAAACATCTCTCTTATATACAAATACACACTGCATTGTTTAGAATGGAAATCATATAAGAAAAGTCAGTCCAGACCCAGATACTTTGTTCGGTCAATGGTAAATTGCAGTCTTCCTCTGAGGAGTTAGAAGTATTTACCATACCAGGGGGATGGTTGGAAAGGTTAATCCACAATGTGATAATGTGATAGAAATTCTCTGTCTTTATTCAAACCATAATAATTTAAAGTATTAAAATTTAACATTAACTTAACCTCCCATATTTTCTGGTCATCTGAGTGAGGAACAGTACCATCAGTACAGTTATTTTAATGTCCCTGACACTGAGTCCATTTTGGCAAACATTTTCTACCACTGGTGTCTCTGTCTTTTTGTTGTTGACACTGGATCTGTGGGAATTAACATGAAAAAAGTAAACGGCTCCAGTATATAGCAGGGTTACAAATGTCCAAAGTTGAATGTTCTTATATGTTTAGAGTAGCTTCTCTCATTTCAGAGTGTAATTGAGTCTTCAAAGTGGGATATTAAATGTGCCAGTTTTGACCAGACTCTCTAACCCTTCACATATACTTCAAACAAAGGTGTGAACCGCACCGTCTTTAAATCACACTGCTATAGACCATATTAAAATCAAAAATGTACCTTTATTTCTTGCAATATTAAGATCATCATTCTAAGACCACACTGAGTTGGGAGGACAGCAAACAGGTTACAAGCGGATCACAAATAGTATCACCATGTTTCGCTTTCTCAACGCTTAATCATGACACAATGAGAACGCAAAACATGTTGATACTATTTGTGATCTGCTTGTAACCTGTTTGCAGTGTGATTTAAAGATGGTGTGGTTCACATGGTGCGGTGGGAATTAAACCTTTTATGTTTTGGCTGTCTAGTTTCACCCACATAAAGAGCTGTTGGGCATTTTGCACACATGATGAGGTATATTACATTGGTTGATTTGTAGTTGAAGGTACCATTGATCTTATGGTATTACTGGGTGTTTGGAATAGATATCTTGTCTGTGGTGTAAATGTGTGAACAGGTTTCACACCTCTTTTGTAGGCAGGGAGATGTGCCATTTTTTTGTATTTTTATTCAGGGCACTCCTTACCACCAGTTGTTTTAAATTGGGAGGCTGTCTGAAGGAGAGTAAGGGAGGTTGTGGGAATATGTTCTTAAGTCTTTCATTCGTATGTAATTTCGTTTGAAGTTCCCTTGATATTTTGCATAGAACTTCAATCCTGGGGGTGGTAAGTGACCACCAGAGGCACCTGATTTCCCTTATGTTGTTTTTTGTGGCTCAACAGATTTTTTCTTGGTAGCCTTCTGTATCTGTCAATAATCCTTGCACTGTACCCCTGTTTTATAAAGTCTCCTTTGAGTTTCTTGAGGTGCTTGTCACGGTCCGTCATTTCAGAACAGATGTGGTTGTATCTGGTGGCCTTGCTGTATATGATTGTGTTTTTGTGTGCTTTGGGTGGAAGCTATTGTTTTTCAGGTAGTTTGGTCTGTCCGCTGGCTTGTGGTACAGGGATGTGTGGATGGAGTTGTTCTGAATACTGATAGTTGTGTCTAGGAAGTTAATGTTTGGGCATGAGTGACTGAGTTATAGGTTGATACTGGGGTGGAATATATTGTAGTTTTCATGGAATTTGAGAAGTTCCTCTTCACTGGAGGTCTAGATGATAAGAATATCATCTATGTAGCGTACATTTTTTTACAAATAACTCCGAGTCTTTTCTTATGGGAGACTTAGGAGGATGACGCCCGGTTTTCCTTAGTCAGTTCAACTTTAGCAGAGACATTTACCACCACCAGCTACGCACTCCAAATCCACAACTGTAGCTGGTTTCTGCTCAATATAAGCAGACATACAAGCTGACGGAGAGTATAGTATGAAGCTGCAGTTGACAATGTGATGATACTTTGTGATGTGTGAGGTCATAGGTAAGCAGAGACTCATGGGGATGGCCCAAGCAGTGCAATGATGCAGAAAACAAGCACCCTCTCAGACTCAGCATTGATTTCAGTTTCTGGGGGCCCCGTCCTCAAGTGAGTGGGCTGGTTTCAAGGGCCAGTGCGCATGACAGAGCCATTACCAGACACCCCCTGAAATTCTGGTACCCTAGGCAAATGCCTAGTCTTCCTATATATAAATCCAGCCCTGTAATCACCTACTTAAGCTATAAAGAATTTCAAAAGTTCTCTCATAAATGTATATATATATATATATATATATATATATATATATATGTATATTCTGTCTGTGGATCATGTCATCTCTGTTCCTCTGAAACTATTGGTTGTAAATGATGGCTCTTCTATAAACATATAATCTCTGTTATTAGATATTTAGTAATACCTCTACAGCACCTGTTCAATTTAATTTGATATTGAGTTAAAATTAATTGTTAGAATTCTAACTTTGATAGTATCTACCATGTACATTTATGCACATAAGTTGCTTTCTGTGTTTGTATTACTGTGCTATCTTTCAGAAGCTTGTAAAGATTTAACAAGTTTTGGAGTTCATTATTTTGTAATAAATAATACAAATTATAGTAGATATTTTATTATAAAAATGTCAAGGATCATTGTTTTTTATTATTATAGCTATAATTTTACCAGCGTTACATGGATAATTTACAGTACAGTATTAATAAAATATATTATTAAAAAAATGTTTTAACGTGTGGATATTTGTAAGAAATGGACACGTGCAAACCATATTTAATGTATTGAAAACAGGCACAGGTGCTGGTTTAGCATCTTGTATACTGGGTGGCTTATGCACTTTCCAGCCTTTTGTGCAGTTTCCTTACAGTTTCCCGCCGCTGACCTATTTTGCGAAGGATACACATTTGGCACACCCAGCGTCTGATGGTAAGTGCTTTATTTGCAAATTCTGTACCATTCAATACTGTTTGATACACACTTCTTGAAATGAGTAAGCTGGAAATGGTCTTCATGCAAAGGAAGATGTCTTATGGAGAAACATTGCTTTGCTTTTTTAATTTTTTTTTTTAAGAGAAGAGTATTCTAAGTAATAAAAGATTGTCCTTTTTATGACATTAATACAAAGAAAATGATTGAACCCCTTTTGATGCAAGCAACATCTTCAACTCATTGCAAAGCATTGCGTTGTAGATGTCTCTGGCATGTAAAATTTAATGCACTGCTATTTTCAAGTGCAAAAAAAAAAAAAAAAAAAAAAAAAAAATAATAAATATATATATATATATATATATATATATATATATATATCAGGGCTCAAAATTTCCACTCGCCACTAGCCAATGGCGAGTGAAAATTTAGCCCTGGCGAGTAGAAATGCAGCCCTGGTGAGTATGTTATGGCTGGCAGTGGTGAGTAACTTTTCAGGTCTGGCTAGTAGCAAAGGGCTTCATATTTTAAGCCCTGTATATATAATCTATAGAAAGTGGTTCACATTGACAGAATGCACTTACAACAAATGGAAGTGTTTGTGCTTCCCTGCAGGGTAGGACAGAGTTAGGGTGTCCTTCCCGATGGAGTAAAAAATAGAGTACAGTTCTCATCTGAATCGGAAAGGCTGAGTTACTGGAGGATATGTGAGAAAAAATATTGAACACGTCAAACTGCTAAATAAACTGTATGTTCCTATTTCAAAATTACTGGTGTCCAACTAAAAAGAACTCTGGCAATTTGGGGGCAAACCACCATAGTGAAAAAAAAATCTATCACATTTTATTTTTTTTACAGATTTGAAAGCTTTGTTTAAAATTGCCTCTATGTCTTGTTAACCAAAAGTCCAGCAGATATATAGGTTAGGAAGGACTCACACTTTTATTTCTAGGAAACGTGAAAGCGAAAGTATCCTGGGGCAGCACAGTGCTTCATTATATGAAATGTCACGTAAAAGCTTAATTAGTATGTGAAATGTCACTAAAAATGTTTCATTAGCACATGGAGCATCACTGAAAAGCTTATTTATCATATGAAATATCACTGGTACCACATGGGTACCACAATTAGCATAAATTAGCATACAATACCAAGTAGGACTATCTCTTTAACTGTACATTTGCTGGTCTTTTGGCTAATATGACACATAAGCAGTTTTCAATTACGTTTTCAAATATGCAAACTTGAATCAAGGTGATGGTCTACTTTAACTGAGTGCTAGAGGCATGCACTATGCATTGCTTTGCAATACTTTGCTCACTTCTCTGGCACTCAAAGAGTTAAGTGGGGACTTAACCCCCTTGAGTATTAGAGGGATCTCTAATGCTTTACAAAGCAATGTGTTAGACACCTGGAATTCAAGCAGGTTAAATGTTACGCTTAAACCACCAGTGAGATAGCTCAGTTGTTTAATGCACCAGGTATAGAATCTGTTGAAATCTCAGGGTTGCAGGTAATTGTCCTGGTAAGATCAAGTCAGCCTTTCACCTTTCTCAGCTAGATAAAATGAGTACCTAGGACATACTTGAAAACAAGAGACAATCTCAGCATGTACTTAATGGTGAAATACTTTCGTAAAAAGAAAAATTCTGAGATTTTTAATCATTTCTGATGATTCAGTTAGTTTTCTCTAGAAATGCATCAGTTCCTCTTAGGACATCAGCTTCAGACTGTCAGAGAAGCATGTCTTTGCCATTCCACACTTAGTCACCTTGTCTGGTCAGGAACTTAGTGGTGAGCAGTACAACACATTTCCTGTTGAACACAAACTCCGTGCTCTATTTATAAACATTTTTTCTATAAATATCATCCATTTTGCTGACATACCACAAAAACGCTGCACTGAGTAAAATGACAAAGAAACATAAATACTAGAATGTTTTCTTACTGACGCCTTCTGCTGACTGAGCAGGAGACTTATGGCATCTGCCTCAAAAAGGGCCAGACCTGAAGTGACACTTACAGTTAGTTTTAGTTACATGCAATGTATCAGTACCTTGATATTGGTGTTACCTTTTTATTTGGGTTAAGTGTATATTTTAAATGGAAATCATAATAATTAATCCCACTTAGTTTACTACAGTCAGGAAATCCTAATGGCCCTTATGAATGTTGGACTTGTGCCTCTCTTCAAGAGATAACATCTTCCATCAGACCTGAATGTCATGTCAATAGTGTTAGGTATGAAAGTTTTCTATAGGGCATGAGCCTACTTATTCCTTTAAGGACCAGAGACGTGCACAAAGCATTGTGATGTAATTAGTTATACAGGTCTCTGGTTCTTAAAAGGAAAATATTACTATGTGCAGTAAGCACAGTTTGTGTCCTGTGGTCCTGCAAACAACTGTCATGCCTACCCCTGTGGACATGGCATCCTTAACTGACTGAAAATTGTATCTTTCTGACCAGTGCTCCAGACTAAGGTGCATTAGTTGTAAGCACCGAAACACGTAGCGCTACTTGCTTTCTACTGATCAACAGACTATATTCAGCTTTCATCTGCTGACAAATCTGCATGAGATCAAGCCAAGTCAAGAGGTACCAGGATGCCAGAAATCGGAATACGAGCCATATCAATCCCTTCTGATCCAGGTAGAGTACACTGAACATGGTAGAGAACACCAGCGGTGACCATCTTCCAGGACCGAGTGTGGGGACTGCTGCATTGTCAATTCAAGGAGCATATTTGCTTTTTCAAGTAAGGGGACATCCATTGCCTATATACTGGGCTGATCCTGGCTCTTATATTGACTACATGTTTCTAATTCTTAGAAATTTGATATGAATTAGGCTTTTTTATCTTTTATACACCTATACTAGGTCATCTATTATTTGTTTATGGACTTTTTTATGATTTGAGATTCTCATGTTTTATTTTGTATTATGTTTTATTTTGGATATATCTATTGAGCTATTAATACAATCTTATACACCTTATTTTTAGTCTATTAAATATTCAATCTGGTTGCATCTGCTACAATTAGGGGATCTATTTTATTTGCCCTTTCTCCCCTCCCTTTCCCTTTTTGTTTTTACATGTTTGCTGCCTATTGGATCTGAGGCTTCTTGGGGAATCATCAGCATCAGAAGATCGTCACAAGTAAGTGTTGGGGCAGTAAAAAGAATGGGAACTTTCCTCTGCTCAATATTATGTGTGTATAAATAATATATACTGATATCGCTTCTCCTCCATTCACTCAGAAGTTTACCTGTCGTAGCATTCATAGCGCTGTTATATTTCTTCATTTTGGACCAAGGCTTGAAGGCAGAATGGTGGCCAATAGGATTTTCTGGCCATAGTAAAGTATGTAGTTATTCGTAGATGACATTTAAAATAAAAACTGTTAGTCCAAATAAAAAATATCACAAATACCAGGCTACTGATATATTAATTTCACTTAAAACCATGTGTATTAGGAGGTGTTACTCTTCCTTTAAGACAAGGTTTGAGAGCTCATCTTCCTGGAGGATCTCTTTGAAGAATGCCTTAAAATATTTATTTTTTAGTCCAAATAAAAAGGTATCACCAATACCAAGGCAAGCCAATGGCAAATGCAGGATTTCCCAAGGGGGTTTTGCAAAAATTAAAATAAGAATGCGATAATCCCTGGGCATACACGAGGAGTGAGCAACCTGCTTTTAGACATCTGAGGATGATGGAAATTGTAGTCCAGCAATAACTGGAGAAGCACCCATCTACATTACAGTCACAAACCTTTATCATTTTTGGGGTGCTAAAACTTTGTGTTTGCCTAATCTGATGGATCAAAGGATTTCAGGGAGTTAAGGGGTTTCTGGGCAGCCAGAATCCTGTTCTTGGTTAGACTTTGAACTCATATATTTGCATTACTATAGCTGGGCTAAAAAGGCTACTACAAATTCATTTTAGCTCAATAGCATGGATGGTTGTAGTCTGGAAAATGCCTTGATGTAGAGTAAAGGGTATGTCTTGGATGCAGATGAAAGATATGTAGAGCAAGTGGCACACTCTAATTTACAAATGCAAAAACAATCACTTGTTTTATTATGAGAGGCACACACAGATATTTTCTAGTAGATAAATTCACATAAAGGGAATTAGCAATAATGAGTTACTCATCCAGTGTTTGCACAGTGGACATATTCTTACAAACCATTTAACTACCTGGATGTTAGAAGCATATCCAACACATTGCTCACAATGCATTGCAATAATCTCTTCCATCCAAAGAGCTATGTCAAATAGTTTTTAAGGAACCACCACTGGTGTTGTTTTAAAAATTAATAAGTGAATATTATTTTTCATAAAAGTTTGAGAGATTTTAGTACATAGGCTCCATAGAATAACATAGGACTTAGAGAAGTGATATCACTGGAGAAGCCATCTTCCCTTTATCACCTCTTTATTATGGCTTAGTGTATTTCCCCCAGTTGATTTTAGTGATAAGGCCACTTTAACATCAAGGACATAATTGGAATTTTGTGTACCCCTGCTAATAAGAATAAAGAAACAATTGTGATTTATAATTTTATGCCGAATAATATTCACTTATTCATTTTAAAATCAACACCAATGGTGGTTCCTTGCAAATGATTTGATACATAGAACTTTGGATGGAAGAGATCATTGCAATTAATTCTGGAGCAATGTGTTGGACATGCATCTAATATCCAAGTAGTTAGATTTTGAAATAACTTTTTTGTTAGAGCTTTTCTATTTATTTAGATTTATTGAAAGTTAATTAATATTAAAGGGGAAATTTCAGCTCTAATACACCGTGTCTTATATGATTAAGCTAGTAAAATGGTATTTGGATTTTGGATTATTTTTTTTTCTACATACATACATACTTTAGTAGATATTTGCTCTAAAATGTAGACTTGATGTGGAGGTGATCGTACCAGAGATGATGACGTAGAACATGGAGGACGCTGAGGGGTGGAGCGTCTAGGATGGGTAATGAAGCCCTAACCTGAGCGGTGTATGAGCGGGAGTTGTGGATGGGTTCCACGGTGTGGAGATTGGAGGAGGAGTGGATATGTGGCTGATTCAGTGCCTCGTGAAGGGTGACAGATCTCTTTTGAACACCTGAAAAGCCGTAGAAGTTGATGCGGATATAACCAGATGTATCTGGCCTAAGTGGAGACTGCGGAGAACTCTGCTCGCTGTACACTACTAATGCAACAGGCCTTAACAAGATGGTCTGGCAGTGCTCTCTAGGCTGAACGCTTAAGATGTTATTGACGTGGATGAGAGTTTGTTGATTTTTAAAGTGTCATTGGAGAGATTGGACAACAATAAAAACCGTGGGTAGGCTGAGATCCAAGAATGATAATTTTTTTACATCAGTTATCTATCTAAAAACTTGCCAATAGTAAGCTTGCTGGAAAGTGCTGGTTAAAGTGCTATATGAATGAAAATATAATGGCAGTAAGGTGATAAGTGTTCTGAAAGAAGTAATTACGGATTATAAAGAAAGTGGTTTGTCGGGGAAAAATGAGTAATGGAGAATATTGTTGAGCAATGAATGTGGGATATATTGACAATAAGCTGGGGAGCTTGTCTAGTTTACGTTCAAATATAATATCATTTCAGACACTAAATACATGATTCTATATCCATAATAAGATATTGGTAAAAGGCCAACCACAAAAGCAATTAAAATGGCAGCAAAAAGAGGCACGGACTCTAAACATTTCTCTAAGAAGGAGAAAAAAACAGATGCGTCTCCCTTTTTTCACCTCAAGGTATGAACTCTAAAGTGGATAAAAATGCTAATTTGGATTAATCCACATTATTGGAGAAAACAGTAGGCACTTTGGAGTCTGATATAGAAGGTGCCACAGCACAAGTCTCGAATTGAGGGAAACGCAGGAATACCTGAAGAAAAGTTTAGAGTTACAACTGTCCCAAATAAAGGATGAATTAAAGAATCATCTTAAAGAAATACGAGTAGACTTTTTGAATATGGGAAGGAGAGTCACAGAAAATAGTGAAAGAATAGCTAAAGTAGAAATTGATGCTCAAATAATGAAAGAACAGATAACTGCTTAGAGGGATTTCTGAAACTATTTCTTTAGATATGCTTAGACCTCTCCTTCTGAAACTTTTTTTGGATATGGGATACAAGGTTTGAATGAAGGATCTGTAATTGAACGATTTCATCGGGTGCAGAAATCTAATATGGCGCCTATTGATGCATCTAGAGACACTATTGTCTGTTTTACATCCTTTCAGATGAAGCAGCAAATTATTATGGCGTCAAGGAACTTTAAAACAGAGAATACTTAGTACCAAAATATATTTTTTTTCAGGACTTATCCTTAGCAACGAGAAATAAAAAAAGAGCTTATAAATTCTTAACAGATATATTGAGATAAAGGGGGTTATAATATAATTGGGGGTTTCCTGTAAAACTCTTTATTAGAGATAATGAAACCTCATACACGGTGGAGTCTATAGAAGCGGCAAAGGAATGGTTAACTAAATATATACCTGTTGATTAAGTAAATATTGTAGGGAATAGGATTGATGCATGGAGTGATACATGAGAATGATATAAATATTTTTTTTTGGTAGAATATAACACGAGGGAGAGACGAGGGTGTAGAAATAATGGGCATGTTTTGATGGTTTATTGAATTATTGGATGATGAGTTAGAAATAACGTAAAAAGGGTTAATAACACAGATTTGGTGAGAGAGTGTATTTGAATAAAGTATGGAAATGCTTGAATTAAACAGGCTATATACACATTTATTGGTGTGGAATTAGGAAGTTAGCGCAATAATAATGGTAAAGGAATAGGGTTCTACGATTGATGGGTATGCACAGGTTTATAAGAGGAAGACTGAAATTTTGGTAAATTAGTATAATGGTTAGGGGAAATGTAACTGATTGGTATAGAATTGCTTGTTTTTTTTCTCTCTCTCTTTGAAACACTGCTCAGGTTTTGTCAACTGGCTTTGAACCATCTGAAGTATTTTTGTTGGAAGAAGAAAGAGGGTAACTTGTGAGTTTCCATGTTTTCTTTTAAGGTGAAATCCCAGTGTTACGGTGGGAGGGATTATCTTTTAGTAGTGGAAATCACTATGGGGATTTAAATGTTTTATGTTGTTTGTGGTGCAGGTGTGGAGGTGTGATTTCTGATGAGCAGATGGTACTGAGTGAAATGATTAAATGGGAGGGTTGAAGTTTATGACCCTAAATGTGCAGGGATTGAATCAACCACAGAAATAACTGATTTTGCTAGATAATTTGTTTAGAGAAAAAAAATTGATGTTTGTTGCCTACAGGAGTCACATTGTCGAGGAGGGGATGCTCTAAGACTGAAGGGTAAAAACTTTCCACTTGTGGAAACAAAGAAAAAAAGAGGAGTTATAATAATAATAATCTCTAAAAATGTGAAATATGAAGAGATACATAAAATATCAGATCCAGGGGGTAGGTTTTTGTTGTTGATATGTAAACTGAATGATAAAATATTTTCAATATTAAATATCTATGCTCCTAATAAAAAACAGATACACGTTTTGAATGGAGTTTTGGGAAGAGTATCTGACATTATTATGTATGGGTGATTATAATTGTGTAGCTGATACAGAGGTAGATAAGAGACTCCCTGTGGGTAAAAGGATGGATCCATCCATAAGAGTTATGGCTAGAGCATTCCAAGAAACTTTAGGGAAATTTAAATTGTTTGATGTGTGGCGTACTTTGAGACCTTTTGAAAGGGAATATACTTACTTCTCACAGTAATACCAGTCATATTCAAGGTTGGAAATGGTTTTGGTAAGGGCCAAATCAATAGCTGACTGTCAAAGTATTAAGATAGGAAATTTTCTTTGGTTGGACCATGACCTGTAATAGTGCAGATAAATTCTGCATATAAAATGAAACTAAGAGACTAAGAGATGAAATGTTATCAAATTTAACAATGATTAAAGAATTACAGGAAGCCACGAGAAGATATTTTGAGGAGAATGATACAGGAGACACTAGTATGTCTAATGTCTGGTCTGCTTATAAATGTATAATTTGGGGATATATTATTAAAAAGAAATTCAACAAAGGAAGCAGGGTAATTGTTCAATATCAAGGATGTATATAGAATTATACAAGTTGAGTCTGAGTAACAAACTTAGACCCAACTTGGAAACGTCTAAAGCAATTGGTAAAATTAAAAAAGATATAAAGGAGTTTTTGGTTGCTAGAGCTAATAGAGTAATGGTCAGACAGAGGCAAAAATGGTTTTATTTGGGGAATCGTGCCGATAAATGAGGAAGGCCAATGCCAAGACCAGAATTCATAAAATATGCCTGAAAGATAGGGTTTACATAAGCCCGGAGGGGATTGGAAGAGCCTTCAGAGAGTTTTACTCTTCTTTGTATGTTTCTGTGGGAAATGCTACAGGCCTTTATAACACCTATACCCAAACCAGGTAAAGATACAGCAGGGGTTGCAAATTACAGGCCGATCTCCCTAATAGATAGTGACACCAAAATATATTCTGCAGTGCTGGCCAATTGAATGACATTGGTGTTTCCCAGTATCATTCACCGAGACCAAGATGGCTTTGTGAATGATCGATTCTCCAGTAATAACTGGAGGAAGCTAATTGATTTGATAGATCTGGAGGAAGATCGCAGAACCCTGATGTTGGCCCTGTTATTAGAATGTGAGAAAGCCTTTGACAGGGTCAACTGGGTTTTCCTGGAAGAAGTCCTGAGGGTATTTGGTTTTGGCGAAGCAGCTAGGGATTCAATATTGGCCCTGTACAAAGGTCCCTCTGCTAGGGTAGTAGGTCAGAGATTTATATTAGATAGCTTCAATATTAATAAGGGAACGCGTCAGGGTTGCCCACTTGCCCCCCTGCTGTATATATTATCATTAGAGCCTCAGTTAAGAGTCAACAAAACACAGGGGGTTAAGTAGTGGCCAATTGGAGTGTAAAATTCTGTTTTATGCAGATGACATTGTCTTGATGATGACGCATGTAGAAAAATCTATCTGTTCTGTTTTACAAGAAATTGAAGAATATGGGGTTGTTTCTAACTATAAAATAAATGTGGCTAAATCACAAGTGGTGTGTTACATGAGTGACCAACAGGAGATTGCGAGATTGAAGAGGAATTTTGCCTTCCAATGGCCTGTAGGGGGATTTAAATACTTGAGTATAAATATTACATCAAAGCTAGATGATATTGTTGAAGGTAATTATCTTCCTTTATTACAAGTCCTCAAGAAACAGTTGGATGAATGGAGAGGCCTGTTGGTCTTGTGGATGGGAAGGATAAATATAATTAAATTTTTTCAATAAATAATAGAGAAATTTATCTTGCTAGGTATCATCAAGCTAGTCTATTGCTTCATGTAAGTCAGATATTAATTTTGACAGCTAAGGAGGATGACTGGGTTTATCTAGAGCAATAAAAATATAGGAATAGTAAACTTGGAGATGATTTTGTGGCTCCAACAAAAAGATGCGAAGAGAGTAATAAAAAGGTCTGGGTCAAGAATATTAAAAAATTGAATTAATGAATTGTTACGATTTAAACAGCAATTTGGTATTATGGATAAGTTCATGTCGTCCACACCTATAGAGGTTTTGGAGTTTAATATGAGTGATTTTAAAATTCCAGAAAGGTGGCATAATAAGAGCTTGAAAATTTCTAGTTTAAATTATATGTTGGGAATAATATGAAAACATTTCAACAATTGGTAGAAGAAAATATATGTGTTCCGGTAGAATACTACTCTATAATTAGGATTCAATATTTTCTTCTGAACCATTTATATAAAGGAAAGGGAAAAATAATGAAGAATTGTTTGGAGAAATTGCTAGGAAGAAGGGGTAGACCGAGATTGTTGAGACAGTGGTATGAATGTCTGGGCCAAAGATCTGTAGGTAGATATATTCATGAAAGAACTAGATGGGAAGCAGATTTATTGAATATAATAGATAAAGAAGATTGGTGGGATAGTTGGACTCAAATAGGGAAAATCATGCATTGTAAATCTATACAAGAGTTGCATTATAAAATCATGCATAGGTGGCATTATACACCACTAAATTTACATAAAATTGATTGGTTGAACTCTTGTTTATGTTGGAGATGTGAGAAAGAGTGTGGGGACTTCCTGCATATGTGGTGGGCTTGTGAAAAAATAGAGCAGATATGGCAAAAAGCTTTTGAGTTAATTAAAGATCTTATAGGAACTGATCTTTTATTTCAATCAGAGAAAGCTCTCCTTCTTTTAGATTTAGAGTCCTTGATAGGGCAAGATAGAACCCTAACTATTTAGATTTTGATGGCTGTAAAGTTAGTTATAGCAAGACGATGGAAAACAATGGAGGAAATACAATGGGTTCAGGTGTTAAATCAGATAAGTCAACAGTGTTTGATGGAGAAATGTTTTTACTATGCAAGGCACAAGGGGAGAATATTCCAGAAACTTTGGCAAAAATGGATGGAAAGTTCTCTGCACATGGATGGGGGGGGGGAGAAAATCTGTAAAAGAGGAAATTAATTTAAATATATAAAATAGTTGATTCTGCTTAGGATTAGGGGTCACCAAATCCCACTTGCACCACAAAATTTGTTTTGTTTGTTGTTGTGTATGTTAAATTTATAATTAATGTTTATGACTGGAATAAAGATCTCTTAAGGGAAGGGATAAGTTCAATAGGTATTGGATAAAGTAACAAGTGATAACTCTTCCTGGTGGATTTGAAGATGTGTATGTTTTAAATATGGGGAAATTGCTGTAAAATATTTTTTTGTTAAAAATAAATAAATGATAAAATAAAAAATAAATAAAATGTAGACTTGATGTGAGCACTTCCGCATTCTGTGGCACAGGCTAACGTTGGCACAGGCTAATGTCGGCACAGCAGTGCAGGACTTCCCAGTCCTCAAATTCTCCTCCCACCTCCCTCCCAGCTTTCCCTGGAATCACATTCACTCTTATCTTCTTTGTATTGATGTGAATCATGTATATTGTAACTGCAAGCTCTGTTTGTCATTATACTGAGCTTGCAGGCGTGCAAGCTTGTATAAGTAGAGGTGAAAGTTCTGCTTTAACTTAATATTAGGGAACATATTGTGTTTCAATACTATGCTTATATGATAGGTTGCATGTTTCTATTTTTCAGCTTATCTACAGATTGGTGTCATGGCTTCCTGGAGATGGGGAAGCTGAACTCCCCACCTCTGACACAGTACAGAGCCTTCCTTCAACACTAGTCAGGTTACAGCCTCTGTACCTTTACTGGTGTATCTTTGGATGGTGGTCCCACCCACTACATGTATGGATAGCCAAAACAATTTACCTCACAAGAGAAAATTGAGAAAAATGTCATGGCTGGCAGGAAATGATGGAAGTTGTATTCTGGCAGCCATAGAATCACCAATACTGACCCCCAGAGTTGAGTTGTATCACAGTAGCCATAGACTTACACACACTTACCACAACAATCTTGTCCCACTGAACTGGTAGCCATAGAACCACATATACTATCTCCAAGTCCCAACTTTTGTGGTCCCACTGCATTAGTAGCCATAGAACTGCACATACTGAGTGACCAGTCGGAATGTCTCAGGCATAGACATAAACTGCTAAAGTTTCCTGCGGGAAATTTTCTGGGGCTAGTGAAAAGGAGGAAATATTATGTGGTTTATGTGAATGCAAATCTCCATGGAAAAAGTAGCAAAATGTGGATTCTCCATGAAAATCCATAAAGGAATAAGCAGGACTTTTCAGCAATCCCTACCTGCTGCTTTCACACACTCTCAACTACTGAGCCATGGTGAGAGATACGACTTGGCACATTAAAATTATCTTTTTAATACGTTCAATATTAGTGTTAGTAAATGTTAGACATTACTAACCCTTTAAGAACCAGAGGGCTGTGCAATGCATTGCAAGTTCATCTAGTTTTTAAAGTGTTAAGGTGACAGGTCCATTCTACAACAAAAATATAGTATTATTATTATTATTTTTTTTTTTTGCAATTTTAGTTTGATTTGATGAATGGCATCAACAAATCTAGCAAATGAAACAAAAAACAGCAATATGTTCAGCATGTGAAAAAATGTGTCAAACCTTGGAAGCAAGAATAAAAAAAAGAAGAGGAATATAAAAACAAAGAGAAAAACAGATGTATCTTAATACGGCCTGTGCAACTTTTCAGCATTACGGAGGAATGGAATGTATTTAAAAAAAGAATTCAGTTATATCAATGAAACTCCTTTCTCAGGCGCCAGTACACTGACATGACTAAGAAAACAGGCATCTCACTAATAAGAAACAGTTACTGTTTTACCCAAAGGACAAGTGTATCTATTCTTCACGAGTGCAGTATGAATGAGTATTGGATAGGGAAGGAAATTAGTAAAATAATTTAATTCCTCAAAAATATAGTGAGCTACTTTAGCTAAATTGATACTTTTGAAATGAATTATTTGCACCTGTGTTAAGCAGAACAGGCTCTGGAGTTGATTCATTGGTGCTGCACCTACATATTAAACTGTCAATGCCATAAAGGCTCCTCTCTGCCCAGCGTGCACTAACGGTAGGGCAGTGGGGCAGTGTGTGCGTGTTTTACTTCCTCCATTGATCTGTGCCTTATTTCTCACTAAGGGCGAGATGTTCAAAAAGTCATCATAATAAAAAAATTGTCGGTTCATGAGTTGGTGGTAAAAGAAGGACAAAATCCATCACATTTAAAAATGTGTCAAAAGAATTAAAAATGACAGTAAGAAAATCTTGACGAACATTGCCTTTAAAAAATTCTGATGTTAAAAATGTCCTTGATTTTGTCTTTGAGACAAAAATTTTCAAAGAAAAAGACATTTTTTGACTTTGAAACAACAAATTGCTTTTCACTCCTGCTAACAGTACTTTAAATTGTCTTCTCCAAGTTTAGACCATTTTTATTTTGTCAGGGGAAAAATTACGTTAATCAGACAAAAAAAGTGACGTTGAAACAAATATTTTTTCTGAAAATACTTTACAATAGGACGGTAGATTAAACCACACCCACTTTTAAGATTGCTTTTTCCCTTTGACGGAGATGGAGGAATTGTATGCAAAAAATGATGAAAACATGTCTGAGAATTGACGGACCATGGTGTAAGAACTTTTTTATTCTGATTACAGACAATTTCAGTTAACACCACTTTCTGAACATCTAGCCCTAAATATTAAAATTACAATGCAATTAGTCCATTCTCCTGAGCTTGTCATTGGGGTAACATATGGAACTTGCTTTCAGTAACCCCTTAAGGATCGGTGCACGCACGTGCAACCGGCACTTGAGGACCACGGGGCTTTTTTTTTCGCTTCTGGTTCAGGGCTTCCGGAGCGGCGTGCAGCCTCGCCGGGAGCCCTGAACTCCATGACAGGCCAGGACCGTCACTGGTCCTTAAGTGCCGGACCGCCGTGACGGTCCTGGCATGGCAGTGGTCCTTAAGGTGTTAAAGACTTCACTAAGACTAAGAAGAAATTGATTTAAATGTAGCTTTTATTTTATTGCTTTCATCTGAAAAACAGCGTCCATGTTAAGTTATATAGTTATTGTGGGTGCAAAAATACCTCTATCAACCCTTTAATTCTTATAATCCTGTATACCCTCTCCTAAAGATTTCTGCTGGCAATTACAGTTTAACTGAATGCTATAGGCATAATGGGTTGGAGGCATTTCTAGCAGCTAACAGGTTACATTTCTTGAGCTCTTCAGAGATTATCACTTTTATGAGGTATTATGTTTGATATGAACTGAACAAATGTGTATAAAAATTGGAGTTGGTTAACCTTTTGAGTGCCAGAGGGGTACATAATGCATTGCAAAAAGTACATAGGTTCCATAGCATAACACAGGAATGGGAGAAGTGATAAACTAGAGAAGTCATCTCCACTTTATCACCTCTTTATAACCGCTTAGTGACTCTTCCCCCATAAATATAAATATGTGCCATGTTCTGTTACTAACAACATTAGTTTAACACATTGAATGCTTGCTAGTTATCCCTAGTTCCTGACATTATGCAGCTGTGGAGACAGGAGTACATTCAGATTCTATCTGTTTATCTATCTATCTATCTATCTATCTATCTATCTATCTATCTATCTATCTATCTACGATATAGATCTCTATTATCTATCTATGATATAGATCTCTATTATCTATCTGTCTATCTATCTATCTATCTATCTATCTATCTATCTATCTATCTACGATATGTATCTCTATTATCTATCTATCTATGATATAGATTTATATTATCTATCTATATCTATCTATCTTTCTATCTACAGTCTATCTATCTATCTATCTATCTATCTATCTATCTATCTATCTACAGTCTATCTATCTATCTATCTACAGTCTATCTATCTATCTATCTATCTATCTATCTATCTATCTATCTATCTATATATCTATCAACAGTATATCTATGTATGTATGTATGTATGTATGTATGTATGTATCTATCCACAGTATATCTATCTATCTATCACATATATAAATAAGACGGTTTTAGTGAATTTACAGTTAAACCCTTTTCTGTGAGTCTATGTGAAACTCAGGACTCATGGGTAAAGTTCCCCTCATGGTTCTTGTGTTCCACATTGGACATAAGAGAAAAATAGATCGGGAGATGAACAAGCTCAGATTGGAAATACTGATAGATCCGTATGTAGAAAACAAAAAGATAAATCATGAACAATTCTGAGCAAACCACTTGCACCATAGGGGGAAAAATTCCCGAACATATAAATAAAATGATTCATTTTTTAAAAGCTAGAAAGGTCTACAATGAATTGCAACAAAATAGTTAGAGGCTTCTCTGGCACTCACCTGGTTTAAATCACAGTCAGTTTCAATGGCAACTTGTTGTATCTTTATTTGTTCCCTATAGTGCACTTGTTTTGCTCCAGAATTGCTCACCACATGCTTTGTGCATAAGTTCCATAGTCATTGGGATTAGAAGACTGTTAAAAAACCACACAAGTTTGCTCCTAACCCCTTCTATGTAAGAGAGTTCCCAGAAAGCAAGGTGTCGGAGAACTCTACCATCCAAGGGGTTAATATTTCTTTATGTCCATTAGTTTGAGGTATGCTATTTACCTCTTTTGGCTAATGTATATATTTTGTTAACTATCCCTACTCTAACACTGCCAGATAAACAAAACTGTTTATACAGAAGATATGGGTTGCGTGCTGGATAATGATGTCATTTTACAATATAACAACAACAAAACATTAAAAACAGGATATTTCCATTGGCAGAATAAGCTGGAAGCCTTGGAACATGTGTACTATTGACCTACTGGAGCAAACTTATGACTTGTAGGGGCATATATACAAAAAGAAAGGGGAGCAATTCTGGAGTAAAACAACTGCCGCATAGGAGACAATGAAAATATATTGATTATAAAATGGCTAATTAAATCATTAACCCCTTAAGGACCCATGAGGTGCCAGATTTGTCTTGGGAAATCTTCCCTAAAGGGACAGTGATGGTTCTAGTACATCATGAATTTCAGGGCTCCCTGCGTGGCTCCCTGCATGGATCGGATAAAAAAAATGCTGTGTGGTCCTTAAGGGGTTAAAAATCACCCAGTAGATTAGAGATGGGATGGAAAGGACTCCAGCTGTTGTTTGGCTACATCTCCTATCATTCTCCCCCGCTAGAAAATATAATCCAACAGCAGCTGAAGACTGCATGTTGTACAAACTAACTATACTATCTATTCCCTGTTCAAGAAATGCTTCAGACAGAGCAGAAAGTGAAGCCTGCAAAATGATTCTGTAAATAAAGGTATTCCTGAACAAATTAATGTTATGGGTGGGCGAAAATTGCCGCCCATCACAATCAACGAATAATGGCACTTCCCACTCTACAAATAGTTTCCTGCGAAAAGTGCAGTTTTTCAGACTAGCTCTTTTCATTGAAATCAATAGGAACATTGAATTTACACACAACACATAGCAAATACTATTTTATTTCCCACAGACATAGTATAAAAGGGTCTGAGGATGTGGGGAAAGAATCAGCTGAAGAGAGATTTTTTGGAGGGGTTTGTTGACTGGTATTGGGGGGATAGTAAACAAAAAAAAATAAGACATGGTATAAAAGGGGTCTGAGGAGGGTGCCTGTGTTGGTGGAGTCTGGAATTTGGGAAAAAGTAAAATAAATCAAATAAAAAAATGAAATAAGAAATTGGTAAGTAAAGTGACAGAGACAGGGACCCCCTGACGTAAGCTGTAACTGTGGCAGACTGGTACCTAATGGGATAGAGTATTTTGTAGAGGATGATTTATATGACTTAGACTTGTTTTTACAGGGCCAAGCCCTGAGGAAACATTGATTTGTAGGACATAGAATTTTTTAGGCCCATGCCCTGAGGAAACACGGATTATGACTTATTAGTATCACAAGCCCTGAAGGAACAGACATAATTTTTATCACTCAGGCTTGTTAGCATCACAAGCTCTGAGAAAGCCCCACAGAATGCCTCTGGCTTTATGATGGAATGGTTGTCACACTGAGAATGAACCCTGTCTTTTCAGTGACCTCCAATGTCTTCTCCATGTGTTCTTATTCTTGAAGACATTAATGTCACCTGTGGGTGCATGCATTAGAGATTGTTGTATATTTACCAGCATTGAATAGATTAGTTAATATGTGGGAACCCAGTAATCTGTCCATGTGGACTGATCTCTGGGGTCCCCATCTGGAAGTTGGGTCATATGTGAGGGAATGGTTGTTATCCTGAGAATGAATCCTGTCTGTTTTCAGTGACCTCCATTGTCATCATGGTGTGTTCTCATGTCCCCTGTGTGTGTGCATGTATTAGAGAGTGTTGGCCATTTAATAGAATTAGCATGTATGTCTGAAGTACAGAGTGATGGAGTCTAGCTAACCAAAGATATTCAATATTATCAGATAGCACCCCATCTGGGTCACTAGGACAACTTGAAGAAAGGAATTTCAAATACCTGGGCAGATAGAGTGGGTGGCTAAAAGGAAGTCCAAAAGAGAACTCAGGCAGAAGAGAGTAGAGAGATGGGAATGTAGGAGCAGGGAAAAAGGACTCCCTAGGATGGAGGTTGGCCTGGGGCCAGTCTGGAGTTTGACTGGCCCATGTGTTTGCTAAAAGAGTACTGGGGAAGGTGGGACTGGTGTGTGCCCTCACTGGAAGACTTAGGGTGAGTAGGCACTAACGTGGCTGTAAGCCAAGCTGCAGCAGCTGCAGCCACAGAAAACACCCTGATGTTCCCTTAGCAAGGTTGGTGGCCATAAAGGTAACCTTATGTGGCAAGTATAAGGAACATGACTGTGGATTATCTCTTGTGACACCTTCTCCAACCTCTCTGCCAGTACTACAAGGTACAACGAAGTTTTATGCAAGCCATAACCTGGTGAATCCATCCATAACCTTCTTTATGCTGTGGATAGTTCTTAATGACTTGGCTGTATGGTTGGGGTTGTTGTCATGCTGCAGAATAAATTTGGGGCCAGTCAGATGCCTCCCTGATGGTACTGCATGATGGATAAATATCTGCCTGTACTTCTCAGCATACTGACAAAATCCCCAACTCCATTTGCAGAATTACAGCACCAAATTTGTAAGGAACCTCCACCATGCTTCACTGTTGCCTGCAGAGATTCATTATTGTACCGCTCTCCAATCCTTCACAAACAAACTGCCTTCTTCTTATGGAACTGCTGGACATCTTCCGATTGTGAAGGGAAGTAAGCATATAATATATATAATATATAATATAATATATATTATATATAATGCACACGGTACTTCATATGGTACAACATAAAGAACAAGCAGCATTCAGTGGTTTCAGTACAATGGAGCATATCCAGACAGTGCAACAAGTTATAGAGTGACATAATCAATACAGCCTTCCATTGGGCATAGCCATCATTGACTACAAAAGGGCCTTTGACTCAGTGAAAAAGCAAGCAATAACCAATGCCCTGATCAACCAAGGAATAGATGGAGCTTACATCAATATACTCCGATCAATATATGAAACTGTAACTGCATCAATACATGTCAACAATGATAAAGTCCAGATCAACATTGAAAAGGCATCCAACAAAGAGACACAATCTCCCCAAAACTATTTTCTGCTTGTTTAAAAGAAATATTCCACAAACTAAACTCGGACAAAAAAGGACATAAGACCAGTGGAGACTACCTACATGACATACATTTTGCAGACAATATCATATTCTTTGCTAGTAAGAACACATTGAAGAGCTACAAAAGGAAAGCAAACATTTTGGATTGAAGATGAATATCAAGACAATGCAAGTCATGTTTAACAAACTTACCAGCAAGGAAAATCACAGTAGATGGAAAAAACTAGAAGAAGTCGACAAGTATGTTTACCTTGGACAGGAAAATGTCCTACAGCAGTTTTTACCATCATCATGTTTGTGTCAAGTATAAGCTATCCTTCTTCTCAGATTATTGATACACATTACTTATTGGTTATATCAGTTGTCCCAAGTCCGGTAGATGGTAGCAACCCTTCTTCACATTTCTATTCCTTCTCCTCATCTGTGCTGTTGTTAATACATTTGGCCTGGCTTTCTCTGTCACAGCTTTTGGATCCTGAGTGAAGTATCTCCATTCTGTGAATTCATGGACTGAGCGGTTCCTGAGGGGCTGCTACTACTACTACTACTACTACGACTTCTACTACTACTACTACTGTGGCTAGATGATGGAATTCTACCATTGCTACTACTAGGTGTCAAAGGTGCAGCACTTTCAGAAGCAGCAGAGACACTCATCGTAACTAGGGTTGTGGATGTTAATAACCTGTGTTGTTGTTGTTGCTGCTGCTGCTGGTTACTCAACACAGGTGTGTGTGAGTAGAACTTTCACTTGGAAGAGGCAATGATGTTGATCATAACTGATAAGTTGACTGTGTACTTTTTGCCATCTTTGTTTGTCCAGGGTCAGAGTTTCCAATGGTTTTCTTAAACAGTTTATAGACAGGCACAGTTCTCCTTTTCAGTGGTGGAAGATTTAGCCTTTGCCTTTCTGCTAACTTTTTGGCCATGTCATCCTACTCTCACTCTTAACTTCATCTGTATCTGAACAAGAAGAGGATGTTGAAGGGATATGTTCTAGATCTGCATCATCATCATCAGTCATCATTAAGTCATCTTCAGCATCAGCATCGCCAGCCACTTCAAGTCCACAAACCTTGTATTCCTCTAAGCTTTTAGAGGTGTCAAACAATGTCTTTTATAATGTTTTTTTTTGCTGGAGCTGGTGGTGGTGGAACTTTTGGTGGGAGTTTGACAAACTGCATCCTCCCTGGGAGGAGAGGGATCATCACCATTTATTGCATATGCTGCAGCAACCATGGTTTCAGTTAGTTTTTGAACTACCACTTTACTCCCACATCCCTGAACTGCTCCTCCTTTCCAATTCTCCCTGACCCTTGTGCATTTGTTGGACATTACTCAACTACTGTGTGTGTTTTTACTACAGTACACATCTGATGGAGTGTGATGTCTTGCTTTAGCCTTCAACAACATTCTCAATGTCCTCTGCTGACTATCACGTATGCCTCAGTCACACAGATCTCACCAAGTTCCCAGCCAGCTGTCTGTCATCTAATATATTTATTTGTTTATTTATTTTTAATTTTTTTATTAAACTTTTTTTAAGTTGTGCACCCTATATTAACACAGTCTGTCAAAAAAAAAAAATTATAACTGAAAAACAAAATCAACAACTTCTTTCCCCAGCACAGAGACAATAACAAGATCAGCAAGCAAATTGGACCCCAGCTGTCTATATCTTGCCAATCAGTCACACTGAATTTTCGGGTATTTGGGGTCCACCTACTCCCTCCCTTCTTCTCCACAGGTGCCCCCAGACTCCCCTAATACAGAGAACAAATATCCTACCTAATAGACTCCCTAACTAAGTTCAATTCCCCTTTATTTGACTATCTTGTCTAGCTTAAAAACTTGCTGCTTTCTCCTCTCACAAACATAGAATGGCTGCTGTGAGAGCCTGACAGCCTTTTATCTGGCTGTAGAAAAAATAGAGAAAACTTTCAGGTGGTGGAGAATATTTTTTCTCTTTCTTGATTTCAATGCAATGAGCTAGGTGAAAAAATCAAGAAAATGGCATTTTTCGCCAGAAATTATTCACCAAGCAGGAAGTGCCATTTTTCACTGATTGTATGCTAGAGAAGTCTACAAAGCATTGCTCAGCAATTAGTTGGTGACCTCAAGCGAGCTTGCAAAGAGAATTGATAGAAAGTGTTAAGCAACCTTTAACCGACATCAATTTATTTGTTAATATTAGTTGCTATTTTTCAAGTGTTATTTCTAGCTATTTATAATAATATGCTTTACAGATATGCTTGGTAGGTTCAGGTGCAAAAGCATAATTTAAAGGAAAATTTTTTTAAAAGCTACTAATGTAATTACAATTTTAAAGTAACAAATAAAGGTTAAAAGCACAGCATCAAGGTCACTAGTCTCCACACGTTAATGAAATATTGTGTGGGATGTCAAAGCAATTTACAAAGAACATTAATGGATGTTGAAACTGATTTATAAGGACAGAAAAATATATTTATTTGTGAGATTTTAATGTAACTCTCTGAGTACTGGAGTTCAATGAACTGGATATCTCTCTGGCATTTAAAGGGTTAAATTAAATGGATATATATAGAGCTCTTGGTGTAGATGCAAAATTAAGTATTACAGTATATGATAATACTTGTTTTATTGGACTAACATTACATTTTCAGGACAAGCTTTTGAGAGTAACAAACTTCTTTATATTGCTTTTGACTTCATGAAAAGAGTACTCCTTAATTGTGTGTGTGTCTGTGTCTTTTTCGGATAGCAGACTTTTTTCCTCATAAAGCACATTCTTGGTATTCTGTGATATATAATCAAATTGTAAAGGAATAGCGTGGTTACTTAGTGGTTCATAGTGCTGGCTGACACTATGACCACTGCCACTGTTATAAAAAAAGAGAAGCTGGATGGACCCAGAGGCTCTCTAAGGAGAAACTTTCACTAACACCCGTGATAAAGGAACTTGGAAACCACATTCCCCAGACCTAATGAGGCAGAGTCCTCCAACATCATCACTGTATTGTGACCTAGGGGTGGCAGACTTGTTTCATCTGCTTAAACAGCAGGATGGTGATGAGATGGTTAGTGTGTGTGTGTCTTTTTTGGAATGCAAATGCTTCACTCAAAAGTTATTACACACAAGCTTATTTTTTGAGATAGCTTGAGTTTACATTTTTTGTGCCCAATTGGTTCTGTTACTGCTTCTGTGTTGAGTGATTGTGTAGAAAACCATTGACCTCCTTGTATATATTGTTTCATAATAAATGTTTACAAGGAAAGAGAAAGAAAGAAAGAAAGAAAAAGAAAGAAAACCTGTGTAGCGCTTGAAATAAAAATACCACAATAAATTAGTATTTAGTCCTAGTAAACCCAGTCTTAACAAAACTTCTTTTTTCCTCATAAAGCACATTCTTGGTATTCTGTGATATATACTTAAATATTAAAAGAATAATGTGGTTGTTTTTGGCCTTTTAGTGGATTTAGAAAAATTCACTAGGAACCTAACATTGAAGAGACACTTTATGATTGAGTCTAGATGCACCACACATAAGGATAGTTTGCCTGTCATCACACAGGATGTAGTTAGATTAGAGCAATACATTTTACAAGGAGCAGTTCACCCACCTTATCACCCCAAATCTATATTCAGTCCCAAACAGAGCAGGGGTCATTTTTTTTTTTCATTTTAAATGCTTTATTTAGGTAAAATAAAACATATAGAAAAATTGGAATAACATAATAGCTCATTAAGTATTACAGCAAAGAGCATAAACATGTGACTGGAAAAGCTTATTGCCATTCATGAGAGACAATCTAATGTCATGAAAAGAAAAGTAGGCCGATCTACTTATGAAGTGGAGAAACAATCAAGCGGCCTGGAAACTGTAAGGAAGTATAGGATGGAGAAGTGAGATAATGAAATATTAAGAAACAGGGAAAACAGAGCAAGAGGTGAAAAATGTAAATAGAAAACAAGAAACAGGAAGCAGAAAGAAAGAAGGAGGTAAGAAGGGAAAAGAAGTAAGCATAAGTGATGAAAGAGAAGAAAGAGGTGAAAAGAACAGAAGCAAGGGAACGGGGAAGGGGGGGGAGAGGTGGGGAAGGGAAGATAAACAGGCAAGCGGAATAGGAGACTGAAGTAGACGGGAGGAAAAAGTAAGGAGAATAGACAGGAAACCCAATCATGCATGTATGCAGAGGAGGTGTAAGTCAGGGAAGTCTAAGACGCAAGGAATACGATCCAAGGGTCATAAAAATCTTGAAATTCCGCTGCACGGTTGGTAGAGAAATGATATAGACGTTTCATATCCACAATATGAGACAGCTCCTGCTTCCAGTCTGACAGTCTCAGAGGAGTGGGACTCAACCACAATCTGGGTACGCATATCCTGGCTGCCGAGGATAACAAGGTCCACGAATGACAAATTCGGGGAGAGGGCAAAGGGCCATCAGTTGAATCCGGCAGGATATTAAAGAGCAGAGGAAGAGGGGAGAAAGGTATAGAGAAGTTAGAAATAGAGCAAATGTGACAGTGTATTGTTGTCCAGAAAGGAAGGATCAAGGGGCAGGACCACCAAACATGAGTTAAGAAGGCCGCAGAAGAATTACAGCTCCAACAGGAATCAGTAATGTTTAAGCAAAATTTAGAAGAAAGAAGCAAGGGAGATCTATACCATCTCATCATGAGTTTGTAATTAATCTCATTATACTTTGTATTCCTAACCTGGAACCAAGTCTGTTTAAGGACCAAGAGCCACTGCTCAGTAGTGATTTGCATACTGAGTTCAATTTCCAAGGAAGCCTTGGAGCGAAGTAGGAGAGATAAAGAATTCTCCGGAGTAATAGGTCGTAATAGTCTATAAAGTACCCTGATCCCTTTGTGGGGGGAAGAGTCCCGCACTAAGACAGATTCAAATAACGTGAGAGATTTAGGGCGATAAATCTTAATAGATGGTGAATTGAGAAAGTGGGCCACTTGCAGGTATCTCCAACGTTCGGTAGCAGGTAGGTGGAAGTGGGTATAAAGGAAACGAAAGGAGGGGATTTCCTGACCAGAAAGCAGATGGTCTATATCAACCAAACAAGCTTGTCTCCACTCAGTGAAGGAAGAACAGCTTTGTCCGGGAGGGAAATCCGGGTTACCTAGAATGGAGCAGAGCGGAGAGGGTAGAGGGGCTAAAGCTGCCACTTTAGCTAAGCACCATCAAGACTTGAGAAGATGAGATAAAACTGGGTGTAATTTAACCTCAGGTGGATAATTAGACTGCTTTGACCATAAAAGCTGACGTAAGCTTATCTTTGGAAACAGTAGGTGCAATAATCTAGCCCAGTGTTTATCTGGAGGTATTCTCATTAAGTCTAGTAGCGTCAATAGTGAATTGGCCCGATGATAAGAGCCGATATCGGGTAAGCCTAAACCTCCCATAGATGGTTCTCTTGTCAAAATCTCATGATAAATCCTAGGTTGTTTCTTATTCCAGACGAAGGAATGGATCAAACGTTTAATGCAATGTAGGTAAAGGGCGGGAAGAGAAAAAGGTAAAGCCCAAATAACGAAAAGAATCTTATTGTGAATAACCATTTTCACCAAATTTACGCAACCAATCCAGGAAACGAAGATGTGCTTCCAACCGGAAATATCTCGCTGTAAAGTACAAACCAGAGAGTCTGAATCATGGACCATGATATCAGACACCCAAGGAGTCAATTAAGTACCCAATGGCTTCAAAAAGGATGTTGTCCAAGGGTAGGGATACGAAGCTTGAAGACAGGCCTGTAGGGGAGGAGAAATCGACAGGGGAAGTATTTCCGATTTAGTATAATTTATCTTTATGCCTGAGAGAGAGCCATAGAGAGATGATAGATTGGTCAGGGCCGCCAGAGAAACAGCTGTAGAAGTGAAATAGACTAAGATGTCGTCTGCAAAACATGTGAGTTTAACGGTGGAGGGACCTAATGGGATGCCAAAAATTTCCGGATGCTTCCTAACCGAGGCGAGGATGGGTTCTAGGGTAAGAATGAAGCAAAGAGGGGAGAGAGGGCACCCCTGGTGCATCCCTTTAGAAATAGAGAAAAAGGATGAAAGATGGCCATTGACCAAGACATTTGCGGAAGGTGATCTATAGAGGCCAATTTTATCTTATAATGTATAAGTTTAATTCCTGAAAAATCAAAACTTGTCTTTAGGAGAAATAGAACCCTTAAAAATTTGATACCACCCAGCAAATTAAAAAATCCTTTTCAGAAGTCGATTTAGGGACCAAAGAGACCTAATGGTGTTTATAGGTGTGGGAAGGCTAGATGCAAAACTTGTATATATATCCCACACAAAACTAATACATTTATGTCTAATAGTACAGGGGAGCATTTTGAAATTAAGTACAAATTACATTGTGATTCTGACTTTGTAGGCTATTTACTCAATTGTAAATGTGGTGCACAGCATATTGGAAGGACCACTCAAAATTTCAGATCCAGCTTTGGAGAACACAGGTGCAATGTCCTTAGAGGATATAAGATACATAACGTCTCAAGATATTGTGACAACAGACACAATAGGGATCCCCGTGTTCTCACATTCATGCCTATAGAGCACGTTGCTCCTTTCCCCAGATACACCAGGGTGCAACAGCTTAAAGGGATAATAATGTTTCATAATAAAAGCTGCTCTAATTAATCATCATAGTATTTGGACTTTGGAGAGTGTTATTTCAATTCTGACAGAGTTGTAGTTCAAGAGTAATTCAATCACAAAGTGTCCCCCTCCCCCCTTTTACTGATGTAACACTTTTCAGCCAGAGCAGAAGGGAGGTGCCCAGGTAGACTGCAGAGAGGGACAATCTTCAATTACGATAAGGGAAAAACCTGAAAAGCTTGTCAAGGGGGGCAGGGTTTTCATTGTTTTCATTGTAAGAAGATTGTCCCCTGCTGTTATCTGTCTGGTCTTACAACCAGATTCCCCATCTGAGAAGAGATGGCTTACACTAGGTAAAAGGGGCGGGAGGGGAAACTTTGCTTGTGAATATCTCTTAAACCATAAAGGTTTGAGAGATGAGACTTACATCATTCTTCATATTGTTTTAATGCCTACAAAATAAAGTTAAAATGAAGTATTACTATCCCTTTAACATCAGAGAGTCTTTCTGGATGTTGAGTATGAGAACGCTGAATCCCAAGGGACTCAATGAATTAGCTGTTGGCCCTTATTAATCGTCCCCTTTTTTCTTTACACATCGTGTCATATCTCACCTTATCCTTCATTTTCTACATATCCCATCTTTCACATACCTACTGCTCACACATATAAATTCATCTAGGATTCATCTCCTCATTCCCCTCTTCCGTTACACTTTCCCAATTCACTTCCATTTTCCAATCAGTATATTTCTTTTTCACATCATCTTTTCACACACATCAAGCCCCAACGGATCACTCCATATAGTTACACCATTCCACATTTTTTCCTATCCTGATCTGTGGTCTAGTAATTGAACATTATGGTTCTAATGAAGATGCTTTGTTTAGCTAACCTGGTTATTCTCTGTGTAAGCCTGTTGCTATGCTGGCTAACCATTATTTTAAAAGAGATTAAAAAAGAGTAAAGAAAAAGGTCCACCCTACAATGAATGTGCCATATTTGTATGGTGGTGGTGACTGGTGGAGTTTATGATTCCTACAGAAATTATTACCATTATCACATTTGAATGAAATGCAAGCTGTCATTATTGTCAGATTATTGACACACATTAATCATTCTATAAGGGGTTCCAACAGTGGTAGATTGAAGCAATCATTCATATCCCTCCTCTTCCTCATCATCATCTGTGCTACTGTTAATAATACATATGCCTTGGCTTTGTCTGTCATCTGTGGTTTTGTCAACTTCTGCTACCTGATACTCAGATGGTATTGGATTTTGGTTACATTTTAAGAGTTCTAATCTCCCAACATTGCTGCTTGATAGCCATGTCCTACAGTTATTTACAATATAACTGAAAACCATAAAGGTTTGAGAGATAAGACTTACATAGTTCTAAATATTTTTTTAATGCCTACAATAATAAATAAAGTTTAAACTATGTATTACTATCCCATTAATACAACACAGCTTACAAGTGAAATTGAGCTATACTAGTGATAACACATAGCTTATAAATTAGATATATCTACTGGAGCAATGACAGTGAGGGTGTACTATTGAAATTGAGCCACAAATGATACCACAGAGCTTAAAACTAAAATGCAGTTACATCAGTAATACCATAACAGCTGTCAGCTCTAGAACCATACGTTTTGAACCCCAGCCTTGTCCTAACTGCAATATTTACCAGAGAACCAAACATACTAATCCCAGTTTTGTCTGCTGCACTATTAGCCATAGAACCACACATACTGACCTGCAGCCTTGTGTCTCCTCACTGGTAGCCACAGAACCACACATACTGCCTTGATAGCTATAGAATCACACATACTGACCTCCAGCCTTGTCTCTCTGCACTGTTTCATACTGTTTCACACATACGGACCCCTCATTCTTGTCCCACTGGACTGGTAGCCACAGAATGCCAAATACTGATCTCCAACCTTGTTGCACTATACTGGTAGCTACAGAACCACACACACTAACCTCTAGCCTTATCCCAGCAACTTGTCCAACAGCACTGATGGTATTATAACCACACATACAGACCCCTCAGCCTTGTCTTTCTGCGTTTTTGCTATGGTACCATAAATGCTATCCTCCACCTGGTCCCACTGAACTGGTAGCTACAGAACCAGACATACTAATCTCCAGATTTGTCCCACTGCACTGGTAGTTACAGAACGACATATAATGATCTACAGTCTTGTCCCACTGCACTGGTTCACACATGTACAGACCCCTCAGTCTTGTCCCACTGCACTGGTAGCCATAGAACCACACATACTGACCCCTGCAGCCTCATCCTACTGCATTGGTAGCCATAGAACCACACATACAGCCTCTCCAGCATGCAGCCTGGAGATCAATAGAGCAGTATACCATTATATGAGAGCTCAATATGTGATATCAGCAGTAGGGATGGGCGAAAATTTTCACCTCAAACTGAAATCTGCAAAAAATGCACTTTCCGCTTTTCCAGCTTTTTTTCCTGCTTTTTTCGCCTAGCTCATTGCATTGAAATCAATGGGAAGAAAATTTTTTCTCCACCTCACAAAAGTTTTCTACAGCTATATATAAGGCTGTCAGGCTCTCACAGCAGCCATTCCGTGTTTGTGAGAGGAGAGAGCAGCATATTTTTGAGCTAGAGAAGATAGGCAAATAAAGGGGAATTGAAGCTTGGTTTAGGGAGTCATTTAGGTAGGACGTTTGTTTTCTCTAGTAGGGGAGTCTGGGGGCACAATGGGGAGAAGAAGGGAGGAAGGAAGGAGGTTGACCCAAAATATGCAAAATTTTTTTGTGACTGACTAGCAAGACACAGGCAGCTGGGGTCCAAATTTCTTGCTGATTTTACTTTTATTGTCTCTGTGCTGGGGAAGTCTGGGGAAAGAAGTTGTTGATTGTTTTTTTAGTTTTATATATATATATATATATATATATATATATATATATATATATATATTTTGGGGACTAACTGCGATAAGATATGGTGGACAACTTAAAAAAATAAATTAATAAAAAAAAAATAATAATTAAACAAATAAATATATTAGACAGCTGATGGGGAGCTCTGTGACCAAGGCAGACCTGATAGACAGCAGACGACATTGCAAATTTTGTTGAGGGACAAGGAAAGACATCACACTCCATCAGTTGTGTACTGTAGAGATTAAAAATACACACAGTAGTTGAATAATGTCTAGCAAATGCACAAGCGAAAGTTGGGAAGGTGGAGGAAGTGAAATTTTTCTCAGTTTTCGGCCACCCCCAGTCAGCAGGCCATTACATGAGATCAGAAAAAGGGTTTATTTTATTTATTCAGAGTTCTATCTTCATTTTTGTGTTGCCTTTGTATGATCACCAAAGCATAACACACTGGCAATTTTGACCTCTGCTCTGTGAAGAAGCTCGAGAGGCAAAGTTGTCTTACACAGTCAGCATCAATCTCTTCAGAAAATGTATTTCTTTAGTGCTGAGGCTGCTGGGATGCTGGAAGTTCCAGGAGGGCATCACATGAGTGCATGTGAATGTTACATCACAGGCTTGTAGTGCCCTCACATATACCAACCAATTGTTAAGCGCTGTGAAGATGCCAAATAAGAAGAGGTGATAGTTGCAGCCAATCAGAAAATCTGCCTGACAGCTATTTCCCCTCAGTTCCTATGCTACCCAGGTGTACAGGGCCAGCAAAGTAGTGGGGCTGGATGTACTGCAACCATGGTACCCACCTAAAACTGGCCCTGTCTTATATATTTCCATGTTGTGGGATCATGAGTTCCTCACACATGTAAAATATATTTTTAATTGATTATTTTAATAGAGATGCATACCAAGGACAGAGCAATTCATAATACATGGTCACAGCAGGAGCATAAAATAATGTTCTTTCTAAATAGGATGTCATTGTTGCCATGGCTTCTTCCACAGTACCAATTAAAATGAACTACAATAAAGTACAAGGGTTAACACAAAAAGCTCTTCTTTGGAAACAGCAAAATGGGGGGTAACCTAACCTCAGAGGAGGGAACCCCATACTCATGCCCTTTCTAAACAGATTTTATTTAGTAAATGTTTTACCAGGAAGAATACATTGAGATTTCGCTTATTTTCAGTATGACCTGGAGAGATTGGTGTCCTTGAGATGCATGATGATGCGTAACACAAATCACCGACATTTTACCCATATACTAAAGCTTACACATACACCACACCTTATTAAGAGAAGTGTTGAAAGCTCACAGTAGCCATGCTAGCAAACAAAATTGAAAGTTACAGTTAGTATTGAAACAAAATCAACATATATGACAGTAATACATTATACCTATCTGATCCATTCAGGAGACTGGTAGAGTAAAAGTGATACATTTATTAGCTAACTGTGCAGCTTTAGAATGCAAGCTTTCAAGACAACTTAGGTCCCTTCTTTAGGAATGTTACCCAATAAAGGTATCACTTTTAATCTACTAGTCTCATAATTTTTCTACAGCTAACACAATACCATCTGTATCTGATCAATGACATTTTAAACACAATATATATGCAGTCCTACTATACGTGAAAATGCCACCATGCAAAACCTAAAAAGTGATAAAATAAAAGCTCTAAATTCACCTACTCAAATGTACTATTCTTTGTATTTCATAGTATTGAGGTCCTTGGGTCATAATGTACAGAATCTATTGATTCAAAACATCTCCTTGGCATGTAGAAGTTTGAATCGCTTTCTACCATTGTGAGCTTTTTTTTAACACCATTAATGATATGGAAAATCAGCTAACTAGTTTCATCATTAGCTCAAAGGAATATGCTTGAATAAGTAAATCTAACTGTTGTCTCCTAATTGTTTTATGTTGACTAAGTCTCTCTCTTAATTTCTGTGTAATCCTCATATTTATCCTAGGCCACACGTGCATTTTCATAAATAAATGACATATCTCAAGTCACATTGAAATAACTACAGTTGAGACACGGCTAAGTACCTCTAAGAGTGTCACCTATAACATTTCTATCACCAGTCTTATTAATTGTCTCAGCTCTCCCTGCCATATCGCTATTATTGTACCATATTTATAACACATTAATGGTAGCTTTAAAAATTCTTTCATGTTAAGATTATATTTACTTAGGATAAACCAACTAGTTCTTAAAATACATTCAATCTGTCAACTAGCAGTACTAAACCATGTCATAAACAGGATTCTATCCTGTATCCTCCAATTTTGATTGAGGAAGGAGGGGGGGAAAGCTTTTCCCTGTACTGCCACTTGGCCTCAGGCAACTGATCATTGAGCAACACCTCCTAACCAAGAAGCATTGTTTTCATGTCACAAAGTCATACAGATCACATCACCTCATCTGAAAAGATCTTCCTAACCCTGGAAAATTGGATTTTTTGGAAGTGTTTTGATAATATTGGGTTTGCAAAAAGTAGAGTATTCTGGAGGGTTTGTATATGTGGAAATTTTCTGTGAAAGTTCCAGCTGGAAAACATTTTATTTCTCACCAATCTCTAATAGAAGGCTCAATTAAAAAATAAGCTGTCTCCAGATCATATCTAGAATGTTCAAAACATCTTCCCATTTGTAAGCATGATGGATATGTACAAGCAAACAACATCAAAAGCTGCCCTCATGTACACACCCTTTCTATCACATATTGAATTAATCATATTACCCGTATCCTTAGCAAAGGATAAAATTTCAAACACAAATTGCTGTACTACTTGGAAAAATTGCAATGATGGAAAACAAAGAATCAGCACCTGTGACAATAGGGCACCCTGGTGTTTCTTGGATGTTTGTTAATTATTTGAATAGTTTAAAGCACCAGTATAATAGGGTCTATTTAATCAAATATTTGGAAGATGGTTCATCAATCAAACTGGGTTCCAAAACACCCTAAAAAATAAATAAGAGAGAGGTAGGATTATTGGGAATTTTTGGGAATGTGTAAATATGAATCGGGGTCACTTAGCTATCCTCTGGTTTTATGAGTACAATAATCTCTATTCATCACCAGCAGGTCCACCTAATGAGCAGGTTTGACAATAATCTCACAATTCTTAGATAAATTATCACAGAACATTTTTTCAGTCAACTCAGTATCCAATTAAATATTGTTTGGATACAAATCAGTAATTTCATTCTGTTGAAGTTCATGAAAATAATGAAATCCAGGAAACATTGTTGATAATCTGTTCAAATGCAGAGGTATATGTTTCATTCTATTTGAAGATGGTAGGTCACGGTCTCACCCGTATCCCTCATGGTATACACTGGACACAGTATTCTGCAGGAATGATCTAGAACAGCTCAAAGGTAACTAAGCATTTTCTTTCTTTTGTCCACAAGCTTGGGTCCTACTTGTCACTTTTTTATTCACAAACTCTCTATTAACTCAAAACAATGTCGCTGTATAAGCAGCTTTAACAACACAATAGGCAAACACAGTAAAGGGCTGTGGTTGAGATTCTTCTGCTTGGGTGTTTATGTCTGACACCATCGTACACAGGGATGGTGTGCATGTACAGGCAGTATTGTGTCAGTCAGTGTGGAACGTACAAGTGGGAGAGACAGTGAGTACATTCCGCAGTGGTTTAAAAACAGAAAATGGAAAGATAAGCAGGATTTCTTAGGTGTAGTGAGTACATACCAATGAATGGAAAATATGAAAATGTTAAGGAAGACTGTCATCATATTTCTAAAGCAAACATATTGGATACACATAGAACTCTTTTGCTCACCTCTTTAATATTTAGGAAAACCATGAACTTTGAAAAATATGTACCAGATAAAAAAACACCTTTGCTAAAGCTATCCTACAACTGTCAATTGAAGGTAACTACGTGGAGGGAATTTGGGGGTACTGCATGTTCTACAATGACTTAAAGGGTCATACTAGCAACTGTCATTTCAGGTTCCATGGACATGACATCCAAGACTGATTGAAGATGGTATCTCATGAATAAAAAGGGCAGAATTCATAAGGGCCATAATGGTTGGTCACTAGTGTTGAGCGAGCATGCTCGGCCGATGCTCGGATCGGCTCGAGCATCGCTCTGCTCGGCACATGGCGGTACTCGTACGAGTACCGCATGTGCTCGCCCGCCATGTTCGGGTCTCCTCCCCGCACGTTTTGCAGCTGCTGCGCAGCCAATAAACGTGCAGGGAGGCTCTGACATCGGTGTAATGCCAGCAGCCATGTTGGCTGCTGGCATTACACTGATTGGCTGGCCAGAACCCGTGGTCGGGTGCTGTATAGCACCTGACCATCGAGTTCGGCTCAGTCTGAGCCAGGGAGAGCTGAGGATAGGAAGGGAAAGGCAGTGTAGGGAGGAAAAAAACAAAAATTGTGAAAAAAAAGAACCAAAAGTCCTTTTTAGGACTACTGTGTGTGGGGGCAGCAGGTTATTTTGTGTGGGGGAAAAAAAAAAAAAAAAAAAAAATATTCTGTTTAGTGTGAAAAGTTGCAGATTAGAGCACATTCTATTTAGTGTGCACAGTTGCAGATTAGAGCACATTCTGTTTAGTGTGCAAAGTTGCAGATTAGAGCACATTCAGTTTAGTGTGCAAAGTTGCAGATTAGAGCACATTCTGTTTAGTGTGCAAAGTTGCAGATTAGAGCACATTCTGTTAACTCTTCAAACTAAAATATCAAAGTCACATATTCCATTCAGTGTGCGTCGCCGCAGTTTAGCAGCACATTCTGTGTACTGTGCAGAGTTGCAGAATAGGAAGAAATACTGTTAAGTCTTCAAACTAAAATATCAAAGTCACATATTCCATTCAGTGTGCTTCGCCGCAGTTTAGCAGCACATTCTGTGTACTGTGCAGAGTTGCAGAATAGGAAGAAATACTGTTAAGTCTTCAAACTAAAATATCAAAGTCACATATTCCATTCAGTGTGCTTCGCCGCAGTTTAGCAGCACATTCTGTGTAGTGTGCAGAGTTGCAGAATAGTAAGAAATACTGTTAAGTTTTCAAACTCAAATATTAAAGTCACATATTCCATTCAGTGTGTTTCACCGCCGTTTAGCAGCCTATTCTGTGTACTCTGCACAGTTGCAGAATAGTAAGAAATACTGTTAAGTTTTCAAACTCAAATATTAAAGTCACATATTCCATTCAGTGTGTTTCACCGCCGTTTAGCAGCCTATTCTGTGTACTCTGCACAGTTGCAGAATAGTAAGAAATACTGTTAAGTTTTCAAACTCAAATATTAAAGTCACATATTCCATTCAGTGTGTTTCACCGCCGTTTAGCAGCCTATTCTGTGTACTCTGCACAGTTGCAGAATAGTAAGAAATACTGTTAATTTTTCAAACTCAAATATTAAAGTCACTTATTCCATTCAGTGTGTGTCACCGCAGTTTAGCAGCCTATTCTGTGTACTCTGCAGAGTTGCAGAATAGTAAGAAATACTGTTAAGTTTTCAAACTCAAATATTAAAGTCACTTATTCCATTCAGTGTGTGTCACCGCAGTTTAGCAGCCTATTCTGTGTACTCTGCACAGTTGCAGAATAGGAAAAAATACTGTTAAGTTTTCAAACTCAAATATTAAAGTCACATATTCCATTCAGTGTGTATCACCGCCGTTTAGCAGCCTATTCTGTGTACTCTGCACAGTTGCAGAATAGTAAGAAATAGTGTTAAGTTTTCAAACTCAAATATCAAAGTCACATATTCCATTCAGTGTGTTTCACCGCCGTTTAGCAGCCTATTCTGTGTACTCTGCAGAGTTGCAGAATAGTAAGAAATACTGTTAAGTTTTCAAACTCAAATATTAAAGTCACATATTCCATTCAGTGTGTATCACCGCCGTTTAGCAGCCTATTCTGTGTACTCTGCACAGTTGCAGAATAGTAAGAAATACTGTTAAGTTTTCAAACTCAAATATTAAAGTCACATATTCCATTCAGTGTGTTTCACCGCCGTTTAGCAGCCTATTCTGTGTACTCTGCAGAGTTGCAGAATAGTAAGAAATAGTGTTAAGTTTTCAAACTCAAATATCAAAGTCACATATTCCATTCAGTGTGTTTCACCGCCGTTTAGCAGCCTATTCTGTGTACTCTGCAGAGTTGCAGAATAGTAAGAAATACTGTTAAGTTTTCAAACTCAAATATTAAAGTCACATATTCCATTCAGTGTGTTTCACCGCCGTTTAGCAGCCTATTCTGTGTACTCTGCACAGTTGCAGAATAGTAAGAAATACTGTTAAGTTTTCAAACTCAAATATTAAAGTCACATATTCCATTCAGTGTGTTTCACCGCCGTTTAGCAGCCTATTCTGTGTACTCTGCACAGTTGCAGAATAGTAAGAAATACTGTTAAGTTTTCAAACTCAAATATTAAAGTCACATATTCCATTCAGTGTGTTTCACCGCCGTTTAGCAGCCTATTCTGTGTACTCTGCAGAGTTGCAGAATAGTAAGAAATAGTGTTAAGTTTTCAAACTCAAATATCAAAGTCACATATTCCATTCAGTGTGTTTCACCGCCGTTTAGCAGCCTATTCTGTGTACTCTGCAGAGTTGCAGAATAGTAAGAAATACTGTTAAGTTTTCAAACTCAAATATTAAAGTCACATATTCCATTCAGTGTGTTTCACCGCCGTTTAGCAGCCTATTCTGTGTACTCTGCACAGTTGCAGAATAGTAAGAAATACTGTTAAGTTTTCAAACTCAAATATTAAAGTCACATATTCCATTCAGTGTGTTTCACCGCCGTTTAGCAGCCTATTCTGTGTACTCTGCACAGTTGCAGAATAGTAAGAAATACTGTTAAGTTTTCAAACTCAAATATTAAAGTCACATATTCCATTCAGTGTGTTTCACCGCCGTTTAGCAGCCTATTCTGTGTACTCTGCACAGTTGCAGAATAGTAAGAAATAGTGTTAAGTTTTCAAACTCAAATATCAAAGTCACATATTCCATTCAGTGTGTTTCACCGCCGTTTAGCAGCCTATTCTGTGTACTCTGCACAGTTGCAGAATAGTAAGAAATACTGTTAAGTTTTCAAACTCAAATATTAAAGTCACATATTCCATTCAGTGTGTATCACCGCCGTTTAGCAGCCTATTCTGTGTACTCTGTAGAGTTGCAGAATAGTAAGAAATAGTGTTAAGTTTTCAAACTCAAATATCAAAGTCACATATTCCATTCAGTGTGTTTCACCGCCGTTTAGCAGCCTATTCTGTGTACTCTGCAGAGTTGCAGAATAGTAAGAAATACTGTTAAGTTTTCAAACTCAAATATTAAAGTCACATATTCCATTCAGTGTGTTTCACCGCCGTTTAGCAGCCTATTCTGTGTACTCTGCACAGTTGCAGAATAGTAAGAAATACTGTTAAGTTTTCAAACTCAAATATTAAAGTCACATATTCTGTGTAAGATGAAGAAGGCGGGTAAAAAGGGACGGGGAAGTGGACGTGATCCTGAAAGTTCAGGGCGCGGGTCAGGACGCGGAGAAACTGTGCCTGGTGCCAGAGCACAAGAAAGAAAGACATCCACCATACCTAGCTTCATGTGTAATTTTACAGGGCGTCGCAGGACATCACTCTCGAGGTCCGACCACTGCGAACAGGTGGTCGGTTGGATGACAGCTGATACTGCTTCCAGTCGGTTAAGCACCACCCTGTCTTCCACCAAGTCCACTCTCAGTAGCCAAGAGTCTGGTCAACATAATCCTCACTCTGATCATCCTTCCTCCCACCATACACGGTCTGGTCAAAGAAGTGATCCCACACTGGGATATAGTGAGGAGCTCGTCTCATCACCAATCCTTCATTTGACCCTCTCTCCAAGCACGCTTGCAGAGGAACATGACATCTTGTGCCCTGATTCACAACCTCTAGAGGCTACCCAATCACAAGAAGATGACAGATGTGAACGGCATTTAAGGTCAAAGGAAGTAGTGGATGATGATGATGATGATGAGACACAGTTGCCATTAAATCAACCACTATTTCCGTCTCAAGACCTTGTTGAGGAGAATGTTATACAGTTGTCAATGACTGAGTATGTGGTGGGATCAAGACTTGAGGAGGATGATCAGAGTGAGGAAGTGGAGGAGGACTTGGTGGACGATGAGGTGACTGACCCCACCTGGGAAGGTGTAGAGCCGAGCAATGACAGCAGTCCTGAGGGTGAGCCATCTGCAGCACCGCAACAGGCTGGAAGAGGCAGTGGTGTGGCTACAGAAAGAAGGCGGACCGCACCAAACCGGCCCGCAAATGTTCCACGGAGCACCCCCTTGCGTAAATCTACCTTGCCAAAGGGTAGGTGTTCCGCGGTATGGCGTTTTTTTAAGGAAAGTGCGGACGACAAAAGAATTGTAGTTTGCAACCTGTGCCACACCAGAATGAGCCGAGGCATGAACACTAGAAACCTCACCACCACCAGCATGATCCGACACATGGCATCCAAGCACCGTAGTAAGTGGGAGGAACGCCTGGATCGCCCATCTGTGTCTGCAGGCCACACCACTGCCTCCTCTTCCCCTGTTTTCGGTGCCGGCCAATCGCCTGTCGAAGGCGCAGGCCCGCATACCTCCCGCCCTGCACCTGTACCATCTGAAGCACCATCAGCGACCACATCCACTTCCCTGTCCCAGCACAGCGTCCAAATGTCGTTACCCCAGGCATTTGAGCGCAAGAGAAAGTACCCAGCCACCCACCCACAGGCCATAGCACTAACCTCACACCTTTCAAAATTACTGGCCATCGAAATGCTGCCATTTAGGCTTGTGGACACTGAGTCCTTCCGCAGCCTGATGGCAGCAGCTGTCCCTCGGTACGCGGTCCCCAGCCGCCACTACTTTTCCCGGTGTGCCATCCCCGCATTACACCACCATGTGTCCCGTAACATCACCCGTGCCCTGACCAACGCAGTTACTGGGAAGGTCCACTTAACGACTGACACATGGACAAGTGCTTGTGGCCAGGGACGGTACATTTCCCTGACGGCACACTGGGTGAATGTCGTGGAGGCTGGGAGCGACTCGGACCATGGGATGGCACGGGTGCTACCCACGCTGAGGATTGCGGGCCCTACCTCCATCAGGGTTTCCACCAGCACCTACGTTATTGGCTCCTCCTCCTCCGTTTCCACCTCCGAATTCTCTACACGCAGCACCACTCCCCCATCAGCCAGTAGCTGGAAGCAGTGTAGCACTGCAGTGGGGAAGCGTCAACAGGCCGTGCTGAAGCTGATCTGCCTTGGGGACAAACAGCACACGGCCTCAGAGCTGTTGCAGGGGATTAGTCACCAGACCGAGCAGTGGCTCTCGCCACTCAACCTGCAACCAGGCATGGTTGTGTGTGATAATGGGCGTAACTTGGTGGCGGCTTTGGAGCTCGGCAAGCTCACACACGTACCATGCCTAGCGCATGTATTTAATTTAGTGGTGCAGCGATTTCTAAAAACCTACCCCAATGTGCATGATCTCTTGACCAAGGTGCGCCGCGTGTGTGCACATTTCCGTAAGTCATCTACAGCTTCGGCCGGCCTGTTGAAGCTGCAGCAGCGCTTACAATTGCCAGCTCACCGGCTGCTGTGTGACGTGAGCACGCGCTGGAACTCCACCTTCCACATGTTGGCCCGGCTTTGTGAGCAGCAGAGGGCAGTAGTGGAGTACCAGCTGTTACACGGTCGTCGCCTCTCCGTTCAACTTCCTGTAATCAGAAGTGAGGAGTGGGAATGGATGTCAGACCTCTGCGAGGTTTTACGCAATTTTGAGGAATCGACACAGATGGTGAGCGGCGATAACGCTATTATCAGTGTAACCATCCCACTTCTGTGTCTACTGAAACGCTCGCTGCTCACAATTAAAACCGACGCTTTGCATGTGGAAGAGGTGGAAATGGGGGAGGAAGAGCTTACACAAGGTGATAGCCAGAGCACCCTCACTTTGTCTTCTCAGCGACAATTGGAGGAGGCGGAGGAGGAGGAGGAGGAGGAGGAGGAAGACACGGTTGCCTCCGCTACAGAGGGTAGCCATGGAACTTTAGTTCCATCTCTTCAGCGTGGGTGGGCAGAAGAGGAGGAAGAGGATGAGGATATTGAGAGTCATCCTCCTGGTGAGGACAGCGAAATCTTGACTGTTGGTACTCTGGCACACATGGCTGACTTTATGTTAGGCTGCCTTTCCCGTGACCCACGCGTTATACGCATTTTAAACAACACGGATTACTGGGTGTTCACCCTTCTGGACCCCCGCTACAAAGAGAATTTCTCATCTCTCATTCCTCCGGTGGAGAGGACAAGCAAAATGGTGCAATACCAGAAGGTTCTTGTTGAAAAATTGCTCCAAAATTTTCCATCTGACAACGCTGGCGGCAGAATACGTGCTACCTTGGCCAACAGAGAAGGGGAGAAAAGGGGAGCACACAGCAGTTCCGAGAAAGGCAGGGCAACACTCTCCAAGGCGTGGGACACCTTCATGACACCCCGCCAGCACCCTCACCCTGATGCGCAGCCTAGTGTCACAAGGAGGGAAAAGTTTTGGAAGATGGTGAAGGAGTACGTAGCAGACCGTGTCAGCGTCCTCAATGATCCCTCTGTGCCTTACAACTACTGGGTGTCCAAGCTGGACACGTGGTATGAACTGGCACTCTACGCCTTGGAGGTGCTGGCCTGCCCTGCCGCCAGCGTTCTGTCTGAGCGGGTATTTAGTGCTGCTGGTGGCATCATAACAGATAAGCGTATCCGCCTTTCCACCGACAATGCTGATAGGTTGACACTTATAAAAATGAACAAGGCCTGGATTTCCCCTGACTTCTCCACTCCACTGGAGGAAAGCCCCGGGGGAACATAAACTCACTTTATATATGTTATTTACAATGATGTGAATACTCTGTATTCCCATTCACCCCTTCCACCCAAAAAACGGGTATATGGTTGACTCTTAATCTTCTCATCCTCCTCCTCCTCTTCCATATGCCCTGTGCTATAATTTTTATATAGGGCCAGCTCACCAGCGGGCCCTGTGATATAATTTTTATATAGGGCCAGCTCACCAGCGGGCCCTGTTTGACAATTTTTATATAGGTCAGCTCACCAGCGGGCCTTCTTATATAATGTTTTATTGGGTCAGCTCTCTAGCGGGCCCTCTCATATAATGTTTTATAGCGTCAGCTCACTAGCGGGCCTTCGCATATAATGTTTAGGATGGTCAGCTCTGCAGCAGACCCTCACCCATAATGTTTTAGATGGTCAGCTCAGCGCACGTTTCCCTCTTAATCATGGCCTCAGTTCAATAAAATCAAGGAAATTTTTGGGAGAATTTGCCTCTGCGCACGTTTCCCTCTTAATCATGGCCTCAATTCTGAAAATCAAGGAAATTTTTGGGAGAATTTGCCTCTGCGCACGTTTCCCTCTTAATCATGGCCTCAATTCTGAAAATCAAGGAAATTTTTGGGAGAATTTGCAGATGATATACAAGTAAATATACAGCAAATACTGTTTGGTAACAATTTTTCGCCTAAAGTCGTTTTTATTTTCCTTTTTGTGTGTTTTATGGTCAGTCTGTAAAAATGGCGTACTACGGGCGAAAGATCGTTCCCAGCAGCGATGTTGGAGTCCAAGATGCATCCAGACATCCTCCCTATGCTGTCCCTGAACCATTTCTGTGGTGTTTCCATCCTTTTCTGCCCTTTTCCTATGGACCAGGCACCCTCCCCTCATCAGAGCAGGGGGTGCCTGGTGTAATGCTCGAGTCCTCCCATTGACTTCAATGGGGTTCGGGTGCTCGGCCGAGCACTCGAGCCTCAGGGGGTGCTCGGTCAGAGCACCCGAACACCCGAGCATTGGGGTGCTCGCTCATCACTATTGGTCACCCTAAGGGTAATGGTTTGGTCACCCTAAGGGTTATGGGGGAATCCAGACATGGACCCCTTGCTCACAAGTGCTTAGAGGGATCAGCTGCACCTCACCGATTAGGCCCAACAAGGCCGAAACATATGTCTGGGATTAGCTGCTTCCCTTGTTCAGACAAGAATTGTCTGGCATTTTGTGGCTGGACTGTCATTTTGGCAGTACCTGTATGATATGCTTCAGAATATTTCTTCTCTGTGTATGGTACTCGTGAGCTAAAAGAGGTTGCATCCTGGGTGCTGGATGTAGTCCTAGTGAGCTTTCTGCATGTATTTGCTAGCTCATGAGCCTAGTTGAGCATCTCTGACTTCTATATATAATGACTTTCTGGCCATAGTAAGGTAAGTGGGAATTATTATGATGAGATATTAGATGTTAGCTATCCTTTAATAAGAAGGAATGGAGCAATTCTGGAGTAACACATTTTCTCATTAGGGGACAAAAAATCCTATTTGTTTTTAATAGCTTGGATGCAAGAGAGAGCTCCAAAACATTACTTTACAATTCACTGGAGACCTCAATAGCAATCAAGAGGTAAAAGCCCCATTTAAATCAAAAGGAATTATCCTCATTGTGTATTTTTTAAAAATATATGACAAAGGAATGTGCCATATTCAGGAAAAAAATAGAAGGAATTTTGGAACAAGGTAACTAAACCAAAATGGACCCCGGGAATTCCCAATGAGATTTAACCCCTTGAATGACTGAGAGGTCTCCAATATATTGATTTGTAATGCAAGGCAGACATTTCTAGCACTTAAAAGCCCCATTTTATTCAGTATGTCACCTGTGGTATAATTAATTTGCCCCAGAACTGCTCCTCTTCAGCTTCCTAAAACTGTCTGATTGATTTTATTTCCTGCTTCATTAGTTTTGTCAGACAATTAACCCTTTGAGTGCCAGAGGGGTACTCAACGCATTGCGCTGGATACCTCTGTGGCACTCAAAGACTTTAGTTAAGTTTCATTCACAATCTTATTTGCAGGTCTGTGGAAGATATACGGGTAACGATTTGTACAAAGTACCTTTGCAATGTTTTGGAGAACGCACAAGCATCAAAGGGGTTAAGTTTCAAAACGTTCTGCAAATCCCTGCATTCACCTTTATACAAATTCCATTGTCACTTATAAAAACTGGTGCTTTTGTGACCTAAAAAAAAGTGATACGGTATTTAACCCTTAAGTAGCTAGAGGAGATTCCAGGATATTGTTTGGGTACCTTCCTGTTATCTGGAACTATTTTCAAAACAATTGTTTTCAATACATTTTTCAAACATTTTTAAACAAAATCTTTATTCTAATATTTTACCCATGGTTCCACTGTTTAACATGGACTTATTTCTGACAGGAATAACAGCAACAGATTCTGACAGGAATTAGTTTTGAAAATGGTTCCGGATAACAGGAAAGTACCATTGCTTGTAATGCATTTGTGATATATCTAGCATCCAAGGGGTTTAAAATGAGTTTAACCCTTTGAGTTGCAGAGCAATACATTGCACATTTCTATGACACTCAAAGGGTTAAAAGTAAATAGGTTTCAATTGTAATAAGATACAATGACAATTTCCTTTATAAACTCATTTGATGCCTCACAGAAATGAAGAATAATTCATAATCAGAGATTATTTGTTAAAATTATATATGATATATTTATAACCCAATTCCTGCACTGTATAAGATTTGTACTTGTGTAAATAAAACTGTTTCTATGCCATGCTTTTATGAAACCACCTTAAGGTGCCTGTGAGCCCTTGACACAAACAATATTCAGTGTTCTGTGTCTTTCATTTTCAAGGTATCTTAAATACATTATGAGAGCATTTAAAGAGAGATTTATTATTGTTAACCATTCAGATAATAGCAACTCAGGCATTTTTTTGAATATAATGAATACAAAATATTATATTGATAAAATAAAGTGTAATTGATTTCAGTACAAGTTAATTGCTATAAAAAATACACTTTAAAACATTAGAATATTTCTTTATTCATTCCATAATGTAATGTAATTTTATGTAATTAATTCAGCTTAAATAAATAAAAGCATAAAGTTCAATGTTTGCCACAGTACATACAAGAAAAGGAATGTAAATACAATAACAAAAAATGCCTTCCTGTCTCCAAGATTTGGATTTGAGGTTTCCAGATTAACCTCCTATTAAAATGCACAACCAAAAAATTAAAATGAGGTGGAATAAAAATGAACTTCCCCTCAGGTCTTGTGGTATACAGGCTCTTCCACATAAGTTGTCTGTTGCTTCTCACTTAAATATATTCTTTCTCAGTCTCTCTCACAAATACACATTTTCTCATCCGCTGTCACTCACTGTAACTGTTTTAACGACACTCAGAGCAGAGGTTAAAATAAAACACAGTTTTATTGAGAGAAAACAAGGAACACTGCCCCCTAAGGTCTAGAATAGGTAATAGCACGTATATAGGTAAGTATAATGGATGTCTTACAGGCACAAGATTGCTTGGGACAATACAGATGTATAACAGGAATCAATAGTGGTATAAGGGTTAATGCCCAATACAAGTAATCAGTGTCTGTTGTGGTGTGAATAGCCAACACCAAGTAGATGGTAAAAACAGTCCAGGTAGTGGTGCTAGATGGAAAGCACTAGCAGTGAGGCAGAACTGAAACACTACAGGACAGGCGTTCCGTGATATACCCAACAGTATTGCAAGAGCTGACTGGAACCAGAGCCAATAGCACCCCTTAGATGCGGTAACGGAGTCAGAGACACTGCAAGAGCTAAGTGGGACCAGAGCCAATAGCACCCCTTAGGTGCGGTAACGGAGTTAGAGACACTGCAAGAGCAAAATAGGACCGGAGCCAATAGCACCCCTTAGGTGCGGTAACGGAGTCATAGACACTGCACGAGCTAAATGTAACTTGAGCCAATTGCACTCACTGGTGCGGTAATGAAGGCACAACACTGCGAGCTGAATGAGACCAGAGCCAAGACACCCTTCCGGTGCGGTAACGGAGACACACACTGCAAGAGCTAACGGAATGCCCAATAGCACCACGAGGTGCAACGACTGCAAGGGTGTAAGGTGGAGGCACCGTAAACGGAGGCCACGATTGCTCTGCTAGTGTAAACTGACAGGCTCGGTAGAGGAGGCAACAAGCTCAGCAAGTGTTAATGACAGGCTCAGTATCGGAGGCAAAAAGCTCAGAAAGTGTTAACGGACAGGCTCAGTAACGGAGGGAACAAGATCAGCAAGTGTTCACAGACAGGCTCGATAACAGAGGCAACAAGCTCAGCAAGTGTTCACGGACAGGCTCGATGACGGAGGCAACAATCTCAGCAAGCGTTCACGGACAGGCTCGGTAACGGAGGCAACAAGCTCAGCAAATGTTCACAGACAGGCTCAGCAAGGGTAAAGTGAGTGATCAGTCTGCACAGCACTGCATGCACAGTTCAGAATGTCGCCAGGCGACGTATATCAGAATCTTGCAGGAACACAGGAAGCAGGTCACGGAGCAGGAGTGCCAGCCAAACCGGGTCAGTCACGGAGCAGGAACGTCAGCCAAGCCGGGTCAATCACGAAGTAGGAACGTCAGCCAAGCCAGGTCAATCACGGAGCAGGAACGTCAGACAAACTGGGTCAATCACGGAGCAGGGTCATCAGCCAAACCGGGTCAATCACTGAGCAGGGTCATCAGCCAAACCGGGTCAATCACGGAGCAGGGTCATCAGCCAGGCCGGGTCAATCACGGAGCAGGAACAACAAGAGTAGTCAGACGGGCCGAATCGGTACACAGGAACGCAGGAACACAGCAACGGATGCACAGGTACGGGAACACCACGAAAGGGCACCTGACAGGTGCCAGAGGCCCGGTATATGAAGGGACACCCTGGGCAGGCCAATCAAGCTCCGCCAATGAGAGAGCACCACAGCAGAGAGTGACAGCTGAATCACGGGAACCGTGATACTTACACACACACACTCCCTCTTTTTCACACATGCACACACATTTTCTCTCTTGCTCACTCTCTCACATGCACACACAGAGAAAACACATTATCTTTTTCTCTCTCTACTTTTGTACACCTTTTCCTTTTTACTTTTTCAATAAAACGTAACAAACATGAAAACAAAGCCTTTTCCCCCTCCTTTTTCAGTTGTGCAAGTGATTGATTGCAGTTTGTATGTAGTGGAAGGGGTTGTGTTGTTTCCTGGGTTGTAATTGGTAGCTTTCTGCTATATAAAGCAAAAGGACAGTGAATGCTTGAACATATGAATATTGCATCAGTGTGTAAGTGTAGAAGTGTGGTGTCATGGTTTCCCCACAGATGTTCAGGAGTCAGTACGGTATAGTTAAATGCAATTTATTAAAATATAAGAAAGGTAATACACAATTGTAATATAGCAAGAACAAGCAGAGAGTCACAAGCCAGTAAGCAGTGCTATCAGAAGTAGTAGGCTGCCAAACTTGACCACACTGCTGGAGACTAGGCCTCAGCCACTGGTAGTCTCTGCTGGAACCACGAGCAGGAACTGGAACATTCCAGATCTCAGGTGCAGCACAGGAGAAGTCCTATAGGCGGGAGTGGGAGTATGTAATAAAAGCTATAGAGAGAAGAAGGTCCTGTGCAGAGTGAAGATGGTGAGTGGGAGTGTACTTGGAAATGAGAGATGAAATATAGGGGGGGTGTGATGTTAGTAAGGGCTCTATAAGTTAGCAAAAGAATTTTGATTTAATTCTATATGCTAATGGGATCCAGTGTAGGGATTGGCAGAGGGGATTGATGTCAGAGAAGCGATGATTGAGGTAGATCAGTCGTGCAGTGGAGTTCAATACAGACTGTGGTGGGGTTAGTCACATGAGAGGAAGGCCAATTAGTAGTGAGTTACAGTAATCAAGACAGGACATGATGAGTGTTTGGATCAGAATTTTAGTAGTGTCTTGGGTGAGGAAGGGTCAGATTCTAGAGATGTTGTGGAGGTGGAGGTAGGATGAGTTGGAGATTGCCTGGATGAGATGAATGAAGGATAGGGCGGAGTCAAATGTGACCCCAGGCAGCATACTCTAGGGGTTGGTGTGATGGTAGTGTTGTTAACAGTGAGGGTTATATCTGGGTTTAGGGTTGGTTGGAAAGGGAGGGAAGATAATTAGTTTGGTTTTGCCAAGGTTAAGTTTGAGTTGACGGAAGGACATCCAGAGAGACACAGCAGACAGACATCAGATACCTGGGACAGGAGGGAAGGGGAGAGGTCTGGAGAGGAAAGATAGATTTGAGTGTCATTAGCATAGAGATGATGGTGAAACCCAAAGGAGTTGATAAGTTTGCTGAGAGATGTGGTGCAAATTGAAAAGAGCAAGGGGCCCAGGACTGATTCTTGAGGCACTCCGACAGACAGTGGGAGGGGTGGGGAAGTGGAGCCAGAGTAGTTTTCATCATATCTCTGCAACCGCTCCTTCACTGACGGAGCGGTTGCAGAGATATTATGAAAACCAAGAGGGGGCGATGTCACAGAGACCTAGGTAGTGGAGGGCTTGGAGGAGGAGTGGGTGATCTACTGTGTCAAAGGCAGCTGACAGGTCCAGGAGTAGAGAGTAGTGGACTTTTGACTTTGTGAAGAGCAAGTCATTGGCCACTTTAGTGAGGGCAGTCTCAGTGGAGTTATGAGGGCGGAATCCAGATTGCAAGGGATCTAGCAAGGAATGGGAGCAGAGGAATTTAGTGAGCCAGTTATATGCAAAACATTCAAGGAGCATGGAGGCGAACGGGAGTAGAGAAATGGGCCGGTAGTTTGACAGTAAGTTTGGGTCCAAGGAGGGTTTCTTTAGGATGGGTGTGATTAGTGCATATTTGAAAGAGGATGGGAAGGTGCCGGTTGACAGAGAGAGGTTGATTAAGGGAGTAAGGGGTGGAGTTAGTAAAGGTGAAAGTTCTTGAGTGAGCTGAGATAGGATTGGGTCAAGAGGGCATGTGATTAGGTTTGAGCGATTGAGGAGAAGTGAAACTTCATGACGGGTGAGAAGGAGCTTGGTGTGTATATGGCAGAGGTGGCAGGGCTAAGCTGGATGGGTGGGAGTGGAAATTATGAGATTTCATGTCTGATAGAGTTGATCTTGTCCTTGAAGTGGGTTGTGAGATCTTGGGTAGATAAGTTAGTGTAAGGTGTTTGCATTGGGGGGCGTAGAAGAGATCTGAAGGTTGAGAAAAGGCATTTCAAGGTTAGAGAAAATATTAGAAATTAGAGAGGAAAAGTATGATTGTTTGGCCAGGGAGAGGGCAGAGCTATAAGAACAGATAATGAATTTGTAGTGTATGAAATCAGCTGTGGGGTGCAATTTCCTCCAGTGCCTTTCGGCAGTGCCTGAGCACCTTTGCAGGTATCACGTTTGTCTTCTGTGCCAGGGTTGTTCATGGGTGACGTAGAGTTGCAGGTGCAGCTGTGTCAAGGGCTGTTGTGAGAATGCTGTTGTAGAGAACAGTAGTTTTTTTCTGGGCAAATAAGTGTGAGAATGGGGATGAGAAGAGGTTGCAGGGATGTGGAAAATTATTGCAGATCAAGAATATGCAGATTTCTCTGCATGCTCTTGATCACGCTCTTGATCAGATACTATCTGACCATTGAAGAATTGGAGAATGACTAACGTGTAGCTTGATTTATTTTGCCCTAAATCATGAATGTAGATGTTAGACACACAAGCATACATGCTTGCTATTTATGCACCTACAATTTTTCACCAGTGCAGGCATGATAACGTATGGCTGCTGATGTACTGAGGAGAACTAGAGTAACTGTTGAGCAAACCAATTGCTCCCCAGAGGACAAATACATGTCATAAATTCCCATTGCTGTAAATGGCCAAAGAGGTGTTCATTGCACTGAAAATCAATAAGTTGTAGACCTCTACAGGTTGAAATCACAATTCAAATTAAAGCATTGTAAATGTCCTTATTGTTCAATGATTTGAAAGCCCCGTTTTTTAACAGTTTATTATGGATTCAAAAGTAGCATACAGTGTATAAAACTTGCTGAACATAAAGTACAGACAAAGAGTGCACAAACAAGGCACACAATACTGTCACTACATCACATAGTGCAATAAAAATGTAACAGCATCAAGCTACCAGTGTCCCATTTTTATTCGTTCCCTATAGCACATTTCTACTTAGTACATCAAGCTCTTTTATTAGGGATAATATAGTTGTAGTATGTATGTGAACGAGAGGTTATAATGTGTGATAAACAGAGAAACAATCTGGGATATCTAGTCTAGAACAATGACTACAATTAAAAAGCAATTAATTCAATTATTTCCTCTTTTTACATAGGACTTACTGGATCAGAGCAATTGTTCATCAATTCTAGGAACTGTCTTGTTTATGAGCGATGAGCTGAATCCTTGCCTATTGTCCACAGATTGAGCAAGTGCTGCCTCCCACTCAAGTTGTAATTAAAAGTTGTACCATGGAAGTGATGTTGAAATGTTCTTTTCATGATCCTATGACTTTACTTATTATATTGTCAACACCAGTACAAAACAAATGACACATTTCTTGGGACCATGCATCGTGAGAACAAGTGGCCCAGTAAAGTTAAAAATGTTATTTGAAAAGATATTCAAGCTTTGAAATATAAGACAAGTTGGGCCTTATTCACAAAAGAACACAATTAATTGTTATTGTTCTGTTTTGTTGGTCGCACATTACTTAGCAACAATTCAAAAGCATACTGAGGCAAACTAGCTGCACCGGAGAGGACAAATAAAACTTTCTATTGTTTTAAGTTGTGTTTTTTTTTCTTTTATAAAACCGTTTTTATTAGACAAAATAATTTAGCAGCAAAATAATAGTAATACAATGACATGGTATAAAAGCGGTGTATAAGATGCACAGACACCCAATGATATGGAAGAATACAGTAAAGAAAAAGGGGAAACATGCAGTGTGTCAGCCCCAGTGGAAACAGATTGTTATTGATCTACCACAGTTCGATCATCCAAGCAGTGACCCAAAGTGAAAATTAAAGTGAGAGCACTGAAAATCACAATCACCAGTGGTCCTCACAATATCAAACAGTGGTTGTCAATTTACATATTAAGTATAAAAACAACAACAACAACAAATATAAACATAACAAATAAATCCATTGAGAAAGGACCAGGAAAGAAGGGAAGAGAAAACAAAATATAACAAAACAGAATATAACAGAACATAGTGGAGCCCACACATCCCTAGGAACAGAATATCATCCAGGCCAACCATACCTGATCACTTTACCACAAAATAATGCCAATTCTGTAAACTAATCACCCCAGGGAACCTACTGACCTTCAAAATACTGGCCTACTGTAGGAAATCCTCTAGGTCTCTATCTCTCAGTACCCTAGCATCGAACCACAAAATGTACTTAAAACTGACATATAGATGTCGTTATCTGTTGGTAGATTCTTTATAAATAGCTCCTAATTTGTAATAAACACTTACCCAACATCTCCCCATCCTTCAAAGTGAGAAACCTAAATCTCTTCATGAAGTGGTTCACCCTCACCTTCCAGACAGAGAATTGCAGGATCAAATACGTAACCCACTTGGTAAGTATACATTTAATGGCTGCCAGTATAGCATCTGCTGGTGCATTTCAGTCAATCTACCTGAAATAATCAAATCTGCTCCCAGTCTAAAATCCTTAAAAGTAAATGCTTCTTTGTATCTAAAAACATTGTGTAACTGTATATAATGTTAATATTCAATATGTATGTATATTTATATGTGTATGTATATATAATAACATGTAATATATAATGTTTCACAATTTGTGTAAATATGTAACCCTTTACTGAAAACTATCCAGGACATACTTTAATCTCAATGCATTATTCCTGGTAAAACATTTTCTAAATAAAAATAAAATTTGTGATTAAATAGACTCCCAGCAAAAAGGAATAGTTATAAGCAGAGATTTTCTCTCCACACATATGACATATGTTATTCAGCACTCAAACCCAGAAGGGGTAAATTCTAGGACGTTCCCACAACAAATAGATAAATGTAGCTTGGGAGTCCTCACATTTGTGGCAATCCATGTAGATGACATTCTAATCTTAAAAAGCAACTAGCAAAGAAAGTATACCTTGAAGCTCATCGCAGCCTTCGTTCAAAACTCTCCAGGACTTCCTCCACAGTAAGACCCGGAACATCTGCCAGTCATCCCCCAATGCAAAAACTATTAGTCTCTCTGCCAATCAAGTCTCTGGCTATTCTCAGGAGACTGGAAATGTTGTATAGTTTCAAATCTGGGAGACTAAACACCCCATAGGCCAGAGAGCTTCCCGTAAGCACTCAGGATACTTAAGATCTATGGAATAACTGACTCAGGGTTGCTAAGGAATAAAGGCATATCATCTGCAAAGGTGTGCTTTTGACCAAACGATTCCCAAATGCTATTCTCCCAATAGAGAAATACCAACTGAGCTTCCTAATAAGAGGATCTACAGATTTATTAAATAATTAAGGTTACAGAGGACAGCCCTGCCTCATAACCTTCTGGAGTGTAAAGGGTGGGGAGTTAATATTATTCATTGTTATAAACTTAATTGGAGTGTTATATATTAGCTGAATGTATCTGATGAACTGTTTACCAAACTGCTGGAGCAGCCCAAACAAATACACCCAAGAGACCCTATTGAAGGCTTTATCTGCATCCAAACTAAGAAGCACACGTGTGCTCCCCAAACAATTCTTGACGTATAATAACCACTGTAGCCTTTTGAACATTTGTTAAGGAATTCCTAACATGTATAAATCCCATCTGACCTTGAAATAATATCAGGAAGTATATATTTCAGTCTACCAGTTAAAATTTTATTCAACAATTTAGAGTTGACATTCAACAAGGATATAGGGTGACAAGAAGAGACCAACTGTGGGTCTCTATCAGGTTTCTGGAGCACCACAAGTCTGGATATGTTAAAGTCCTGCTGCAGGCTATTGTTTGTGAGAATATCATTAAACAGGGAACTCAAAGGAGCCATGATGTACTCCTTGATAATTTTATAGTACTCCACAGGCAACTGTTCAGGGCTTGGTGACTTTCCATTACGTAAGGCTTTTATTGTTAAGGCTACCACCCTCTCAGTTATAGGAGCATTTAAAAAGATTTTCTGATCAGTCGTAAGAGTGGGAATGCCTACCTCCAAAAGAAAACCATACCCCCGATGGATCTTCCAGGTTGTCTTTATTGTGCAGATTCTTATAAATTGTAGCAAATTGATTATTGACATCAAGATTACCAGAAATTACTCCGTCTTGATGGAGGCTATAAAAACCGTTCTACCCCTTGCTGATTTAATGAACGCTGAAAAAATCTTACCCTGCTTGTTAGCCTGTGAGAACCATCTACCCAACAGAATGTCTGTGTTGTATTATGCAGCTTCCTTAAGAACATTCTCATAGGCCTCCTTGACGCTTAGAAGGTGAGTTATAAAGCAGAAATACCTGTAAGATCAAGACAGGGAGTGTTGCAAATTATTCAGTTTTGACAATGACTTACACGTTCTTTTTCCCAGGTAGGAGATAATATGGCAGAAAATGAATGGCTTAGAGGCTTGCCAAAACAAGGCTTTGTGAATAGCATTGGTACAATATTATTCTCTCCAAGCCTGTGTAAGCCCGTCTTGAAAATCTTTAGAGAGGGCTAAATAAGAGGGCATGATCCAGTTCTATGAGTGCTGCAGTAGAGTAACAGAGACAGGGGCATGATAGAGATCAAAATATCATGGATGTCACAAGGCACCACCTTATCCAATAACAAGATGGTACCTAGCAGATAGTCTATCCTAGTAAAAGTATCATGTGGGTGGGAATAGAATGTATAGTTTCAGCCAACCGTGTTTGTCATACCCCAGATATCATCCAGCCCAAGAAGAGATCAGGTCAATGTATGCAATGGGATAGTCTTATCTGCAGCACAGTGACCCCCTGTCCCCTGTCTCTCCAAAACTGGATCCACCAGACAGATGAAACCCCCCCCCTGCAGCAGAGAGGAAATCAGGAAGACCGTGAGATGGTGAAAGATGTCTGTAAAAATGCAGCAGTGGTGTTGTTTGGACTTGATCATACAGATTGCAAAAGGTAACTCCTGATACATTTATCATGCAGTCAACCATCAAGTATCTCCCCTCTGGATCACTAACTTGGTCATGTATGGAGTAAGTCAAACTCTTATGAAGCAATATTGCAACCCCCCCCCCTTTTCTTAGCCTCACACAAATAATAGATACACTGTCCCACCCACTGCTGTTTTAATTTTTCCTGTTCTACTGCAGTTAAATTATTATCTTGCAACAACTCCACCTGGGCACCCAAATGTTTGAGGTGAGACAGAATTTTAGTGCGTTTAATAGGGTTGTTGATACTCCCAACATTCCAAAAGATTATTTCAACATTTGCAGTAACTGTAGTGTGTGCTTGTCCAATAGACTTAGGTATTATATTCATTAAGCAGATGTGCTATGCTAGCTGGTGTCCATACAAAGCAAGAAGATCCCCACCACTGCACTGTGCTGTGAACAAATTGCTGGTATGACTGTGATTCATCAATGCACTGAAGTCTCAATGCATGAGAAAAAATAATGAACAATGAAGAACTAGTCCCCCAAACAACCGAAACTATAGTATGTGTCCTGGTAAAAACCTGTTAACACTCTCAAGAGCCAAATACAAGGCCTTATGAACTACACCCAAAGCCCCACCCTGCATAGCCTTCCCCTGAGTACAAGGGATATTGTTATTCCCACTCCCTAGGAGGTGGTGGCTTACATATTATGAAAAGAATCCATAAGAGCCTGGTTCAAACTGTTTGCCTGTGTGAATAACCACTGTTCAATTTATACCTCCGTTAGGAACCCATAAAGGCCTGAAGAATTATACCAGTGCAACTAGAAGAAGAGAAGACCCCAACCACCTACCCAGAACTGCCCCCCCCCCCCCACACACACACTCTACAAGCAAGCCACCACCGTCGAGAGAGGCGGGGAAGAGAAAAGAAAAAAAAACAAGGGGAAAGGAGGGTGAATGGAAAGAGGCCACAGCTCTGTAATCAAAAGAACAAATGATCATAATATTGTACTGTATCTTCTCTCCCATGGGGAGCAATCGGGCATCCCAACAAACAGGTAAGTTCCTTCTGTAATGTGCAGCCGACAGTAGAAATCCATCAGGTCAAGTCCATGGCCACCAGATATTCCCTTGCTTCTCCCGGGGAGGCAAAGCTAATCACCCCTCATTTCCAAAGATCCATAAGCTGGTTGGTTACTGAAAGGTAAACGTCATGCCTTTTTTATACATATCAGAGTGAACGCCATTCTCTTTGATGAAAGTATTGCAGAACTAATGGAACAGGAGCAATTTCTTTCCTTGGTGTTCGATTGGTCCACATTTCCTGTATGCAGACACCAACATTGTTTTATCCTGAAAGCTGAGGACACAAAATATTACAGGCACTCTATGATAATCAGGTACACCTGATAGACCCAGTCAATGAGCCATTTCGATTAAACATGTTTGTGAATATTTCTCCTGAAGCAACAGTAGGGGCAAGGTTTTAGACAGGAAGTTCCATAGCTCCTTACCCCCAAAATTTTCAGGAATGCCAATTAACCTAAGGTTTTTTCTTCTACTCCTATTCTCAAGATCCTCAACTTTATTCGAGAGTACCTTATTAGCATTCAACAGAACGGAGACCTGGTTATGCAACTGGGTGACATCAGTTTCCCCTCCCCAACTCAGCAATACTAGTGCTATGTGAATTCAACTCCTTGAGGATCTCACCCACAGACTGTTATAGCCCATTCAGCTTTTTGTCAATGACCGGTGACGATACTGCCACCACCGTCTTTCTCCGTAGCCTCCTCCAGAGATAGGTCAGAAACCTCTGAGGCTTCAGAATCGTCATCTAGCATGTACTCTTCCAGCGTCTGTTGGCACACAGAGGTTGCTTGTGCCTTCCTTTTAGTGTCCTTAGTGTGGATAGATTTTCTACTCATTATGGGCAAAAAGGCAACCAAAAGTAAGGCCAATATAAATATATATATATAATATAGATCTAGACTGATGATTAATCAATAGTGAGTGATGATCAATGGGGTAGCACCAACCCACACCCTAGGGCAATAGCATGGTATAAAGCAAATTTGTAAAGTGACCTGGTAGGCATGCAGGGAGCACATGGTAGCTGTTTTGGACATGATGCGTATGCCACACATCAGTTCAGGGAGGGGGGATGCATATCAGCCAGTGGTCTAATGCTGACCCACCACAGGACCAATTCTCCATACCAGTAGGTCATAAAGGCCTGGATACACACCCCTCAGGTCAGCCATCAGATACACTAAGCCTCTTCCCCAAAGCCAGGGAAGTGGTTGAGAAATGTACCTTAAGCGCAGTCCAGGTGTCTGGGAAATATTGGATGCATATGCTGTCTGGTTGGCAGAATGGAATATAGAGCAGTGCAGGAGACTGGAAGGTTGTCTCCATATCGATCAACAAATTCGAGTGAACAGTGGGCCAGAGAGTGTTGGATGAATTGGCAGTTCAATCTAGCCCAAACAGAAGCCAGCTCCTTCGGCTGCTCCATTATAATCCAACTGGCGTCTCTGGCTAAGTCATAGGCCTCACAATGCCAGGGAGATGAGGAATACAATTTCAGCCCAAAATCACATCCGCAGGACAGGCATACCACCTCAGAAATTATGCTTGAGACTGCATGCAGCAGGAGTGAGGTAGATTACACAAATACACTTAGAAGCTTGGAAATATGTGTCCAGCATCAGCGGTTTCCAGTTTTGCCCCCATTAAGTGGTATTTCTAACCACTTGAATGATAGAGAGGTCTCCAAGCCTTGCTTCACAAAGTGTGGAGAACTCTCTAGCACTCGACTAGTTAAAAGCCTGATTTAGAACAAAGGAAGTTTGGGGAATAATTATTTCTCCCATATAGTGCAGATGGTTTGCTCCATAATTGCCCCTCAGATATCGCCCTGAATCAAAATCCTAACTGCATGGTAGCCAGCGATAATAATTCTCCATATCCCCTGGTAAAAAAAAGCAATACAAGTATCTACATTATCTGCTAATTTTCCAAAAGAAAATTATTCCACATACTTACTTCATTTACTGTAAAAAAAATCCTTGCCTTTGTTTTAGATGTGTAGTGAAGTGCAATGTTCCTATAAAACTCCTCCCCACTTAATTAACCCTTTGAGTGCCAGAGGGGTATGCAACGGCACTCAAAGGTTTAAAACCTGAACACTAGAAGGGTGTGAAATTATTATAATCTGTCAGTTACTAAAGTACTATACTACTATACTATAGTAATGAATAATATTTATGGGGAATTAAAATAGGATCACTGAAATTGAAAGGGTAAGACATAAGCACTCCATGGATACCAATAGAAACAGAGCCACTTTGGCACAAAAAAATGTTCAATGCAAACTCAAAAAATGCAGATTTGCATTGTAACAACTGTAGAATAAAGCACTTCCCAGTTTGAGAACCTTGTTTTTATCATCATGAAAAGTCTGGTATAATAAATATTTATAGTCTTTTTAACCCCTTGGATACAAGAGACGTCTCCAAAGTATTACTTCAAAAACCAATTGCACTATAGGGGACAAATACAAATTTGCATTGATTGAATGGTTCATTCAATTATTTGAATGCTAGCAAGGTCTTCAATGAATTTTGAAGCAATGTTTTCAAGTCCTCTCTAGTAATCAAGGGGTAACATGCCCAACTTAAAGAAATGTGAATGTGAGTTTTTTATGCGTCCCCCTCTGCTTTGAGAATAGATCTCTAAATGTTTTTGCTGTGATTCATAGGACTGAACTACCATTGGTGCAGCAGGGCTCAAAATTTCCGCTCTCCACTAGCCAACGGTGAGTGAAAATTTAGCCCTGGTGAGTAGAAATTCAGACCTGGTGGGTATACTATGGCTTGTAGTGTCGAGAAACTTTTCAGGTCTAGCTAGTAGCAAAGGACTTAAAGTTATAAGGCCTGGGTACAGTATGTGCAAAGCCCCAGACAAATCTGAGCAGCCCACTGAATGTTTAATAGAAACCTTTAGGGTATTTCAGAGGTTTCCAGTTAACCTGGGCCCCAAAATGCTTTTTCACCAGGGCATTCATTCACTAGATGCTCCACTGGTGATTCACTAAGATCCATGAGTGTCATTCATTCACTGATTATCAAAACTTGGAACTGAATATAAAAAGTAAAAAATTAAACATCATACTATGTGCTACTGAGCAATTAAAACATTTATCTACAGTTCAGTGAATGAAACAAGGGGAGAGTTTACGGGTCACATAACCTACTTCCTAACCCTGTACTTATTTGCTTCTGTTTGTCCATTTAGACTTTGCACAAGTTACACAATATAAGTGGAGGTTATGTAAAGTAGAAATGTCCATTTGTAACAATAGGTGACTTTGAAACAGCTTTTATTCAGTTATATTTATGTCAGCCATTTCTTATGAAGAATAGACCATGTCAGACTAATTTCCTTGCATTTTACGGAAGAGTAAGTAGTAATTTGGACTAGGGAATCGCTGTTAATGTAGTATACTTGGATTTTGTAAAAGCCTTTGATATAGTTCCCCACAACAGGTTACTGCATACATTAAAAGGCTTCCGTTTGGGCGGTGGTATCTGTACATGGATTGAGAACTGGTTAAATGATAAATGACAGAGAGTTGTTGTAAATGGACCCTTTTCAAGTTGGTCTAAAGTTGTAAGTGGGTGCCACAGGGTTCAGTCCTGGGCCCAATGCTTTTTAATTTGTTTATTAATGATCTAGAAGTGGGAATTGAAAGTAGCATCTCAATCTTTGCTGATGACACTAAGCTATGTAAGGAAATACATACAGAGCTAGATGTTTTTTCCCTACAGAAGGATTTAGATAAACTAACTGAATGGGCAGAAAAGTGGCAGATGACATTTAATGTAGATAAATGTAAGGTTATGTATTTAGCATGTAGAAACAGACATGCTACATATGTCCTAAATGGGAAACAACTTGAGGAATCATCATTAAAGAAAGATTTAGGCGTACTGATAGGTGATAGACTTCACAGCAGTGTGCAGAGTCAGTTGGAGTCAGGAAGTAATTTTTTTTTACCAACTTGGGGAAATAGCTTTAGTGGGTTAATTTTGCCTTCCTCTGGATCAACAAGGGTGTTTTGCAATGGGCTGGACTTAATGGACGCGTGCCTTTTTATTATGTTAATTTTCAAACAATCGTTTAAGACATATTTAGCTTTATTTATTTGTCAGTTTATGCAAATTAGCTGCTACTGCTGGTAGAAAGTGGCAAGTTGGAGTTAGAGCAGTGTAGAATGTTAATGTTATTAAGTCAGCCAGTACTGTTTAATTTGCATAAGCTGAAAAATAAAAAAAAACACTATATATCTCCTAAAATATTATTATGTGATTTTGTGCTGCATATTGCTCTGGTGAGCAAAGGTTTAAGAACTTCTAAAGAAAGGCATAGTGTAACATCTGTGCACCACTGCACCACCCCACTCTTCAGACATTACTGCTTTTCGGTTCATACTTTAGGGTTGTGCTGCTATGGAAGCATATTTAAGAATGTGGTAGTACTTTGCCTATGTCACTGAGATGTGGGAGGGTCTTTGTAAGAGGCAAAATGGACTGAAGGAAGATGTGATGGGGAAAGAGAAGGACAGGTAATTGTGAACTGTGTAAAAGAGTTAAGGACAATGTGAATGAGAAAAGGGAGTGACATTGGATGTAAGCTGTGAAATAGACAGAGGGTCAGTGGAGAGAGTAATGAATGAGTTAAGCATTGAGCCTCAGAAGGGAGGGTCAATGGAGGGAGAGTGGATGAGTTTGGTGTTGAGACTAGTGCAGAGACTTTAACAGGAGTTGCCAGGGGGGCTCCCCCAAGGGCACTCTGTGAAAATCACACAGCCAATGACTATACCAATTGGAGAGGAAGGCCCTCCTATTTTTAGTGGACAGTAAAAGGTTACAACATGCAATTTTAAAATAAATACATACTTGTAATTATCTGTTTTCCTACCACAGCCTTCACTTAATTTCTTCTTGTAAGGAATGAAAGAAGCATCAGAGTAACTCGGAGTTAGCATTCACCTTTCACAACTGGGGGGGTACACACTAAGGTGTGATAACTACATGATAAATTGGAGATAACTTCTCCAGTGATATCACTTCTCCAGTTCCTGTGTTATTCTATGGAGACAAAGCACTAATATTTCTACATCTTTGGAGATCTTAGACCATTACAATTACATTGGAAATGAAGAAGTGATATCACTGGAGAAAGTAATCTCCTCTTTATCATCCAGCCCTTCCCCCTGCTCTTTGGGGTAAAGCTTATATAATCAGTTTACTGCTCACTAGTGCAGACATTCTGCCACTGTAAAGATCTGAATGCCAGCAAGAACCAAACACCCTCCATGTATAATTCACATGGAGTAAAGGTTTGCTATATCCTCTGAATCTTGTTCAGTAAATACATTGTAATTGGAAATGTGTCTGTTTAAACAGTTTTTTTCACATTTAGAGTGCCCTCTGGTGTCCATAAAGTTCACCACGGGTCACCTAGTGTTCAGATAGTTATTTCATTCATTCTATAGGAGAGAATAATCACAGAATGTATTTCTCAATAGAATGTGATAGTAACATCTGTTTGAACTGTTATAACTTTTGAATAAATTAACTGCTAGCACTAAGGGTACCCTGCAGAAGGAGAAGCCCTATAACATACAGATTTTCATTAATAAAATAGAGGAAAGGAATGCCCTGAAATTCCCATACAGTTCCTCAGTACCTTCCCCTTTGAGCATAAGAATTTAAGGGGAACATTTTGGCTTAAGCCTTTGAGTGCCAGAGGGGTATCCAGCATATTGCAAAACAACGCATTGTGTACCCCCTGGCACTCAAAGAGGAAATATGAGATCATCCAGCTGCTGCCAGACTACAACTCCCATAATGCCCCATTAACCTTGGCTGACAGGTAATTATGGGAGTTATAGACTGGCGGTAGTTGGAGGGCTTCACATTGCCAACACCTGGCTTAAGTAGTATAGAAAAGTGTCATTATGCTGGCATAGGACTAATAAATCAGTTCCACTGCATGTTATAGCACAGAATCATATCGTACACCCCTCCCCCTTTATAATACTTTGAATTAAATTAATTCCTGAGGTTTGTAAATTTGTGATCTCAGATTAAAACATATGGGGCTGGATTCTATTGCAGGTGATAAATGTTACCACCCGTTTTATCAAACATTTTACTACTCAAGTGTACGGGGAAACCTGGAGATAAAAGTATAGATAAAATTAGCACCTGCAATAGAATCCAGTCCATGATTGCTATAATTTAAATTTTTTTTCTCACTTTGTTTCTGTCATGCACAATAATCTGAAGCATTACCGACTCTAGTAATAACTCAAGATTAGATTGTAAAGTTCTTATTTAAAAAAACATATTTATTCATCAAGAGAAACACAGTCCTGCACTGGATAACCATACATCCATGAAACATATATGCTTCAAATATTTCCTTAGATTCTATCTGCTATATTGTCTGCAGGGATTAACAGTCACAATAAACAGATTTCTTCATATCTATACAAAATCAAATTATATACAATTTAACAGGGAAAAGGTGATTACAATGAAAACAATGGCTGAATGCCAATAACTAGAATGTTACTTTTCTTTTGCATCTGTATGTCATTTAACATGTATAATTTTTACTTAAGGTTTTTCTGATTAATATTGTTTATTTCTTATGTTTCCAAGATTTCATTTAGGGCAAAACTGCAGGTAAATCCAGGATATGATGACGTGTACAGTTTGAGAAAAAAGAGTTTGAGAAAAACTTGAGTAATTCAGGGGCAAACACCAGCTGCACCACAGGGTAATGCTATAGAATTGTCCAGCACATTACACTGCATTGCACTGTTTGAGACCTCTCTAGAAATCAAGGGATTAAAAGCACCATTTAAATCAATGGGATTGTTATTCTTCCTTATGGTAAACTTGATGTGTCCACAATCTCTCTAGGAAGTAAAAAATTGTGTCTAATTGGACTTTTAGAGACCATTAAGGACTATGAAATACTTCTGTTTGTAGTAAATACTACACCAAATATTCTACAAATGGACATTCGGCAAAAATCTATTGTAGTTGAAAGAGCTCATAGTGCCTGCTTCTTTTCAGTGACACTACATTTTGGGGTATTTTGGGATAAATCTCATTTGCTCTTTCTCTTTTGAAGCAAAAACTTTCGCCCATCCCTAGTGCTGGGTTATTCAGCTTGAGGCAGTAGTATCAGAAAGAGGGAAGTGGTCAAACTACTCTCAAAATCTCTGGTAAGACCTCACAAAGAGTATTGCATACAATACTGGAGACCCCATCTCCAGAAGGTTATATATATTTTGTAGAGAGTTTAGAGAAGGTCTACTAAAATGGTGAAAGGTTTACAGGATAAAATGTAACAGGAAAGACTAAAGGATCTGGACATGTATAGCTTGGAGGAAAGGAGAGAGAGAGGATATGATAGAAACATTCAAATACATGAATAGATTCAAAAGTGTACAGTAGTAGAAATGTTAGGACAAGAGGTCATACTCCAAAACTAGAGGGACTGAGGTTTAGATGTAATGTAAAAATGGCTTTACTGCACTGAGAGGGTGGTAGATACCATAACATTTCAAGTATAAAATGCACAATTTTGCCCCATTTCCCCTTATGTGAAGTAGAGGGTATGTGTTATACACAAGAGAAAAAAATAGTATATTTATTTCTGCTCCCCTCATCCCTCCACCCATCTCAATGTGCTCCCAGGTCTATGCATTAGATCGACAGTAGTGCCATGTGAGGACCTTTAGGTCCTCAAATGGCATTACCATTATCTTCAATTAACAGGTCCTCACAGGGCAGTGCAGGAAGCAGATGGCAAATGCATGCATATCACCCGCTGTGCAGCTATCCTAGATGCCTCCAAGGGATGAGTGGAAGTGGGGGAAGCTGGGAGTGTATTGAGTTGGATGGAAGTAGGAATTTGACAAAACAAAGTAATTGTTTCAGTTAACAGAGATGGAAAACAATAGTGCGTATTATATATATAGACATTAAATCTTGGGTATAATTTACACCTTGGTATTATACACAGGTGCCTATTATACCAGAGATTTTAAGGTAAGTGGAATAGCCTGCAAACAGAAGTGGTAGAGGTTAATACAGTGAAGGAATGTAAGCATGCATAGGGTAGGCATAAGGCCATCCTGAACATAATACAAAACCAAAGACCAAATAGGATTTTGAGTTTTTTATAGTAATTAAATGGGGCACATGGTTCATTACTGGGGTCCAGCCAATTAGCATTAAACTTTCCAAGAACCAACAGCTTGCTCTTGTTTTGAGTGACACTCTCAATGAGGAGGTGGGCTATGTCTGAGAGGGACTGTGTTGGTGTATTAGGTGGTCAGTAGATGCCAACAATTACAATGTGCCAGCAATGTATTCATATGTGGCAGAGGTAAAAGTAATTTATAACAGGAAAGTTTATTGATCCTTGTGCGTTTATGATTATGCCGCCTCCTTGCTTTACTCACTCTTTGTTAAACCACGGGTATCCTTGAAAGGCAATGGTGTTTCAGATGTTTTATGGACTCAGCCAAGATTCTGTATGAATAAGGATTTTTTTGTTTGTACCCATAACACCATGTTTTTAATTCATCCGTTTTGGGCAGTGTACTGTGTATGTTGTAATGGACAAAATATATATTTTTTTTAAATACAGTGTGCTCTTTATAAAGTGCTCTGGAATAAGTGGACAGTTGGTGCAACACAGCATTGGAAAACTGTTATAATGATTTTGGGTTTACATCCTAACCTGCAGTAAGTAGGTTAAAGGGTTAAAGTTTAAAAGGTTGTTTGTTCTAGGAGTGTGTGTAATTAATTAAGGGTGGGGGTTTGTGAACAATCACCTGTGTAGGCCTATATAAATCTAGGTACAGGACTCACAGAGCGTGCTCACAAATACAGTGTGCTCTTTATTAAGTGCTCTGGAATAAATGGACAGTTGGTGAAACACAGCATTTAGTGCAACAAATGAGATAGAGAAACAAAGGTAAATTAATTGTTTACAATTTTAAGAACTCACATTCACACCATACATGATGAGCAAGCTTGGAGATCTCACTCAGTGCACATCTTGCCATATGTATGCTTGCTTGGAACAGCAGTTCCAGGGTCCATACCGCTGTGGCAAGTGTGAGCAAGTGGCCTTTCTGGAAGCTCACACTGGAGCTCTGGAGAGTCATATTGCAACACTGAAAGATATTGACAACCTTGAGAGAAGTCTCTTGCTAACTGAGCAGAGTCTAGCTGGGTCACCTAGCAAAGAGGGAGGACATCAGCTAGAAGGGAGCCAGGCACATAGTTGGGTGACAGTTAGAAGTGGTTGCAGCCGGAGAGGGAAGAGGGCAACCAGTCCTGAGTTTTTCCATCCTAACAAATTTGCTCATTTAAATGAAGATGTTGGGGAGGCAGACCCAGAAGTGGAATTGCTGGAGAAGACTGTTCTCCCTAACAGCCAGGATAACAGCTCCTCTAGCACAGAGGGGATCCAGAGGAAAGTGAAGCCTAGGCAGCCTGTGGTGGTAGGGGACTCTATTATTAGGAGAACAGATAGGGTAATCTGTAGCTGTGATCGCAGCAACCAAATGGTTTGCTGTGTCCTGGGTGCCCGGGTTTGGCATGTTGCAGACAGGGTGGACAGATTATTGGGAGGGGTTGGAGAGGATCCAGCTGTCTTGGTGCATATTGAGACCAATGACAAAGTAAGCGGAAGATGGAGAGTCCTAAAAGGTAATTTTAGGGATTTATGGAGTAAGATTAGGAAATGGACCTCCAAGGTAGTATTCTCAGAGATACTACCGGTGCCATGCGCTACGCCAGAGAGACAGCGTGAGTTTAGGGTGCTCAATGCATGGCTGAAGTCTTGGTGTAAGAATGAGGGCTTTGGGTTTTTAGAGCACTGGGCTGATTTTGCTTTGGGGTACCATCTCTATAGTAGGGATGGATTGCACCTGAATGCAAGAGGGTCTCAAGTGCTTGGGGACAGAATGGCTAGACGGTTGGAGAAGACTTTAAACTAGGAAGGGGGAGGGGCCAGTAAATACTGGGCTAGATAGTACAGAAAGGGAAGGTGATGTAGATAATAACCAGGTGGGTGGATCTGGGGGCTGGGTTAGTACAGATGATAGGGAGAAGCCTATAAACCACATCAAAATTAAATCACAAATGGAACATGGCAGTGGCATAAATTGTATGCTTGCAAATTCCAGAAGTTTAACTGGTAAAATAGGGGAACTGGAGCTGGTAGCTGAAATCAAAAACTATGAGTTGATTGGCATAACAGAAACATGGTGGGATAACACACATGATTGGTCAATCAATTTGGAGGGCTACATGTTGTTTAGAAAAGATAGGTCAAATAAAAGAGGTGGAAAGGTCTGTCTGTATGTCAAACCAGCATTATTGCCTCATTTGCGGGAAGATATATGTGGTGACAGTAGTGAACATGAGGAATCCCTGTGGGTTGAAATAGTCAATGGGGGTAAAACTGCCCCGAAAATATTAGTGGGTATTTGTTATAAACCACCAAACATTGGTGATCTTGAAGAATCACAGCTATTAATGCAAATAGAAAAGGCTTCTCAAATAGGGAGAACTATAATTATGGGAGATTTTAATTATCCAGAAACAGATTGGAAAAATGGAACAACTAATTCTGCTAAAAGCAGTAAATTTCTGAATGTGTTGAATGACAATTTTTTGTCTCAACTAGTACAGACCTCAACCATAGGGGATGCATGTCTGGATCTGGTAATAAATGACAATGAAGAACTTATCTCTAACATCCAAGTAAGGGAGCACTTGGGGAATAGTGACCATAACATGGTATCGTTTGAGATTAATTCAAAAAAGCAATTTGGTATAGGTTCCACCAAAACACTGAATTTTAAAAAGGCCAACTTTAGCAGGTTTAATTCATCCATTGGTCTTGTTGACTGGCATAGAATATTTTCAGGAAAAAACACAGAAGGTAAGTGGAATGCCTTCAAAATAACATTGCAAAAATATACACATAAATGTATAAGTGGTACGTGATAAGTGGAGTACCTCAGGGATCTTTTCTGTCCTCTTCTTTTTAATTTGTTTATTAATGACCTCCCAGAGGGCATAGGGAGCCATGTATCAGTGTTTGCCGATGACACAAAATTAAGTAAGGTAATAAAGTCTGAACTGGATGTGTCTTCATTACAAGAGGATTTGGAAAAATTGAGTAACTGGGCAGGCAAGTGGCAAATGAGATTCAATATAGACAAATGTAAAGTTATGCATTTTGGGTATAATAATAAAAATGAAACATATAGTTTAAATGGTGTTTCTCTGGGGAAATCTACTAATGAAAAGGATTTGGGAGTAATGGTAGACAATAGGCTTAGCAGTAGCATGCAGTGCCAGCTGGCAGCTGCAAAGGCCAATACGGTATTGGCATGTATTGAAAGGGGTATTGACTCAAGGGAGGAAGATATTATTATGCCTCTTTACAGGTCCATGGTAAGACCCCACCTAAAATATGCTGTTGAATTGTGGACATCCTTTCTGAAAAAGGACATTATGGAACTAGAGAAAGTGCAGAGGAGGGCTAAAAAACTAGTAAGGGGAATGGAAAGTTTTAGTTATGAATAAAGGCTAGAAAAGTTAAAGTTGTACACACTAGAGAAACGGTGTATTAGAGGGGATATGATAACACTATATCAATATGTTCAGGGCTCATACAAAGGGCTCTCCAAAGACCTGTTCATTAAGTGGGGGCCACCCGCTTAGACTTGGGGAAGAGAGATTTCATCTACAGAAGCAGAAGGGTTTCTTTATGGTAAGGACAATAAAGGTATGGAATTCACTGCCTGAGGAGGTGATGCTATTAAATACATTAGATGCCTTTAAAAAAGGGCCTGGATACTTATTTAAAAAAGCAGAATAGATGTCTATGTATATTTGTATTGGGATTAATATTTAGTTAGTGCCTGTTGAGCCAAGGAGAAATCTGATTGTCATTTGGAATCAAGAAGGAATTTTTCCCCCCCATTCAAGGCAGAATTTGAAATTGCTGTATTGAGGGGTAAACAGGAATAGGAAAAGGGTTGAACTGGATGGACGCAAGTCTTTTTTCAACCTAAATAACTATGTTACTATGTTACTAAGTTGCCATTTCTTGCGGTTTGAGGGCCAGGGTTAGTTCCTATATCAAATGGCAGGGCAAATAATAAAATATATAAACATTTAGTGAGTTTTTCACGGCGAGCATATAGTGAAAGTGTGCCTTAGTTGCTTTGATTACTAGGACTGAGCTAGTTTTTTGCACTCTATACCACCATTCAGAGGGTAATGCACAAGTATGCAGCGGTCCATGGTGGATTAGTATGTTATGGTGCAAGTGAGAGGTATGATTGTAGGGTTAAAGGGAAAACTGTATTAACTCTTTGAGTGCCAGAGGAGTATGCAATGCCTTGCCTTGCATTGTGTTGCGTACCCCTCTGGCACTCAAAGGGTTAAAAGTGGAAGGGTTAAAACAGATAGTATTAATATGTTTATTTTGGTATGCATGACACAAATAGGAGTGGGACAAAACAGGAACACAGAAAACAGGTCAAATGTCACATGCAATTGAGATTCACACATAAATATACTTCTTTATAGATGAGCCGATTATACTTCATTGTCATTGTTTTTCCATAGACCCTGAGTAGCAGAAAGGCACTCAAGGCATTTGACACGGTTCTACACTAGTTAGAAGGTTATAGTATTTTCATAGTAATGAAATGCATGTACATATAATTCCTGTTTATGTTGTGCTTGTACCTTGTATTTTCTTACCTTATGTACAGAAGGCAACCAAGACAGATAAATGAATGCATATTAAAGTTTAAGGTCACTTTGGCATCTGAGATCCTTGCATCAAAGGGGACGTTTTTGGTATTTAGGCACAATCACTACGTTCTTTTGTGTTTGAATATTTCTTTGAAACTGCTCTTTATACTATTCGTTCCGAACAGATTATGTGAAAGAAACATTTTGCACTTTGGAATATTGGTTCAAATGCACAAACTAAAAGTGGACCAAATCTGAAGTAAACCATCTGCACCAGTGACAATAAATTCACCTTCCCAACTTTCCCCTTGATTTAAATAGTGCTTATAGAAGTAGAGAGGGCTCCAATTCCCTGCTCTCTTGAAGAACTAGACCTTCCAGCTTAAACAAAGTGATTATCTCTTCCCACCCAACAAATTACCCTCTTACTACAAAAAAATAATTTGACATACCCCTAATAACACCTCCATGACTAACGAAAGAGAAATAAGAAAAAAAGTGAAGCTATGGTGGTGATGACTCAGATAGAGGCATAGCAGTTTATTCAACAAAATGCACCCATATCCTTGATACTACATGAAGACTCAGCATATTCTGATCAGGTGATATTGAAGCATCTCAATAATGTGATCCTCTGCATTCATCAGAAGATCATGAACATACTGGATGTGATGGAAAAAGTGTTGAGGTAAGATATACACACACCCATATTAGAGTTCAAATCCAATCTTAACTGACTGGTGGAGGATGTATTTGGCATTTAGCCAAAACTAATTACACTCACACACATGCTAGGTTAGAACTTATGGCGGGATGAAAGAAATGTGCGCATCTACCAAAGGCATTTTTGTGCACAGATAGATTTTGCACATGTTCTAATTACAAAAGCTGAATACTGAATGCTTCTTGAATTGCGCATAAAAAATATTTTTTACGACAACACAACACAGACGTATAATTGAATTCGCAAAAGCAATTCCTGCATTAGGCGCATTCGCTATTCCACTCACACAGATTGTTTAATCCTGGCCACTCCCATGAAAAAAGTAAATATGCGCAGCTGTTCGCTGATCTTGATTTTTCATGTGCAATTCAACAAAATCAGGTGCAAACCTATTCCCTAGTGGTTTTCACACTGGAAATAGTGATTGCGCATGTTTCCTGCATTCCGCCACATGTCCACTACATGTCACCTAGATGAACTCCAGCTTGTGACTGAGAAAATTGAAAATAGTGCAAAGAGGAGAAACCTGAAAATCAGAGGGGTACCAAACCTAAGCATCAGCTTTGTGTACAATGTATGACAAAGTTTTGAAGAGGGAGAAGGAAGGGTTACACCTTGGCACCTGCCGTGGTAAAGCATGTCCTGGTCCTCCATCTAATCAATAGTTGGCTAGGTGGAGGAGTGAGGTTACATATATTCATGACCCCATCCAGCTAAATGCTGATTGACTGGGAAACAAGGTTAATCCAGAGCATGATCTGTACCCTGTGTAATCCCACTTCCCAGCCAATGGGAGCATGGGAAGTAAATTGAACTGGAATTGATCATATAGAATCAAATCCTTGCTCATTTGTTTCTCATACTTAGTTGCTTTGATTACTAGGACTGAGCTAGTTTTTTGCACTCTATACCACCATTCAGAGGGTAATGCACAAGTATGCAGCGGTCCATGGTGGATTAGTATGTTATGGTGCTCACTCGGGCAATGACCTCAGCAGGATTAAGGGTGTTTCTAAAAAAAAAAATCTATTATAGATGGTGGCTACAATGATGGCAGTAGGGTATTAGGGATTTTTTGTTTTATTCTGATGTTAACGTTACCAAAGATGCTGGAAGACCAACATGCCGAGGACACCACTGGACCTCCAATATCCCTGAACTGATTTACTTACGTAAATAGCAGTGCAGGATAGTGGTGAACAAATTTCGCTGGCAAAAAAAACTGTTCACTGAAATCTGACTAATCAACTGTGATGGTAAATTAATTTATTTTCCTTCTAATGGGTAAAAGAAAATTACCAGATGATTTGGATGAAACAATTTTTTTTACCATGCACAATTCTAGTTTACATTGCTATGCAAACCTGCTCAAAATGTTTCTAGCTATCTCTCTCTGTCTTTCTCTCTTTACATTCACCTATATGGCTATATGGAACTGTGAACACTGTTCGACATTGCAGAAATTTCAAGCATTTTATTCTGTGATAGAGAAAAATCCCGCCCGAGAAAAAAATATAGGTGGAAAAGTTCAAAATATTTTGGACAACATAGTAACATAGTTGTTGAGGCTGAAAAAGAGACATGCATCCAGCAAGTTCGTGTCATTCAATGTCACTGTGGTTGATCCTGAGGAAGGCAGTTGAAGTGATTTCCGATTAAGTCCAATATGAGTAAAAAAAATCCTTCCTTACTATAAAACAGCTGAATATTTTTCTAGATGGACATCCTATCTGCTTTGAAACCAACCGTCATAATTCTCAATATTGTTATAAGATATTCATTACTTACCTGAAAGCAACTATAGTATCTGAAAACACAGGATCCTGAGGTGAAAATATTCCGTAACTGCCCTCATTGTAAAAAAAATCCCTGTCTTTGTTTACAGTCAACAGTGCCTTTTCTGTAGTCTTAATAGATACATAGTAACATAGTAACATAGTAACATTGTAATTTAGGTTGAAAAAAGACTTGCGTCCATCTAGTTCAACCCTTTTCCTATTCCCGTTTACCATCGTTGATCCAAAAGAAGAGATTTCTCCCTGGATCAACAAGCCCTAACTAAATATTAATCCCAATACTAACGTACAAAGCCCTCTATGTTATGCTCTTTTAAATAAGTATCCAGGCCCCTTTTAAAGGCATCTAATGTATTTGATAGTACCACCTCCTCAGGAAGTGAATTCTATACCTTTATGTCCTTACTGTAAAGAAACCCTTCCGCTGTTGTAAATTAAATCTCCTTTCCTCAAGTCTAAGCGGGTGGCCCCTTGTCCTGTGTACTGTTCTGTTAATGAACAGGTCTTTGGCGAGCCCTTTATATGGGCCTTGAACATACTTATATAGTGTTATCATATCCCCTCTAAGACGCCGTTTCTCTAGTGTGTACAAGTTTAATTTTTCTAGCCTCTCTTCATAACTAAAACTTTCCATTCCCCTTACTAGTTTTGTAGCCCTCCTCTGCACTCTCTCTAGTTCCATAATGTCCTTTTTCAGAAAGGGCGCCCAGAATTGCACAGCATATTCTAGGTGGGGTCTTACCATGGACCTGTAAAGAGGCATAATTATATCTTCCTCCCTTGAGTCAATACCCCTTTTAATACATGCCAATATCTTATTGGCCTTTGCAGCTGCCAGCTGGCACTGCATGCTACAGCTAAGTCTATTGTCTACCATTACTCCCAAATCCTTTTCATTAGTAGATTTCCCCAGAGAAACACCATTTAAACTATATGTTGCATTTTTATTATTATACCCAAAATGCATAACTTTACACTTGTCTATATTGAATCTCATTTGCCATTTGCCTGCCCAGTTACTCAATTTGTCCAAATCCTCTTGTAATGAAGACACATCCAGTTCAGACTTTATTATCCTACTTAATTTTGTGTCATCGGCAAACACTGATACATGGCTCCCTATGCCCTCTGGGAGGTCATTAATAAACAAATTAAAAAGAAGAGGACCCAGGACAGATCCCTGAGGTACTCCACTTATCACTTTTATCCAACTGGAGAACTTGCCATTTACTACCACTCTTTGCATTCTATCTTTCAGCCAATTTCTGATCCACACACAAACATTTTCCCCTAGGCCTATTTCATTCAATTTGTACAGTAACCTCTTGTGCGGAACTGTATCAAATGCCTTGGCAAAGTCTAAATAGATCACATGAACTGCCGCTCCCTCATCTATATTATTACTCACTTTTTCATAAAATGCGATCAAGTTCGTTTGACAAGACCTGTCTTTCACAAAGCCATGTCGGCTATTGCTAATGATATTCTTGTTCCAGCAGAATTCTTGAATATATTCCCTTAGCAACCTTTCAAACAGCTTCCGTACCATAGATGTCAAGCTTACAGGTCTGTAATTTCCTGGCTGTGACTTTGATCACTTTTTAAATATGGGCACCACATCTGCTTTACGCCAATCCATGGGCACCATACCTGAAATAAAAGAATCCCTGAAAATCAAATATAACGGTCTGGCCAGGGTCTGGCTTAGCTCTTTAAGTACCCGTGGGTGTATACCATCTGGCCCCGGAGCTTTGTCTACAAGATGGCCTCTTGTTTCTCGCTTAGACTGTTCTTTGTATTGACCATGAATATATCTGTACATTGTAATCATATCACCCCTCAGACATCTCTTCTCTAATGTAAACACACCCAGTTTGGCTAGTCTTGCAAATGTCTGCACTCTTTCCAGTTTAGTAATGTCTTTTTTAAGAACTGGTGCTCAAAACTGTACTCATATTCCAGATGAGGATTTGCTATTGATGTTTATAAAGATATAATTATATTTTCATCCTGGACATCTATACCCCTTTCTATACAGGGTAGTCTATACAGGACACTGCATACTGCTGTGGTCTATTGTCTATCAGTACGCCTTAATAAGGATGGGGTAAACATTTTGCCTTTTTACACCACAAACCCACTCCTGCACTTGTAGCCACAGAACCATTCACACTGGCCCCCATCCTTGTCTTATGGTATTCTTAGAACAATACTTACTGATCCCCCAACCTTGTCCCACTGCACTAGTAGCTACATAACCACATATACTGTCACCCAGCATTGTCCCACTGCACTGGTATCCATTGAACCACATTTACTGACCCCCAGCCTTGTTCATCAGTAGCCTGAAGTAAGATGGACAATGGAAGGCCCTCCAGCTCTTTCCAGAAAACACCTACCATCCTTTACCAGCAGCCTCTGGTTTGGAAGCAGCTGGAGAGTCTGTAGAGTGTCAAGAATTCTTGGGCATAGGGGGAAAATGACAAAGTTATTGCATAAATTGTATTGGGTTATCAAAAAGGCGGACTTTTTTGCATTTTGAATGTGAGCGAAATTTTGTAGAAATAGGGGCAAATCATATTTTTTTACAAACTTTCCCAAGAGAAAAAAAATTAGACTTTTCCTCCATCTCTACTCCTAAATCTTTCTCTTCCACAGATACCCCAAGTAGTTTGTTATTCAGTGCATATGTAGCAGCATGATTGTTTCTGCAGCGCAAATGCAAAACCTTATAGAGAAAAAACATCCTGCTCTGTATGTATTTCCTTACACAGCTTTGTGTCATGAGCAATGATTGAGACACAACGTTCATTGCCCACTTCTAGATAATGAATAAACAAATTAAAAAGTATTGGGCCAGGACTGAATCCTGTGGCAACCCACTTACATCTTTAGAACATCTTGAAAAGGTTAATTTAACCAGTTCTCTATCCATGCACAGATATTCCTCCCAAACCGCAGCCTTTCAGTTTATGTAGTAACCTGTGGTGAGCCACAGAATCAGAGGATTTTCCGAATCCAGTTGTATTACATCAACAGCAATATTGTTGTCCAAGTTACTATTTAAAGAGGAACTACCACGTTAGGTAAAGTCGCCTTGCAATACTTAGGCAGATGGCAACTAGCTTAATAATAGTTATTTTACCTCTCAAAAGTAGTCGTTTGTAAAGTAATCCTTAAAGGGATAGTATTACTTCGTTTTATCTTTATTTTATTTTGTAGGCATTACAAAAACATGAAGAACGATATAAGTCTCATCTCTCAAACCTTTATGGTTTGTGAGATATTCACAAGCAAAGTTTCCCCTCCCTCCCCTTTTACCTAGTGTAAGCAATCTCTTCTCAGATGTGGAATCCAGTCCATAGACCAGACAGATAACCGCAGGGGACAATCTTCTTCCTATGAGAACAATAAAAGCCCTTCCCCCCTTGACAAGCTTTTCAGCTTTTTCCCTTATCTTAACTGAAGATTGTCCCTCTCTGCAGTCTACCTGGGCACCTCCCTTCTGCTCTGGCTGAGCAGTGTTACATCAGTAAAAGGGGAGGGAGGGGGACACTTTGTCATTGAATTATTCTTGAACCATAACTCTGACAGTATTGAAGTAACACTCTCCAAAGTCCAAATACTATGATGATTAATTAGAGCTGCTTTTATTATGAAACATTACTATCCCTTTAAGTTTCTCATGCCAGGAATCAGCGCAGACATCTTGTCTGCACACCTGCGCTGTCAGTCCCGGTCTCCCTTCAGAAGCATTGCACTGGCCCGAACGGCAACTGAAGGGACTGACGGCACAGAAGTGCAGACTGCACTAACCTGGCTGTCACTCTTGGAAGATTAATGATTACTTTACAAGCGGCTACTTTTGAGAGGTAAAATAACTATTATTAAACTAGTCACCACCTGTATTGCAGGGCGACTTTACCTAGCATGGTAGTTCCACTTTAACATTCATAGAATGCAAGTAAATTCGTTTGACAAGTTCTATTTGTTTAAAACCATGGTGGCTCATATTAATAATGTAGTTGGCCATCACCCAGTCCTGAATACTATTGACTAGTAAGCCTTCTAATATCTAGGTATTATTACCTGACAATATCTATAGAGAGGGCACAATGATCTATTTTTGGTAATTTTGCAGGGAGGTTTTCTCCTTTTTATCATTAGCGCCTATCTCTTTGATAGACAGAATCATTTCATTTAAGCTAACAACTGTATATTACCACATCTACTTTGTAGAAAGTTGTAATATGTTCTGAGAGTAGAATAGGTAAGATACAGGTCTACTGAGCTTAAGTACTTACATCAATATTATACATTTATGTATTGTTTCTTTTTTATGGAGGCAAACCAGAATATGCCTGGCAACACTGAAGACACAGTACTGCCAAACTGCCTTATAACAATATGGATCTATCACATTGGTTACTGATTTATTTGTCTGTTTCTTAGGACTAATGAGCATTTGTCTCAGTAATCCTATTTGAGGTCAGGCAAGCCAGATAATGCTCCTGCATTTTTATAAGACACAATTTTATTTTTCTCTATTAAAATTCGAGCTACACTATTTGTGATTATACACTTTCCAGTTTCCTTCACTGTGACCAGCCAGTATATGCCATGGCAACATATGTAAAAAGGCATCTCTGTCTCACTGTAATTATTCATACTGACTTATCCTCTCTAGAGTTAACCCTATAGCTTTTATATAGCAACATCATCTTGCTATGCTCTTACAGGGAGAGTAATACTTTATATGTAAAATATATATATATATTGTAGGTTTATCCTTCTGAGTAAAATGGAACCCCTACTGATGAGAGGTGTTTAATTCAAAAGTTATTCCAGCTCAATCTTGAATTTTTTTGGTGCAGTATCTCAATGACCTGTAATAGTACAGTGGCGCTGTTGCTACATCATGCTATGGAGGTTTATGGTCAACTGATCAAAGCTGTCCATAGATGGTGTAGCAACAGCGCCACCGTAAAATATATGGCCATTGGGATACCGCACCTAAAGAAAATCATATTTGACTGCAATAACTTTTGAATTATACATCTCTCAGCAGTAGAGGTGTTTTACTCAGGAGAATAAACCATACAATATATTTTTTACATATTACTATCCCTTTAAGCATATAATACTATTAAAACAACGTTAATTGTACATTAGCACATTTATATTGTGAGAAACTGGAATATGTTCCAATTACAGAATAGATGGGATGTGGATCTATCAAGGTCTTGCATTATATCAAGACTAGCTTATTTTTGGTTTCTTTAGTGTGGCAAGACAGAATATGCCACGGCAACACCACAGACTGGGTACAGATATATCATCATGCATTAAAGGGATAGTAATGTTAGCAATAAAGTAGGTCACTGAGTCTCATTTATAGTAAATGTAACACATTGCTCTATTCTTATTTTTCTGTAGTTCAAAACATATTAAATGTAGAAAGATCCCCCTCCCACCCCTTCTGGACACGTCATACTGCCCCTCTGTCTGGTCCAAACATATGCAGCGAGGGACAGTCTTCAGTATGCAAAGGAAAATCCTTCCCTCCTCCGTCAAGCGGGACAGAGTTTTCTTTATACTTACTAACTGAAGTTTGTCCCTCACTGCATCCGTCTGGACCTGGGACCAGATTGAAGACTCAGTGGGAGGCGGCCAGAAGGGGCTACAGGGTGATCTTTCTATATTTAATACATTTTGAACTACAGAAAAGTAAGTTGCTAAAAATAGCACAATGTGTTACATTTACTATAAAGAAGACTCAGCAATCTACTTTATTTCTAACATTCCAATCCCTTTAATATGGAATTATTCAAAAACATGTTATTTATTACTCTGCCAATTTGAATTATATTAATAAAATGTTTATTTTAATAATTGTTTCTTTCCCAATTTCTCCTGGTTCACAGTGGAAACAGAAAGTAACTTTCTGTTGTGTACTTAGTACAGCAGGGACACATTTTCTAGTTTATGTACATGCAGGGCACATTGTCCAAACGTCTGAGTGGAATATGCAATGCCGTCATATAATATGTAAAGTAGGAACTTTCTTTCATTCTCTTCCTACCGAATTTAGATAAAACTAATACTGACTGGAAATACATTTTAGAGAACACAGGAAAACTCCTTAATATATAGGTTTCTCAATGACAATAAAAATACTAGCACATTTAATAAAATACTATTGCTCAATTATATATGGTATAAGAATTCCAACTTGTTTAATTCCTGTCTCTCTTTTTCTTCATTCATAAAGTATATACAAATTCTTAATCTCCTAACATTAATATAGGCCTGGATTCTGTTACTACTGGAAATATTTGCTGACTGGCTATTTTTAGATTCGGCTGATTTTTCCATCTGCTCTTTTCTGCAATCACATTCTGTCCAAAGGTCAAAAATGGATTACCAACTTACATTTTTTTTTCAAATTTGATGCCTCATTGGAATCTTTCTGAAGCTCTGAAGAACATCTCAGAATGCCCTGGATGTGAAGTGAAGAAGCCCAAGGAAAATGGCCTGAATTTTGGCCTCTTTCTTTGGACTCCATCAGGGAAGGGAAGACTGGGTAGACAAAAGTGATGTCCTTAAAGGGATAGTAAACCTTGAAAATAAGTTTATTTTATATTCTATCCCTTAAAAAAAACTTGAAAATGATATAAGTCTTATCTCCCAAACCTTTATGGTTTGGGAGATATTCAGGAAGTAAAATAAAGTTCCCTTTTTCTGGCTGTTTCAGCCAAGTCTGCCATCTAGTGGACAGATTTGGAATTCGGTCCACAGATCAACCAGCAGTTCTTTAGCAGTGCTGAGATAACAATCTTTAAAAAGAACTACTTAATTGGAATTGTCTACAAAGTGTGCCTGGCTTGCAAGCACACTTTGTAGAGCATTCCAATTAAGAAATAATTTTTAAAGATTGTGGTCTTGGCACTTCTGGAGAGCCGCAGCCGGTCCCAGGACCGGATTCCAAATCTGAGAGCTAGAACGGTGACGTCACTCAGGGGGAAACTTTGCTACTGAATATCTCCCAAACCATAAAGGTTTGGGAGGTAAGACATATATCGTTTTCATGTTTTTTCAAGGGCTACAATATAAAATAAACTTATTTTCAAGGTTTACTATCCCTTTAAAGGGATAGTAATACTTCGTTTTATCTTTGTTTTATTTTGTAGGCATTAAAAAAACATGAAGAACGATATAAGTCTTATCTCTCAAACCTTTTTGGTTTGAGAGATATTCACAAGCAAAGTTTCCCCTCCCGCCCCTTTTACCTAATATAAGCCATCTCTTCTCAGATGTGGAATCCAGTCCATAGACCAGACAGATAGGAGCAGGGGACAATCTTATTGTGAGAACAATGAAAGCCCTGACCCCTTGGCAAGTTTTTCAGGTTTTTCCCTCATCTTAATTGAAGATTGTCCCTCTCTGCAGTCTACCTGGGCACCTCCCTTCTGCTCTGGCTGAGCAGTGTTACATCAGTAAAAGGGACGGGAGGGGGACACTTTGTCATTGAATTACTCTTGAACTACAAGTCTGACAGAATTGAAATAACACTCTCCAAAGTCCAAATACTATGATGATTAATTAGAGCTGCTTTTATTATGAAACATTACTATCCCTTTAAGTTTCTGAAGCCAGACATCAGCACAGACATCTTGTCTGCACACCTGCACTGTCAGTCCCGGTCTCCCTTCAGAAGCATTGCACTGGCCCGAATGGCAACGGAAAGGACTGACGGTACAAGGGCGCAGACTGCGCTAACCTGGCTGTCAGTCTCGGAAGATTAATGATTACTTTACAAGGGGCTACTTTTGAGAGGTAAAATAACTATTATTAAACTAGTCACCACCTGGATTGCAGGGCAACTTTACCTAGTATGGTATTTACGCTTTAACATTCATAGAATGCAAGTAAATTCATTTGACAAGTTCTATTTGTTTAAAACCATGGTGGCTCATATTAATAATGTTGTTGGCCATCATTCAGTCTTGAATACTATTGACTAGTAAGCCTTCTAATATCTAGGTATTATTACCTGGCAATATATATAGAGAGGGCACAATGCTCTATTTTTGGTAATTTTGCAGGGAGGTTTTCTCTTTTTTATCATTAGCGCCTATCTCTTTGATAAACAGAATCATTTCATTTAAGCTAACAACTGTATATTACTACATCTACTTTGTAGAAAGTTGTAATATGTTCTGAGAGTAGAATAGGTAAGATACAGGTCTACTGAGCTTAAGTACTTACATCAATGTTATACATTTATGTCTTGTTTCTTTTTTATGGAGGCAAACCAGAATATGCCTGGCAACACTGAAGACACAGAGTACTGCCAAACTGCCTTATAACAATATGGATCTATCACATTGGTTACTGATTTATTTGTCTGTTTCTTAGGACTAATGAGCATTTGTCTCAGTAATCCTATTTGAGGTCAGGCAAGCCAGATAATGCTCCTGCATTTTTATAAGACACAATTTTATTTTTCTCTATTAAAATTCGAGCTACACTATTTGTGATTATACACTTTCCAGTTTCCTTCACTGTGACCAGCCAGTATATGCCATGGCAACATATGGAAAAAGGCATCTTTGTCTCACTGTAATTATTCATATTGACTTATCCTCTCTAGAGTTAACCCTATAGCTTTTATATAGCAACATCATCTTGCTATGCTCTTACAGGGATAGTAATACTTTATATGTAAATATATATATAGTAGGTTTATCCTTCTGAGTAAAATGGAACCCCTACTGATGAGAGGTGTTTAATTCAAAAGTTATTCCAGCTCAATCTTGATTTTTTTGGTGCAGTATCTCAATGACCTGTAATAGTACAGTGGCGCTGTTGCTACATCATGCTATGGAGGTTTATGGTCAACTGATCAAAGCTGTCCATAGATGGTGTAGCAACAGTGCCACTGTAAAATACATGGCCATTGGGATACCGCACCTAAAGAAAATCATATTTGACTGCAATAACTTTTGAATTATACATCTCTCAGCAGTAGAGGTGTTTTACTCAGGAGAATAAACCATACAATATATTTTTTACATATTACTATCCCTTTAAGCATATAATACTATTAAAACAACGTTAATTGTACATTAGCACATTTATATTGTGAGAAACTGGAATATGTTCCAATTACAGAATAGATGGGATGTGGATCTATCAAGGTCTTGCATTATATCAAGACTAGCTTATTTTTGGTTTCTTTAGTGTGGCAAGACAGAATATGCCACGGCAACACCACAGACTGGGTACAGATATATCATCATGCATTAAAGGGATAGTAATGTTAGCAATAAAGTAGGTCACTGAGTCTCATTTATAGTAAATGTAACACATTGCTCTATTCTTATTTTTCTGTAGTTCAAAACATATTAAATGTAGAAAGATCCCCCTCCCACCCCTTCTGGACACGTCATACTGCCCCTCTGTCTGGTCCAAACATATGCAGCGAGGGACAGTCTTCAGTATGCAAAGGAAAATCCTTCCCTCCTCCGTCAAGCGGGACAGAGTTTTCTTTATACTTACTAACTGAAGTTTGTCCCTCACTGCATCCGTCTGGACCTGGGACCAGATTGAAGACTCAGTGGGAGGCGGCCAGAAGGGGCTACAGGGTGATCTTTCTATATTTAATACATTTTGAACTACAGAAAAGTAAGTTGCTAAAAATAGCACAATGTGTTACATTTACTATAAAGAAGACTCAGCAATCTACTTTATTTCTAACATTCCAATCCCTTTAATATGGAATTATTCAAAAACATGTTATTTATTACTCTGCCAATTTGAATTATATTAATAAAATGTTTATTTTAATAATTGTTTCTTTCCCAATTTCTCCTGGTTCACAGTGGAAACAGAAAGTAACTTTCTGTTGTGTACTTAGTACAGCAGGGACACATTTTCTAGTTTATGTACATGCAGGGCACATTGTCCAAACGTCTGAGTGGAATATGCAATGCCGTCATATAATATGTAAAGTAGGAACTTTCTTTCATTCTCTTCCTACCGAATTTAGATAAAACTAATACTGACTGGAAATACATTTTAGAGAACACAGGAAAACTCCTTAATATATAGGTTTCTCAATGACAATAAAAATACTAGCACATTTAATAAAATACTATTGCTCAATTATATATGGTATAAGAATTCCAACTTGTTTAATTCCTGTCTCTCTTTTTCTTCATTCATAAAGTATATACAAATTCTTAATCTCCTAACATTAATATAGGCCTGGATTCTGTTACTACTGGAAATATTTGCTGACTGGCTATTTTTAGATTCGGCTGATTTTTCCATCTGCTCTTTTCTGCAATCACATTCTGTCCAAAGGTCAAAAATGGATTACCAACTTACATTTTTTTTTCAAATTTGATGCCTCATTGGAATCTTTCTGAAGCTCTGAAGAACATCTCAGAATGCCCTGGATGTGAAGTGAAGAAGCCCAAGGAAAATGGCCTGAATTTTGGCCTCTTTCTTTGGACTCCATCAGGGAAGGGAAGACTGGGTAGACAAAAGTGATGTCCTTAAAGGGATAGTAAACCTTGAAAATAAGTTTATTTTATATTCTATCCCTTAAAAAAAACTTGAAAATGATATAAGTCTTATCTCCCAAACCTTTATGGTTTGGGAGATATTCAGGAAGTAAAATAAAGTTCCCTTTTTCTGGCTGTTTCAGCCAAGTCTGCCATCTAGTGGACAGATTTGGAATTCGGTCCACAGATCAACCAGCAGTTCTTTAGCAGTGCTGAGATAACAATCTTTAAAAAGAACTACTTAATTGGAATTGTCTACAAAGTGTGCCTGGCTTGCAAGCACACTTTGTAGAGCATTCCAATTAAGAAATAATTTTTAAAGATTGTGGTCTTGGCACTTCTGGAGAGCCGCAGCCGGTCCCAGGACCGGATTCCAAATCTGAGAGCTAGAACGGTGACGTCACTCAGGGGGAAACTTTGCTACTGAATATCTCCCAAACCATAAAGGTTTGGGAGGTAAGACATATATCGTTTTCATGTTTTTTCAAGGGCTACAATATAAAATAAACTTATTTTCAAGGTTTACTATCCCTTTAAAGGGATAGTAATACTTCGTTTTATCTTTGTTTTATTTTGTAGGCATTAAAAAAACATGAAGAACGATATAAGTCTTATCTCTCAAACCTTTTTGGTTTGAGAGATATTCACAAGCAAAGTTTCCCCTCCCGCCCCTTTTACCTAATATAAGCCATCTCTTCTCAGATGTGGAATCCAGTCCATAGACCAGACAGATAGGAGCAGGGGACAATCTTATTGTGAGAACAATGAAAGCCCTGACCCCTTGGCAAGTTTTTCAGGTTTTTCCCTCATCTTAATTGAAGATTGTCCCTCTCTGCAGTCTACCTGGGCACCTCCCTTCTGCTCTGGCTGAGCAGTGTTACATCAGTAAAAGGGACGGGAGGGGGACACTTTGTCATTGAATTACTCTTGAACTACAAGTCTGACAGAATTGAAATAACACTCTCCAAAGTCCAAATACTATGATGATTAATTAGAGCTGCTTTTATTATGAAATATTACTATCCCTTTAAGAATCCTTCCCTTATTCCCACCAACCACATAATTACCTCCTCCATTTCCAGGACAATGCAATCTCACTGCTCCAGCAACAGAAGGGGTTACTCATCATTAGTTAAAAAACCCCCCACAAGGACAGGCCTTGGAGTAACATCACCTCTCAGGTAATCATGGAGGAGAGGAAGAGATCCCACAAGCAGGGATGGGTGAAAAGTCTCAGTTTGCTCACATGGGAATTTCAATGAAAAAAGTCACAATTTGCTGCTTTTTGCAAAGGAATTTCCATCCATTGTAGACCCCAAATATTCTGACTTTTCCCAGAAGAACAATTCCATTTTCTGCCTATGTTTTCTGTGGTGATGAAAATTCCTGCCCCCATAATATAAAATCTCAGAACTTCCCACCAAGCAACATGCTATAGATTAGAAAAAAGATAATAAACAAAGAGACATTCGGCTTGATCCAATTGTTGCCGGTAAAACTTGTGGTAGGGCAAAATTGGATACCGGGCTGTACATACACTGTTACTGTAAGTATCCAATTTCCCTACTAACAGAAACCACAATGACCCTTGGGCAACAGAACCTGATTTTTGGCCCAATGTCTGATGTGTGCTTTTTGTTCCCAATCTCACTCACGTCATTCCCTCGACAGAAGCTGCTTGGCTAGGAGATGCATAAACCAGTTGTAGAGTGGGACTATTTTGAACAGAGACTAGCCATGTAAAAGCCAGTCTCTGCTCAATTTTTCCACAGAATGGCATGGGCAATGGCCTGAGAGGAATTAAATTAGAAATCTACAATCTTTTTAATTGTTTCCCAACGTGATTTTTTTCGTGCTGCAGTTTTTCACAGTACAGGCAATTGGATAGCTAACTATTATTGAAAAACTACCGTCTGCTTTTTTTTTTTAACAGGGTCTATTGGAGTGAGATAGAATAATATAAAAATAATAATGTTCTGTTTTGCTGCAGAAAAACCTGCTGCTGCTGTATCAGAGTTTGAGAAATCTAGCAGCAGCAGTAGGTGCTGAGACAGGAGACAGTAATTTGTGAATTCTTTGCCTGTCAGTATGCGTTCCTGCTTGAACTATATATATACCTCCCGGACGTCCCCTACAGAACTGTAACCTCATCACCCAGCACCCTGAAACATACATGCTGGAATATCCTTGGACACAGCCCTCTTTGCATTGAAATGATCCACACGCCATGCAATGGATGGCACCAGGAGACTCTTTCTTCAAGTTCAGCTGAAATGTGTGATATCAAACAATCTTTTTAGCCTGCAAGTCCACAGATATCACATAGCCACCTGTAAACCGTGCATTATCTCACAACTAGGGGTGGTAGAAAAGTGAGAAAAAATTGCCACGTGCCATTTAACAAAAATTACTTTTTCTGAGGGCTGTAGTGGAGAAATAAGTAGCTGAAAGTCAATGTTGTGAGTCCTACAGCTACATATCTTGTTAGCATGCAGGGTACATTTGTCCTTTACCCACAACACTAAATTCCTGCTTAAGTGGCACTGGCACATATTCATGATGATGTCAAGTGTTAAAAAAATAAAGTACAACCTACAATGTGGCAGATGTTTATAGCAGTGGTGGTGGGGGACTGGAGTAGTGTGATTGGTGGGACCTTGACACGCTGCAGTAACTATTGCTGCAGTCAGGTTTTGAACTATCACTTTACTACCACATCCCTGTACTGCTCCACCTTTCCCCATCCCCCTTGGGAGTTTGCTGGACATTGCTCAACTACTGTGTGTGGTTTTTAGTCTCTACAGTACACAACTGATTGAGTGTGATGTCTTGCCTTAGCCCTCAACAAAATTCTTAATGTTGCCTGCTGTCTATCAAGTCTGCCTCAACCATACAGCTCACGTCAGGCTCTCAGTCAGTTGTCTGTCACCTAATTTATTTATTTATTTATTTTATTTCATTTTTTGTTTATTAGTTGTCCACCCTATCTTATCAGTCTGTCCAAAAATAAAATAAAATAAATAATTAAATAATATAATATATATAAAACTAAGAAACAAAATCATCAGCTTCTTTCCCCAGATTTCCCCAGCAAAGAGACAATAACAGCAAGATCAGCAATCAAATTGGACCACAGTTGCCAGTGTCTTGCTAGTCAGTCACACTGATTTTTGGAGTATTTAGGGTCAATCTTCTTCCTTCCTTCTTCTCCCCCAGAGTGCCCCCAGACTCCCCTAATACAGAGAACAAATGTCCTACCTAAAAGACTCTCTAAACTAAGCTTCAATTCCCCTTTATTTGCCCCTCTTCTCTAGCTCAAAAACATGCTGCTTTCTCCTATCACAAACACAAAATGGCTGCTGTGAGAGCCTGACACCCTTTTATCTGGCTGTAGAAAAATAGAGAAAACTTTCATGTGGTTTAGAAAAATATTTATTCCCTTTGATTTCAGTGCAATGATCTAGGGGAAAAAATCTGGAAAACTGCACTTTTTGTGTGAAATTTTTGCCAAGCGGGAAGTGCCATTTTTTGCAGATTTTAGTGAGGTGAAAGTTTAATTTTAATTTCCACCTTTAGGTATCCATTGCATAACCTAGCACAGAACAATGAGTCAAAAGTCATCTGTATGGAATAATCCCCTCAATTCCCTGACAAACATCCCCAATGCACTTTGTTACAAAATTGTAGGCTGCACAAAAGGATAGTTGATATTAATGAGAACATCAATAAAATCTTTATTTGAAACAATAAAATCAGTATAGGACATCATACATCAAACAACTCAGTACTCAGGTCCAAACGACACAAGCCAGTACTCCCTATTCACACGGTTCACTTTATGCAAGCTTAATCATGACCATGGTAGCAGTTACAGTGACTCCATGGTCATGATAAAGATGCATAACATGAAAAGAGTGGATTGTGTCATTTGGACCTGAGTACAGTGAGTTATGTGATGTTTGATGTCATATACTGATTTTATTGTTTTGAATAAAGAGTTGAACTTTTATTTATGCTCTCACTACTGTCAACTCTCCATTTGTGCAGGTTACAATTTTGCAATAAAGTTTATGCTTTAAAGGCTTTAGGGAGCCTGGATTTACACATGGACATTGCTGGAATGTGAATAATTTTACCTAGGAGGGTTAACTTTGCCTTAGTGTCCTTTTGAGCCACTAAACAGTATCTATTGACTAAACATCCACCATACCACATTGTTCTGAACTGGGCTCTCAACCAGTTGAATGATAGAAAGGTGTGAAACACAAAGAGAGACCAATCTGCCATCCAAGGTGTTGGAGATTTATTTCAGAACAATTTGAATCTCCAGTTTTCCCCTATGATATGGTTTGTTTACCTCAGATATGCAACTCTTTTTGGTTGAGTGCAGTGTTTCCCCCACCTGCCCTCAAGCCACCTAAAAAAGTGCAGGTTTCTGGATCTCCTCCAATGCTCTAAAATGTATCAGTCATTGCCTCATTACCTCTGATTGATCTTTCACTTTTGCTGACAACAGATCCACCTGTGCCTCACTGAAAAGATGCAGAACACATGATCTGTTGTAGAGGATTGAGGATGGGTTTGGGAAACAATGGCTCAGTGATTTGTGCCTGATGTGTATTGTGAATGTGGTGTTTGTCTGAATGTGTCCCAGTTGTCAGGTGGCATGCACATTGACATTTTGACAGTGAGGGTCTCCATGTTGATGTCTTGATAGTGTCCCTGCTTCCTAAACTTCACCCTGCATGGAACCATGATTAGCTAACTTGTAGTATACCAGCTGTTGCTGAACCCCAGCTTACATGATACTCATCCAGTTCATCTGTATTCTCTGTGTTGAAGTTTGAAAACTGTTGAGAAGTGTTTTTTTGCATCACTGCCTCACAGTAGAGGTAAGGTAGTATCACTGGTTTTAAACTGCATTGTACTAAATACATGTTTACTTGTATTTGAGGCTGATAGGGATTTGCCTAAATCCGGGTGCCTTGATGGGGCAGGCAAACTAATTATGCTTTTCACCAACTCAGTCTTTGTTGTTCATAGTAATTCACAGGTTATTTATTTGTAGAGGTCAGGATTTGATGCACAGACTTTATTTTCATTTACTGTTGGTGGAATGGAAGTCTATGCAGATGAAATGCCAGAGAGCAATTGTAGTGAGTGGATAAAGATAGTTGCTACTAGAGTGAATATCTGACCCTGGTTAAGCTGGGATCAGATAAAGAAGAGTAAAAAAGTAGACCAGTTAAGAGCAGAGAAAACAAGGAAAGTATAGACAAAATTGAATACCAAAAGAATAGCCAGGGGTTTGTTGGAAGGTGAAGGTAGGCTGAGTTCATTTGGAGACAATGCACAAGCATGAGGTTGAGGCAGGAAAAGATCAGGCATAATCCAAGAACAAGCCGAGGAAAGAACCGGAAGACAACAGTAAGCAAAAGGCAATCTCAAGGCAAAACACCCAGGTCTAGATCCTTGCACAAACAATTGCTTGAGCCAGGAAGCAGCTATAAACAGAAACAAAACTCCAAACAGAGCCTCACTTCCTTTTTGGATTCTATATTGGAGGTGGAGACATCTAGTGCCAGCAACTATCTTGGTAGATGCAACAAAAAGCAGCTAAGCAGAGGATGACTTCTGCTGGTTGGATATGCGAAATACACTATGGGGGTTATGCATTAAGGCGTGATAAAGAGGTCATAAAGTGGCGATGACTTCTCCAGTGATATTACTTCTCCAATTCCTATATTCTGTGGAGCCAATGCACTAAGATTTCTCCAGCTTTGGATATCTTAGTGCATAGGCTCTATAAAGTAACATAGGAACTGAAGAAGTGATATCACTGGAGAAGTCATTTCCACCTTATCACCTCTTTATCATGCCTTAGAGCATAACCCCCAAGTTCTTTCAAAAACCAAGTGATTCCTCATTTTATGCAGTGGGTTGTCTTCTTTCCAAAATGACATGGTTTGTCTAACTTTTCTTTAAACATGTTGCAGCCATTTTAGTACAGGCAAGTCACATTTGAAAAAATAAATTTTGCACTGCTGGCACCCCTACGGTAGTTCAGCTCAAATCCATGGGATGCCATTTTTCTTGGAAGAGCAGTAGATAAGGAATTCAGTAAGAAATTCCATAATTTTCAAAGATTTCAGAACCTTTGAAGCGGTGGAAATGTAAATGTAAATGCCTATAATTTATATTTTATGCTTTTCGTGGTTTATTTTTATATTATGGGATAAATATGCCTTCAAACTATATTTAGTGCATTATTTTTTTTGTTATTTTCTCACTTCATAAATGTGTCTCAACAGAAAGAAAAAACAGGACAGCATCTTGTATGATATCATACTTTCACTTAGAATAAAGTTTAATTTCAAATGATGCAATTTGATATAAAATTACCGATAATCAATAATACACGTAATGCATTGTTGCACTGTTGTTAATTGCACCTAATATAGAGCTAATGCCAACCTATTAGCACTTGATCCATGCTTCTGGTGGCCTTTTTTGCTAACTGTCGGAAGAGAATGTACAAGTCCCTGAAGGTGGAAGGAGAAGAAAAAAATGAGTGCTAGTCTTTTATTTATGTTTTTTGTTTGTTTTTTTTTTGAAGGAGAAACTTTATTCCAAGATATATTATGGAGAAAATTGTAATAACATATACTGAGATCTCATTGACCAGAGATCGCTCCAGCAGAAAGCCTCCATCATCGGAGGAGGTTGAATAAAGGGAGGGAAGCAGAGGCAGAGTGACATACTGTGGAGCAGAGCTGTACCCGTAGACTGTCCGGAAGCAGTGTGCAGGGCAGCATTTACTCCTTCAATTTCACCCAAATAGTGATTTAAAAAATTAATTGAATACAGTTTTGCACATATTCGCTATACAATCTATTAAGACTAACTTGTATAGGGGTGAAAGATCCCCTTTAATGATGGATAGGCCTCCAACTCCTTGAGAAGCAATGTGTAGAATTCAGTGGGTTAAAATCCCTATTTAAATCAAACAGAATTTTTATTCTGTTTGTGGCGCAGTTGGATTGCCTCAGAATTTCACCAATTTTCTTTGTGCAAGGGGCTCATAATTTTAATCAGAAGACCTATATTAAATTTTTTTAAGTACAGTAGTAGCACAGACATTCTCTTTCCCCTGGCAATATGGTAAAATGAAGGATAAAGGATAAACAAATAAAACGCCGTAGGGTACCATATGTAAGCCGTTATTTCCTTTCTCAGACATTTCTCAGATTTTGCTTATGACTTTTTCAGAAAAATGTATAGCAACAAAATCATTGCTGGAAGGAAACATTATGTTTCTCTAAACAAGAAAATGTAAAATATGTCTTTCATCTCACAAAAGGGGAAAACTCTGAGCTGCCCAGAATGGATGAAAGATAAAATCTCACTAAGTGTAATAACTTGCTGCATTAAGAGATTTATATTGCTCAAACTTATACTGGGCTCTGAAACTAAGGGTCATATTCTGGAAGCTAAAGGGGGATGGATTAATATGGTTCTATGGTAGAACCTTGTTTTTTGTCTTGCTCCTGCCTAACACCAATGTATTAAAGGGATAGTAACACTTAAAATGTATAAAAATATATATTGTAGGGTTTATCCCCCTGAGTAAAACAATGGTGCCACACTGCTGAAAGATGTTTTATTCAAAAGTTATTGCAGCTCAAACTTGTATTTTCTAGGTGCAGTATCACAGTGGCCTGAAATTATACAGTGGCGCTGTGACTACACCGACAGCTCTCGTCAGTTGACCATAAACCTCCATAGGATGGTATACCAACAGCATCTCTGTACAATTTGAGGCCATTGTGATATTGCACCTAAAAAAATTCAAGTTTGAGCTGTAATAAATAAATAAATAAATAAATAAATAAAAAACCTTTCAGAAGTAAGAGTACTTTTTTTACTCAGGCGGATGAACACTACAATACATATTTTTGTACATATTAAGTATTACTATCCCTTTAAGTTCTTTTGTACTAACAATTCTTCCATAATTGTATCAATACACCCTTATTGGCATTACAGGGCATCGCAGAATGTCATGGCATATAGGAAATGGTGTAACTTTACTATCTGCTATGCTATGTGGAGACATTTAGTGCTTGTTGGTATTTACCTTTGAGTGCCAGATGGGTGTTCAAAGCATTGATTCGTCATGCTGTGAACACCCTCTGACACACAAAGAGTTAAAGTTTTAGGATAGGTTCACACATGGTGTGTCAAAACTAATACCATGTACCCCTGCTCCTTGTTTTTTGCTGTGTGATAACAAGGCACAGTGGAGGCAGTCAAGGATTGTTCACATTAAAGGGATGTATCACTTTAAAATAAAAATTGCCTATAGGTATGGTTATTAAAGTATTCCTAGGGAAGCTGTTTTCTTTTTTTTTTTTTTTTTAATGTAACTCATTTTCCAGATATTGTACTTTTAGGTCAGATAGAGCTGTGCCAAAGAATAAGTGTACTGCATTATGCTGACCGGCACAGCTCTATCTGACTGCCTAATTCTCCTCCCACCTCCCTCCCAGCTGCCCCAGGGAGACGTTCACACTTCCCATCAGTGTGGTGTGAATGTCTTCTATCATTAAAGCAAACTCCGGTAAGCATTATACTGAGGTTGCAACCACAGTATAATGCTTACCGCAGCTTGCTATAACGATAGGAGACATTGACAGCACACCAAAGGGAAGCATGAATGCGCTCTCTTGGGCAGCTGGGAGGAAGGTGGGAGGGTAAGACAATCTGTGCTATGCACATTATGCGGAAGTGCACAGCACAGTACATTAAATATATGAAAAACAAATTACATAAAAAAACAGCTTTCATAGGAATACTTTAATAACCAAACCTATGGACAATTTTTATTTTTAGGTGATACACCCCCTTTAATGATCACGTAGTGTGTGTGCCATCATACACTCTAGTGCACACCTGTTGCTATAGGATTATGATTCCTATGCCTATGTCCAAGAACAAAACTGAGCTGTGCAGTGGATTTGTACATTGTCCACTAAATGGAGCAAATCAACTGCTCCATAGAGGAGAAATAAAAATTCTCAAAATTCCCATAGGCTTATATGGTCTTATAATCTCTTGAGTGGTATGGATGTCTCAAAAGCATTGCAAAGCAATTCTTTGGACCACCCTACAATTTAAAGGGTTAAACGTTAAATTAAAATCTACATCAGTGGTAGGTATATACTGCATGACCTACTGCTGGGCTTTAATACTGAATGGGTTAAATTCTTACCCATTAAGATCCTCTTCCAATATTAGAAACTGCTTTCAACAGAAAAGGGCATTTCATTTGTCTGTTGTCATTAAGGGGCACCTGTTGTTACTTATCCCCTTTAGGCCATGAGACATAACATGATTTTCTACAATACGCTGTAAAAGCATGTGGACACATTGTACCAAATAGATCTGAACTTACTTAACTCTTTTAGAGTACAGAAAAGGAGGGGGTAACTTAATCCGTTCAATGCAAGAGACTTCTCTAATGCAGTGCTTCACATGTCACTTGTGTCTAAGGGATTGAATTTGTATATTTAGGTATGTCATTATTTTGATGTTTGAGTAAGGCTATACTGTTATGTTGTTTGTAATTTAGGTTTCTGCCTATTGTTTTGGGTACTGGAGAGCTCTCTCACTCCATGCTGCTATCCAGATGCCTGTCACTAGATTTCTCTATAATTTTATTCACTATATGTATATATTATGGTGTCTTAGCTCTGTGAGCTTCTTTCTGTCTATACAGATATTCTTGTCCCAGGCTTTGCTGCTAGTGACTAGAGATGGGGAAAAGTTGTCCCCTCAAAAGAAAAGCATTAAAAATATAGTACTTCCTGCTTTCCCAGGACATCTTCATAAAATGTACATTTTTTTAACCTTGTTCTTGCAGTGGAATAAGTGATAATGAAGTATCCCCCCCCATTTCAGACACGTGAAGAATCTTCCCCATGAATTCCCACCTACTAACTGACCAATATGAAAGAGGTGTCAGTTATCAGTCTTGGTAGAGAGGGAATAAGTGAGCTAGCTAGTGTAGAGGCAGACAGGCAAACATATGGAGCTGGAGTTGCTTTATTTAGGAGTATTGGTGGTAGCCAGTTGTCTTCTTGTCAGGTGGGGTGTGGGGAATAAAAATGTGATGACAAACAGACTGTGTTTTTCATATTTACTCACATAGCCATATAGACAAGAAGAAGAGGGACAAACATACAATGGGGGTTATGCAGTAAGGCAGATATGACTTATTCAGATATTTTACTTCTCCAAGCCCTATGTTATTATATAGAGCCTGTGCACTAAGATTTCTCCAACATCAGAACTGGAGAAGTGATATCACCAGAGAAATCACCTCTGCTTTATCATCTCATTATCATGCCTTAAAGGCCAACCACTTGACGGCAAAATACAGGAATCATAGAAACATACCGAATGCACTTAGTCCCATCTCTCAAACCTTTATGGTTTGAGAGATGTAAGGCAAGACAGACCTCCACTCCCTCCCCCTTCTCATGTGTCCGCTGTATAGCAGACGTCATGAGATCCGGCTTCCAGCACCAGACAGTGGCTCTGCAGGAGCACTTTCATCTAAATATCTCAGTATTATTACTTCATGGGTATGGTCTAAAACATGTGCCTGGCTTGCAAGCACATGTTGTAGACCATTCCTATGAAGTAATTATACGGAGATATCTAGATGTCAGAACTCCTGCAGAACCGCGGAAAGTCGGCCGACCGGATTCTGCCTCTGACAGCTTTACAGCTCGTCAGGCAGAAGGGGGAGGGAGCAGAGGACTGTCTTGCCTTACATCTCTCAAACCATAAAGGTTTGAGAGATGGGACTAAGTGCGTTCGGTATGTTTCTATGATTCCTGTATTTTGCCATCAAGTTGTTGGGGGGTTACTATCCCTTTAATGCATAATCCCATTGTGTTGTGGTGGACTCTAGTGCTGCACCTGCTACTGTGTGATAATTTAGAAGCAGACTGGTTTCTCTGGACTGTTGCAGGGAGTGTGGCTATAATTTGGAGACAGTGACACTAACTGCCCGAGCCAGTTAAAAAAAAAAACGTGTCTAGTCTTGTGCAGGGCAAAAATTTTTTGTACAAATTCTGTAAATGTTGTTTTTACCTATTGAGGAAACAAATTCTGTTTAAAATAATGATCAGTTGGTCAGAATTTCAGTGAACAATTTAGTTGTGAAATTAAATTCTTTCACCACAATTTTGATAATACAGGATAACACAAATGAAATGACCCTTTGAGTGCCAGGGGAGTAAGCAACTCATACAATCCTAGGCTTAAATCCCCCCCTGTCCAGTATGCCCCATGCCCCCTCCCCACAAGTTAATTACAAAAGTATATCAGAGGTCTTCCTGCCTTTTCTGTAAAAAAAAATAATAAAAATTAAACATTAACCCTCAATGAGCCTCCACCGGTGTCATCTTGCTACCTCGAAAAAATAATAATAATAAAAATAAACCTCAGTCATGCTCAGGATTGCCTTTTATAGGATAATCCCTATTCAAATTAGTTTTCAGGCTCCCATTGGCTGGGATTTGGGGTTACACAGGGCATGAAACGTGCCCTGGAGTAACCTCATCTACCAGCTTATCAGCATCTAGTTGTAAGGGTCACAGATGAACATAACATCACCCCTCCATCTAGCTTAGGAAATGGGCCAAGCATGATTGTGGGGGTATTTTGTAGAGGCTGCAACAGTGGTGGCAGAGTATTAGTTTATTTTTCATTTTTATTATGTTTCTTTCTTTCTTTCTTTTTTTTTTTTTGAGAGTAGATGCAGAAGGACCAGGGTATCAAGGACAATGGTGGCCTCCGACACCAAGGTAAGTGTGATACTTGTTATTAACGTGTTGTAAGCATTGAGTAAGATTTTGGACAGATGGATGTGTATGAAAGAGTTTACACGTTTGTTTGTTATTTTAATAGGAAGGTCATGAAAAACATAATTTTTGTTAAATTTAAAATTTTGCAATTGTTATGAAATTAATTCATACTGATAGGTGACATGCAAGAGACCCTATACCAGAGTTGAGACTGAGAGTGATAGTGACAGATACTAGAGACATTGATATACATCATATATTATTTTTAGGCAGACAAGTCACAACAGACAAAACATCTCTTTATATGCTAACACCTCTGTCATGTATTTTGCAATAAAAATCACACTGCTATCATTATGTCCTCAAAAGTGGTAGGGGCAGGAGTAAGGGGAAAGGCCTATGAGGAATGTATGTGCTTGTTGGTGGCAGTAAAGTGTTACTACAAAAATGGACTGCAGACATTGTCGCTGTAGCCTGTGCAGTACATGGTGATGATCCTCCTAAGGTGGTTGTTTGTAAAAGTGATCAAAAAGTTATACCAGTAGTAGTACTTAAAAATTTAACACCAAAGATGATGATGAGCTGCATTCTAGTGTTGTTGCCTTAGCAGAGAAGGATTTAGCAGGAATACCAAATTACAATTTAGACAGTTGACAACAAATTTACGGTCAATTTTCTATAAATCACTTCATGGTAGTGAATTATAAAAGAGGTAGAGAGCAGCAGAATGTGATATTCACACGGTTGTGCTGTTCACATATTACAAAGATGAGGTCAATCAAACACAAAGTAAAAAGCAAATAAAAATGTGAAAAATTGAAGAGGCACAAATACATTATATTGTGCTCTGACATACAAGGTAAAACATGACTCAGGACTCATGAGTCAATAAGGGTGGAATGCATGAATTGTGCGCATGTGCTGAAGGCATTTTTCCTGCGCAGACAGATATTGCACATGTTCTAATCCAGGAAGCATTATCACTAAAGCTTCTTGAATTGCACATAAAAAAATAACTTTTACGACAACATTACACAGACGATAAAATCGTTTGCAATAGCACTTCCTGCATTAGGCACATTCGCTATTCCACTCAGGCAAATTTGATAATCCTGACCACGGGCAGAAAAAAAACAAATATGCACAGCTGTTCGCTAATCTTGATTTTTCATGCGCAATTCAACAAAATCATGAGCAAACCTATTCCTAAACCTAATGGTTTTCACACTGGAAATAGCGCATGTGCATGTTTCCTGCATTCCGCCTTAAATCATGGTTCTCAAACTGAATTTTTGGAGGGCGGAGGAAATCCTTGCGTTTGCACTTTTAGTTCATTTAAAACCACTGAGTAAATGACTGACACCTGTGCAAAAGCCGGGAACATCCCTACACCTGGACTGTTTTAGCCCACTAATACTCTACTAAAAGGGGACAATTCACCCTCTCACTTACCTTAGGGGGCATCCTGTTACTAAAATGGATGGATTTAATTTGATTGAGAATTGTTTTCCTAGGGAGATGTCCATAATCTTTTGGGTCCTAAAGACGTCTACATCCAAGGGGTTAAAATAGAAGGGCTACTAAGTCAGTTTTATATTGAAATTCTGCTGTAGCATTAGTTACTTTCATAAAGATATAGAGGCTGATGTACTAAGAATCACTGGAACAACTCTGGGGCGAACCAACTGATCCAGTAAGTCCAAATAAAAATTCATATGGATGTAAGTGGAGTTTTTTTACCACTTTAGTATTAGGGATGTCTCCAACGCATTTTGCTTTTGAGACTCCTTTAGCATGCGAGGGGTTTAAAGCTCAATTTACATGAATTACATCAGAATTTTTTGTTCCCTTTAGTGTAGTTGGTTTGTCCCAGAATGCCACACGTTTTCTCTGTGCTTCTGACCCTATGGTTCTGTGAAACCATGTACATGTTTTTTTATTTAAACTGTTGAAGCCTAGTATTTATTGTGAGGAGGTGCTGCCTAGAGGCCTACATAATCAGAGATCATTATATACAAGCAACTGCAGATAGGATGAAAAAACTTAAATACATAGACATGACTGATGTATGGACAACAAATATTAAATTAAATTAAAGGAGCAGTAAACTTTAATTGTGTCAGAAATATGTTTTACAGATTTTCCAGTTGTGTTTAACAAACATACTTCCTTTGTTTGGGGATTTTTAATTCAAATGTTATTACAGCTCAACTGTTACCAGCAGAGTCAACAGGTTGTCATGTTCTGCACTTTTTTCTTTGCTTCTTGTGATTCCTTGTCTGGTTTTTCATTTCTTTTTGCTTGTTAACCGGATCCTGGTTCCCATCTTGGTCTTGTGTTTGCTCTGAGCCTTTATAAAGCCTCAGTGATTTTCGGTGGGGCACAATCTAAACATTCCAGGTCATGACCCTTAGTTTCCTGTCTTGTTCCTGAGTGATATCTTGTGTATTTACCTGGCTCTTCCTTCGACTTCCCTCCTGTTCTGCAATTTCTTACCTGTTCATCTGATAACCTGTTACCAACTTTGGCTCCTTTGTTGTACCATGCTTCCGTCTGCTGCCTTATACTGCATTGCCCACCCATTCCTAATTTGGCTTGTCTGACTTCCAGTTTGTCTTGACCCTGGTAGGCTTCTATCTCAATGACCATCAGTCAATCATAGACCATCTTGTCCACCAGTTGGACTTTGATTATTCTGTTCTCTGTCTTCAAAGTGGAGCTCCAGGTCTCAGTGTTCCTCTGCAACAACTACGAAAAAACTGCAGGTGGGCTATTTGTTCAGAATCCTCTTCGACCTCAGTGGGTAGCTGCTGTTCTCTGGGTTGTCATCCAGGGTGTGTGCCAGCTCCTCCGGTAAGCACTAATCTGGCCTTGTGGCCAGTATCTCTAACTCATCCTAGGCCTGAGCAAGGCAACCCAGAGAGCAGCCACCACCAGCTATCTACATACTCTTGTCTTCGCTCCCAAGCATCTGACCTATTGAGGCCTGCCTTGCAGTATACCTGTATTGTTTGTTTTTGTGCTCTTATCATATTATTTATATCAAATAGCAGTCCTGTATACTCAGACATTGGGCGCTTAGTCTGTCAGATCATTACACAGGTGTCCAAAAGGCCCTTTCTTTTAATGCCCCCATGGACCGCAAGAGTCATTGATTATGGCTCTTCATTATAAAAGCTAGGAATAGCACCATCAGGAAACCACAAGGGAAATTTCCAATTAATGGGATAGTAATGTATGCCAATAAATGTAGCTCCAATCATACTCATATGTATGTTTCACCTTGCTCTGTATATTAATCATGACTGACTTGTAGTTCTGTTAACTTCTCGACCTAGCGATCAATGTGAGCCGCCAGAGAACCCCTGGAGGGGAACATACCACAGAAGGAGTAGCAGGCTGCTATTATACTCAGTGATAAAAACAAGGTAAAACAGTACGACAACAATAAAAGGAGGATACTCACTAGATAGGACCCTGGGAGCCAGATGCTAGGGATCGGAGAGTCGTGAGAGGTGCTAGCTGTCAGAGGCTGATCCTAGGGGATCTTGCTTCAGAAGACACCGGGTGGGGTAGCAGGTCACGAAGCCTGATGGCTGGATAACCCCCTAGGAGACAGACAATTACTCACCATGACTGGAATCAACTAGAAGGACCTACTAGTGGTATAGTATTGTTGTCGAAGACCTGGAAAGCTAAGAAGAGGTTGTATGACGATAATGCGACTGGTGTTCAAACAAACAACCGACCGGAAGTCGATACACCGTGGATATTCGACACGAGGTAGACGAGACCAAGGACTCAACACGGAGAGCCGGGATGACACTGTGGATACAAATGAACAACCAGCCAGAAGTCGATACACCGAGGATACTCGACACAAGGTCAACGACACAGAGGATTCAACATTGAGCGCCGGGAAGTACGAACAAGAATAGTCAACAGATCAGAGTCAGCAACAAGCAGGCAGCAACACAACCTAAGGAGTAGACTAGGCGAGGAGTCGGACAAGCCGGGGTCGAAAGCCAGCGGGGAACACGGTACCAAATCGGAAGGCAAGAGGAGGGTCAAGGACAGGCCGAAGTCAGATAATACACAAACAGTAGATGGTAGGAAAGTCGAGGATAGCCGGGTCAAAACAGGAATCACAGGTACTGGAACAGAACTTATAGAACACTTGCCGCACATGGCCACGGTGCTCCTCTAAGGAGGAGGAGAACATCAGTATATCATCCAGGTAGACGATGACAAAAGACAGAAGCAGATCATAGAAGACATCATTCATAAAGGACTGGTAAATGGCCGGGGCATTACGGAGCCCTGAAGGGCATCACAAGATACTCGTAATGCCCAAACCGGGTATTAAAAGCCATTTTACACTTGTCCCCTTTTTTCACCCTAACCAGATTATAAGCAACCCTAAGATCAAGTTTAGTGAAGAACCGGGCTCCGCAAAGCCGATCCAACAGCTCTGGAATCAGGGGAAGGGGGTAGCTGTTTTTCCTGGTTATAAGATTTAACCCCCTATAATCTATGCAAGGACATAGACCACCGTTCTTCTTAGAAGCAAAGAAAATCCCAGTCCCTGCTGGGGACATGGAGGGGCAGATGAACCCGCTGGTCAGACTTTACTGGATATACGACTCTAGGGCTTTGGTCTCTGGAAAGGACAGCGGGTAAACCCTTCCTCGAGGGGGAGTAGAACCCAGAATGAGATCTATAGGGCAATCATAAGGACGGTGTGGGGTAGCCGACCGCCCCTAACCTTGCTGAACACGTCAGCAAAGTCCATATAAGGGGTCGGTAAGGAGGATAAGGCGGCGTTAATGCCGGATACACTGGGTTCGGTGGTGGGTACCGGAGATGTGGGAAACGTGAGGCGAATAGTAACCCAGTCCACCACCGGGTTGTTGTTCTTTAGCCAGGGAAGGCCGAGTATGACAGGACTGATAGGACATGGTATGATATCAAAGGACAAGGTTTCCGTGTAATCATATCGCTCCGTAGACGTCTCTTCTCTAATGTAAACTAACTCAGATCCTCCAATTCTTTTATCAGTTTTGTTTACTTGGGAGAAGAAGGAAGTTTAACAAATTCCACATACTATGGAAATAACAATGACCCATACATATTCCTATCTAATTTCTACTTTCCAAACATGCACATTTTATTTTTAAACCCTTTAGGGACAAGAGGGGTCTGCAATGTATTGAACACCCCTCTGGCCCTTAAAAAAGCAGTAAAGTTTATAATGCAAATAATTATATATTGTGTGTTGCTTTTCCTACTGAGTAAAACAATGGATCTCCCACTGTTGGAAGAAGAATCCTTTCAGTTTAAACTGTTGGGATTTTTTTACATTAACGTATTTCAGACAGCTATTCTTTTGTATTCTGTGGGAGAGGTGTAACAAAACTTCATCACATAATTTGATGGGAACTCCGAGGCACGTCCTGACAGTTTGAACTTTCAGGATGTAATGACTCTGTTACTCTCTTCCTGACAGTATGAACTGCTATCGCATTTGTAAGAACAACTGCCAACAGTAGTAAAGCCCTTGTTACAGCTGGAAAGGCTATATAACATATAGATTTTCATTTAGAAAAGCTTACTACTCCTTTAGAGGGTTAACACCAGAAGTGCACCCTTTAAGGTGCATTTATTAATACTGTAAGGACCAATTCAGTTTGATTGTAGAAACTTCATTGCTGTATGTATTGATATAAGCTGGATATGTTCTTGGCTGATACATTTAAAACAATATTTAAAACTAGCCTATAATTGATCTGGCATGACGACTGTTCATTATATTCTGTACAGATACCTTACAGAGCCTATCTAAGCTGTGGGCTATAAACAAATTTTCAAAAAAAAAATGTACAAATATTTTCCATGTGCCGACACTGGTCTTAAACACATTTCTGTAGGTCAATATGTTACACAACTGAACATTCTCAACCAACTTAAATAGGTATCCTATATCAGGGTCACATTTAGCTTCATCTAGGAGTTTGATTTCACTAGAGCTAAAATGTTATAGGAGTATAATGAATAACAGAGCAGTGTAAAAGCTATTACTTTGTCAGATGATACCATCAGTTATTTATAAAACTATAATGTGTGGATTTGGTGCAGTTCTGTCCTCCATTTTCATTGAAACCTGGCAACTTGCCACTTTTTCCCAAGAATAATCCTTCACATAGAAAGTACCCAGACTATTCTCCCTTTTTATTCAGTATGTGTGTGTGTGTTTCTGGCTATATCAGTTGAGTGGGACATATCTGGAGGTTAGGATATGTAGTTCTATTTCTACTAGTGCGGTAGGACAAAGCTGTGTGATTCTATGGCTACCATGGGGCAAGGTTGGAGCAGTTGTGTATGTGGTTCTATGGCTACCAGTGCAGTGGGAAAAGGCTAGGGGTCAGTATGTATAGTTCTATGGCTACCAGTACAGTGGGAAAAGGCTAGGGGTCAGTATGTGTGGTTCTATGGCTACCAGTACAGTGGGAAAAGGCTAGGGGTCAGTATGTGTGGTCCTGTGGATAACAATGCAGTCAGATAAGGCTGAAGGTCACCATGTTGGTTTTATGGTTACAGCACAGTGCAACAAGTAAGGGATAGGAGAAAAGTTCTGCTTTGCTCCTGCTGGAATTTTCACAAAATATGTACAATGGTCTGCTTTTTCCATGGGAATTCCCACCCATAGAGAAAGTCATAGATTTCCCACTATTTCTTTAACACCAAAGATTTTCCTCTGAGAATTGTTCGGTTTTCTGCCTATGTTTTCAATAGTTGTGAAAGTTCCCTCCACCATAGTATAAAAATTTGGAACTTCCCACCATGCAGCAGGTTGTAAATCAGGGCTGTCTAATTTCAGTCCTCAAGGGCCACTAACAGGCCAGGTTTTTTAGAATTTCCCTGATTAAACACAGGTGAGATAATCAGTGGCTCATTCATTTTGACTGACTTGCCTGTGCCTAATCAGGGAAATCTCTAAATCCTGGCCTGTTGCTGGCCCTTGAGGACTGAACTTTGTCCTCAAGGAGAGAGAATAAGAGGAAGTAGAGACATAGAAGTGTTGGCTAGCACAATATGAGCAGAAGATGAAGCGAGTGAGCTGCTGCTGTTGATTCAGAGGGGAAGGAGTCCAGCAGGAGCAGTGAAGGGAGCCCACTTCCCTCTGCCCAAGTGAGTCCCAGTCTATGAACATCCACAGGGAGATGGGGAAGTATAATAAAAAGGGGGCCACAGGATACTTATAGTAGTAGCACCTGTCTGCTACCTATGCCTGCTAAACTGCTGTCAGTGTGCCTTGTGAGGGTATGACAAGTGTGACAGCAGGGAACCCTATGTCACATTTCTCATCCCCAAGTAGTCATCACATAGAGTAGCAAGAGACTGATGGTGGTGTTGGGGGTTATCAGGGTGAGGGTGTTGGAGCAGCTGGTGTAGAAGAGAGTATGAGAGCATGCTTGGCAGAAAGTAACAAGGAATGAAAGAAAGAGATCAGCAGTGACATTCTGGCATTTGCAACTACTGTAATTCCTGATGATTTTTGTTGATCTGTTACAGTAGCAGACTGATAGCCATGCTAGTATGTTCCAGACCACCATGGCCACCAAGGGATTGTGTTCAACCAGAAGTGATATGGGACAAGGATAGGTAGATGTGGATCCACTTGCCACAACTACTGGTACTTGTACTAGTGGTGATGCTGAGGCAGTAGCAACTGCCCCAGCCAGTGCAGGTGCATCTGGAGAAGAAGTAGGCCACCTGTTAGGGACCTCCAATTTAATCTAGCAATAGCGCCGGTTGTTGCACTCTTGTATGGAATATAATGCATTAAGAGCACTGTAGGAGTGGCTAAAATGGGCACAGATTTTGTGAGTGATATTTAGCATCTAACTGAGGGTTTTGAATCTAGGGCTTGATTCAATAAGCACCAGTAAAACCCAAGATAGGGCAGAAATCAATAATGACGGTACACACAAAGTGGTACTGTCGGAATTCAATTGCCCTACCAACATGTACCACTACAAGCATTAGGACACAAAACCTGACTTGTGGCCCAATGTTCATCATGGTTTCTTTATTACAATAACTCATGCCAAATAGTGTGAAAAATGGGAACATTAAAGGAAACCAGTTAACACTCGGCTTAGATACCCATATCAGTACATCCACTGGTCACTGTTGCAGGAATCCCTATTTTTATATTTTTTTAGATCTTTTTTTGACACTTCACTTAACACGTCATTGGTTAGGCACACACACATTAGGGGACTCAACTCCAGATTTTCTAGCCAGTAATGTTTTTGCGATAAAAGTGAGTCCCTTAACATGTGTTACTGGCCACCATGTGTAATTCAATTGCAAATTCAACTACTTTGTCATTGTTCCCAATGGGCACAAATTTAGCACCCATAATGCATTTTGTCAGTTTGGTAGTGTGTCACAGCACTAGTGCATACCTGACTGCAACTTGAAACTACTGATGATGCTTTTTTTATTGGTGCCTATTGAATCAAGACCCTAGTCACAACTAAATTTAGGACATGGGCAAAGCAGCGTACACCATATCACTTATTATCAAGGCAGCTGTTATGTTGGAGCGATTATCAGCACACACAAAACCAGTTTTCAAGGAGCGGGATGCAAGTCATTTGTGTATCAACCACTGTAGCTTAATAAACACATCTATGGCTTTTTCGGGATTGTCTCTCAAAACCCTGCATTAACAAACTGGTGTGTCTTTGGTATGGGTTACCCTGCTGCTGTTCTTTAGTAATACTGCCAGAACCTGAGGTAAGATTACCTATGACTTGGTGCTGCATGCTGCTGCTGACCACTTTTGGGAGGGAAACCCAGTGAGCAGTGACAGTCAAATAGTCTGTACTCTGGCTGCTTGTCAATATATCTGTTGCCAGGTGAATTTTCCAGCCCTTTACATACCATACTAACCACCTGCTTGTACAATTCTGGTACAATCATCCTTGAAAAAAACTGCAGCTTGGGATATGTCAGCAGGTTGCAACACATAACATCAGTTCTTTAAAACCTCTGTTTTCTACAAAAGAATTAGGCAATATATCAACTGCCAACATTTTTGTAACTTTGCATTCCACGTGTGTGCTTTGGGGTTATTTTTGTGAAGTTTTTGACTCCTTCCTAACAACTCAGTAAGTATGGGTTGATAGTACATAGCAGAAGAACTGTATAACTGTATTGCTTTAACAACATAACCTGTGAAGGTGGTGGGGTCGCGGCTGCATGTGGGCACTCTATGACTCTCATCATCTCCTACAACAAACTTTGAGTCATACTCCTCTGCAGCAGGAATCATAGGTGTTATTTAAAATGAATAAGATCCTGTCACGCTCTTGGACACATCAATAATACTTCTATTATGTGCCCCAGAGCCCTGTGGACATTTAGTAATGCTTCTACTGCTGGTAGTCATGGCGCTTGGTATAGGAATGTGATTGTGCTTCAGGTGGTATCTCAATAAGGATGCATTTGGGAGTGATCTTACTTCCCCCTGCTTACATGTTTTTACTTAATCCATCCCAATGGCTACTAGGACAGTGGGACAAGGCTGAGTGGCCAGTATACATGGTTCTATGGCGACCATGGGACAAGGCTGTCAGTATGTGTAGTTTTATGGCTACAGTGGGGCAATAATGACACTTTTCACCTTCTGCAGTATTTCCTGGGTTAAACATTGAATCAAAATGATTTTTTTGTCCCACCCAAAAAAATTACTCCACTTTTACTGATACATAAGGTTCAAAATGAATGTATAAAGAATGTTGCTTTCCTCCACTTTCTGACAAAATGGCATTATTACTAACATAGTTTCAAAACTGAAGTTATGCTTTTGAACATTCCAAAAAAAACATGAAGAACGATATAAGTCTTATCTCTCAAACCTTTATGGTTTAAGAGATATTCACAAGCAAAGTTTCCCCTCCCCGCCCCTTTTACCTAATGTAAGCCATCTCTTCTCAGATGTGAATCTGGTTGTAAGACCAGACAGATAACAGCAGGGGACACGCTTCTTTATATGAAAACAATGAAAGCCCTGCCCCCCTTGACAAGCTTTTCAGGTTTTTCCCTTATCTTAATTGAAGATTGTCCCTCTGTGCAATGTACCTGGGCACCTCCCTTCTGCTCTGGCTGAACAGTGTGACATCAGTAAAAGGGGCGGGAGGGGGATACTTTGTCATTGAATTACTCCTGAACTACAACTCTGACAGAATTGAAATAACACTCTCCAAAGTCCAAATACTATGATGATTAATTAGAGCTGTTTTAATTATGAAACATTACTATCCCTTTAAGTTGACTTAAATTGTGAACATTTCATTGCACATCCATTGGTATGCAAGGGCTTAATGTCTTTACCTACAACAAGTAGGGGTTGCAAAATATAATACCTTTTACTTTAAAATATATCAACACAAGTCTTCTGCTTGTGATTTATTCAAAGTGTTGCTCTGGCTGACCTTCTCGGCATGGCATAAAATATATTAAATATAATGATTTGTTCATTAGCTTCATACCCCTCACAATAAAGAGCATCTATAATTCAGTTCATTACACATTTAGTGTTTAAAAGTTGATGGCACATCACATAATGTTTTAAAATTGAATTACAGGGCAACACACGTACTCTATATGGTGATGTATAGCATTAAACACTATGGGATATAATAATTCCTCATGCTGCTCAAGAAAATCAAGTTCAAAAGTTCTAAATACAGGTTATCAGAGTATATTTCACATAGATATAATAGCTATTTCACATGCTAATGATTAGGGGTGGGCGAAAAGTGGAAACAATTTCCCACCTGACTTTTTCGTGAAAACTGGCCAATTTTTCTCTTTTTTCGCAAAAGTTTTCTCCTTTTGCCAATACAAAATTTTCCTACTTTTCACCTATTTTAACAAATTTTTTGCTTATATTTCCTATGTTTACTACATTTCCCACTGCAATATTACTTCTTCAGAAGGCTGTAGTTTAGAAATAAGTGGCTGAAGTCAAAGTTGTGAGTCCCACAGCAACATATGCCTTGAAAAATGTGTTAGCATGCAGAATGTATTTGTCATTTGCCCACAACACTAACTTCCTGCTTAAGTGACACTGGCAGGTATTCATGATGATGTCAAGTAATGAAAAAATAAAGTGCAACCTACAATGTGGCAGATGTCTATTGTCGTGGTGGTGGTCGGGGACAGGCGTGTTGTGATTTGTGTATGTATATAGTTTTTACCATTGTCATGTTTGTGTCAAATCACTATCCTCCTTCTCAGAGTATTGACACACATTACTTATCAGTCATGCCAGTGGTCCCAAGTGTGTTAGATGGTGGCACCCCTTCTTCATATCCCTCCTCCTTATATGTGCTGCTGTTAATATATTTGTCCTGGCTTTCTCTGTCATGTGTGGTTTCTGCTACCTGATACTCAGATGGTATGAGAATGTGGTTCATTTTTAAGAATGTTAGTCTCCCAACATTGCTGCTTGATAGCCGCATCCCACTTTATGAAGGACAGCTAAGGGTTTCCACTGCAGTACATGTCAATGTTGGCCACACACATGACTTTGTTTGCCAGTAGTCCATGGGGTTATTGTTTCTTCATTAAAGCAGAACTATCACCTAAAACCAAAGTTTTACCATGCGTTTTAATGTTTAACCCGACATTAGTGCTGTGTGTGTGTTCTTCAGGTCGCCTGGTAGTGGAGATATTTGCCCTGCAAAATCGGGTACTTCCACGTTCTACGGTACCCTATACCGTCTCAGGACTTCCCAGCTGCAACCTCAGTAGCACTGTAAACTGAGTTTGCTGTAATGCTACATCACAGAAATCCAGCTTCAAAAGGGAGAGTGAACTCACTCCCTGAGGCAGCTGAGATGTCATGGAGTCCCACAGAATGCGGAAGTGCCTGATTTTGCAGGGAAAATATCTCCACTACCAAGCTACTTGAAGAACACGCACACACAGCACTAATGTCGGGTTAAAAATTAAAACACATGGTAAAACTTTGGTTTTAGGTGATAGTTCCACTTTAAACTCCTCTTCAGCAGGAGCCATAGGTGTTATTTGGAGTGAACTAACTGTTGGCAGTAGCGCACTCTATGACACATAAATAACTTCACTACTTCTTTTTTCTACACTAGAGCCCTGGGAACTTTTTAGAGTGTTTCTGCTAGTTCTATCAACTTTGGCCTGCTGATAGTGTGTCTCCCAGTCAGACCTGTGGTTGTGCTTCAGGTGGGATCTCATAGAGGAGGTGCCTAGGTGTGAGCCTGCTTCCCCCTGCTCACGTGCTTTTTGCACAGACAACAGATAGCAACATTCATAGCTTTAGGATGCTGAGTGAAGTATCTCCATACTGTGGACTTCATGATACTACTACTACATCATATTCTAGCTATGACTGGAGCTAGAATATGATGCAATTCTACTGCACTAGACACTAGAGCCCTGGGAACAGTTTAGAGTGCTTCTGCTAGTTCTATCAACAGATAGACAGCAGATAGTAACATTCTTAGCTTTAGGATGCTGAGTGAAGTATCTCTATACTTTAGACTTCATGCTACTACTACTACTGCTACATCATATTCTAGCTACTACTGGAGTTAGAATATGTTGCATTATACTGCTACTACTACTAGGTGTTAAAGTTGCAGCACTTCCAGAAACAGCAGAGGCACTCATCATATCTAACATTGTGGATGTTAATAAGCTGTGTCGCTGCTGTTGTTGCTGCTGGGTACTCAACACAGGTGTGTGTGTGTCTGTGGCTGAGTGGGACTTGGACTTTGAAGACGAGATGATGCGAATGATGACTGATAGGGGGATAAGGAATTTATATCAAAATATAATTTCTAAGCAAAAGCCTACAGCACCTGGTAGTCCCAGGCGGTCTCCCATCCAAGTACGAACCAGGCCTGACCCTGCGAAATACAATTTAGTTGACTGACCTTTCCACAGACCCAAGAGCATCGTAAATACCTCTAAAGCCTCAGAGGAAGAGTGCAATTTACCATTGACTGATCAAAGATATCTGGATCTGGACTGCATTCTGTTATCTGATTTCCATGCTAAACAATGTGATGTGTACTTGTATTTAAGAGAGATGTTTTCATATTTATCTGTATAACATGCCTGAGGAAGAGACCTAAGGTCTTGAAAGCTTGCATTTAAATCTGCTTAATTAGCCAATAAAAGGTATCAAAAACTATATTTGCCTCCTGTATTTATACAGCTAACACGGTACCAACTCTCATGTGTAATTTTTGACATCTTTGCTTGTCTAGTGTCAGACATTCCAATGGTTTTTTCAAACAGTTTATAGACAGACACAGTGCTCTCGGTTTTCTACAAAATAATACGGCAGCATGTCCACTGCCAACATGTTAGCAACCTTGCCATTCCACTGGTGTACTTTGGGATTGTTTTTGGGAAGTTTTTGACTCCTTCCCAGGAACTCAGTCAGTGTGGGTTGGCAGGACCTGGCAGAAGAACCCTGGAACATTATTGCTTTAACAACATGACTAGAGAAGGTGGTGGAGGTAGAGGCAGCATGTGTGGGCAGTCTATGACTCTTGCCATCTCCTACAGCCAGAGTCATTAAACTCCTCTTCAGCAGGAGCCATAGGTGTTATGTGGAGTGAACTAACTGTTGGCAGTAGCATACTCTCTGACACATAACTTCACTACTTATTTTTTCTACACTAGAGCCCTGGGAACTTTTTATAGTACTTCTGCTAGTTCAATCAATGTTGGCCTGCTGATAGTGTGTCTCCCAGTCAGACCTGTGGTTGTGCTTCATGTGGGATTCCATAGAAGAGGTGCCTAAGTGTGAGCCTGCTTCCCCCTGCTCACGTGCTTTTTGCACAGACAACACATAGGAACATTCTTAGCTTTAGGATGCTGAGTGAAGTATCTCCGTACTGTGGACTTCATGCTACTATTACTACTACTACATCATATTCTAGCTACTACTGGAGATAGAATATGATGCAATTCTACTGCTACTACTCCTAGGTGTTAAAGGTGCAGCACTTCCAGCAACAGCAGAGGCACTTATCATATCTAACATTGTGGATTTTAATAAGCTGTGTTGCTGTTGTTACTGCTGGGTACTCAACACAGGTGTGTGTGTGGCTGAGTGGGACTTGGACTTTGAAGAGGAGATGATGTTAATGGTGACTGATAGGGTGACTGTGTACTTTTCGACATTTTGCTTGTCCAGCATCAGACTTTCCAATGGTTTTCTCAAACAGTTTATAGACAGGCACAGTGCTCCTCGGTTTTTTACAAAAGAATACGGCAGCTTGTCACTGCCAACATCTTGGCAACCTTGCCATTCCACGGGTGTACTTTGGGATTGTTTTTGGGAAGTTTTTGACTCCTTCCCAGGAACTCAGGCAGTGTGGGTTGGCAGGGCATGGCAGAAGAATCCTGGAACTTAATTGCTTTAACAACATGACTAGAGGAGGTGGTGGAGGTAGAGGCAGAATGTGAGGGCAGTCTATGACTCTTGCCATTTCCTACAGCCAGAGTCATTAAACTCCTCTTCAGCAGTAGCCATAGGTGCTATGTGGAGTGAACTAACTGTTGGCAGTAGCATACTCTCTGACACATAAATAACTACACTACTTATTTTTTCTACACTAGAGCCCTGGGAACTTTTTAGAGTGCTTCTGCTAGTTCTATCAACATTGGCCTGCTGATAGTGTGTCTCCCAGTCAGACCTGTGGTTGTGCTTTAGTTGGGATCCCATAAAGGAGGTGCCTAGGTGTGAGCTGGCTTCCCCCTGCTCATGTGCTTTTTGCACAGACAACAGATAGCAACATTCTTAGCTTTAGGATGCTGAGTGAAGTATCTCCATACTGTGGACCTCATGCTACTACTACATCATATTCTAGCTACTACTGGAGTTAGAATATGATGCAATTCTACTGCTACTACTACTAGGTGTTAAAGGTGCAACACTTCCAGCAACAGCAGAGACACTCATCATATATAACATTATGGATGTTAATAAGCTGTGTTGCTGTTGTTGCTGCTGCTGGATACTCAACACAGGTGTGTGTGGCTGAGTGGGACTTGGACTTTGAAGAGGAGATGATGCTAATGATGACTGATAAGGTGACTGTGTACATTTTGGCATCTTTGCTTGTCCAGTGTCAGACTTTCCAATGGTTTTCTCAAACAGTTTATAGACAGACACAGTGTTCCTTTTCAGTGGTGGAAGATTCAGTCTTTGACTTTCTGCTAACTTTCTGGCCATGTTATCATCCTCACTGTCAACTTCATCTGTATCCGAACAAGAGAAAGATGCTGGAGGGATATACTCTAGATCTGCATCATCAGTCATCATTAGGTCATCCTCATCAGCATCAGCATCACCTGACAATTCTTGCCCCCTACACTTTTATTCCTCTAAGCTTTTAGAGGTCTCAAACAATTTCTTCATACTTTTACTGTAACAAAGTTCACTACTACTTTCAGGATGTGGTTTTGGTGCTTGTTTGTCTCACTATCTGATGCAACATGCAGTTCAGCTGCTAAACCTTCCTCTTTTATGCTATTGCCATCATGAACATTTGAATGCGACTTGCTGTTGTCTTCAGTGTTCTTCTTATATGTCTTCTTATATGGTTCATTTTTGTACAGGCACTGGTGGTACTGGACATTTTGCTGGGAACTTGACAAACTGCATCCTTCCTTGGAGGAGAGGCATCATCATCATCATCAGTCCTGTAGGAACGCGCGGGAACAACGTTCCTGTACATTTACCAGAGCAGGAATGTCATTCCCGCTAGCAGGACTCCCTCGCCCCGGCACCGCAACACAGTCAGGTCTATGTAGCTACTGTGCTCCCTCGTCACCGTCGGTTCTTTAGTAATGTAGAGTGCTCTGGGAGATGACATCATCTCCCAGGGCACTCTGCATTACTGAAGAGAAGACCGTGCGGTAGCTCCATCAGCTACAGGTCTGTGATGGGGGCAAGTTGGAGCTGATGGGGGGGCAAAGTGGAGCTGGTGGGGACAAGTTGGAGCTGATGGGGGCAAATTGGAGCTGGTGGGGACAAGTTGGAGCTGATGAGGAGCAAGTTGGAACTGGTGGGGGCAAAGTGGAGCTGGTGGGGGCAAGTTGGAGCTGATGGGGCAAAGTATAGCTGGTGGGAGCAAGTTTGAGCTGATGGGGGGTAAGTTGGAGGTGATTGGGACAAGTTGGAGCTGATGGGGGACAAAGTGGAGCTGATGAGGGCAAGTTAGAGCTGGTGGGGGCAAAGTGGAGCTGGTAGGGGCAAGTTGGAGCTGATGGGGCAAAGTGGAGCTGATGAGTGGCAAGTTAGAGCTGATGGGAGGAGATGTGAGGGCAATGTGGAGATGATGGGGGCAAGTTGGAGCAGATGGGGGAAATGTGAGGGCAATGTGGAGATGATGGGAGGCAAGCTGGAGCAGATGGGGATATGTGAGGGCAATGTGGAGATGATGGGGGCAAGTTGGAGCTGATGGGGGAAGATGTGAGGGCAATGTGGAGATGATGGGGGCAAGTTGGAGCAGATGGGGGAAATGTGAGGGCAATATGGAGATGATGGGGGACAAGTTGGAGCAGATGGGGGAAATGTGAGGGCAATGTGGAGACGATTGGGGGCAAGTTGGAGCTGAGGGGGTAGATGTGAGGGCAATGAGGAGATGATGGGGGCAAGTTGGAGCAGATGGAGGAAATATGAGGGCAATGTGGAGATAATGTGGGGCAAGTTGGAGCAGATGGGGGAAATGTGAGGGCAATGTGGAGATGATGGGGGCAATGTGAAGATGATGGAGGAAATATGGAGCTGGTGGGGGGGAATGATGGAGGGTAATGTGAGGACAATGTGGAAATGATGGGGCAGTGTGGAGATGATGGGGGCAATGTGAGGGCAATGTGGAGATGATGGGGGCCATGTGGAGTTGATGGGAGCAATGTGGAGATGATGGGGGCAATGTGGAGATGATGGGGGGCAATGTGGAGATGATGGGGGGTAATGTGAGGTCAATCTGGAGATGGGGAGCAATGTGTGTGAATGCATGCAACAGTGATAGAGACAAAGACACATGCAACAGACATACACACATAAAGACACAGAAACTCCCACACACATGCACTGACATACATAGAGTGAGATAGAAACACCCATACATGCAATGATACACACACAAGTATAGAGAGAGACACACTTGGCATGAGCCATACATATTTATTTTGGGCTGGGGGGATCATGGGTGAGTTCCCACACCAGTTCCCAACTGGTGATCCATTCACAAAAATGGCTATACTGCATTTAAAAGGGATAGTAATAATTCAAAATAAATGGAGCTCTGATTAATCTTCATAAGTTTTGGGCGATATAGAGCATTATTTCAATACTGCCAGAGGTGTAGTTCAAGAGTAACTGAAATATAAAGTATCCCCTTTCCGACCCTTTTACCTTTTCTAAGCCTCCTCCCCTCAGAGGTAGAATCCAGTCATCGGACCGGACAGCTCGCAGAGAGGGACCATCTTCTGACCCTTCCCCCTTGAGGAAGGAGGGCAGTTTTTTCCTTTTGATCACAGAAGACTGTCCCTCATTGCGATCTATCTGGACAGTCTTGCTGTGCAGCGTTACTAAGTAAAAGGGGAGGGAGGAAGACACTTTATAATTCAATTACACTTGAACTGCACAGACAGTACTGAAATAATGCTATACATGGCCCAAAAAACTATGAAGATTAATCAGAGCACCATTCATTTTGAAATATTACTATTGCTTTAACTTATCTGCAGAATACATATTATGACATTTTTCTTTTTCATCCATTGGTTGAACCTTAACATAATATATATATATATATATATATATATATATATATATATATATATATATATAAATATATATATAGCCTGATAGCATTGACAAGAGATTTAGCTGTTTATATATATGTGAAATATATGCTTAGAACACTATTTTGGATCTTTTAACTTGGTATTGAAGAAAAACATAGTTTCCATTATTTCAAATTGTTTTAGATATTTTCATTTTTTTGTGTATCAATACTTTGGGACATCCTGCTTACCCCCTACTCACATACTTCTTACACAGACAATAGACAGCAACATGTTTTGCTTTTGGATAATGAGTGAATTATCTTCATAATGTAGACTTCATAGACTGAGGAATTCCTGAGGGGCTACTACTACTGGTGCTAGATGTTGCTGCAATTGTACTAGTAGCTACCAAAGGTGCTTCACTTCAAACTGCAGCAGAGGAACTCATAATAGCAAAGGTTGTGGATGCTGAGCATCTTGTGCTGCTGGTTACTTAACACTAGTGTATGTGTTTGGCTGGGTGGGGGTTGGACTTGGAAGTGGTGATGATGCTTATGACTTAATGGTACTCTGCTGGCAGCAACTGTGGAGGAAAGGTAGGAAAAGCAACGTAGCAAAGCCACAGTGAAAGCCAGTAGGATCCTAGGTTATATAGGAAGAGGCATTAACATCAGAGAAAGATAATTCCTTATGCCTCTTTACAGATTTCTAGTTTAACATTACCTAGAGTATTGTACAATCCTGGGGACCATATCTACCAAAGGACATCAATAAATTAGGGACACTAAAATGTTGCATGGGTTAAATAGCAAAACATACCAATAAAAGAACTTATTTATCACAGTATCCCTAGGCAGCCTAGCGCTCCTGTTATTCCTTCCTCTGCTGTGCTATTGGCCGGCATGGACGCCAGCTACTTCCGCCTTGCTGACATTCACTAGAGAGGGGGCAGTGACGTGCGCTTATTTATGGGCAAGAGCTGATTTGCCTAATTTGTTCCAACCTTGGTTTAGCTCCTATTTAAACTTCCCTGGGCATAGAAATCATTGCCCTTACATGGTGTTCCTGCTAGTAGCTCTTGCGTTCTCGTTGTGACCCGTGCCTGACCTCCGAATCTGCTCTGTGTATGACCCCGGATATCTGACTACCCACATCGGTTCTGACCTGTAGCTCTGGCTGACTACTAGCTCCATGCATTACCCAGCTTGCCTGACCATTCACATCTATGTACCCGTGGCACTGGCTTGTTCTTGCTCTCTGTTGCCTCCGGTTATCTATACCTTGGTTGGAGACTCGAGCTACCTCAATAACTTGGTTCTATCGGTGCTAGAACCGTAGGCATATTCCCAGAATCCTCCGGTATAGTGTCAGTAGTGCAGTGCTCAGCACAGTGTGCAGCTCAGGGTAGTAGACTGTGAACAGTCATCCAGTGGTCTGGGGTTGTGTGGGCATTATTATCATTACTCTGTAATTATCAATAAAGGTGGTTTTATTCATTATACTGTTGTCTGTCCTTCTTTGCCTGATTACCGTGACATTATTATATATATATTGTGGAAGAGAATGGAGAGGGGTGAAATGACTGAAGTCTTCAAATATGTTATTTAATAGCATTCAGGTGGGATAACTTTTTCAGAATAAAAGTAATACTAGGGAAATAGGTCATGCCCTAAAATTGGAGATTGCTCAAATAAGAGAAAATGTAAGAAAAAAAACTCCTTAATGGAAGAAGCAGAAGTTGTTGAAGCTAAAAGTGAAAATGAATTTAAGATAGATAGATATTTGGTAATCCTAATACTAAAATAAGTTTGAGCTAATTAGATAGGGAAATGGGCAAAGTAGATGGACCAATTAATGATCATCCATCATATGCAATGTTTCTATATGTATATATTGAAATAGTAGGCTTTGAGGCTTTCAGCCCTTTAGAGCAGGGGTAGCCAACCACTGTCCTCAAGAGCTAACAACAGTGCATGTTTTTGAGATTTGTCTGCTTGAGCACAGGTGAATCAATCAGTGGTTAAGTCACTTTAATGAATCCATCTGCACTAATTCAAAGTTTACTATAAACATGCACTGTTGGTAGATCTTGAGGACCAGGGTTGGCTACAACTGCTTTAGAGGAGCCAAAAAAAGTGATGAAGAACTTTTCTTGAAGGAACTTGTTTTGTCTAAATAAGATTTGTTCAACATGTGTAATCTCCCTTTTTTAACATTTTGAGGACTGAAATGCAAAGTAGGTATAACATTTGTTTACTCTTGTGAAAGGAGGAAGAGTCTGTCTTGAAGATTAGATAAGGTTCTTTCATGGAAAGAGCTTGGAGTCCCACTAACCGTCTACCTGAAACAAGGGATACTAACAATATAGTTTGAAATAAAGAAGATTTAGAGAACAGTTTTAAGAGTTCAAAAAGATCACCTGTAAGTGCAGTCAGAGCCAGGTGTAAATCCCAAGCAAGAAATGTAAGTATAATCTTTAGTATCATACTCTTGATTGATTTAATGCATTGTTTGATTTGGTGGTTATCTGCAAGATCGATGATAGAGATTTGAACATTAAATGTGCTAGGGGACAGACTTTAAATAGGAATTCTAGAAGACAGATATGGGTGGAAAAATAAGATTATCCTTCTTATAGTTAGGCAAGAACAATAACTTCCTCCAACTTGGGGGACCCTCCCAGAAATGTCATATGTATTCTACGGGCTGGTCAGTCTGTAGCTGTTTCCTGTATCCTACTAGTCTCCACCATATTGTCATGTGTGGTCACTGCACCACACAACGTGCAACATTCAGAGTCATATAAATTGACATAGAATCATATTTGCAGAATCACTGTCTGCTGGTGGTACAGGCAATAGCAATGTCATTGTTGGGGAGGATTGTGAGGGTACCAGGGAGAACACTTGGGATATTACTATTAAAATGGAGGATATCAGAGTAACAGGTAGCAAACAATGACATGGTCAGGAACAGCACTGGTTCAGCATCAGTACATTAACCAGTGCTGTTCCTGACCACGTCATTGTTTGCGGCTTGTTCCTGCATTTATCCACTGTTGCTGAACCAGTCCTGTTCCTGACTACACTATTGTTTTCTATTTGTTACTGCATTGATCCTCTGTTGCTTAACCAGTCTTGTCCCTGACCATGCTATTGTTCTTGTGTTGATCCACTGTTGCTGATCCAGTGCTTTTCCTGACTGTGTTATTGTTTTCTGATTGTTCCTGCATTGATCAGCTGTTGTTGAACCAATCCTGTTTATGTCCAAGCTACTGCCCTATGACTAATCTTGCTCTGATCTGCTGGTGCTGAACTGGACCTGTCCCTGTTTTTACTGTCACACTGTGCTTATTGCAGTGTTACCAGTAGTTGTTGAATTTGACCTGTTCAAGTCATTTCCTGTTTGACTCTGCTTGTGTTGCTCTCTTGCTTGTCCTAGACAGAAACTGTTTTTCCTGGTGTACCATACATTTGGACTTGTTCTAGTTGTTTATATTTGCCTCTACTGGTGTAAGCTTATGTATTGTAGACCCTGTACCTTTAGGCATTTGTGGAGTTGAGTCATATTCAACTGGCTTTCCAGCTGTGCTGCTCTTGATGGCTTCTTTACTTCCACCAGTGCCTTTACTGCAGCCTGTCTCCAGTGACCCAAGCTTGTGTTCAGTCTCTGTATTGCAGCCTGTCTTCAGAAACTTTACCTGGTATTCAGTTTCTGTTACTACAGTCAGTCTCTAGTATCTCCTTCTTGTGCCCAGTCTAGTCAGCAGTCTTGAATTTTTGCCTAGTCCTTTTTGTCACTGATTGGCAATACGCTCCACCCGTGACCATTTCTACAGTTCCTGCACAGTCATACTGAGCATAGTCAGGCTCAGCTGGTGTGTACTATCCAACCTTGTGGTCTACTTAGACTCCAGCAAGTGCATTGGTCTGTCTATGATCTCAAGCACCGCATTCTAGCATCTTGTGGCTAACAGTGGAAGTTCTAATAATAGTCTAGGATTATAGTGTAGGTCTCCATAACCAGGCAGAGTGACACATCCTTGATGTGTCTGTCTTGAAGGTCTATGCTAGGGAGGGAGGCTGAAGAGTGCTGTTGACTTATAAGTGTACCCTTGTTGCAGCCAAGGCCAGTTAAAGATGCTAACTGCATGTCATGGTTCCCAGGAATAAACCAGGAGTCAGTACGGTAAAGTAAAACAATCTTTTATTAGAATAATACCAGTAATGCACATAAACAGATAACACACAGAGGGTGATCAAAGAGGCAAGCACTGTTTCAGAAATAGCAGTCCACCAGTAGATCCACAACACTGTTCAAGACTAGGCCTCAGCCCACTGGAGCCTCGAGGTAATTCGGAACGCCCAAAGGACTAGCACTGACTAGCCTGCAGTCAGTCTAGGAGTCTAATAGAGCCCTAGGTCCACACTACAATGGGTGTCTGTGGAGTGGGGACCAACACACGGAGCCCCCTAGTCAACACCAGAAAGGATAGTCAGAGAAGCCGGGTCATACACGGAGTGGGTAGTCAGCCAGAGCCACAGGTTCGCACCAGATTAGATATCAACTGAAGTGCTGGTGTGCTGGAAGCACAGTGGACAGAGCCCCAAGTCAACACCAGAGTGGGTAGTCAGACAAGCCAGGTCATACACGGAGCGGGTAGTCAGCCAGAGCCACAGGTTTGTACCAGAAAGGATGTCTAAGCCAAATCAGAAGGCACAACTAGAATGGTCAGACAGAGCCACAGGTCAACACCAGAATGGACTGACAGACAGGTCTGGTCATACACAGTTCAGGTAGTCAGCCAGAGCCACAGGTCCACACCAGATTGGGTGTCCACTACACAATGGGAGCTGGCAAAAGAGTAGTCAGACAGAGCCACAGGTCAGAGCCACAGAAATGGCAAGTGTGACAATAAAGGACCCTTTGTCATATTTGTCCTCCAACCAGTGAGACTCTAATAGAGCATCAGCAAGTGGGGACTGGTGGTGGTGATGATGATGAGGGACTGATGGAGCAGCTGGGGTGAAAGAGACATTAATGTTTTTTTTAGCCCAAAGCGAGAAGGAATGGGAGACCAAGATACAAAAGGGGATGGGCATCATCACCACCACTAGCATCAGTGACAACATTGCTACTTTTGCTGCTGCTGTAATTCCTGCTGTTGCTGAGTTGCAAGGGCAGCAGGATGATGATGAGCTGGCTAATGTGCCACAGACCACCATGGACACAGTGGGAATGTGGGACTAAGACAGGTTCCACTTGCAGCAGCAATACTCCTCTTTGTCCTGGTTGTATTTTTGATTTTGAGACAGCAACAGCAGCCATTCTCCACCTTTCCCCTTCCCCCTGGGGTCCTGAAACATATGTTGCTGTAGGACTCAAAACTTATACTTTCAGCTATTTATTTCTCCACTTCATCCCTCTGAAGAAGTAATATTGCAGCAGGAAATCTTGTAGTCATAGAAAACTTATGCAAAAAATGGGAAAGTTCTCATAAGAAATGTATTTGCAGTGGTGGAAAGGTGAAAATTGTACATATATTTTATAGGTGGTAATTTTCAGAAAAAAGAGGGAAATTGTTTTTTTTGCAAAAATTCCTGAGTCTTTAGGACCTGCAGGAAAGAACAACATGGACCAAATCCTGTAATGTTGTATATTGCCCTACTTGCTCATTCTTCCCACATCTTAATGTAATGTGTATCCCTTAATTTTAATTTGTCTTTGTGGTGCAATTGGTTTGTCCCAGAATTGTTAAAAATGTCTATATTATTTGTGCATATGGCTTTAGATTATTGGCTAACACTGTTGTCTGCTCCCAGAAGCCAGTCATGGTTATATTACTACCTTACTCAGCATGTTCCTGAGTTTTTTGTTAATTGAAGCTGGTGCCCCAGTTTTTTCCCCACTCTTTTTAATCTTTCCACCACATGACTGTGACCTTTTCCTGCATCTTCATCCTCTACAATCTCCAATGAGCTTCTATGGCCTTATTGCAGTATCTGTCAATTCATCTGTGTCTAGTAGCTCTAGAAATATTTCTTGTATGAAGGTACATTCCCAGCATGTTTAGTTTCATTTACCTGATCCATTGTGACTTCTAAAAGAAGACTTTGCTAGTGAGTCCTATTGCCACTTCTACTGGACCCATCAGCAGCAGAAGGTGTCATTTTGCATTAACACATTAGATGCTAGTGAAATCGCAAATGAAATGTTTTACAATGTATTGGAGACAAAGAATCAAGAGGGCTGCATACACCTTGTGCTCCAGATCCTAAATTTATAGAACAACCTAAAAATTTAGCCCAAAAAAGCATTCCAACTGATAAATGCCAGGTGAAACTGAAATTATTTATTTATTTATGTATTTATTTATTTTTTTAGAAAATGTTTCCCCAGGAGGAATAAGTTACATATTTACACAAAATAGAGAAACAATCTAAAAATATATACAGTTACATATTGTTTTTTAGATACAAAGAAGCAGCTATTTTAAGGAATTGGGAATTTTTCTGGTAGGTTATTTCAGGCTTTCGGACTTCTGAGGGAGAACGTAGATTTGTCTTAACAGGAGAAATGATGTGTTATGTGGGGTAGAAATCAGAGGAAAAGCAAACAATAAGCTGTTCATTCTGAGAACATGTGGTGCCCTGGTTGTGTTGCAGGTGAGAAAATAAGATTAGCATGGAGTCTTTTGCAACAAAAGATCAGTTAAATCAAATTAAAGATGAACTCAAACAATTTAAAGCAGGTTGCTACTTATTTAGTCAAAACTCAAAAAAATAAAAAAAACAGATAGCCCAAAAATAGCACACAGTAGTAATTATCCATAGTAATGACAACACAAATATTATGATTAAATATTTACTCAATAATACATTTCATATAATACAAAACAGATAAAATCATGTATCAATAAGAGTCCCCGAAATGCAAGCAATATCCCTCCCGACCCTCTACAAAGCAAACATAAGTTAACTCTCCAAGCAGTGCTGCTTCCCCTCACTAATACCGTTTGCCTCCTAATAAATGTAAAGTTATGTAACATGAGAAATAAATTAAGCATGTAATATGATCAAATTGATATCGCCCTATAGTCCAATATAATTCAAAATTTCTTAATGCAATAAAATGTAGGCACAGCACAAATACACAATCACACACTGGACAGACAGAAAAGCTGGTCTTTTAAATTAATAGCAGACATACAGCAAACTCACAGCCACAGTTCCATAAATTAGTAGCTAACACAACAGGGGTAAGTGTAGCAAGCTTAGTGCCACAGTTACACATTAAGCGTATATTACAGAATGGAGAGGGATAGACTGGATGTTTAACAGCAGGACAAAAGAGAAACAGCGCTGTCTTTTCTAAGTGTAATAGGTTACTTGAGGTCACAAACAAATATCCCCATATACAGCCTTCCCCCTCAGCAGGGCACTCACATATTCCTGAGACTGGAACCTACCTTTCAGTTTAAGCACATTGACTGAGTCTGACCCACAGTCCTGGACTCTCTCTCAGGTTCCTTCGGACCTCTGTTTTCCACCGTTGAGCTTAATGCCCCCTCCTATATCAACCGGGCCAGAAACTCTTTTACTCAGTTCCTTCAATTTGAGTTAGTTGCGGTGTATAATAAGGGTCACAAACCAGGATTGTACCAAATTCACATATAAGTTTATTAAAAATGAAACACCTTGTATGGAGAATCAAAATAAAACACATAGATACATAAAACAATGTCCTACGCGTTTTGTAACGATTGTTACTTCTTCAGGGACATAAATGGTATGACAAACAATTCAGCCATTTTTATATAGTAATTCTTTGTGCTCATCTTAACACCAGGTTATTGCAATTATCCCATAAGACACTGCATTGTCAGGAACTGAGGAAAACAGTTTCTGGCACAGTAGGAGGCGGCGTTATCTCAACGGTGGAGGTCTGAAGGAACTGGAGAGAGAGACTGGAAGTGAGGGTTAGACTCAGTCGATGTGCTTAAATTAAGAGGTGGGTTCCAGCCTCAGGAATATGTGAGTACTCTGTTGAGGCGGAAGGCTGTATATGGGAATATTTGCATGTTACCTGAAGTAACCTACTACGCTTAGAGAGGCCAGCAATGTTTCTCTTTTGTTCTGTTTTCAGTTTTGGCGCAAGCTTTAATAGAGACCATCTGACCTCTACGGAAACTGCGGATTCCATCTCTGAGATGATATAAAGGACTTCACTCTTATGGACTGTTAGATCAATTGTAGATTTATTGACAATAACCTTTATATATTAGATTTATGAACCTATTTCTTATGTATTGTGTGTAGAGGTGTTAGAGTGCTATCTCTCTAAGTGCAAAGAACGCTGGGGAGAAAAAGTATTTGTTATGGGTGTTTAACAGCATACATATCTCTCACCGGAATATGTTGCCACTGTTAACTGTAAATATGTTTCCATGCCATATCCATGTTCACGTCCCCCTCCACCATCTGTGAGAGTGACATCAAGACATAACAAGACACAACGTAGTCAGGGGAACTGTTCTGGAGCTGTTGGCTTTGATGGCGGAGGGGTCATAAACATGCATATGGCATGGAAACATGGGTATTATGGTTTCAAACTGCTGCTGTATTTCAAGCACATATTCTATAACACTTTGGTGAGGTATATATACTGTATTGCTGCTCCCATGATGCTTTGCCAATATCAGGTGTGCCTCTGGGATGACTGTGATACAACAACTCAAATGGTGAGAACCCTGTGTGAAGCTTGGGACGCCTCTATGTTTTATGAGAATTTGCGACATAAGGTAATAGAGAACCCTAGTTCTTTCCATCTTTATATTTTACATGGACTTTATTGTTTTATTAAACCTATAAACCAATCCTTCAGATTGGGGGTGATATTCTGATGTTTTCAGCTGTTTAAAATTAAAAAGTTCACACAAATCTTTGATAACTGGACATAAAAGAGGTCTTTCGGTCTGTGAGCACTTCCTTTGGTATTCCTATTCGGCAGAACATAACATTAACTCTTTTGTAATAGTTTTAGAGAAAGTATTTCACATAGGTATTGCCTCTGGATAATAGATAGCATAGTCTACTACAACTTAAAAACAAATTGTTGCCCCAGCAGATTTAAGTAAATGGCCTACTACATCCATTGAGTACCGTTCAAAAGGAACCTCTATGATGAGAAGGGTACAAATGGGTTAATGAAAGCTTCAGCCTCTCCTTTGTCAGAGGCTTAGGGAATCATTTGTACCCTGCTTGACAGACAGGGCCGGTGCAAGGATTTTTTTATACACAGGCGAAGGTGCATTTTGATGCCCCCCCCCCGACACGGACACAATCCCCTGCCCCGCCCACATATTCACCTCCACACTCTCCCCACCTCCAAATTGCCCCTTCCACAATGCTCCCTTCATCTCCACAATACCCCTTCATCTCCACAATGCCCATTCCACATTGCCCCTTCATCTCCACAATGCCCCTTCCACAATGCTCCCTTCATCTCCACAATGCCCCCTTCATCTTCACATTGCCCCCTTCATCTTCACCCTCACAATGCCCCCTTCATCTTCACAATGCCCCCTTATCTTCACAATGCCCATTCCACATTGCCCCTTCATCTCCACAATGCCCCTTCCACAATGCTCCCTTCATCTCCACAATGCCCCCTTCATCTTCACATTGCCCCCTTCATCTTCACCCTCACAATGCCCCCTTATCTTCACAATGCCCCCTTCATCTCCACATTGACCCATCCATAATGCCCCCTTCATCTTCACAATGCCCCCTTCATCTCCACATTGACCCATCCATAATGCCCCCTTCATCTTCACAATGCCCCCTTCATCTTCACAATGCCCCCTTATCTTCACAATGCCCCCTTCATCTCCACATTGATCCATCCATAATGCCCCCTTCATCTCCACAATGCCCCCTCCACATTGCCCCTTCATCTCCACAATGCCCCCTCCACAATGACATCTACATCTCCACAATGCCCCCTCCACAATGACATCTACATCTCCACAATGCCCCCTCCACATTGACCTTTCCATAATGTTCTGCCTTAATGGCAGCGCCGGCCCTGTTGACAGACACATTTTCAGCATTTTTGCTATCAACGTGTTTAGATATGATTTGCACTGGTAACTTTCTTTTACGTATGGAACAATTTCAGCAGGGCCGGACTGGGAATAAAAACCAGCCCTGGAAAAAATTGCTGACCAGCACCACAGCACTGCATCATTATACCAGCCCCATATCACTGTGTTTTTATAGCAGCCCCATAGCATAATAGCATTTTTTTCTTGTTTATAAAAAGGGAAAACATGCATTTTAAAACTCACCTGAATCAACAACTTAGAGGGAAATCACCTGTGCGCTCCTGAGGGGAAGGACAATTGTCCTTCTTGCTATGAGCGGATGGTATTCTCTGGGACCGAAAGGGATGTTGGGGGGGGGATTTGGGATTATTTGGGGGTAGGGGATAGGAGTTGGTAGGGTGGGAAAAGGAACAGACTTGGAAATTCTGTGTGTATTATTTCTATACCTCTATTTCGTCAACAACTATTTGTTGTTTCATCTGACTTTGTATTGTAAGTTCAGCAACATGTTTGTTTCATCTCTTGCTGTTCATCTATGGATACTGTATGTATTAGGGTTACCATCTACCTCATGTTCTACAATTTATATGTATGCAATATTACATGTATCTGTAATGTGTTCTGTTCCTGGGGTTCTTGGGATACTGTTTGTTTATTTGTTAAAACTTTATAAAATGCTAATAAAAAGATTAAAAGAAAAAAAAAACACACATGAATGCCACCACCAGAGCAATACAGAGTTATTTGTCACCATCAGAGTAATAAAGAGTTATAATATATATATACACACCTCCTCTTGACTCTTGATTCCCCCCATTTGCATCTTTCTCACACTCTTCATTCTCACCTTTTGATTCATACTCCCCTTTTGACTCTTGAGCTCCCTCCTTTTGCCTTTTTCTCTCCCTTTTGATCCCCCTTTCTCCCCCTCCTTGACTCTTGATCCCCCCTTTTACCTCTTTCTCCCCCTCCTGATCCCCCTCCTTTTGCCTCTTGGTCCCTCCCTCCTTTTGCCTCTTGATTGCCCCTCCTTTCGCCTCATGATCCCCCCTCCATTTGCCTCTTTTTTCCCACTCTTGACCCCCCTCTGCCTCTTTCACCAGCTCTTGATTCACCCTCTTGTCAAGTTGCCTCTCTTTACACCTCTTGATCTTCCTTTTGCCATTCTACCCCTCTTGATCCCCCATTTTGCCTCTTTCCCTCATTGTCTTTTCATCCCCCCCTTTCGCCATTCTCCTCCTCTTGATCCCCCTCTTTGCCTATTTCCCCCTCTTGCCTTAATCCAGCCTTGACTCTTGTCTTGAGCCCCCTTTTGCCTCTTTCTCTCCCTCTTGCCTCTCTCTCCCCCTTCCTGATTCCCCAATTTAAACCTCTTTCTCCCCCTCTTGATCCCCCTTCTTTTGCCTTTTTCTCCCCTCCCCCATTTTCCCCTCTTTTGATCCCCCTTTTGCCTCTCTCTCTCCCCTTCTTGACTCTTGATCCCAATCTTTTGCCTCTTTCTCCCTCTCCTGATCCCCCTTCCTTTTGCCTCTTGGTCCCCCCTCCTTTTGCCTCCTGATCCTTCTCCTTTTGCCTCTTTTTTCTCATTTTTGCCTTTTTTTCTCCCTCTTGACCCCCTCTGCCTCTTTTACCCGCTATTGTTCCCCCTTTTGCCTTTCTCCCCCACTTACCTCTATATAAACCCTCTTGATCCCCCTTTTGCCTTTCTCCCTGTCTTGATCCTCCCCCCTCTTGCCTGTGACCGTGTCTGGCTTCTGCTGACGCTGTCTCTGCTCCCAGCTTCCCACTCAGCTCTGTCTCCGCAGACCACACAATTACTTAAGGTAGGAGCGGCCGGCCTACCCGGTGCGCAGACACAGTGCTTTTCACACTGCTTCTGATGTCACTGGGTCTAGGCCCGGCCTGCCTCCACTCACTAGACATGGCCGGCGGTTGTTGAAAGCAATTATCCGCGGCCACAAGGTAACAGGCAGCTGCGGATGATTGCTTTGAAAAAAGTTGGCACGTTTAAGCAGCCCCAGTTGGCCCCCAGGGAAGCCCAGTGCTGGCGCCCTACCGGGATTTTTCCTGGTATCCCGGTAGGCCAGTCCGGCCCTGAATTTCAGCTTTTTTGTGGCACCTCACAAAAACTAAATTTCACATTTTGTGATAAGCTGTGATGTCATAAATACAAATAAATGTAAAGAAGTTACTTGTTTTGTCACTATCATAAAATATATATCAAAAACATTTATGCCCATAGTGAATATTTCATTTATTTTTAAAAGTCTTGAACCCACTGACTACACAAATAATACACACACACACACACATATATATATATATATATATATATATATATATATATATATATATATATATATAGGCCAAAACGTTGACTATACTATTTGCCTTTTGTGATTGAATACATTTATTTGGAAAGTCCCATGGGTGCTGCCCCATCCTTCTTTTCTAGTACTCAGCCTGGGGACCCCCGGGGTATGAGCAAGGACAGCACACTTCTGGAATTCTTCTATTGTCAACCCTTTATTCTAACATCATGAAGATGATGGCTCTTTATGATGTTAGAATAAAGGGTTGACAATAGAAGAATTCCAGAAGTGTGCTGTCCTTGCTCATACCCCGGGGATCACCAGGCTGAGTACATTTAATATACCTATACCTATGGGACGTGCACCTCCACTTATATTAATTATTGTGATTTTTTTTAGTGTGTGCCATTGCCTTTCTTTATTATATATATATATATATATATATATCTCCTAAATAATAATTCGCTAATGTATACTTGTCAGAAGAAATGTGGCTCCCCTGATTTCATCCTACCCATCTGACCCTTGAATTGGCCTTCTGGCCTTGATGGGAGCCTGGGGAACCATTTCTCAATACTGTCAAATTCTGTTATGGTTCTGTACAGAACTTTTTCCCCCCTCTGATGCTTTTATTCCAGAAATCTTCCCAGTTTTCCTGTTCTGGGATTTTGAAATGTGGTAAGGATCTTTACTGTGAAGTTCATTAGCAACCAAATATCTCTCGACAAAGAGCATTATCTCTTCAGGGACCTTTGGGTTCACTTGACTGACCCACAGGAGAAATACTGTAGGCATAATAGAAGTCCATCACCACTAACTGTAAATTAGTTAACTTACAGCTGTACCCACTTCTATACAAAATATGTGACCTTTTGCATCATAAAAACATGCATTAAACCTTTGGGCTCGAATTGCAGATGGGTTAGTATTTCCACTTTAAGTCTGTTATAAACCTGGCAAGTATTCATAGGTTTTTTGGGATTTCCCACTAAGACATTGGGTTAGCAGGCCTGCCCATTGGTCCGGTGGCCAGTCTTCTCTAGCAGCAATCCTTTCAAAGGTTGTGAGATAGGCCTCAATATCATGTGCCGCGGAAAACTGATGCAGAAAGTAATTTGCTCAAATACAGTACCCCCTGTCTACTGTTGGTGCAACTGCAGTTGGAGGTAGGACCTGCTGCAGTACGCTAGGAAGTGTGTCCCTGTCTTCATGCTGTGTCTCCACCGGAGTGCCAGCTTGTGCAGCCAGTATGTGTATAACTCTTGCTGGGCAGCAGTAGCCTGTCGCTAAGATTCTAGGAGACAGCTGATCTGTCTTTTGCTTGACAGTAATAGTCTACACTAAGTTTTTCACAAGCTGCTCCATTTTTGACTATTTAGCTTTATAAAAGGCATGTCTACAATGCTTGCAGTATAAAGCAGTCTACTTTTTACCAGTTTTAGCTTTGCCCAACTTTCTCTGCTTTGTCCTCTTTCCTGCTCTCAGCAGATCAAACTCACCTTCTGACCACATTCTGCATCCTGGGATTTAAAGGGATAGTAATACTTCATTTTAACTTTATTTTATTTTGTAGGCATTAAAAAACATGAAGAATGATATAAGTCTTATCTCTCAAACCTTTATGGTTTATGAGATATTCACAAGCAAAGTTTCCCCCTCCCGCCCCTTTTACCTAGTGTAAGCCATCTCTTCTCAGATGTGGAATGCAGTCCATAGACTGGACAGATAACAGAAGGGGACATTCTTATTCCTATGAAAACAATGAAATCCCTGCCCCCCTTGACAGCTTTTCAGGTTTTTCCCTTATCTTAATTGAAGATTGTCCTTCTCTGCAGTCTACCTGGGCACCTCCCTTCTGCTCAGGTTGAACAGTGTGACATCAGTAAAAGGGGAGGGAGGGGGACACTTTGTCATTGAATTACCCTGGAACTACAACTCTGACAGAATTGAAATAACACTCTCCAAAGTCCAAATACTATGATGATTAATTAGAGCTGTTTTTATTATGAAACATTACTATCCCTTTAAAGCAAGCTGCTACTTAATTAGTCCCCTCTATTAGGGGATAGAGGCTATGAAGGATCTTGGGTCCTAAGTATCTGGCCTCTACTACCCTTCCATATACTCTCTAACACAATGTAAACAAGAAAGCACATACAGCAAATCTGTACTGCAGAGACGGTAATAATGTATTGCATCCTGCTCTTGTGATCTATTGATCAGAGAACTCTCTGGAAACTGAGATCCAGGGAACGCCCTGTCAGGGACATAGTAGTACAAAAAAAGGTGAAGATGATAATTTAAATAGTAAAAAGTATAGACAATTTGACTGTATATATTATTCACTTGAAGATTATGTAAAATAAAAATAAAGTGTTACTAGTCCTTTAAGATGGACCCCACTCCCATCTAGAAACCATAGAAAATAACTGAATGATAAAAAAGGGCTCAGTCATTTGAAAGATGTAATACAGCATAAATGAAGGTACTGTCAATTATCTTCCATCATTGTTCCCCTACTACTCTTGTTTATGAGTGTGTGCATAAGTCTATTCATGTTAGCTACAAAAGTATTTACATATGTCTCAGTTGTTTACTTTGACACACCACTGCCCTAACATGAAGATGGAGATTATCCCTGGTTTCCATTGATGACTCAGTGAACATCAACCTACAGAGCATCTTAATTAATAAGAAACATAAGGAATCAGAATTTAATGTAGTCATACCTAAACCAAGATGTGTCTTTCTAGCATAATTTATTTTGGTTTGAAAAACTGGGAAAACAATTTGTTTATTGCTATTAATGATTTTCACTTAATACCATTCTAATCTAATAAACAGACTGAAGATGGACTTTTTGCTACAAACATACAGAGGTTGATATTTAAAGCAGAACTTTCATGCTAATAACATTGCCCCAAATATATTACTAACCTAGCGATATGCAAAGCTATACTGTCCTTAAGCTCAATAAGTCAGTGGTATTGCAGTAAAACACATCTTCTGCAGGCATCGGGCTGCACAGAGCTTACAAGAGAAGCTCTGTGCACCTGAGCGGTCAGTCCCTTCCAGTGCCTTAAGTCACCAAGGAACACCACTCACCAATTCTGGCAGTGAAAGGGACAGACAGCGCAGACTCAGAGGTACATTTCCTCTAAGATGTCCGCACTGTCTGTCCTCTGGTTCCTGATGAAGATGTGTTTTTACTGGAATACCACTGACTTATTCAGCATAAGGATAGCATAACTTTGCATATTGCTAGGTTAGTAATATATAGGGGGGCAATGTTATTAGCATGAAAGTTCTACTATAAGGACTTCCTTATCATCAAAGAGATATTTGGTGTTAAATGATGACACATAACATTGCGCTTTCATTCCCTAGTATATAAATTTCACCTGATCTGTTCTTATTATAAATGATGATGGTAGCCTCCAAATATATCCAAATATAATCAACTAGATATACCAAGTGTAAAGCTAAATTCCAAATCATTATTGTTCTGTTTTGTATGTTACCATAACAAATACAAGACATTGCTTATATTACTCTCTACATACATAAACTTGATGATGCAGCTATATGGTGCTATTGATTTAATTCCAATAACCATAAAAGAAAAATGTTAGATATAGGTCTATAGCTTTATAATACCTTTTAGCTATGATTATATTATTATAGAATAATCCAAATTTTGAAATAAAACGTGCTATCCATTTTACAACACTAGGAGGAGCTCTGCAGATGTTGTATGACTAACTATATTGGTATACAACATGAGTTATTTACTATAATAACTATATTTTTATACAATAATGACTCTGGGTGACACTGTGTTGTGTTGGTAGGGAATAGGATGTTAGTTATTTTTCTTATTCTATTTCCAAACTTCTAAACTTGACTTTCCTGAGTGAAACATTATACTATACATTATGTGTAGAAACTCTTATGCTAGAGTCAGAGTTAATACTTAATTTTCTCACTAAAACACAGAACCAGACAGAGTTTCCCCTCTTCTTACCCCTGATATTCATTCTGACATTGGAAACACTAGCAAATAGAATCAGGGGCAACTCGAAAAGTTAAGGAATTAATATAAGTTGTCAAGAATTTAAGCTATTTGTTGATGACCTAATATTTAGACTCACATGCCTAGAGATTCCATTAATGTAGCTGATTGAAGAATTAAATACATTTAGTTCAGTTTTGAATATCAAACCAAACAAATAAGTGACAGATTTTAAATATCAGCACAAAAGACAAAAACATATCTGTTCTGAAATCAATAACTTTTTCCAAATAGGCCACTTCTAGTTTGAAATACCTAGAAATACAACTACTTCTTTATACTAATCTCATTTTTTCTGCTTACTACATCCCATTAAAAGAAAAACAAATAAATCACAATTGAAAAAGTGGAACAATCGACACTTATCTTAGTTTGGTAGAAAAAAACACCTGAAAATGTCAACAATCCCCAAGATTATCTATATTTTTCAGAGTGTCCCACTGCCCATATTGTTATTATCATCGTTGATAAACAAAAATCTACCACTATATACTAAACTCATTCATATGGAATAATAATCCAGCCCACCTGAAATGTTCAAGTGTGTCCCAAAAAATGTCAGCTAACTAACATCTGGTATCAGTTTCATTCTCATAGAGATTGCATCAGCTAAATGAAATCATTTTCATAGAATAAGTGGCCTTAATCTCCATCAAAATTCCCTGGCTCCCCAGCAAGCATAACATTCTGAAATTAAACTCTCTACCCTTTAGAAAACATGCTATAAAATACACGACTTAACATTTTTCAAGAAACCACCTCAATTTCCCATAACAATTTTCTCTTACAATCTATAAATTATTAATAGTCTCCTATAGGTACAGACAAAAGTAACTTTTTATACTGGAAGCAAGATAATAAATTATCAATTAATCTTATTTTGGAAGATGAGATAATCCCTTCCTTTAATGATTTACAAAAGAAATACAATTTACACTGCACTGAAAATGTAAGTTTGGTGAAAGATTAGAATATATAACAATTATCAATTTAATGAAGAACTAATTAGAAAACCAAAGTTATTTGAATCTGTCTGCCTCACTTAAATATCCTAGTCACAGACATCCCTTACATATAAAATATTGAATCAATATAATAACATAATTGGATCTCAGAGATTAGCTTTGACGATGGAACCCAGTTGCCACCTCTCCTTCCTCTATCTACATTCTCTTCTTCCTTTCTCTATATTCCCTCTATTTCCTAGTCCACTGTCTTACCTCTTGTTCTGCTTTTCTTCTGCATCCTTCTATACTGTTGACAGTGTGTATTGCATTTCTAAAATGAGGTACATTGTTTGTTGTACGGTAATCCTTTGTATCTGCATTTAAAGCATTCATTCTGTCTGTTTCTGAATTGATACTCTATAAAAATGGTTCTCAACCATTTTTTGTTCAGGGCACCCTTAAAATGCAATTTTGATTCTTCAGGGCACCTCTAACATTTTATGTCATTTGTCAAAGGAGTTACCAAGGAAACAAATAAGTAATCTATAGTTATTCGTAGGTCACACAATCAGAATAACAAAAACAAACATATTGTGCATAAACATTTACTTAAATATGCATTTATAACTCAAAATGCACATTTTTATCAGTCTTGATAAATAACAAGAGGCACCCTAACTGGGTGTCCGTGTCACACCAAAATGCCATGGCACCCTGGTTGAGAATCACTGCTTTATACGGAACCTCTGTACTGTTACTTACTATGTATGTACGCAATGTAATTTTGTATTGCTGATTTTTTTTTCAATAAAGCATTTTGAACTATAAAAAAAAAAAAAAAAAAAGGAACACAGTACTAACATAAATGATAAACAATGGGCCCACATTTTCAACACAACTTTCCTCTTGTTGAGAAACACATTGGACATAGAAACTAAATTTAAAATTGCTACAAGGTAGTACAGAACACCTCATGTATTAAAATAATTTTATCCAAACCTGGACAATATGATGTGTTTAGTAGATTTGTAGTTCATTAAAATATTAATGGAATCAGACTATTAGGGTACTATATATAAAAGTACACATTATTATATCTCACCTATAAAAAGTACATATAAGATATCATCTAATGGTGTCTAAATAATGCATTCACAAAAGAATGTGCATTACTATTCACTGGAATAAATCAATTTGTTCAACTATTTGTGAAGGGATACAAAGACTTTTTTTCTGTCATGATGATGGAGAGTCTATGTGAAATAATGTTAACTTCTTATTGAGAACAGTTTGAAAACCGTGGATTTTCTATAACCACGGGCTGAGCAGGGCCGGATTTGCCATAAGGCAAAGTAGGCATCTGCCTACAGGCGCACCGCACAGAGGAGCACCTGTCACTGAAATCATTTTTTTTTTTTTTTTTTATATTTTTATTCACAGCGCTCACACTGCGCACAGTGGCAGCATTAACCAGCCGCATAGTAAGATCTGTGCCTCCTTCTGCACAGACCTGTATGCTGTTGCTCCCTCGTATGCTGTTGCTCTTAAGTAATGCAGAGCACTGGGAGATGACATCATCTCCCAAAGCTCTGCATTATTAAAGAGAAGACCACGCGGGAGCAAAAGCATACAGGTCTGTGCACAAGGAGGCACAGGCTTTTCCTGCTGCTGGACCACCAGGGAGGTAGGAAACTGATACAGGGGGGCAATGTGAAGACGATGGGGGCAGTTTGGAGATGATGGGGGCAATGCGAGGGCAAGTTGGAGCTGATAGGGGCAATGTGAGGGCAATATGGAGCTGATGGGGGGCAATATGGAGCTGATGGGGGCCAATATGAGAGCATTATGGTAATGTGGGGGGTAATGTGGAGATTTGGAGCATTGTGGAGGTGTCCAGTGGAGATGGCCAATGGGGGGGGGCGCTTCAGATTTACGTGCCTACAGGCACCTAAGATTTAAATCCTGCCCTGGGGCTGAGTGATGCTGCCTTCAAACTTCTTGAATCCTTTTGCTTTAACCTGAAAGCTAAAGGCCAGTTGCCCATATTAAGTAATTCCTTAGTGTTATACAGATTCTCCCATACTATAAGTAGTCTCCTTACTTCACTTAGCAGCCTTTGTTGTTATGTTTATTTCAATTTGTTTATACTATTTCTCACCCTCAACTACAAAATCTCAATCTCATGTAACAGAAATAGAAGATGATATACCTTTAGTGGTATTCAAGCCTTCAAACTGTTTGCCATAAATGCCTTATTTAATTATATAACAACATAATACTGAATGATGTTGTAGTCTGTTACAAAAGACATCTAAAACACTGACTTTTATTACACATTTCTCATAACGATACACTGTGTGAAAACCTTATAAAAATGTTATACATAAAAAATGTTCCAATAATCCAATAAACATAGCTTATCTTAATCATTTCCCTGTCAAAGGAATGCTCAATGCCTTGTAAAGTAATACTGAGGGCACTTGTCACTCAGATAGTTAATTCACTCCTTTTTTTTTACGAGGCATTAACTCCATTACAATTTTATTCATTTATTTTTTTTTTAATATTACCTAAATGTTAACCAATCTGCCAATGAACCTTGTGTTAAGCCTATCGAATATACATTTGACACAGACAAAAAGGACAGAGCAGTAAATAATTTACAGAGGTACATGACACTAGGGAAACTGCTTAAATCCGTCAAATCTAAAACACTCTCTTTGAAGACTGTGCTGTTTCTCTTTAATGGACAATTACACACAAACTGATCTGAAAAAGGAAACTTTCTAATTTACAACACAACTCTTTGAGGTGACACCAGGTTACATTTCCTGGATCTATGTAATATTTCATCTGAGAATAGCTCAAATAGAAGCTCTGTGCTTTAGGTCCATGCTGGATATGAAAGATGTTTTCAATGCATTGTGAAGCATCCAAAACATTGAATTATTATGTTACAGATAATATATATAATAGAGAAGGATAAAAGTAAATATTCACTGAGAACAAACAAAAGCAAGTTACTTGCTTTGTTCTTTGCCTAGTCACCATTCAGGAATATCCTTATTTAGATCTGTTGTTCCATTACAAAGGAGAAATAACCTTTTGCATAATGAGCTGACTCAACCAATAAGGGTAAATGAGTATTTATCTTTTGTACTGCTACTAAAGAGCTGAATAGTGAAATCCCAATCCTTAGTATTGACTGTCCAAATAAAAAGGAAATGCTGCGCTTTTATTCATTCTAAGTGTTTCTTTTTGTGAAATGCTACAGAGTTTCCCTAGGGGTAAAGGGCATGCCAGAAGTGGGTACCTTGCTCTCAGTGCTAGAGAGACCAGCTACACCTCACTGGCAAGGCCTAAGAAGTTGAAACTATAAAGCAAATGGTTTTGGTGACTCACAGGACATCCATCCAGATCTCATATTCTTGCCATGCTCCAAAGCTCTCCCAACAAGGATGCCACTGTGCAAAACCCAGGCTTCCTCCAGCCACGACATAGAACATCAAAAGACAGGGCTGCATCTGTTAACTCCAGGCAAAGCAAGAGCATTCAGAAAACTCCAAATTTTATTCAAAATCTTCATAAAATCATACAGGACATCAAACTTCCATTACTCACATAATTAAAACAGATACAGTACATACCATTGTGTCAATCTACGTGTTTCGCGTTATACAAGCTTAATCATGACCTTGAAGTCAATGTAATAAATTGTACAAAGTTTAAAAATTCAACTTCCAATCAGACGAGTCTCACTCAGGTTACTGCATCATGTATAAAGATCTCAAAATCATTATCACTAATACAGATTGGAAGTTCTTTCAACAGCAATGTAACCCTTTACTCTACTGCTAAACTGAACTTTTGTTGCACTCAAATTATCAGCATCGTTATGGTTAAAAAAAACTATGATATCCTTGTTATCGACATTGAGTTCAAGAGTAGCAGAGTAGAGTACACATAAAATGTTCCTAAAAGGAAGAAACTTCCAAAGATATCCAAGTATTTTAAATATAATATCCCAAACAAATATAATATATAATCGGCACTCTTGGTCAATAACAAAATATATCCCTTTAAAACAGCAATTTTCCTAAGTGATCTCTTAATCAGGAAAAATACCTCAGTCTCCCAATACACATATTATGAGATCATTTAGGAAAATTGCTGTTTGAAAGGGATATATTTTGTTACTAAAAAACACAAAATAGAGAGGGGAGAGTCTCATAGTGTAGAAATCTTCTTAAAAATTGGAATATGAATACAAACAATATTATACTCACATGGAGATTTTGTCACAGATGTTTAAATCACAATGACAAATATAGACAGTGGAGGATATTAAACTGCCTCCACACAGTCCTCTTCGAGACCACCACTTCCCAATGGGGCTTAAGGAGAAAACACAGAAACTGTCAAGGTCCCCGGAGACTCAGGACCTTACCTACCCAGTCACTCTACCAACTGTAGTGTAAAAAGTCCCGGATACAGCGACTCCTCCAACAAGTGCTGGTGGAGTGAAGGCTTGAGTGCATCGCTGGGGCACGTGGTTGGTGTTCACAGGCCCCCTGTAGTGCGTTGTGCTGCAGCCAAGGCCATGTAAAGGTGTTGGCCACGAAGCCAGATGGCCCCCTTCAGTTGAGCCGAAGAAGGCCCAGGATAATGCACTACAGTGAGGACAATCACCACCAGCCCCAGGGAAGGTCTATTCAAACAAGAATATAACTAAAGGGTGGACTCACCAGGAGTAGGTCCAGAGGCAGGTATGGCAGAGTGCTGGTTGGGCACTGGCAGAGGCAGGGATTCCTGAAGAGGAGGCTGGACAACCTGCAAATAGAGAACAGGGATGTAAATGTAGGCCGAGGAGGCTTGCAGGAAGACAAGCTGGAGTACAGGGAGGAAGCCAAGGACAGGTACAGGTCAGCCACAGACAAATGCAGGGTCAGGACACCAGACAGCAGCAATTCCAGAGGCAAAACCAGGGTCAGCAACAAGACAAGGAGGCAGCGTGCGGCTTATAAAGGCCCAACCCGGAAGGGCGAGCCGAAGATTACATCACCACGCTAGAGTGGTGAAGTGCCAGCAGAGATGCGGAAGTGGAGAGGGGACGCCACAATGCCCACAGAGACCAGCGGCAAAGAGGAAGGCATGACAGAAACAAACAACAAGGAGAGTTATCCTGTCTCTTTAAAACAGTATATGGATCAAATGTAAGTGAGAATCAATACTCACAGATAATGTTTGACCGGCTGCAGTACCACACAACCGGTTAAAGGTCAGCAGGGATTTTGGAAGCTAGTTCTTCCTGCAACAGAACTGTTTAAAGCTTGCATCAATATATCCAGATCGATCAATATTTTTTAAATAAATTGTATACTTTATTTATCCGGTCTGGCCTTTAACCGGTTGTGTGGTACTGCAGTCGGTCAAACATTATCTGTGGGTATTGATTCTCACTTACATTTGATCCATATACTGTTTTAAAGAGACAGGATAGCTCTCCTTGTTCTTTGTTTCTATATTTCGTTACTGACCAAGGGCTAGATTCTATTGCAGGTGCTAAATGTTAACACTCATTGTATCAAACATTTTCCTGTGGAAGTCTATGGGAAAACTGGAGATAAAAGCAGAGATAAAATTAGCACCTGCAATAGAATCTAGCCCCAAGATGCTGATTATATATTACATTTGTGTGGGATATCCTTATTTAAGGATGTTTCCTAAACAGGAAGTTAGTGTTGTGGGCAAAAGACAAAGGAAGCTTGCTAACATTTTTTCAAGGCATATGTTGATGTATGACTCTGATTTTCAGCTATTCATTTCTCTACGTCAGCCCTCAGAAAAAGTAATATTATGACAGAAAATCTTGCAGTCATCCAAAACACAAGAGAAAATGTGAGAAAATTATTGGCGAAAATTGTATGTATTTTCTACGGACAGGAATTTTCTCCAAAAAAGCAGGAACTTATTGGGGGGGGGTTGTGAAAATTCCTGTGTTTTACTTTTTGGCCATCCCTAGTCCTTAAGTGCCTTTGGGTGAATGCTTTCAGGTCAAGGTGCTTTATAACCATAACCTCTTTCAGACTCTTTTGAAATTTGTCCTCCGTAAGCCATGTCCATGATGGAGGAAATTATGTGATTCCATAGTCTTCCATTGTTGCTTCCTTTGTATATACAGAAGAAAAACCAATACCAACCTTAAGTCTTGTTGTCATTTATATACTTGTAGAATTGTTTAGGATGTTTCTTGCTCTCTTTTGTAATACTTTTCTGATTTTGAATTGTTGCTAGCTAATTTCTTGTTTGCAGATTCTATTACATTCTTTTTAAATGATGCATCTGACCATTCGGATTAGAAAGTTTAAAGGCCTGCCTCATATCCACATTTCCCTGCAAATTTCTTTATTAAGAAACATTGGTCTTAATTTGCTTCTCTTGTATTTATTCCCCAATGGTGTATATTTTTACCTTTGAAGATTACATCACATTCAATATCTGTTAATACTGTGTTTGCATTGTAAAATTAGCTTTTTAACATGTTTTTCTTAAATGGGTTTCTCATAATAAATTTCAAAGGATATCATATTGTGGTTACTGCTGCTCACATGTTCACCTACCTGTACATTGTATCCCATTTCAGAATTCTTTGAGACCACTAGGGCCATCAAGACCTTATTTATAGTTGGCTCCTCTACTATTTGGGACATGAAATTGTAATTGAGCATATTCTCCTTTCAATTTCATGGTAGTTGAAATCTTCCATTATAATTACATTTTCTGACTGAGAAGCCTTTTCCTTTTGCAGTAACATTTGGCCTTCTTCAGACTTCCCTGTGCATGGATAGAGAAGTAGTTAAATGATAGATGGCAGAGATTTGCTGTAAATGGAACCTTTTCAAGTTCGTCTAAAGTTGTAAGTTGGGTGCCACAGGGTTCAGTCCTGGGCCCAATGCGTTTTAATTTATTAATGAATTAGAAGTGGGAATTGACAATACTGTCTCAATCTTTGCTGATGACACTAAGCTGTGTAAGGAAATACATACAGAACAGGATGTTTTTTCTCTGCAGAAGGATTTAGATAAACTGAGTGAATGGGAAGACACATAGCAAATGACATTTAATGTAGATAAATATAAGGTTATGCATTAGGGAGTACTGATAGATGATACACTTCATAGCAGTTTGCAAAGTCATTCAGTTGCTGCAAGAGCAAATAGGGTACTATCCTTCATAAAAAGAGGCATAGATGCTACCTCTATATAAGCCTTTGGTAAGGCCTCATCTAGAATATGGAGTAAATTTTGGCACCAGTTCTTAAAAAATACATTATTGAACTGGAAAACATGCAGAGACATGCAAAAAAACTGATAGAGATTGGATGCAGGGAGTTATAAAGAGAGACTAGCCAAACTGGTTTTGTTTAGAAAAGATACGACTAAGGGGTTATATGGTTACCATTTACAAATATATTCAAGGTCAATACAAAGAATGCGCCAGTGAACTATATACTCAAGGAGCTGAGCTAAGAACAATTTTTATAGTAAGGGTAATAATGTTATGGAATTCTTTGCCTCAGTAAAGGATACCTATCTAGCACAGAACAATAAAGAAAATTATTACAGTTGGCTTCAAAGCAGATAGGATGTTAATCCAGGGAATTATCTGACTGCCATTTGGAGTCAGGAAGAATTTTTTTACCCACTTGGGGCTTAATTGGAAATTACTTCAATGTTTGTTTGTTTTTTGCCTTCCTCTGGATCGTCAGGGTAATTTTGGCATGGGCTGGACTTAATTGGCTCAACTATGTTACTATGTTAGAAAACACTACCTTTTATTTTTTTGCCTAAGCATATGACCTATATCCCTGAAATCCTTCTTAACAGGCCTCCATTTCTCATCGGTTCTCATTGACTTTGCCATTAGTACCAACATGTACTATGACACCTTGATCATGCACAGCCCCTCCCAAAAATCTATCAACCCAATTTACTACATGTCAAACCCAAGCATATGGGAGACAGCAAACTGTCTGAGTGTCTCCTATTATGGAATTTCCTACCACCACCATTTGTCTAAATCTATCTGAGTCCCAGATCCCATCAGCACTAGAAGGACTGTTCTACTGGCTGTTAGAGAGAACAGTCCTCTTCAGAAAGGGCATTCCTGTAATAACACCCCCAACATTATCACTCAATGTTGAAAATCTTCTTAGATGAGTAAATAAAGGTGTGTCCTTCTTTTTCCTCTGCCCTTCTTGCTACATCTAACTGTTACCCATCTAGCTGTCTGCTGCTTTGTGCAGTTTCTAACCCTAATACGTCCTATGCCAGCTTCCTGGCTCAGTGAGCAGCACACCACCTCAATATTGGCAAACTGCCTCAGTTTTGTAACTTGCCACTCCAGAACTCTAACTTGAGCTTCCAAAAAGGCTACTTGCTTATATCTAACATAGATATATGTAGCCTGGAATGGTTATTATGGTTCCTTGGGCTGGATTTGGCAAGATAAACCTTGTGGACCCCTCCCTGATCTTTCAGACCCTATGCACCCTTCCCACATCCCCTCTATGTTTAACCCCTGTAGAATGAAGGACTTGAAATTGTTTGGAGATGGCCTTATAACCCTTCTCAGATTGATGGGCAGCAACAATTGCTCCTCCAAGATCATTGCTGATCTCTTTACTCCTTGGCATTGTGTTAACACACACCTGAATGCTCCAGACCAGCAAACTGCTAAAACTTCGGCTTTTATAGAAGTAGTCACACTTGCTGATGATCAATGAATCAAGGGCATTTGATTAGCAGCACCTGTCTGTTACTTAGCATATTAATTCCTATGGAAGCAGTAAGGGTGTACTTAGTTTTTCACACATGGCTTCTCCATTTTGGCTTTATTTTTGTTACATAAATCATGACACGGTGTAAAATGTCAAGTGTTGTTGTTCATCTGAGATTGTATTTACCTAATTTTTAGACCTGCTAAGGAACAGATAATTCTTGTTATGTCCTGATATGCAAAACCATAGAATTCAAAGAGGGTGTACTTTCTTTTTCACACAACTGTATGGTGGTCATGCCCTGTCCTTCAACCATACTGGGCCTCAATATTTTTACACATCATTTGTCTTTTTTCATCTCTTTGCCACTCAGCCCTATTATTTTATTTTCTCCTACACTGCACATATTCCCACTCCCCTTTCCGCCATAAATAAAAATCGCTTATACCTACTGCTTAAAGTAATAGTAATGTTTCATAATAAAAGCAGCTCTAATTAATCTTCATAGTATTTGGACTGTGGAGAGTGTTATTTCAATTCTGTCAGAGTTGTAGTTTAGGAGTAATTCAATGATAAAGTATTCCCCTCCCACCCCTTTTACTAATGTAACACTGCTCAGCCAGAGCAGAAGGGAGGTGTCCAGGTAGACTGCAGAGAGGGACAATCTTCAATTACGATAAGGGAAAAACCTGAAAAACTTGTCAAGGGGGCAGGGCTTTCATTGTTCTAATAGAAAGAAGCTTGTCCCCTGCTGTTATCTGTCTGGTCTATGGACTGCATTCCACATCTAAGAAGAGATGGCTTACACTAGGTAAAAGGGGTGGGAGGGGGAAACTTTGCTTGTGAATATCTCTCAAACCATAAAAGTTTGAGAGATAAGACTTATACCATTCTTCATGTGTTTTTTAATGTCTACAAAATAAAATAAAGATAAAACGAAGTATTACTATCCCTTTAATAGGGATGGGCAAAACTTCCTGCCTCAAGCTGAAATCAGCTAAAAATGTAATTTTCCGCTTGGCAAAAAAATTCCCGAGAAAAGTAACATAGTAACATAGTAACATAGTGCCGATCTTCCTCTTTTTTCCACTTTTTTCGCCCATTGAAATCAATGGGAACATAGAAGTTACACACAACACATTACAAATAATATTTTATTTCCCAAAAGCACAGTATAAAAGGGGCATGAGGGTGCCTGTGTTTGTGGGGTGTGGGGAAAGAATCAGTTGAACAGGGGATGATTTTTGGGGGGTTGTTTACTGGGATTGGGGGGCACTTAATAAAAAAGAAATCCTAAATAAAATAAAGTAAAATGGAATTTGTTTTGGGGGGCTTTCTTGACTGCTATTGGGGGGACAGTTAATAAAAAAAATCAATAAAATAAAATAAGACATTTGTATTTAAAGTGACAGAGACAGGAACCCCCTGACATAAGCTGCCACTGGGGTGGACTGATACTTGACTTGAAAGAGTATTTTGTAGAGGATGATTTGTTTGATTTGTAGGACTTAGACTTATTAGAGGCCCAAGCCCTGAACAAACATTGATTTTTAGAACTTAGGCTTGTTTGGCACAAGCACAAAGGAAACATTGATTTGTAGGACTTAGGCTTGTTATAAACAAACCCCCCCAAAATTCACAAGCCCTGAGAAAAAATAAAAATGCCCTACTGGCCTAATGCCAGTAGGTCATGTTGGCCGGTGGCCACTGTCAAATGTCCTCCTGAGTCCTGAGTTGCAACTGCTGTTCATACTGCTGCTGCTGAGTTGTTTAAGCAGCAGGATGATTAGGTAGCTGAAAGGGAATGGGATCAACAATAACAGTAGCATGGAAGATGGATGATGAAGGTTCCATTTGCCACGACTGGCTCCACTGATGCGCCTGAGGCAGTAGCAGCAGAATAAGTAGCCCCTAGTATTTCTGGAGAAAAGAACAAGTTGGACATTAACCCCTTAGGGACCCTTGACGTACCAGGACCGTCACGGTCCTTGAACTAATCAAGGACCGGTGACGGTCATGGTACATCACGTAAAAATACGGCATGAAATAGACCGCTCCAAGATCGGAGCGATCTCTTTCAAGCCCCATAGTGACGCGCCGATACACGTGACAGGTCACGTGTACCGGCGCGTCAAAGTGCCCCTATGCGGTCGTTATGGGACGGAAATGTCCCATAACCTCCGGTCCTTAAGGGGTTAAATCTTCTCCACCTGCCCCTCCTCCAAAATCATCATGGGTGTCTTGTTATTAGAATATATTTTTTCCCTTGAGAGCAGGACCAGTGGGTCTCCTCATCAACTGCAATGTGCACAGTGTATGTGTGTGGTAAATAACATCTGGGGGCACAACTGTATCCAAACACCATGACACCTGAAACCAAGTACTGCCGCTGTCACTGTACCCCTTGTCCAGACCCCGCTAAGGTCACATGACAACTTGCTGACAGTTTAATAGTAATGATGAATCCTCTCTGCCAGAATCCTAGCATATTCTGCGGGATGGAATCTCCTCAGATGCCCCCTGATGACCTGGTATCGATTCTCCGCCACCACACTGGCATGTGTGGTCAGCGCACCACACAGTGTGCAATGGGTAGAGATGAACTGCCATAGCCTAACATAAACAGAGTTGCTATCATTTGGCGGGGGAGGTAACGATGAATGAGGTGGATTGGCAGGAGATGTACTTGTTACCATAGAGGAAGAAGGTGATGTTGATGGGTGAGCTAGTTGTTTCGCTCGTCATGGAACTTCCAGTGTCTTTCTGAGTTTCTTTATTCTTCCTCCTCTTTGATCTCCACCTTTCTGGAGAGTCAGGGGGTACAGTAACAGCGGTGCTAGATTTCTGTAATTGGTGTTTGGCTTTAACATGTTTGATATAAAAGTCATTGTGTCTGTGTTTCATGTGTGTTATCAGGGCAGTTGTGCCAAGGTGTGTTCCCCTCTTTCCCTTTCTCACTATGTGCAATGTGACAGAGGGTCCCCTGCTGTCACACATGGCATAATTTTCTCCTTCCCACCCTGAGTACTACAAGAAACACTAGCAGAAGGCAAAGTATTGGTGGCAGCAGGTTCAGCACTGGCAGCAGGTTCAGTACTAGCAACAGGTACACACTAGTGGCTGCAGAATCAGAAATGGCGGCACTGGCAGCAGGAGCAGCACATCTTGCAGCAGGTACAACACTAGTGGCTGCAGGTACAGCAATGGTGGCACTGGCAACAGGGGCAGCATGTCTTACAGCTAGCACAGGCAGCTGACCTGTCCTGCTCTCACTAGTACTACCCTTTTCTCCCTCCCTTCCCATTTACTTTTCTCCCTCCCTTCCCATTAAATTCCCCAAGATCCCTTGGGGTGATTTAGGGGGACTGGACAGCATTGGTACAGTAGTGGTCCCTTCCTCCTCAGACTCAGACTCAGTGGACACATAATGGTCCTTCCAGCTCCTCCGTTGATTATTTTTTACCCTGCTCATAGTGATAGGAGTCACTATCAGCCTCTCCTGCCTCACTTTTTGCAAAATATCACAAGAGAACCACACAGCACGTCTATCTCGCTCTGTAGCTGTTTCTATTGTGTCTGCCTTCAGCGAAAACATCAGGTTTTTATAGCGGAATTGCGAAAACAATGTAAATCAACGTAAAAAATGTGAAAATTTTACCCGCTAGTTTTAAAGCAGATATAGCATATAACAACGTGGTTTTCACGAAATTTCCCACGGGAACAAGGCGACAACTTTCGCCCACCCCTACTGCTTAATGCAGGAAGAGCCCTCATCCCTCTTCACTGGAAATCCAATGTCATCCCTTCCTAAGGACTGGCTAATTAAAGTCCAGTCAACGCTTCACTTTGAACGTACGGGTGCGGCACTAACAGATGCTCTACACTGATATGACCTTCCCTGGTCCACAATGGACTTCTCCCTTATTTCACAGAGGACTTAGATTTTATACCACTTTATCCTTTGACATTGACGCCTGATTCTGCTAGAAGCCTATATACATTAATTCTTAATGTCAGGGGGTGTCTTTCAGGATGGGTGGGGCAGCACAATGAGATCCTTACTGCCTTTTCCCCCTCCCCCCTTTTTTTTTTGCCGCTCCTTACACCTTCCCTCTACTTCCACAACTTCACACCACTCTTACTATACTCTTCATGACTCTCCCTAGGGAGCATCCCGAATTTTGGTCTCCCTTCCTCAACTTTTAGCTAGTGAATGATTGCCCACTTCAAGCTAATTATTCTGATGTGTTAATTCTCGCACCTAAGAATAACTTTTGTGTTTGTTTCATTATAATTAATGTATGTATCTCATGTATCTACATACTGTTGAATGTTAAGATACTCTCATAATTTTTTTAGTAATGTACTCATTATTTTCTCAATAAAGTCTTTAAAATTAAAAAAAAAAACCTAGGCCTACAAAAAAACTAAACAGTTTTGGGGGTTTGTTTCTAAAAAGCATAAGTCCTACAAATCAATGTCTCCTTAGGGCTTGTGCCAAACAGCTCTAAGTCCTACAAATCAATGTTTCCTCAGGTCTTGGGCCTCTAACAACAAATCTTACAAATTATCCTCTACAAAATACTCTGTCATGTCAAGTATCAGTCTGCCCCAGTGGCAGCTTACATCACGTCTCTATCACGTTATATACAAATATCTTATTTTATTAATTTATTTTTATTAACTATCCCCCAAATACAGAAACTCCCCCCAAAACAAATTCCCTTTTCAACTGATTCATTCCCCAGACTCCACCCACCAACACAGGCACTCTCCTCAGACCCCTTTTATACCATGTCTTATGGAGTATTTTTAATTGTATTTAGGATTTATTTTTTATTAACTGCCCCCCAATCCCAATAAACAAACCCCCCCAAAAAATAATTCCCTGTTCAATTTTTCCCACACCCCACCAACACAGGCACCCTCATGTCCCTTTTATACTATGCCTTTGGGAAATAAAATAATATTTTGCTCTGTGTCATGTGTAAATTCAATGTTCCCATTGATTTCAATTGAATGAACTACACAGAAAAAGTGGAAAAACTTCACTTTTGTCGGGTTATTTATATGAAGGTATCCAAAGGGTTAAACAGAGAACCACTCAGGTTGGATTTCTTCACTTAAATAGGCAAATGACAATATAAAATAATTCGAGAACTTTATCTTTAATATGTATTGACACGCTACTTCACAGTAACGAATTGATCACAAGAATCAATCCTTCATATTTGTGCAAAAATATATATATTTTATTAAAATACAATATATATACAAATATCAGCAACAATGAAATATATAAGTGATTAGCAATTATAAAAGGTACACAGAAAATCAAACCACACTTATTATCATAAAGATTACCAGCAGTGCAAGGGTTAACCACACATAGTTATATTCAGAGGTATAATAACAATACTTGCATTCAGTAGCATAGAACTGGTTAACTGATTGTTACAATTAATATAATACAGTTGACCGCAGTGTCTCTTAATACCTCTGCCCCAGAAACTGTATAGACTATGCCAATTATGATGTAAGGGGTATTGTGAGATGAATTAAATAATTCCTCTAACAATTCCTAGTATCATATATCAATAATAATCAAATTTAGAGAATAACTGGAATGAAATCCCAGATTTAAACCACTATAATTTAATTATCTACTGAATTCAATATTGAATACCTCTGAATAAAATATATAAATTGCAATTAATATAGTCAATCCAAATCACACAAATAATCTACTTAAAATTACTTCATGCAATATTTATCATAATTTTGACTACAGCAATATATATAAAACCTATAGGCACTCCAAGGGTTAATCCACACGTTTAAAATAGATGCCACACCCAGAATTTATTTTGTCTATTGAGTTAACCTTCCAATTTACAAAATATAAGCCTAGCACATATACAGAGAATTCCAAAGAAAACACCACTAACAGCAGACAAATAGCGGTTAAAGGGTTAATAACTGGATTCAAAGAATATCCTATATCAAATATTAACTATTATAATCTTCCCAGAACCACAAAATATTACTCTAGGAATACCAAGACTTATATTAGCTAATATAGATAACCCACGCTATATACTGTATTACACTGATTGGCAATTTATAACATTTCCCAATAGATATATATATATAGATTCTATTACTTTCAGAATTTAATAGCTAAATCTAGTTAATTATAAATGATCCCAAATGGTTGGCCAGTCCACTTAAGACAATTATAAAACTATTTAAGTTTCTTCAAACCGAAGAAAAATTATGAAATTCTGGATTAAATTAATCTAAATGAATAAATGATATAGTTACCAATCAAGATTTCTTTGTATTTCTCTGTGAGATGGCAGGATCAGGAATTTAATCAGCAGCCAATAGAGTCCAGGAATCTAGAGTCAAGCCTTTTCTTTTTCAGGAGGTTCAGTCCCTTTTTCAGGAAGTCAAGCACCCTGAACTCACAGTATCTTGGCATTTTATTGACAATTTTTGCCTTATCAGTAATACGCACCTTTTTCTAATGATTGGACAAAGATCCATCTCATTATACCGTGACATCACCAGTCAGACCTGATTGGATACTCATATCTTATGCTAATCAAATATAAACAAAAACATTATGAGTATTTTTAAAATATAAAGGCTGCAGGTGGCGCTATTACTCTATATTAGAATTTTACATGTGGCAGATCAGATGGCTTTCGTCAAGACTGAGAGATAGCATAAGGTTATCAGCGACCCCATAAACATGTCATTTTGCTATGTCTTTCACATAAAGGAGTCAGTCTTTCTCAGCCATTTTGTCTCCAACTGACTATCAATCTGCCATTAGCTGACATTCAGTTATTTTCCCTCCCTACCTTGGACCAATGGCCCATTGTTCAAACATGAGGTAATTTGAACATCTACTCAACAGAATTTCAGTTAAATTCTAGTATCAGAATTAACCCTATATGCTCCCCCAGAACAAAGTCTCTGACACTTTTAGCGGGAAATTTTTCACCAAGCAGGAAGTGCCATTATTCGCCAATTTCAGAATTTCTCCTAGCTCTAGTTTTGACCAATAGTTTAGGAGTGCACATTAACCCCTTAATGACCAACACGTTTCACTGCTTGTTTTTGCAGCTTTATCAGACTTTATTCCTTAGGAAGCTGCAACAGCAAGCTGTGAAACACATTGGGTCATTAAGGGGTTAATGGGCACTTCTTATAGTAATTATCCCATATATTTCTATCTTTTGGAGCAGTTTTAGCTTTAACTCTGCCTTTACTTAGGAATAGTGTACGGGTATGATTAAAACCCATCTGGGAGGTATTAATTAGTACCTGCTTTACTATAACAGGCTCTAGGGACTTTGTTCTTTCTTGCTATCACTAGTGCTTTTGGGGCATACTCATTAAATTGGTGACAGGCTAAAATCGGGCAGTTATAGCACAACCCCAGTACTTATATAATTGCTTTTAGATATATTACATTTAGCTTTTTAATTGAATCAATAAAGGTTAAATTTTAAACCTTAGTAAATACAGTAACTGGACGACCTCCATTAACACCGAACTGACAAATATAGTTGCGATTCACCCATTTGGGGTGAGTCACTGCTGAGTTGTGTGGTATTGCAACATATTTCTCTTTGTGTTGATATAGTAACCTTTTTTGGCTTGTGGTGTTAACTATAGTAACTCATTTAGTATCCAATTTTGTCCTGCATAATTGAAATGAAAAAGGCCTGATTATTGTGTCAGGTAGCTAGAGGTTGAACCCACGGTGCAGGAGGGAAGGATTCTAAAAAAGGAGTCAAAGGTCCTGCAAGTGTATGAACACCAAGGGTTGTGAGGCCACCAGTGGTCAAAAGCTGAATGTCCAAAGTAAGATACAGAACTGATGAAACAAAGCAAAGTCAGATGGTCCGCAGTTGGGGCTGGTGAAGTTCATTCAAGAAGATTAATCACACATCAAGCTCAATGTAAATTCGATAATAAGGCAAGAAATCAGAAGAAGCACCAAGTAGAAACAGGACTAGGAGATGTGAACCAATTTGGCAAAAGAAGCAAAAATGCAACAGATGGCCTACCAGAGCACATCATGTGAATGCACACTGCGTGCATAGATGAACATACAAGAAGTGCACAGACTTTTGCAATTAAAGGCAAAAAACCATGAGAACACACGTTATCCAAGAAATACTGAAGTATGAATAAACAAAGAGGATTGACTGGAAAAAAGTAAGGGGATGCTACTGAGCTGAGGCTTTAAAGGTAGGAAAAAGGATTTTGTGCTTTAGGGGAAGCCATGTGACGAATCTAAGAACATGAATAGGTTTGGAAACAGATTGTAGGGGTGAGACATGCAAAGTGGAAAGCCCAGCTAATTAAAGGTTTCAGTAATTCTGGTGGGATAGAATGAGGGCATGCACAAGAGTATTACATGTTGCCTTGTAGACATATTTTATTATGGTTCTGCAACTGGTTGCACAGAATTAATACAGTTATAAAATTCCTCAAAATATATTTAGATAGTCCTCAAATTCTGAGAAAGCACCCTATGTGTAAATGAGTGTTAACTTTATTTGATATGGTATATATATACATATATATATATATTTATATATATATATATATATTACACTTTATATTTCAGTAGTACAGGCTATCAGCTACAGCTTGTCTCCTTAATATGAGGTAGGTATAAGAGCATGCTCCTGCCCATTTAAATGTGATCACGGTAACTCCTAGTCAGAGTGACCTTCTATCTCTTAAACTTTATTTGTACTGCTGTTTGGAACTAATTCAATTGGTAAATTAAAGATTCCCAGCAGTAAGAGTAGAAACATGCTATCATTGATAAACTGCACCTCCACAATCAGTGTATTCACTGTCTTTTCTGACAAAACCGAAAATGCCTCCTGCAGGGTTGGTCTTAGGCAGGTGCCAAGGTTTCAGTGCACCCAGCCCCATGACTTCACTGTTCCTGCGAGTTCCTGTTGGGGAAATAAGACATATCTCTACAACAGTGCTATAGAGATCTGTGTCTCCTCTGACAGAGACCACTATGTTTACAGCTTCTGCATAGCAAATAAGCACCAGGATATGACATAAGTGCTCTGTATTACTGAGCAGACTAAGCCTTGCTCTGGGCTTGATATAGAAGTCTGCATTGAAGAAGGTACAGGCCTTTTGTTAGATATGCCTCTGGACTACCAGGGATTATCCTGAGGCCCCCATCTTGTGCCAGCAAAGATAGGCAAGACGAAGTTGGCTTCCATGGGGATATACTGGGGAAAAGAGAAAGGAGGAACTGACTGGAGGAAGGAGAGAAAGGGGTTTGTAAGAGTGAAGGAGCTTAAGTGGAGCCTCCACGCAAATTCACCCAGTCCTTCCACCTCTTCTCTTCACTACTGCTTTTCCCTGCTTTTCTTCTCCTCATCATCCCACTATATCACTCCCTCAAGACCCTCCACCCAGTCTTTCAACACCCCTCTCTCTCCCTGCTCCAGTCTTTATGCATTTTTATACTCTCTCCTCCACAGTGGATTTGAAAACAGGAAAGACTAGAGGATCAAGAGAAAAGGGTTGAAAGACAGGGAAGCTCGAGTGGGGGAAGGGCAAAAGAATGGATGAGGGAGCGATAGGGGATTGTCAAACTGGGGAAGCCCCAAGAGGTGAAAGGGGGGTGAGAAAAAAACAAGGGAACAGACCAGAGGAGGGAGAGAGATGGGGTTGAAAGACTGAGGACATTTGAGTGAGGAAGAGAGGAGAAAAAACAAGGGAAAGAATGGAGGATGGAGACACAGGGGAGAATGGGGGAGCTTTAGGGGCGGGGAGTGAAAGTTTGGAGGAGAATGTTGAAAAACAGGGGAAAAGGCTGGAGAAGGGAGATGAAGTGGGATGAAAGATTGGGAGAGCTTGAGGGTGTGAAAGCGGCAGATAAATAAATGGGAAAAGAATATAAAAGGGAGAAAAAGAGGGCGTTGAAAGTCTGTGGGGAGAGTGAGAAGAAAAGACAGTGGAAAAACACTGGGGGAGATTGTTGATTATCGGTGGACCAATGCTGGGGTGTAAGACAATATATTGTGGGTCTGAGACAACCATTGGACAGTGGACAAGGCCGGGGTATGAAACAGTGTATGTGTGGGTCTGAGACTACCAGTGGAAAAGTAGAACAATGCTGAAATTTCAGTATGTGTGTGTGTGTGGATCTGTGTCTACCAGTGAGCAGTAGAACAAGGCTGTGATGCCAGTGTATATATGGGTCTGTGACTAGCAGTGGAACAAGACGTGTGTGGCATACAGCATTCCTGAGGGGGAAACTGCTGGAAGGAGAAATAAGGGGACTGAGAGAGAGGGGGGATCAACGACTAGAGGATATGCTCTGCTGGATTCCTGTCATGGTGTATTGCCCTGCTGTGTCTCCTGCACTGGATTGGGAGGGATGTTAAAGTTTGTGTGCATGTATTTTTAGTTAAATAAATTGCAAGGGGGATTAAGGAAACAGAAAAAAACAGCCCTGCAAATTATTTTGCACCTGACCCTGCAAAACCAAGAACTGGCCCTGCTGTACTTCTCATTGTGATTCCTTGATCACAATGAATTCACATTTAACAGAAACTATAGGAAGCTGATTGGATTGACTAGAGGAATGTGGGGATGGGGGTGAGTGAAGGGGGAAGAGAAGGGGGAACGGATGGGGAGAAGAAGAAAAAAATAGAACTACCAGTGGAAAAGTAGAGCAATGCTGAGATTTCAATGTGTGTGTGTGGATGTGTGTCTGTTTGGGTGTGTGTCTGTGTGGGTGGGTCTGTGACTACCAGTGGACAGTAGAACAAGGCTGCGATGCCAGTGGATATGTGGGTCTGCGACTACCATTGAGACAAGGCGTATGTGTCATACAAAATTCCGGAGGGGGAACTGCTGGAGAAATAAATAAATAAACTGCAAGAGGGAGAGAAGAAACAGAGAAAAAAATAGCCTTGCCTCCTGGTTACTTCTCATTGTGATTCCTTGATCACAATGAATTCACATTTAACAGAAACTATAGGAAGCTGATTGGATTGACTCCCTGCATCAACTGCCTCCTGCTATCATACAGGAAGCTCTGCCATTACCAGCAGTGCACCCCTTTCCTTCCATTGTGCAGTACATATACAGAGCTCAGTGTTGAAGAAGCAGTAAGCTTTTAATGAAAACATGTCATAGGGATTTTCCTATTGAGTGATACAAGGGAAATCCCACTGCCGGGAGGTTTCTAATTCAAAAGTTATTGCACCTCAAGTTTTTTATTTTGTTTAATTAATTTGCAGTTTTCTATTTTGGTGTTCAGGCTTGCTGTTTACATCACTTTTTGTGATGAGCTGCAGTCAGTGAGTCAATCTCTCCCATGAAATAAATGTTGCTTTTAAAACATTAGTTGGTGTTGATTTAAAAAAATTCGTTTGTGTTGTTATAACATTGCACAATACATCAGGAGATCCCCATAACATAATTTTACATAAAAATGTTACAGCACAATAAACATGAAATGGTTAACTTGTGTTTTTTTATATTAGTTTAATACATATATAATATAATACCATTTTGATTTTGAGCTGTTAGTGTTAGTTTCAGGGCAATGATGTAGTGATCTTTGCCAAGAAAAGTCTCAGCTGCATCTTTGGTTTTCTTCCTATTAAATGGAAATGAAGTTCGTTGTCCTGGAGTTGACATTTAAGAAGCTGAAGTACATTGTTTGCAGGTGATAAAATGTTTCAAAGGCAATATGCAAACAGGTTACAAATGTGCCTTGGGAAAATACTTTGGCGTTACATGGAAATGTGTCATTGTCTTTTCAGACATCCGTGTATCTTTTTATAATGAAAAAAAGGTAGATGTCTTGTGTTGAGAACATTCTGTTCGGATATTTTTCTCATACTGACTTTAAGGACAATGGGGGAGACTTCTAAAAATGGTTTATGAAAAATGTGGTATAAAAATTGCATAAAACTGATGATCATCATTTAAAAGATGCTTGAGCCAGTTTTGGATGCCTTAATCCACTGAGTGCCAGAGGGGTTTGCAATGCATTGCGTACCCTTCTAGCACTCAAAGGATTAATGCAAAGAAGTTGTGTTTCTGGAAAAGTGCTAATGGAACTGGCAAAGTTTCTTGCTCAGTGAATTTATAAAGAAATGGAGCCAACTGTCACAATTTATTACTAGAATCTTCGCCAGAATCTTAACGCCAGGTATAATCTGTTCTTAACAAAAGAAGACTTAAAGGGATAGTAATACTTAATAATTACTAATCCCTATATTAAAGTCATATTAAAAAGAAATGTATTGCCCCCAGTGTCATCTCTCAAACCTTTATGGTTTGAGAGATAATCGCTCCTAAAGTTGCCCTCTCCCTCCCCCTTCCCCAAAGTCAGTGTTGTAACTGACTGAAAGGAAATTCACTATGAACAAGCTTAATAACAATAAAAGTAGGAGCTGGAAGGACCGTTATACGTACATTAAGGAAAAGAATGATCACAATTAATTTGCATTTAACAGACACTATAGGAAGCTGATTGGATTGGATATAAAAATTTGCCATTTTCTTGATAATGAAACACAATACAAGCAGCTACAGAGTGAAAGAGAGGTGCTAGGCTGTTGTGCTGTGAGTTGGTTTGCAAAATAGAGGCAGACTATTGAGGCAGGAGAGGCTCATAGTGACTGCTATCACTATGAGCAAGTTTAATAATAATAAAAGGAGGAGCTGAACATGAAATGGTCTAGATGCCCTGGTTCCCCAGACCTAATGATGACCAGCCCCCCTTCATCAACTCTGGGGATCTTGGGGAAATTTGTCTCATGGGAGGAAGAAGAAGGTAGCAGCAGTGTGAACAGGACAGGTCAGATACCATGCTCCTGCTACCAGTGCTGCGCCTGCTGCCAGTGTGTCTTGTAATTCTCAGGAAGGGGAAAGATGATGCCAAGTGTGACAGCAGGGGATCCTAAGTCTCACTTGCCATCCCCAAGTAGTCCCGCCACTAGTACTACTACTAAGAAGGTTTAGCAGCTTGTACAGGGTGTTAGGAGTGAGAGAGGGGGTGATCATAATACTAGTGAGGAGGAAGACTCAGGGACTGAACTTGATGTGGTTGGTGTTAGTAGTAATAACTGTGATGGTGAAGCAGCTGGTGGGACTATGGTTAGGGTAGTGGTAGGCGAAGTAATGCAGAGCGAACAGAGTAGCAGTGAAGGGAGCCCACATTCCCCTGAACCTGGGAGTCCCCATTTCCTCCACAGCAGTGTCCAGATGGAACATTATCCTGAAGAAGCCAGATCTTGTGTCTAGCAGCAATAATGCCACCACCACCAGGAACATAGACGTGCTGCCAGTCTGCCTTCTTCAGGTTTACAAGAAGTGGCAAGTGTGACATTAGGGGACCCTTTCTCATCACCTCCTCCAACCAGTGAGACCTCTGTAATAGAGCAGCAGTAGCAATGAGGGACTGGTGGTAGTGGTGATTATGATGGTGGAGAAGCTGGGTGGGAAGAGACATTTATGTCCAAACTGACAAGGAACTGGAGATAGGGATAGGCATCATCACCACCACCAGCAGTGAGCTTTTGGAATTTGCTGAGTTTGCTACTCCTAATTACTTCTGCTCCTGAGCTGCAAGGGCAGCAGGATGCTCATGAGCAGACTAGTGTGCCACAGACCACCATGGACACAGTGGGAATAGGGTCAAGTGATCCAGGACTAAAACAGGTTCCACTTGCCAGCAGAAACAGTCCTGGTCCTAGATGCAGTGCTGATTCTGAGGCAGTAGCAGCAAGAGCAACAACATCATCCTCAGCCCCAGCCAGTGAAGGGGAATGTGGAGGAGAAAAAGAAAGAGACCATTCTTCTCCACCTTTCCCCTCCCCCCTGAGGTCCTGGGTGTGGGACTATTTTTCTCTTGATGCAGGCACAGTGCAGTCATCAGCAGCGGCACTGTCAGGATTCTCCTGTTCACCTGGCCTGTTTGTTTTTTTCCATTTGCACATATTTTGATCTGCCACTGTCAGGATTCTACTGTTCACCCTTCTGGTGTGTCTCTGTCTGTTTTTTCCATTTGCACCTATTTTTGTCTATCTCCCCTTTCATCACTTCCTCCTTCTCCTGGGATCCTATTGGTCAGCTAGGGTTTATAGCCTTAGGCCCCTGTAACCTCCTGGCCTGATTATTCGAGTTTGTTTGTGGATAGACCTGACTCCAATTGTACTTTGACCGTGGCTTGTATATTTGGATTGTCCTCCCAGTTGTTTACTCCCTGGCTTACATTTACTGACTATGGATTCTGCTTACGTCTTATACCCCATACACTCCCGGTGACCCACACAATCTGGTACATTCGTATCTTGGGTCTCAGGGCCCAGGAGGTAAGGGCCCAGGAGGTACTTAATGTACTCACTATATTACCTGTAGATCTATGTTTCCTCTGATCCAGGTGACAGGTGGTGTTATGGTATTCTCCTACATGCACCCCTATAGTTACCTTTGATTTGGGCTTCTGCATCTGCCTAGGTGGCAGCTGGCTGACTCAGCTCAACAGCGTGTATCCACTTCAGGGGAAGTCAATGCTGGGTGTGCCTCATCTCTCAGTGGTCTCATCTCTTAGTGTTCAGGGGTGCTCTACTAATAGCTGTGGTCCCAGCCTAAGTGTCAGAGGTAGCAGGGCTGAGTATATTTATCCTCCTTGTCAATCTGTTACCTTGACTTTGTTGCCCTATATTGCATTGGGTACTTGTGGTGTAGGAGTCATACTAGTATTAGCCAATCACTTGGTTGCGGTAGTGCTCCACTTTACTCTATCTCTGGGGTTATTAGAGTTTTGTCGATCCTAGTAGTATTCAGTTCAAACCATGGTTGGAAGTCCTTCACACTTGTCAATGCGGTTCTTCTCCATCTCATTCACCAGAGTATGGTGAGAGATATTCCTTGCATGTTTTGGACGAATCTTAAGCAGTCCCAGGTTGCTACAGTTACAGGGCTAGTCCTTATTGCCCTACTGGTGAACCTTAAGCAGTCTCAGCCTGCTATTTTGGGCAGGTCCTTCTCGATTGAGTGTGAGCTTAGAGGGTCTGCATGTGGGTTCCTCACTGGGTCCTTTGAGACCAGCCTTGGTGTGCATCTGCTCCCATCCTGGTCAGGGTGTAAACCAGCATCTCCTGAGCCAAAATGAAGCAATTGCTACTGTGTTCTCTTTATTCATCTTGATTATCTTCAAGACCCTGCAAATAATCTGAATTGGGGAAACATAAGAGAAGTCCTTGTGCGCAAAGGCATCAAACCTTTATACCTTCTGACAATAGCTCTGTCATTGATCAGGCCAAAACAAACCCAAAGGGCTGAGGCATCTGTGGGATTGCTTCCTTTAACCCCTTAGTGACAGCCGCGTTCGTACGCGGCTGTCACCTTAACGCCCGAGGAACTTTTTTTTTTTTTTTTTTTAAACGAGTCCGGAGTCTCCGAGCGGCGTGCAGCCGCACGGAGACGCGGACTTCCGTGACTTACCAGGTACGTCCTCTGTCACTAAGTGACAGTTTCTGCGGGACGTACCTGGTAAGTCATATGTCGTTAAGGGGTTAAACGGGAGGCTTCATGACACTGAAGTGTGAAGCTAGAACGTGTGACTGAAGAGTGATGGTATTTGCATTACTTTACTGTTATTTCTAGCTGTGGTAAAGATTTTGATTGTGAGGTTGAATTATCAGAACTAGTTGAGCCGGATATGGATCAGGATGACAGTAGTTGAGAAAATCTGTGGACCAGAACGAAACAATTGTATCTGGTACTAGAAAGGTGTTCTACCAAAACTTACCCACAGATGGCAAGATTACAATGTTATTCGGTAAGAGAAAGCATAACCACAAGGGAAAATGCCTGTAATACCAAGAAGCACAAACGGAGGGCTCATACACAGAGATAAATGGCAATACAAGCTGGCATCTGTGGAAACATGCAGGAAAGCAAGGACAGAAACCAGAATCACAAAGTCCACACTGAAAGCAGAGACTCATACAGATCTGCAGGAGACAAAAGAAGGCAAGCCTCACAGTGCGTTTGAAGGGTGGCAGACAGAAGAGTAGACAGGACTCAGGGAAAAACTTACCCCAGGGCATGGAATAATATAAAGCATAGCCAGACATGCACAGGAGAGCTGAGGTTTGGCAACAAAAGACAAGGCATAGCTATACTCTAATCAGTAGTCACTGGGAATGAGCTTGGAAGTGTGCTGGTGGGCATATATGGGTATCACGGTGCCCGTGATTTGTCCTTCTGGTTGTTACCTGTCTTGTTCCCACTGTTGGACGAGCAGCGGCATTGCTGGTCTCTGCCATCTCATTGCTGGCCTCTCTGTTGTGGGCATGCGTGTAACGGTTTTTTAGGACACTCAGACCAGTAGGTAAAATAAAACTGCGTTTATTGAATGAAAATTAATGCAAATGATCGCCCTCTACAGGTGACAGCAACAATTGCACAGTGAATACAATTGTACACAGAAAGTAACTATACTGAACAGGAGGCACACTCTAAGCAGTACAGATAATAGCAAGCTGGACACAAATGGGTTAATAAGAACAATCAGTCCGTCTCAGCTGTGGGGTTTGGCACACCCAAATGGTGTAGTGATGTACTGAGAATATGTGATCAACACAGAGTTCATGCGATGGTAGGGTAGAAGATGTTCAGTGACCAGCAAAAGCTTAGCAGAGCAGTGACTAGTGTTGAGCGAGCATGCTCGGCCGATGCTCGGATCGGCTCGAGCATCGCTCTGCTCGGCACATGGCGGTACTCGTACGAGTACCGCATGTGCTCGCCCGCCATGTTCGGGTCTCCTCCCCGCACGTTTTGCGGCTGCTGCGCAGCCAATAAACGTGCAGGGAGGCTCTGACATCGGTGTAATGCCAGCAGCCATGTTGGCTGCTGGCATTACACTGATTGGCTGGCCAGAACCCGTGGTCAGGTGCTGTATAGCACCTGACCATCGAGTTCGGCTCAGTCTGAGCCAGGGAGAGCTGAGGATAGGAAGGGAAAGGCAGTGTAGGGAGGAAAAAAACAAAAATTGTGAAAAAAAAAGAACCAAAAGTCCTTTTTAGGACTACTGTGTGTGGGGGCAGCAGGTTATTTGGTGTGGGGGGAAAAAAACAAAAAAAAAAAAAAATATATATATATATTCTGTTTAGTGTGCAAAGTTGCAGATTAGAGCACATTCTGTTTAGTGTGCACAGTTGCAGATTAGAGCACATTCTGTTTAGTGTGCAAAGTTGCAGATTAGAGCACATTCTGTTTAGTGTGCAAAGTTGCAGATTAGAGCACATTCTGTTTAGTGTGCAAAGTTGCAGATTAGAGCACATTCTGTTAAGTCTTCAAACTAAAATATCAAAGTCACGTATTCCATTCAGTGTGCGTCGCCGCAGTTTAGCAGCACATTCTGAGTACTGTGCAGAGTTGCAGAATAGGAAGAAATACTGTTAAGTCTTCAAACTAAAATATCAAAGTCACATATTCCATTCAGTGTGCTTCGCCGCAGTTTAGCAGCACATTCTGTGTACTGTGCAGAGTTGCAGAATAGGAAGAAATACTGTTAAGTCTTCAAACTAAAATATCAAAGTCACATATTCCATTCAGTGTGCTTCGCCGCAGTTTAGCAGCACATTCTGTGTACTGTGCAGAGTTGCAGAATAGGAAGAAATACTGTTAAGTCTTCAAACTAAAATATCAAAGTCACATATTCCATTCAGTGTGCTTCGCCGCAGTGTAGCAGCACATTCTGTGTACTGTGCAGAGTTGCAGAATAGGAAGAAATACTGTTAAGTCTTCAAACTAAAATATCAAAGTCACATATTCCATTCAGTGTCTTTCACCGCCGTTTAACAGCCTATTCTGTGTACTCTGCAGAGTTGCAGAATTATAAGAAATACTGTTAAGTTTTCAAACTCAAATATTAAAGTCACATATTCCATTCAGTGTCTTTCACCGCCGTTTAACAGCCTATTCTGTGTACTCTGTACAGTTGCAGAATTATAAGAAATACTGTTAAGTTTTCAAACTCAAATATTAAAGTCACATATTCCATTCAGTGTCTTTCACCGCCGTTTAACAGCCTATTCTGTGTACTCTGTACAGTTCCAGAATTATAAGAAATACTGTTAAGTTTTCAAACTCAAATATTAAAGTCACATATTCCATTCAGTGTCTTTCACCGCCGTTTAACAGCCTATTCTGTGTACTCTGTACAGTTCCAGAATTATAAGAAATACTGTTAAGTTTTCAAACTCAAATATTAAAGTCACATATTCCATTCAGTGTGTTTCAACGCCGTTTAACAGCCTATTCTGTGTACTCTGCAGAGTTGCAGAATAGTAAGAAATACTGTTAAGTTTTCAAACTCAAATATTAAAGTCACATATTCCATTCAGTGTCTTTCACCGCCGTTTAACAGCCTATTCTGTGTACTCTGCAGAGTTGCAGAATTATAAGAAATAAAGAAATACTGTTAAGTTTTCAAACTCAAATATTAAAGTCACATATTCCATTCAGTGTCTTTCACCGCCGTTTAACAGCCTATTCTGTGTACTCTGCAGAGTTGCAGAATTATAAGAAATACTGTTAAGTTTTCAAACTCAAATATTAAAGTCACATATTCCATTCAGTGTCTTTCACCGCCGTTTAACAGCCTATTCTGTGTACTCTGTACAGTTGCAGAATTATAAGAAATACTGTTAAGTTTTCAAACTCAAATATTAAAGTCACATATTCCATTCAGTGTCTTTCACCGCCGTTTAACAGCCTATTCTGTGTACTCTGTACAGTTCCAGAATTATAAGAAATACTGTTAAGTTTTCAAACTCAAATATTAAAGTCACATATTCCATTCAGTGTGTTTCAACGCCGTTTAACAGCCTATTCTGTGTACTCTGCAGAGTTGCAGAATAGTAAGAAATACTGTTAATTTTTCAAACTCAAATATTAAAGTCACTTATTCCATTCAGTGTGTGTCACCGCAGTTTAGCAGCCTATTCTGTGTACTCTGCAGAGTTGCAGAATAGTAAGAAATACTGTTAAGTTTTCAAACTCAAATATTAAAGTCACTTATTCCATTCAGTGTGTGTCACCGCAGTTTAGCAGCCTATTCTGTGTACTCTGCAGAGTTGCAGAATAGTAAGAAATACTGTTAATTTTTCAAACTCAAATATTAAAGTCACTTATTCCATTCAGTGTGTGTCACCGCAGTTTAGCAGCCTATTCTGTGTACTCTGCAGAGTTGCAGAATAGTAAGAAATACTGTTAAGTTTTCAAACTCATATATATTAAAGTCATATATATCGTGTAAGATGAAGAAGGCGGGTAAAAAGGGACGGGGAAGTGGACGTGATCCTGAAAGTTCAGGGCGCGGGTCAGGACGCGGAGAAACTGTGCCTGGTGCCAGAGCACAAGAAAGAAAGACATCCACCATACCTAGCTTCATGTCTGATTTCACAGGGCGTCGCAGGACATCACTCTCGAGGTCCGACCAGTGCGAACAGGTGGTCGGTTGGATGACAGCTGATACTGCTTCCAGTCGGTTAAGCACCACCCTGTCTTCCACCAAGTCCACTCTCAGTAGCCAAGAGTCTGGTCAACATAATCCTCACTCTGATCATCCTTCCTCCCACCATACACGGTCTGGTCAAAGAAGTGATCCCACACTGGGATATAGTGATGAGCTCGTCTCATCACCAATCCTTCATTTGACCCTCTCTCCAAGCACGCTTGCAGAGGAACATGACATCTTGTGCCCTGATTCACAACCTCTAGAGGCTACCCAATCACAAGAAGATGACAGATGTGAACGGCATTTAAGGTCAAAGGAAGTAGTGGATGATGATGATGATGAGACACAGTTGCCATTAAATCAACCACTATTTCCTTCTCAAGACCTTGTTGAGGAGAATGTTATACAGTTGTCAATGACCGAGTATGTGGTGGGATCAAGACTTGAGGAGGATGATCAGAGTGAGGAAGTGGAGGAGGACTTGGTGGACGATGAGGTGACTGACCCCACCTGGGAAGGTGTAGAGCCGAGCGATGACAGCAGTCCTGAGGGTGAGCCATCTGCAGCACCGCAACAGGCTGGAAGAGGCAGTGGTGTGGCTACAGAAAGAAGGCGGACCGCACCAAACCGGCCCGCAAATGTTCCACGGAGCACCCCCTTGCGTAAATCTACCTTGCCAAGGGGTAGGTGTTCCGCGGTATGGCGTTTTTTTAAGGAAAGTGCGGACGACAAAAGATTTGTAGTTTGCAACCTGTGCCACACCAGAATGAGCCGAGGCATGAACACTAGAAACCTCACCACCACCAGCATGATCCGACACATGGCATCCAAGCACCGTAGTAAGTGGGAGGAACGCCTGGATCGCCCATCTGTGTCTGCAGGCCACACCACTGCCTCCTCTTCCCCTGTTTTCGGTGCCGGCCAATCGCCTGTCGAAGGCGCAGGCCCGCATACCTCCCGCCCTGCACCTGTACCATCTGAAGCACCATCAGCGACCACATCCACTTCCCTGTCCCAGCACAGCGTCCAAATGTCGTTACCCCAGGCATTTGAGCGCAAGAGAAAGTACCCAGCCACCCACCCACAGGCCATAGCACTAACCTCACACCTTTCAAAATTACTGGCCATCGAAATGCTGCCATTTAGGCTTGTGGACACTGAGTCCTTCCGCAGCCTGATGGCAGCAGCTGTCCCTCGGTACGCCGTCCCCAGCCGCCACTACTTTTCCCGGTGTGCCATCCCCGCATTACACCACCATGTGTCCCGTAACATCACCCGTGCCCTGACCAACGCAGTTACTGGGAAGGTCCACTTAACGACTGACACATGGACAAGTGCTTGTGGCCAGGGACGCTACATTTCCCTGACGGCACACTGGGTGAATGTCGTGGAGGCTGGGAGCGACTCGGACCCTGGGATGGCACGGGTGCTACCCACGCCGAGGATTGCGGGCCCTACCTCCATCAGGGTTTCCACCAGCACCTACGTTATTGGCTCCTCCTCCTCCGTTTCCACCTCCGAATTCTCTACACACACCGCCACTCCCCCATCAGCCAGTAGCTGGAAGCAGTGTAGCACTGCAGTGGGGAAGCGTCAACAGGCCGTGCTGAAGCTGATCTGCCTTGGGGACAAACAGCACACGGCCTCAGAGCTGTTGCAGGGGATTAGTCACCAGACCGAGCAGTGGCTCTCGCCACTCAACCTGCAACCAGGCATGGTTGTGTGTGATAATGGGCGTAACTTGGTGGCGGCTTTGGAGCTCGGCAAGCTCACACACGTACCATGCCTAGCGCATGTATTTAATTTAGTGGTGCAGCGATTTCTAAAAACCTACCCCAATGTGCATGATCTCTTGACCAAGGTGCGCCGCGTGTGTGCACATTTCCGTAAGTCATCTACAGCTTCGGCCGGCCTGTTGAAGCTGCAGCAGCGCTTACAATTGCCAGCTCACCGGCTGCTGTGTGACGTGAGCACGCGCTGGAACTCCACCTTCCACATGTTGGCCCGGCTTTGTGAGCAGCAGAGGGCAGTAGTGGAGTACCAGCTGTTACACGGTCGTCGCCTCTCCGTTCAACTTCCTGTAATCAGAAGTGAGGAGTGGGAATGGATGTCAGACCTCTGCGAGGTTTTACGCAATTTTGAGGAATCGACACAGATGGTGAGCGGCGATAACGCTATTATCAGTGTAACCATCCCACTTCTGTGTCTACTGAAACGCTCGCTGCTCACAATTAAAACCGACGCTTTGCATGTGGAAGAGGTGGAAATGGGGGAGGAAGAGCTTACACAAGGTGATAGCCAGAGCACCCTCACTTCGTCTTCTCAGCGACAATTGGAGGAGGCGGAGGAGGAGGAGGAGGAGGAGGAGGAGGAGGAAGACACGGTTGCCTCCGCTACAGAGGGTAGCCATGGAACTTTAGTTCCATCTCTTCAGCGTGGGTGGGCAGAAGAGGAGGAAGAGGATGAGGATATTGAGAGTCAGCCTCCTGGTGAGGACAGCGAAATCTTGACTGTTGGTACTCTGGCACACATGGCTGACTTTATGTTAGGCTGCCTTTCCCGTGACCCACGCGTTGTACGCATTTTAGACAACACGGATTACTGGGTGTTCACCCTTCTGGACCCCCGCTACAAAGAGAATTTCTCATCTCTCATTCCTCCGGTGGAGAGGACAAGCAAAATGGTGCAATACCAGAAGGTTCTTGTTGAAAAATTGCTCCAAAATTTTCCATCTGACAACGCTGGCGGCAGAGTACGTGCTACCTTGGCCAACCGAGAAGGGGAGAAAAGGGGAGCACACAGCAGTTCCGACAAAGGCAGGGCAACACTCTCCAAGGCGTGGGACACCTTCATGACACCCCGCCAGCACCCTCACCCTGATGCGCAGCCTAGTGTCACAAGGAGGGAAAAGTTTTGGAAGATGGTGAAGGAGTACGTAGCAGACCGTGTCAGCGTCCTCAATGATCCCTCTGTGCCTTACAACTACTGGGTGTCCAAGCTGGACACGTGGTATGAACTGGCACTCTACGCCTTGGAGGTGCTGGCCTGCCCTGCCGCCAGCGTTCTGTCTGAGCGGGTATTTAGTGCTGCTGGTGGCATCATAACAGATAAGCGTATCCGCCTTTCCACCGACAATGCTGATAGGTTGACACTTATAAAAATGAACAAGGCCTGGATTTCCCCTGACTTCTCCACTCCACTGGAGGAAAGCCCCGGGGGAACATAAACTCACTTTATATATGTTATTTACAATGATGGGAATACTCTGTATTCCCATTCACCCCTTCCACCCCAAAAACGGGTATATGGTTGACTCTTAATGTTCTCATCCTCCTCCTCCTCTTCCATATGCCCTGGGATATAATTTTTATATAGGGCCAGCTCACCAGCGTGCCCTGGGATATAATTTTTATATAGGGCCAGCTCACCAGCGGGCCCTGTGATATAATTTTTATATAGGGCCAGCTCACCAGCGGGCCCTGTTTGCCAATTTTTATATAGGTCAGCTCACCAGCGGGCCTTCTCATATAATGTTTTATTGGGTCAGCTCTCTAGCGGGCCCTCTCATATAATGTTTTATAGCGTCAGCTCACTAGCGGGCCTTCGCATATAATGTTTAGGATGGTCAGCTCTGCAGCAGACCCTCACCCATAATGTTTTAGATGGTCAGCTCAGCGCACGTTTCCCTCTTAATCATGGCCTCAGTTCTGAAAATCAAGGAAATTTTTGGGAGAATTTGCCTCTGCGCACGTTTCCCTCTTAATCATGGCCTCAGTTCTGAAAATCAAGGAAATTTTTGGGAGAATTTGCCTCTGCGCACGTTTCCCTCTTAATCATGGCCTCAGTTCTGAAAATCAAGGAAATTTTTGGGATAATTTGCCTCTGCGCACGTTTCCCTCTTAATCATGGCCTCAGTTCTGAAAATCAAGGAAATTTTTGGGATAATTTGCCTCTGCGCACGTTTCCCTCTTAATCATGGCCTCACTTCAGAAAATCGATGAAATTTTTGGGAGAATTTGCAGATGATATACAAGTAAATATACAGCAAATACTGTTTGGTAACAATTTTTCGCCTAAAGTCGTTTTTATTTTCCTTTTTGTGTGTTTTACGGTCAGTCTGTAAAAATGGCGTACTACGGGCGAAAGATCGTTCCCAGCAGCGATGTTGGAGTCCAAGATGCATCCAGACATCCTCCCTATGCTGTCCCTGAACCATTTCTGTAGTGTTTCCATCTTTTTCTGCCCTTTTCCTATGGACCAGGCACCCTCCCCTCATCAGAGCAGGGGGTGCCTGGTGTAATGCTCGAGTCCTCCCATTGACTTCAATGGGGCTCGGATGCTCGGCCGAGCACTCGAGCCTCAGGGGGTGCTCGGTCAGAGCACCCGAACATCCGAGCATTGGGGTGCTCGCTCATCACTAGCAGTGACCCAATATAGCCCCCACGGGCGTACCCAATGAGACAACTGATACTGCAAGTGCGAGAGTATGTAGCCCCCACGGGTGTAATCAGAGAATAGCCTGAGATGCAAAGCTGGCGTTTAGCCCCCACGGGCGTATAACCGGAGACCAACAGTGAGCATAAATCGAGCCAATAGCCCCCACGGGCGTATAACTTCGGAACCTGCCAGAGCTTGGAGCCTGCCCCTTGCTTTCTCTCAGAGCCAATAGCCGCAATGGATACCTCCGGTAACCAACGTAATACCGAGAGCCTAAGGCACCCAACCGGACCGACAAGACTTGACTACTCTACAGTTGTATATACGAGTCGCCGTCCACGCTAGCGGCCAACTCAGCAGACGTAGCACAGTAAGGTAAAGGCTCTATAACTGGAATGGAGGCTCTGCAAGAGAGAGGCGGCACTGCAAGGGTTAAAGAGTACGTTTAACAATCCAAGGCTCGGTATGGTAAATAAGCTCTGCAAACGTATGGAGGCTCAGTACAAGGAGCACAGCTCTGCAAATCAGCAAGGAACTCTGCACTGGAGAAGGGCTACACCGGAGTGTAATGGTCACACTGCAACGGTACTCAGCACAGCAGGAGTCAGAATGTCGCGGCTGCGACAACAGGAACACGCAGGTCGCTGGAACAGGCCGTAGTCGATCACGAAGCAGGAAGTCAGCCAGACCGGGTCGTAGCACGTAGAAGGTTCACAGACAAGCCGGGTCAAACACGATCAGGAACACTGGAGCGTAGTCAGGACAGGCCAAAGTCGGTACACAGGAATCCGGACACAGGAACACAGCAACAGCAAGACTCAGAAACACCACGAAAGGGCATCTGACAGTTGTGATGGTCAGGTATAAAAAGGTCACCAGGGGCGGGCCAAACCAACTCAGCGAATCAGAGTATGCCACAGATGAGAGTGACAGGAGGATCACAGGCACTGTGATAATGCGTCACTGACGTCGCGCTCGCTGTTTTTTTACCTTCTGCACTAATTGGCCAATTGATGTCCCACCTTCTCTATTGGCCTTATATGTGGTCGCTTCAGTGCCCTTCGTGGTATATCAGTGCATTAACCTTCCTGTATTCTGCTCTCCGTTGTGACCCTTGTTTTGGCTGCTGACTCTGCTCTGTGTATGAACCTTGGCCTTCTATGACTACCTGATCCGTGTATGAACCTTGGCCTTGTCTGACTACCCGATCCGTGTATGACCTTGGTCTAGCCTGACTACCCACTCCATGTATTACCCTTGGCCTAGTCTGACTGCCCACTCTGTGTATGAACCTTGGCCTAGTCTGACTACCCACTCCGTGTATGACTTGGCTTTGTCTCACTCTCGCTACGTGCATGTACCTGGGCCTTTGCTCCATATTGAACCCGGGCCTTGTCTGACTACCTCTTCGTGTGTCCTTGGGTTAGTCTGTTGCCTCCCAGGACTTGCCAGTGTTCTAGGTTATTCTGTGGGCATATTCTTGGACCCTAGCATTCTAGGATATTGCTTTCCTGCCTTGGACCCTAGCATTCTGGGGTTCTGTGTAGTCTCCTACCAGCCACCCTCACTCCCTCTCGGGTAAGCTGCATCCACTCTCCTGTAGAGACTGTAAGCTAGGTTCTCTTCCTGACTGCAGTACCGTATTCTTGTAGTGCAGGCTGGGTTCAGTGTCCAGGTCCTGGGTAGTGGGCTGTAGCATTGTACTCATGCCTGACTCCAGGTAGGGATGGGGAAGTGCTTTATCTATATATTTGTCTTAATAAAGTGGTATTGATATTACTGTATGTGTCTTGTGTTCTTATTTTCCTGAGCCTCCGTGACAATAGGAACAGTGGGAGGAGAACAAGAACAGGACTGGAAGGCAAGAGGAAATGCTGACAGAGCTGAACCTGAAGAAATAGGTTTTTACAGGCTCCACTGCATAAGACCTGTTGAAATTTGCATTCATGGAGTTTGCCATCACTTCTGTCAACATCTTTCAAGTACAAAAATCTCAGGAGGATTCTGTCTGTTGGTAAATCTTACCTCCTTAAATCAATATATATGACTACAAAATTTCAAGATGGAGACCATGAAATCTGACAGTATTCTTCAGCAAGGACGTCTACACTAGGTCTTCAGGAGGCTTACCTTCATACTCCAGGACATATCTGTTAATAGCAGTAATTGTGAGTTCCACTCTGAGACAAATCCACTACCTGCCATTTCCAGTTTATGGATCCACCCTTTGGGAGGAGAAGGTCAACAGACTTCTTTATCAAGTCTGCCTCCTCAAATAACAAGATCCATGTATCTTCATATCCTTATTTTGGTTCTCGGATTAATGACAGCCTCTACAGAAGTAGTCCCATGGGCTTGTCTCCACATGAGACCCTGATAACAGTTTATCCTACACAGTTAGAAAAATTACCCTTGCTCCATGGATCACCATGTCATCATTCCCTTACCTCTACTTAACCTGGTGGAACAGGGTTCATCTTTCAAAAGGCTTACCTTGCTCCATTCCAATATGGACTGTCCTAATTCCCTATGCAAGCAATCTCTATTGTGGATCAGTGATTTGGGGTCAGTTCTTTCAAGGAATTTGGACACCCTCAGAAAGAACCCTACCCTCCAACCACTTGGAACACATGGCTGTCTGGAGGGCACTTAAGACAACCTTTCCTTTCATCTGAGGTTGAGCAGTGAATGTATGGTTAGACAATACAATGGTAATGGCCACCTATCAAAACAAGAAAGTATGAGAAGCAAATCTTTCCTTCACTATCCAGGAAGATTCTGCTCTGAGCAAAACCATTTACATAAGATGTATGTAGTACAAATAATGAAGTACATATGATATATATAGTACACATTGAGGGAAAGCCAGCACATTGGTAGACTAATCACTCTAGAAGACCATTCTTCAGGAAGAATGCTCCCTCAAACAACAAATCTTCAATATGCTAACAAAGATGTGGAGTTCCCCCTCACATTTACTTTTTGGCAACTAGGAAAATGCAAAAGTGATCAGGTCCTTCTCAGAATTTCCTCAAGATACATCTTTCATCCCATGAGGCTTCTTCCAGCAGTCTTGAGAAAGATAATTCAGAACAAAGCCACTTTCATCATCATAGGCCTCATTGACCAGCCAGCTCCAGAAAGAACAAGGTCTTTCTCTGGCAGTTATTTATGTATTCATCCAGTACAAGAGGGGAAGCACAGCTGTATCTTACAACCATACCTGGAAGAAATTCTGTGATGAAAACAATATAGATTTCCTGTCAGAAAGATTCACCAAAGGTATTTGTCCCAGAACTATTAAAAATCAGATTTCAGCCCTGGGAAGCATCTTGGGGCAGGCATTTGCAGATCATCACATAGTCAAATGATTTGTTAAGTCCACTAAGAGTCTGAGACCCATAATTCCATCTTCACATTCTTCTTGGTTCCTCCTTAACCTGGTTTGAAAGCATTGCTGAAAGATTTCTTCAAACATTGAAAATGCTGTAATTAAAGATGACCCTTCAGAAGTATGTTTTTCTAAGCCTTGAAGGCTCTCAAATGTTATGGATTGGCTGGTACTGTGATTTCTTGAGAGATGTGATGTCTTGGTCTTCTTAAGGAATGCATTGAGCATTCTTGTGATATGATCTGGTTGACACACTGATCTGAAACAACACCAGCACAAGCCTTCTCAAATAGTTTAGGTGCCCTCTAACTTGAGAGGCTTGGACTTAGGACATGGACACCTTCAGAATGTATTAGAGTAATGGGGGGGGGGGGAAGCCTTAGGTTTAAATATTTAAAAAAAAAACTTGACTGTCCTCCCTTTCAGGCTTGTGATCTGGACATCTTCCTGTCCAGTCTGCAAGAATGAAACTCCTCCACTATATCTTTTTGGGATCTTCTAACAATTAAGTCAGCCTTTTCTCTTCTTTCCTCTGGCAGAAAAAAAATGCTTCTCACCGTACACTATGCTATCAATGAAAGTAAGTCCACACAGTTAGGTTTAGAGGTATTATCAGCATTCCAGAGTCTAACCCAGTGGGCCATCCTGGTCATTACCATAATGACTGATCGTCTTTCATCCTTGGGGGGGCAAGATTGTTTTATATTCTCTATCCACATCCAAAATAGTCCACAGAAAACAGTAACTGAAGGCTTAAGAGCTCCTGGCTAACAAAAAGCTCGCATTTAGGACTTCATTCTGCACTGGCACTCTGTAATGTTTGGCAGCCCAACATCAGGCACACAGTTAGCTCCTGAAAGTCCCCTGACCCCTTATATATCCTATCTTTCTCTTCCTACATACACATCCTTTGGATCCCACCCATCACATACTATGGCTCCCGCACCACCAAACCACATGACATCATCATGTTCCTGTCTGATTCTATAGCAATTGTGCAAGTTTTCAGAAAGCTTTAGACAGGCAGAGGGAGGCAAATATTGGTAGGAGAAAGCCACCCTAACAAGCTTTGTCCACTATGGGGTCTCTGCACCAGCAGAACTCATAAAGGGGCTGTGAATTGAGATCTCCAGCACCAGGGATTGAGAAATCTGGTGATAATAGAGGATGATGTGGACCCTAGGGCAAGACCAAAAGGAAAGTTAGCTCCCAGATGGAAGTTTCCATTCTGTTTAGCATCAGTATAATTATAAAAAGACTCATTAAATTATTTAGAAAAGAGTCAAAATAGATATTAACCCTGTGAGACCCAGAGGAGTGTACAAAGCTTTGCAAAGCAATGCATTTCACACCCCTTTGGCGCTCAATGGGTTAAAGATTCAAACAAAGTGAGGCTAATGTACTAAGAGAGTAATGCAGTTCTGGGACAAACCAACTTCAGCACAGGGAACAGATACAATTACCTTCAAATTCCTACTGATTTAAAAGTGGCTTTTACCCATTTGCTTTGCAATGTGTTGGTGACCTCTCTAGCACTGAAGGAGTTAAAATCCCATTTTAATCAATTGAGATGTTACTTATTCCCTTTAGTGCAGTTGATTCACCCCAGAACTGCACCATATTTCATAGTGAGCCTCAGTGGGACACATGTACTAAATGAAAACTAAGAACAGAATATTCTCTTCACTGATGTACTAAGAAGAAGATCAATTCTGGGACAAACCAAGTACATTATAATGGACACAAAACATCTCATTGGTTTATATGGGTTTTTTAAATACTAGAGAGGATTCCAACATATTACTTTACAATGAATTAGAGACCTACTGAGCACAGTGGAAGAATAGAAATACATGAATATTTCTATTTTTTATTTATTTTTTAACCATGGTGGCACTGTAGGGACTAAACGCATCCTAAACCATTAAGTGGCACAACCACTATCCTGACAGTCTCACTTATCCACACTGAAAAGGACTATTATACTGTATACACATAGGTGATGCTGCCACATTCTAATCACCCTTGTAATCTACCTGTGTTTCATGACTGATTGATATCCAAGTGGATGACTAGATGAATATTGCATCCTGCTATGTTGTCCAGTGAGTGATCTCCAAAGTGGCCCATAGGCCACCATGCAGATATTCAATACTGCAACTTATCTGCATTCTATGGTGAATGCAGGGAAGGTCCAGCAAGCTCCATTAGGCTGCATCACATAGTAACTATCCATGAAGACAGCTATATTGGTGAACCTTTGTCATTTGTGAGGAATTAGTGCTAATGTCACTCATGTGAACAAGGCTTTAAGCATTGGTGGGATTAATTACTTTATGAAAAAAAACATGACCCCCAGCTCCCTCACTCACTGCCTATTTTTATTCCCTTCATTGCTGTTGAGGCCTATAATTCATTGCAAACCAAAGCTTTTCACCTCCACTAGCAATGGATATCTAATATACATATTTAACCATGCTGCACTCCTCTGAAACTCCAATGATTATTCCCTCCTGTTCCATCTCATGCTCACTGTCACCCATACACCCCTCTGTTTGCGCTGCTGCCCAAAAGGCATGACTTTGCTGACAAGAAAGGGGTTAATGAATAATATAATTAAACCACAGTTTTTCCTCCACACTATTAATCATCACTACCGCTGTTGTCAGTGGGGCCCAGAGTGCTTCGCAAAACCATTCTTTGAGGTAAAACTTGCAATGGAGGGGTTTAAATAAGAAATTAACCTTTTCCATGGAAAATATATATTATAGAATGTTTCCTGCTGAATAAATCAGTGTTACTTCCATCCCCATTCAAAAGTTACAGGTCAAATGTATGGTTTTTTTAAAGAGGCAGTGCCTCCTAGTCCAAAAATGAAATTGAGATAAGTGTAGTAGCATGTTAAGTGGAGAAAACAAATCAGATCTGTGTTATGATTTTTGTCCTCACATCTCTTATTCCCATAAAGATGATATACAATATTTAACAAGCTTCTTTTGTTGTTATGGCCATGGGAAGTGTATTTACCCTTAAATTAGTATACGTGCCGTCAATCACCTGTCTCCCCCTATGTCTATGACTCATTGTCATTAGCTCACACTCGTGTAAATGTCTGTGAGTTATGAAATCCTCCTACTATCTGTATTGCTGTATCTGTTCTTTTCTGTTAATTGACTCTTGTCATGGATGCTGTACTATTGCTTAGCATTATGCATCTTTTTTAAAATCTAAAAAAAATAAATACAACCCCCCCCAAAACTGTATAATTTTAAGGATTGTGAGGATACTTAAGAGTGTCAGGGAAAAGCTCCTTAATGCTATTTTTAGCATTAACTTATACTCAACCCTGCTGACACACAGTGTCACTCACTCATACTCAGAAAGCAATAACAGTACAGAACTGGAGTACATTTCACTCACAATCTACAATGCAGTCACAAGTAATGAGAACAGCTGGCTAGCTCGGACACTCTCCTTCTTTCTGTCCTGCAGCCCTTGCTGCTTTCCACTACCCATTATAAGACCCTTATTACCAAGTATCACACCTACTGTTAGCTTTCACTGATAACCAAACACAAGATATAGATACTGTAGTTGCTAAATGTATATTAATCTGGAGGACTTACCTGCAGTATCGAAATGACAGGCTGGTTTTAAGCCACATTATGCAAGCACAGCCCTGTTACAGTATGTGTAAATTTGCTGAAGGCAATAATGAGCTAAAATGAGCATAGGTCCGCTCTGTGATAGGTGGCTCTTAGAGGTGTACCAAGAATCCCTTCACCTGGGAGAGTTGAGAAACACTGCAATATATGAAACTTGTTCTAAATGCACAAATATGATGCATATCACATTTTCATTTATTTAACCTTCAACAAGCCTCCTAAGCACCCCCTTCACCTTCAATCTCCCCTAGCCAATTTACCCCAAGAGATGACATCGCTATTAAGAAAATGATTTAAACGAATGACTTTTGCCTATTATGCAGGCATAGTGTTATTTCTTATAACCTTTACTTTTGTTCAGTTAAAAGGAGGGGGTAGAGAGTGCCTTTACATTTACAAAGTGTTAACGGTAGCATCTTTGGATCTTTGGAAGCTTTTTTTTAATGGATTTAATGAATTAATGGATTTATTTTTTACAGCAAGAAAGAAGAAATGAAGACAGAAGAGAAGACAGAAGGAAGAAGAGAAGATTAATGAAGGAGCTGGACAGTGGATGACAGGTGTTACGTTTCTGACTAGTTTTAGCTCATTTTCGTTGTTTGGCAGTGTCAAACAAGAAGTTTGCTTTTTTCCTTTGATGTTCCACAATTTTCCTATTTAACTGGGAACAAAAAATAACAACTAGCATTTTGGCAAAAAACGTGAGTTTTGGCCAACAACACTCTTTTTGTTACCTCACCAGCAATAGAATAACTGAGGTACATGGCTGAGTTTTTTAGGTGGTAATGTTTTTGTTAATAGTATTGAGCCCCATATGCCTAGCAGTTTGGACAATGAGATGCAGGATTCTTGATGTCAAATGTTTGCCAATTTCTCTGTCATCCAATATAACGCAGAGGAACCATGAGGAGGCGACAGTTCCTCCCTGTGGGCTGGAACAATTCTAGAAGAAGTCCTGGGGTGGATCCTCCCCCTGCTCCATATCAGGCTACCTCACTCTCCCCCATCCAGATGAACTTATTCCACGGTCCCGATTAGATGGCTGAGAACAGTTCTGCTTAGTTTTAGTATTGTTATTATTTTATTGTTCGATATGGGGTGTCCAAATTCCCCCATTAGGCAGATTGCCCAGTTATCAGGTGCTGTTTGTGGACCCTTGCAACCCTGTGAGAGAATCATGTTTCTCATGTTTCTCTCTCCTAAAGGGGTCTCTCTGAGGCGCCTGTCTCCTCTGAAGAAAGAAGACCTGCAAAAACGGTGAGCAACCCTTTGAGTGTCATGGTCCACCTGTCCCACAGTTCCCTTCTGCACAGGGGTTTCATTGGAGTTCATTATAACTCCTGTATTCATGTTGGGTATTTATTTGTCTGTTCCCTGAATCTTTGGAGCATGTTATCACTGGGTTCTGGGGCTCATGTTTCATTTTCCCTTTGGATCTATGAGTTTTTATTGATCCTTACATGTCCTGTATGTGTTTTGGGTACTTTTATTCACTTTCCAAAACGTTTCATTTTTTTGAATTCCATGTCTTTAAGAGCACACTTTACCACATGGCTGTACTTGTTTCATTGACTTCTATGGGACAGACTGTTTTGGGACATATCACTGCAATTGTTCCACTTGCAGAGTTGAATGAGGGCTCATTCTTCTTTTCTCCCCTTGTCCTATATTCTGGGTCATATCCTCTGTGTCTTGGGGGTCCCTGGGGGGATCTAGTGCTGCCTGGGAACTACAAAAAGAGAAACTACAATTCCCAGAATGCCTGTTTCACTGACTTTTCTCTGATTGGCTGTGAGTTTGGTCACCATTTTCTTTCTCTCTTAGGATGAGTATCCTACATAAAGGCTTGTATCCCCTTACTTTCCTCAACAGGTTAACCATTCGCCTGCCAGATAAGTACTCTTTTGGGCTTTCTGAGGTGATTTATTAATCAGGGTGACAGTATTTGGGTTCCCTCTTACTGTTTAGACACTTCTCTTGTTGGGATGTGAGATCCAATGGGACATGAGGCTAGACCTAAGGCTAAGGACTCAGGAGTGTCTTTGACCCATCTTGCTTACTGTTCTTCAAGCCAAAACAAGACTTCCTAGAGTGTACTCAGGACACTTATGCCCCTCATGCGCTGTGGCCCCTACCACTACACCCTGGTCCCCCAGCCTTGAACAAGAGCCACTTTGGGTCAAGGACTTAAAGTCCTTGTGATGGAACTGTGGCGACTATGGGAGATATTGGTGTGTTAGAGACTATTTCTACCCAAAAGACAAGCACCCATAGACTGAGCTTAGCCATAGTTGATTCCAATACATTGCTGGAGTGCAGAGATAGTGGGGGGGTTGGGCTTTGATTCCACTCTACTCCAGGCCTGTGCTAAGGAATGTTAATTGATTCCTGCTGTGCTTCCTTGACCAATCAGAGGAGGTTATTGATGAGCCAGTTAAGAATGTAGGATTTCAAGTCCTAATCTGCATTCTTATCCTGATAAGGATGCTGGTGGCTGATTGGTCAAGCATAGAAACACTGTCCCAAGTATTCGTTTGCATGCTGATCTAGATAAGAGTCTCTGTAGTGTATATAAGCTGTGTGTTTGAGTCAATAAAAGAGAGTTCTTCCCTTCATCAAGTCTCGGCTGATGTTTGGGAACAGGAGGGTCAGTTTACTATTGGAGTGTTATTCTGAGGGAGAAAGGAACTATAAAAGAGGTATCCAGCTTATGATACAAGGCGTCACGTTACAACTGGTGGAAAGCGGCGGGATTCGGCTTATCCCAAGGAACTGAAACTGAGACCAGCATCCAGGGGGAGATATAGCCACTGGCTTGACCCCGGTCTCCGCAACGCAGTGAGCAGTGGAGGAAACAGCAGCAAAACTGAGACCAGCATCCAGGGGGAGATATAGCCGCTGGCTTGACCCCGGTCTCAGCAGCGCAGCGAGCAGTGGATGGAGCAACAGCGAAACTGAGACCAGCATCCAGGGGGAGATATAGCCGCTGGCTTGACCCCGGTCTCAGCAGCGCAGCGAGCAGTGGATGGAGCAACAGCGAAACTGAGACCAGCATCCAGGGGGAGATATAGCCGCTGGCTTGACCCCGGTCTCAGCAACGCAGTGAGCAGTGGATAGAGCGTTGGTTCACCTGAACCGGAGGAAGCAGTATTGCGGCGGGCTTAGCGAAGCCCTGGAGGATCTGCTGGAGTCCAGAGTGCAAGGGGGCCCCAACCTGTGGATGGCCAAAGCAACTTGGATATCCTGGGACTTGGAGTACTAGTATCCACTGCATTAGGAGGTACCTGGGATCCTGCCTGTGGAACATGGCAAATCTAGGACCAATGGGCGCTGTTAAGCCCAACTGGAGACGGATTGAGAAGCTGGTGGCATTGCGATGGCCGCTTCTGGGAGACAATCCTCTGCGGGATTGGGAGGACAGCATGGACTGCTTTGTGAAGGTGGAAAGTAAGCTACAGGATCAGTATATCGCCCTGTACCAGAAAGCGGAGCAGAAGTATTACAGCATGATCCGCCCCTGATGTTCTGTTGTGGGCAATGGATACAACGGCCCAAGAGTAGGATGGGAGGCCATCTGTGTCGACCCCAACTTTGGCAGCAGGGTGAGAGTAGGTTTTGGGAAATCAGGGATGCCCGGGAAGAGATGATGGGGTTCCAGAATATCCCTGAGCTAGCAGAGGAGCTGGAGGACCTGGTGGCGCAAGAGTGGCATCTGGAGCGAGCCTACCAAGGCCTTATACGGAAAGTTGCAAGGCATACGGGGGAGGGACCACAGGCGCCCCCCCCCCCCATATACTATACCACAGGAAGATGTGGCCTGGCTGACCAACCCACCTTGGGATGGAGGCTCCGACCTTGGAATTGAACAATCCTTTGAGTCCTGCGACCCGGTGGAGTGGAGAATGAAGAATCTGCTGCCCCACCTATGACCCAATCCGTCAGAAGAGACGATTGCCCAACTTAAACTGTCGGTCGAGCAACAATACTTTCAAGACATCCAGAGCCCCTGGGTTGCCCCATGCTGGGGGAGTGAGACAGTGATATGCACCAGCCCCTTTGTTACCCCAGACCTGAGGAGTGGGAACTCGCTGCTCCTCAGCCCCAAGAATGCCCCGGTACCAAGGGGTGGTACAACCGTCCCCCCTGGTGGACATTTGGCCCCTTCCCCTGTTTTTCCTACTGGTGTGAGTGAGAGAGAGCTCACCAGCAGCCCCAAGAAGATGGTCCCTTTGTTAATGGACACTGCCCTGGAGAAGGAGCAATGTGTGCTCTCCAGGGGTGCGGATGTTATGGCCCTGAGGAATGGGACTGCGGTCTTCCTCAAGGCAGAGAATGGCCTTGGAGTTTGTGGCCTGAAAGAAGAGGACTCTAGCAGACTGGAGGAGAACTGTGCTGCTGGCCCTCTTGTTGACCCTATGGACTGTGAACTGGTGGGTGGGAATGCGTTCCCCACCAGCCCCCCTGTGAACCCTGGCCTGGTGAGTAGGAGCGAGCTCCCCAGGGCCTGGGAAACCCCTGTTGCTGTGGATGAGACGCAGGTCCCCACCAGCAGCCCCTGTCCTTCCCCTTTGTTAATGGACACTGCCCTGGAGAAGGAGCAATGTGTGCTCTCCAGGGGTGCGGATGTTATGGCCCTGAGGAATGGGACTGCGGTCTTCCTCAAGGCAGAGAATGGCCTTGGAGTTTGTGGCCTGAAAGAAGAGGACCCCAGCGGACTGAAGGAGAACAGTGCTGCTGACCCTCTTGCTGTACAGGTGGACTGTGAATTGGTGGGTGGGAGCAAGCCCACCAGCCCCTATGTAACCCCTGCTGCGGTGGATGAGAAGCAGGTCCCCACCAGCAGCCCTAGTCTGTCCCTTATTGCTATTGCCCTGGAGAAGGAGGAAAATGTGTTCTCCAGGTGCTGGGAAAAGATTGCCAGGAAGATTGGTCAGGTGTTCCCTCGCAAAAAGAAAAGAAATCAGGAAATTGATGGCCTGGAAGAAGAGGAACCCAGCAGACTGCCACAATGCAGTGCTGCTGCCCCTTGTGCTGTCCCTGTGGACTGTGAACCGGTGGGTGGGAGCGAGCCCACCAGCCTCTATGTGACCCTGGGCCTGGTTGTTGGGAGCGAGCCCTGTGAAACCTGGGCTGTGATGAGTGGGACAACAGTCTTCATCAGCAGTCCAAAGCCTGTTGCCCCTTGTCCTGATACCCCAGCCTTGGTGAGTGGGACCACGGTCCTCACCAGGGATGCCCTTGTTGCCCCTGGATCTTTTGACCCCAGCCTGGTGGGTGGGAAGTCATTCCCCACCAGGCCAACTGTTGATCCAGCCCGAGGGAGGGGGACCACCATGCTCCCTAAGGAAGTTGGGAGTTGCCCCAGTTTTGCCAGCAGCCCACAGTCTGTTTGTCCTGGATTGGTGAGTGGGAGTGCGCTCCTCACCGGTCCTCTGGATGCCCCTACCCTGAGCAAAAGAGTCCCCAGTGTTTCCAGTAGCCCTTTGGATGTTGCCTCAGCCCAGGAGAGTGGGAGCAGCATCCTCTCCTGTTCCCGTGGGGTACTTGCCCAACCAAAGGGGGGAGATGTCCCCAGCGTCCACCAAAGGGGCCCCCAGGCCATTGGGAACCCAGAGAACTGTTGCCACAAGGAGGTCCACCTTATAGACTGGCTATGGACCCTGAGCCACTGGACCCAGATCCAGGAGGGTCTGACCCCAGCTCTGCCTGGAGCCTGGCCCAGGAAAGGCCTCCCAACTTAGCCAGGACCAAGAGGTACACGTTTCCCTGGCCCAGGACCAAGGACCCCAGTTTTACTCCTGGCCCCAGACAAGGGGCTCGCTTATTCTTTCCAGACCCCAGGACTGTAGGGGCTGGCTGGGGACAAGACTTTTGGGACAAGTACTGTTGCGGACATGGCACTACCAGATTATGTGTCCACTCCGGACAGCAGCGAGCTGACCCGTGTGGATCATGCTGTGGCTGTCGGAGGTGGACAAGGGGGAGATATGTGACGGAACTGTGGCGACTATGGGAGATATTGGTGTGTTAGAGACTATTTCTACCCAAAAGACAAGCACCCATAGACTGAGCTTAGCCATAGTTGATTCCAATACATTGCTGGAGTGCAGAGATAGTGGGGGGGTTGGGCTTTGACTCCACTCTACTCCAGGCCTGTGCTAAGGAATGTTAATTGATTCCTGCTGTGCTTCCTTGACCAATCAGAGGAGGTTATTGATGAGCCAGTTAAGAATGTAGGATTTCAAGTCCTAATCTGCATTCTTATCCTGATAAGGATGCTGGTGGCTGATTGGTCAAGCATAGAAACACTGTCCCAAGTATTCGTTTGCATGCTGATCTAGATAAGAGTCTCTGTAGTGTATATAAGCTGTGTGTTTGAGTCAATAAAAGAGTTCTTCCCTTCATCAAGTCTCGGCTGATGTTTGGGAACAGGAGGGTCAGTTTACTATTGGAGTGTTATTCTGAGGGAGAAAGGAACTATAAAAGAGGTATCCAGCTTATGATACAAGGCGTCACGTTACAGTCCTCTGTGGCACAGTTACATCTTTCCCTCCAGGGAGTTCTCCAGTCTTGGAAACCCCCCACCTAGTTCAGGTTTGTGGCACCTAAAGCCCCTGGCATTCCTTATCTTTCTGATTCCTCTGAGGAGGATTCATTTGAGGTTGATTCAGAGGAAGGGGAGTGTACAGAAGTGGCTTCTTCCCATACATATGGTGACTCCTTTGAGGTTGACCCTGAGCTCTCTGCAGAGGGGCTCATTAAGGCGGTTTTGACTACCCTACAGATTCCTGTTAATCCTGTAGAGAGCCAGTCTTCTGACATCTTTCAAAGGCGTAAGAAATCCCTTACTATGTTTCCGCCTAATTCCACTCTGGACCAGTGGAAAACACCAGACAAGTGTCTTCTCTTTTATAAGCTGTATCCCTTCTCTGATTCAGCCTTGGTTCAGTGGGCTATACTTCCTTAGGTTGATCCCCCCCATTTCTAGACTGTCTAAGTCTACTGCTTTACCTCTGACTGATGCCACGGCACTTAAAGATTTGACAAATAGGAAACTTGAAGCTATTCTGAAGCCTGTCTTTGCTGCCATAGGTGCTGCCTTGAGGCCTACCTTGGCTTCTGTCTGGGTTAACAGATCCATTGCTTTTTGGACTGAGCAGCTTACTGCTGTCCGCAAAGGTGCCCCTAAGGAGGACCATTTGGCCCTTTTAGCCAACATGTCTGAGACTTAGCACTATGTTACTGATACTCTGTTTGATGCTGTCAGGCTTGAGGCTAAGGCTTCTGCCTTTTGTGTTGCTGCTAGAAGCACTTTGTGGCTTAAGTTTGGTTTTCTGACCTTTCATCTAATAAGTCACTGATTTCTCTCCCCTTTCAGGGCATGTCTCTCTCTTTGGGCCTGAACTGAAGCAAATCATCAGTGAGGCCATTGGGGGCAAGAGCACTTTGTTACCTCAGGTCCACAAATGCCCTAATTTGGAGAGGAAGCAGCACCTTTTTTGTCCCACCAAAGTGAAGCGCAAAGGCTGACTCTGAGTGGGTCTCAGGTCAGCACCCCACACTCCACCCCAAAGTCCAGGCAGCAGTGGAGGTCAAAACACTCCTCCACCAAACCCAAATCCACCAAACCTTCTTTGGCATAACTCACCAAACCCTCGTCCGCACCTAACTGTGGGTGGTCGCCTGCAGCATTTTTCAAGCATTTGGGCAGGCTCTGTGGAGGAACAGTTGGTATTGAAGGTGGTTTCAGGAGTCTACAGGATTCTCTTCATATACCTGCCTCCCTTCAGAGTCTTCCTTTCAAGGGCCCGTCTAGGTCAAGAAAAGCTGCGTCTTTTCAACGGGGCAGTGCAAGGAGAGGGATCTCCACTTGTTAGATGTGGTATGATGCCTTAAGTTCTATGTGCACTTATCACGGTGCCCGTGCTCTTGGCTGCAGGCGACGACATTCTGATTCTTCTATTTCCCTTATCTCATTTCTGATTGGCCAGGATCTTTGTCGCCGCCCAGCGATAGCCTTTATAACCTCTGCCATGTCTACACTAAGGTGCCCTTTCATGGTGTACTTGTTCCTGACTTTTGCTCCGTTATTGCTGATCGTGTATAACCTGGCTTGCCTGATGACGTTCCTGAGTTTGCTGTACTACTGTGCTCCGTTGCTGACCGTATCTGGCTGAGGATCTGCTTCCGTTACTGACTGTATCTGGCTGAGAACCTGCTCCGGTGCTGATCGTATCTGGCTGAGAACCCGCTCCGTTGCTGACCGTATCTGGCTGAGGACCAGCTTCCGTTACTGGCTGTATCTGGCTGAGAACCCCCTCCGTTGCTGATCGTATTTGGCTGAGAACCCGCTCCACTACTGACCATACCTGGCTGTGTATCTATTTCATTGCCATCCGTGCCTAGTATATTGACACTCGGTTGCCATTCGTATCTAGCCTGCCGTTTGGTTGCCTCCGGTTGTTCCAGCTAGTCTTGCTGTGGCTTTGCCGTTACGCTAGTCGGTTGCGCCGCGTGGGGCTATTAGTCTGCCAACCGTTAGCTAAGCATTCATTCTGTAGCTACTCTCCTTACCGCCGTTGGCGGTGTGCACACGCGAAGTACCGGTACAGTGTTCACGCACTGACTGTGTTACTCTGATCTCTCTGTGTCCATCTCCCTTACAGCGCTGGGCTCACTCCCTTTGGGAGTTGCAGTATATCACAGGGCGTTACCTATTGACCCTTTGCGTGCCTGGACTCTCCAGGTAGGGTTGTACATTATCCACTCTGCAGTAGCCTTGGGCTCAGGAGCCAGCGTTGTGTTGTTACCATCCTCTACGAGAGGGGACACTGGTTGCCTACAGATACATATCTGTGCCTTATATATATCAACACTGTATTAAGATCCACCCCTAGCGTTCTAGGGCTTGCTTATGAGAGTTGTCTCGGTCTATTGGCATCCCGTGCCAGGGTCAGTGTTGCCTTGCTCCTTTGGGTTCTGTGCCTCCCAGGCATCTGGGTTGTGCCAGTAGTGTTGCCTCGCTCCTTTGGGTTCTGTGCCTCCCAGGCGTCTGGGTTGTGCCAGTAGTGTTGCCTCGCTCTTCTGGGTCGTGTGCCTCCCAGGCGTCTGGGTCGTGCCAGTCTTCACCTCCTGGACTATCTGTTACCAAGGTCCTGTGGTCAGTTCCCGGACTGTGTTGCCTGCTGCCTGTTCAGTTCAAGCCAGAACCTCCGTTGCCAGTGATTGTTATCATTTATACCTTTATTCAGTTACTGGCTTGCTATTACTGTATATACCTGCATATATTTATGTTCTGTTTGTGTGGGCCCAAAGGCCTAACTATGTGTGTTCTTTATCTAAATAAAGTCATTTTAACCTTACCAACCTGGTCTGAGTGTTCATCAAAAAAACGTGACAGCACTGAACTGAGTCTTTCTGTAAGACTGATGCACTGTTTGTCATCCCTGAGGGCCCTAGGTCTGGTTTGGCTGCGTCCAAGGTGACTATTGCACTGTGAATTAAGTCTACCATCCACAAGGCTTATGAGCTCAGAGGAAAACCTGTTCCCTTCCACATTACAGCACACTCCACCTGGTCTGTTGGGGCCTCCTGAGCCTACAAGAATCAGGCCTCTGCTGATCAGTTGTGCAATGTGGCCACTTGGTCTTCTATGCACACCTTTGCCAAACACTACCGTGTGGAAGTTCTGACTTTGGCTGAAGCCAGCTTTGACAGGAAAGTCCTGGAGGCAGCTTTGCCTGTCTAGGACTTTTCTCATTATGTGCCTTATTGCTCTTTAACTGTTTGAGCCCTGTTGGCTCTTGTTCTTGTGTGCTGTGTTATGTTATTCAGTGTCCACTGACACTTGGTTAGTTGGGCTGTTCCATGTCCTGTATTGTCCATGGGAACTCTGGTATCATGGGGACCGGAGCTTGATGCTTTCCTTCTTTTTCCCACCCTGGGAGCTCAATGTTAGTACATCCCCATGATACCTGTGAGTTATATTGGACGACAGAGAAAAGAGGATTTTAGCCTTACCTGTTATATCTTTTTCTCTTAGTCCATATAATTCACAGGTCTCCCACCCAGAGAAAGGGATCATGCTGGGTTTCCTGTGGCTGGACATGGGAGTCCTCTTGGGTTCATTGTTCACAGGAGTTTTCCTCTCTTCCTTCTTGCTATCTTACTTAATAGGCTTTTTCACAAGTCTGTCTGGGTGGGGGCTAGTGAGGTAGCCTGATATGGAGGCTCTGCCCCTGCACATCTTCTAGAATTTTTCCAGCCTACTGGGAGGAGCTGTAACCTCCCCATGGTACCTGTGAGTTATATGGACTAAGAGAAAAGGATTTAACAGGTAAGACTAAAATCCTCTTTTTGATGGTACATACTGCTAAACGTGGAGGAAACGGGCACCAGTTGTAGCTACAGAAGGAAGCCTGCTTAATATATAAACTCAGGATTTTGTTTCCTAAAGAACTTAATCATGAAATCCAGATTTCTTTGATTATTGTTTACTAGGTTTAACACATTGAAGAATCTTACTTTGTATGACGCGAGTGGACTCCAGTGACTGCCTTTCTTTGAGCAGATACAAAGTGCTCCATCAGATGGAGGTCATAGATTGGTTTTCAACAAGGATTTGTACCCAGGTACGTATCTATGTTCATATGTACTACTCAGCCTAGGCCTAAATACATAACTGAACCATGTTCATGTGAGTAGTAACCAGCTTCAGCAGTTCACCTACCTTGTTCAGCTGAGTAGCCCAAACAAAAAAAATCACCTATCGTATTGAGAGAACTAATGGACCAAACAGGAATATGATGTAATGTTAACTCTTTTTCAACAATGTCATTATTTACAAAATTGCAAGAAATGTTGTATGAAACATCATTTTTTTTTTCAAAATGTGTTTTGGAGCTTATAAAGCTTTCTCTTTCATTTGATTACTTAAATTACAGAATTATTTAGTTTACGGACCCCCAATAGGGCAGGTTTATAGGAACTCGTCCCATGACCACAGGTGGATCAATCAGTTGCTCATTAATGTGGAGGTATCTGGCAGTGTAAAGTCAATATAAAACCATTTAAACTACAGTCAGTCCACTCACAGCTATGGGAACTGATTTTCTATAGCATAACACTTACCTCATTCCTCTCTTTTACCGATGTAGATAACAGATATCTACGAGGTGAAGTCAGAACCTCATTCAGTGCTTATGGGAGAAGGAGCACCTTGCTATCCTCTCCACAGAAGCTCAGTGTTGGAGAATGCACCATTAATGGGCTTCTGTGGAGAAAATACAAAATTCCCATAAGCACCAATAGGGGTGCTGATGTCACCCTGCCCTGAAGATCTCCATGCAGAGGTAACGGAGAGGGAACAGTGAGCTTTATGCTATAGGAACTTGGTTCCACTAGTTGTGAGAACACTGCTTTTAGTTTAAAAGAGTCTTATTTTGACCCTTTACTACCCTTTTAAGAATATTTACTTGTGTTTACTGGAGAACATTCCAAAAATGTGAACTCTTGGAGGGCAAGGGGAAGTTGTTTTAGGACCTCTGCTCTAGATTTTCATGTATTAATGTGCAGGGTTCACAGCCAATTTCCTCAACATCTACTGCTAAGAACTACACCTCCCATCATCCCCAGCAGCCCACAGCTGGTTGTAGCTGATAGGAGTTATAGTCCTAAACATCTGCAGTTCCAAAAACTGTCTGCCCCTGATTTACTGGAAGTTCTGAGTTTTTGCTATTCTGCAATGCATTGCAGAATGTGCTTGAATTTTATCTATAAATTATCCTATGTAATAAAAGGCCAGAAAGTTTGTCATGATGCAGTCATGCACAGTAGACATTGCCCGCGTTCGGCCACTGCACATGATTGCATAGCGTGAGTGAGGCGGCGCAATCTCGTGGAGCAGTGAGATAACGACACTACGCGGAGCAGGTCCGGGTAATGTTAACCCTTTGAATGCCAGAGGGGTACGCAACGCATTGCTTTGCAATGCGTTGCGTACCCCTCTGGCACTCAAAGGGTTAAGAAGTCGGTCCTGCTCTGTGTACTGCCGTTACCTCACTGCTCCACTGCCCGTGCACACGGGCTTTTAAATTAGTTATTGTATGAAAAAGAAGGGAAAGGTTACTCAGGTAGGTAGTCGTTTTATTATTGCCTTACTAAATCTTTTATAAAATGCAGGTGTACTGCTTTCTTGTTTACTGACTGTTACCATGTAACAAAAATGTGTTTTGACTGTGAGAATAGGTCACAGACTCACAGACTGAAAGCACAGAATGTACAATTGAATTATCATCTGTGTTTGTGAGTGTTCTGGTAAAACGGTTTTCAATGGCATTGTCACTGGTTTCATGTACAGCATTTCTTACAACTGTGACTCTTCCCACAAACTATTCTGGGACATGTCAGATCTCTTATTTCTTTTTTATGTGAAGCCAATTTTTCTTCCCCCTCTCTAACGGAACCGGAGTAACTGCTTCTACGTATAAAAATAGATAAAAGAACGCTCTTAACAGCAATCACAAATCATGCAGAAGAAAGAAAATGAATAAACGGTCACACTTCTTTAATAAAACAAGCTGACTCTATTATCCTGTCTGTTTTGTATTTCTAGGAATTAACAGTGAAAAGAGCCTTGATCGAAAGAGTAACTGTTTAACTCCAGATTAAACTTTTTATAGTACAAGGACATTGAGGCTGATGTAATAAGAACTGGGTCTGTTCTCACCTCTACCCTTTAAAACACATGAAAACTGAATACTATATGGCTACACAAGAACTATTGCAGAAATAATCACTGCGGTGCGCTAGCATGCATTTTTTTTGTAAAACATTCATTTTTTGAAGAGATGACATGGCTAGGAATGTGCAGCCTTAAGAAGAAATTAGAGGTTAGTAGGACCTTGCACCCCCTGTGGATTTTTTTTTACAGGAAGGTCTGTTACATTATGGAATTCCTTGCCCAAGGATGCGGTTATAGCAGATACAATGGATACATTTAAGAGATGATTAGATAGATTTCTTTCAAAACAGAATATACAAGGTTATACTGTGTATTAGTAGGCAAAACAGGAAGCTCTGATAAAAACTAACATATTTGGCAGCAGGATAACTATATAATTCTCATGTATCTGGGATATGAGGCAAAAGTTGAACTTGATGGACTTGTGTCTTTTTTTTTTACCTAATTTATATTTGCTATGTAATACTATGTAATTTCTTAAAGAAGCTCTATTTGATTAATGCTCTGCCTGGAGAAATTAAATGAGTGAGTGTATGCTTATGTGTGGAAGGGCCTGTGATGACTTATGCATGCGTACATGATTACTGAAGTGTAAGAAGGAATGTTGTAAACTCTGAAAGGTAACAGTGGAGCACAACACAGGAGCATGACGTGGGAAGGGTTTACCCACTGAAACCAATAAGCTTAACTTTGAGCTGATAAATTTAGACTCATTTTACTTCCTGCAGAAATTTCCACTAAAAGAAGAAACATCTCTCCAATTCCACTGATGGAAAATTAACTATCAGAAAATCCCTAGAGGTGGCAACACCAAGATCCTTAGTGATTTTTAGACAAGCTAATTGTAGGGGGAAAAGTAATTTCTGTATTCCAATCCTATTCATTTAAATGGAACTTTTTACTATAGGTTTGAAAATATGAAAACATAACCGTTTGAATGCCAGGGTAGTATGCAAGCAATGGGTTGCATGCCCACACTCAAAGGGTTAATTTAAAGTGACTGGTCCATTATTGGGATATCCCTACCTGAGCATACATGTGTTCATTCGAATGCAGGAACTTCATTGGCCTCTAGTTTGGATAAGTAGTTGTAGAGATGCCACCAGGCCACATAGGTTGCTGTTGTTGTCTGTTGCATGCACAGTGAGTGTGTATATAAAATTAGTAATTGGAGGAGTTGGAAGTTGGAAGACTGCTGTTGCTCATGATGAGATGGAGGAATCTACCAATGCAAGAAGCAGCTGCAGTCATACTAGTGGTGGGACTCTGAACCCAGCACCAGCAGATAGTGCTGCCACCTCTACCACATTCCCAGGACTGTGTGCAGCGGTAGCAGCAGAGAGTTGCATCTGCCTGACTCTGAGCCTGGTGTATATGTGAATGTGACACCAGGCGCACTACCTACACTTATGCCACACTCACCAATACCCCCACCAAGAGAAGTGGAGGAATCTGGTAGTGGTCGTACTGCTGATGAGGATGGTGGTGATGAAGAAATGAAAGCTTTCTTAGCTCAGACAAATCAGGAGTGGGAGATAAGGTGTGAATGATTATCATTACAGTGACATTATGCTGTTTGGTGGTTTAGTAGTTCCTGTTGCTGAATCATCTTACTCTGAGCATCAATTATCACAGCAGGTGGATCAGACTGGTATGTCCATCATGCTGGATGCTAGTAGTAGCGGTGATGGAAGTGGGATCATCATCATCAAAGACTGTAGTGGAGGAAATGAAACCAGCAGTGATATGGGACAGATGGTGGTGTACATTCCTACTTCTAGTGCTGAGGCAGAAGCAGCAGCACTATAAAATACACTATACTCTTTATAGTGCAAGTTTTATGATTAAATTATTAAATAACATACATGGTGATAACATGAATTTATAATCAACCTTATTTGACAACATGAATTAATAAAACAAATGACAGGTTGAATTTAAAATAATGGATGTGGATGGTGGTGACTATATGATGAGGATGAATAAGAAGGAATGGTAGACAAATTATATGCACTATCATGTATGATTCCAATATAACACCATATTATAATTTGTCAGTCATTCATTAATATTCATATTATTGGTCTCAGTTGTTGTAGAAGGTGCCATCTATGCAATTCCCTTCTTCTCCAGTGTGTTGCTATTACTACATGTGACATGTGCTTCTCTGTCTTGTTTGCTTTTTTCCACTTTCGTTACATGATACAAAAATGGTACGAGATGCTGTTTTATTTTAAAAATGTAAGTGCACCAAGACTGATGCTTGATAGAAGTGTCCAACAGTCATTAACAGTCACTAACAATATAACCAGCTGCACTGAAACCCCACTCTAACTGCGCGCTTGCTAGTTAGCAACTAATGGTTTCCACAGCAGTATGCACACACTTTTACATTTGCCAGCACGTCTTTATTTCAACCTAGACTATAATCATCCTGCAGGTATGGTGTAACCATCTTACATGCAATGGGGCCATTCACAGAATCTGAGTTCTCAGAGTAATGCTGCTCAATCCTTGGTACAAATTGAGGAATGTTATTTTGAAAGCAGGGTCCAGCATTGTAGCAAGAATATATTCCTCTTAGCTTTTAATGGAGAGTATATAAGGATCCTGCTCAAAGCATGCTAACATGTGATTCCCAAACTGACTCATGTCTATTTTGTCATTATTGTAAGATTCATCGGCCCTACAGAGTCTTTCTGGTAACAGTTATATTCGTGGTCGTAGTTTACTGATTCCTGCACCAAATAACCAGCAATGAGATTCTAAAGTGAGTGGGAGAGGGGATAAAAATGGGGTGCAGAGTGAAAGATGGGGCATTGAGGGATAAATACTGGGGAGGGGATATTGTGAATGAGAGAATGAAGGGGACTGGGGGAGACAGGAGAGGGCTGATGGGGAAAAAAGGTGAGACTTGCAGACAGGGGATCAAAATGACTAGAAGGGGGAAATTGAAAGAGGGGGAGACTGGGAGAGATTGAAAAAGGGGAAAGACTGAGGGATAACAGTATGAGGTGTCTGAGAGTCTGATGGAGAAATAAGGTGGACTTCGGGAAGGGGGGACCAAAACAACTAAAGTAGACAGAGGGGAACACTGGGGGAGAAAAAAGGGGACATGGGGAGAGAGAGAGAGCGTGGAGAATCAAAAGGATTATAGGTGAAGGTCATAGAGATGTGAGAGGGGAAAAAGGCTGCAGCAGAGAGGGGGGAAATGGGTAAGAGAGGAAAAAAATCTCTCTCTCTCTCTTTCTATATATATATATATATATATATATATATATATATATATAAATGAGAAATCAAAATGTTTGGGCGTTCACTTATCATATATTCAATTGCCTGGGTGCCAGTTACATGTAGTGAATTATAGATAACTTGGAGAATCAACAGCACTCGCTTGGCTTGAAGGAAGATGAAGGTTTGTGCTTCGTTTCTTTATTACCAACGGGTCAAAAAATCCTATATAATAATTCGCTAAATCGTGTGTAACGCAGTAACATGCACAGTAGACACTGCTGCGCGTGCTGCAGTCATGCACCGTAGAGACCGCCCGCGCCACAGCTGATGCAGAGCTGGGTGCTCCGAAGGAACGTCCAGCTCTGTATCAGCTGTGGCAAGGCCAGTCTCTACTGCGCGTGACTGCTCCGCGACCGGGTGGCAGTGACACTGTGGCCCATTTAACGGGCTGTTCAACTAGTTGGTAATAAAGAAGCACAAGCCTGGATCTTCCTTCAAGCCCTGCAAGTGCTGTTGTCAAGTCACACACATTTTTATATATATATATATATATATATATATATATATATATATATATATATATATATATATATATATCAAAGGAAAGGAGCACTCTCAGGATTTCAAATAAAATGTAATTGAACTTAAATCTTACAAAAGGCATTGTCAATAAAGTATTTTATAGAGGATGATTTGTTAGAGGCACAAGCCACTAGGAAACATTGATTTGTAGGACTTAGGCTTGTTAGAAACAAACCCCCCAAAATTTTTTATTTTTTTGTAGGACTATGATTTTTTTTTTTTTAAAGCACAAGCCCTGATAAAAAATGCCCTACTAGCCTAGTACCAGCAGGTCATATTGGCCAGTAGGCACTGGCCATTGTCAAATGTCCTCCTCCTGAGTCCATAATTGCAGAATTTGCAACTGCTGTTCTTGATGCTGCTGAGTTGTGTAAGCAGCAAGATGATTAGGCAGCTGAAAGGGAATAGGATCAACAATAGCAGTAACATGAGTGATGAATGATGAAGGTTCCACTTGCCACATCTCCAGTGATGCTCCCGAGGAAACAGCAGTACCATAACTAGCCCCACCCCACTTCTGGTATAAGTGTTGCTGCTGCTGGCAAGTGGAACCTGTTTTAGTAATCCCACATCACTTGTTGACCCCATTCCCACTGTGTCCACGGTGGTCTGTGGCACACTAGCCTGCACCTCAGCATCCTGCTGCCCTTGCAACTCAGCAGTAGCAGCAGGAATTAGAGCAGTTGCAAATTCCGCAAATTCGAAAAGCTCACTGTTGGTTGGAGGAGGTGACAAGCAATGTTACAGAGGGGCCCCTAATGTCACACTTGCCATCTCTTTGTGATGTGAAGAAGGCAGACTGACAGCAGTAGCAGCAGGCACAGGCAGCTGATTGATGGCCCCGCTGGTGGTGGTATTATTGTGGTGGTGACAGTTCTGCCTTATTCAGGATCATGTTCCACATGGACAATGTCATGGGGGGGACTCCCAGGGTCAGGGGAAAGGTGTGGGCTCCCTTGACTGCTAGTTTGGATGCTCTCAATTGCTTCCCCTACCACTCTTCTAACACTAGTCCCACTGGCTGCTTCACCATCACTGTTACCAGTACTATTACTACTACTAAGACCAGCTGCATAAATTTCAGCCCCTGAATCTTCCTTCTCACAGATACTATTGATAGGAGGTTATTGATTACCCCCTCCTTCACTCCTAGCAGCAGCTTCAGCACTGGTGGCAACAGGTTTAGCACTGGCAGCAGGCACGGCACTGGTGGTGGCAATGGCAGTACTGGCAGCAGGCACAGCACTGGTGGTGGCACTGGCAGCAGGGGCAACACATCTGACAGCAGGCACAGAACATATTACAGAAGGTGCAGCTCGTCTGGGAGCAGGCCTACACGTCTTGCAGCAGGCACAGGCAGCTGACCTGTCTTGCTCTCACTACTTCTACTAACCTTTTGTTGCTCCCTTGACAATAATTTCCCCAAAAACCCTAGGGGTGATCTAGGAGGACTGGACAGCATTGGTTCTGTAGTGCTCACTTCCTCCTCAGACTCAGTGGGCACATAATGGTCCTTCCAGTTCCTCCTTTTATTTTTAAACCTGCTCATAGCGATAGCAGTCACTATGGACCTCTCCTGCCTCAATTTTGCCTCAAAATCACAGCAGAACAGCACAGCATGTCTACCTCACTCTGTAGCTGCTTCTATTGTGTTTGCCTTCCGTAAATATGTTACTTTTTATAGCGAAAAGGCAAAAAAAGGTAAATCAATGGTCGGAAACTTTCTAACCATCGAAAAAATTGCAACAAATTTTGGCCAATGGACAAGAAATGAAAAAATTGTAATCGCTAGTTTTAAAGCGGATTTTACCGCGAAAAAGTGGACAACACAGTGGTTTTCTCTGAACACAGAGAGAGATTTCACCCACCCCTAATAATAAGCTCAGAATGCAAATAATCCTTGCATTTATGGGAGGGGTCCTGGGGAGAAGGTCCAAAACAGAACAATCCAGGAGAATGTTCAAAACATACCCCAACATCTTTAAAATATTGACCATTAAATTTCCATGGAACATAGCTTCTAGGTGATATGCCCATGATTGCTCTAAGTCAAAGTTTCTCCAATCAGTTCTCAGGAAACCTAAATATGGTTTGAGAGATACTCACAAGCAAAGTTTCCCCTCTCTCCCCTTTTACCTAGTGTAAGCCATCTCTTCTCAGATGTGGAATACAGTCCATAGACCAGACAGATAACAGCAGGGGACAATCTTCTTCCTATGAGAACAATGAAAGCCCTGCCCCCCTTGACAAGTTTTTCAGGTTTTTCCCTTATCTTAATTGAAGATTGTCACTATCTGCAATCTACCTGGGCACCTCCCTTCTGCTGTGGCTGAGCAGTGTTACATCAGTAAAAGGGACGGGAGGGGGATACTTTGTCATTGAATAACTCTTGAACTACAACTCTGACAGAATTGAAATAACACTCTCCAAAGTCCAAATACTATGATGATTAATTAGAGCTGCTTTTATTATGAAACATTACTATCCCTTTAAAAAGAATTCATTCATTGGAAAGGTCTACAAAGTGTGCTTGCAAACCAGGCACACTTTGTAGACAGTTCCAATTAATTCATTATTTTTAAGTACCGCGATTTTGGCACTGCTGCAGAGCCTCCTCGAGTCGTACAACTCGAAGGGGAGGGAAGGGGGACTTTGAATCCCTATATCTCTCAAACCATACCAGTTTGAGAGATAGGGTTTGTTGCAAATAGTTTATTTTTTCAATATCTACCTAAATCTAAATATATTTTTATGGGACATTACTGTCCCTTTAAGTCCCCTTTGTCTCAATTTAGTTTGCAGAAAATTTCTTCTAAACAAGCAGAAAATAGATTTGGGGAAATTGTGTCCTCTTGTTGGACACCTTTTTCTATGTTGATCTGAACTTTAGCATTGTTGTATTGATGCAATTGCATTTTCATATATTGATTGAAGGCTTTTGATGTATGCGCTGTCTATTCCTTGGCTGATCAGGGCATTCATTATTGCTTGCTTTTTTACTGAGTCAAATATCTTTTCTCAGTCATTGAAAGCTATGCATAATGAAAGGCTGTATTCTTCATGTCTCTATTACCTGTTGCACTATCTGTATATGGTCTATTGCAGGGGTTATAATTTTAAGTCCTTTGCTACTAGCCAGACCTGAAAAGTTACTCGCCACTGCAAGCCATAACATACCCACCAGGGCTGAATTTCTACTCGCCATTGGCTAGTGGCAAGTGGAAATTTTGAGCCCTGGTCTATTGTACCCAAATCACTTCAGAAATCTGCTTGTTTTGTAGGTTGTGCCACATCAGGCATTGTGTTGATTCATCTTGATAGTACTTTTGGTTGGTAGCTTTTTACATCCACCTTATCACCTTTGTGTGCAGTAGGATGACTTGCATTTTCCATGTTGCAGGTACTTTGATGTGTAGCAGATATTTTGATTTTAAATTCTTTTCCAAAATGTCTGGTACAGCTCCAGCCTCTGCCTACATCCTTATAAAGAGTTGAATAAAATGATTCCACTTGTTTTAATAATTGTTCTTCAGTTTTTGTTGTTGTCTTCAAGCTTTAACACAAACATTTGGCTCTTACGTATGGCCATATTTTGTTTTTTTTCTTTATCCCTTGATTTTCTTCCAGTGTTCTTCTGATGAGCTCAGTACTGAACTTGCGTGTTTCATCCTTTAAGCGCTTCCTAACCGTCTTTACCACTTCTGCATATTCTACCCCATTTCTGACATTACTGATTTCCTTCACTTCTCGTCTGTTTTTCATCATGGCAACTGGTTTTTCTATTTTTTCTATTCTGGTTGTTTTACCTTGTTTCACAGTATGTGCAAGGGTTTGGGCAGAGTCTATGATAGTCTCAGTAAAGTTGTCGTTGTGGGTTGAAATATCTGTGTCTGGAAGGTCTTGTAGCAAATGGAAGCAACTGGACAGTGCTAATTCAAAATTCATATGCATTTTAATAGCTGGCGAGTGTTGATCTTCAAGTTTGTTGTGCTGATACTTTTCTTTTGTTCTTTTTAGCAGTCAACTTTGATTTTTGCTATCTCTAGCTGATGGTTGCTTCCAATGTTAAAGCTGTTTAAGATTCGATTTCTAAGTAAAATATATTGTATTTTATCCGATCTGGCCTCCCCATCTAAACTCCCGTATGTGCAAGCTTGGAAAGCTGAACTTGGGAAGTCATTTTTGGAAGAAGACTGGCATTCTGTGTGGCATTCAGCTAAGTCTTGCTCTATCTCTACACAACTTTTGGAACCCCATTTCAAGTTTCTGAGTCGATAGAACTATACCTGGGTGTTTCCTTCTGTTTCTAGCAAATGTTGGAGGTGTGATGGGGCGGTGGGGTCGCCATCTCACATCTGGTGGTCATGCCCTGTTTTGCAGGACTACTGGGCAAGGTGCTTGAATTGCATTGAATGGAGTTTGCATATTAAGCTGTCCATAAACTCTTGGCAAATATTATTTTTTATACATTCACCTCCTCTCCAATCCATGTCCCGTCAGATATTACTCTCCATGTTGGGGATAGCCAAATCACTGATTCCAGTTCATTGGAAATCTGCTGACCCTCCCACATATTCCAAATGAGTGTCAAAAGCCAGAGACCATGTCACCCTGTTGAGACTGGCTAAACTTAGGAACGGGGAAGATCCCGACTTAATCTCAGACTTTTTCCTTACTCAATTCGACCCATAGCATATACCTTGCATGTTGACGCTGAGGGGGGCACCAGATCCCCATCCCACCCCTTCCTCTCCCTCTTTTATCCCCCTTTTCCCTTTTCTCTGTTCCTTCTCTTCTTCTGTGTTACTTTATCTAGATTTCACATTTTCGCTCTTTGTCTTCTCCTTAGGCCCTTTTCACCTGGGAGCAAGTTACCCCTAATGAGTATTCATTCCTTATTATGATTCATATATCACTAATTTTGTATTGGGAACTAACCAAACTATTCACTCCCCCCAGCTGTTTCCCCTTTTGCCTTATTCTTTTGTTCTGAAATCTGTATTTTTGTATGTTATATTTTATTGTATTGTATCTTCCTTTTATTTCTTCAGTAAAGGAAATATTTCATTAAAAAAAAACTGTTTAAGACAGAGCAGTAAGTTGTTTTATTATTTGCAAGTATAAAGTTGATTTCACTTGTATCGTCATTAGGGCTTTTCCTTGTCCAATTTATCTGGCGGGGGGGGGGGTTCCTGTACAATGAATTGATGAAGTACACATTTCATTATTTTGCAAATTCAATCAGTTGGTTTCCTCTGTTGTCTCTTTCTGAGTTTCCATATGGTCTTATCGATTTTTCCTCATTATGGATCTTGCCAATTCTCGCATTGAAATCCCTCATTATAAATTTGTAGTGGTAATTGTCCTCACTGTGGCTACTTGAATGATTTGAACATAGCAACAGTTTGATAGCTCTGCCATAAATAATTCATGTTTGCTCAGTGACCAGAGCCACCATCGGGGGGGAGGGAGACTGGTGTCCTGGGCCCAGCAGTTAAAGGGGCCCAGGTGGTAAGTCAAAACATTATCTGTACAGCGAGATTTAACACAAGCAGCCAGGCTGGTCATTCTGATAAGACATGGAGTGGGACACTGCCTGTGAACTGTTTGTCAGTGCCACAAGACAACTGGAGCAGAGCTGCACATAAGGATCTCCAACAGGCCTAGCCTCATTCTGCTTCTGAATTGGTTGGCAGCAGATGAATCCTGCTCCTCCCACCAGTGACTTCAGATGTAGTGCAAGGTCAGGCTTGCCTAAGCTCCTTTAATTCAGCACTTTCACAGTCACTTCTTATTAGCCACTGACACACAGTTCAAGGACAGTGGCCAATTTATCTGATTCTGTGAAAGATCAATCCTGGCTACCTGTGTTAAATCATGTACTGTACAATTAACACTTTTCCTTTCTCCTAGGGCTCCACGTTTTGCAGCCAGACATATTTGCTCCTTTACTGTGGAGATGGAGAGTATCATTCTATTTTAGCAGATGGGAAAATGGTTTAGATGAACAGGAATCCAATGTCTCCTCAAGATTTCTAATGTTTATTGCTAACGTGGACAGGGGTTTCATAGGTCTCCTGTACTATGTGTTTTTGTGTGCACAAGGCTGTAGGCACACAGGTGCTGCATTGTAGTAATTCTCTGTATTTTGTATGAAGGCGTTTCATCGTTAATGAGACTTCATCGGGGGAATTACTATTCAGGTCTAAACAAGTTATATTTGTACCTTTAGCGTACTCCTCAACTCCTCCCCTCCATTCCTTTAGGCCAGGGCTACTTTCCCCACAAGTGGACCACTATACACAAACAATTGATCTTCCGAGCATGATCGGTGGAGATGTAAAACGACATACTCAGAAGGTGGGATAGTTTGCCATAAAACAGAACCTATGGGAGAGACGGAGGGGGCATGTCACAGTTTTGAAGAACACTCAGACAAATACTTGTAAGGTTAAAATGAACTTTATTGAAAATAAAGCAATAATCAAAAAAGAATACTTTACCAACCCCCACAGGCCCAGTGGAGACAGTACAGGTACTTCCCACAACTTACACAGGTCAGGTAGGAACAATATTTCAAAACAACGTACAGAGAGAGAGACTGACAGCAGGAACCCTAGAACGCTAGGGTAAGGTGGAGGCAGCGACCTGCTGGTAGCATCTACAGGAGCCCTAGAATGCTAGGGTATAATGAAGGCCCAAGACCCACAGCTACTGGCAGCAAGGACCCTAGAACGCTAGGGTGGTATGGAGGCACAAGACCCACAGATACTGGCAACAAGGACCCTAGAACGCTTGGGTTATAAGGAGGCACAAGGCCCACGGATACTGGCAGCAAGGACCCTAGAATGCTAGGGTTGTAAGGAGGCACAAGAATCACTGATACTGGTAGCAAGGACCCTAGAACACTAGGGTTGAAAGGAGGCACAAGACTCATGGATACTGGCAGCAAGGACCCTAGAATGCTATGGTTGTAAGGAGGCAACTAACCTACTGATATGGCAGCAATGACCCTAGAACGCTAGGGTAAGATGGAGGCAACAGACCACAGAAGGCAACGGGTGTCCGGTAGTACGGATGTGTACAGGAGAAGGACAACCAGACTACAGCTGGCTCTAGAGCCCTTAGGCCACAGCAGTATGGTAAGGCAGGGGGAGAGAGTGAACCAGCCCTAGAACTCTAGGGTGATAGTGAGGTTCAACAAGGGTGGTAAAATGCTCTGTGTATTTGCCTATAATTCTCAACCAGGAGTGAGCACAGCTAGTGACAGTGGTAACAACGGACACGTCAGCAAAGTGAACGAGTAACTCAGCTTGACTGTTGACAGCACGAAAACCGATACTCCATATGTGCACACCGCCACAGAGGCGGTAGAAGCCAGTAAGCTGTGGCAACAGAAGTGGGTGCTTAGACAATGGTCAGCAACGTAATCGGGTTCTCAGCCAGTCCGGTCAGCAACGAATGCGGGTTCTCAGCCAGTCCAGTCAGCAACGTAAGCAGGTTCTCAGCCAGTCCAGTCAGCAACGGATGCGGGTTCTCAGCCAGTCCAGTCAGCAATGGATGTGGGTTCTCAGCCAGTCCAGTCAGCAACGTAAGCGGGTTCTCAGCCAGTCCAGTCAGCAACGGATGTGGGTTCTCAGCCAGTCCAATCAGCAACAGATGCGGCAGAAGTACAGGATACACAGGAACGTTGTCAGGCAGGCCAGGTCATACACGAACAGAGAAACAGCAGTAACTAGCACTAGGTTCAGGTACACCACGAAAGAGCGCCCGAATAATGACATGACAGGGTATAAAAGGGCTGGCCCTGGTGGAGTCAGGTCCAGGGACTAATAAGAATCCAGCATCATAAACAAGGAAGTAGGAATGTTGCCACACAGCAGCCAGGATCATGGGCATCGTGATAGGGCACAACTCTTCTCCCATGAGCTATACATCTGTTCACGTCAGCCGGCAGTCCCCGCAATCTAGGAGGAATTCTCAGAAAAACTCATCTAAAAAGCACCCAATAGATACTCCCAGTTGTATGAGTGAAATGTTAATGATGGATCAGAAAAGAGATATAAATGGATAATCACATACACAAATAGAGGGAGTATCACAAGTGCAATTGGATGAAAGGAAAAAAAGAGTTACTAATACGTTATGTGAGTGGCCAAAAGGGACCAACGATAGACGGGAGAAAAGAGATCAAAAGAGAACATATGAGATATGTAGGACTACTGTCATACAAAAAACAGGATTGCGTCAGGTTCCTATGGAGATTTGAATTATATATATTCGATCTCCAAGGAAGTGATGTATGTGTTCCACATGATAAAGGTATGATGGAGCGTGGAAGATCCATTGCTTATGGAAAGCGGTCCACATGTGGGGAAAGTAGCTGCGACATAACGGAATGGAGGGGAGGCGTTGAGGACTACACTAAAGGTACAAATATAACTTGTTTAGATCTGAATAGTTATTCCCCTGACGAAGTCACGTTAAGGTAGGGGGATTTACATAGTGGCACAAGATAAATTGTGCATTTTAAACTGTTGTGTTTTTTAAACTTTTCTACTATCCTAATAAATGGTGGCTAATTAAAACAAGCCCAGGTGGTAGATTTATTTCCTTTACCCTGAAATCTGACCCAGAGGAGAGAGGATCGGTGTCTAGAGAGAGAGGGAGGGAGGGAGGAGGCAAATGATTCTACTGATTTGAAGGGCCGTCAAACCCAGAGGTGGGATAAGCCTCTCTGTCTAGTGAATACTCAACCTGAGAGGGGGACCAGTGAAAGATTGCCAATTACAAATTGAAGATAGTGTACTCTTAGACACTGTATCTGAGCTGTTTCTTTTCTTTCTTATGTTTCTGCAGCCAGTGTGTAACTCGTTGTTTGGCAATAGCCATTCCCTCCAACTTTATAGCAAGTACAACACATTTTCCATGCTCTTGTCCCTTATCAAACAGCACAAGCATTTTGTATACACTATCAGCACAGAAGGAAAATGAAGGCAGGGGATGGGACTCAGTTTACCTTTTGTCATTTGTGAAAAGCTGGAAGGTATGGCAACACCTTCTCTGGGAGGAGGAGAGTTAAAGGGCATGAAAGTGATATAAAATCATCATATATCTATGTTGAGTTCAAGGAGGGTTAACCCTTTGAGTGCCAAGCGTTTAATAATTAAAGGAAGATGGAAGGAAATAAAAAATTCAATCATATATTTTAATGGTAAATAAGGAATATTAACTCTTTAATGTCCAAACATTGGACATCATTCTGGCACTCAAAGAGTTTAGGGGGAGGGCGAAAGGCTCCGGAATCGGACTTCCTGTGCTGCCAGTCTGCAGGGTGTACTTTCTCCAGGGTTTTAACTAGGAGTCGCACTAGTCCATGTGTACATATTGTTCAAGAGATTGAGGGAGGATCATAAACGTTCCCATAGACAGCCTGAAGGGGAGAGCACACCGAGCTCAGCAGCTTCTGCACATATAGCAATACGGCGGCACTCCGCTCCTTTTCTTAGGTATACAAAGGGGTTGGGGATCCGTACGGGAACACGTGCAGCAGCCCGCCGGGAGTATCTACACCATCCCCCGGGAAGCTGACTGCCTGCAGAAGGATCGCGTCTGTGCAGCGCTCCTGGCTGGAGGAAAGGGAACTGCCTCGGGATACACGAGTGGAGCGAAAGAGACATCAGCACTTCTCTGGTGGGAATTCCTCCAGCAACAAGTGGGAGAGGAGCTGGGAGTGCTACTGCTGGGCTCCGATCCGCCTGAATAACTAACAGTCCACGGCTTTCCTGTTGCCTCCCGGCATACCCTTGTTTGGGGGCAATAATGAGGAACATTTGGATACCTCTTACCATGGGCTTGCTCGCCTTGGTGTCCGGGCAAACGGTGAGTTTACTGAACTCTATTCCTTGTCTGTAGTTAGAAGGCTGACTGCAGCACAGCGACAGGGGAGTGTGCACACTGAAATGGTACTGGATGTATGGTGGGATCTGTTGGCTATTATGGCTGTAGCTAAGGCTGGTGTCACTTTAGGGATCTGTTGTGACTAAATCTGCTATAGGGATCGGTTGATGCTAATACCATAGGACTCAGTTGAGGCTGGTGTTTGTCTATAGGGGTTCTGTTCAGGCTGGTGCCAGTTTGTCTATATGGGATCTGATGAGGCTGGTGTCAGTCTGTCTATAGGGGATCTGTTCAGGCTTGTATTGGTCTATAGGGCAGTGATTCTGTGTGCTCGGGAAACGGCAAGATTTAACGGATATCCTTGACTGATCTTAGGCTGGTAATCAGGGGCTCGATCATTTTGCCTGAGCTACCTCTGTTTAACCTTTTGTGTGCCAGAGGGGTACACAACCCATTGCACTAAAAGGGTTAATATTCTTAAAATCTGACCTAGTGATGTGTCCCGAGGATTGGAATTTAGAATCCGTGCTCTATGGGATCTGCTAAGTCTAGTGCTGTAATGTTTATATCTAAGTCTTGGGCACTAATGCTGCTATGCTGATTAACCATTTAATGCTAGAGGGGTGCCCGACGCATTGCGAAGCACTGGGGAACTAGTCCTTAACAATTTAACCCTTTGATTGCCAGAGGGGTGAGCAACACACCGATCTGTAATGTGTTGCTTACTACACTGGCACTCAAAGGATTAAATGGCAGGGGGTGCCACAACGCATTGAGAAGGAACGCGCTGTGAACTCCTCTGGCACTCAAAGGGTTAAGCTTGGTGAATTTATGTTGCCATACATAGGGGTTTGTTGAATTTTGCTGCATAACACTGACATGGATAATTTTTTGTATTATTATTGATACAACTGTAAATACAAACATTTTGTTAGAAAAGTAAATGTGTAACAATCCTAGCATAGCAAACATTGCTTGGACATGTATTACAATGTTGCTGTTGTTAATCACAACAATTAGATCTCAGATGTCCAATGGTGAAATGGTTTTTAGATTTTTAGGATCCAGAAGCCAAATAGGAGACAATGTAAGGGAATAGAAGAATTGTATAGATCTTGGTCTAACAATCCGCAAGTGTCTCATAACCAACACTATCAAGATCTTCTTTCTAAAGCTGTTTCCAATTTAAAGGGTGTTTGTAATAAACTGCAGTGCCTTCAGTCAGAGTGTCATATGAACAAGACCAGTTCCAGTCCTGGGATTTGCTTATCTCATATGTATGATTAACAACTTGAGTGCCAGAGACGTCCAGCGCACATCTACTGGCAGCCAAGGGGTTAAACAAATCCTTATTAGCAGTGATCCTCCATGCCTGTAATGTTATTTAAATGAGGATTGTTTGCTCAGTTCCCATTACTATTAGAGGGTGACATACTGCAATGTGAGGCAGTAATGATGCGCAGTTAATGGTTCTGTTTTAAGCAGAAAATAGTCTTCGCTCTAATCAGGATATAAAGAAGTTTATTTTGGGACAGGAATGTCTGTACAAAGCAGCAGTGTATTTGAGTTTTGGAGGAGACAGTCTGGTTTATTTGCTTTCTCCCAGTGACAAATGCACAGTTTTGCTCATGAGCTGATTGATGTTATTTGCAGAATTACTGACTTTAGTACATTTTACTTGGCTTTGATGAGGACCTTTAATTAACCCTTTGAGTGTCAGAAAGGTGTCCAACGCATTATGTGTAAACACACAAATTAGAGCAAATCATCCTGCGGTATAGTGGACAAATAATTCCCATTGGTTTAAATAGGCTTTTTAACCTATTGAATGCTAGGGGAGTTGAGACCTTGTAATCGGGGGTTTAAAAACCTCTTTTGAATCAGTGGAAATTGTATTTATACCCTACAGTGCAGTTAATTTATTTCAGAATGGCTAATTTGTTTTGTGCTGAAGACACACAGTATTTTGTTCGTTTGATACTGTGTTCTTGTAGGTGTTTAATGCTTTGGGGGCAAAATTCTGTGTGATTATTTCCATATACTTATGCAGTATAATACTTGGGAGGTTACTATATTATATTTCTAATGTCTCCTAAATGCAATCTGATCGTTCCCTAGTTGAAATATATATAAATAAAGATTTTTTTTTTTATATTCCCACAATAATCTACCTAGGGTTCTCCATGCCTACTTTTATGGAGCTTTTTAACCACTTGAATGCTAGAGAGCTCAGCACGTTGGAGACATCAAGCATTCGAGGTAAAAAGTTCCATTTAACCCGTTGAGTGCCACAACGCTTTGCAATGCGTTGCGTACCCCTTTGGCTTTCAAAGGGTTAGGATTTTTGTGTGTTCCCTATTGTGTAGACAGTTTGCTCCTGAATTGCTGTTTTTTTATGCATACGGCCCTACATATTCTTGGGATTCCAATAATCCAGCTCTTTGAGTGCCAGAGGTATCCAACTGAGATACCTTTGACACTCAAAGGGTTAAATTTATACCTAAAGGGAGTCTGAAGAAAACAAACAAACCAATGTCACCATGTAGAGAACGAACTCCCTGTTTCCTCTTCTCAGCTAAGGTACACATTCATGAGTAAAGAATGTTGCAGACTTTCCAAAGTCCCAGTTCTAGCGTATTCCTGCATTAGGACAGATGCCATTTTAGGATCTGCACAAGTTGCTCATTGACCTATTAATCGATACTTTAAAACAAATTAGTCCCCTTGTACTTCAGCTGTGTTTATGATATGCAGCCTCCCCCTCCCCCACTTCCTGCTCTTCTGCCAAAAGCCTTAGCCGCTCCAGATTCACTTTTGTTGACAGACAGAACCAACAGAGCTGCACAGATTGAAAACTTGTTTAGAGGCTTACAACGTTTTGTGCATTTGACAAGGCTTCAATTCACAATTTTACATTTTATTTTATTTTTATTTTTTTTAAACTGCAGAAATCAAGTTGAGAGCAGCTTACATCAGAATGCCACACAGGACCATATGTATTAAATAAATAAAAAAAAATAATAATACTGGGACACCAACAGAACACAGTTCTCAGATATTCAAATGGGGAAATCAACCCATTGAATGCTAGAAAGGTCTCCAAACGCATTGCTTTGAAATGTGTTGGAGACCTTTGTAGCATTCAGGAGATAAAAATAAAAAAATAAATAAAGAAAAAAAATAAATCACATTTTAACCCTTTGAGTGCCAGAGGGGCATTGAACACATTGTTTCGCAATGTGCTGGATGCCAGTCTGGCCCTCACAGGGTTTTGTAAATGGGAATGTAATATGTCTCCCATGGTGCAGTTGGCTTGTCCCAGAATTTCTTCTCTGGTTATTTGTGCATATAGTCTGAATTTTGGTTACATTGAAATGAGAAAAATCATATAGACACTAGGAGAAATGATAGGCCGTGGATATGTTTTTTCAGCTTTATAGTACTCATGATGAACTTCAAACAAGATTCAAAAGTTGTAATTTGTCACTGTTCATTTCCATGGGAATAGCTTGTTAGTTCATTCATTTCACTTTAAACTCCTGAGTGTCATAGAAGTTGTGAATGCAACGGTAGAAAGCACATTCTTGATATTGGTTTAACCTTGTGGCTCTGTTAGTGTTGTCTTGTTAGGCCTAGTTCATACTGGGGACTTGATTGTACTGATTCTAACGCATGAAAGAAAGATATGAAATTTATATCACTGTGTATGGGACTGTTCACACTGCTGAAAATGTACAGCATGGCTCAAAGTGAGGCATCATGTTGCAGTTTTAGTAGGACTGCCTTATGTGCAATTTGTATTGATTTCAGTAGGATCACACCTAATATATCAGCCTAATGTGACTTATTGTGCCGTGTTTAAGCTGCCATGTTGAATCTGAAGAAAAGCATTATGGGTGGAATAGTAATGATTAACATAATTCAAATCTCATTGAAGAACACATCACATGCACATCATTTTTTCCTTTCTCTATGTGATTTCAGCTCCTCAGATCAACAGTGTGAGCACTGCCTTAACTTTTTCAGTGCCAGAGGGGTGTCCAGCGCATAGCTTTGCCATGCATTGGGCATCCCAATGGCACTGAAAGGGCTGAACAGTGTTGTGAAGCAATATATTGTACAACACTCTAGTCCTTATTAACCCTCTGAGTGCCAAAGGGGGTACACAATGCATTGCGTACTCCTCTGACACTCATATGGTTAAGGGGTAAGATTACCATGTGCAGAGAACAAAGTTTGAGACTTATCAACTCAATGGAGGTGACATTCACGACTGATGATATCCTATCTTGTACTAAGGAGAGAAGGAAAATTCATAGGGGTCCTTAGCTCTGTTTAGTTGTGGTATGTAAAAGGGCTGTTATTACAAGGTGTACAAGTGCCAGAGGTGTAAGCAACCCACTGCCTTGCATACCACTCTGGCTTTCATGCTTTAACTCCTTGGAGTGGTTAATAGAATCCACCCCTCTCCATAAGATTATTAGAGAGGAAATATGATCTATTTACAACAAGCTGAGTGACCTATAGAAAAAGGCAGTACACAGGGTTCCACGAAACTGCGGTCTGTTCTAGAGCAGTGTGATCTATTTTGGTGTGCAGAGCACTCGGAGGTTTAAGTTAGTTTTACACTTCTGCTCCTAACATCGGCCAGTTATTACACGGATAAAAATCATGACGTTGGTTTAACATCAACAGTAGCACTTAACCCTTTGCGTGCCAGAGAGCAGGGTGGGGGTGGGCATGGGCATAAAGAAGTGGAGTAATTACTGAGAACACATACTGCACTGTAAGGGGCAAGGAAACATTTTAATTGATTTTTTAAATGGGGTATTTAACCCCCTGAATGCAAGAGAGGCATTCAAAGGGTTAATATTCCCATTTAAATTAAAGTGGGTTTTGGGGATTATTATTTGTGCTGTTGGTTTGCTTCAGAATTGCCCCACTTGTGTTATGTATATGGCCATTAGTGTTGTCATATCCCTAGATGCCAGTAGGAGGCTCCCTCTAAATTGTAACAGAATTCAAATGGAAGTGGATTTTTTTTTTTAATAAAACAGAAGGTATATTTTGTTGAAAGGGAAAATGATCACAAATGTCTGAGGTGAAAATGATGTGTGATGCATACATTTAGGCGTAATGTGTGATGCATACATTTAGGTGTGATGTGTGATGTGAGTTTGTTTGGCGCAGAATGGCTTTTTTGCCAGTTATCCTAATTTATGTAACATTTCAAGTACCAGAGGGATGCGTGATGTATTGCACAGCCTTCTGGTCCTTAACCCTCTGAGTGCCAGAGAGGTATCCAAAGCATTGAGCTGCAATGTGTTGGATACCTCTCCGACACTGAGAGGGTTCATTTATTAAAAAAAAAAAGTGATGGTGCTTGTCGAGTAAAACAAGGGGACACCACTGTATGGAAATGTAATTTTATGATTTATTACAGCAAAAACTTTTTTTTTTTTTTTTTTTTTTTTTTTTTAACCTTTGAGTGCCAGAGGGGTATCTAGGATATTGCCTTGCAATGTGTTGGCTACCCCTCTGGCACTCAAAAGGTTACAGCAAACTGTTAACCGCAGCACAAATGGGGGTTCCAAATGGCTGTAGAGCCAGTGTTACTGGGCCTTCTGCACAAAAGAGAGGTTAGTGCCTGTGGAACAAGCCAACCAAAGCAATGTGTTGAAGGCCTCTCTATCATTCATTGGGTTTAAAACCCGTTTAAATCAAAGGGGATTTGGGAAATTTTAATTCTTTGCTATGGAGCAGTATACCCAATGACTATGACTCTCCATGGGACACTGGCCTAGATTCTTTCCGCTGCCGTTTATTAGTGTTTTTCACAGTTTGATAGCCACTGTTATAAACATTGATATGTGGTGTCCAGGGGCGTCCGCAGAAAATTTTCCAGAGGTGGGTGGGAAACCACAATATGACCCCTGGCCAGCCCCTATGTTTATATGGAGTGGGGCAAGTGTAAAGGGTCCCCCCCCGGATGCCCATGGCTGTGTGTGTGTGTGTGTGTGTGTGTGTGTGTGTGTGTGTGTGTGTGTGTGTCACTGTAGCAACGCGTGGAGAGGAACATTTGAAGTTGTTTCTTGTCAGTGTCCCAGAGTTGTTTAGGACTTGGATTTCTCTTTATGGCTGAGGTTTACTTTTAAATAGGATCTGTGTACACTTTCTGGCGCCATACATAAAAATATACACTCACTATTCTATATAAGTAGGCTGAATTACATACAGACGTAGCTCTTCAAGAAACTTCAAAACTTTGTGAAATGAGTCACAGTACAGGACCCCCTTCCCCCATCCACTGAAGCCAAAAATGAGAAAAATGCATGAAGTCAAATATAGAAGCGGCGTTTGTCCATACATTAGGTCATATGTGAATGTGTTTGGATTGCCCTCTTATTTCCACAAAGTATTTTCACACCTGATTAGTCTGTGTGTATTTTGGTAACATAAAGAGTGCTGCACCCTAACACCTGGGATTCTTACACAAAGTGTTACTGAGGGCTTGTGGCTAAAATACAAATACAACAAAGGAGAACATCACACAGTCTGGATGCTCCACTGATTTTTCTCAGGGTACATGTCCACCCTCCTAAACATAGATCCCAAAAATGAGCCCCATCTGATTCCTAACTGAAAACAGACTTCATGGAAAATAAATTACCAATACAATCTGTACATTCCATGTGCGTGTGTGTGTGGGGGGGTGCAATACAAATTACATGGGCTTTTTTCCTTCTCATTTACTCAAGTTCTGGAAGCAATATTGAACAAGAATGGAATTCTTGAAAATAAATCAATTGTGCATGCCCATTCCTGACTTGCGCTTGATTGTCGGAGCTAGAAATGGCCAACCCATGGCTCTTCAGTTTTTGGTGTAATACAACTTGCATAGCTGGCTGTGGATATAGGAGATGCAGTCAAACAATAGCTGCAAAGCCACCAGTTCCTTGTGATGTGTCTATTTATTTATTCCTGCTTTTTATTTATTAAAAAAAGGCACTCCTGCTGATGGGAGATGATTAATTCAAAGTTATAACAGCTCAGACTTATTACTATAATCAGACTCCTGGTAAACTGTTCAGAAATACATTTTTGTTTATATGGCATTTAATGGGAGATCTTGATGCTTAGACTATGGCTCTTCATATAGAGCCCTTAAGGACCATTGACGTGCCAGGACTGCCGAGGCGGTCCGGCACTTAAGGACCAGTGACAGTCCTGGCATGGCATGGAGTTCAGGGCTCCCAGCCCCAGGGCTGCACGCCGCTCCAGAAGTCCTGAACCGGAACTTTAAAAAAAAAAAAAAAAAAAAAAAGCAGCCCGTGGTCCTCAAGTGCCAGCCGCGCGCGCGTGTGCCGGTCCTTAAGGGATTAAAAAAAGCTCCATCTGGTGACCAGAAAATATAATACAAATGTTATATATAAAATTTCACATGATCTGTAATTTACAGTGTGATATTCATGATGAAACATTAAAAGGATAGTAATGTCAGAAAAAAAGTATTAACTATATGGTAGCTATGATTAAAAGAGAGTACTTGCACTTTTTTGTATCTCTCATACCGTTATGTTTTGAGAGATATAGGAAAATAAAATTCCCCGTTCCCTCCCCTTTCTGCTTGATGAGCTGTAAAGCTGTCAGAAGCAGATTCTGGTCGTTTGACCAGACAGGCTCTTCAGCAGCGCCAATATAACAATATCTAAAGATATACTTCATCGGAATGGTCTACAATGTGTTCTTGCAAACCAGGCACACTTTGTAGACCTTTCCGATGAAGTATTTATTGTTAGGTATCGCTATGTTGGCGCTGCTAAAGAGCTGCCGTTTGATCCAGGAACCAGAATCTGCTTCTGACAGCTTTACAGCTCCTCAAGCAGGAAGGGGAGGGAGCTGAGAACTTTATTTTCCTATATCTCTCAAACCATAAAGGTTTGAGAGATACAAATAAGTGCAAGTACTCTCTTTTAATTGTAGCTACCATATAGTTAACACTTTTTTTCTGACTTAACTTGGAGCATTAAAGGGATAGTAAAGTTCAGGCTGATGATTCATTGAAAATGAGTATTCCTAAATATCGCTGTGAACATTTTATCGCTTTGATGAATCTGACTTTTATTTTTCAATGTCTTTTCTTTTCCCTTGTCAATTTATATTGAAACCAGCTACTTTGCAGTTGTAAAAGTTCTTTAACATCATGTGATTCTAGTCAACATTTGTAAAAAATGAAAAATGATAAGCAAACATCCTTTTCCTATTAATACATAGCACTGTGTGCCCATTATATCCTTGTTTAACTCTACAATCTGCTAATAAGTGCAGTGTACATCATGACTGGGGTATAAAAACTAGTCGGATATATACATTTCTGTGCACTGAAAGGAGTGGATTCCAATCTAAAATTACTTATCTGTGTCTTAAAGTTTAATCGGCTTTATTAACAAGCTTTGATAACTATTGTAGACTCCAGCTCAGGAAGTGTGAAAGATTTTTTTGGTTTCCACCTGTTGGTCACCATCGTCTCTATCCTGCTAATTGCTGATTATGGGAGTTTAGTCACAAATAGTTGGAGAGGTAAAGGCTGCATACACTTGATCTAATTCCTTGACATTGATTTACGACTTTTCAATATGTGGCTCTTAACCCTTTGAGGGCCAGAAAGGCATCCAGTGCATTGCTCTGCAATGCGCTAGATACCTTTCTGGCCTTCAAAGGGTTAACTTTAATTTAACAGATTGTTTTAGGTATTTTTATATAGCAGGTTTATCTGCAGTTCCCTTTATGAAAATGAAATGGTTGATAGTGTGTTTTAAGCTCTAGGAGGCACGATCTTAGTCTTCTGTGTCAATTGCCTTTTAATGTTGATTGTAAATATCCTTATCTGCTGTTGAGAAGAATAGCTAAAAGCTAAGGTCAGGCAAGTGTATTTAGTGGCCACTTCTCTTCAGTTCAGAAAACCTGTTATCATGTCCCAACCATTTACAGATGATACAGCTCAATTGCCTTAACCCCTTTGACTGCCAGGGGGTATGCAACGCATTGCAGCGCGATGGCACTCAGAGGGTTAAGATTGCTGTGGTTCTTGGAGCTCTGGAAAAGGCAGGAATGGCTGCTCCCACACAGCCTATCTAAGACTGTCTTATAGGCCTCATAAAGCAGAAAATGTTTAGATACTGTCATGAAGTACATGGAATTTAAGTGTATATAATCCCAGTTTATGTTTAATTTCCATTTACCCCTTAATGACTGATGATGTATCAGAACAGTCACTGCTGGTCATTAAGGGGTTAAAGACCAGCGGGATGTAAAATGCAATCCAAAAGCAATGTTGCATACAGCTCTTTATCAGATTTTAAGCTGAAGCGGCAGGAAGAAGGCTACAAGAAGAAAATCCATATACCTAGAACATCTCTTAAAGGGATAGTATTGCTTATATTTAATTTTAATATTGTAGAGATTTAAACATTTTAATAAAATTAGGTATGTCCCATCTCTCAAAATTTTGTAATGGGCTACAAAGTGTGCCTGGTTTGCAAGCTCACTTTGTAGCCCGTTCCAATGAAGTATATTTTTTCTACATCAGGCTATTTCAGCTCTGCTGAAGAGCCGCAAGATGGTCCCGGGACCAGAATCTGCTTCTCTCAGCTAGATGGAAGACTTCTGTTAAACAGGCACTTTAGATGCTTCAATCTCTCAAACTATAAAAGAGATGAGCCATACCTCATTTTATTCATATTTTTAATCTCTACAATATTAATATTACTTGACTATAAACAATACTATCCCTTTAAATTAAGAACTACATACTTCTAGGGCGAGTTTCCCCTTTAACTAATACTGCTTCCTCTGATGTTTATGAAAATGTCTGTCTGTTCTGTAGACTTTTAGCTACAATTTCTTCCATTCCATTCGCGTTCAAGGGATTCAGCATTAGTTTTTATTCCTCTGGATCCCCACTATTTTATGTGTATAATTCAAACGTTTGATCCACCCAGTGAGGCCCACGGTACAGAGCTGTTCTGTGATGCAAGGCTTGAGCAATGTTGCTGCATTGTGCACTCTATCACACTGGAAGGTCGCTTGCCTTTAATCTCTGCAGGATTGTTAGTGAGCTTGTTGTTATTACAGAGTGAGAAACATAAAAAGAATGCCTCACATTATTTATTGAGAGAACTTGTGTAATCCACTGCATATTTCAGTTGACATTTCCTTTTAAGAAATAAATCCATACAAAGAAATCGTCTCACTGGTATGTGCCTTTTATGGCCAATTACTTTCAAGTTCTGTGCCTGTCAGTTTAATGGATCATTCAGATGGGTACCAGGCCTGTTGTAGCCCTCTGCTATAGTTCTGTTGACCATATTCTTTCCTTTACCTTCTCCCGTGTTCCACTGCTGATCCAGACAGTGGAAGGGGCATGTCTGAAGGCTGGCCCACTTGAGTTCCAGGTAGTATTATTGGTTGGTTTCCACTTGAGTTGGCCAGTCATTGTAGTTTGCAATTTGCTTCAGATGCTCCAACAGCCCTGGTGTAAAAGGTCTGCTGGCAGCTCTGTAGGCCTCCATGCAGACTTTCCTTGCTGCATCTTTACTGAGTTAACCCTTTGCTTGCCAGAGTTATCCAGTGCAAAATACAAAAAACCCCAGTACATATGCAGTGTGATGGACTTTGGTGCATTTATGCAAGGTGATAGTTGCATGTGCGAAATGTCCCAAAGCCCAGCATAGTACCTTTCTCAATGGGCACTGTCAGCAATGCACCAAAGCTTTTTCCTAAGGGCCTTTCCACTTGGGCAACATTGTAGCAACTGAAAAGGTTTATTTTTTTTACTTGTGCTACAGCGTAGCAAGGTTTCCTAGCATCTCATCAGGTCTGTTTATATACTGAAATAATAAATTGTAGGGGAAACACTGCTTCAGTTTATGTTCTATACAGCACTGAGCGCTTCTCTGTATGTCTCATCAGAGACTAAAGAATGCATTGGATTTGGTACCCACCCCTTTTCTATTAATAAAGGATGTTATTTTTCTTCCTTACCTTCAGACATTATTTCACTATCCCTTATGAGACACCTATAACCCGAGGCCCTGTACAGGGCATATTTAACCCTTTAAAGACCAGAAGGTTATCCAGCTCCATAGGAATTCAAACCTCTGGCACACGTGGATTCTAAAACTTGAGATTTCATTTTGTTTAAAAGAACAAGACTGGTTGAGTAAAAAAATATCTTTGTAAGATAACTGAGTGGCTCTAGGATTCAGGCTTCCAAGACAACTTGGGTCTCTTCTTCAGGCATGATAAGAATGAAGGCGTTATTCTTATTATGCCTGAATTCATCTTAGGGTGAGATGTTCAAAAAGTCATCATAATTTAAAAATTGTCAGGTCATGAGTTAGTGGTAAAAGAAGGACAAGATTTTCAGAAGTAAATCTGTCACTTTTGAAAATGTGTCTAAAGAATTATAAATGCCGGTAATAAGATCTTGATGAACATTGCCTTTGAGTGCAGGGTGACCTTATGGAGAATGAAAGTTCCGCTTTAAAAAAAAAAAAAAAAAAAAAAAAAAAAAATTGTCTTTGCCCCTCCCCCCCAAGGGTAGTTGGTTAGCCTCACCACTTCTCGTTGTTTATACTTAACTAGTGTAAAAGCCCGTGTACACGGGCCAAGGTCCGGGTGATGTTAACTCTTTGCCTTACGTACCACTCTGGCACTCAAAGGGTTAAGAGGCCGGTCCTGCTCGGTGTCCTGCCACCGATGCAATCGTGCACTGTAGAGACTGTCCGAACGGCACAGAATGTTCCCATCGCAGAATTCCCAGCATTCTGCGTGTTCGTGCAGTCTCTACTGCACATGATTGCTTCTGACAAACATCCTAGCGAATTATTATATAGGTTTCTGTATGTGCCTTATTCACAAAAGAAAAGAGGAGCTAGTCGGGAAACAACCAACAGCTGGGTTATTTGCTAATATATTTCTATTTATAGGTGTAAAACTGTGGCAAATTGTTTTTTTTTTTTTTTTCTTCTTCTTTCCATAAGTTGATAAGTTTAAGGCTAAAGCCTGATTTTGTAGGAGGGGTTGGAGGCTTTATTAACCCTCCATCCCAGCAGCCCCTTCACGCACTCAGCTACCCCACCCTCCTACACCACATCTCTTACTATTTCCTTAAGGTGAGGCCTCTAACTGCCTTACTGCTCGCTACGGCCTAGGGTTTTAAGCCACACTCCTGTTCACTTCACACTTTTCCTATCCATTATCGTTATCTGTCTCCGTAAGCCCTGAATACAAATATCTTTAATGCATCTGGGAGATTGCCTTTGCTCAGCATTTTGAGTGCCAGAGGTACTCAATGCATTGAGGACCTATCTGGCACTCAACTGGTTAATGTACTGGTATGATCTTTTTCTGCTGCCATATTGTGTGTATGTGTGTTATGCATTAGAGTCTATTTGCAAAAATAAGATTGGCTTTCTAGTGTAAAACTGATGCACAACATGGGAGAACTAAACTTTTCCAAACCCCCGTTTATTTTAAATGGGGTTGTTAACCCAGTGAATGCTAGAGAAGGCTCCACTGCAATATTTTGGATACGTTTCTAGCATTCATGGGGTTAAATGCCAGATTTTGTGTTCCATTTTGGAGAATTACTTCACTTTCTTTGCACATGTGGCTCTAAGTATTTAACTCTTTGGGTGTAGGGAGGTGTCCAACGGATTGTGTTGCAATGAGTTGGAAACCTTTTGGCACTCAGTGTTAGACATTTATAAACACTGAACTTGGGTTTATTATTGCTTATTATTTCAGCACATCCTGAAAGGAATTTCAAAGGAAACTCTTGTAATGAAGAAAGAGGTCAGCTTTGATAAACATTCCCTGCAAACGCCTGTCTGTAAACACATTCTCTGAGTACAAGAGCACCTCTATTTCAGAAACCTACACACAAGGATCCCGCAGGAACAGATGTTTTTAGATTCCTTTTCAACCGCTCTGTCTGGAATAATAATTCCTGCATGTTTTTATATTGAGCCTGCAGTTCTTATTTTGGAATGCTGTGGGCTACAGTTTCAGTACAACCAAAACTCAGGTGTGGGTTTTTTTGTTTTTCTTTCAAATATGTTGAGGTTACACAATCTGGGCATTAAACCTTTGAGTGCCAGTGGGGCACTCAAATAGGGTGACCACATTTCCATTCTGCCATTCAGGGACACTGGAGAACAACTGCAGAATAGGTGTCTTCAGCTTTAGTGCAGTTATGTGGTATGGGTCATTCTGTATCACTGGACAACAGGGTGCAACCTGCTCTTTGTCTGGCACCTCCATAGAGTTCTAAACACTGCTGTGACAGAAAGCGATTGCTGGGGTAGGCAACAAAATTGTACAACTGCTCCTGTATCCTGATGTCAGAACCAAGTTTCAGGTCTGTCTTGAGCGCTGACTGGAGGCCATTTTCTTGTAGCCCAGTGAGGGTATCACTTCCTGTCACAGTAGGTAATGAACAGTCCTAGTGTTTACAACTCTGTGCTCTGGAGTCTTCATTCTGGGACTTTGTATTGTCCTGCCTGGGACAAGAGACACACTTTTAAAATCAGGGACTGTCCTGGGCAATTAGGGTCACCCTACACTCAAAGGGTTAGTCACCAAGCTACATGACTGCTATTCTGGGGTAAACCAACTGCACCAAAGGGGGAAATGGAAATTTCCACTTATTTTAATTTGGACATTTTTTTTTTTTTTTAATAAACAATATTGAAAATTACAATATATAAGGGTACTTAACTGAAGTTATACATTATAACCATATGCAAGCTCCACAATATGTAGATCAAAGTCCTCTTTTACATGTAAGATGAACTGCAGCTGTATACAACAACTTTCTGTAAAATTCAAGAGACATAAAGAGGTAGAAAATAGTACCCAAAGGGTGGAAGATCGATTGCTGAATCACAGCAGTCACAATGAACCGTTCCTTGGTGGCAGCAAAGAAGAGTTCAAGAGAATGAGTTTAAGGGGAAGAGGCAGGGAGATAGAGCACAGAGTGAAGAAGAGAGAATAAAGAAGGGCAGGGAAGGAGGAGTAAGATGGGGTGGGTATGGAAGCATTGGTGAGCTTCTAGGAAATAGGGTAGCATCCATCTCTAAACAACCACAGGTCCCACACTGCACAGAATCCCTCCATCCTTCCCCTGAGCATGTGTCTTTTCCATATTAGCTATCAGGTTTGTAGCATTTGACCAGTCTGCAATCGTCGGAACAGTGAGTTGCTTCCAATGTAAGGGAAGAAGTTGTTTCGCAGAATTAAAAAGATATGTTGGCACTGCGATACAGTGAGAGTAAGTGCAGTAGGAATACTCATGAACAGAAAAAGAAGTGAGTCCATTGGAACAGCGAATCCCAGGATCATTGCCTTCTGTACCTGGATCTGTTGCCAAAATGGCATGATCGAAGGGCAAGTCCACTGGACCAATTTCCCCTTTACACCTCCAACAAAGGTTGGAGCTGTTTTGGAACAGATATGATAGTTTCACAGGGGTTAGGTGCCACCTGGTAGGAAGTTTAAAGTTGGCTTCTTTGGCCTTAAATGTTGGAACTTTCCACACCAAAGACTTGAAAATCCTTAACCAGTCCGTCCATTTCCAGGTCGTATTCAATTCATCTTCCCATTGTCTCGCAAGATATGGTTTGGTATCGTGAGCCAGTTATACAAGTGGGAATTAAAGAAACCTTTGTAGTACATAATTTCGAATGCTGTGAGATCCCATCAGAGTGTGGTAGTACTGGAAAGGCATTTGATGAAGTGAAAAACCTGCCTGTGCTGGCAAGAATGGGAGGCGGGCAGATTGCACAGGGATTGTAAAGAGTCGAACGAGTGCATCCCAGTATCTGAAAGTAAGTCAGTCAGTCAGTCTATGTCTCCCCTTTAATTTCCACAATTTAAAAGGGCCCCATGGATATCCTGGGTGAAAATCTGGATGGCCTGCTATAGAGAGAAGAGGGGAGGGATAGGAAGAAATATTGGGTGAAGTGCTTAATTTGCTCCAAACTGAAATTATTAGTTTCATAATTGGGTGAGCGTAAAGATGAGACCACTCAGGACCCCATTTCAACCAAGGTAAGTTATAAGGTTACACTGAACTTTTAACCTCCCTCCACCCCACCCCCTTCAATGCTTCAGAGGTCACCAGCTAAATTTACCCACAATTGTGTTGAGATACCTTGCATTCTGGGATTAAATTAATGGGAATTTGTGGAATTTTCATGCCAAACCTTTGGTGCGATTTGATTTGCTCTAGACTTGGTCCTCTTTAGCTTGCTGAATAAGAGAAACTGTCTTCAACCCCTTGTCTGAGTTCTCTAGTTCACATACAAGGGGTTAATATGCTGATTTCCAGTTGTTTTGACTGTAGAGCCACTCCTTGCTTACAAAGGGGTTAAGAAGTTTTGATATTGTGGTTCCACAGGAATTTCAACTGAAACTAAAGGGTTCCACTGATTTGAAAATCCAGTGTTCTGTGGCACCTCTACAAACATGTAGCATATATTGCTAGTTCAGCATTCAGCTTCTCTCTTACCACAGAGATGATCCATTTCTGGAAATCCAGCTGTATCATCCCCAACTAGCTAACAGCTGGAGGTTCAACGACTGAATAATTTTATCTTACCCCTATGGAATGAAACTTTTATGCTAGATTCTTCCAATTTCCATCATCAATAAATGGACATTTCCTCTGTGTCCAATCCACGGCAATACTGTGGGTTGTAGCTCCTCCTCTCCAGCTGGTAGGACCAATTAATCTTTTTCTACTTAAGCGCCTGCTCTGCTACTTGTCCTCAGTTATTTTGGTCCTACCACAGCTGGGAGGACGGAGGCTCAGGCCTCCACGCCGTGGAAATTTAAAAAAAAAAAAAAAAAAAAAAAAAGAGAAAAGAAGAAACATGCGGCTTTGTTATTTTTTTATGTCGCTAGCCTCACACGCTAGCGGCATGTTCATCCCTCACCTCTGCATGCTGGATCACGGACTCTTGGGCACATACTGAGTCCTGAATCCTTCACCCCGGTTTGAAACAAGCCTTCCTCCGATGCGGGCGCCCTGCCCGGCGAGCTACAGCAGACGCGGGCGGCTGGTGAGCAGTCTTATGCACCAGAACAGGAAATCAACAGCGTGCGCTCCAGCAGTGAACCGCACGCTAAAGGAAGCAGAGGGGGAGGCGATCTGGAGGCATGCTGTATATAACAGCACGAATTAAGGCATGGGGTAAGTCCTGTTAACTTGATACTTTATATATATATCGTACATATATATATATATATAAGTGTATTTAAAGATATTTGAAGCTGTTACCTGCCAAGGGTTTTTTCTTTTGATCATGTCTGCTCAAAAAGCTGAAAAGCCTAAACCTTCATCTGATTCTAAGGATGATAAAGCAGCCCCTAAGGCAAAAAGCTGTGCAAGTTGTGATACAAAATTGAACCCTTCTGATTCTTCAAAATTGTGCGCAGAATGTTTAAGGAAAGCAGCAGGAGATGTTATTCCCTCCCAATTTCAGGAATTTTTGGGGTGGATGCGCTCATCTATGCAGGAGACATTTTCTGCACTACAAGAGTCATCTAAGAAACGTCAGAGACCATCTGATCCAGATGAGGGGCCTTCCAGGCGAATACAAGACGAAGAAGATGAAGATAGCGTTATGGATATGGAATCAGCACCCTCTTCTGCAGAAGAAGGCGAAATTACTGAAGAATCAGGCAATTTTGGTATTGAGAAGATTGACAACCTGATTAAGATCATGCGTAAAACTTTAGGTCTATCAGAATCCCAAAAAGACCTTAACGTAATGGATGCAGCTTTCATTGGGTATAAGAAATCGTCACCGCAATTTCCAGTCCATAGTTCCATTCAGGACATTATAAAGAATGAATGGAAACAAGGTGATAAAAAGTCTGCTGTATCGCGCAGATTCCATAAAATGTATCCTTTTCCAGAAGAAGAAGTGGCAACTTGGACTAATCCTCCCAAGGTGGATGCTGAAGTAGCCCAAGTATCCCGCAGAACAACAATCTTAATGGAAGATGGAACAACACTTCGAGACCCAATGGATAAGAGAGCAGATAGTGCCCTAAAGAAACAGTACACTACAATTGGGCATAACCTCAAATCAGCCACAGCAATGGCCTGTATGTTCCGCACCCTGCGTCTATGGCTAACAGATCTGGAAGAAAAGATCGACTCCTCTGTCTCAAGATCTAAGCTCCTGAAGGAAGTCGCCACTATCAAAGATGCGGTCAACTTTTCATGTGACGCATCCTTGGATAATATCAAGTTAACTGCTAGATCTTCAGCACTATCAGTCATAGCTCGCAGGGCCTTATGGATTAAGGCTTGGGAAGCTGATGCCTCGTCCAAGAACAAGTTGGTTTCTCTGCCATATCTGGGAAGCAAACTTTTTGGAGATCAGTTACAAGAAATTATTAAGAAGTCTTCAGGAGGGAAAAGCCCTTTCCTCCCTCAAGAGCGTCGCCAGAGGACATCCTCCCCAAGATCTGCTAGATCTAAACGTCAGTCCTTTCGAGATTCCAGAAGATATAGGCCTGGTTCTTCCTATAACCAAAGAAGAGGAGGCGCTGGACAGAACACGCGAGCAGGAACCAGAAGAGAGTTCCAGAGAAAGACTAACTTTGCTCAAAACCCTCAATGAAGCCAGCAATACCCTATCTCGTCCGGTGGGGGGCAGGCTTCAAGCCTTCCAAAAACAATGGGAAGAGATTCAACCGGACCACTGGGTATCCCAGATTTTAGAGATAGGGTATGCTCTGGAATTTCGAACTGTCCCCCAACAGTCAAGTTTTCAGACATCCAACATCAGGAACAAACATTTAATCCCAAATATGAGGAAAGAAATTCAGAGGCTTCTTCAGATGGGAGTCATAGAAGAGATCCCTCAGATCCAGAGGTTCAGAGGAATTTATTCGAATCTTTTTTGTGTTTCAAAACCATCAGGAGAAATCAGAATCATTCTGAACCTCAAGCAAGTGAATACATGGCTACACATCAGGAAATTCAAGATGGAAACAATGTCCTCTATTCTCAAGATAATCCAACCTCAAGCTTTCCTGACCAGAATAGATCTCCAGGACGCGTATTATCACATACCAGTAAGAGAATCTCACAGAAGATTTCTGAGATTCCACATACTGGGGCGCCATTATCAGTTCAAGGTACTTCCGTTCGGCCTGGCTACAGCCCCCCGAGTTTTCACCAAGATCCTGGCAGTGGTCATGGGTGTTCTGAGGTTAAGAGGAATCCGAATAGTTCCTTACCTGGACGACATGCTCCTGATAGCAGTCAACACTCAAGCATGTCTGGATCTTCTAAAACATCTGGGTTGGATTATCAATACACAAAAAAGCCTATTATCCCCCTCTCAGTCACTCATATTTCTAGGGGTCAAAATAGACACTCTTCAAGCACGGGTGACTCTATCAACAGACAGACAAGACAGAATCTATCATGCCGTAAGTCGGTTCAGAAAATACAGAGTTCAGTCAGCAAAATCATTTGCAAAACTTTTAGGCAATCTGACTTCTGCCCAACAGGTGGTTCCTTGGTCCAGAACCCACGGAAGACTAATTCAGGAAAATTACTTGAAATTTTTCAAGAAAGACCCATTCAATCCATCTCTACCAATTCCTCTGCTTCCCGCAACCAAGAAGGAATTAGTATGGTGGAGCAGTCGGGGGAACCTCAAAAAAGGGAGATCTCTCTTGGAACCTCAATGGGAGACGGTGACTACGGATGCCAGTCTTCAAGGATGGGGAGGTATTTGGAGGACAAAAACAACACAGGGCACTTGGTCAGCCAAGGAATCAAAGTTCCACATCAACTATTTGGAACTTCTAGCAGTATGGAGAACGTTGAAAGCATTCCAGCCTTATCTGAAGACTACAGCAGTATTGGTGAGGTCAGACAACACCACAGCGGTCAGTTACTTGATGAATCAAGGAGGAACGAAAAGTCTTCGACTCAATCATTTAGCGATCCAGATCTTATACTGGGCGGAACATCACTTACTGAACCTGAAAGCATCATACCTGTCAGGCAGATTAAACAGAGAAGCGGACTTTCTAAGCAGGAACCATTTGGATCCAGGGGAATGGTCCCTGAAAAAGTCCATCTTCAGAAGCATCACGTCATCACTGGGCAGGCCTTTCATAGACCTTATGGCCACTCCGGAAAACACCCAGTGCAAGCAGTTTATGTCCAGATGGAGAACTCCTCTGGCTCTACAGCAGGATGCTCTTCAAACAGCATGGAATTTTCCACTAGCATATGTCTTTCCTCCTCTTCCACTAATCATGGAAGTAGTAAGAAAAATAAGAAGGGATCAAGCCAATGTGATCCTGATCGCTCCAAATTGGCCCAGAAAACTGTGGTATGCAGACCTCATAAAACTCTCAATCCGGCCTCCAGTAAAACTGCCAAACATACCAGACCTACTGTCACAAGGCCCTGTTCTACATCCGGATCCAGCCTTCTTGAATCTGATGGCCTGGAGGCTGAACGGAGCTCTTTAAAATACTCAGGATTATCGGACTCTGTCATCACTACCATTCTTCAGGGCAGAAAACCTTCTTCTTCCCGGATTTATTATAGAGTTTGGGCAACTTTTCATTCATGGTGTATGTCTAAAGGTCTGAATAGGCATAACATATCCCCAGAAGCCATCTTGGAATTCTTACAAGAAGGATTTAACAAAGGGTTAAAACCAGCATCCTTAAAGGTACAGCTTTCTGCTATCTCTGCCATTCTTGCCCATCCTTTTGCTGAACAGTATATTATCAGAAGATATCTTTCAGCCATTTCTAGAATTAAACCCACGATTAGGGAAATCATTCCCCCTTGGGATTTAAATTTGGTCCTCCAACAACTCTCTGCCCATCCATTCTTTGAACCCCTGGAGCTGGTTTCCTTGAAGCATCTCACTCTAAAAACCATACTCCTTACGGCAGTCACCTCAGCCAGACGTGTGGGAGAGTTACAGGCCCTGCTCTGTAAATCACCTTATTTAGTGTTTCACCAGGACAAAGTAGTCCTGAGGCCTAAATCCTCCTTCAGAAGTAAAGTAATCTCCAGTTTTCACTTAAGTCAGGAGATAGTCTTACCTACTTTTCCTCCAGCCTCTATTCTTAATCCAGATACTCGCCTGCAAAATCTTGATTTACGTAGATGTTTGAAAATTTATCTCAAGCGTTCTGACTCCTTTAGGAAAACAGATGCTCTTTTTGTGCATTTTTGTGGGAAATATAAAGGGACTGCAGCATCCAAGGCTTCCATTGCTCGATGGATAAGAGACTGCATCATCTTAGCTTACCAGTCAGCTGACAAAATACCCCCAACAGGGTTAAAAGCTCATTCTACGAGAGCAGTAGCATCTTCTTGGGCTTTAAAGAACGTGGCTTCAGCAACTGAAATCTGTAAGGCAGCCACTTGGTCGTCAGTATCTACATTCGTAAGACATTATAGTCTAGATGTTCAGGCGGCAGAAGATGCTAGCTTTGGCAGGAAGGTGCTCCAAGCAGCCACTCCTGCCCAAAATCCTTGATTAAAGTCCCGCCCATAGGGATACTGCTCTGGTAAGTCCCACAGTATTGCCGTGGATTGGACACAGAGGAAAAGAGAAAATTTACTCACCGATATTTATATTTCCTCTGTGTCCTTCCACGGCACCCCACCCTGAGGGTATTGGTAATAGTATCGTTCCCTGTACTGATGTTTAATAATGTACAAATAGGGAAAGCTCTCTTTATGTAACCTATAACTAACATGTCCTCTCATTCCAGCTTGGATATACATATAACTGAGGACAAGTAGCAGAGCAGGCGCTTAAGTAGAAAAAGATTAATTGGTCCTACCAGCTGGAGAGGAGGAGCTACAACCCACAGTATTGCCGTGGAAGGACACAGAGGAAATATAAATATCGGTGAGTAAATTTTCTCTTTTGTATTCCATTTTGGTACAATTGTGTTATCTCATCACTCTATTTTGGTCTGTGCATATAACCCAGGGGTGGACAAAATGTAGTGAGCCAGGAAATTGTTTAAAATACACCAAAAAACTGTGTCCTTGGCTTCCAGACTCCTAGGATAACTGTACGCCATATACTACCCTTAGTAACGTATTCTAGTCTATTTGACCTTTGCTTCTTTTAGACCTATGCAGTCAGATTTAGCAGACTAACCTGAAACTGAAATGGAACATCCTTGTTTAATTGCTTAGGGGTATATGATACATTCTTTAAAATGTGTTGGTATGTGAGGTAAAGTTCATACTGCATTGTTGCTGACTCATACGACACAACTTGTCACCTACCATTTTATAATAATGTGCACATCCAAAGGTGTCCCAAGTAACAAATATCATGCTATGGGCTTCACTATTGTTTAACACTATAAATCAGTGACTCTTAATCGCTTTATGCTCAAGGCACCACTTAACATAATTTGACATTTTGAGGGCATCCTTAATATCTCATAGTTCTTTTCTCAAGGGTATATGGTGCATAACAGTATCCATTAATGTAGATTCAAAACTCTATCATTCACATTTTTATTAGACAGTATTTAGGCTTTCTGCTTCCCAAGGCCCAACGAAATGCCACACCCTCACTTTATTTGGCCTCATTTACAGACTGTCCCTTCTATTAAAGATACAGAAGCATGAATATTAACTGAAGGTAATATATTTTATGAGGCTATCTATATGGGTTACTAATATTTGTATAATGCAGATAACCTGCATCCAAAGGGCTCTGCAAGAGTGAACCATTTGGGTATGTTAACTCTGGAAAAGTGTTTTCTCTGTGGAGGTTATGAGAGCTGAACGTTTTTAAAATGGTTCCTATATCAGTTTTCAAAAGAGAATGCAATACACTGCCCAATCTGCGTAGGCTTAACCTTTTGAGTGCCAGAGGGGTACTCAACGCATTACTTTGCAATGCGTTATGTACCCCTCTCACACGCAAAAGGTTAAATACATCCCGACTAGGTCCTCGGGGCACACTCACAGTTCAGATTTTAAGGCTATCCCTAATTAAGTACAGTAAGAGCAATCCCAATGACTGAGTCACAGCTTACTCACCTGTTAACAAGCAGGAATATCTTGAAAACCTGCACTGTTGGTGCCCTGAGGATGTGAAATGTAACAGGCTAAAATCTTCTAAGGGCCGTATTCTCAAAAGAAAAGTGGAGGAATTCTGGGGAAAAACAACTGCACAGTTTTGCACCCAGAATTCCTCTACTTTTCCTATGAACATATACAGTCCATGGTGTACCAAAGTGCTACTGAACCTTAAAGGGGATCTATCACTCCTTTACAATTTTGCCTAAATCGTTTTGTGATATATATCGTATATAATGAAAAGTGGATACGTTTAAAAAGCAAAAAACAAAAAAAAAAAACGCTTGTTTGGAGAAATTTAAAGAATAAATACAACCCTGTATCTACTTCCGGGCAGGCTGTGGATAGCTGATCTTTGCACAGTCTGCCACTCTGCCTCTCTCTATCCAGCCTCCTCCTATGACAGAGGCCTTCTGTCTGTAAGCTGGAGTGCTCTCATTGGCCAGAAATCTATCTCTGCCAATGAGAGCGCTCCAGCTTACAGACAGAAATCCTCAGTCATTGGAGGCTGGATAGAGAGAGGGGAGCGGAGGCAGAGCAGCAGACTGCGGTACAGAGCAGGTAACTGCAGTCTGCCTGGAACTAGGTACACAGCTGTATTTATTATTTTAATTTCGCCAAACTAGAGTGTTTGTTTTTTTATTTTTTAAATGTATACACTTCTTCATGATATACGATCTATAACAAAACGATGTATGCTAAGTTGTAAAGGGGTGATAGATCCCCTTTAGTGAATTAAAAAATCATATTAAAAAAAAAAAATACTACTGTACTTCATAGTAGTTTGTTGAATAAGGAACCTGGCGCAGTAAAGAATCTTCAACGCTATTTTTAATTTTATAGTCTTCACACTCAACTAAAAGCTTAGGGTCTAATGTTCAAAGGGAAAGTAAGTTAACACTGGGGCATAAACATTGCATCCTAGATGAAAGAAAATGTCCCATTATTTTAAATAGGGCGTTTTAACCCTTGAATGCTAGTGGTCTCCAGTGCAATGCATTGGAGATCTTTAGCATTCATGGGGTTAAAAAATGTAATTTACAGACTTCTCCAATGATATCACTTCTACAATTCCTGTGTTATTCTATGGAGCCAATGCACTAAGATTTCTCTAACTTTGGCGATCTTCATGTATACATACCTCCCAACATTTCAAATGGTGAAAGAGGGACACCTTTGTTTTAGTGGGTTTACTGGGGGAGTGGCTGGTAGGTGGGGCTTTATGGAATTGTAGGCTACTTGATGACCTAGTGACAGCTGTCTTTGTCACTGAATAAATGATTTAGAACAAGACCAAAGTGTGTGTGTGTGTGTGTGTGTGTATGTATGTATGTATGTGTATATATATATATATATATATATATATATATATATATATATATATATATATATAATATAAAATATTATTATTTATTTATTTATTTATTTATTTTCATGGACTAATTTATAAACCAACATTAATGTGAGTTTTATTGCTGTGGGGCAATGTGATACTTAAGTTCACACCACACAGTCTGACCTCCTAAAAAGAAAGAGATGAGAGAGGGATTTTGGTCTAAAATAGGGACTGTCCCTCCTAAAGAGAGACACTTGGTAGATATGCAGTTCTGCCCCAAGGTGCTTTCAGTAGAGCAGAGCACTGCACCACTTGTGTTCCCCTGTTAGCCTCTAGTACCTGAAACATAAAGAGTCATATTTTACTATCAAAAACTTGACATTATAAAATGCTCTTGGCTATCAGATTCAGCAAACAAAGGGTTAATGGCTGAAACCGTTCTCATGTGGCATGATTAGTCCCAATCCGCAGTTTAATATATCTTCCTTTTGTTAGAGAGCCTTTCAGGAGCTGAAAGAATGATTGTTTAGCCGGATCAATATAATAAACTCGGTGACGTTAACCCTTTGAATGCCAGAAGGGTACGCAACACATTGTAAAGCAATACGTTGCGTACCCCTCTGGCACTCGAAGGGTTAAATTAAATGAGTACAGTTCCTCTTTCAGATGACTCCTGTTACCGCTTGAATTCTGTTCGAAGTTCAGACCAGACTTCAGTCAGACTCAGTAGCAGCCACTTCCGCACGCTCACTCAGCCAATCATTGGAGTGGATTACTGCGTACACAAGCATATTATGACTTGTAACGCGCATGCGCAGTCCAATTTTTGGCATTTCGTTGCTACAAGGGTGCCGAAGCCTTGGAAGCAGGACATTGTGTCAATGTGGCGGGACAGTGGGATTGGGCCCCAAAATCAGGACAGTTGGCAGCTATATGTATAGAATAGGAATTAGAGAAGTGGTATCACCGGAGAAGTCATCTCCGCTTTATTACCTCTTTATCACACCTTAGTAAATAACCCCCATTGTGTTGCAATGTGTTGTACACCCCTGGCACTCACAGGGTTAATATGTGAATTTTCATATTCTGAAATTGTTCCCGTGAGAAATGTTTGTTGTGTTTCCACACAGTTGGATATTGTTAGGTAAGCTTCATAATGTAAAGCAAACCTAAATGATTTTTAAACTCCTATAACACTTTCTTTAACAGAAAATATGGAACTAATCTCTATAACCTCTAGGGAAAACATTATACATCTATAAAATGTTTTACAGGCTTTGAAGCAAAAGTTCTGTTTCAGTGTAGACAGTGTAAATGTTTATTTCCACAGAATGGCAGAGCCGGTCTAATTATCCCGTTAAGGACCCATGACGGTCCAGGACCATCATGGGTAGATTCCACACAGTCCTGGACTGTCATGGTATAAATGATAGTAGCATGCCTCCGTGCACGCTGCTATCATTTATTCCAGGCTGAGACTGAACGCTCCGTTACTGGAGCGTTCAGTCTCAGCCCTTCTCAGTTGTGCCGGGTCATGTGATCACTGAAGCAGCGATCACATGTATCTGCATTCTCAGGGAATGAGACAGTGTGAGTCACACACTGTCTGAGTCTCTCTTCAACACATCTGTCCTTACCAGCAAAGTAAGGGACAGAGAAGCAGAGAGGAGACACCTACTGGAGTAAAATAAATCAGCAGCTGGGGGTATTAACCCCTTCACTGCTGTGCTGGAGGCTGGCTGTTAGGTCAATTTTTGACCTGATAAAATCAAATTTTATATATATAATATAATATAATATATATTTTTTTTATTTATTTAAATTTTTTTTTTTTTTTTTTTTTGCAAAAAAAAAAAATATTTAAAAAAAAAAAGTCAATTACCAAAAGTGGAAGTGTGATTGTTGTGGAGCCATGTAATAAATTTATACACACCGCCAAATGTAATCAATAATAAAAGTGGGAAAATAAGGTGGGGAAAAAGGGACATGGGGATTTTCACCCAGGGGGATAGTGCCCACTTAAAACTGTCCATTTCTAAGTATGACTGACAGGTCATACCTTTCATGCAGTCTCCATAAAAATTTAACCCATTGAGCCCAAAATGGAGAGGAAAAAATGGCGTGCTTTTTTTTTTTTTTTTACATGTTTTCTTTAATTTTACTAAAATAACTGGTGGGCTATCCATATAAGTGTGGTATTAAAAGAGAGCCATATTTGTGCATAAAAAAAAACAGTATATAATTTTCATGGATAAAATAAAGTGCTTAAAAGGAAAACACTATTGAACTAAGACATAGTCAAAAAGGTCAGAATTGCTCTGGTCCTTAAGTGAAATCCACCTCAGATTTTCTCAGTCCTTAAGGGGTTAAAGTTTTATTGTATGGAAACTGTTATTGTAGAAACCTGAAGGAAATTTCCATCATATATACTGTATCACTGAAGTCTTGTTTTATGTTTGCTGTTGGGCAAGAGAGATGTTCATGAATATAGTCCTCCATTTTACATCTCCAAGGGGACCTTCGGTGTCAGATTGGTAGATATCTATCTATCTACGCATACATACTAGTTTTAAAGCCCGTATATACGGGCCAACGCTGGTGGCGCTGCAGTCATGTGCAGTACTGACTGGGCAAAAGCGCCACGGCTGATACGGAGCGGGGTGCTCCGAATTCAGACTGTAGTCCTCTCTGCGACTCCGGTCTGAATTCGGAGCGCCCCGCTCCGTGTCAGACATGGCACGGGCAGTCCTATGTACTGCGCATGACAGCTGCTGACAAACATACTTAACGAATTATAATATAGGATTTTTTTTATTTTTTTATTTATTTATTTTAATTCTCTTCCATACGTTCAACATTGGATAGCTCTATAGCACTGAAAGGTTTTAAACAAAGTTTTAATTTTTCATAACATTAATGAAAATAATTTTCAAATTTCAGGTTGGATCTTTTAATATATTATTGGTCTGCAAAGGTTTTTAAAAAAATAGAAGTAAACCATTTTATAAAGGAAAAATGTGATATGAAATGTAAGACTTTTACCAGGGATAGACAATAATATGTAATATTATAGAGCCAGACAGAAGTTTTAAGAGCCAATTGAGGGTTCATACACATGAGTATATAAAGTATCCCCGAAATTTGGGAACCAAAGGTAAAATTTTAGGAACCCAGGCTCTTGTGGGGTTTTTTATTTTTTTTTCTCTTCTTCTTTACCCTCTCTTCTATCCACTTAATTCGTATACCCACTGAGTATCTCAATATAACTCCCTCTGCTATGAGATTTTTCATTCAAAAGTTATTAAAGCTCAAACTTTTTTCTTTAATTTAAACTGCAATTTTCCTTTTGTGGACACCAGGTGGGGCTATTAGTAGTGAATTATGGAGAATCATAGTATATGACAAGTTGTGTCACAGAGTGCATTGTTTAAAAACTAAAAACAAAAAAAAAAAAAAAAACTTTTGGAAACTGATTAAAAATGAGCTATAAAATGTGAATAACAAATCCGCCCACCTGTGAGAGTAGTTTATTTTAATACACTAAACTCAGCCAAGTTCCAACATGCTAATTTCTGAAGTATTATGTATGGGAATTATCTCCTGTGTGAGCAGTGCCATTAGAAATAATTGTGTGGTGGTGGTGTTTTTTTTTTTTTTTTTTTTTTTTTTTTTTTTTTTTTTTTCTTACCCCTCTGGTGCTCAAAGGGTTAATGCCATAATCACAGCAGTGGATGATAGCACTCTTTGTTTCCTTAATTAAAGGTCCTTTCTGTAAATTGGGTGACCAGCACTATGTGTGGCCAGAGACTATTTTTGGAGAGTTAACTAGCCAGGAAGGTCAAAGTCCTTATTTGACCTTTCAGTGTGTTCCCATCTTGGTGAAATCGCCACATCAACATGAATGACATTAGCTGTGTGGAGGCAGAAGTTAAAATTTAACCCTTTAATATCTGGAAGGGGTATGTGATGCATTGATACTCAAAGGGGTTAATCAATTGACACAGAATAATGGATTTATTATTGCTGGTTGTTTTTAAAAGCCAATATTTTTGCCTGCAGACACAGAATGAGGGAACAGCATGGCTTTGGTGCTTGGCCTCACCATACCAGATTATCACTCCTTTCCCCCAGATTGTCTCAATGAAAGCTGGCATATGCACCTGGAGCCATTTTGATATTTTGACCATTCTCTCCTCCACCCCATTAATTCTTTGAGGGCTTGAGTGCTTTACGTGAACAAAGGGTTACATCAGTATGCTTCTTGCCATTGCCGCTCATTTATTTCTTGTTCCCTGTATGCAAATCGTCTTATGAGGAGCTGAAGATCTGTCGCCTGCTCCTGGTTCAGGTTGTTAGAGGTGATAGGCTATTGGTCTGCCTCTGCACAATGTGTGGAAGACAGGCAGGGAACAGGTAATCTGACCCTTCATGCACGCAAAATGGAAATAAGCAAGGCAGTCCTAAGAACCATGATGGCAAAGCCCCTTTACTTACAGTGTGGAATGCAAAGCAATCTGCTTTACTAATCTCTGGCTGTCAAAGGGTTAATGGGGAGGAAATGAAGCTGCCACTTTTGTCTTGCTGTTTAACCGTTTGAGTGGCAGTGTTTGTCATTAGACACCAATCTGGCACTTAATCACACATTGTAGTAACCCTTTATTATGCCTTCATCCCTCCCTCTCCTCTTATTTTCCCTCATTATCTTCCATTGCCCCCTCCACTTCTGCCACCTTGCCTCCCCCCATTTCCTATTGTTTTTAATGTGGCTTTAAACTACTTGAATACGAGAAAGGTGACAGCATTGCAGTGCAATGTGTTGGAAACCTATAGCATTCAATGGGTCCAGTTTAAAGCATTGGGATTTGTTACTTGTCCTCTCTGATGCAGTGGTTTGCCACATAATTGCTCCACTTTAATTTGTGCAAATGGCCCATGCTATTTTGTCCAACTGCATGCCTTGTGCTGGGTGTAGCGCACTAATTAAACAAATGTGTCCCTCTTTGGAAACCTTTAATGTTGGAAAGTGTGTTCTACTCTTGTCTTAACCCTTTGAGTGCCAGAGGGGTACACAACACATTGTAAAACATACCCTGGCATACCCATATGGCACTCAAAGGGTTAATTCTGCCACACTTCCAAGCTGTGAATTGATTGGTAATTACTGGAATATCCTGTAGAAGTAAAACAAACCAAGTACCCTCGTTCACTGCTCTAAAACAACTTCAGCTTTGAGATAAGACCAGCTCAAAATACATGTGGAATTCTGTTGACTGATTAAAACACTTTGCTCTAAAAGCTAAGACTTCCTGACAACGGCATGTTCTCAACAGAACCGTTTGGGCCATGTGACTAAAGGAAAGAGGAGTGATTCTGGGATATGTGTCAGGTCAAGATGACATAGGTTGGAAGCTCAACAACGGGATCAGCCGAGTCTTCACAAACCAGCCAGGAGATTCCTGTATAGTAAAAGATCCAGTTCACTTAGTCATAGACAATTTATTTGTCTGAAGTGGTATGCTTAAATACATTAGCGGTTATGCACTAAAGCGTGATAGTTGATAATGTGGCGATAACTTCCCCAGTGATATCACTTCTCCAATTCCTATGTTATTCTATAGAGGCTAGTCACCATGATCTCCAAAGTTGGCGAAATCTTAGTTCATTACTCCATTAAATAAAATAGGAACTGGAGAAGTGATGTCACTGGAAAAGTCATCATCTCTTTATCACCACTTGGCGCATAACCCCCATTGTGTTCACTCACAGTGGCTAATGACGAGAGACATCAAGGGTTTAAAATCGCCATTTAAGGTAGAGTTGTTACCTTTGAAGAGAATTATTACATCTTAACCCCTTAACGACCCTTGACGGTCATAGTACGTCAAGGGTCGATTTGACTTAACGACCGATGACGTACTATGACCGTCATCGAGTTCCGGGCTCCCCCCGCAGCTGCACGCCATTCGGGGAGTCCGGAACGCAACGGAGCAATAAAAAAAAAATTGCTCCGTGGTCTTTCAGTCGGATCGCGGTGCGGATTCCCAGGTCCTTAAGGGGTTAAAGATAACTAAAATTGTGTATATGTTGTGCTTTCAATTTCAAAAACTGTTTGAGAAATGAATATTGGTGGCATAGTGTGATCATTTATGCTATTTGTCTCTGAATCTAGATCCAGGGGTAGTCAACCGTGCATTATTCAGGATGTCCCAGATGGAGCACAGGTGGATTAACAAGCAGAGGCATATTAAGATGCTATAGGGTCCTATACAAGGTCCCAAGTTGGGGCTACCCACTCCTCCCACAAACATTTTTCAGTTTGTCCATTGTTTTTGTGAGTAGAGGTGCTACTGATAAATTAATCAAAAACAAAATTGATGCTTTAATCCCTTGGATGCAAGGTCACAAAAGCATTGCGAATCAATAGATTGGGCACCTCCCTGGCATCCAGTGGGTTGAACGTATTAAAAATGTATTGCAGAGTTTAGGATTGACTTTGTGCTACACAAGTGATTCCACAGAATTTACAACTTGAAATGGGGCTACACAAGTGATTTCACAGAGCTTACAATTGAAATGGGGCTACAAAATTATACTGCAGAGCTTACAATTGAAATTAGGCTACACTAGTGATTCCCCAGAGCTTACAGTTGAAATGGGGCAAAGTAAGTGATACCACAGAGCACACAATGGAAATAAGACTACAGAGGAGCCTAAATATACATTATCTGCCCCCACCTTGGTTCCTCTGGTAGTCACAGCCCCCACATATATTGTCTGCGTGCCCCCTAATCTGGTTCTGCTAGTAGTCTGAGCCCCCACATACATTGCTGCCTGCCTGCCTCCCCAGCCTGGTTCTGCTGGTATTAGCATCTGCTACATACATTGCCTGGTTCTGCTGGTATTAGCAGCCCCTACATACATTGCCTGCCCCCCAGCCTACTTCCTCTGGTATTTGCAGCCCCTTCCTACATCATAACTTGTTTTCCTGCCCCCAGCCTGGTTCTCATGGTAGTTGCAGCCCCCACTTGCCTGCTCTCTAGCCTGGTTCCACTGGTATTTACAGCAACTCCCCCCCCATGCATTGTCTTCCTGTCTTCTATCTTGGTTCCGCTGGTAGTCACAGCCCCCACATATGCAGAACATATGAACACCATCCACTGCACTGCTGTCCTCCACTCAGTTTCCTGCAGTGTGAGCATCTTGGTGGGAGAGTGGTTCCCCATGCTTCCTCTTACCCCATACTTCCAGGTTGCATTAAGGTCACCTGGAAGCAGGGGTAAGAGAGAGCTTGGGACAGCTCCTCCACTGTGACTCGAGTGCTGCAGAATCTGGAATGGAGAGTAGAGCAGCAGTGGTGCACTCCAGTTCTCCAAGCCCTCAAGGGGCCTGGGCTATGGATAAATCCCCAGTGGCTGGGCCCCTCATATTGCCACTGGCCCTATGCACACACCAGGGTTTCCTTGCAGATAATCCGGTTCTTCTGTGTAGTGTCTCTGTTACTTTAATTGGTCTAATTGTGCTCATTCAGGGATATCCTGGAAATAGGTATTCTTGTTAACTCCTGAGGACCAGGCTTGGTTATCACTTATCTAGACAGAGCCCACACACAGAGGGCATGTAAAATGGCACATTTAGCCATAAGTTTGACTTTGAGCAGAACTCATTATTCTAAAGCTAAATCAAAATATTGTGGTTAATTTCTCAAAAACTGCTGTATTTTTTACAGAAAGAAATGGCTGGACTTGCATGTAGACATACTTTAATTTTCTGTAAACCCTTTAAGTGCCAGAGAAGGTACTCTGCATTGTTTTGCAATGCGTTGCTTTTCTGGCATTTAAATGGTTAAGCTATAAGAAAACTGTCTTAGGGTAACGAGTCCACCAATGGCCATTTGGGGAATTTTATTTGTTCCTCCTTTTACAGCTGGTTTGACCTAGATTTGTGTCACTTATTTTGTTTCTATTAAGTCTTCATGTCCAACAGTGTCTAATGGTTGGAAACCTTATGTTAACTTATTTTACAGCTGTTGTCTAATACCTGGATTTCTTTCCCTGTTTTTATTTGCCCCCACAACACCCAGAAACTACCAGGTAACAATATCTAAGTAGATTCATAGTGAAAAGAAAAGCCGTTGTGATGTTCAGTGCAGGATGGGCGTGCTGAGCATAGGAATGTAGTGCAGACTCTTTCAGCTATGAAAAGTATAATAAGGCATTGTCAGCTTTTTTTCAGTCTCATTCAAGTCATGAAAAGCAGTGGACCTCAGAAAGCATAATTTTTTTTTTTTTTTTTTTTTTCCCCTTCCCTTAGGATAATTATGGAGTTATTCCAGTCGAGATTTATTTCTTACCTCCAAACGTCACTTTTTTTTTTTTTTTTTTAAATCTTTCTTTAACCCTTTGAGTGCCAGAGGGGTACGCAACGCATTGCAATGCAATGCGTTGCACACCCCTCTGGCACTAAAAGGGTTAACTGAAAGGTTAACACGCGTTGTAATGTGTTGGATATCTCTAGCACTCAAAGGGTTACTTTTTAACCGCTAGTTTTTGTTGATTTATAGGTATTTGAAGGAGAAAACTTTGAGGGTTTTAAGTTATTTTTGCAGATATTTAATTAACACTCTGTGTCAGAGGCATCTAATGTCTTGAGTTGCGCGACTTTAGATACTTCTCTGGCACTCAAGGAGTTAAAGGAGTAGATTTTTTTTTTTTTTATTATAAACAAATATATATATATCATGTAGGGCATTTCCTGTTGAGTAAAGAGATGGTATGTGCGCCCACCGCTTATAGTTTATTCCCAAGTTATTACATTTTTTTAAGCTGTTTTGTATTTTTACATTAAAGGGACAGTAATGTCCCATAAAAAAAATGCTTCCAGTTCTTAAACCGCTATGTTTTGAGATATTCGCATTCAAAGTCCCCCCCCCCCCTTCTCCTGACGTCAGCGCTGTGCTGACAGCAGGAGATCCCAGTCCGGGGACCAGCCGGCGGCTCTGCAGCAGAGCCGAAGTCGCGTTATTGGAAAAGTAGTACTTCATTGGAAAGGTCTACAAAGTGTACCTGGTTTGCAACTGCGACTGTTTGCGGCTGTTCCAATGAAGTAGTTCTTTTTAAATAAAGCAATTTTGGCTCTGCTGAAGAGCCTCATCGAGTCAGCTGACTTGAATCTCCTGCTGTCAGAAGGGGAGGGGGAACTTTGAATGTGAATATCTCTCAAACCTTAGCGGTGTGAGAGATGGCATTTGTGGCATATAGTTTATTTTTTTAACTTCTACAAAACTATAAGCATTTTTTATGGGACGTTGCTGTCCTTTTAATGGTGCCACGTGGTGTCCAGTCAGTTGCTCTTCAATACAATGCAATGCAATAAAATAAGTCTGTAACTACACTTCTTCATAGAACGTGATAGTAATGGCATCATCACTTTGGCAGCATGAATGGTTATAACTTTTGATATTGAGCAACTGCCAGCAGTGGGAGAACCCATGCTTCACTCAGCAAGAAATGTTCTACAATATATTGTTATTTTGTATATCTAAGATCAGTGTGTTTGTTTTTAAAGGGATAGTAATACTTAAAATGTAAAAAAATATATGTTGTAGGGTTTATCCCCCTGATTAAAAAAGGGTACTCCCACTGCTGAGAGAGATTTTATTAAAAAATAACAGCTCAAACTTGAATTTTTTTAGGTGCAATATCACAGTGGCCTGAAAATTTACAGAGGCACTGTTGCTACACCATTCTACGGAGATTTATGGTCTAGACCAGAGCAGTCCATAGGATGGTGTAGCAACAGCTCCACTGTAGATTTTCAGGGCACTGTGATATTGCACCTAAAAAATTAAAGTTTGACTGTTATAATTTTTTAATAAAATATCTCTCAGCAGTGCGAGTACCCTTGTTTTACTCGGGGGGATAAACCCTATAACATATATATTTTTTTTTTTACAATTTAAGTATTACTATCCCTTTAACTTTGGGTATTGTGCTGTCCTCCTATTTCTTGGTTGGATTACATGCCATTCTGGGTGGTTTAATGCAGACACAATCAACAGATGTCTGGGACTAAAATTTCCATCATCCCCAACCAGTTGTTGAGTAGTTTGGGATGATGGGCATTTGTGTCCAACAGCTGGTGGTCCAAAGATTTGTCTACCCCTAGTTTGAAGTATATATGAGTGTGAGAGCTGCACTCTATACATTTCATTACTATATCCCCTTTGCCTGTATTGTATTGAATGTTGGGGTGCTATACACCTTTTTGGTTGTTCCTGGAACTTCATTATCTTGATCTTTTTGATACATGAGTATTTTACTGTGTGTGTGTGTGTGTGTATGTGTGTTTATTATCTGTAAAGAATTGCTGATTGCTAAAGTGCATCAGGTAGATCAAGGATAGGCATCCTTATGCTGTCAAACTACTGGGCATAACAGCTCACATTTGTTTCTACTAGCTTGAGAACCAAAGTTGCCTACTTACAACCTATGTAAAACGAGCTTGAATTTCTACCAATCTTATATTCAAGACTACTTGTTGCATTGAAAGCCCAAGCAAATTCCACAGTAGTGTATAGATTTGGAACCTCTGCTTACACAATTCAATGACTTGAACAAGGAGGAAAGTAAAATTAGTTGGAGAGGTTGGTTCTCAGGCATCCAAATGGCTAAAGAGAAGCTGGGTCTAATTGCATTGTAATGCATTGGATACCTCTCTGGCATTACTGTTTCATCATTCTCTTTGATGTGTTCAGCTTCCATCTTATTTTTATAAACTGTAACCAATATAACAATACAAGGCATTGTGCTGGGGTTGGGAGGAGCAGTTATGTTTTTAATTAAACAGAGTTTACTTACTTACTAGGTTGTTACATAATGTTATGTTGTTCTCAAAGAAAAAGTTAGACACTTGCTCCTTGATTATAGAATATTTATTCTTTTAGTTTTCACAAACTGAAGCACGAAGAGAGTGAACTTAGTTAAACCCAATAAGGACTGGGGGGGGAGTGTGGGTGCATAATGCAATGTGCTGCTCACCCCTCTTGTCCTTTAAAGGGAAACTATCACTCCAAATAAAGTCCCCCCGATAATTAGCAATAAGCTTACCAATAGTCATATTATCCAGAATAATTACCTCGTTAGTCAGTAATCCTACTTCTTCCAAGATTGCAAGGCAATGCGTTGCTTACCCCTCTGGCAGTGAAAAGGGTAAATGGTTAGGAGTGTCATGTACAATGAGCTGAGTTTTAGACCTTGTGGTCCTACTAGTCACTGTCGTGTCTGTCTCCATAGACATGACATTTAGGACTGATTTGAAGATGGCACATAGGTAAATTTCATTGGGGACATTAGGATTTTCTGGCTGTAGTAATATAAATTGTGTGGTTTATTAGAAGGTGTGTGGTATCTCATTAACTCAATGTATTTTTGGTGATGCTTTCTTTTTAAATACCGGGAATCCACACATAAATGGAATGTGTTCAAAGTAGACACTACAGATGGCTTCATATCTAATTTGATCTTTGTGAATCTATGAATTGCAGTAGGAACATGCAGGTTCATTGGGTTCAAAGCACATTTTGGAAAATGTGTTGTATCTGATACGATATTAAATGACTTCTGAAAAGTTTCCATAATAGTGAAGATACATTTTCATTAAATGTGTTTCTACTGTGCACACAATGTAACTTTACAGCATTTTAATCTGTAAACATAATAATTGGAATGGCTATCCTATATAATAATTTGCTAGGATGTTTGTCAGAAGCCGTCACGCACAGCAGAGACTGTCCGAACGCACAGAACGCACAGAATGCTGGGAGCATTCTGTGCTTTCGGCCAGTCTCAACAGTGCATGACTGAGTCGGCGGCAGGACACAGAGCAGGACCAGCCTCTTAACCCTTTGAGTGCCGGAGGTGTACGCAAAGCAATGCGTTGCATACATCTCTGTCAATCAAAGGGTTAACATCACCCAGATCTTGGCCAATGTACATGGTCTTTTACACTAGTTGGGCAATAAAACAAGGAATACTTTGGTTCACACACACTGCAATTTTATTATTGTAGAACATCTAGATTAGAGATGGGCCACCAACCTGCCTGGTAATTGTATTTGATGCATTATTTCTTTAGAGGGCAATCATTTATAGTAATTATTACAGGAAACAAAATGTTTAAATCTTCCACTGGTCAGTGACCCATAACTGTATTTTGTCACTGTCACCCCAGCCTTAATCCCCTTTCCACCAGTACTTAAACTTATTTCCTACAACCTCTTATGCATTCAGGTAACCTTGGGGTTCCACAAAACCTGGTTAGAGAACCACTGATTTAATGCATGCTTACAGATCTTATTTTTAAATGTGATTTTTGAGTTGCTATGTTTTAACTTACTCTATTTCCTAGAACCCCTGACAAAAAAAATCAACAACCCCTTCCCAAAATCCTATTGTAGGGCAATTATTACTCCAAAAGTGCCCCATCAACCGTTCTGTTCCTCTTGAGAGCTAGCTTACCAATGAATCCATAACTGTACTAAGATCCCCAGTGAACCAACATGGCAGAAGATCCTGGGACTGAAAAGACACTCCCTATATTCTCTTGTGATTCACGATAAAAGGGACTGTATTGCATGAATGAAGTATTGCAGTCATCACAGACCATCTGCATTGAGCTACAAAGCTTGAGACAGTGAGTCTATGGGGACTGTGCCTGCAACCTGTGCAGAAGTGCTGAGAGCCACAAAGTTCTGAGTCATGGTAAGCTGGTGGAGTAAATCTTCTGCTTCCCTCCATGCAGTCTACCAAGCCTACTTCACCGTATGAGCAGACTTGGTACATTGTGATAGTTGACCTTTAAGGTCTTCTGGACAGGGACCTCACTACTTATTGTTTTTGTCTGTCATAATTTATTATTACACACTTCTGTCACTCCATTGTGCAGTGGTGTATTTGACTGTAAATGTATACATATGTCACAGTAACTTATACATGCTTCAAAGTTCACTTTACTATTTATGGTTTCCTTTAGATAAAGGAACATTATTTATAACTCTGCCAAAAATGTAAGTACTGTCATTACTTTTAATGACAATAAACTCCTCTAAGGTAGAGCTTGTATAAACTGTCTGAGAATCTTTCTTAAGCATAGTATTTACTATATAAATGTGTAGAAAAACTGCCAATGTGAATGCTAATATAAAGATTCGACCTTAAAGGAACACGAACGTCAAAAAAATGAAGTAGGTGGACATGACTTAAAGGGATAGTAATACTTCGTTTTAACTTTATTTTATTTTGTAGGCATTAAAAAAACATGAAGAACGATATAAGTCTTATCTCTCAAACCTTTATGGTTTATGAGATATTCACAAGCAAAGTTTCCCCCTCCCGCCCCTTTTACCTACTGTAAACAATCTCTTCTCAGATGTGGAATACAGTCCATAGACCAGACAGATAACAGAAGGGGACACTCTTATTCCTATGAAAACAATGAAATCCCTGCCCCCATTGACAAGCTTTTCAGGTTTTTTCCCTTATCTTAATTGAAGATTGTCCCTCTCTGCAGTCTACCTGGGCACCTCCCTTCTGCTCTAGCTGAAGAGTGTGACATCAGTAAAAGGGGAGGGAGGGGGAAACTTTGCTTGTGAATATCTCATAAACCATAAAGGTTTGAGAGATAAGACTTATATCATTCTTCATGTTTTTTTAATGCCTACAAAATAAAATACAGTTAAAACGAAGTATTTCTATCCCTTTAAAGGGTTAGTAATGTCTGATTTTAATAAAATGTAATATTGTAGATATTAAAAAAATGAATTTAACTGGTTCAAGTCCCATCTTTCAAACATGTATAGATTAAGAGAGATACGTTATTAAAGTTCCCCCCTCTCTCCTCTTTAACAGACGTCAGCTGTCTAGCTGACAGAAGGAGATATGGGTTGTGCACCTGACTGCCACTCTTCAGCAGAGCTGAAATACCGCAGTCTAATTCATTGGAATGGTCTACAAAGTACGCCTTGTTTGCAAGCACAATTTGTAGACTGTTCCAATTAAGTATTTCTTTATAGATAGCGTTGTTTTGGCTCTTCTGAAGAGCCGCTGGCCGGTCCCGGGACCAGGATCGCCTTCTGACAGCTAGAGGCTGATGTCTGTGAAAGGAGAGAGAGGGGGAACTTTAACAGCGTATATCTCTCAAACTATACATAAACTATATATTTGAGAGACGGGACTTGCACCAGTTAGTTTATTTTTTTTTTTAATATCTACAATATTCCAATTATTAAAATCAGACATTACTATCCCTTTAAAAAAATCACGTGTGTGTGTGTGTGTGTGTGTGTGTGTGTGTGTGTGTGTGTGTGTGTGTGTGTGTGTGTGTGTGTGTGTGTGTGTGTGTGTGTGTGTGTGTGTGTGTGTGTGTGTGTGTGGTGTGTGTGTGTGTGTGTGTGTGTGTGTGTGTGTGTGTGTGTGTGTGTGTGTGTGTTCTGTTTGGGGAACATTTCTTTAATGTTGTTTTTTTTTTTTTTTTTTTTTTCCTTCTTTATATTGAGTGCTAAAGTTAGTTAATTATAATTAGAAATCAGAAAAAATAGAGACTGTTTACTGATGCTAGCATGCTTGTAGAGGGTATATAAGTGTATATAGCCCCAGTTTATCACCTTTAAAGGGGATCTCTCACCCCTATAAAAGCTAGGCTTATTAGGTACAGTATATAGCTGAGCTTAAAATTATTGCTTACAAGAGTGCACCCTACTTCCACATACACTGTTCTTGCCGCACTGCCTCTGCTCCTTTCCCACTACCCAGCCTCCTCTGATGATGGAGGCTTTCTTTCTGTAAGCTGGAGCGATCTCATTGGCTGGATATCGATCTCTAACTTTTATAGGGGTGAGAGATCCCTTTTAAAACAAATCTGGTGATTTTTAGAAAGCCATTTCAAAACCCACCCATATATTTACCTATATATATTAACTTTTTTTTTTCCTTAAAAAATAGAAATTTTTTTTTAAATTTTATTAAGATGCTAATTAACCCTTTGAGTATCAGAGGGGTATGGAATGCAATGCGTTAAGTACCCCTCTGAAAGTCAAAGGGTTAAGGCATGCTTGTTCAGACACTTCCTGTTGCCATTACATTACCTCCCTGATGCTTACCCCTTTGATTGCCAACTCTCTGGCACTCAGAGGGTTAACCCTTTTGATGTTTGGGTATTTGGGCAATATAATGCTGAGAAAAGGCTTAAGTGTCAGACTGATGTTCTAAGAAAATATAAAATTCCCATTCCTTTAAATGGGGCTTTTAACCCATTGAAGTCTAGGGGCCTCTAGCATTCCAGAATCAGTGCAAATAATTTGAATTTGTATTTCATTCCTATAGTGCAGTTGGTTTGTACAGAATAGCAACACTTTTATATTCTCATGGTACAGTTGGTTTTCTCCACAATTACACATATCTTCCTTAGTACATTGCCTCAGTGGGTGGTAATGAATGAACAAGACAGGAGGTGCCTGCATAGCATACCTTAATTATTAGTATAATATATAAATCTTAAATTAAGTCCCTAATTTCTATAGTTTTAGATCCCCCTTTAGGGTTACTCTGAAGCAAGCCAGTGGCATTGTTAGGAGTCACCTCACTAATGTGGAAACCCCAGCTTGTAGCTAAGAAAAGTAAATGACATAAGCTGATAGACAAAACTATATCACCCCCCAAACCCAGATCTTTATAGTATATTTTATCTGTGCATGAATAAAGAACTGGATAAATGATAAATCACATAGAGTTGTTGTAAATGGACCATTTTCAGGTTGGTTTAAAATTGTAAGTGGGGTGCCACAGGATTCAGTCCTGGGCCCAATACTTTTGAATGTGTATATTAATAATCTAGAAGTTGGTATTGAAAGTAAGGTCTCAGTATTTGCTGATGATACTAAGCTGTATTAGGAAATACATACAGAGCAGGATGTTTTTTTTTTTTTTTTTTTCCTCTGAAGGGAGCTTTGGATAAAATGAGTGAATGGGTAGAGAAGTAGAAGATGAGATTTATTATAGATGGTTAAATAGAAGAGTATATATACACTATCAGTTCTTTAAGGGGTAGTAATACTTTAAAATGACTAATCTCTATTTTGTAGCCCTTAAAAAAATAAAGATGAGCCCAGTGGCATCTCTCAAACCCTTATTGTTTGAGAGATAACCGCTTACAAATTTCACCCCTGCCTGATGTCAGCGTTCTAGCTTAACAGCAGGGGAATCCGCTTCAGGGACTGGCCGGTGGCTCTGCAGCAAAGCCAAGATAGAGTTGGTTTGCAAGCACATGTAGAAGACCTTTTAAGTGAAGGATTTCTTTCATTAACACAATCTCTGATCTGCTGCAGAGCCTTCGATGGTCCCGAGACTGGATTTCCCTGCTGTTGGCTAGAATGCTGACATCAGGCAGGGACGAAATTTGTAAGCGGTTATCTCTCAAACCGTAAGGGTTTGAGAGATGCCACTGGGCTCATTTTTGTTATTTTTTTTAAGGGCTACAAAACAGGGATTAGTAATTTTGAAGTATTACTATCCTGTTAAGAGACATTCTTGAACTGGGAAAAGTGCAGAGACATGCAACAAAACTGATGATTGGATTGGAGGATATACATTTATAAAGAGGGACTAGACAAATTGGGTTTGTTCACATTTAGAGATGAATACTTTTCAGGGGGGATATGATTATTATTTACAACTATTGTAAAGGTCCATACAAAAAAAACTCTGATTATTTAATGACTAAAACAAAGGAAAGGCTTTTTTACACTAAGGGTAGTAAGTTATAGAATTATTTGCCTCAGGGTGCTGTGTTTGCAGATACAGTAGTTGGTTTCAAAAAAGTAGTGGATACCTTTCGATCTCAGAACATTGAGAATTATGATTTTTTTTTTTTTTTTTTTTTTTTTTTTTTTTTTTTTTTTTCTTCTTCAAAGCTGATACGATGTTGATCCAGGGGGAAGAGCTGACTGACTGCCATCTGGAGTCATGGAGGAATTATTTTACCCACTTGGAGCATAATTGGAAATGGCTTCAATGTTTTTGCCTTCCTTTGGATCAACAGAGGTGATATGACACTTGATGGATCCATGCTTTTTTTTTCTCTCAACCTCATCAAATTCTAATTTGTAAGGCAATGTCAATGCATTTGTGATTTCTGAATGTTACAATATCATTGCAATAAAGTTGTGTTTTAACACTGGTGTTTTTATTAACTTTCCATGAATCTGCAATACATTTATCACTTTCTTTCTCACTTGACTCCCCGGGGGGGGCTGTCTCTTGTTTTCAAAGAAAATGAGGACCGCATTTATTCCGTGATTACCAACAACTACAATAACTGTAAAATCTGTTCGCTGTACCTGTTAAGACTGGTACAATTTGACATACAAAATCACTGCATTCCATTGCAGTTTTACAGTAGTATCCTAGTAATTTTTGTGTGTGTATTTAACTACTGTAGTGCCTTCCATATCTCAAATTATTTTAAGAATAAAAGTTTAAACCTTTGAGTGCCAGAGAGGTATGTAACACATTGCAAAGCAATGCGTTGCTTACCCCTCTGGCACTCAAAGGGTTAAACTCTAAAATTCTAGAGAGGGAGATCCTATCTATTTCTTGTTACTTTGTTTGAGACCTCTCTGGCATGAGAGGCTTTGACCATTTGAGTGCCAGAGAGTTGTGCAAAGCATTGCAGACCAATTTGTTGTACATCCCTCTTGCACTCATTGTTAAGGTAGTACAATAAGATTGATTTTTATATAAACGTTTGTTATACGGCCACACATCGTTATACAATCTATAACTTTGCCGTTTTTCTTTTTATTCTATAATAAAGTTTAGCCCCTTTTACATACGTCAAGCAGCCTCAGCAACCCAGTCCGGACAGATAGCAACGAGGGCCAATCATCTTTAAAACCTAACCTCCTTCAAAGGGGACAGGGTTGTCCTTAAGATTGTCCCTCACTGCGATCTGTCTGGTCTGATGACTTGATTCCAGATCTGAGGGTAAGTTTCTTCATGTAATTCAAAGGGGCAGGAGGGGAAACTCTATGCTATAATAGGCCAGATGTATGTTTGTCCGATGCAGTGATGCGCAGTAGAAACTGCCCGAAAGCACTGAATGCTGGCACATGTACACAGTCTTTTGCAGTCCTGCACAGTAGAGACTGCCTGAATGCACAGAATGCTGGCCCGTGTACACTGGATTTTGCAGTCATACACAGTAGAGACTGCCGATGCAGTCCTGCACAGTAGAGACTGCTTGAATGCACAGAATGCAGTCATGCACGGTAGAGACTGCCTGAATGCACAGAATGCAGTCATGCTCGGTAGAGACTGCCTGAATGCACAGAATGCAGTCATGCTCGGTAGAGACTGCCTGAATGCACAGAATGCTGTCATGCTCGGTAGAGACTGCCTGAATGCACAGAATGCTGTCATGCTCGGTAGAGACTGCCTGAATGCACAGAATGCTGGCACGTGTACATGGGCTTTTACACTACTTATAGACTAAAAGTAAAACTACAAAGTTATAGATGGTTATACAGCTACACTTCATTCTACAAATGTATATATAATTCGTGGAAGTTTGGCCTTTAATGAATCCATGTTCTTAGGGGCCTACCATTCATGATACAATGTAACATTTCTCTATAATAAGTATATTATGGTCTGACTTTAAGAACCTTTTTTTTAGTTTTGAACTGATTGCTACTTGTTTTAGATGCATCTTTTGATAATGATAGGTTGTTTTTGGAGCAATGGTTTGAGCTTTCACAACCACATCTATGATCCTAACCCATGAACACAGTGCACTAGCTATTAAAAAAAAATGTCTGCCACGTTGCAATCATGCTGTCTGCGGTAAAAGAAAAAAGTACAATAAAACTCCTTTTATTTACTTTATTGGAAAAGGCTGCTATTTTAGTAGAAATTAATCCCCATTTTAGAGCTCTCATTAACCCTTAGAGTGCAAGAGAGTTATCAAACGCGTTACAACCCAATGCGGTGGATACCTTTTGGGCATGGTAAGGATTAACAATGATTTGGAGAGCTCACCAGCGTTCAAGGGGTTAATCAGAACTGTAAGCTAATATTTGTTTATAATGTGCAGGTTTTAATTTATTTATTTATTTATTTATTTTTTGTGTGATTTCTATTTTAGTACCAGATAAAAGGGAAGTTTCACCTTGATACAAGTTGTTTCAAAATGAATTGGTCCCAAGATGCCTTGGAAAAAAATAATAGGGCAATATTCCACAACAGGTTCCTTTCACAGCAAGGACAAATGGAGTTGGCACTTATTTGTCCAGAATCATATCCTTTAACTCATTTACTCCCATCAGATCCGAGAGGTACAAAGCTTGAACACTCCCATAAAGAGATGTTTAATGCTATTGTACATATGTTTTTTCCAGCTGTGTTTGACACCATTTGGCACTGTTTCTTGCAGTGTGATTTGTAAATGGTTTGAGCTGTATGAATGAAAAAAGGAATGAAAAATCTCCCAACAGAGGGAGTCCTCTTTTTTTATTTATTTATTTTTTATTTATTTGGCTGAAAAAAAAAAAAAAAAAAAAAATATATATAAATTTATTGCAGATAAATAAATGACTAGTACAAGATGAAGGCCGATTTTAGTTCTCTTTAACACTACACATATCTTTGCTTTTGTCCATTTTCAGTAGTCTGAGAGGAAACATATATTCCATCGCACTGTGTGAGATGTACTAGCAAAAGAATGATATTGTCTGTGAGAGATGTAGGAGTAAGGAAGAGTGATTTTCTACTGCTTATGGACCATATTACCTTGTCTGCCAGCCCAGTTTTTTGCCACTTGTAGAAACACTACACTGTTGGGACTTTTGAACGCCATTGGGTTACCCAGTCCATTAAACAGGGGGAGGTGGGGAGGCCTTGAAGCCTTCTGGGCACCATGCATTCTGATCTGGCTTTGGTTCTCAGCATTAACCCTGTGTGACATCCTACTCTCACACCAACCTTGTCAAGTTGGGTCAGGATGCTGATGAAGTGTAAGTACATATATGATTTTTTTTATCTCACACTATGGAGGGTGTATCGGGGAGGAAGCCACACTGTAGAGGGTGGGTGAAGGAAGGAGGTGATGCACACTGTGGAGGGAAGGTCATTGTGAGGGCGTGTATAAGACCAATGTGTGGGGGAGGACTAAGTCCTGCAGGTAACACTTGCAGGTAAAATCCTGCATGAATTTGTACAAAGCATTCCCTGCTTTTGTTGGCTATTTGTACAAGGAAAACTGTCTGGCGATGGCTGTAGATAAACACGAGGGATCTTCTCCCCACATGTTTAACTACATATCTTGCCAGATCAGGGTGTATGTTATGTGAAATCAGAATATTTGGGTCATTTGACTTTTATTTATATTTTATAAATAATATTTGCACATCCTCATTTGTAATGTGCATATTGTATGAAGGTCTGTGGGACACAATGCTATTTCATGCATGTAAAATGCATTTTAGTATACGTATTACTTTAATTGACTTGAATTTAAGAGAATGCGCCATTAACAGCTACCCACCACATTGAATAGATGTCATCAGAGAAGAAAATGGAATTGTTGATCTTGTTGCTTTTCAGAATGTGCTTGCTTATGACAAAAGCAGACATCTGTTCTGTGTAACGTGCTTGTGGGGAGAGGGAGGATGTTTTCTTTTAAACATATTTTTCTTTTGTTGGCTTTCATTTGTTATTTCCTATAAATAAAGGCGGTTGGCTTTTTTCAGTATTTTGTGTTCATATTTTTTCCTGCACTTTATATTTAGTGCCCTTTGTACTTCTTTGTAAGTACATTTTTGTACCTATGTTTGGAATTGTGTGAAATGGATACTCTTCCTGATCGATCACTCTATATAGTCTCCTGTCAGACTTAAACCGTAGGTGATATATTGTCTGTGTTGGGGGGGTCAAGGTAATAATAAGTTCAACATTATTATTATTATTATAACATACATTTATTTTACTACATTAACCGCAGTATTGGAATTTGATGAAACATTTTTTGTTTCTGGTAATATCACTTTTGGCCTATGAAACCACTAGCTACAGGGGATAATGGTTGTTGTAGTTCACAACACCTGAGGGCCTCAGGTTGCATATCCCTCTTCTGCACCAATAGAACTGTGTTGCATCCATACTGAGAAAGACCAGTGAAATCTCTCTCCAGGGTAATGCATAATTCAAAATATTTTACAGCCTAAAACAAACCAAACAAAGCTGATGTAATTTCATAGCCAGATATTTTAGGGTGGTGCTGATGCTGCAAAAAATATATTGTGGGATATTGTAAGTCATAAAGGTCTGTTACATGGAGCAATAGTGACCAGGACAAGATTTCTCAGTAGGCACAATAGACGGCTGCTTGGAGGACCACATTTTGAGGGGCTCCTCAGATGTGCTGGACACACCCACATTATGGATTGTAGTTTGGGCCAGATCAGCTACATGAGTTTTCTACCCCTTTATAGGATTTGATTTAACCCCTTGGGTAAAACATCTTTCTATAGCATCCAAGGGGTTCAAGTTTTTTTTTTTTTTTTTTTTTTTAAATTATCATAATGGCAGGCTGTGGAAGTACTGCACTCAAATAAATATAATAGATAGACACAGAGAACAACCGCACTCGCAGGACATATCAAAAAGGCAATGTAGTGTTTATTTTACATCAGCGTTTCAAGAGGTCTAGAGGAAGGCCAGCTACACCTGGCCGAAAAGTTGATGTAGAATAAACACTATTTTGTCCTGTGAGTGCTGCTGTTCTCTGTGTGTGTATGTGTGTAATATATAATATCTTCCATACTACAGCCTCCAGGCACAGTATATATTTCCTAGTGCTTCCTTAATCTTTCTGATAGAGATTTATTACACATTACCCAGTGAGATGGCTCAGTTGGTTAATGCACCAGCTATGGAATCTGTTCAAAATTCAGGTTCGCAGGTTCTAGTCCCCATAGGGTTACATTTCTGCCAACCCACCCTGGGCCAGCATGGCAGATTATAGTCCGTACCCTCAGTTTGCTGAAGAGATCCAGTGGATTTCTAATGGTTGCAGTTGTATCTATCTATCTGTCTATCTATCTATCTATCTATCTATCTATCTGTGGTCCTCAATCTTTTGGGGAACTCCTAACATTTAATGTAATTTATGGAGTATACAGTACATAAATATACAGGTTTTTTTAGGACTGTAAGACCCAATAATAATAAACATTTTGCTTATAACAATTTCCATAAATCTACATTTAAAAGTCAACAATTACATTTTTGTCAAAGTCTTCATAGAAAACATGGGGCACCCTAAGTTGATGGCTGTGGCACGCCGAAATGCCACATCACTGATACGTATCATTTTTCTTCATGTAATGTGAGGCTTAATCTGTCTTGATAAGACGTCATTTCTTGTGTTTTTTGGAGGCTTTTTAACAGTTTATGGACCAGAGGGGTGTGTAGTGCATTGGTCATTAAGTGGTTACCGTTTACTGGTAAAATAACCTTTCCGTGATTTGCAATTGAGATTTTCTATTTCTGTTCATTGTGTCTACATATGCATGTACATAAAACAACGAGGGTCATTATAACGGAAAATGTAAATCTATAAATGAAATACTTGAAACACCGTGACAAGAAGGTGTAGTTTAAGGATACTGCTCCCAGATTCACATACATAATGCATTACCTGTCACATCAGGAAATCTTTTTCCTCACCATTCACCAGTGATGTATAGTACTTTGCTTGTGGCTTATTTCATCCTTTCCAACTTGAGAGCTGACAGGGTAACTCATGAATAAAGAACATTACATTTCCGTGTTAAGCCTGTATCAGGTAACAGTTTCCTGTTGGTGTGAAGATCAAAGTGAAATAAATATAAACACTGAGGGCCACATGTATAAATTAACCCCTTAGTGTCAGCTTTTTGACACTTAGGGACGAGAGGCTCAACCAGCACATGATCACTGTAGCAGCATTCTCTTATACTGGCTCAACAGGGAAAGGCTGCAACTGATCGCTCCGGTCCTCGAACAGTCGGTGACAGCCTCCCTGGCATGATCACAGCACTCCCTGAGATCATGAAAGCCTTGACAGACCAGGACGGTCAACATGTGACAGTCCTGGTCCAATAAATTGTCATGAAAGGTTTAAAAAGTAAACAACTTTGAAGGGGGGCAAACCATCTTATAGGGAAGTGCAAAGGCATAGTACATAAAGTAAAATTGCCTATGTATTTTATCTGTATACTTTCATCTTCACCTAGTCATTTATTTATTGTTCTACACTTGGCAGATCACTAAATGTGTTTCCAAAAATCTTTGTTGGACTGTGAAAGGCAGAGACAGTGTAGCAATGTAAAAAAGATAGTGAAACAGTGTAGAAAAGCCTGCAAAGCAATGAGTTGGAGAACCCTTTATCATTAAAGTGGTTAAAAGCACCTTATTAAATCCTTGGGAATTTGTTACCTATGGCTTATTTGGTTTGCACCAGAATTGCTCAAGTTAGTCTTGAAACAAACAGAATCTGACCCAATGTAATTTCCCTATGTATTCCTCCCTTTGAATGGTGCTGAAAGGAAGAAGAAAAAAAAAGCAAACCAAAACAAACCTTTTTTCTTCTTCCTAGCTATCTGGCATGTATCTACTTCCCTCTGCTAATTATATTCTTGATAAACAAAAGTGAGACACTTCATGTTGGAACAGTGTGTCCTCTTTCCTGTAGAGGTTGAGTTCACCTTATCGCTTAGGAAGTTGCTAATTAGCCCTGAATAGGCCTAAGAGGCGAGAGAGAATTTTCCTCCAGCAGTGCAGTTACATGAAGTGTTTGAGGTTCTCATGGCAAAACAAATACACAATGTACCTAGATGTATTTCATAACTGCTTTTAACCCCTTAACGTCCAATGCCGTGCCAGGACCGTCATGGCTGCCCGGCACTTAAGGACCAGTGATGGGCTTGGCACGTCATTGAATTCAGGGCTCCAGTCTTATCTAAAAAAAAAAATAAACACCCCGTGGTCCTCAAGTGCCAGCCGTCCATGTGTGCCTCCTAATACCCATCTTACCTTACTGTGGCCAAAATTAATGAATTTTGCTGCATTTGTCTAAGACCTCTTGAGTCAGTGATAAAATAAAGTGTCTAGTAGTGTTCTACAAATATACTGAAAATGAAAATAAATAATAAACCACAGTAGACAGCTTTAAAACATATGTAAACACAGCCACCTAATGTGTAGTAAAAAACAAATACAAGTGTCTATAGCCAATATACGTACAAGCGCCTTATGATTCATCCTATTCTTACCCAAACTAATCTAATAAATCTGTGATAACATACCACCCATATATTGTCCAATCAGTATAGAGATATGAAGGGGGGTATGTATCCAAATTCTTCTCTGTACTGTTATATCTCTATTATAATAAAAATAAAAAAAAAAAAAAAATGGATTCACTTATCGATGGATATCCAAAAGGTATCAGCACCAATATCGGAAAAGAAATGACAGCAAACCTATGAAGTGAAGTGGAGGTGTGGGCAACTGGTACATGCTTCCTTGAGGTGATCAATATATTTCTTCAATTTGTTGAGTTGCTTGTGTTTTTCCTCTGTTTTTTGTAGGATTGGGTTTGTTTCTATTTTAACTGAGACATACTATTATGCACGTACCTTTGAAATGAGTAAATATATTTTTTCACTTCATTGGTTTACTGGCATTTCTTTTCCAATATGTGTTGACACCTTTTGGCATTGATAATTGAATCTGTTTTTACTATAATAGAGATACAACAGTACATGGAAGAGTTTGGATACATATCCCCCTTCATATCACTATACTGTTTGGACAGTATATGGGTGGTATGTTATCAGATTTATTAGATTAGTTTGGGTAAGAATTGGATGAACCATAAGGTGCTTGGACTTTCTTTGGCTATATAAACTAGTATCTTGAGTTGGTCCTGGGTGTCCTGTCCATTGACTGTCGGACATGAACTGAAGGGCTCACTCTGCCTACTGCACATGGTAATCTTAATCCTTTGAGTGCCAGAGGGGTACGCAACAAATTTCAAAGCAATGCGTACCCCTCTGGCACTGAAAGGGTTAAACCTGGAAGGAGCAGATGGTGGTGCGATGCATTGTTTCACAATATGTTGCATCCCCTTTGGTAATTAAAAGTTTAAGTGGTTCATGCCTTTGACAGCTTCAGTTTGGTAAAAAAAAACTTCCAGCGGCTGTCATGTCTGTCTCCATGCGTGTGATATCTCAGGACTGACTGACAATGTTTTGAGCAAAGTCACAAGGACAAAATTCATAGGAGCCAGTAGGATTTTCTGGCCATAGTGTTTTTGCATCGTAGGTTAAGTCCCATTTAACCCCTTAACGATGACTGCTGACAGTTAAGGAACACGGGGCATTCCCTACCCACCTCATGGATTCAGGGGTCTGGCCCTCTCTGAATTCCATGACCTGCCAGCACTGTCATGGGTACTTAATGTAAGTTTTCCCATGACGGTCATGGCACATTATGAGGCCTTAAGGGGTTGGAGTTATTGGGTTATGGAAGTTTTATTTGTCTCCCCTGGATCAGTTGGTTTACTCCAGTTCCACTTTATTATATCGGCAGTGTTTGGCGAAAACTCTTTGGCACTTAAATCGTTTATCACTGTTTAAAGGGCTAATTGGGGGGGTGTAGTTGTGAAAGGACCCTACATTCCTGGGGGCTACTTCTCCAGTTCCTGTGTTATTCTATGGATCCTATTCTATGGGGATTTCTTCAACTTTGGAGATCTTAGTGCATAGGCTCTATAGCATAACATAGGAACTGGAGAACTGACAAAACTGACAAAGTCCTCCTCACTTCGTCTCCTTTTCACTGCTTAGTGACTCTCCCCCATAGTGTTGCAATGTGTTGGATACCTCTGGAACTCAGAGTGTCTAACCCTAATGATCCATGTAAAAATTATTCAAAGTGATTTAGCTCTCCAAAATAAATATCTAACATATGGTGGATACCATGTATACTGAGGCAGATGTTAATCTCTTTGCAGCAATCCTGCCTAACAAGACCTCATTGGGATCAGTTTGGACTCCTGTGACACATAATCTTGTCATTTTGCATGTGACTATAAAATTGTGTTTGCTTGCTACAAATAATGAAGTCTTATTTGGTATGATGTGGTTAATTAACCCCTTGGATGCTAAAGAAGTCTCCATTGCATTGTCAAGTAAAGTAGTGGAGATATCTTTAAAATCTGAGGGGTTTAATAGAACTGCATACTGTGGTTTTAGTTTTAACCTCAAGTGCCCTCTTCCCCTGTTGTTGTTCTTCATTTACAATTTTTGCTCCTGATAGAGATCAGTATTACTGAATTCAGATTCACAAGTGATATGCACTTTCTAATGGCATTTGTTTGAGCTACAGTGTGAGATGTCTATTCATGGATTACATTGCTTCATTGAGAAGAGTGCACACAGTCGCTCTCCTCCATCAGACACCTGCTGGTGTAGATCAAGGTTTAGATTCCTGTCCTTTTCAGCCTCGAGAGTGCCAAACACACCAGCTTTCCTGTTAAGAGGCTCACGTTGTTTTACCTGCAAAATGAAATTCCCCTTAGATATGTGGATGCTTCAGAAAATCGGTGTATAATGTTTTAACTGAACACACAGAGGATGATGAACTGGAGTAATTCTCTAATAAACCAAGTGTGCCATAGTGAGGAAATAAAAAAGCCCCACATTTCCATTGATTTTTAACTGGAGGTTTGAACCCCTTTAAAAGATGTTCAATGCATTGCTTAAAGCAGAACTCACTGAAAATAAAGTGCCACCCAAATCATTATGCATATAGCGATACGCATATCTATACTAAAAAATGAATTCAAATAGTTCCCAGACAGTCAGGCAGGCATCAGTGCAGACATCTTGCCAAGGAGACATATGTGCTGTCCATCCCGGTCTTCTCTAGGAGGAATTGCATTGTACCTTAAGGTACAGGAAGGGACTAACACGCAGGAGCACAGATGCCGGTACATCAAGATGCCTGCCTGTGCATCTTGGAACTGTTTGGATTTATCAATAATGCCGGACTTATTCCGGATATTAGTATGGCTATGCGTGTCGTTATATGGTAATGATTTGGGGGGCACTTTACTTTCAGTGACTGTTTTGCTTTAATGATGAACTGGAGAACTCTCTCTAACATGCAAGAAAATGTCAAAATTAAATCCATGAGATAGATAGATGATCCCTGTCTCTCTCTGTGCTAGATGGTTCTCTCTAGCTATGGTGAAATTAGTCATTTAAGGACCCCAGTACAAAAATGTTTGGGCCCCCAACTTTAAAATATTCGCCCAGGCACACAGCTAGAATTTACTGAATCCAGAGATGATGAGCCTTGAGATTATATAGTGGGTAGCAGATACAACTTTAAACAAAAAATTAGATACACCAGTCAAGCATAAAATCTCAAGTTCGAGAGAGCTATAGATGTGTGTGTGTGTATCTATAAATATAAGAAGCTAAATTTCCAGCTTTAACTTTAATTGGTGACAAGTTATAAAGCAGTTGATGTACTATAATTTGTATCTACTTCTCTCTTACTCAGGTTGTTATCCTCTGTCTTTTTACAGACGTTACAACACTGTCACTTCTGAGGTATTTAACACCCAATCTTAACCCTTTGAGTACCAGAGGATGTAGCAAATGCGTTGGATACCCCTCTTGTACTCCAAAGAATTAAATAAGGGCCCTTGTGTAATGCACAAATCAAAATTAGCACTTTGTGTCAGAAGGATGCATATCACATTGCATACCACTCTGGCACATAAAATGTTAAAACAAGTTTCAAGACCTCCTGTCCCAGAGAATCTTTACGTTTCATACATTTAAATAGATACACTACAGCACAGCTTCCTTGTTAGGTGTTCCTTAAACCCGGTAGATACTAGAGATTTCTCGAGGGGATTTCTTTGCAATGTGTTTAATACCACTCTAGTATCCAAGGGATTAAAAATCTTTTATGTAATAGTGTCCCTGTACATGTCTGACTTTCAGAGATACCCAGGTCACATTCATGAGCCCGCAGTATATTTAATTTGCTAAAAATAACTTGGCTATTTAAAGACGTCAGACCACTTACTAGGCACCTTTTCAGAGTCCCTGCTAAACCGCATATAGCTGCAGCAGTTTGAAAACGAATCAAATATAACATGGGTTTTCAGATGTAAACTTTTAACCCGTTGAGTTCCAAAAGAGTACATGGGTAGCGTATCATTCTGGCACTCAAGGGGTTAAGAGACATAGCTGAGAACTCTGAGGGGTTGACCCAGAGACTCAGAGGTTTAACCCAAATGTCAGGGTATCGGGGTTGAGGGCTGTATTCACAGAGTAATAGAGTCCAGTGTTACTCAAAGGGTTAAATTGGTACATTTTCTACCAAGATGGCTGAGAGAGAAATCCTGCTTTTCTTGTGCATTCAGTTTTGATTTTGAAAGCATTTTAAAAATCACCTGTATGTTGTACAGTTTAGGAAACCATTTTGTGAATGTTTTATATCTATTGATATGATAATTACAGGCATGCTGTGCAGGCACGTCTTGTCTTGCCCCACATTATATCCCCCACTCACTGACATTGCTTGGCAATGCATTGCCCATGTCCCCTAGCACTGAAAGGGTCAAGTGCCAAAGAGAGGGGGAGGTAATATAAGGTTAAGACAATGCTTGCATGGTATCCCTTTATTAGCATAATCTATACATCTGAACACCTCAGAAATGTGTTCTAAATATAAACAAAAATGGCAAAAACCACATATAGGAGATTTTGAAATCACCAGAATTTGTTTTTACTAGTTTTTGTACAGGACATTGATATTTTAAAACCACTTAGTGGCGTAACTATAGGGGTTGCAGGGGTCACACATGCGACCTGGCCCGTCACTCCAGGGGACCGACCTCCCCTTGCGACCCCTCCGCCTGGCGCCCGCGATCTCCCGCCAGCGCTCTAGTAATGCAGAGCGCTGAGAGATGACATCATCTCCCAGCGCTTTGCATTACTAAGAGAACCGCGTGGGAGCTCCAGGTGGGAGATGGGGGCATTGTGGAGGGGGTCAATGTGGTCAGAGGGGCCAATGTGTTTGTAGTGGTAGGGGGGCCCGTGGCACTTCTTGTACCAGGGCCCGGAGGCTTCTATTTACGACTCTGAAAGGACTTAAAGTCCTAATCATACTTTGAAGCTTCTCAGATTTGACCTAGAGACTCTGGATTTTTACCCAACATTCCGGGTGAGAGTCCAGTGTCCACTATTTCATGATCTGAACCAGTAACTGCTTCTTTAGTCTCTGAACCGATTCCATTTCAATCTTAAAGGTAATGTGACAGTCCTCTCCACTTTATCTCCATTTTATCATCTCTTCATCACTGTTTAGTGAATCTTTCCCCATGTGTGGATGACAAATTGGATTAAGGGTTCCCTTTCGCTGACTATTTAACCCATTTGAATGTTAGATTTTTGAGTAACACGTTGCACTGCAATATTCATCCCTCTTATATTCTGGCTACATTCCAAAATGCAGTGCTCCAAGAGAGCCGTTGGCTTATGGGCCTGCTAATAGAAGTAATGCCTTAAATCTGGTAACTCTACCTGACTTCAAGTCACAGGAAAGGCATTTAGCTGTACATTCTAAATGCTTTAATAGTCCTCTTACATGTAGTATATGCTAAGGGTTTTTCATATTTTGAAAGTGCCTTATTCACAAAATAAATTGGGATCAATTCTGGAGCAGATATATAGAGGAGAAATAAATATCCCCCAAATTTCCATTCCTTTAAATGTTTTTTTTTTTATCCCTTTGAGTGCCAGAGGGGTACGGAACGCATTGCAAAGCAATGCGTTCCGTTCCCCTCTGGCACCGGAATGGTTTAAAACCCTTGAATGCTCAGCACGTCTCCTTACTATCCCATGTGTTAAAAGCCTCTCTTAAAGGGATAGTAATGTTTCATAATAAAAGCAGCTCTAATTAATCATAATAGTATTTGGACTTTGGAGAGTGTTATTTCAATTCTGTCTGAGTTGTAGTTCCAGAGTAATTCAATGACAAAGTGTCCCCCTCCCAACCCTTTTACTGATGTAACACTGTTCAACCACAGCAGAAGGGAGGTGCCCAGGTAGACTGCAGAGAGGGACAATCTTCAATTAAGATAAGGGAAAAACCTGAAAAGCTTGTCAAGGGAGGCAGGAATTTCATTGTTTTCATAGGAATAAGATTGTCCCATTCTGTTATCTGTCTGGTTTATGGACTGCATTCCACATCTGAGAAGAGATGGCTTACACTAGGTAAAAGGAGAGGGAAGGGGAAACTTTGCTTGTGAATATCTCTCAAACCATAAAGGTTTGAGAGATAAGACTTAAATCATTCTTCATGTTTTTTAATGCCTACAAAATAAAATAAAGTTAAAATGAAGTATTACTATCCCTTTAAACCAATATGGCTTATTTTGTCATCTACTGTGCAGTTGGTGTACTGCATACATTTTCCTCCATTCTTTTGTAAATAAAGCCTCAGATGTTAATATGATAAATTAAAGGGGAACTTTCACCCCGCAATAACTTAATGTTCACTTACTGCTCACCTGGCGACTAGCTGCTTAGTAGCGCTAGTCGCCAGAAATCTTACCCGGTTCTTCAGATATCGGTGTTTTACAGGAGCAGGAAGCACGGACGTCTCTTCACAGTGACGTCCGTGTGCCTGCGCTGTCAGTCCTTTGTGCACCGTACGGTGCACAAGCTGTGCACAAGGGACTGACAGCGCAGGCGCACGGACGTCACTGTGAAGAGACGTCCGTGCTTCCTGCTCCTGTAAAAAGCCGATATCTGAAGAACCGGGTAAGATTTCTGGCGACTAGCGCTACTAAGCAGCTAGTCGCCAGGTGAGCAGTAAGTGAACATTAAGTTATTGCGGGGTGAAAGTTCCCCTTTAAATCACCTGTCTCCTTTTCCTCCACCACTACTATAACCCCCCCCATATGTCCTCTTAATGTGTATGCAAATGTTTGGAACTTTGAGGTTCTCCATTCTTTAAGTGCCCCGAAATAAGGAAGTAGGTGCCACTTAGAAATAAATGAAACCATAATGTAAAGTAATTTGCATTTATCTTTAATAGGCAAAACTGTTTTCTACATGATCAATACACTTTCAAGAGAGATCTTTAAATTGTAGCTCATATTAAGGCCCATTTCACACAGGCATGATTTTTCACAGCAGCACATGGAAAAAAAACCTAGGAGTTATGAATCATTGTGTCCTGTAGAGCAGTGGTTCTCAGCCCAGGACCTCAGTGGCTACTAACAGGCCAGGATTTGAGAATTTCCTTTTAAGGCCCAGGTGAGTTAATCAATATGACTGAGCCTCTGATCAACACACTTGTGTTCTAGCAGTGAAATTCCTAAGTCCTGGCCTGTTAGTGGCCACTGAGGGCATGGGTTGAGAACCTCTGCTGTAGAGCATTTCACAAAAAACAATATGTGTTGTGAATATTGCAGAGAAATGCAGCCTGCTGACATTTTCCTCTGTTAGTGTGATGATGCTCTCATTTGTTGTATGGATTTCAATGGAATCGCACTAAAATCACATAGGTGATTTTACAGGTAGCTGCATTTTCCCAGCAATTTTCTTCACTTCAGTTTTATATAGAGATAATGGGATTCTGGAAGACCTTGCTAAATTGTAGCACTCAAATCACACCAGTTGCTAAAAAAAAAAGTTACTTGAGAGGCTAATTGGAGCATCGCTGGATTAACAGAAGGCATGAACATCTCACATTGAATCTTCAGTCTTGCAAATTTTTATGAACTAATATTTCAAAGATCTCCAGTGTAGTTCAATTTGAAAGTTCCCAGATATGGTTATAAGATTCCTTAACCCCTTAGCAACCAGCGGTCCTGGGACGTTTCCGTCCCATAAGGACCTCCTTGAACCACGTCGATGCGCCGGTATGCGTGACCTGTTGCGTGTATCGGCGCGTCACTTTGGGGCCTGATAGAGATCGCTCCGATCTCGGAGTGGTCAATTTCAGGCCCCATTTTTACTTACAGCGCTCCCGGTAGAGCGCTGTAAGTAAAAAGTACGTGATGTCAAGGACCGTGACGGTCATAGTACGGCACATGTCGTTAAAGGGTTAAAGGGATATTAATACTTCAATTTTGGAGGCAATAATATTTTATGTTCTAAATAATTATACCAAAGCATCTATTTGTCCCATAACTTTCATAGTTTAAGAGTAATCTCTTTCTAAAGTTCACCCCTCCCTCCCTTTTAGCTACGTCAACTCTCTAGTTGACAGACTTGGATTCTGGTCTACGGAGAGTCTGGAGAACTGAAATAGGAGTGGATACGAAGGTAATATCCATGATTGCGGTCTACTGCCTCAAACTATGCACACTTTGTAGGCTGTGATCATGAAGATTTCCTTCTTATCCACTCCTATTTAAGCTCTCCAGATGCTCCTTCTGGTCCAAAGACCAGAGCCAAGTTTGACAGCTAGAGTGGAGACGTAGCTAAAAGGAGTGGGAGGGGTAAAATTTGAAACATGTTTACTCTTAAAGTGGTACTTTCACCTTAAAGGGATAGTAATACTTCGTTTTAGCTTTATTTTATTTTGTATGCATTAAAAAAGCATGAAGAACGATATAAGTCTTGTCTCTCAAACCTTTATGGTTTGAGAGATATTCACAAGCAAAGCTTCCCTTCCCGCCCCTTTTACCTAGTGTAAGCAATCTCTTCTCAGATGGGGAATCTGGTTGTAAGACCAGACAGATAACAGCAAGGGACAATCTTCTTACAATGAAAACAATGAAAGCCATGCCCCCCTTGACAAGCATTTCAGGTTTTTCCCTTATCTTAATTGAAGATTATCCCTCTCTGCAGTCTACCTGGGCACCTCCCTTCTGCTCTGGCTGAGCAGTGTTACATCAGTAAAAGGGGCGGGAGGGGGATACTTTGTCATTTAATTACTCTGGAACTACAACTCTGACAGAATTGAAATAACACTCTCCAAAGTCCAAATACTATGATTATTAATTAGAGCTGCCTTTGTTATGAAACATTACCATCCCTTTAAGTCAAGTTTGCATATCTGAAAACTGCATTATAAACTGCCTATATGTCATGTTACCCAAATAATCAGCAGATGTCTAGCTTAGGAGATATTCACACTTTTATTTCCTCTGTGTCAGATCCACGGCATACACAGTGGGTAGTTGGCTCCGCCCTCCAGCTGGTAGGACCAATCAAAATCTTTAAAAGTTCACCGCTTCCTCCCTTTTGGCAGTTAATTTTGGTCCTACCTAGCTGGAGGACGGAGAACTATGTTCTCCTACTTACCTGTAAAGAATTCTCCTTTTTTATTTTTTAATGTGGCCAGCCTCAACGCGGTCATGCAGTATGCTCCACACCAGCCAGCCGCTTCCAAGCCGCTCTCTGCTGTGATGTATCCCCAGGAGACCTTGGCCGGTAGCACAGCACAGTGCCCAAGGATCTCTATACCTCCCGGCTGTGGTTAGACTCACTCTGCATGCAGAATCGCTATAGCGATTCAAACCGGAAGTAGGAACCGGAAGTGGCATCATGCGTTCCATCGGTGGAACGCACAGCAGAATTTGGCGTTTTCCAGCATGTGGATCTATAAGAGGCAGCCGAGGAAGGTGTTTGCAGATGAAGGGGGTAAGATTTCTTAATTTTAGCTATAACTATCTGTCAGTATGCCTGCTTAAAGTTATAAGCTATAGTTCTGGGGTCTGGTAATAACCTAGTGCAGGGGTGAATCTAAGAATGTCTACCTCTAAAGATCAGAAAGTAGATAAAAACAAACCTGAGTCCAGCAAAGAAGAAAAGGCTGGAAGTAAAACCAAAACATGTATGGGATGTGACAATGTCCTACCAGCAGCTGATCCGGCTAAATTGTGCGAATCATGTCTTCAAAAGGCTGCAGGCAAGGAAGTACCTGCACAATTCCAAACTTTTTTGAGCTGGATGAAAGATTCCATGCAGGAAACTTTCTCATCAATGCAGGAGGCTGCTAGGAAAAGACCCAGGCACTCAGACCCGGATGAAGGTCCATCCAGAGCCAGGGAAGAAGAAGATGACAGTTATATTGACCTAGAATCTGGAAATTCCTCGGCGGAGGAAGGGGAGATTACAGAGGATGGGAACTTCCCCTTGGACAAAATGGATACTTTGGTGAAGGCTATGAGGAAAACATTGGGCCTCTCAGAGGTCCAGAAAGAATTGGATGTTATGGACACAGCTTTTTTGGGGTACAAAAAATCTAGCCCGCAAATACCTATCCATAGTTCCATTCAAGATATGATAAAGTCCGAATGGAAACAGGGGGAGAAACGCTGTTCTGTATCCAGACGTTTCCAAAAGATGTATCCCTTTAATGAAGAAGAAACTGCCTCCTGGTGCACTCCTCCTAAGGTTGATGCTGAGATAACACAGACGGCTAGACGTACCACTATTCTGCTTGAAGATGGCACGGCTCTTAAAGATCCCATGGATAAGAGGGCAGATAGTGCACTAAAGAGACAGTTTTCTACTATAGGACATAATTTGAAAACTGCTACGGCAATGGCATCCATCTTTCGTACATTGAGGATGTGGATCTCTGAGGTAGAAGAAAAGGTAGAATCATCAGTATCTAGAAGCCGCATCATGAAGGATTTAAGCCTTATTAAAGACGCAATCAATTATTCCTGTGATGCGTCTTTGGATAATATCCGATTACTAGCCAAGGCATCCTCCTTATCTATTACATCCAGGCGTGCTCTATGGTTAAGATCATGGGAGGCAGATCCATCCTCCAAAAACAAGTTGGTTTCCCTTCCATTTGGAGGTGCTAAATTATTTGGAGACTCACTAGAGCAAATAATAAAAAAGTCATCAGATGGGAAAAGTTTGTTTCTTCCTCAGGATAGAAGAACCAGGAGGTCACCACCAAGATCGAACCAGTATCGGCGGCAGTCCTTTCGAGACGCTAAGCGTTATCAACCAGGTAGGGGATTTGATTACAGAAAGAGAGGATCTCAGACACAGCGACCTGGGAATCGTAAAGATTTCCAGAGAAAAGGTCCTTATCAACAATGAAGGCAGCTCATCCCCTCCTCCTCCAGTAGGGGGCAGACTGGAGGAGTTTCAAGACGCCTGGAGCCATATACACCACGACAAATGGGCTCTAGAAATAATTCAGAGGGGATATGCCTTGGAATTCCGAACTGCCCCCAAACTTCCGAGATTCAGGTCTTCCAGAGTCCGTCACAAGTTCCAAATTCAACAGATGCAGCAAGCAGTGTCTCTGCTACTACACAACAGAGTGATAGAGGAAGTACCCAGCCTCCAGAAGTTCAGGGGATTTTACTCAACGCTCTTTTGTGTTTCCAAGCCTACAGGAGAACTTCGGCTGATTCTGGACCTAAAAGACCTGAATTCTCTTCTATCAACCAGACATTTCAAGATGGAGACTGTAACATCTACACTAAAGGCTCTCCATCCAAAGGCATACCTAACCAGACTGGACATACGGGATGCCTATTACCATATTATGATAAGGGAATCTCATCGAAAATTTCTTCGATTCCATATCTTCAATCAACATTTCCAGTTCAGGGTATTGCCATTCGGGCTGGCAACAGCTCCTCGTGTCTTCACCAAGGTGATGTCCTTGGTTATGGCGGAGATCAGGATACAGCATCAAATCAAGATTGTGCCATACCTGGACGATATTTTAATTGTGGAGACATCCAGTCAGAGCTCAATAACGAGCACAAAGCTCTGTCTGACAATGCTTGCCAGTTTGGGATGGATCCTGAACTTACAGAAAAGCTCACTTATTCCCAGGCAGGAACTAACATTCCTGGGATTAGTACTAGATACCAACAAAGGTCAAGCAACTCTATCAAAGGAAAGGCAATCTCGTATTATCCGAATAGTGACACAGTTTCTCAGCAGGACATCACACAGCCTGCATCACTTTCAGAAGCTGCTGGGTCATCTCACCTCAACTTATCAGATTCTTCCTTGGGCCAAGGCACATTCGCGACTTACGCAAGACAACTATCTGAGGTTCTACCGACAAGCTCCTCACAATCTCACCCGCAGGGTGCCAGTGCTCAGGACAACCAGGAAGGAATTAGCCTGGTGGTTAAAACCCCTGAATCTGACAAAAGGAAAGCAGCTAAGGGAGCCAGATTGGGTGATACTGAACACAGATGCAAGCAACACAGGTTGGGGAGGAATCTGGGACCAGAATACCACACAGGGGTCCTGGACAAAACAAGAACTACGCTTACACATCAATGTCCGGGAACTTCTGGCAGTTTGGAAAACGCTCAAACACTTCGGTCACAAACTGCAAGGAAAAGCGGTAAGAATCAGATCAGACAACATAGCAGCAGTCCAGTACCTGCTTCATCAAGGAGGGACAAAAAGCCCCTCATTAAACAAGCTAACAGTCAAGATCATGCTGTGGGCAGAGAAAAACCTTCACAGCCTCACGGCAACCTTCCTGTCAGGACAACTGAATTCTCAAGCGGACTTCCTAAGTCGAAATCAAGTAGATCCAGCGGAATGGAGTCTAAACCCAAAAATATTCAGTCTCCTCACAAAAGAATTCGGGAGGCCATCAATAGACCTGATGGCAACTGCCAGCAACAGGAAATGTCTAAGGTACATATCACGTTGGCAAGAAAACCAAGCTCAAGCACAGGATGCCTTTCAGGTACCGTGGAAAGCTCATCTGGCATACATCTTTCCTCCTCTTCCATTAATATTGGAGGTATTGCAAAAGATCAAAAGGGACAGGGCAGAAGTCATTCTGGTAGCTCCAGACTGGCCAAGGAAGAGTTGGTATTCCGACCTGTTAAAAATGTCCATCAGAGATCCTCTGGATCTACCGAATGTTCCAGATCTTCTGATTCAGGGACCTCTGTTGCATCCCAATCCCTCCTTCTTCCGTCTCAAGGCCTGGAGGCTGAGAGGCAGTCCTTAAAGTTACAAGGTACATCAGACGAGGTTATTGACACTATCCTACGGGGCAGAAAAGTATCATCAACCAAAATCTACTACAGAGTGTGGTCCATTTTTCATAGGTGGTGCATAGATAAAAAGCTGGATCGCTCGACCATATCTGCACCTAGAATCCTTGATTTTCTACAAGCTGGTTTTCAAAAAGGGCTAAAACCGGCATCTCTTAAAGTGCAGCTGTCTGCAATTTCAGCGGTACTTGCCACTCCATTTGCAGACAACTATTTAATCAAGCGATATCTTCAATCTATTTCAAAAATCAAGCCCACCATTAGGGAAGTGGTGCCACCTTGGGACCTTAATATTGTTCTGCAACAGCTAGCGTCACACCCTTATTTTGAGCCATTACAGGAAGTGTCCCTCAAACATCTGACTCTGAAGACGGCTTTTCTTACAGCCATAACATCTGCCAGACGTGTCGGCGAACTGCAAGCACTATTATCAGTTCCACCTTATTTAATATTTCACCAAGACAAGGTAGTTTTGCGACCTAAACTATCTTTTAGATCAAAAGTGGTGTCTCAATTCCACCTTAATCAGGAGATTATTCTTCCCTCCTTCTGTCCTAACCCGATCCATGAAATTGAGAAAAGACTCCATAACTTGGATCTCATCCGCTGCCTTCAGGTATATATTTCAAGAACTCAGTTCTTTCGTAAATCTGAATCACTTTTTGTTCACTTCTGCGGCAAGTTCAAAGGCTCAGCTGCATCCAAAGCATCAATCTCTAGGTGGTTAAGAGACTGTATCAAATTAGCTTATGAATCAGCGCAACTTGAGCCACCCCAGGGCATAACAGCGCATTCAACAAGAGCAGTGGCTACCTCATGGGCACTGAAGGCTCTGGCATCACCACAGGACATCTGTAAAGCTGCCACATGGTCTTCAGTCTCCACCTTTATCAAGAATTATAAATTAGACATTCAAGCATCAGAAGACGCTAAATTTGGGCGAAAGGTGCTTGAAGCAGCCATTTCACCCTGAAACGTTCAACTGGGCATACCCTCCCTACAATTGGTACTGCTTGGGTAAGTCCCACTGTGTATGCCGTGGATCGGACACAGAGGAAAAGGTGAAATTTACTCACCGACATTTGTTTTTCCTCTGTGTCCTTCCACGGCAACCCTCCCTATTGGTAATCTGGTAATGGTATCGTTCCTAATTGGGATGCATTGATATTACTGATATGATTCCATAATAAGATATTAACATTCTCTGTCTTTTCAGCTTGGACATAAGTTTAACTGCCAAAAGGGAGGAAGCGGTGAACTTTTAAAGATTTTGATTGGTCCTACCAGCTGGAGGGCGGAGCCAACTACCCACTGTGTATGCCGTGGAAGGACACAGAGGAAAAACAAATGTCGGTGAGTAAATTTCACCTTTTCTGGGGAAAGTGAAACTAAACACTTCCTGGTACAGCACATAGCTTCATTAGCATATGAAATGTCATTGAAATCTTCATCATCATGTGACACATCACCTAAAAGACTTCATTAGCCTATGAAACCTCATTGATTGGCTTAATTAGCACACACAATGCTGCAATTAGCATACATTAACATATGAAAGAAGTGTGAATATCTCATGAACTGTATGTTTTCTGGCCTTTTGTGTAACATAACATATAGGCAGTTTTTAATGCAGTTTTCAAATATGAAAACTTGAATTAAGGTGAAAGTTCCAGTTTAAACTATGAAAGTTATGGGACACATGCATAGATGCTTTGCTTTATTTACTTAATACATAAAATATTATGGCCTCCAAAAATGAAGTATTACTATCTTTCTAATTTATTAAATTTTAATTCTCATTTTTACTAGTAACATTTTCAGTTATCTGCTGTCTTTCAGAAATATTAAATTCTGCAATGTATGTATTACCTGTTCTTTCATGACTATCAGCATAACTGGCAGTTTTTAATATTGGGACAAAAAATTTGATTATAAGAATCACATCAGCATCTACAAAACCATTTATGGGCTTCCACTTTAGTAATGATTTATTAACCCTTTGAGTACACACACCTCTCTGGCACTAAAAGGGTTAACTGGTCAATGGTTCTCGACAACTAAACATTAACTGGGGTTATATAATTACCCCCCTTTTTTATGCTAGCATCTGTAAAAATGTATTGTTGGATGCCAAAAATCTATTCTTTAGTAAGCATTGATGAAACAGCAGTTCCTGCCTTTTATAGGTGATTGTCCAGGACTGTTTATAAATGTCCTGAGATAAAAGAACAGCCTTTCTGATTTTGATTTAGCTCTTATCTCATTGCAAACAACAGAAATAAAATAAATGGCATATGAATTGAACAGTTTGCAAAAAAAGGAGGGTTTCGAATTATATTTTTGGGATGTAATAAATGAATATTGTCACATGTTTTAGTTATTTACATTTTATTCAAAAATATATTGCCCTATTTGATTTTTTTTTGATTTGTTGATGCTAGTTTCCTTTCAGCACAGCTTTGCTCAAAATGCACAATTAAAAGGGTATAATTCTAGTGGACAAATCAAAATTCCCCAAATATTCACAATTTTAAATGGAGTTTGAATAATAGAGGCATTTAATGTGAGCAATGCAATCGATACTTCTACTGTTTAATAGGTTAAAAATCAGTGGGAATGTGTTTGTCCCCCGATAGCCAGTGAACTTTAGGCCTAGGCTGGTGCAGCATCTTCGACAGCTTTAACCCATGCTTCTGTTCCTTTAAAGGGACAGTAACACCAAATATATATAGTAAAATTTATATTGTAGGGTTTTTCCTCCTGAGTACAAGGGTACTCCCACTGCAGAGAGGTGTTTTATGCAAACGTTATTACAAATTGCACAGTATTGCTGTTCCTACGGCATTCTATGGAGGTTCATGGTTAATTGACCAGAGCTGCCCATAGGATGGTGTAGCAACAGCGCCACTGTACAATTTCAGGCCATTGAGATACTGCACCTAAAAACAAGTATGAACTGTATTAACTTTGAATATAACTCCTCTCAGCAGTGGGAGTGCCATTGTTTTACTCAGGAAGATAAACCCTAAAATAAATAAATATATATATAATCTTTTGTATTAAGTGTTATTATCCCTTTAAGGGAAGGTTTATTGTCTTTGAAGGGGGTTGGGAAAATGAGGGTATGGCACAGTGTATATGAGGAGGGAGGTGCATACAATTGATTGAATATAAGGCATCATCCTAAATACATCACTTTCTATGTCACTCTTGGGGCTTTATTTGATAAGGTACATAATGGTATCATGGGGTGGGGGTGGGGTAAGGTTTCCCAATGCATTTATTTGGGACCACTCTAATATTCAAGGTTAAAAGCCCTATTTAAATCCTATGGAATTCTGGAGATTCTTATTTGTCCCTTACAGTACAATTGATTTGCTCACAATTACTTTTCTAGTTTACTGAATATGGCTCTTGTTTTGCACCTGAATGTCTTTATGCATGTGCTTTTAATTTATAAAGAACCAACATAATGTGTACATTGATACTCTGGAGAAATAACAAACCACATAAAAAAAGAGAAAATATTGAGGCGCACTGATCATATAGATTACAATACAGAGGGCACAAGAAATTTGCCTCTATTAAACAAACTAAAGAATTCAAGCTATGACATGTTGGTGTTAAATGCAATGTGTTATGGCACTTTGAGCTCCTGATATTTTGTGACTTCCAACTAAGGAACGCAAATTACTTGTTAAAATATTTAGAACTCTATTTGGTGCTTTGTTCAGTACAGCATGAATATTCTATCAACAGCTTTACAGATAATGGGAATAGTTTTATTTGTCTTTTTATTGCGTGTTCCTGGAAAAACTTCAAATGCTGTTGACTTTTTCTTGTTTTAATTATATCCGTATTAACCCACTTGGGTGTTCGACATTTCACTAACCTCTCTAGTATACAAGGAGTTAAAATGTTTATTCAACCCTCTAATCATACAGGTCAAGCATGTGGCCCTCTGCCTTCTAAACGTGATCCCTACTGGATTGTTTTTATTATAAGGCAATGCAGTATTTTTAAAAGCATTCAGATCAACTGTATTTGTGTTGATTAAACCAGCACGGTGTGTCTTTGAAGTCCAAGAAAAAAAAAGTAGCAACTTTAGGATGAGATGAAGGGAGCTTAATAAAAATGTATTAATTTGCAACAAACGTTTAATGCTATAAAACATGTGCATTTAACTTTTCTGTCCCTTGTTTGCTATGGTAATATTTCAGTGCATGAGCTTTCGTACACTGTCGACTTAACCCCTTAAGCGTCAGAGAAGTTCACAGCACATTGTGAAGCAATGGTTGCACACTCCACTGGTCCTTAACCCTTTGAATTCCAGAGGGGCAGGCAAAGGGTTGAGATGCGTTCTTAAAGAACAAAACTGTTATGTATGTGAAGCCTCAGTATGAGATGAGCATTCCTACCTTTCCAAAATAAAATAAGATACCAATAATTTCTACACTTATTAGATATCACCTCTTATTTTTTTCTTTGCACATTTTACTACTTGCACGTTTTACAAAATGAGGAGCTGTGATAAATTTTAATGACTTTGAACTGAGCTATAAAGAAGGCAAGTTAGAAAACCTAAAATATAATAACATTTTGTCCCAGTTTACTCTAGGAATGGGATACATGTGTTGCTAGACACTATGTCATGGTTCCCAGAAAAGTTCAGGAGTCAGTATGGTATAGTTAAATGCAATTTATTGATAATAGTAGGTAGGCAAATATATACAGTAGTAACAAGCAGAGGGTTACAAGCCAGCGAGCACAGTTATCAGAAATAATAGGCTGCCAGGCTTGACCACAATGCTAGAGACTAGGCCTCAGCCACTGGTAGTCTCTACCAGAACCAGGAACAAAACAGAAGCAGGAACTGGGTCAGGAACACAGGATCTTGATCCGAAGTGGAAGATGTACCGACGCACGCCTGCCGTCAGTAAGGAGAGGACTCTGACTCATCCTGCAGTCAGAGAGGAAGTAGATGGCTGACTCAAGCCTGCAGTCAGTATCAGAGCTGGTCTACCAGAGCCCCATGTCTGCACTAGGTTGGATGTCTGCTAGGTAAAGGAGCAACCATAAGAGTAGTCAGACAGAGCCACAAGTCAGCACCAGAGGGGGTAGTCAGACAAGCCAGGTCATGCACAGTTCAGGTAGTCAGCCAGAGCCACAGGTCTGCACCAGGCTGGGTGTCCACTAATAGGAATACGCAAAAGAATAGTCAGACAGAGCCACAGGTCAGCACCAGGTTGGATGGAAGACTAGCCAGTTCATACACAGAGCCCAAGGTGAGAGAACTGCTAAGCACAACAATGCAAGGGCAACTGAGCCAGGACTCAGTCTGCCTTTTTAACCCCTCCACAGGAAGTAGGTAGGAGGAGCAGCTCAGAGGGAGGAAGTAGGTAGGAGGAGACTACAGGAAGCAAACACATAAAACAGAGGCCTGCTGCATGCTTGAAGCCTCGTGCCTGTAGATGACGCTGAAACTAAGGTAAGCTGTAACACACTAGGAATAACAAGATGTAAGATTTATCTTTTTGTTGAAGTACCTGTGCTGTTTAACTGTTCTGTACACCATTCTCTCTAAGCCTTTCGCCATGAGCGACTGACACATTCTTCAGCTTGTGCAATGTCAAAGTTATTTCAAATTATGGAATCTATAATAAAAATTGTTATTTGTGTTTAAAAAAAAAAAAAAAAAAAGAAAAAAAAAAAAAAGTAGATTGGGATCATTCTCATTTCAAGGAGACTCGGGCTGCACATTTTTATAGGTTTGTCCTTCAGGAAGCTGACTCCAGCAGCTGATACTGGAAATATTTGGCTGCACCTTCAGAAAGGAGCATGCTGCATTCTTTTAATGGAAGTAGTCTGTTTTCATCAGAATTTGGCCATTCACCTAGAGATTTGGGTCAAAATCCTGAGTCACAGGTGAAATCTTTAGATTTCCAGGTATTTTCAATGGCAATTGCAAGCCCCCATAAAAGTTGTCAATTGTTATCAACAGAGAAGCTTGTTAGACTGGGGGTAACAAAACAAAGACCTACTTCCCACACAAGCATCCATGCACCTAAATAAGTTTGTACAGTGACAGTCAATGTTGATTTGATGTCTTTTTATTATATGGAAAGACTGCCCCAACTAATCCAGTAGACCGTTGAAATAAAATCAACTGAGTGTCAGAGATGGGAGCATAACCACCATCTGGAACTTAAAGTTTAATCAATTAAATGCTTAGAAGCAAAATATATATGAATTCATATTAAAACACCTACTGTTAAGGCATATGCTTGATTTCAGACAACCATAGAAGTCAACAAAGGCCAGTTTGCATCTTGGGAAAATGTGTAAAGTTTTTAATTAATAGGAAATTGTGTTCTTTAAAGTGATACATCTACTTTACTTGGACAGACTATTATCCTTGGTACTAAAATCAAGAAAAACAAATTTAGAATTCATCCGTATCTTACATATCATGAATTTTCATAAGCTCTTATTAACTAATCCCGTTGAATACTATTCACAGCAACCAAACTGGCTGGGCATTCAACAAAAAATCGGACTGACAGGACCCAGCTGATCTTGTCCTTGTGAGCTTATTAGTGACAGAAATGTAAAATGAAACTCTTGCTTGTTATCACATATACATGCTCTCATTCTCTCTATTCCTCTGACATTGTCATTGACTAAGGTTATCTAGATCTGGGGGTGGGGGACTGGTGTCTTTTAACTTTCTGAGCTACAACTCCCATCATCCTCCAGTGGTCGATGGCCATCTGAAGATGGTGGGACTTGTAGTCCAACAACAGAGACATTGATTTACTGCCCCATTATCTGGTATCTCTCTGCCACTTCTATTAAATTTCCATCTATAACTCTTGCCCAAGTCTATTCACATTGCTCTTCAGAAATGTTTTGCTTCATCAAAGGATGATGTTACTGTAGACCAAGAATACTTGGTGAACCACAGGTTACCCAACCCCTAATCTAGCATTTGCCATTTTTATTCATATTCAATTTAGAACTCCCACCTTATTCTTTTTACGTTGCTCTTCAGAAATTGGTGTTCCTTTTCTTAGATTAGTAGCAGATGTGCGAAATGAAAAGGGTGTGCCCATAAGGTCACTATATGGTATCTTTGCTTAGTTCGGGGTTCATGTACATCTTTGTCCTCTATAAACATAAGGCTCTGTTTAGATGAGTGACCTGGCTATGCTTCCTTTTAATACATGCAAAACTGCTAGGATTTCCTTGCCTGAATTCCCATGTTCCTCTGGTGATCCTCTAACATGGAAGGTGGTTGGACGTCCCGTGTGGGAGTTGGAAGTATATTATTGGCTGACCTCCACATGTGTTGGCCAGTTATTGAATGTGCTGATGAAGATCACAACCTCCAGTATCACTTGTGTGAGCAAGCGCGTCACTGAATGCATCAAAGTTGCAGCATCCTGCGGTTTTGAGTTCTGCAAGGGAAGAATCAGCCATGTGAATCTATTACATTTTTGGCTGCACTGATGTTGTCCTTGAGAACTTACCCTAAGTTTATCCAGATCCAGGGGTGAGTACACCAGCTCTTCTTGGACTACAATTCCCATCATCCTCAGGTGGCCAACAGCTGTAGAGGCAAAGACTGTCTCCAAAGACATCTCTTCACATTGCTCTTCAGAAATGGCTTTTCTTGTTTCATATATTAGCAGCAGATGTGTTAAATCAAAAGGGTACATTTGAGCAAGGTCTCTCTGTGGTGGGTGTGTTCTTCATCTGTTCAGAGTTCATTTTCATCTCAGGGAATGACATAACCTTATGAGCCTTTAGTCTGCATTCTCTTTAGTTCCCCCTCTTCCCAGAGCTGATAGAGCTAATTGCTTAAAAAACATGATACACTCTCTGGGGTTATTGGATGGGACTTTCTTCCATGTTGTTATTTCTTCTGATCTGAATACACTCTCCTTTACCAATCGGATATATTAAAGTATTTTATAATGTGGATTCAAGAGATGTTTTAAATGGTGGAGGTAGATGTCCTCTATATGCGACTCATTAACTTAATCCCTTGGGCTCTAGAGAAGATGAATAGTTTTTCGCATTTACATGTAGAAGTGAACAAAACTGCGGCAATTCATTTTGTTGACCAATATAAATTATGGTTTCATTTTAATATATATCCAGGGGTAGAAAATTTTCAGGAAATTGGGCACTCCGTCTCCTAAAAATTTAACAGCTGTCTCCTAACTTTTTTTTTTTTTTTTTTTTTTTCTCATTTATTTTTTTTAATATTTATCCCTTTAAGTTCCTGAGAGTTTCACTGCACTTTGCTTAATAAATATTATATATTCTTACTTAAAACTTTTTGGCTTTTAAACTTTTGAAATTTTTATATGAACCTCCATTCACGGACTATATGACTGGATCCTAAATTCTCCCAGAATTCCTTGCATGCGCGCACACACACACACGCACGCTCAATAACACACACACTCAAGATGGATAAACCTACACAAATTGTCTCAAATTGATGGATGTTTTAGAAATAAATTTGATATTTGTACAAATCTTGAACTAATCAAGAATATTCTTTCATCTTTACTTAACCCTTTTGTGCACCAGAGGTGTCCCGAACACACCCAGAGTGGATACAGACTGTGCAGCTGTGACAGGAGGACCAAATATATTTGTACCAGGGCTCTTCAGTGTCTAGGTATTAGTTACTTATGATGGAGGGGGTACCTTGTGCCTCTTGCTGTTACCAAGGCCAGCTTATTACTTCTATCAGCCCTGTCTATTTGTATGGAGGGAGGAAGGCCCTCCTCTAGCTCTGGGTCCTAGCCTTCCATTCCATCTGCCCATACATTAATCTATCATTGAAGCTGATATACTTGGTACAATTTTAGTAATTCTGGTGGAAGCCTACTATACAGTAAAATAACATTTTCTGTTAATTTAAATTTGTTTTAACCCTTTGAATGCATGAGGTCTCCTACACATTGCAAAGCATTCTAGCGGTTAACAGGACAGTCCTCCTTTTTGACTTTACATACTCTGCAAGTGCAAAATATGTAATTTCAAATTGATTGTAGAGAAAGTGAAACCATGTAAAAAATATACTGAACCAATGTAGAAAAACCTACCTTTAAAGGGATAGTAATACTTTGTTTTATCTTTATTATATTTTGTAGGCGCTAAAAAAAATGAACGATATAAGTCTTATCTATCAAATATTCATGGTTTGAGAGATATTCACAAGCAAAGTTTCCCCTCACTAACCAAAATGGTCAAGTCTGCCATCTAGCTGTCAGATTTGGAATCTGGTCCTCAGATCAACTGGTGGCTCTTCAGCAGAGCTGAGATTGCAAGATATAAAAATAACTATTTCATTGGAAAGGTCTGAAAAGTGTGCTAACAAACCAGGCACACTTTGTAGACCATTCGAACAAAGTAGTTATTTTTATATCTCGCAATCTCGGCTCTGCTGTAGAGCCACAGCCGGTCCGCGGCCCGGATTCCAAATCTGACAGCTAGATGGCAGGCTTGACCATCTTGGTCAGTGAGGGGAAACTTTGCTTGTGAATATCTCTCAAACCATAAAGGTTTGAGAGATAAGACTTGTATCGTTCTTCATGTGTTTTTAATGCCTACAAAGTAAAATAAAGATAAAACAAAGTATTACTATCCCGTTAAGGGATACAGGACACTGTGCTGCAGCAAACCTGCAGTATTTTATTCATTTGTGTACTTTCACGGTCCCTAACTGAGAGCTCTCGGGAAACAGATTCAGGGAGCTCAATGAAAGGGCCCTAAATGTAAAATAAAATAGATGAGGTTGGGGGGGGGTGCAGTTTGTTCTTGTATTATGCATTTGTGGAATACGTAAAGACATAAATGTTTGACTGTCTAAGTTTTTTTTTTTTTTTTTGTTTGTTTGTTTTCCCCTTTGTATGTCTATGTAATCTTGTGTGTGGAATTGTATTTGCTGTCTATTGTGCAGATGGTTTGTTTCTCTTTTTTCCTTGTCCATATGGCTTTACTATTTGATCTTTTCTGGTATTCAACTTTTTTTTTTTTTTTTTTTTTATTTAAGAACTTCTTTAAATAGGAAAAATTTTGTTTTTATATATATATTTTTTTTTTTTCCATTTCATCCCACTGTGTGACAATATTCTTGAACAGGATGAGCCAAACCAAGTTCTTTCCTTTGATACGGAACCTTTTAGGCATACTTTACAGAGAAATCTTTTCCATTGTATGTTCTAGCAATTGGTAGTTTGTGTGACATGCCAAGTCTTGCTGCGTGTTCTAGTTCTGTCTAGTAAAACTTTCTTATGTTTCTTTCTTTATTGAGGAAATTACTTGTTCCTTGCAATTTAAGGCTGATGTAATTCTTGAGTTCTAGTCCAAGGCCTCTGGAATTTTAGTAGACAAACAATGGACACTTTTTTTTTTTTTTTTTTTTTTTTTTATGGTGCAATAGTTTTGACCCAGAATCACTCCACTTTCTTAGGATATCACCTCTGTCTGCCTACCAAAGGGTCAGGGACAAAATTTATATGTGTGGAGTTCCAGTTTAGTAGACATGAATGTGTTTTTATTAATACTTTAACTTACATCTATTTACCAAGATGAATAGATTGAACTAAAATGTTCTTGTACACAGCAACCTTGGATCTCTGATGATCTGCCCAGGAGACTCAGGTTTTTAGACTGAATTATTGTTTCACCCCCTGGTTTAACTTTCTTGGTAATATCACCCACTTTCCTGCCCATTTCAAGGCAAACCCAACCCCACCCCAATTAAGCCCTACACATATTATGATGCAATTTGCAATGTTTGGACATTCCCATTCCCAGATGCAGGTCTTTCAAGGCTTGGGACAAAGTTCCCAGGTAGTCCTATATCTAGAAGGTAATATTGCTTCTTATCAAAATGTGAAAGAGAAACTTTGCAATAATTATTTGTATCAGAGTCTGAACATGTTCTACATGGTTTCAGGATACCTGCACTCTTCCTACTGAAGTCTTCAAAGTAATCCTTCAGTAGGATGTGTCTGTGGACCTAGAGTCCTGCATCTGTCTGTGGACCTAGAGTCCTGCATCTGTCTGTGGACCTAGAGTCCTGCATCTGTCTGTGGACCTAGAGTCCTGCATCTGTCTGTGGACCTAGAGTCCTGCATCTGTCTGTGGACCTAGAGTCCTGCATCTGTCTGTGGACCTAGAATCCTGCAGCTGTATTTGTACAAAATATATAATATACACACAATAATAGTCATTTTTGAGACATAATCCAGACAAAATGAGTTCATAGTGGCTATTAGGATTATCTGCCTATATCAAGTTAAGTGATGGCTTAGTGTTAGGTGGTGGTTAGTTTTTCTTCAGGTCAGGGGTAGCCTTTGGGGACTGCAGAACCCATTGTCCCCTGTTGGTTGGTTGGTTGGGGATGACGTGAGTTGTAGTCTCCAAATGCTGGAGGTCTGACAATTGACCACACCTGCTTTAGGGTAAGAGTATAGCAAGTGGAGTATGGGGGTCATTTCAGAGGGCATGCACAGACAACATAGGCATGTACCTGTGGAAGAGGAGGCAATCCAATGATGTGACAAGATGCAACTTAATTACACATTTAAACTCAATAGAAAATAAGGTAAAAGCACACAATGTATTTTTAATCTATCTGGTGACTAAAAAGTGTTTAATAATCTCTAGTGGGATGGACTAATAATCTATTTGTTACTGACACGGGGCATTGGGATACCTCTCTTCGTTACCATTGGTCCATTATAGGATGGCAAAATGACTGCGTTGTAAGGGTGATGATGCTCCCCAATTATTTAAATGGAGTTTTTAACCCCTCAAATGCTAGTGATCTCCAATGGGAGACCTCTCTAGCAATCAAGGAATTATAAACCCCCATTTTAACCCCTTAGGACCGACGGAGTATGTGCTTGGCCAGCAGACCACGGAGCATTTTTATATAAAAAAAAATGTATATATTATATATCGATATATTATCCGATTCAGGGCTCCCCGAATGGCGTGCAGCCACTTGGGATCCCTGAAATCCATGACTTGCCAGCACAGTCATGGATCCTTATCTCACATTGTACCCATGACTGTCCTGGCACGTAATGGGTCCTTAAGGGCTTAAGAAATGTGAATTTGGGAATTACTGTTTCTTCCCTACAGGTCAGCTGGTTTGTCCCAGGATAGCTCCAGTTTGCTTTTATACATGTGACCTTGAGTCATTGATGGGTAATGTGAGGCTCTTCAGCTGGTGAAAGACTAAAACGCCCATGGCTGGCAGGTAATAATGGAAGATGTAGTCTGGCAGCAGCTGGAAGGCCACACATTGCTCACAGCTGCCTAGGTGTGCAACCCTTTGAGTGCCAGAGAGGTATTGTGTACATTGTGGTGCATTGCATTGGATACCTGTCTGGCACTCAGTGTTAGGAGGATGAATCCATCTGTGTTGATAAAATCCTGGAAGCTTTTAGCGTAAATGTGAGTTACTCGTTCACAAATAACTCCCTGTTGTACTATAGAAGTCTAATTATTCCCCTTCAGTGTCCTTTTATTATGTTTCTCCTTAATTGCATCACATTGATTTAAAATATACTTTGTATAATAATGGTTGCATAAATTGTCCAGCTGTAACTTTTTAGATGACTTTCCAGTTTGGCTGTGTACGTTTCATAAACCGTAGATGTTTGGTAAACATGAACCCCTTGGATGCTAGAGACCTCTCATGCATTGGTTTGAAATGCACTGGAAAGGTCTCTAGCATCCAATCCTATATAATAATTTGCTAGGATGTTTGTCAGCCATCATGCACAGTAGAGACTGCCCGAGCGCACAGAATGCTGGGAGTTCTGTGCCGGGAGCATTTTGTGCTTTCGGGCAGTCTCTACAGTGCATGACTGTGTCTGCGGCAGGATGCGGACCAGGTTCGGCCTCTTAACCCTTTGAGTGCCAGTTGCGTACCCCTCTGGCACTCAAAGGGTTAACATCACCCGGACCTTGGCCCGCGTACACAGGCTTTTATACTAGTGAGTTAATAAAGAGCGTTATTGCAGTCACAGAAAATCTTGCAGAGGGAGAGAAAAAAGGCTTGAATTGTGAATTTGTATCCCATGGAGCATTTTACACCGGCAACATGCACTGGAGTTGTCCCAGAAACACAGCATGCTTCATCTTTCTTTAGACAGTGCGATAACCGCTAAAAATTTGTAGTATTGATTTAAATGGAATCACATTGCAACAGTTGATTGATTTTAATGCAATTTCAGTTAGCCTCATTTTACCAGTATTTGTATCACTTTTGTTTCTAATTGAGAGAATGGGATGCTGGGTAAACCTTGCCACAATAGCACTAAAAGTGCACCAACTGTTGCAAGAAAGTCACAATACTAAGTGGCCTGTATAAAAACTCTTAGGGCCATATGTTCAAAGAGATAACGACAAAAATTGTCATATGAAAGGCAAAAATAAGTAATTGAATGCATGAATGACATTTTCTATAGAGTATACAACAAAAAACTAGTAATGTCCGTTGTGTACGACACAACTCCAGAATTGACGGGCAAAGGGGCGTGGCTAAACTATTCTCCAGTGTCGTATAGAGGAAAAGAAAATTTGTCGTAACTAACGACAAAAAAATGTCTTTCAAAAGACAAAATTTGTACGTTAAGAAAAAATGTCTGTACATTGACTAAATGGACCCCAAATATTCATAAGAGCACACACTTTTCTGCGCCGGGGGTGTTTCTCAGCCACTAACATTTAAAGGAGAAATAATTCCTCTTGATAAGCCCCCACTTAGCTTTCTGTGGCCAGAAAATCTTATTGCCCTGCATGAATTTTACCCTTGTGTTTTTGTCCAGGAAGTAGTACTGTCACAAATCAACCCTGAATGTCATGTGCACGGAGGCAGACATGACCGTTGCTAGCAGTTTTTTCAAATAGAAACAAGCAGAGTGCATGAGTTTACATTGTGCATCCCTCTAATTCCTTAAAGTTTTAACCCTTTGCGTGGCACAATGCACTGGATACATCTGGCACTCAAAAGGTTAAGTTTGCCCTTTGCAGTGAGCAGAATCTGAGGTCCTGTAATCCTGCTAGCAGCGGTCATGTCCATGGACAGTATATCTGGGACTGTTTTAAGACCTCTCACCATATCAGGGTAAGTGAGGGGGGGGTCTTATTATTAGACTGTGTGTGTGTGTGTGTGTGTGTGTGTGTGTGTGTGTGTGTGTGTGTGTGTGTGTGTGTGTTCTGTATATAACCCTTTGAGTGCACGAGGGGTACGCAACACACTGCTATGCTATTCGTTGCATAACCCTCTGGCACTCAAAGGGTTAATAGGAAGCTGACACTGATCACTAGACAGATCTTACTTTTTCATACCTGTTTAACCACTTGGATACTAGACACTAACAGCACCCAAGAAGTTAAGGTTTTGGAATAGTCTGGGTTGCGGAGACTCTCCTGAAAATTTCTTTTCAGACACAGCCATATAACGCAGTAGTTCCCTAATACCAAATTTTCCATTAGTGCTGTTTATTTTATGAACAAGTTTACCCCTTTGAGTGCAAGATTGGGTACAAGGCAATGAACACCTCTGGCACTCCAAGTGCTCTGCAGTGTGTTGTGTACCCATCTGGCACTCAAAGGGTTAAAGTGTAAACTTCTTTGAAGCCAGACTTGATTTTTAGGAGTCAGTGAGTATGTGGATGCATAGATGTGTATATAAATTACCTCTGAAAATCTAGAGGACATACGTGAAATATTAAAAGCTACTAGGCTCTTGGGAGCATGTCACCCATTTATATAATACTAGTGTAAAAGCCCATGTACATGGGCATGGGCCAAGGTCTGGTGAGGTAAAGGGGCCGGTCCTGCTCTGCATACTGGTGGCACATGAGATGCAGTCACGTGCAGTAAATATTGCCCGAACATACCTAATGGTCCAAGCATTCTATGCATCGGGCAGCGTCATCTGAGCATGACTGCATCAGACAAACATTCTGGCCTTTTATATTATAAGATATTTTAAACTGCACATTCTGCAATCCTGCTGTATTTCTGTAGTCAGTAGCTTTGCTGGGTGATTAAACCATTAATTGGTATGGAAGGCATCCTTATAGGGACTTTAGCTTCATTCCTAAAGATGGTAAATGTCGAGGTAAACTGTTTATCTACTGACATGAGCAGATTGAATTCTAAGCTGGACAGGGATGAGTTCTTTAATCTGGATCAGGACTGTGTAGGATGGCCTGGTGGGATTCCAAGATCTTTGTCTGTCTCCAGTGAATGATGTGTTACTTTAATTCCTCTGATTGTAGAGTGGATTTAAAATCTATTTCTGTTTAAAAGAATATATAGGTAACCAATTTATACATTTGTACATTGTACTAAACACTAATACTTGTATATTCTGTGCATATTGATATCTGTATATAATATATATGTTTTGTAGTTCTAAGTTGTAGCCTTAAAAAGGAACTTTTGCCCTTTGACTAAATGGGTCTTAACCCTTTGAGTGCCAGAGGGGTATACACTTTGACTAAATGAGTCTTAACCCTTTGAGTTCCAGATGGGTATGCAGCGCATTGCAGAGCAATGCGCTGCATACCCCTCTGGCACTCAAAGGGTTAACACCTTTAGGAGAAATACACTACACACCCATTCATTCCTCAAGGGGTTAATTTAACAGAAGAGACTTATCTAGGCGCTTTTTGGCATTTGAACTCCTCTAATAACTAATCCGATACATTTTAGCATCTGAAAGGGTCTTTGCCTCCTACATGGAAAATGTAATTACTTTTCTTAATAAATACAGTATTGTGGAGCTTATGCTTGATATTTCTACGTAGGCTCACAAACTTGAAAAATGTACAGTTGAGGGTTTTTTATTTTTAATATACATTTTTAAGAAAATGTAAGTGTGACAGAGGCAACAGTGCAGTGACGTCTTTAATCTACCAAAGATCAGATTAAATGCATGCCTTAGTCGGAGAGGCATGTACTTATCTCAGATTAACTATTTTTAGATCTGGTCACTCATTACATGCTTGCTCCTATATTAGCAGCACATCTTTCTATACCTGAATTAGAAAATTGTGTAAATTGTGTTTGACTAAATCTTGGATATATATTCATTTGGAAAATTGCAAAATGTGTGGCCTGATTTTATGGTAAAATGGTTTTAATTGTCTAATTTGTACAATGGGGAATTGCTTTGTACATTAGTGGGAATCAGTAAAATTAGTAACATATAATGTACATACTATAGCATGGGCCAAGATTGGACCCATAAGTCTGTGGCAAGGGGATGCTTTATGAACCTTTTGAGACACTTTGCAAAAGTGTTACTGGAGGCAACTTGTGATTGCCTTAATTTAACTCCTTGATTGCTAGAGACAACTGTGACATATTTGGATTCAATGTGTTGTACACCTCTAGCATTAAGGGAGTTAATTTCTGTGCAAAGATTGGCCACAACTATGTGTTGGTCACCCAGGACAGCCTTTCTACTTTATTATAACATTAACCTTTTGAATTCCAGAGGGGTGTGCAACGCATTACAACACAATCGGAGCGCTAAATTGGTTTCTTAGGGAAAGTCTGAACCGGAGTTTAAGTCCTCTGAAACTGGAGGGCCCTGGCAAGTGTTGGGTACTTCCGTGCATTAAAATGCCCCTGCTTGGGGCCCTATATTCAAAAGAAGACTAGCAAATTAAGCGATCTGTAGAGAATAAGTGATATCCCATAATTTTCACTAACTAAAAGTGGGGCTTTTAATTCTTTGAATGCTGGATCACATTTCAAAGCATCTATCTAAGCACACTTGTTTCCTTCATATTGTAATAATTGTTTTACTAGTCCAAGTGTAGAAACAAGCCAAGAGATGTGGGAGGCTCGGAGTACGAACCAAAGCAGTGTTGCCTGTCCTATGGCTAGTCACCACCCAAGAGCATCACATTTTAGCTTACTAGTGCAATTACAGAGGAGAAATTTCCATATACATATTAGACTAATTCTGCCCTCAAGGGCGGTCCAGTTCCAAAATTATGGACAAGTCCCCTCTGAATGGGAAGTACCAGCTAATCCCATGGGAAACTAACTGCATGTCGCTGGCGAGGCCAAAGGCTGAAATGTACATCTGGGGTTAGCTGGTATTTTAAGTGCAGAGCGGAATTGCCCATCATTTTGGAACTGGACCTCCCTTTTGGGTGGGTTTAGTCTGATATATATGGCAATTCCTGCTCTGTAATGGGACTAGAGCGCTAAAATGTGATGCTCTTGAGTGGTAACTAGCCGTAGAACATGCAATTTTGCCTTCATTCGTGCTCAGAGCCTCTTGCGTCCTTTGACTTGTTTTTTGAAGTATTCTTAGGGTCTCTCCCTAAAAGCAATGGGTAATCCATACCTGGACCCCTTGCTCTCAGTGCCTAGGGAACAGGGCCGGATTTACATCTGAGGAGCCTGTAGGCACAGAAATCTGAAGTGCCCCCGCCCCCACTGGCCATCTCCACTGGACACCCACACAAAGCTCCAAATCTCCACATTATCCCCCACATAACCATATTGCCCTCACATTGCCCCCCATCAGCTCCATATTTCCTCCCATCAGCTCCATATTGCCCTCACAATGACCCCATCAGCTCCATATTTCCTCCCATCAGCTCCATATTGCCCTCACATTGCCCCCATCAGCTCCAACTTGCCCTCACATTGCCCCCATCATCTCCACATTGCCCCATCATGTTCAACTTGCCCCCATCAGCTCCAACTTGGGGAGCGCTGTGAATAAAAATATAAAAAAAAAAAAAAAAAAAAAAAAAAAAAATTGATTTCAGTGACAGGCGCCCCTCTGTGTGGTGCGCCTGTAGGCAGATGCCTACTCTGCCTTATGGCAAATCCGGCCCTGCTAGGGAAACCAGCTGCACCTCACTGACGAGGCCCAATCAAGGCTGAAACGTATGTCTGGGCTTAGCTGGAAATTCATGTGCAGAGGGGACTTGCCCACCATTTTGGAACTGGACCCCCCCTTTTGGGTGGGATTAGTCTAATATGTATGTGGAAATTTATCCTCTGTAATGGCACTACAGCCAAAATGTGATTCTTTTGAGCGGTGACTAGCCATAGGACAGGCCACATTGCTTCTGTTCATGCTCTGAGCCCCTCACATTCTTTGGCTTGTTAGTCCAAGTATAGTTTAACCTTTGGCTCCCTAAAGTTGTTGCTCTTCAGAAGTTGGAGAGGTAAAAGTTACGTGCCTCTGATTCTAGCCTATAGTACAAGTGGGCAGAGCCTGAAGACTACTTATTTCACGTTGCCTGGCATTCTCTGAAACAATATAAACACATTTATAAATAGCTCCTTGTGTCTTGCTTTCCTATTCCACAGAAGCATCAGGTGATCCAGGGAATGGTATACACATGCTTTTCTATCTGAAGGGTATAAATATACCTAGAGTGACTGATGTACTGCGAGGAAATGGAGCAATTCTGGAGCAAACTAAAAGAGCACACCTGGGAAATTTTTGAAATTAGCTCACCCTGAGGTCGTTAAAATATTAATTGTTGAGAAAGTAGAATCTAGTTGGTCATTTGCCAAGGGACTTTTATCATGCTACAGTTCTGAGATAACACTTCTTAAACACTCACAAGACCAGCAGGACTTTTCCCACTGCCTTTCTGGCACAAATGTCACTAAAGTAGAGCAGTTAATTGGTGCAGATCAGATAGAAGGTAACACTGGACTCTTTGCCATTTAGCGCTGAGACTTGGATCAAAACCCTGAGAGTTTCCAAGTATGCAAAATAGCCATTGGAGGACACCGTCTCACTGATGCATTAATCCAAAAGACAACGATTTTTAAACTGTTTATTATAACTGCATTCATTGGCCCTTTAACCCCTTGAATGCTGGAAAGATGTCACTCATTTGGCAAATGAGAAGCCAATATAGGGTAAACCAGTTGCACCATAGGGAATAATTAAAGTGGAACTTTCATTAAAATTAAAGTGCCCCCCAAATCACTATTAACATAGTGATACACCTATAAATACTTTTATTATCCTGAATAAGTCTGGCATTATTGAGAAATAAATCTTGTTCTGCAGGCATCTTGCTGTAGATGCTCTGTGTGCCTGTGTCATCAGTCCTTTCCTGTACCTTAAGGTACAGTGGTACCCCAGTCACCAATCCTGGAGGAGTCCAGGACGGACAGATGCATTTTTGTCAAGATGTCTGCGCTGATGCCTGCCGAAAAAGTTGTATTTCTCAATAATGCTGGACTTGTTCAGGATACAACTAGTATAGATACGCTTATTGCTATTTTAATAATGATTTAATTTTAATGAAAGTTCCGATTTAAAAATTCCCTTAAATTTAAATGGGGCTTTAAATTTGTTATGCGCTAGCAAGGTTTCCCACAGATTTTCTGTATTTTTATATGTTGGTTTGCCTCTGAATTGCTTTCTTCAGCTCTCTCCGTGTGGCCTGATGAGCTGTAGAATTTTCTGACGTTAATAGGCCAATTTATGCAACCACGATAGACATCTACATTTGCCTAAAAAAATTAACCTTAATTGTAAGTTGTAGCTTTGAATTAATGTGTAAAATTTGCTTTAAAGGGATAGTAATGGTTAATTTTAAGTTGATTTAATATTGTATACATATTATCAATGTAAGTCTTATGTCTCAAACCTTTATGGTTTGAGAGATATAACTTGCTAAAGTTACCTTTTCCTGGCTGTTTTACTCAAGTCTGCCATCTAGCTGACAGCTGTTGATTCCAATCATTTGACCAGACAGAGGCTCTTCAGCAGAGCTGAAATCACGCTATTTAGAAATAAATACTTCATTGGAACGGTCTACAAAGTGTGCTTGCAAACCAGGCACACTTTGTAGACCGTTTCAATTTAAGTATTTATCTTTAGCTATAGTTATATATCGGCGCTGCTGAAGAGCCACATCTGGTCAAGCGACCAGAATCTGCTTCTGACAGCTTTACAGCTCGTCAAGCAGAAAGGGGATGGACCAGATAACTTTATTTTCCTATATCTCTCAAACCATAATGGTTTGAGAGATACAAATAAGTGCAAGTACTCTCTTTTAATTGTATATACCATATAGTTAATTAGTTAATACTTTTTTTCTGACATTACTATCCTTTTAAATATAGCATTATGGCAAATTGTTATATTCCCTGTATGCTGTTTATAAACAGGGGGGCACTGACGTCTATTGCAATGCGACACATTAATTGTGTCATCACTTGTGTGTTGTGGCATCATGTGTGCACCAGGATTCCTGCATCAGGGGACTGAGCAAGCCTGAGCCTCAGTCTCTGGTAGTAACCCCTTTGCTGTGCAGAGTAGATATCGAGGTGCTTAGTAGTTTTAGACTATCTGTTGAGGACATGGATGTCATCGCCTAATAACAACCTAGGTGATTTTGAAAGGGATAGTAATACTTGAAACGTAAAGAAAAATATGTTGTAGAGTTTATCCCCCTGAGTAAAGCAAGGGTACCCCCACTGCTGAAAGGTGTTTTATTACACTCAAAGTTGAATTTTTTAGGTGCAATATCACAGTGGCCTGAAAATGTACAATGGCGCTGTTGCTACACCATCCTATGGAAATTTATGGTCCTGGGACCAGAGCTGTCCATAGGATGGTGTAGCTACAGCGCCATTTTACAATTTCAGGCCACTGTGATATTGCATCTAAAAAATTCAACTTTGAGCTGTAATAACTTTTGAATAAAACACCTTCAACAGTGGAAGTACCCTTGTTTTACTCAGGGGGATAAACCCTACAACATATTATTATTATTTTTATTTTTTTTACATTTTAAGTATTGCTATCCCTTTAAGGGTCAGTAAGTGAGGAAGGTGCAGGACTAAGACATAAGGGCCCTACAATGCATGCCTTTATTTTCATTATCTATAAATCTAAATCACTTAAATTAGAAATTGGCTAATACAACAGATTGGCCAGAGACCACTCCAGCTTACAGGCAGAAAGCCTCCGTCATCAGAGGAGGATGGATAGAGGGAGGCGAGCAGAGGAAGAGTGACAGACTGCGGTGCAGAGCAGGTAACAGCAGTCTGTCCAGTAGGAAGCCGCAGGGTAATCTTTAGATGTTTAATTTGTGGAAAATAATTAATTTTTTAAAAATGAAAAACTTTTTCAATCTAATTGCTATATAAACTAACTTTTTGAACAAACATGTATAGGGGTGATTGATCACCTTTATCTAAATTTATATTAATGTATATTTTACCTTGCTAGTGATCAGGCTGTGAAATCCAGTTCTGTTAATGGTCTCTGAGTACAAGGTTGAGAGCCACTGTCCTAGGGAAAAAAGGGGTGGGCACAAAATATGTGAGGACGGTATTGTCTCCATAGTGACACTTGTATAATGTGGACTTGTTCATTGTTCACATGATACTGCATACTGCACATGAACGGATGTGGTATTCAGACACATTACATTGAATGGTAGTGTTTAATTACTTCCTGACTAGAGACCTTATTGGCAGATTCAATTCCTGTTCACTTTCTCTCTTGTCCTGCATTAGTTCAGTTAAAGAATGATTGTTACAGACTGTTCTCTTTATTTCTTGACTCTGGGACGTATGTGCAAAAGGAAATTGGAGTATTTCGGGGACATCCCATTTGTACAACAGGGGAGAACTAAATTCCAGAAGCTCCCACTGATTTGAATGTGGACTTTAACCCCTTAAAGGGGAACTACCACCCCGCAAAAACTGTATCTTAAGTCTTCATCTGGAGACTAGCTGCTTAGTAGCGCTAGTCGCCAGAAATATTACCTGGTTTAAAAGATTTTCAGCTTATTCGGAGGCTCACAGTAGCAGGAAGCACGGACATCTTGCCATAGTGACGTCCGGCTCCAAAAGGGACTGACAGCGCAGGTGCACGGACATCACTATGGCAAGATGTCCGTGCTTCCTGCTACTGTGAGCCTCCGAATAAGCTGAAAATCTTTTAAACCAGGTAATATTTCTGGCGACTAGCGCTACTAATTAAGATACAGTTTTTGCGGAGTGGTAGTTCCCCTTTAAATGCTAGCGAGGTCGCCAACGCAGGACTCTAGCATTCAAGGGGATAAAATTCTCATTTAAATCAGTGGGAGTTTTTAGTTCTCCCCTGTAGTGCAAATGGGTTGCCCCAACCTTTCTGTTGAATTTACAGCCCTTAAAGGGTATCTGTCCACCAGTACAAATGCATGTTAAACGTTCGATTACCTAGCGATTAGGTGTCATTCATGAATTTATTTATTTTATTTTATTTATTTATGTTTTTAAATCCTAAATTGGTGAAAATCAATGTTTCTAGACTGCACTTCCGGAAACACTGCGGGTACAGCTCTGTGCCGCAGTCTGTAACTCTGCTTCTGCTCCCCTCCCTCTAGCCAGCCTCCTCTGATGACGGAGGCTTTCTGTCTGAGGCTGGAACACTCTCATTGGCTAGATATCAATCTCTGCCAATGAGATTGCTCCAGTTTACAGAAAGAAGCCTCTGTCATTGGAGGAGGCTGGATAGAGGGAGGGGAGCAGAGAAAGAGTGACAGACTGTGGGTATAGGGTCTACTTTATGAATGTCACAAGCGAGGGCTATAGGCCCTGCTGAGACAGTGGGGAGAGTGTGGGAGTGAAAGGGTTAACAATACCAGACCCCTGGTTTCTTGTTACTATTCCTAGCAACTACCAAATTAACCGCTGAAATCCCTCCTGCACGATCACCCCAGTACTATAATTTGCTGCCACCACCAAGACTTTATATCGGGGAGTCTTAGGTTACCCCAAAATAACAATTACAGTATAAAATCACCTTAATAATCAGATATAGAATTAACCTTTAGTAACGTGTGTGCTACCTGAGCTTCCTTCAGAGTAGTGAGTTCATATTAGAGAACAGAGACAAGAGCGGATTAATTGAACATTTAATCTGAAAAAAGGCTTCACAGTGCTGGTTACAAAAATACAGAAATAAAGTACATACACAAATAAAGATTACACATAAGCAAAACAGTCCATAAAATAAAATGGGAGAAACATAAGAAATCCTTAAATACGATTACCAAACATGCTGAGTCTAACTAGTTGCAAAGTGGCTATTCTTGTAACTCATAGCAGGAACACCTCCCCCCTGGCATGTTTGGTACCGACCAAAAGGATAAAACATAGGCATTTTAAATATATAGTATATATTATATATATATTACACTATATATACATGTTCTCCCTATTTCATAATATATGACTGTCCCCTGAATGAATGCCATCAAAGCAGAGGGCCCAATACTTTTTTTATGGCACTCTATTTGTCCTGCTCTGGTGATTCCTATCTACTCAGCTAATTTTATGGCCTAGGACTGGTACACTTTGAATAACATCCATATACAAAACAAACAAACTAATTACACAAACCCAACTCATGCCTTGGCATGACAATGAATCACTAATCATGGGCAACACATGGCAAAGTCAACCCAGGCCCTCCAATACTGGTCTATACAGCCACGTAAGGGGGCTATCAGAATGTGAAATGGAGGTCTTCAGCTACATGCTGCTGCAGACATCTGCTGAAATTGAAGTCAGTTATATATTATTTGAAGGCCACCACATTCTGTGTGTTATATGAAGGTATAAAAATAAAAAAATCTTTATCCTTTGTCATCCTGTTGTGTAATATTAATGAGTGACTGACTGCCGAAGTGCCCATTAACATGGATATGAAAACACCTTCTGTCTTCCTCTGATCAAAAGGTGTGAGTTGGTTCTTTTGACTGGCAAATCTGGAGGTATGCAAAAAGAGGAAAATTCTCTGGAGAGACTGAGGACATGAGCAGTGTGTGCTCATCACTTTGCAATGCCCCAATGAGTTAACCCTTTGAGTGCCAGAGGGGTACGCAACGCATTGCTTTGCAATGCGTTGTGTACACCTCTGGCACTCAAAGGGTTAAGGCAGCGGTTTAAAGAAGAAAGAGTTAAGTAGGTTAATGTGTCCTTCATACAGCAGTCCAGTATATCTAGAATTTGTTGCATTGTCCACTGACTTCATCACACTGTAACGTGAGATTGACTGGCACTAGACTATAAGATATATATCTTGTACATACCAGTATTTTAAGTATTTAACTCAATGATGCTAAAGGTGTCTCCCATGCATTGCAAAGCAGTGTGTTGGAGAAATCTTAAGTATCCAAGGTGTTACATTAAGAGGTGCTTATTCAATCCAGCACAGAGAGAGTGAATGTGACAGTCTAACTCTTTTTGACTTTTACATATGCAGAAGTGCGTGTGCGTGTGCGTGTGTGTGTGTGCGCGTGCGCGCATGTGTGTGATACATATTCCCCCACACACACACACTTTTATGTGCACGACAGAGAGCGCTCTGAATTTATTTTATAATTATGTTATTATTATTATTTGGGGTGATGGGTTTCTGTTTGGGGCTATGAATGCAGATACATTTTATCACTATCCCAGAAGCCCTGAGTGCTTTGTATGCTGTAGTGGAAGCAGACCTTTCTGCTCTAGAGAATGTGCAACATTGAATCACTTTCCCTGCTTTAGTGGTCCCTCATACATGGCTCTGTGAAAATAGAAATTGTGTTATGCAAATGCACAATATTTTATTATATAACATTTAAAGTGAAATGCAGACTCTATCACTTTAGATAGGTGCATCTTATTGCATTGTTGCTCTAGCAGCCCTGACAGGTTATACTCTTGACTCACTTAATTTTTGGGTTGTTTGCATTAGAGAGAACACTATTTGGATGTTTGGACACCCTCTCCTAAAAACAACTTTTCATAACATTGAAAGAACTTTTTCCAAACACCTGTATGTTAGCCATTTTTTTATTTATTTAAACAAATAGTTTTTAAGTTTCCATGAATAAATTATGCTAATTAAGGCAGGCGCTTCCTGTCTTAGCCCTACATTACCTTTCTCACTCACTGACATTACTCAGCAATGCATTGCCCACCACCCTTAGCACTAACAGAGTTAAAGGGATAGTAATGTTTCATAATAAAAGCAGCTCTAATTAATCTTCATAGTATTTGTGCCTCGGAGAGTGTTATTTCAGTTCTGTCAGAGTTGTAGTTCAAGAGTAATTGAATGCTAAAGTATCCCCCTCCCATCCCTTCTATTGATGTAACACTGCTCAGCTTAGAGCAGCAGGAAGTGTCCAGGTAGTTTGCAGAGAGGGACAATCTTCAATTATGATATGGAGAAAGCGGAAAAACCTGTCAAGGGGGGCAGGGTTTTCATTGTTCTCACAGTAAGGTTTTTGACCCTTGATGTGAGCTGTCTGGTCTATGGACTTGATTCCACATCTGAGGAGTGGGGCCGTACACTAGGTAGAAGGTGTGGGAGGGGGTGATTTGATCATTCAATTACTCTTGAACTACAACTCTCACAGTAATGAAATAACACTCTCTATGGCTCAAATACTATGAAGATTAATTGGGGCTGCTGTTTGTTGTGAAACTTTACTATCACTTTAAGTGTCAGGGTGAGTTAATGTGGCGATAATACAGGAAGTTCCCTTTTGGCATGCCTTAATTAGAATACTTAAAAAATAACTTAAATGATAGTTTTCTAAATATAAATGTTTAACACAACATATAGGTGATTTGGAAATCTCTTTCCAAATCACCATTGTTGTTTTTAGGGAATAATGCTCCTTTTAAAAGTATTTGCTTTAGAGTCTTCTCACAATGACAAAAAAAAAACAAAAAAAAAAAACAACAATGCAGAGTTGTGAATCAATTCTGGATTGTATGCACATAAACCACATTCAGCCTTAGGCCTGTTAAACACAGCCAACTTGACGCAAAGTCTGCCAAACCCTTTCTGGCCTTGCTATTGTTCTCACAGAAGAAACAAGTTCTCTGCCTCTATCCTACATTCCCCTTCCCCCTCCTCCCATCACACACGTGTGTGGGTTAATCCTGTCCTGCTCTGGTAGATATCACTGTCTATGTAATGTTCTCTGTGTGTGTATATCTATCCAGCAAAATCACCACTTGCAGCTGCTGTGACCATCTGGTATACACAAAGCAGATTTCCCTCATGTTTGACAAATAAATTGCAGGGATGTGCAGTTCTTGTTACATAATATTTGTTAGAGATGTGTGTTGTGTATGTATGTGTGGACTGTGCTGTTAACTCTGAATTCCAGAGGTCTCAGAACATTTTTGCAGACCTTTCTGGCTCATTAGGATGAGGTAAAGGTACCCCAATACTAAACAACATGTTGGTCATGTGAGAAAACCTTTTGTAACCTATATATACATTCCATACTGGGACAGAACTTACAGGCACTTTGTCACCTAAAATGAAAAGGGTAATTCCTTTTTAAATATTATGTACCCCTAGCCGGCATTAAAAAAAAAAAAAAAAATGTTAGTCATATAAACCCCCAAATCATATTATAAACACGCTTTTCTTATTCATCTGGAGGCAGCTGCTTAGACATTCAATCCCTCTTTGTTTATATGAGTGATAAGGGTAATGTATACAATGATTACAGTACACAAACGATTGAGTAGTTTCAGGGATCTGAACTCAACAGTCTCAAAACAATTATCTGTCTATGGTCTTAGCAACTGTTGAAGGGATAGTAATGGTTAATTTTAAGTTGATTTAATATTGTAGACCTTAAAAAAGGTTAACATCAATGTAAGTCTTATCTCTCAAACCTTTATGGTTTGAAAGATATAACTTGGCTAAAGTTACCTTTCCTGGCTGTTTCACTCAAGTCTGCCATCTAGCTGACAGCTGCAGATTCCAATCATTTGACCAGACAAAGGCTCTTCAGCAGAGCTGAAATCACGCTATTTAGAAATAAATACTTCATTGGAACGGTCTACAAAGTGTGCTTGCAAACCAAGCACACTTTTTAGACCGTTCCAATTAAGTATTTATCTTTAGATATTGTTATCAGCACTGCTGAAGAGCCGCTTCTGGTCAAGCGATCAGAATCTGCTTCTGACAGCTTTACAGCTTGTCAAGCAGAAAGTGGAGGGAGTGGAGAACTTTTGTTTTCCTATATCTCTCAAACCATAACTGTTTGAGAGATACAAATAAGTGCAAGTACTCTTTTAAATGTATCTACCATATAGTTAATACTTTTTTTCTGACATTACTATTCCTTTAACAGACAGGATAACTGTAGCTACTTTTAGCCATATTTCACATTTATGTTGAAATAGGAAAAAAAAAAGCTAACTCAGAGAACATAATTTTAATGGATATGCAATTGTTTGGTGATGTCACTTAAGATCTAATATTGATTGTGCAGTTTTTCAGCAGGCTGGATTCACACATTTAAAACCACATTTACCACATCAAAATGTAACACATTGTCTATGGACCTGTTCACACAGGCTAATAACGCAGTGCATATCGCAAGCATGCTGCATCTTTTGCCACAGAGCATATATTAATGACAATGTTATAATAACAAATAGATCAACAAATTGCAGAAAACATACAATAAAACACCCATAAATACAAATATTCATATACAACTTTATTATCAATTGAATTGCATCATCTAATATTACATTGGGAGGGAAGCATCTTTAACCTCGCCTCTCCAAAACTCCATCAAAGTACACTTCCCACTAGCGGCCTCACCCTACCAGCTGAGTGGGTTCCCATGATCACATGCCTCTCGCCACTTCCCAGAAGTCTGGAGTTCCAGCCAGACATTAAAGTGCCAACGATCCCCTCCGCCTCACGCTGTGACACATCCGACCTGAAAACCCCCATGACACAATAAACATGCTAAATGACCACATCCCAAGCCCTTTACTACTACCCCCAACCAAACTAAATAGGGAGGATGGGTGGGAAGCTCCTTCAAAGCTATCCAATCGAAAAGTGGGGACAAGAAGACACAAGTCCCCCTTAAAGCCTCCTCTGAAGGTCCACCATACCCTCCCATCCTTTCCTACCCTCTCCTAACTAGAATGGTATCCTTTTAAAAGGTCACATGCAAAAGAGCGTGTGGCCACTTCACACATTAACCATGTTGCCATGATAAAAATTGCGACATGAGAATCTCGCACTGCATGACAGAGCAAGAGTCTCATGTCACCTAATGAACAGTCGCATACCTTTAACCCTAGCACGAGGAGTCACCTTCCGATAAGAGCCAGTATTAACCCCTTCCCTGCTAGAGAGGCCCGCAATGTGAATGAGTTCTCTGACTTTTAGATAGTTTGAAGGAGGTTCTTGGTTTGTTTATTTTACATTAGACAAATATCAAAGGTAAAGAGGCCATCAGCACATCGCAGGCCTCTCTAGTAGAGAGGTGAGCAAGCAAATGCTATTTTTCTGTTTGTGATGCAAAGATCTCACTCATATTGCGGGCCTCTCTAGCAGGGAAGGGGTTAATGCTGACACTTACCAGAAGGTGACTCCCCGTGCTAGGCTTAAAGGTATGCGACTGCTCATTAGACGACATGAGAATCTCTTGCTGTCATGCAGTACGATATTCTCATGTCGCCATTTTTATCATGGCGAATGGTTAATGTGTGAAGTGGTTGCATGCTCTTGTGTGTGATCTTTTAAAAGGAACCACTAGAACCCACCTACCTAACTGCCTAGCCCCAGGCATGTCACTCTCTGCCTCGTGCCTGGTTATGATGGTTACTTTTAATGCTGATTGACAGTCCTGGCACGTCCTGGTTTAATGAGCACAGCACACCTCTGGGCATGATCTATTCATGAAAGAGAAGCTGGAACAGACTTCTCTGGGACTAGAGCAGTCAGTTCAAGCCAGTCCCCGGTAACTTTTCATATGTGATTTGCTACTACAGCTATCACATGTGTAATTGGAACCACATTACAAGAGCAATGTAAGTAAACATTGCTTTTGTCACTGTTCTCTGCCTTTTTCTCCTTCCTGTGATCATGATCATAGTTTTGCAAATGGTTAAACAAGGGGCACTTTTGCTATAGGTGGAGGAGCCTAGGCAGGCCTGGTGGAGAGAGCATTTAAAAGTATTAAAAGTATAATGGCATATTGACACTTCTGTGTAGGTGAATAAATTATTTAGAGTAAGATCAAAGTATATTATTTACACAATTTAATTTATAAACATCTGAAGGGTAAACAAACATTATTGTGAGTTTTATTGAGGTGGAGCAGTGTGATATACTTATATACACCACACAGTCTGATCTAAAAAATAGATTATTTTTTCAATATGTCACTTACCTCATGTACTCTGTGGGTTACACATTTGTGTGTGTGTATATATAATATATATGCTGTTGTAAAAATGTTTTCTAGGTCATTCTTTTGTTGTTCAGTGCCACTGCTGAAATGAGTGTAAGAGTACTTCTCCACTCTAGTGCATCTGAATTGTTGAGGTCACTTGACTCGACACCGATGTTGGTGTGTAACCTGTGCTTTCTAGAAAGAAAACTGCCAATGAACTGATTGTGATAGGATTGAACAACCTTACTCTACAAGAAATTTGCCATGCAGTCCTGTTTGTCACCTGGAGTGCACAATGTGAGACCTTCTAAATCATTAGAATGATGGCAGTAGTAGTCCAAAATAGCTGGATGGCTTCACATTGACAATCTCTTCTCCAGTGCCTAAAATACTGTACAGATTCCATTTTCTTGTAGCCCACAACATCACAGTAGGCAGTGGGTTATGCACTCTCTATTCTTTATTACTCTCCAGAGCCTTCATTTTGGATCCTTGAATTGTGTTGGAAAGGGCCCTCCTGGAACCCAGGACACATATTTGTATGGCACTGTCCTTAGCAATCCAGGACACAAGGTCACCCCATGTACTACTCTGCTGGTAACTCTATAGGTGTACTGATCTGCTGGTAATCTGTAATTATGTACTGCCCTGTGGGTGACTTCTAAGCATGTGCTGTGCTTCTGGTGCCTCGAAGTGCCATCCAAAAAGATACTGGATCAATGGCCAGGCTCATGATGAGCTACATAGTGGTGTGTTTATATATTAAAAATATGCTGTACACACGAGTCTAGGCAGATGTTTTTGATGAGCTTTCCAGATGTTCAGTAATAAACTTCCTCTCTCTTCATCTCTCACTTTATGTTTGCCAGATTTCACCTCTGAACACAGTGTTGTCTGTTTCTCTGAAATAACATGCCATGGTTAGGAGGTCTGTATGTGAATTAACAGAATTTCCTTTTTTGAGTTTTTAACCTCTCGCTTGTAATGCTACCAGTCCCTGGCATCTGGAAGGATGTATTGTCTTGTGCAACAAATCCTCCTCTGTTTCCTTCAATGGGAGCCCGAGGGCTAATAACCATCTCTAGAGCAGTGAAAACTTGTTTCTTGTTTATACATGTAACTTTATTGTTCTGGGACAGACTTCTCTTTAACCCCTAGAGGAGGACCAGCCTGTGCTACACGTTGCTTCACGGTATGTTGCACACCCCATCTGCTCCTCAAGGAGTTAACTTTCATTGCACAATATCTGATTCATTGCTAGAAGATCTTGTAGAACTGAAAAGTCATATAATTTATTCATATTATTTTAACCCATTGGATACAATGTATCTTTTGCATTATTCATATAAATTTATTTTTTATGTACTGGTTTTCTTTATCTTTTAAGGAGTAATAAAATGTTATGGAGAAAAGTACAGTTTTATTACTTCATAATAAAACCATGACTGCACTTTTGCTGTGTGCTCACGTAGCATCCGCTATTTGAATTTTCTGTTCCATTTTCAATGGTGTAAGCACAGTCTACCTGCCGTCTGACAACTGTTTCTTTAAAGGACTGTGTTTTCACTCTTTGTTAAGCAGAACAGCCATTACACATGAATATAGATGCAGGGGCTGTTTAAGAGGCCCTTTGTCATTTAGTGTTGGACAGGCCCACTGGGAGATTTCCCTTGTGCCTCTCATTTCTGGTTATCTCTTTTTTTTCTGTTGGATATTGGTGATGACATGTATGCTCCAAACTGTTACCTCTTGAATTTAACATACAGTGTGGAGCTGATCTATCTCTGACTCCCCACTTGGTACTTACTAGAGCACTGAGATGACTTAAGTGCACCCAGGACTACTTGAGGTGGAAGCGTGGAATAACTCCACAATGCATGTTACTATTGGGATTTGTTGGTCATAGTGTGGAGTACAATACACTACCTACAGAAAATAAAGATAAAGGGCAGCTTAGGGTTTTAGGGGCTAAAGCCTCAGGTCATGCTTAATCCTTTAAAAATCAGATTTGTGCACAGCACATTGTGAAACAATGCATTGCACAACCCTCTGCTCCTGAAGGGTTTAAAACCCTTGGTCTTTTTAACCTGATTGGTGCCAGAGGGGTACGCAATGCATTGTGAAGTGATGTCTCATACCATTGTCACTGAAAGGGTTAATAAGTTAAGGCATCTGATCGTGCTAATTTCCCTTCTAGTAATGGTGCAATGGGGCTGCATAGTGCTCCAATATTAGTACACTATGCAGTCATACTGCACCAGTACACTGTACACAGTGCTTCCTTCCAGTGGATCAAGGCTGATGTGTCAGACTGTATGTGTGTCTGTGTTACCTTCAGTGGACAGTGGAACAAGACTAGGGTGACAGACAGTATGTGTGTGGCTCTGTAACTACCAGTGCAACAGTGGTACAAGGCTGGTATATTAGAGTATATGTGGCCCTGTGACTACCAGAAGAATAAGGCTGTAGTGGCAGGCTATGTGTGTTTCTGCACTATCAATGGGCCTTTTATGTCCCAGTCTGTCACTACCTCAGGGCATGGAGCAGGGTGCCCCCCATGCATTTGTGAGCACTACTGCAGACCCTGGGACACATCCACAAAGCAAATCTGAGGCAAAACTACTACACCGGTGGCAATTAACAATTTCCCAAATCCCCTCTGATTATAAATGTTTTTTAAATCCCTGGAATGCTGGAGAAATTTCAAACTGAGACCTCTCTAGCATTCAAATAGTTAAAACATGGTGTGTATATCTATATGTTTCCTTTCTGATGCACTTGGTTTGCCCCAGAATCAACAAGGTAACTAGACTGTTATTTTTTTATTTTTTTGTTAATAATTTAAGCTTTTTGTACTTTTTGAAAAAACAAATATGTTGCCTGTTCTATCGCCTCACATCTACTGCAATGTTTGGCCATTTAAGGAAATACACTGCAAACCCTCTTGTTCGTAAGAAGTAAAAAAACACAGGTTTGTGTTCAGAAAATGTATCCAACTGCCTTGGATGTCTAAGCCTGGATAAACTAAATGAAAATTCCTCCTGTGTCTTGAAGCATCTTGCTTTTGTTAAGATATAGTGTTTCTTCAATTCATTAAGCCACAGAGTTCCTTGGTAGTGAATAAAAAGAATTGTAGGCATTTCAGGAATCTATGAATAGCAATTTCAGCATAAAGGCTTCATCAGGAACCAATGTAGCTCCTCAAAGCAAGATGTATTTTAAAGAGCAAAAAAGGAATAATATATTAGTTCCTTCCTTATGGCTTTTAAATACCTGATTATCCTGTGCTGAAACTTCGTTTCTTTGATAGAAAAGCCTTGAAATAGAGTTTTGCTTACAGAAAAGCAAAGCCATTGATGCTTCATTCGGGTTTAGAGGAGATTGTATTAATCCACTAAACACTGGGAGTTATTGGCCCTTGTGCTTGTTTTCTAATCCTGAAGTCAAAAGTTTAGACAAGCTATAGTATATAACACAGTAATATCTTGTTTTAAGAAGGGTATTAAAATACATAACCACAAAAGACACTACATTTGGGGAGAACAGGCCACAGCTTTATCTAATATATATTATATATATATATATATATATATATATATATATATATATATATATATATATAAATATATATAAATATGTATGCATGCATCTATAATCTTATTAGCACAGCAAACAATTAGCCCTTGCCCAAAACAAGACTTTAACAAATCAAGGCCATTCATAACCAGCCCCTGTGAATCCACTGAGTGCCAGTGAAGTATACTGCTCATTGTAGCACAGTATGTTTGATATCTATCTGGCATTCAGAGTTATAAAGCCTTTATTTAAGAAATTGAACCAGTAAATTAGATGGAGGGTAACATCTCCACCTGCAACTTCAGTCCTGTGATGTACTTCCAAGAGGTTTGATGCCCCAAGGGATAATAAGATAACTTTAACTTGATGGGCAAGTGCAACCTCAGACAAGCTACAAAAAGGGGAGGGGTTCTGTCTGTTCCTTGACTTGCTGTGTCTTCCTCAACCATGGTCGATTACACATCACTCCGCCCCTTCTTCCTGGGGATTAACCACAAGGGATACACTTCCTAGACATGCTTTCCACTACTCCTGCCCTTTAGTTCGGCTCCTGGGTGTCTTTGTGTTGAGATAATAATTTGGTGGTCTCTTAACCCCTTGCGTGGTAGACCTCTTCATTGCTTTTCTCTGCACTGCATTGGAGATTTCTGTCGTAGCCAAGGATTAAAAGGAAATTGGCTTCCAATCTAGTGGGGATAATGACCTTTTTTGATATTACATATTCTGCAAGTGTATAATATTTAATGGCAAGGTGTCTGTATATTTTTTTCTTTTTAGTGATTTAGTTGAGCTCTCTGGCCCTGTTTTCAGAGAGCTTACTTTCTGGAATTGTGAATGAAGGTATAGAACCGTACATTCAGAAGGAAAGAATAGGAATGCTGGGCGAACCAAGTGCACTATAGGGGAGAACAAAATAATCCCTATTGATTTAAACTGGGATTTTAACACCTTGAATACTATAGCGTGTAAAAGCCTTTGTAGACCTTCCTGTGTTATGGACAACCTGTAGTCCCCCCCCCAGGCTGATGGCCATACCTGGGAACTTCCTTCTGTAGAGCTCACAGAGAGGGTTCATTGGCTGCAGCTAGGCTTGTGTTAATTTGAGTCATAAAGTGAGTGGGGAGTAACATGGATTGGTCTGAGAAGTGGGAGGAACAGGGTGGGAAGGAAGGAGTAGAAGTTGGCAGACTCAGAAAACAGACCACAGCCTGAGAATCGGCCTCTGTCCCGTAGATACAGAAAGTTCCCAGGTATGCCAATGGGAGCCATTTTGGTACTGCACAGAGAAGCCCCATGCTTTTAATCAGGCTTTTAGTGAAATGTGACTGTTGTCCTTTAATACACCTGAGGGGGAGTTCCCTTCTCTGTAGTTACTAAAACCATGATGTTAGAGGAGGGGTGATGGAAATGACTGTAACAGAGGCGTTTGGGAGGTATCTGCACACCCCTCCGGTCCTTAAAGTGGAACTATCATGCTAATAACATTGCCCCCCCAATATTTCTAACCTAGCGATAGGCAAAGACTTACTGTCCTTAAGCTCAATAAGTCTGCTTTATTGCTGAAAAAAATCCTTCATTTGCAGGCATCGGACTGCACAGAGCTTACAAGAGAAGATCTGTGCACCTGTGCATTCAGGAACTTCCGTTACCACAAGGTAACCAACTAACGTCACCACCAATCCGGGCAGTGAACAGGACAGACAGCGCAGACTAGAGGTACATTTCCTCTAAGATGTCTGTGCTGTTTGTCCTCTGGTTCCTGCAGAAGAAGTGTTTTTTTTCTGCTTTAACGCAGACTTACTGAGCTTAAGGACAGAAAGACTTTTCATATTGCTAGGTTAGAAATCTATTGGGGGCAGTGTTATTAGCATGATCTTTAAGGGGCTAAATATTTACAAACTAATGCACAAAACACAAAGCGATCAATTCTGAGACAAACGAAGTACGCCATTGGAGGCAAATTAAAATTAAAGGGGTTAACATTACCAATTAAAACCATGGGGATTTGGGGAATTTAAGAGGTCTCAATTTCTTTGTGAAGCTATGTTTTGGAGACCTCTCTAGCATTTAGGGTGTTAAAAGACCCATTAATATCATTAAAAATATTTCCCCAAATAGTGCAGTTGGATTGATCCAGAATTTGTTCTTGCTGAGTACATCACCATGATACCACTAAATTCAGAGCTGCCAATTTTAAACTTCATGGTAGAAATATGTTGCAGAACATGTTTAAATAGTTTTTATCCAGTACCCTTTAGGCATGTGTACACAGGGAACCGAATTTCCCGCAAGGCAGTGACCTCATCAAACACAGACCACTGAATTTTGAACCATTGACAAAGGTGGTGAATGAACATTTCTGTAGTATTGGTTCCCTGATATGTTTACTAACTCTCCAATGTTCAAGCAGAAAAACAAACAGGAGAGTGCTGGTGTATGTTATGAACAATCTCTATATAGTGATTGTTCATAAGATACACCAGCGCTCTCCTGTTTGTGTTTTCTGTGTTTGATGCCGAGGGACACCTGGTTAGGATCCACTCAAATTCTAGGATTGAGCAGCAGTAAGGAATACCTGTGTGGGTGCAGCACAGTATCCGCCACATGCCTGACACGCTACTATAGAAATCTATGAGTGGCTGTGTCCAAATGTGAGTATAAATTCTCACCAATGACTTATTGATTTCGTATATATGCTTCAGACTCAGAAAACTACACTATATTTTGCTGCCTTCTCTCTTTTTTTTTTTTTTTTTTTTTTCCTCAAATGTTCAAGCAAGGCAATGCTGAAGTCCAGGCCTGTTGGTGGTACTTCAGAGGACTATTGTGTACAAGTTCATCCTTTTTTGTTAATGAAGGGTTGTTTTTTAAAGGAAATTAATTTATCCTGTAAATGAAAAAATGAAACCATTTGGCAATAACATTTTAGCTTCTGCCTTCTAAATTTAAGGGTATTTTATTTACATCTATATGAATGTACCTCTTCGTTGCCTCCTATAAAGTGTGCATGCGTGTGCAACCGCTGTTTCTTCCATAAGAAATGTAAATAAACGTGAATATAGACTTTATTCAACCTCATTTGTATGACATTTATTTATATAGTGCCAGCCTGTGTACTTGGCACTTTACCGTTTACATTGATATAGAAGGGGTACCATAAGTGCGGTGATTAAGTGCTTATATAGACCATCATAATGGGAACAACAGGTGAGTATACATGATGATAAAAGGCTCCTGACCCATAGAGCTTACAGTCTAAGTAACCTAATTTACTATGCAACTATGATCCTTTGCTTAGACAAAGTTTGACACAGATTGTGTTTAACGAGTGTGTTTATAGGTCATTATTCTGTTGAATAGAAATGCTGTTGTATTTTTACTTGGATATATATATTTACTAGGGTTACCACCTTTTCTTCAAAAAAATACCGGCCAAAGCATTCCCTCCATAGACTTAAAGGGATAGTAATACTTTGTTTTAACTTTATTTTATTTTGTAGGCATTAAAAAAACATGAATAATGATATAAGTCTTATCTCCCAAACCTTTATGGTTTAAGAGATATTCACAAGCAAAGTGTCCCCCTCCCGCCCCTTTTACTGATGTAACACTTTTCAACCAGATCAGAAGGGAGGTGCCCAGGTAGACTGCAGAGAGGGACAATCTTCAATTAAGATAACGGAAAAACCTGAAAAGCTTGTCAAGGGGGGCAGGGATTTCATTGTTTTCAAAGGAATAAGAGTGTCCCCTTCTGTTATCTGTCCAGTCTATGGACTGCATTCCACATCTGAGAAGAGATTGTTTACAGTAGGTAAAAGGGGCGGGAGGGGGAAACTTTGCTTGTGAATATCTCATAAACCATAAAGGTTTGAGAGATAAGACTTATATCATTCTTCATGTTTTTTTAATGCCTACAAAATAAAATAAAGTTAAAACGAAGTATTACTATCCCTTTAAGATTGGAAAGAAGCCAATTTTTTAGCGGCCTGCCGGTAAAATACCGGCAGGGTGGCAACCCTAATATTTACTATAAACACTTTAATACAATTTTAAGATAAGTGTCTGTCTAGGTCAGGGGCTGGGACAGTCACTGGGCTAAACAAATAGAGATTACAAATGTAAATGTACCATATTCAATATATTTGGTGCCTATATTGCCAGGTTACAACAGCAACCTATAGGAATGCCAAAAACAATTTAAATGGCAGTTATGAGGTAGTTACCCTACAGACAATTCTGCTCCCATAGGAGAAGTCCTGGCAGTTTTGCTGGGGCTGTATGGTGAGCCCTGAAGAACAAACAGGGAACCATGTTGCATCACACAGGGCAGTTTCCTCTCCTGCTGCATGCTGTCCCCCATAGACCCGCTGTATCCTTATTGAAAGCCAGACAGGGTCAATAAATGACCAGCCCACAGACTTCTGTATTCCAGTTGGGGTGGCCAGAATGGCTGATGGGAACAGTTTCCCCAAGTTGTTATATAATTCTCCTTTAACTTTTGAGTGCCAGAGAGGTATCCAATGCATTGGATACCCCTCTGGCGCTGAGTGTGTTAAACAAAAAAAATATTGTGATAACACAAATAAGTGTTAAATCTAGCATAATTCATGAAATAATTCTCAAGGAAATGTATACTGATGATGAAAAGTATATTGAGGAATAAACACAAGCCTACGTATGTGGTATAAAGAAGTAGATCTACCATTTGGATAAAAAGGAACATTATGGAACTGAAATCCTTTTAGATGCTGTGGTGCCGGAAGATTAGGAGATAAATGGCAAATCACTTACAGCCCATTTGATATAACAAATTGAAAACTGAAATTGAATCCTTCCTCAACCATTCAGTATTAGAGGAGCACTAAGGTGAACTGATTTGTTATAGAACTGCTAATACTACCGTTAACCAGTTTGATGCAAGAGAGTAGATAAGTCTCACTTTGTTTTTTTTGTTTTTTTTACATGTGGAGAGAAGTGGAAAACTGGACCTTGCACCTCCCTTGGGTGTTTCTGAGTGAATTGTGCGGTGTGAAGTGTGTGCGTGTATATGTTATGATGCATGCATGTATCATTAAGTCCTTGCCAGGTTCTTGCTGTTGTATCCATATAAAGTTAATGCTTAGTGCAGGTGTATGCAGACACACACAGCTTTCATGTGTTCTTGGGTTCTACATATGACAAGTCTTACTTTATCTCATTACCTAGATTAGCAAACATTTTGAGAATGGTAAGTTTTTGGGGAGTCCTTAGCACATACCATTCTCCTTAATTAGGTGAAGGCAGATAGTGTTTGCTTGCTAATTAATACATATACTTACGCTGGACTTTTCAACATAAGCTGTCACTGAAACTTTGACGTATAATTATTAAAATCACCTTGGAACATAGACCTTGGTGTAGAAGATATTATCCTGCTTTCTCTAACTCAGAAATGCTCCAATTCATCCTCAAGGACCCTGCTACATCTTAGAAAGATTGCTGCTTGAACACCCACTACACAAGAAGAACTTCCACCTCTGCCTTTCTAGTAGAAATGGCACCAACTTTGAGACTAAAGGGGGAGTTGGTTGGTGCAGACCATTTAGTATGTAACTCTGGACACTCTTAACCAGAGGTGTGTGTGTATATGTATATATAATATGTGTGTGTGTGTGTGTGTGTGTGTGTGTGTGTGTGTGTGTGTGTGTGTGTGTGTGTGTGTGTGTGTGTGTGTGTGTGTGTATATATAAAGGTACTCAGCCTGGGTTGACCCCGGTGGTAGAGGGAGACAGCACACTTCTGATATCAAAGTTGAAGAAAAGTAACGTTTATTCCATCATGTTTGAAAGCCAAACGTTTTCGATCCTCATTTGGATCGTCATCAGGGGCTACCAGGAGGGTAACCCTGTCAGTGCCGAAAATGACGCGATTTGTGTCATAAAAGGGGTGGGGCTTAGTTGCGGGACAAAAAAAAACCCTGCAAAATGACGGTAAGAGGGCGGGGAGTGGGAGGAACCGGGCGGGATGGAGCACAAGTGGGCAGAGTTTCTACTTAAACTCTGCCCACCCGGTGATTCACACACTGCCCCGGAGACCCTGTAATTCAGTTTGAGATCCAGAGTCTCCGGGGCAAAACCGGAGAGTTCCCTGGTATGTATATATAATATATTTCTAGGTGTACCTTGAAAAACAAATGAAGAACAGCTTATTCCTTTAGGTATAGTACTAATAGATTTTCATCTAGGAAATGTCAACTTTTCCTTTGAAGCAAAGTAACAGATATCCTTTCAGGCAGCCAGATGGCAATTTTCAAATCAAGGAGGCAGCGGGAGTTCTCAGGTGATAGAAAAAGAGTTCAGCCTACTACAGGGCCGTAAATTAGTTTAGATGAGCTGTCATTGCTTATTATGTGAATTCGAAACCTAATTCAAAGTGTTCCCGTTTTCGTAACTAGGCAAGTCCTACTGGGAAAACCAAATTAGTCTCTTATTCCTAGTGTACTACTGCTTTAAATTATCACCATGAAAAGGTTTGTACAACATACATTGTGAGGTTTGTTATATCAGTGCTGTGCAATATGTTTTGTGCTTTATTTAATAATAATTATTTAGCTTATAATCAGATGTGCATCTTTAGCTGGTTTTTGCTTTTGCAACTAAATATCACATTGTTTTACTCAGAAATGTTGAAACAACGCAGTGATTGGCTGCAGGAGCAGGAAGCAGCTGCCATACAGATCTGATGGTAGGAGAGGCACTGTGAACGTCTCCCCAGAAAGCTCATCGTTTTATCTGAGAGGTTATGGATTACTACATTGCACAAGTTTGTGCAGCTCTGGCATAGCCCAAATATATTAAATTGACCTCTATATTTGTATTTTATGCCTGAGGACTACAGGAGAGTATAACTTGTGTAGAAATGCTTTTGCATGCTCCTCTGGTCCTCATGGGCTTAAACGCTTATTCGTCATACTATAGAGTTGTCAATATGGAGTAAACCAAGGTACCATAGAGTGGAAGAAAATCCTACAATTTCCCTTTGTTTAAAAAAAAAAAAAAAAAAAAAAAATAATAAATTGGGAATTTTTCCACCCACCCCACACACACATATACACATCCCACCACCTCCAGCATGGTGCAAATGATTTTCTACAGAATTGTACCTCTGTATCTTGATAAATAAGGCCATTGGGACTTTCTGCTAATGTCGTTTTCAATCTTTACTCTGCATTTAACTGAAACAGTTCTAAAAAGACAGCAAGACAACGGATGCTATCATTTGACACATGAACAGCAGTTCCTCTGTGAGACAAGTAGCCAGTCTAACTTTCCTTTTAGTGTGAGGCACGTCCTGGAATGCAGGGTATCAGTCTCTTGAAGCCTAAGGGAAGCTTAAAGCTTTCCTCTGTATTTTGAGACCACTTCAGGTAATTGAGAAGGACAGGAAAATTGCTACATCTGTGCTTCCACCCAAATCTCCTATAACCTATTGTAGGTATAAATTAGGAACAGTTGGATTTTTATATCCTTAACCATTTAAAGACTGGTGTGGGCAAGGTATGAAATGCAGTGCTTCACAATGCATTGCGTACACCTCTGGCACTCTAAGGGTTAATCTTTTGAGTGTCAGAAGTATCCATTGCAATGCATTGGATGCCACTCTGGCACTCAAAGGGTTAAATATGCAATTCAACTTGTATGAAGGCTGTATGTGTATAACATGCTAAATCTATTCATGATTTTTTTTAAAAGAACCTCCATTAACTTGCTTTGAATGTGATCAAGTATAAACATCAACAGGATGTTTCTAATTGTTTGCATGTCATCTATCTATCCTATATAATAATTCCTATATAATAATGCGCTAGGATGTTTGTCATGATGCAGTCATGCACAGCAGAGACCGTGCGCGTTTGGGCAGTCTCTACTGCGCATGACTGCATCACGTGGGTGAGGCGACGCAAGACTGCATCTTGTGCATACCCCTTTGGCACTCAAAGGGTTAACATTACCCAGACCTTGGCGCATGTACATGGGCTTTTATACTGTACTAACATGAGTTCTACTACTGGGCCTTGAGCAATCTTCTCGCAAACCCACTACACCATAAGTGAGAAATAAAATGTCCATAGATCTAAATCACGCTTTTAACCCCACTGATACAAGTGAATTCTTATTTGCCCTATTGCACATATTGTTTCCTCTAAGTCTGCGTCACCTTGCTAAATGCATATAAGCCAAATAAATGGGAAATCTCAATGTTCTAGTTAACGTTTTGAGTGCCAGACGGGTATCCATAGCATTGCATGCAATGCATTGGATACCTGACTGGCACACAAAGGGTTACATGAAAACAATTATGTTAACATTTTAAGGCGTGATGACCTTTCTCTTGTCCTTAAAGGGTTAATATGTTCATGTATACATTTGACCATACAGGTTTACATTTATAAAGATCCTGTTAATGGCTGATCCGTATTAATTGTTCCTAATGCTGTGCTATTAGTGTGCTGCCCTCTGCAGGTTGCACAACTGTATTATTGTACAGTGTACTTGCGCAGATTTATTAGTGTTTGTATATACCACATTAAAAACCACACTGTTTATAATTTTTTATCATGCAGTTTTATCCCAGTTGTGATTAGTTTTTGAAATTGAAAGTGGAAGTCTCACCTTTAAAATTAACAAAAAATTTGTATGCAATATAAATAGTTAAGAAATTGACCTTTTTGAATGGCAAAAATGTGGCACGTTATACTAATTAATCTAAATACTGGGCCAGTATTACCATACACTACTATTAAACTATGCAGAGCCCACACACTGGGGTCATTTCTAATTTCATACTGAGCGGTAGATTTGACCTTGAACACAAATAAGTAGCCTAGTGTTCAGAAAATTGGCATAAAGTGCCACACTGTGCCATCTATCTAAATGTTAATTTCTCAAACTATTTTACATAAAAAATGGTAAATACAACATACAGGTAGGTTCTGGTTCTCTTTAAAACAGATGTACTTGTGTTAAAGGGATAGTAATACTTCGTTTTATCTTTATTTTATTTTGTAGGCATTCAAAAACATGAAGAACGATATAAGTCGTATCTCTCAAGCCTTTATGGTTTGAGAGATATTCACAAGCCAAGTTTCCCCTCCTGCCCCTTTTACCTAGTGTAAGCCATCTCTTCTCAGATGTGGAATGCAGCCCATAGACCAGACAGATAAGAGCAGGGGACAGTCTTCTTCCTATGAGAACAATGAAAGCCCTGCCCCCCTTGACAAGTTTTTCAGGTTTTTCCCTTATCTTAATTGAAGATTGTCCCTCTCTGCAATCTGTCTGGGTACCTCTCTTCTGCTCTGGCTGAGCAGTGTTACAACAGTAAAAGGGGCGGGAGGGCGATACTTTGTTATTGAATTACTCTTGAACTACGACTCTGACAAAATTGAAATAACACTCTCCAAAGTCCAAATACTATGATGATTAATTAGAGCTGCTTTTATTATGAAACATTACTATCCCTTTAAACATGACTGGAAGTGTCTTATTAAGATCTTTTTTAGCATCATAACATCGGATGTGGGGTTTTATCCCTTCCACCGCCATGGACAGTGCATATCAAACACAATGGTTTAACCCTTTAAGTGCCAGAGGGGTATCCAAAGCATTGTTATACCCCTCAGGCACTCAAAGGGTGAACGACATTGAATGTGCTATCTCCTGTTACACATACCCTCAGGGAACATGGCCATTCTGCATCTCACAGGTTACAGTGGAAAGCGGATTTCCACCGCTATTGTTCTAATGCGTGTCCTCTTTCTGTAACATAATGAATATTGCTTCCTTAAATTCTGTGATTTTACCCTTAGGTGAACTTTCAAAAGTTGTCTACTGTTTTTATTTTAACCTTGTAGAATTAGTGGAGTACTCTGCATTTTATTGCTGCAGGATCTGTTCAAATTATTAAGGAATCTGCAAAAAAGCACAAGACTGTCTGCAAGTCATAAATCAGGCCTTATCTTGACAGCTCTTCCTTTCAGGAAGCAATTCCGCTAGTAGAATGTTGAACTCAAAACATTGAGGATCCCTTCAAATCCTAATGTCTGTTATGCAGCTTGTACATTTGGCAACAATTGAATTTATCTGGTTTATTTGTTCATATTTATGTATTGATACAATCTCCTGGTATGCTTATCACGTAGTACTGTCTCATTTCAAACAGTCTGAAGGAACAATAACTTGAATACAAATTGCTCTTACCCCTTTTAACCCTTTGCATGCCAGAGGGGTGTGCAAAACATTGCAAAGTTGTGTCGAACCAATTATGTTGAAGGTATCCAAAGGGTTAAAACAAGAGAACCAATGAGGTTGGATATATTCACATAAATAGATAAATTACAATATTAAATAATTGAGAACTTTATCCTATATTAGCTATTGACACGCTACTTCACAGTAAAGAATTGATTAAAATAATCAATCCCGCATATTTGTGCAAAAATATATATAATTTATTAAATACAATATAAAAATATATATACGTGCAAGCAACAATGAAATAAATGAGTGATCAGCAATTACAATAGATATACAGTAACTTAAACCACAATTACCACCAGCAATCAAAGGGTTAACCAACTAGCGGTATAGTCAGAGGTATTAGATAGCAATAATTGAACTCAGCAGCACAGAAAAGGATAATTGATCCTATAATTAATTAAAATACAGTTGGCATCAGGATATATTAATACCTCTGCCCCAGGAACTGTATAAACTATGCTAATTGAGGTTTAAGGTGTATTGTCAGATGAGTCAACTTTAATATGAAGCCAGGTCCTCTGACAATTTTCCTTGTACCATATGCAATAGTCAAATGTTAGAGAAACTAACTGGAATAAAAATCACTATAATTTAATAATGTACTGATTTCATATATTGTATTCCTTCTGAATAAACAATATAAATTGCATTTAATATAGTCACTAATAGATTATACCAAGAATATACTCAGAGTTAATCTAATAATATAGGTCTAGACCGTATACCAAACTGCATGCAACATATATCATAAACATGACTATAGCAATCCTATGTAAAACCTGTAGAGTACTTCAAGGGTTAATCCATTAAGAAAGGATGCCACACCCAAGATGGCAGCTTCTTTTTTCTAGTGAGAGTTTAAAAATTTTCACTGTACAAAAGTTTAGACCCAAAACATACACAAAGAAATCCAAGAAACACCTCAAAGTAAATAGACAAATAGCAGTTAAAGGGTTAATAAATGAATTCAAAGAATTCCCCAGATCAAATATATTAGTTATATAACCTCTTCAGAAACACAATATATTATTCTAGAAATGCCCAGAATTATATTAACTAATATATAAACCAAGCTTTTTAACCCCTTAAGGACCAGCGGTCCCGGGGTGTCTGGTCTTTTAAGGACCAGATAGGCGAGTTCGATGTGCCACCCCATGACTGATCACGTGTGCCGGCACATCGAACGAGGGACTGAAAGATATCGCTCCGGTCTTGGAGCGATCATCTTCAGTCCCCGGTATTACTCACCTGCAGGAGCGCGGTGAGTAAAAGTATGTGACGTACCAGGACCTTCACTGGTCCTTAAGTGCCAGACCAGCGTGACGGTCTGGGTACTTCATCGGACGCAAAGGGGGTTAACTATATTACACTTATCTGGCAAAGTATAACAATTTACCAATAATAAATACATTCTGCTTAATTTCAGAGTTTCTATAGCTAATATAGCTTATTATAATTGATCCCAAATGGTTGGCCATTCCAATTAAGACAAATTATAAGAAAATTACGTTTCTTCAAATATAGAAGAAGTAAATATTTTATTCTGAATTTTGCAGAATTTAAATAAGGAAAGATATATAGTTACCAGTCCAAGTGTGTGGATTTCTTAGGATTTCCTTAGCAGGCAGCCAGGTATATAGCAGGAATTGAAGAGCCAGGAACCAAGAGGAAAAAAAAACAGCCAAGACCCAAGACCCCTTTTCTCTCTAAACTTGCATATTTATAATATGAAATTCCTGTTATCAAATCTGCTCTCATTGGTTAAAGAGCCATCTCATTATGCAATAACATCAGAATAAATTATGGAAAAATTCCAAAGCATTAGTAATAACACCATGTAATCTATAGATGGTGCCATTACTCTACATTAAAATTCACACCTAAAATGATACCTGGTCTAGGTTCTGTCAAAAATTTGGAATGTGGACGATGACCCTAGGTCACATAAATGTGTCACCTTGCTAGACTTTCCCATAGGGGAGTATGTCTTTGTTTTAGACTTTTGAGATTTTCTCATAAGATACTAATACTACTTGAGACTGTGGTTGTCTGCAATCCTATATCAATCATCATTAAAGTCTCCCAAATATTTCTCCCCTCCCTTGAGGAAGAGAGGCTTATTGTCTCTGTTACATGATCTAATTTAAACACATTTTAAAACACAGATTTTTAGAGAATTTGGTTTAAAAGAAAAATTATCCATTTCCTCCCCATCATGGCAATGTCTGACAGTTGCACACCCTTCTGCACTCAAAGGGTTAAGTACTAGGGAGACCAACACATTGCAGTGCATTTTGCACCACTTTGTCTATAGGCTTAAAGGGACAGTAATGTCCTATAAAAATTCTTATAGTTTTGTAGAGGTTAAAAAAATAAACTATATGCCACAAATCCTATCTCTAAAACTGCTTTGGCTTTGAAAGATATCCTCCACTAAAGTTCCCCTTCTCCTGATGTCAGCTGTAAAGCTGACAGAAGGAGATCCGTTTCGGCCGACACGAGGAGACTTTTCAGCAGAGCCGAAATTGCGTTATTTAAAAATAATTACTTCATTGGAATGGTCTACAAAGTGTGCTTGCAAACCAGGCACGCTTTGTAGACCTTTCCAATGAAGTAATTCTTTTCTAATAATGCGATTTTGGCTCTGCTGCAGATCCACCTGCTGGTCCCAGGACCGGGATCTCCTGCTTGTCAGAACAGCGCTGATAACAGAAGAAGGGGAAGGAGGGGGGAACTTTGAATGCAAATTTTTCTCAAACCATAACGGTTTGAGAGAGAGGATTTCTGGCATATCATTTATTTTTTTAACCTCTACAAAACTATAAGCATTTTTATGGAACATTACTGACCCTTTAAAAGGGTGATAAAATACAATTATGTGGAAAATAAATAAATAATATATATATATAATGTCCCTGAGGGCAGGTCATTTTTCTGCTTGGATATGCTTAACCCTTTGGGTTCTGGAGAAGTATATCATTGTATTCCTATCTGGCACTCAAAGGGTTAAAGTCAAAAGTTGTAACAGAACAAACACGCATTATTATTTTGGCAAATATGTGAATGCTGAGTTTTATATTTCTGGAAATTTTTCTAAGGTAAGGATGTGTTCAGGAAATCAACCACGTCACTGGGGACAAATAACAATTCCCCATTTTCCCATTTAGTTTAAATGCAAAATAGAAAGAGGGTGCCTTATAGAGTAGCATTGTTTAGATAGCTACAAATCTAAAATACAATAGTCTTCGCAGGGTACACGCACAAAGTGAATGGCTATGTATAAATGCAGCAGGTGCCGGATATTTTGTCTGCCTCCACACAGATCTCAATATCACTTTGATAAGCAGTGTTTCCCTTTAAAAGAAGAAAAACAGCCAGACAATAAACCCACAAAAAACATGGGGAGGGCACTATAATCAGGTAGTTGTTGTCACAAAATATACATGTACTTTCACATGAAAGAGAAGCCTGTGAGAATTATCCCATTCATAAAAAACATGTCTGGGATGTATTGTCATCAACGCGTTTCATGGTTATCTAAAACTTTTCATCAGGATAACAGACTCTATCAATATATATAAAAAAAAATACAATTTTATATGACTTATATTGATATTGTCTGTATCCTGACGAAAAGGTTTATGTAACCTTGAAAAGCCATGATGACTATAACATGACACATGTTTTTTAGATACTTATGGTCTACTCATTTTTTTGTTTTAATAAATCCATTCATTACTTTTACGCTACTACTCAAGTTATTCATATTGTTCTTGGGCAGTTGAATGCGGTGAGTTTGTATTCCTTGTTCCGTGTTTTTTTTATGCCGGTGAATGGGAGAACATGTTGTATACTTTGTAACACTGATGCTGACAATAATGCCCTCCCAATGTGTGTTTTTATGATTTTTCTTAAATGGGGCTTTTAACCCCTTCGGTGAAGGACTCCAATGCATTGCTTCACAATTGTTTGAAGATCTTTCTATAATTCAACAGGGTTAAAAGCTGCACCTGGTATGCTCCCCCTTCCCTCTCCATATGTCCTTGACAAACGATCTATAAGATTCTGGGGCGGTCCTGAAAATGCCAGTCTCTCAGTGTTTGGGGGGGGGGGGTCATAAGGAAAAGTGTGAATTTATTGAGCGCAACTGGTTTAGAAGCAATTTATGTTTTGGTGAATCACTGGCTGATCTGCAACTTCAATGAAATGATTCCTCTAGATGCCAAGGATTAATCTGTGGGCAACCCATCAATTACAGAACACAGATCTGTTAGGATAATTGTATTTAGTAAAGCTGAAGTCTGTGTATGATGCTTTTGTATTTAATCTGAGCATCTAAATGTGTTCTGATGACTCAATAATGGAGTGTACTGATGGGCTTTCATTTGCTAACAAAATATATTCTGGTTATATATATGTAGGTTCTGAAACTAGCTCAGCTCACATGAAATTTTTTATTTTGCTGTAGCATTCTTTCAGATTTTTGTTCCTCAGCTTAATGGTAAATCAAGTCATCACTAGAACAATCTTAAGTATTGTCTTATACCTATATTTCACTGTCGTCCAATACAGGTCACTGGTACTCTGGGAGGCGTAAGTCCCCTTTAATAGGCAGGAACAACTATGCAAATAATTTGCAAGGGGCGGAGCCTCCCCTCTTACTTAAGCCACCTTCTGGCCAGAGCCACTCCAGATTGATTTGTTCCTGGTGTGCTTGCACACCAGGTAGAGAACATCTATGCATCTTAGTATTTTATTATTTTTTATTCAAATATGGAATACCACCATTAGGAGGGTGACCATGGCTGTGAATTGCCCTCTTTAAAGTGGCTGGTGCAGCTTCCAGGGATTTTCTGTGGACCTTATGCCCTGAAGAGGGGACAGCTTGTGTTAAGCAGCTCCCCTATTGGGGAATTTACCTCTGGTTCTTTCCCTCCTTATCATGGTCACCTGAAGACAGAAGTCCAGCAAGGAAGGTGAGTCACCCATTGAGTGCTGAAGGTCCACTTGTCCCCACAGTGTCCCTTTGATGGGCTTGTATTTGGGAGTTTTAATACACTCCAGCACTCATAGGGTGTTTTTATTGCATTATTACTGTTTATGCAATTTCTGTGTTATTCTCTGAGTTTTGGAGCATTGGGTATTCATTTATTTATGTTTCTCATGTGTTTCATGCTTGTTTGGGCACTTTCTAATGTTTTACTAAACTTTATTAAAAATGGTGTTCCGCGCCTTTAAGCGCGGCTTTTTCCCGCTCAGACGCAAGGGCTCCTTTACTCTCTATGGGAATTCACAGTCTGGGACATATCTCTGGAACCGCTTGTCACAGCAACTTCAGAGAGGGCTCATTTTAATTCTAGGCTCCTGCTCTATCATCCGGTATGTGTTTTATTCATGTGGGGTGTTCAGGGGGGCTTCGGGCACTGTTTGGGGTACTTGTAAAGGAAAACTACATTTCCCATGAGCGCTTGGTTCGCGCTCGTTTCTGATTGGCTGTCATGACGGCCGCCATTTTGTGGTACTTTTCCTAGGCGAGTACACTACGCAGGGACCGAGCCTTCTCTCTCCTCAACAGATTAACCCTTCGCTGGCCAGATAAGTCCGTTTTTAGAACATTTCTGGGGTGAAACTTTAATCTTTAACACTTTTTCTGGGTGATAGTGTTATTAGTGGGGTATATTGACGCTGTGAGCATGTCTACTTCACTGGAGCTAGGGGCTAAACCCAAGTCTAAGGAGGATGGGGGGTCTGCTACCCCCATGGCGTTTTGCTCCTCTTGCCACATTGGGCTGGATGGCGATAATGTGGGGGATCTATGCCCTAATTGTACTGGTCAAGATAGCAACCCTGGGCTTCCCAGCCACGCTATTGAGCCATCTTGGGTGAGGGAGTTTAAAGCTGCCACTAGGGATCTCAGATCCACGCTTCAACTCTTTCCCTCTCAGATACAGGGGGCTCTCCAGGTCTGGCAGACCCCCTCTACTATCAGGACCTCCCTGCCTAAGCCACAGGGAGCTCCTGATATCACTGATTCTTCTGAAGAAGAACTTTTACAGGATTCTGATGCTGAGGAACGTACTGTTATTGAATCTAACAGGTCCATTGGGGACCCCTATGAGTGTGACCCTGAAGTTTCGGCTGAGGGTCTGATCAGAGCGGTTCTGAATACGCTCAACCTTCCTCTGACTCGGGAATCTACTTATGATCCTACTGATGTTTTTCAGAAAAAGCCATCTAAACCAGTTGTTTGTTTTCCAACTAACCCTACTCTTGCCCGTCTGGTCTCTGAGGCATGGAAGAATCCTGATAGATCTTCCTCTGTCTCCAAAAAGTTTGCTAAACTTTACCCTTTTCCTGAGGCGGAGCTGGCAAAATGGGTTCATCCTCCCAAAGTGGATGCTCCTGTGTCTAGACTATCCAAATCTACTGCTTTGGCGGTCTCAGATGCCTCTGCCTTGCAGGACTGGACGGATAAGAAACTAGAGCTCTCTCTTAAGTCTATTTTTGCCTCCATTGGCACAGCCATGCGCCCAACTTTTGCTGTGGCATGGGTTAATAGAGCTATTGCGGCCTGGACTGAACGACTGACTGAAGCGGTTCGCCAGGATGCGCCGGTATCTGAACAGTTGCAGCTTCTTGCTAATATCACTGAAGCTCAGAACTATGTTGCTGACGCTGCTTTTGATGCTGTGCGCATGATGGCGAGGGCCTCCACTTCTTCTGTGGTGGCTAGACGCGCTCTTTGGCTGAAAATTTGGTCTGCTGATACAGCCTCTAAGAAAGCCTTGCTTTCCTTGCCCTTTCAGGGGAATTTGCTTTTTGGGTCTGAACTCAAAGAAATGATCAGTGAGGCTACTGGCGGTAAAAGTACTCTTCTACCCTCAGTCTTTAAGAAAAAGTTTCCAGCCAAACGCAATCGGTCCTTTCGTTCCTTTCAGACTGAGACACGCTCCTCGGCCCAAACGGGTCCTCCCGCTACGCGCTCCTCCTCCAAGCCCAAACAGTCCTGGAGGCCCAAAGTTGCCTCCAAGGCCAAGACCTCCAAGACTGCTTCGGCATGACTCGCCGAACCCGGGTCCGCATCCGGCTGTAGGCGGTCGTCTCCGCATTTTTCGCCGGACTTGGGAGGAGTCAGTGGCGGACCCATGGGTTCTTCAGGTGGTGTCAGAGGGATACAGGATCCCTTTCTCTTCCCTTCCTCCTTTTCGGTTCCATTTTACTCGTCCTTCTCAGGAACCCACAAAAAGGCGTCTGTTCGACGACGCTATTCAGGATCTCTTGGACAAAGAGGTCCTGGAGGCGGTTCCTCAGGGGGACACAGGTTCAGGATTTTATTCCAACCTGTTTGTGGTAGCCAAAAAGGACGGAGGAGCCCGTCCCATTTTGGATCTCAAAGATCTCAATGCCTATGTGGTGACTTCCCACTTCCGCCAGGAGTCCCTGCGCTCTGTGATTGCAGCAATGTCTCCAGGGGAGTTTCTTGCCTCCCTGGACCTTCAGGATGCTTATCTTCACATCCCTATTCATCCAGAGAGCAGGCGGTATCTCAGGATTGCCTGCCACAGGGGACACTTTCAGTTTGCAGCGCTCCCCTTTGGGCTGACTTCAGCCCCTCAGGTCTTCCAGAGGGTGTTGGGCTCCTTGATAGCGGTGCTCCATCAGGATGGGATCAGAGTGACCCCCTACATGGACGATCTCCTACTGAAGGCCTCCTCAGCGGAGCTTCTCCTTCAGCAATTACAGATGTGCATGCACACCCTGAACCGTCATGGCTGGATCCTGAATCTGGACAAGTCAGACTTGATTCCATCTCAGAGGCTTCTGTTCCTGGGTCTCCTGTTCGACACTCGCCAATGCATGGTGTTTCTTCCAGAGGACGTGGCTCACCAGATAGCTGTCAGAGTGGCTGGAATTCTGGACATGGACGAGATTCCAGTACCGAAGTTGTCGTCCTTAGTGGGGAAGTTCATTTCCACAATCGAAACAGTACCATTTGCCATGGCCCACTCCAGGGATCTTCAGAGATTTGTGATCCAGACGTGCAAGAATCATCCAGATCATCAACATCTGTCTGTTTCTCTTCCTCCTCATGTCGAGTCGAGTCTGCACTGGTGGTTAGATCTCTCTCATCTCCTGAAAGGGAAATCCTTTCTAGTTCCTCCTTGGACCACAGTCACTACGGATGCCAGCCTTCGGGGCTGGGGTGCAGTCTGGGGTCGCTTCAGTGCTCAGGGGAAATGGGGTCTGGAGGAATCCATGCTCTCCATCAATGTTCTGGAACTTCGAGCTGTCCGGCTGGCCCTGAGGCACTGGGAGTCTCAATTGACCGGTCTTCCAATCAGAGTGGAGTCCGACAACGCCACGGCGGTGGCTTACATCAACAGGCAAGGCGGCACAAGAAGCGGTTCCGCCTGGTGGGAGGTCAAGGATATTTTGTCTTGGGCAGAAGATCACGTGCCTGTCATCTCTGCAGTTCATATTCCAGGCGTGGACAACGTCATGGCAGACTTCCTCAGTCGTCACTCCGTCGACAGCGGAGAATGGGCTCTTCACCCAGAGGTGTTTCACATGCTCACTCAACGGTGGGGGATGCCTGTGGTGGATCTGATGGCTACCAGACACAACAGGAAGGTTCCGGTGTTTTGCTCCCGGTTGAGGGACTCCCTTGCTCTAGCAGTGGATGCCCTGTCGATTCCTTGGGACTTCCCCCTGGCTTACATCTTCCCTCCTCTTCCTCTATTGATCAGAGTTATCCAGAAGTTGAAGAGGGAACGTTGTCCTGTCATCCTGATTGCTCCAAACTGGCCTCGCCAGTCCTGGTTTCCGGAGTTGATGGCCATGTCAGTGAAGGATCCGATCCCACTTCCAGCCCGTCCGGACCTGCTTCTTCAGGGGTATCTGTGGAAAGAGGATGTTCACTCTCTCCATTTGATGGCATGGCGGTTGAATCCTCGATTCTAGCAAAGAAAGGCTTTTCTCCTTCTGTGGTATCGACGATGCTCAGTGCTCGTAAGCCTGTGTCTTCCAAGATCTATCATCGCATATGGTCAACTTTCGTGACATGGTGTTCTGACAAGAAGTTGTCACTTGACTTCCATCTTCCCACTGTCCTGGCCTTCTTGCAGGACGGTGTGGATAAGGGGCTCAGTCTGAGTTCCCTCAAAGTTCAGACTTCTGCCTTGTCTGTGTTTTTCCAGGAACGGATTGCTGTCCTTCCTGATGTGAAAGTCTTCTTCCAAGGTGTGACTCATGTTCGACCTGCCTTTAAGAGTCCTGCTCCCCAGTGGGATCTCAATTTGGTGCTGGGAGTCCTACAGCGACCACCGTTTGAATCCTTGGCTTCCATTCCATTACGTCTTGTGACTTGGAAGATGGCCTTCCTCTTGGCTGTTGTGTCAGTGCGCCGGGTAGCAGAGTTACAGGCCTTGTCTTGTAAACCTCCTTACCTGGTGTTCCACAAGGATAAGGCTGTGCTTCGCACTACCAAGGAATTCTTACCCAAGGTTGTGTCCGAGTTTCACATCAATCAGGAGATTGTGGTTCCCTCTTTCTGCCCTAATCCTTCATCTGACAAGGAAAGAGATCTCCATCTGTTGGATGTGGTGCGTTGTCTCAAGTTTTATGTTCATCGCACAGAGTCTATCAGGAAGTCTGACGCTCTATTCGTCATTCCTGAGGGGCCTAGGGCAGGGAGACCGGCTTCCAAAGTTACCATTGCCTCTTGGATTAAAGCTACTATCTGTGAAGCCTATAAGTTGAGGAATAAGCATGTTCCCTTCCGGGTGACTGCCCATTCCACCAGATCTATTGGGGCCTCTTGGGCCTACAAGAATCAAGCTTCTGCTGATCAACTGTGCAGAGCGGCCACTTGGTCCTCTGTACACACTTTTTCAAAGCACTATCGAGTTGATGTACTGGCGTCGGCTGATGCCAGTTTTGGAAGGAAGGTCCTGGAGGCAGTCTTGCCTGTGTAGGTCTTCCGCTCTGTGATCCTTAATGCTTCTTTACTGTTGAGCCCGGTTGGCTCTAGTTCCGTGTGCTGTGTTAGTTCAGGGATTGTTCCCTTGGTTGGTGTCCGTTGACACTTACAGTTTGGGCTATGTTATCAACTGGTCATAGCAGTTCTAGTGACTTGGGCCTTGCGCCTGGTCCTTGCCTTACTTCCCGCCTCTGGATCAGCTCAATGTTTGTACATCCCAGAGTACCAGTGACCTGTATTGGACGACAGTGAAAATAGGATTTTAGTCTTACCTGTTAAATCCTTTTCACTTAGTCCATACAGGTCACTGGTCTCCCACCCTGTCAAGGGACCAGTCTTGGCTCTCCTGTGGCATTCAGTGGGAGACCGTTCGGGCATGCTCACAGGAGTCTTTCTTTTTGCTTACCTGAGGTCAGTTTTAGGGTCTCAAATCAATCTAAAGTGGCTCTGGCCAGAAGGTGGCTTAAGTAAGAGGGGAGGCTCCGCCCCTTGCAAATTATTTGCATAGTTGTTCCTGCCTATTAAAGGGGACTTACGCCTCCCAGAGTACCAGTGACCTGTATGGACTAAGTGAAAAGGATTTAACAGGTAAGACTAAAATCCTATTATTGTCTTACTGTCACTGTCTTACAATAACCTAACATACTTTTTATAATCTGTATCTTTGTGTCAGTCACCATACCATTCCCTGGTGGAACTTAACTAGGATGTTCAAAGTCCTTGGGTGGGTGGGTCCAAATATGCAGATTGCATCACAGTGAATGCAGTGTTAAAGGGATAGTAATGTTTCACATTAAAAGTAGCTCCAAATAATCTTTGTAGTATTTGGGCCATGGAGAGTGTTATTTCTATACTGTCAAAGTTGCTGTTCAAGAGCATTTGAATAATAAAGTATCCCCTGTTACTGATGTAACACCGCTCAGCTCAGAGCAGCAAGACTGTCAGGATGGATCACAGAGAGGGACATTCTTCACTGAGGATAAGGAAAAGCTGTCAAGGAGGGCAGGGTTTTCCTTATGCTCACAGTAAGAAGATTGTCCCTTGCTGTGAGCTGTCTGGTCTGAAGACCAGATTCCACATCTGAGGAGAGGTAGCTTACACTAGGTAAAAGGGGCGGGAGGGGGATATTTTATCATTCAATTACTCTTGAACTGCAACTCAACACAACAGTAGTGAAATAACACTCTCCATGGCCCAAACACTATGAAGATTAATTGGAGCTGTTTTTTTGTTTTTGTTTTTTTTTTTTGTGATACATTACTATCACTTTAAACAGTGGGGTGAGGGGAGAAGTAAGCAATGAGTTCCCTTTATGATAACTTTCCTTTAAGTTAACTACTGTGTTTTTATAATTGCCCAAAAAATATACTGGTGTGTGAATAATCAATTTCTGAAGTATACTGGTTTAAAACATACTTTTTTTTTTAATATTTATTTATTTATATAACCTATCTTGCTGAAAAACCTGTCAGTCAAACGCAAATGGGGGGCTTACAAATATAAAGAAAAGTGATTCTGTTTTCTACACTGGTACAGAAATAGTGTAAACCCTCCCAGCTAGTAGACATACATGACACCCAGATGGCACTTGCTGAATTTTGCTGAAAGGGGATACCAGGAACTAGCTTTTGTTTAGGAATGAGCAACTTAAAACACATAATTATATAATTACTGCACATAAAAACATAATTCAAGCCTTGCCAAAATCCAGACTACAGACTTTTTTCATTTTTACTCGTCAGTTGCCCTTTAAACATGGAAGGGCAACCAGTAGATATCGTAATACATCTCCCATCATCCCCAGCTGCTTACCCCTGGATTAAAACAATGGCTTTCAACACAAAATCTAAGTAAGCATCAGTCCTTTAAGGACCTGACGGTTGTGCAGTGCAAGATGTTGTGTACCCATATGGTACTCAAGGGGTTAATTATGATTGTCCAACATATACCACTGATGCTGATGTACAAAGAGGAAATGGAGCAGAACGGCAAATAAAAATTTACAATTACATTGACTTGAATGGGTCTTAACACAATTAAAGAATAAAGACTAATAGAGGTCTCCAACAAGCTTGGGGAAGATTCACTAAGCCGCAACAAAGAGGTGATGATAAAATGGAGATGACTTCTCCAGTGATATCACTTCTCCATTTCCTATGCTATTCTATGGAGCCTATGCACTATGATCCCCAAAGCTGAGGAAATCTTAGTACATAGGCTCCATATATTAACATAGAAACTGGAGAAGCGATAAAGTGGCGAGGACTTCTCCAGTTTATCACCTCTTTATCAGCGTTTAGCAAGCTACATATACACTAAATGTGAAACTACTTGGTAAATACTTGTTAAAGTAAGACTTAGAAGTAAAAATAAATCATATGCTTTTCAGCACTATTCACTGTCACCCAGCGGCTGCAAGATCCAGTAGTGTACTATCCTGTATAAAATGGGATATAGGTGTAAGAGATGGGAATAGAGTTCTACCACTTTATAAATACTTCATAAGAAAACATGTAGAATATGGAATCCAGTTTAGCTCACATTTTTATAAACACTTGACATTATTGAACTGGAAAAAGGTGTGCAACAAGACTGATAAAGGGATCGGACAATGTTTGTTATAAGGAGACAAACTGGGGTTTGTTTACCTTAGGGGGGTTATGATTATAATTGATATATACACTCAAGAAAAAATGTTTACTCCGTGCTGTGCACAAACAAGGAGGGGGCATCCACTAAGCCTTGAGTAAAGGTGTTTTTGAGTAAACAAAGGCAGGGTTTTATTTTTTTACAATAAGGGCAGTAAAGTTCTAGAATGGTTTTACTGTAATTGCTTTAAACATACTGGATATCTTTCTAACACCAAACAATATTGAGAAGTATGACAGCTGGATTCCATGCAGATAGGATGCTGATCCAGGACTTATTAGAGGTCAGGAAGGAATCTTTTTTTACTGCTTAATTGGAGATAGCTTTTCATTTATTTATGTATTTTTGCCCTCCTCAGGACCATGGCAAAAGCTGAACTTGATGGACACATCCTTTTTCAGCCTCATCAACTATGTTTGTAAGCAAAGTGTGCATGTAGCATTCTTTCTCATTGTTTAGTTCTGAGGAATATATTGGTGCTTTATAAATAAATGTTTGTGGAATGTATCACTGTGGGTGGGAAAGAGGGGTTGTAGTTCAATAATTTGCTCACAAAAGAGAAATCTAGTTTGGTGGTGGTTTACAAATGTATGGCCCCTGGAGGCTGCAGAGACCACACACATCTACATGTAAACAAACAAATGCTACTCCAGATATCCTGAATTTTGTTTTGTTCTGAAATTTTATTTTTCACCAAGGGAAATGGGTGCTGAGCCAATCCATTATTGATTCACTACAGATTTCAGGTTTCCTGAGAGAAAACAAATGTACCATGCATTCTTACAGCCAAACGCTCCCGAAGCAAAGACTTTGGTCCTTTTCTATCAAGATAAAGAGATGTAATTTGTGAAAAACCAGCTGCACCATAGGCAAGAAATGAAAATTCCCATTGATTTTTAAATTTGTATTTAACCCCCTGAATGCTGGGGGCAGTGACAAATTATTTGCCCCCCTTGTGCAATTGAATTTTGTCCATAACTGAACCTCTTTTAACCCTTTGAGTGCCAGAGGGGTACGCGACACATTGCTTTGCAATGTGTTGCGTTCCCCTCTGGCATTCAAAGGGTTAACTTGTTGAATGAGACCCAGGTAGGTCTACAAGGTTGGCATCCTCGCTCACACCCATGGGATTTGCAAAGTTGGTATTTTGCTATATCTGTTTAAATGTAACTTACTAATCTCATGTAGACTCTACCCTATGTACTAAGAAATGGATACATTCTTGGGCAAACCATCTGCATTGTATAAAAACTATCAATGATTTTAATGGGGCTTTTAACTCTTTGCATTAAAGACCACTCTACCATTAATGGGGTTAAAAGTCTCATTAAGGCCCCATTGAAATCAATGGAATTTGGGGAAATGTTATTTTCACTGTATGGAGCAGTTTGTTTTCCCCAGAATTATTGCATGTAAGGCATTAACCCTTTGAGTTCCAGAGGGTAAGCGAGTCATTGCTCTGCAATGCGTCATGTACCTCACTGGCACTCAGATTGCTAAAATTAAATAAAATGTCCATGTGGAATTTGTAAATGTTGTGGTACATCATCTACCCACAAATGATATGCAAACTGAGATGGATGAAACCAATGCAGGTCATTTCACTGGCTAATGGAACAATTACATTTACACACACACCTACACACATACCTACACACCTACACACACACACACACACACACACACACCTGCGCACACACACACACACACACCTACACCTTATTCAGATAAGGAGTACAAAACCTACCTAACCATTAATATACCTTATTATGGTCAGTGGTGATCTTGACAGGGGCCTATTTGATCCCTTTGAGTTCCATCTGGAACTCAAAGGGTTAATGGCAGGTTATGCAAATCTGTTTTTATTCCTGTAATACAATTGGTTAATATGCTAAACAGGAAATGCCTCTTTAGAGAAACCTGTTTCAGCCCTTTCAAAACATTTGGTCTTATCCGAATACATAACTTACAGCAGGGCTCAAAATTTCCACTAGCCAATGGCGAGTGAAAATTTAGCACTGTTGAGTAGAAATTCAGGCCTGGTGGGTATGTTTTGGCTTGCAGTGGCGAGTAACTTTTCAGGTCTGGCTAGTAGCAAAGGACTTAAAATTATAAACCCTGACTTACAGAATTGTTTTGCTGATCCTTACATGCAAGTTATTTTTACATTTAATAGTTTAAAGTGGAATTGTAGCTTTGGAATCAGTGATTGCATGTGTTTAGCAGAAGGACTTGCATACTGTAGGTTTGATTATACCGTAGTCTGATGTATCTATTACTATCTCTTGCATTTGAATTTTTTTTTTTTTTTTTTTATCTGGGCATTGACATTTTGCTGTCTCAGGAATGTTTGTTTATGTGATTCTAAAGCAGAGGTGATTTAAGTCTGCATGCTGTATTCATCTCCCCCCTTGGGTCTAGCAGGCTGCTCCCATTCATCATACTGTTATGCACAGAAAATGTCACTTCTGACATGAACTATACATTTTATTACAAATCCACAAGCTTGATACAATGTATCATTCTGCTGTTGCAGAGAGAAACAATAGATGCATTCTGTGTGTAGCAACTTACATGTTAAAACAAAGTGCGTGATCAGAAAGTACATTGCAACTTTCTGTTCTAAAGGGATGTATGGGGGACTTTCTATGTCTAGTTTCAGACTGACTATTGTGTGGTTGTGATGAGTAAACACAGACCTAAAACTGGAATTTGTTAATGCAGTCAGCTGAGGATAGTATGCATAGTAATATATAAATAGATACACCCCACTACCATATGACCGCCTCTTACCTACTAGGTAGGTCCTTCTGTTAACGCTTTAAAGGGATAGCAATGGATTGTTTAAACTTACTTTATTTTTTTAATGGCTTCAATATTAAATTAATTGAGGCCAGTCCCATCTCTTAAACATTTATAGTTTGAGAGATATACGATTACAAAGTTTGTCCCTCCCTCTCCTTTCACTAACGTCAAGCTCTAGTTTACAGCAGGAGATCCTAGTCCCGGGACTGCTATAAGCTAAAGCCTGACGTCAGTGAAAGGGGAGGGAGGGAGAACTTTGTACCTGTATATCTCTCAAACTATAAATGTTTTAAGAGATGGGACTGGCCTCAATTAATTAAATTTTTTAATATTAAAAATATTAATTATTATTATTAATTAAAATTTATTTAATTTTTTAATAATATTTAAGTTAAAATGATCTATTACTATCCCTTTAAGTTTGTGAATCAATGCATTTCACACCCCGCTGGTCCTTAAAGGGTTAATCAAATCAAGCAATGCTTATTATGTGGCTACAGTTCCCCTTTAAAGTCATAGTAATGTCTGAAATAAACTAGATCGCTGAGTCTTCTTTATAGTAAATGTAACACAATGCTCTATTTTTAGCAGCTTACTTTTCTGTAATTCATAAGATAATAAATGTTGACGTATCCCCCTCCTACCCCTTCTGGCCACCTCCCACTGAATCTGCAGTCTGGTCCTGGGACCGGATGGATGCAGAGAAGGACAAACTTCAGTAAGTATAAGGAAAACCTTGCCCCCTTGATGAAGGAGAGCAGGATTTTCCTTTGCTTACTGAAGATTGTCCCTCGCTGCGTCCGTCCAGATCAGACTGCAGATTCAGCGTGACGTGGCCACAAAACACATTGAATTATGTAATAATTAGTAAAAGAAGTGAATATCCAAAATACTGGATGTTGGGCTTAATAAACAGAAACAAATATAGAGATTCTTGTAACAAATCATTCTGGTGCGTGCAGGAATTCTTAGGATTGCATTAATTTATTTTTGCAGACATCACTATTATAGAACGTTAGGAAGGAGTTGCAAGATGCTGTTATTCCTAGGATTTAGATTATTCTGCATATTGCTAGATCCTTAGATGATGTAATAGTCATGGCTTGTGGACCTATTATGGATCAACTTGGTGGTTATTCTTCTTTTGCTGCATTATAGTGCTCTCCTTAATATTAAAGGGGATGTTTATCCCCTTCACAACTTTGCCTAAATTGTTTCCTTATAAATGATAAATAATGGAAAGTGTATTCTTTTGTTAAAAAAAATCTGCTAGTTTGGAGAAATTAAAAGATTAAATGTAGCTCTGTACCTACTTCCGGAAAACGGTGTTGACCGGATCTGTACCATAGTCTGAGCTTCTATCCAGCCTCCTCCCATGACGGAAGCTATCTGTCTCTAAGCTGGAGCGATCTCATTGGCAGAGATCAATTTCTGGCCAATGAGAGCGCTCCAACTTACAGACAGACAGCCTCCGTCATCAGAGGAGGCTGGATAGAGGCTCAGACTACGGTCCAGATCCGGTCAACACTGTCTGCCGGTAGTAGGTACAGAGCTACATTTAATCTTTTAATTTCTCCAAACTAGCAGATTTTTTTTTAACAAAAGAATACACTTTCCATAATTTATCATTTAAAAGGAAACCATTTAGGCAAAGTTGTGAAGGGGTAAACATCCACTTTAATTTCATCGAAGAAAAAAAAATCTAAATCCCTATGCTGTTCAGCAAAATAGCTGCTATATTTGTATTGGGCACCTTGAACAAAAAAACGCCTGGACATTATATGATTTGCACATTTATGAAAGTTATGCACTTTTAATTGGACCTCTGAAAGTCTCTGGACTTCTAAGTAGTGAGGTTTAGCGGTTTCATGAGTGGTGCTGGCAGACAACTTATTCACAAACCTGGTTTGAGGGTTGGAAAAATCCCAGTCTCCTAAAAATTTTATTTTCTACATTTTGACGGAGTATTTATGTACCATTGTACACATGCACCCAGTCACTATATTTTTTGTTCTCTGGTGTTTCTATTATCCATATAGTAGAAAGAGCTAGGTTTTACTAATCAAGACCTTTTTACTTCTATTTTTTGAATTGGAACACAACTGAAAATGGAAACTTATTGAATACAAAATAGTGTGCATTATGCTTAGAAATGCATTTCCTTAAAGGGTAATCTCAAAGTTAATTACACTTCTTTTGTGTGCTTTCCCTTTATGCATCCTGGCGTCAAAATATAAATGGCTGCAGCCTGAGGAACATCATATAAGCTATGCAATTAAATAAAATATGCTGTAGGAATAAGTGGATCTTAATTTAACACAAGATCTTGCCTGAGTGGGTCTCCTTCATGCAGCAGTCTGTTATATCTACATACATTTTTATTTGCATTTAATCTTTTTTTTAATCCACTACTAATTGTTTCAGTGTACAATCTTGTAAAGATCAGTTATTCTTATTTGCAATTCAGGTTCATCATCACTGTACACTATCTTGGAACCTGATAAGTAAATAAAAATAAAATTAAAACTTGGTTTTCTGAGGAAGTGTGAACTAGTGGCATGCAATAGTAAAGTATAGATCACTATACAAAACTGCAGATGTAATGCAATAATAGAGAGTAATGCCTGACTGCTTGAAGAAAAATATCTACTCAGTAAATTAATATGATGAACAAATTAAAACCCACTTAATCATAGCTAATATTTCCCCTTTATCATCTTAAAGTCACAGCTGTCAATGACTGATATGGCCAATGATGAACTAAACATGGCTTTCTATTAACCCCACAAGGACCCATGACGGTACTGGAACATTAGGGGTCCAACACCCGATAAGAACCCATGATGAGTCAGGACTATCATGGATTTCAATGCTCCACGCGTGACTGCACACCATTCGGGGAGCCCTGAATTGGATAGGAGAGAAAAAACAAAAACATCTGTGGTCCTTAAGTGCCTGCCGGGTACGTGCATGGCCGGTCCTTAATAGGTTAAGCTCAAAATGCTACAGTAATTTAAGCTACATCTCTCTATAGCAGTGCATTGGAGCACTTTCTAGCATTCACACAGATAAAAGTTCACAGTGGTATATTTGGTTTCTCCTGGAATTGCTTGTTTCTTTATCCTTATGCCATTGTATCCTTAATGCATAGCTACACAAAACTGTCTATCGTATGTGGGTCTCAAGGATCTTGTCGCTTGAATTCAGGTGGATCAATCAGAGGCTCAATCATTCTGAAGGATTTGCCAGTATTAACATTCTATCTGTGTTCAATGTAGGATATCCTCAGGATCTTCTCCTTTGCAGCCCCAAGACAAAACCCATTTCTCACCCAAAAATATGTCATTTTTATCTTATGTCCAGTGTGGAACACAGGAACCATGTGGGTAAACTCCCCTCCTCCAGAGTGCAGGGCACTTCAAAAAGAGGCTTTACCCTGCCCCTCAGTTTCAAGTGACCTGCCTCAGCAAAAGGGCAAGCTGGCACTGTTCCCTTTTTTATTAGACATAACTGGTTTCCCTGGAGATGCATTGGCCCAGTTCAGAGATGTATTTCTGGACCATTTCTCAATGGAAATTGACTTTATTACAAGTTGATGCCTCACTACTGAACGTCTCTGATATTCAGTATTGATTATAATAGGAATCTGAAGACAGAAGTAAGTTAACACTGAGAGTGATGTGGTCCTTACTACTATGTCCCTGCTCTTTACGTGGAACCAACTAAAAAAGCGGGTTTTTGCCTGTCTAGCACTCAACCCTTCTCCTTTCTCATGCTTTCTATGCCTATAAAGGTGTCTGTCTCTGTAACATGGGTTTCTTAAAGGGATAGTAATAATTATTACTAATCCCTATATTAAAGTCATATTAAAAATAAATGTATTGCCCACAGTGTCATTTCTCAAACCTTTATGGTTTGAGAGATAATAGCTCCTAAAGTTGCCCTCTCCCTCCCCCTTCCCCAAAGTCAGCGTTGTAGCTGACTGCAAGGATATCCAGTCTTACGATCATCAGGCGGCTCTGCAGCAGAGCCGCGATAGCGTTAATAAAAAAAAAAATCTTTTACTAAAATGGTCTTCTACGTGTGATTGCAAACCAAGCACACATAGAAGACCATTTCAGTAAAAGATTTCTTTTTTATTAACGCGATCATGGCTGTGCTGCAGAGCCGCCTGACGGTCGTACGACAGGTTTCCCTGCAATCAGCTAGAACTCTGACTATGGGGAAGAGGGAGAGAGCAACTTTAGGAGTGACTATCTCTCAAACCATACAGGTTTGAGAGATGACACTGAGGGCAATACATTTATTTTAAATATGACTAATATAGGGATTAGTAATAATTAAGTATTACTATCCCTTTAATTTCTGTAATGCACTGCAATTAGACCTCTGTTTCTCTGTTTATGAGCTTTCTCTTTCCTTTTTTTTTTCCCTCAAAAGATAGTATATTTAAATTTCTTTCATTCTGCTATATTTTATTATTTTTAGCTTTATATCTATTTTTAATTTTTTTAAGTTTTTAGAACACTACCCCTTTATGAACAGCAAACCGCACGGTGGTCATCTTTGTTCCATTGAAGTGTATGGCTGATCTTTATAGGGCAATATCTCTGGACCCGTGTCACTTACAAGGGTCAGATTGGGCTCAAAATAAATCATTGGACCTGTTCTGTTGCAAGATCAGTGTGGGGGACAGTGTCCAGACCACTTAATTTCACCATTTTAAAATGGCTGGAGAACCACTGTTTGCAGGGGGTGAAGAAATCTCAAGATGGAGAGGTCTCAAGTCATTCTGATCTCTCCCTTTTGTCCCCAACAGGCTTGGTTCATGGATCTTTTCAATCTGTTCATCTCAAGACCATTTTGCCTGCCTCTCAGGCCAAATTTCCTGACCCAATGTGCACTTTGACATCAAGGCTGTTAGAGTCATACTCCTGAAGAAGGAAGCTTATTTAGACTAAGGCTTATCATAGGATCTGGTCTGTTTTGCCAATGGCATTCTGATCAGCACATGTGCCCTCAGTCTTTGTCTTCATATTATTTTGGCCTTTCTTAAAGATGGCATCAACAAGGGTCTGTCTTGGTCTAAGTTCTATTAAAGTTCAGATCTCTGCCCAATCTGTTCTCTTTAAGAATTGGATTGCTTTTCTCTCTGACATCAGGACCTTTTTTCCAGGGTCCCACTCCTCTGTGGGACCTAATTCAGATGTTAAGAATTCTCCAGAAGCCTCCTTTTGAGCTTTTCTTCTTTTGCTTCTTTGCATATTCTGATGCTTTAGATGACTTTTCTTTTGGTTATTGTTTCTGATCAGACTGGTTGAACTAAAGCTCTGCCTTGTAAACCCCCCTTCCTGTTTTTTTCACCAGGACAAGGTGGTTCTTTGTACTCCCGGAAGTTTTTTGCCCAAGGTCATCAAATCAACCAGGGAATTGTCCTTCCTTCTACCAAGCAAGAACAGGGCTCCATCTGCTGGATGTAGTATGTTGTCTTAAATTCTTTGTTCATCGCATGCAGCCTTCAGCAAATTGGACCCATCTTCTCATTCCTGAGGGCCCCCAAATGGGCCAGGCTGCATCCAAATTAACCATTGCTGCTTGCATCAAGGCCATAAGATACCTGTTTCTTTCTAAGTCACAGCCTACAAGAATCGGGCCTCTGCTAAACAGCTGTGTAAGGAGGTGACCTGGTTGTCTTTGACAGGGTATGTTTGAAGGCATGCAAGTCCTGGCCTCAACAGAGGCCGTTTTGGCCAGAAGGTCCTTCAGGCAGTGGTGCCTTTATTCAGTTGTTTGGTGCACAAGTTAATTGTTCATTGATACATGATGGTATAATTTAGTCCTGTGGAATACTGGTCTACAGTGGAGGGTTTGTTTCTCTCCCAGAAATCACGGTGGATGTTTTGGTGTATCCCAGTGGTTCTTGTGTTCCACATGGGACGTAAGAGAAAAATTGATTCTGGTGAATTTGCTATTAAATCCTTTTTCTTAGTTCATGTGGAACACAGGGCTCCCACCTGGAGGAAAAAGTGGTTTAAGTCCCCAGACAGAGGGGTCCTCTTGACATCTTTGTTCGTGGGATTTCTGGTTTCTGCTACTTTGCTATACATAAAGCTGAGGGGAAGGGAAGAAATGAGAAATCCACTTTTATTTTACCTCAAAGTGTATATCCCTTTAAACTTCTCCACCTTTACCCAATCGTGTACTAGAGATATATCAAATGTGTTGTGAATCAGGGTATTGGAACCTCTATATCGGTGATTCTCATGTCTATTCCTCGACACACTAACAGGTCAGGTTTTCAGGAGATCTCCACTTAGGTACATGAGTATCAATCATAAACCCTGAACTACTGATTTAATCACATGTGAACGAGCATCAGTATCCCAAAACAATTTGTTTGTGTGCCCTGGGGACTGACATTGAGACACACTGCTTCATAAAATCCAAAAGGTTAACACACACACACACACACACACACACACACACACACACACACACACACACACACAAAATCATTCTTTAGATTAATTTGTGGTCAGCCTACGTTGCCATTGAGGTGATTCTCTTTTGCTGCTCTAAACCGTAAGTATAAAAAAGCTTACACTTCATGGGGGATATGCAGTAAAGTGTGATAAGAATGTGATAATGTGGGGATGACTTCTCCAGTGATATCACTTTTGCACGGTCTCTCCCACTTGAGAGGTCTTAGTGCTTAGGCTGCGTAGAATAACATAGGAAGTGGAGAAGTGATATCTCTGGAGAAGTTCTCTCCACTTTATCACCTTTTTATCACACCTTAGTGCATCGGCAGTGATTTACGCTTACGGCTAACACGGTACCAACTCTCATCTATTATAATAATCATCATCATCATTTTCTCAATGATCCTTCTAACACTGTCAACAAGATTTACAAGAAACCCATTCCTATCACCTTCTTTCTTTCCCTTATCTAAAGGATAATGTGTACTGTTCTGGATTAAACCTCTTTATACCATAAAAACTGCTTTTGTGCTTAACTCCTGACATATCATATCCTCTACACAGAGCCCTCTTTACTTCTGCAACTCCCTAACATCTGCTCTATAGTTTGAACAAGTGTCCACTGGAGCCAAGTCCAAGACCTGGGAATTAAAAGCAGCTGTTCAATCTTGAATATAATTTTAGCTTTAAGAACAAGCTGGATAAGAATGCATAATTATGTGATTTAACTATTTTCCGTATCCAGTCTGAAACTGGTGCATGACTAAGTTAAAGGGATAGTAATACTTGAATTGTAAAAGGGAAAAAAATTGTTGTAGTGGTTATCCCCTTAAGTAAAACAAGGGTACTCACACTGCTGAGTTTTTTTTTTTTTTATTCAAAAGTTATTGCAGCTTAATCTTCCACAGTGGCCTGAAATTGTACAGTGTTGATGTTGCTACATCATCCTATGGACAGCTCTGGTCAACTGACCATAAATCTCCATAGGATGGTGTAGCAACAGCGCCACTGTACAATTTCAGGCCACTGTGATACTGCACCTGAAAAAAAAATCAGGTTTGAGCTATAATAACTTTTGAATAAAATATATTTCAGCAATAGGAGTAACCTTGTTTTACTGAGGTGGATGAACACTACAATATATTTGTTTTTACTTTTAAAGTGTTACTATCCCTTTAAGATCAGAACATAGTAATTCATTCAGTTCCATCAGCTTCTACTGGTCAGACAAAACTGCACATTTTATGCCACCCCAATAGTACCACTAAGCTTCATATTTACCTAATAGCAAATTAAAAATGAGGTTAAAGGGGCAGTGCCACTTAATTTAAAAGAAAACATGCTTAATGAAAGCAGCACTGGAGAGAGTATTCCGAAGCCTCTTCTTCCTTTAAACCCCACCTCCATCCCAACTGATGGTCAGAGGCCAACACTACTGATGGAAGTTTGAAGAAGCTAAGAGGGTGGGGCATCAGCAGCTGACATCACTAGATTAGAGAGGGAAAAGGGAGAACATTTGTGTGTTTTTAATATTTTATGTGATTAAAAGATAAAAAACACATCTTATTAAATTGTTAAAGGATAAAAATGTATAAGGTGTTTTACCAGGGGAACACATTGAGATTTCTCATTTTTAAGTATGCCCTAATGGAGTGTTTACAATACAAAAGTAACACATTTATACACAAATAGAAAATAGAAATTACACAGGAGCATCTATATACATTTGCATGTTTTTAAATCCAAAGAAGCAGTTATGTTAAAGATTTTAAACTGGCACAAGACTTATATTTTTTGTTTGTTATTGCAGGCTCGCTGAGCTCTGTGGGAAAGACAGAATAACCTCCCTTTTTTGTAATGCGTAATCGTATGTGAATTGCTGGCAGTTAACAGAACAACCAAATGGGTCATTGCTTTGATTGTCCCTTTGGTACTGAAGCTGATGATCCAATCCATTGTTCAACAGACATGTATTTAACCTTTGAGTGCCAGAAACCTATGCAACGTATTAAGAAAAAAATGCAAATTTATAAACTAGACCATTTATTTTATAAAGTGGCAGGACAGGAATGTCCTTTTGTATGTCATAATGATGTCAATATATTTCCCAAATAGAGCCTACATTTTGCTCTGTACATATCGAAATAATTGTACTGTGTGGCCAACCTTTCAGTGCCAGAGGGGTGTCTGCATAGACACTGAAAGGGTTAAATGCTTTTTTTTTTTTTTTCTTTTTTTTTTTTGAGGGGGGGATAAGGAATCACTTCCCAGAAACAAATAGTGTAGTTTTTTATTTAATTTTTTTTTAACGTAAAAAACATGGACTGTAGTTTCTGGGCGACGCTTCAGTCAAAAGTTTATTGTAGCACAAACTTGGTGCTCAGCAATTCTGGGAACAAAAGTTAAATAATTAAAACTGGCATATAAAAAAAAATAATCTGAAATTTGGGTTGAGTATTTTACTGAGCGAAACTGCTCTACCTTTGCAAGTGAAAATATAGGCCTTTGATACTGTACTTACTTTAACTGGGCAAGACCCTGAAATACAGCACTATTAATTCATGTCAGTGACCAGGTTTCTCATAAAATTATTATAACAGTAATGTGAGTATCTACATGAAGCTGCAAGTGGTTGTGTCTGCCAGTTACTGTTTAGAATTACTAAAATATTGGTAAACTAGTTTTAAAGCCCATGTACAGGGGCCAACAGTGGCGGCTCTGCAGTCATGTGCAGTATTGACTGCCCAAACGCACATCGGCTGATATGGAGTGGGGCACTCCGAATTCCGACCGGAGCCCTCTCTGTGCACCTTCCTGGGACCAAGCAGTCCCAGGGAGGTGCACAGAGAGGACTCCAGTCTGAATTCGGAGCCCCCCCAGCTCCATATCAACCACGGTGCAGGCAGCCGTCTCTACTGCGCGTGAAGGCTTCTGACAAACATCCTTAGCGATTTATAATATAGGAGGATGTGCAATGGCAGTAATGTAATTTACATATCACTGAAGATGAGTGAGTTCAGTTTCACAAAATCTGACCACCTACAAGCATTACTAATATTTCCAACTCTCCACAGTTGAAGTCTCAAAAAATTATTGCGGTATTAAATTAATAAAGTGAGTGAGCCCATATCCTTGTCTACTAGTAGTCACAGAACAAAACATGCACTAACACAGTTTTGTGCTATATAGATATATGATATGATAAAAAGATGACAATTGTTTTGCTTTTGCATACACCTGAAAGCTGTCAAAATAATTATAATGCATGGAACACAAATTAATTTACTTAAATTTGTTCATTAACCCTGTGAGGGCCAGAGGGGTACGCAATGCACTGCGTACCCCTCTGGCACTCAAAGGGTTAAATGCATAATGGAAAAGATTAGCAATTCTGGAGAAATCCAACTGTGTTAGGGGAGCACTAAACATTTAAGTTAAACTTTTAGCCCATTCAATGCTAAAGATATCTCCAATGCAGTGCTTGGAAAATTCATGCAATTTTCTACACACACACCTACACACAAACACATAAAGTATTTGGAGAAAATCCCATCTCTCAAACCTTTATGGTTTGAGAGATATTCACCACTAAAGTTCCTCCCTCCCCTTCTCCTGACATCAACACTCTACTGACAGCAGGAGATCCCGGTCCTGGGACTAGCCAACGGCTCTTCAGCAGAGCCAAAATAGCGATCTTTAAAAAGAATTACTTAATTGGAGCGGTCTACAAAGTGTGCCTGGTTTGCAAGCATACTTTGTAGACCGTTCCAATGAAGTAGTTCTTTTTAAATATCACTATTTCGGCTCTGCTGAAGAGCCTCATAGAGTAGGCCGACACAGATCTCCTTCAGTCAGCTTTACAGCTGACATGAGGGAGGGGGGAACATTAGTGGCAAATATCTCTCAAACCATAAAGGTTTGAGAGATGGGACTGTCTCCATATACTTTAATTTTTTTTTAACATCTACAATGTTGAATAAACGTAAATATGGGCATTACTAACCCTTTAACCTGCTTAAATGATTAGAGGCTTTATTGCTCCACTTCTGTGTTTGTGCATATGGCCCTGTGTGGATTATTTTGAAAAAAGAAAAATAAATTTCATCAGGAACAGAGTAATGCTGTGTAAATGCCTGCTAATTCTTCTGCAATACAATGGGTGGAGCAGCACCGTCTCTCCCTCCTAGCGCAATGTGCCTAATAGGTGCTTTTAATCTGTGGGAAAGGCATGTGTGCATTAATGTCCCAAAAACAGCTTGGAAAATGAAAATGTGTAAATAGCGGTTTACACTTCTTTTAAAACAATGGCTCATAAATTGTTAGCACTGCTTATAAACTGATATTTACATTTAAAATGTCAAGCATGGCTAAGTTGTATTTGTAAAATTGTTTGGTGTAAGAGTAATAAATTGGTTTACAGCAGATAGGATATTGGTCCAGAGAAATATCCAACTGCCCTTTAGAGTTGTGAAGGAAGTGTTTCACCCACTTGTGGCTTCATGGGAAATGACTTCAAATGTGTTTTTCTTCAGCCTTATCAACTATATTGCTGTCATAAATTAATATGTAGGAAAGCTAGATTTTTGTTAATTTCTCTTAAAGCTTCAATATTAGGTGTGTTCCATATTCTGAGATTATAACCCATCCATTTTCAGAGAGACCCATGTTTTCAATTTTTCTTTCACCCCCCTTATAACCTATATTGCACTTACAACTTGTTGGACAGGGGTCAGATATATGTGTCACTGCCCACATATCTATAGAGAGAGCATGTTTATCACACAAGGTTATCAAAATAAATATAATGTATTTATCAGAGGGAGCATTGTCTCATCTGGAGTGGCAATGACCCTGGTGCTCCCCCTTCCTCCTTATGCTGCTTATATGGGAATGGGCAATTGATACATCCTTGCCCACTGCTTTATAGAGGGTAAGACCATCAAAGACAACAGTAACAAAGTATTGTGCTGGTTAAAAATCAGAGGCGTAACTAGGAGCCTCCGGGCCTGGTGCAAGAAGTGCCATGGCCCCCCCTGACCACATTTCCCCCCAGTCTCCACAATGCCCCCATCTCCTACCTCCCTGGTAGTCCAGTGGCATGGCAGGAGAGACCTCCATGCAGGTTGAGCTCCCGCAGGGTCCTCTTAAGTAATGCAGAGCGCTTGGAGATGATGTTATCGCCCAGCTCTCTGCAGTACTAGAGTGCCAGAGGGAGATTGCGGGCACCAGGCAGAGGGGTCGCAGGGGGCGGTCGGGCCCCTGGAGTGACGGGCCCAGTCGCAGGTGTGAAGCCTGCGACCCCTATAGTTACGCCACTGTTAAAAATATTTCTTGTGAATAACCTAAGAATATAAAAGTACTTCCTACTGAAAAGAAAAATCCTGAATTTAACTAGCTGCTGAAGGCTTATTGACATGCTTGTTTTTATAAAACCTCCTGCCATTAATTTGTTAGTATTGATTTGTTTTGCACAACTCTATTGGTAAAAAGATTATGCATTTTATGAAGGCATTTAACTTGCGAGGATTCAGTTGCAAAACACAATTATGTGATTACTAAGAGCAAATGAAAACCTTTAGCAGGAAGTCAAATTTAATTAATGGATGCTCTTTTTCCAATTTTCATTTGAGTAAATATTTTTGACTGAAGACGTTAGACTTGTTGGATATTTATTTCTACAGAGATTGCAGTTAACCTGTGTGCCTCCTGCATTTATTTTTAGGGTTATTTGGATTCCTATATTTTCTTTTCTTACTTTGTACCGATCCCAGTACAACTCTTGTATTGACTGATTACTGATTGATCAATATGTGTGGCATATGCTCTTAACCCCTTAAGGACCGACGTGCGGCCGGAACTTGAGGACCATGGGGCTTTTTTTTTTTTTTTTTTTTTGCGATTCTTGTTCAGGGCTTCCAGAGCATCGTGCAGCCGCACCAGGAGCCCTGACTCCATGACGTACCAGGACTGTCAGTGGTCTTTAAGTGCCGGACCGCCGTGATGGTCCTGGTATGGCAATGGTCCTTAAGGGGTTAAAGGAGATGCATTAACCCTTTCAGTGTCAAAGGGGTATGCAACACATTGCAAATCAATGCGTTGCGTACATCTCTAACACTCAAAGGGTTAAAAAAAAGGGAAAAAAAAGTGTACATTCTATCCAGAACCTCATAATGGGTTGTGAACCCTTTTAAAGCAGAACTACCAACTTAGTTAAAGTTGCCCTGAAATAATTACGCAGATGGTGACTAGTTTAGTAATAGTTATCTTACCTCTAAAAACTACACAACGATGCAGAAAACCTTAATCTTCCGAGACCGGAAGCCAGGCATCAGCGCAGACATCTTGTCTGCGTGCCTGCGCCGTCAGTCCTGGTCTCCCTTCAGAAGCACTGCACTGGCCCAAACGGCCCTGGAAGGGACTGACGGAACAGGTGCACAGACTGCACTAATCTGGCCGTGAGTCTCTGAAGATTAAGGATTTCTCTATCATTGTGTAGTTTTTAGAGGTAAGATAACTATTATTAAGCTAGTCGCCATCTGCCTAATTATTGCAGGGTGACTTTAAGTTGGTAGTTCCACTTTAAATATCCTCTAAATATACCCTTTACCACATTTTATGAGGTTGCAGGTTCTAGTCCTGGCAAGGTCAGCTCAGCCTTTCACCCTTCTGAGGTAGATAAAATGAGTCCAGGACAAACTTGAAAATGAGAGAAAAACTCAACCTAGTTTTCCTGGTAAAATACTTTCATAAAAAAAAAAAAAAAAAAATTCAGGGTGATGAAAGTCCTATTCAGATTAGTGAGATACTTTTAAGACATTAACGTGCTCTAGAACCCTACATCTGCCTATCCAAATAAATGAGCTATGAGAGTAAGATGCAGGGTATTTTGAGAAGTCAAAAAATGACCTATAATAACATTAAACCATTAAGTACTAGAGCAGTATACGAAACATTATATGAAATGCATTGCACACCCCTCTGGTGTGCCAGGGTTTAAGATGTTAGAGTGAATGTGTCACCTATGTACACCATAGCATAAATAGTTCGGCTACATATCGAATACTACTAAAACGGTATGCTTCTTCCGCATGGACTGCGGTTACCTGCTCTGTAACCGCAGTCTGTCACTCTGTCTCTGCTCTTCTCCCTCCTCCGATGACGGAGGCTTCTGTCTGTAAGCTGGTTCAGTCTCATTGGCTAGATAGACAGAAACCTCCATCATCTGAGGAGGGAGGAGAGCAGAGGCAGAGCGACTGACTGTGGTTACAGAACAGAATATGAAAACATTTTCTATAATAATAATTCTGAACATTTCCTTTGAAACTCAACATTCACATTTTTATCCAAGACATTATAGAAAACAAGGTGCACCCTAAGCAGATGTCCAAGGTACACCAAAGTCTCAGAATCACTGGGTTAAAATAATGTCATCAAGACTTCTCTAGCATCCAAGGGGTCCATTTTCAGGACAAAGCGAGCAAGACCAGCAGTTTTTTTTTTTTTTTTTTTGTTTTTTGTTTTTTACAGACTGTTTAAAAAATTTCTCACCTCGAGTGGCAAATTGTTTTCAGTCTCTTGCCACAGAGATTATTTTCCTGAAGCCCACAAAGTGGAGATGAATCATACAAGAGATTCTTCTAGAAAACCCCAGTATGATTGATTACAACTGCTTTTGTAAAAGTTTTTAGAAGGATGAATCTGTGTTAAAAACCTAATTCTTCTACCCAGGGCTTTAGCTGTTTGTAATAGGTTTTCATGGTGCTGCCCTGAAATTTGACTGTTGCAATACTCACCAGCGAAATGCAGTACTCACCAGCGAAATGCAGTACTCACCAGCGAAATGCAGTACTCACCAGTGAATTGCAGTACTCACCAGTGGATGGGGCTGCAAGGCAGAGGAAAAGGATTACTAGGTGAGGAGTAATTGCTATGCTTGTCAAATGGGTTACCCTAGTAGCTTTAATCATGTGCCCACTGCGTAGTGTGGAAAGAGGAAAATTCAAAGGGAGTTTAAGTTAATCCTTTTGAAAGACACGTGCAAGCACACTGCCGGGAAGGCTAATTTAGATACTGTCACAACTGGGACTTATTCTCAAAAGAGAGGTGGAGGAGTTCAGGAGCAAACCATTTGCCTTATAGGGGAGAACTAAAAATTCTCTGATGCATTGCAAAGCAATGCGTTGGAATCCTCTCTAGCATTCAAGGGATTAAAAATCTGTATTTAAATAAATGTGTCCCAAGCACTCATAGAACCAGTTTGCTTGCTGCAGGATTTTGGCTGTGTGCAAGAGAGCTGGTTTTATGGAGTTTTGAGATGTGAATGTTTAACTCCCGAGTAAACTGGAGAACTTTCTTCTTTGAAGTGCCCTGTGAGGACTCGAGGGCTGGGAACCGGATGTGTCTAAATCATGTGAACCTTGTCATAATGTGGGTGGGTCTTAATTAGGTGGGTGGAATTGAGAGGAGAACAGTTGGGACTTAATACTAGAAATAGGTGGGAAGTGGAATGATTGTGAGAGGAGTTACTCTGGAAAACACCAAAGCTGGGAACTCATCCTCTGTTCACAGAGACCTGGTGATTAACGCGAACTCTAAAAACCAGTCTCCGGGATAGAACCAGAGAGTTCCCAGGTATGCCCCCGAGCTAGCAGTAGTCTGTTGCACATAGTGTGTGTTTATTTAGCTTACTCTACTAGTATTTACTCTTCCTTGAAATGCATTTGTTTTATTCTGCTGCATTCTGAAAATTAAACTTGGGGCAACACCAGCTGCCTGAAATGAGGCTCAAAAAGTTCCACCTATTCCCATGATTTTCAGTGTGGCTTTTAACCTCTTGTATGTTGCAAGTCACCAACACATTTTTCCAGCGGTGCTGTTTATTTGCTCCAAAATTGCTCCACTTCAACTTCTTGAATATTGCTTTTTGCATTTCAGATGAAGACACTGCAAGGAATTTAAGGGTCTATGTCCATCAAGCAAAGTATTGTTTCCTCTTAAGTTTAACTACTCTCCTCTCTTGTGTATGATAGATTGTAAAGGTGCTTGAAGAACAGATCTAGAAAGGAAACATTTCTACTTTGTAATTTAATAAGTTGGGTGTTAATCATAAGTCTGCTCAGTGTTTAAGCCACACCAAAAGCAATAAATCAATTTTGTTCTGAGTTCACTGGGTTACATAATGCTTTAATTTCTACCCAGACAGAAAAATAAATGTTAGATTGTGGATAAACATTCCATTCTCACTGCACCTTGTTTGTCATTCTGTCTGATCAGACAGTGGAGATAATTTACTGCATAGCAAGCCTTAGGGCCTTGTGTCTCTAGTGAGAATGTTAATATTTCCCATCTCTGCTTTGTGTCTGCAATAATTTCTGCCCCACTACTATAAAATTTTATACAAACTTCCCACTGTTCTGAAAGGTATATTTAAGACAGAGAGAGAAGTTGAAGTAGAGCGCTAGAGACAGAAGAAAAAATACTTTGGGTAATAGTTGTGTAGTGAGAGTTGGCAAAATCCACTGGTACACCTGTTGCACTGGTACACCTATTGCTGCTGGTGTGTGTGTATGTTTGGTGGGGAAGATGAGTTGGAGGAATGCCGCTGATATAGAAGAATCTAGTGGTCAATGGCAGAGACCACCAGATAGTTCTGCCACAACCACACCCTGTTGTGACTGAGAAATTCCAGAGCCCACCACCAGCAAATAGTGCTGTGGCTTCTGTTGCCACCATTCACACCACCACTACCAGAGGTTACCAGCAGATAATGGTGTAGCCACTAACAGCACCACATCCCCCGTGACTCAAAGCCAGCAGCACAAAATATTATTGCACTTGCCACCACATCTCCAGGACTCTGGAGTAAATTTCTGAAAGAGGCAATATGTTGGTAGTGATGCTTCTGATGTGTATGGTGGTACCAGTGGTGACATGAGAACTTTCCTTGCTTATACAAGTAAGGAATGGACAAGACACTTGTTGGGAAAGGGCCTCACCACCACCAACACAAACACTGACATGGTGATGTAGTTGTAGTAGTCTCTGAAGCTCCTGTTACTGAATTATCTGACTCTTAATCTCACCAGCGTCATGAAATGTTAGACCCCTATCACAGCTAAGGTTTTGGATGCTGCCCTGTCTTTCTGTTTAGTGGTCAAAAATCATGAATGTGAAGGATTGGGGGTTGGAAGTGGTGACACTGATGATGCTGATGATGACAGAGTTGATTATTTTTACCTTTTACTTCTCAATACTTTCTAGATGATCTCTCTGGGTTTATAAAGAAATATATTGTTTCTTTCCAGTGGTCTAAGACTCAGCATTTTTCTTTCAGCTGATTTTTGGGCCAAATTATCATCCTTATCAATCTATACCTCATCTGTATATGAAGAAGGGGAGGGTCAGATTCTATATCCTAATCAATAATTAGGGCAGCTGCATCCACTTCCTCCATTTCAAGACTACTTTCATATTCATTGGGGTTTTTAAACTATGTAACACTTTAACTTTTCCCCTTTAGATGGTTTATAGAAGATGGTGATAGCAGCACCATGTCACAAACAAATGGATACAGCACTTGATCTCATGGTTAAATCCTCTTCCACTATTGCAACAACACTAGAATGGGATTCTTCATTGGCTTTAGGCTTAATAGTAATAGTACTACTACTAGTGGTGGAACTTGTTCGTGTTACTTTTATAAGTGGCCTCCTCTCAAGGGTGGGAATATCATCAGCAGCAGCTGCAGCAACCGTAGCCATAGTCCATTTCTGTAGTATGACTGTACTACAACCAAAACATCCATGCACACCTGCTTCTCCTTTCCCCTTATCCTTTCTCCTACCATGTTTGGTGGGCATAATGATAGCAGTGTTTAATTTGTAAAGTACAACACATAGCTGTGTGTTTGATCTAGATCTCTGTTACTGTTACACAGTTGCTGCTCTAGTAAAGAATCAACTCCGTCTGTGCTAGCTATAACTTTTTTAGGATCATTGTCAGTGTCATGATCTATAAATCACAATAACTGCGGTCACAAACAACTCCAGCTCTCCTCCTTTGCCTGTCTGCTTCTACACAACTAGCAAACTAATTTGCTTTCTCTTCCAAGGTCTGCAGTGTAATTCTGGATCTAACACAGGGCTGTACTACCACACCTTGGTATATGTTTGTCCCTCTCTTTCAGGTGTTAAGGGGGAGTGTATTCAAGTAACACAGTATGTTGTACCACTTTTCTATTTGTCTTGTCATGGATGTATGATGTATTGTTTGTCTGTGTCGATCTGTCACTCCATCTCGGTCAGCTCAGGTAGGAAGGCTCAAAATGTTTTGTTTTGCGCTTTTTTTTTTTTTTTTTTTTTTTTTAAACTCTTCTTTCACTGTCAGTAGCTACCACCAATACCATGATCGGGCAACTCCAGCTTACTCTTTTTGCCTACACCAGCTAGCATCCAAACATCAGCTGTTCTTTCTTTCTCAGCTCAGACTGGTAACATTTGGGTCAGTGACACCTCTTTTATACAAGCACAGCGTGAATAGAGATGGGGTAACTTTCAGTTTGGGAGGGGGTACATTATTATTTCTTTCCATGTAATGAAAAGGTAGTAAAAAAGTAGAATTACACTTTTCACAGGAATTTTCCTTCACAGTAGGAAGTGCTGTTTTTCATGTGTGCCTTTAAAAAAAAAAAAAAAAAAAAAAAAAAAAAAAAAGTCTCCTTACTGAGCACACTGTACATGTGGGGGGAACAATAGATGCAAGTATGTTTATTATAAACATTAAACTGCATTGGAGACAAAAGAATAAGAGAGCTCTGCTTACTATAGCATATAATTTATTGAAAGCGAGAGGCTGATCCAGAAGGTCTAAGGGCCATATGTTCAAAGGGATAACTACAAAGTAATTGTATGCATGAACGACATATTTTTCTATAGAGTATACAACAAAAAACTAGTAATGTCCGTTGTGTACGACACAACTCCAGAATTCATGGGCAAAGGGGCGTGGCTAAACTATTCTCCAGTGTCGTATAGAGGAAAAGAAAATTTGTCGTAACTAACGACAAAAAAGATGTCTTTCAAAAGACAAAATTTGTACGTTAAGTAAAAAGTGGAGGGAATGTGAATTTCTGAATGAGAATTTTTGTCTTTAGTTAAGACATTTTTTGTTGTTGGTTAAGACATTTTTTAAGACATTTTTGTCCTTAGGTAAGACTCTTTTTGTCATTACATATGACAATTTCAGTCAGGACAAAGGACATATTTCTGATCACAAGGCACTCTCTGAAAATATTGATGATCCCAGCGACACTGTACTTAGCTTTTGTCGTTTGTAACGACTTTTCAATTTCGCTACTTCTTTGAACATATGGCCCTACGTGCTTGGTTTTTTTGGCGAAGTGGTCTATCTTACAGATTTCCACAATAAGAAGAGGAAGCAATGAGTGCTGCAAGGAACTGTGGGCATTTTATATGGTTTCAGTTTATGGTCAGGTAAAGACAGCTGACCTAAATGAGCTATATTTATGTTTGTTGAAGCCCGTTATTGTGAGGATGAGTGATTTTTTTGAACAGAGATTAATATAGAATGAAATCTGATTGTAAAGTTAGGCCATTACCTGTTTAGCGTATTGTAGCATAACCTGAATATGCTATTTCTATGAAACAGCCAGGTTGCGTGAAATGAGTTTATATTGCTTAATTTTCTTACAAGACCCTGTGTAGTAAATTGAAATGTATTCATTGAATCTAGTTCATGTGATAATAACACACAGTTGCAGTATGACCCTTTGAGTACCAGAGAAGTGTCCAAGGTATTTGAAATATGTCGTACAGCAATCTGACAATCAGTGGATTAGTGGTCACAGTAGTGTTTAGCCAGTAGATTAAACCCTTTCAGTGCCACAGACATATTGAAAGCCTGGGCCACCTCTCTTCTTGCTAGTGCCACTCTTTTCACTCATCTCTCATTTTGCGATCTATCGTGTCTCTTTTCCTGATCGCGTCTCTCGTTTTGCTATCGATCGTGTCTCGCTCGTGTCTCTTTGCGCTCACTCGCGCTTGCTCGTGTCTCTTTGCGCTCGCTCGTGCCTCTTTGCGCTCGCTCGTGCCTCTCTCTTTGCGCTCGCTCGTGTCTCTCTCTTTGCGCTCGCTCGTGTCTCTCTCTTTGCGCTCGCTCGTGTCTCTCTCTTTGCGCTCGCTCGTGTCTCTCTCTTTGCGCTCGCTCGTGTCTCTCTCTTTGCGCTCGCTCGTGTCTCTCTTTTTGCGCTCGCTTGTGTCTCTCCTCTTTCTCATATGCCTTATGCTAGGGTTGAGCAACCTGGGACCCTCCAGCTGCTGTTTGACTATATTTCCCATCATCCTTAGCTTGCTGTTTGCTGCCTGAGGACGAATGGCAATTGTAGTCCGACATTAGAAGGAGGGCTTGAAGATGCCCGCGCCAGCCTTACACTCTCTGAAGGTACAGAAACTTTTACAACTATATCCATGGTGACAGCATGTTCTTTCCTATAAGAGCCACTTGTATATTTTAGTGTTCTTGTTAAGTTCTTGTTCAAGTCATCAGAACGCTGGCACAGAGGGGGGAGTACTAATTTTGAAGAACCTGGAAAGAAAGCTGAGTGTAGACAATTGTAGGTGGTGTGGTGGAAATTATTTCTTAATACATATATAGACAGCAGATAATTAGATTTGTTTGGTTCCCTGCTAAAAGAATTAGCAGGTGGGAAAACAAAATATAACTTTTCCATTGTGCTGCAGATTTTTACTTGTGGATACACCTGAAAGAAAAAAATAAGATTAGATGAACCCTTTGAGTGCCAGAGGGGTACACAACGCATTTTAATATGAAACATAAACCCTATGGAAAATTGACTTGTTTCCCCTTTATTTGTAATGATTTACATTATGAAGAAATGTACTGTACTAATTGCTATTCAGTATCTGGAATGTAAAGGGTTAATGATGAGTACAGTTAGGACACTCCCACTACTGATAGATGTTTTTGCAGCTCAGACCAGTTTTGGATACAGTACTACAGAATTCTAAGGACCTTTCTATTCAGTTGACAGTAAATCTCAACAGGATGGTATAGAGTCAGCACCACTGTAACTCAAGCTATGGAGGTACAGGACCTAAAAATGCACGTCTGATATGCAATAACATTTTGGATTAAATCTTTTGCAGCAGTGGGAGTATACTTGTTTTACTCAGTAGGAAAAACCCTGCAGTTTGTTTTCCATATTTAGGGCTACTATTGCTTTATTATAATACATTAAAGGTCCAGCTTAGACTATTGCAATATACTACTAGCTGGCCCCTGGCTTCCCATCTTTCTCCTATGCAATCTGTCCTAAGCTCAGCTTCATAAATCACTAGGTTCTCCCCAAAAACCAAAGCTGCACACACCATTCTCCGACATCTCACTTTGCTTCGTATTCAGCACCATATCCCTTGCAAATTCCTTCTTCCCTCTAAAACTCTCCACACCTTAACACAGACATTGCTCCTTTCTGACATCTTCTTGACATCTTTCTCTGCACCAACCTGAGTGCAGAAAATCTTCCTTACCTTTTTGGTAAGCTCTTCATTTGTATCCCAGTTCCAGGAGAGGCATTTTCATGTGTGGGTGTACCCAGCATTTTCTAGGGGGATCCTGTTTGGGGGCTCACGTTGAGTACACAACAGTCCCAGTTTTTGATAGGAACTAGTCATTTTAATCATGTTAAGTTATGAGACAGCTACTGAAGGTGCACAAAAGACAAAGTGGTTTCTTTTGTAAAAGATTGCAAGAGGAAAAGGTAGGCTATAAATAACTTAACCCTTTGCAATGTGTTGCGTACCCCTTTGGCACTCAAAGGGTTAAAGGGATCCTAAAATTTTACATAGGATAAAGGAAGAGCTCTGATTTAGAGTGCATTTTGCTGAGCAATGAATCCTTCGTCTCATGTTGCTGCTTGGTAATATACCAGCCTGTGAAGATGTCACGGTTATTAATTAAGGGATCATCTATATCTCAAATCCTTGATTTAGTCTGAAGTAGGAATGACTATTTAGACTGGTCATGTGAAACCTATAGAAATGTATCTCACATAGCCCGTGGTAAAGTAAGAGGTGTAATTCTAGACCAAGGCTTATAATTTTCTCCGTTTTAATAGACACTTTCTAGAAAAAGGGCTGATTTTGGTCTCTTGATGTGCATGTCCCATATTTCTGAGGTACTGTAGGTTCTCTAAACAATCAGACAATTCTTTTTAGGGCTTGAGTTGTGATATTGATTTGAGAGACTCATTGGGTCCCTTTTTATGTTTCCGAGAGCTTTATTGAAAACAGTTAAGTTACAGATTCAAAAGAAGTTACAAAACAAACATTACGCATAAAGCATAAGAATATCACACCTGGTAAATCAAAATAATGAACATGTACTACATGAGATTATCCCTTTGAATGCCAGAGAGTTACGCAATGCATTGCAAAGCAATGTATTAGAAACCTGGCACTCAAAGGGTTAAAACAATAAGAAGGTAACTCAGGTGCTGAAAAGGTGAGCAAGAATATAAGAAAATTATGAATCAGGCCTACAGATCACTGGAGAAAGCATAAGAGTAAAGAAAAAAAAAAGAGGGGTATGGGAAAGTGGGAGGAGTGACACTCACAAAAATACTGTGTCACCATCAAATACTGAACCAATCAGGGAGCTGGAGGAAAAAAAAAACAAAGTTTCCACGACAATGTTCTCTCTACTGGATAATAAAGCACTTCAAAAGAGGGGGCCACAGACAGTGACAATAAGGAGGAGTAACCCTAATGTTTGCAAGCAGAGTACAAATTAAGCCAAGGGGACCAAAACTTTGGGTAGTCTTTGTGAATGTATTGGGCCAATCTCTCTAAAAGCATAACATTGGGAGATGATATATTCCATTGTAGTTTTTCCTTAGGTAATGGCTGTATCCTTTCAATAGGAACACACAGTTTTGCATCTAATAAAAGGTGAAATTACAATTTAGACTTGACTGGTTGACTGCTCAAGTAAGACTGAGACAGGTTAAGCAAATCCTATGAAGGAAAGTATGCCAAATTGTCCTGTAAGATCCCCACAATTTCACACCAAGTCTTCCTCCGAGCACTTTTATTATTTATCTGCTTGGGTAAGATGCACTAAGGAGTAATAAAGAGGTGATAAAGTGGAGATGACTTCTCCAGTGATATCACTTCTCCAATTCCTATGTTATTCTGTGGAGCTGATACGCTAAGGTTTCTCTAACTTTGGAGATCTTAGTGCATAGTCTTTATGAAAAACAAGCATACAAAATGTGAGAGGCTTCTGAGGATGAACAACAGCACAATGGCCTGTTCTTCGGCTAGTCACCGCTCAGAAACATCATGTTTTAGCTGTCTAGTGCCATTACAGAGGAGAAATTTGAACATACATATTAGACTAATCCCGCTCAAAGGGTGGGGTCCAGCTCCAAAATGACGGGCAAGTCCCCTCTGCACAAGGGGTCCATGCCTGAATTACCATGCTCCTAGCAACGCCTCCTAGATCCGACTGGGACTGACAGCGCAGGCGCGCGGACGTCATTATGGCAAGATGCCCACGATCCATCCTGCTGTCAGCCCCAGAACAATGTACATTTCTTTGGAATAAGGTAATAATTCTGGCAACTAGCGCTACTAAGCTGCTAGTCGCCAGATGGGGATTTATTGAAGTTAAATTCTTGAAAAGGTGGTAGTTCCCCTTTAAACCTATATTTCTCTGAATATTTATACTTTTTGATTTATGGGATTGTGCCACTAGCAAACCGCCAAAAAAGAACAATAGTACCATTCTACATTCCGAACTCCAAAACACACTTTTTATTATAGTTTGGTTTTATCTTATATCCTTGGGCTTAACTGATGAATTTTGTTTTTTTTTTTGTTTTTTTTAAGTAGTAGTAAGTAGGTTTTCTGTGTTGGCAGAATAAATTGTTTTATACAGTGGTCCAGACAAATGATTCTCCTCTCTAGTTCTCAAGACACACCAACAGATCATGGAACTTTCACCTTAATTCAAGCTTGCGTATTTGAAAACTGCAGTAAAAACTTCCTATATGTTATGTTAACCAAAATATCAGTAAATGTACCATTCCGGAGATATTCAAAGTTCTTTCATATGCTATTGTATGCTACTTGCAGTACTCATTCAGTACCAGTAACATTTTCATATGCTGATTAGTTAATTAATTACGTTTCATACGCTAATTATTTCTGTGATGTCATATAGTCTAATGAAGACAATACAGTGTTTTCAGTGACATGTTATATGCTAATGAAGGTTGCAATGACATTTTATATGCTAATTACATTTTGTGCAGCACCAGAAAATGCTCGGTTTCACACTTCCCAGAAATAAGTGTGAATATCCCCTAAATTATACATCTGCTAGAATTTATGCTAACGTGACACACATGCAGTTTTCAAATATGCAAACTTGAATTAAGGTAAAAGTTCCAATTTATGTATATCATTAATTAAGCAAAATAACTGAGCCACTGATTACCTTCTGGTGATCAGCTCAGGATATCCTGAGAACTAATGCTGAGAATCACTGGTCCAGACTCTTTCTACTAGGCAGCCACTAATTTCAACAGATTGCACCTTTGTTCTAGGTTTGTGTTCTTGCCGTATGCAAGTGAATATAATTTTGACCTTTAACAGCAAAATGTTCACACACAACAAATATTTTTATAATTGGCGGAAGTAGCCTATAGGCTACTTTCATAGCCATCCACAATTAGCAGTGGAGGAACACACTCACCTGTACAAAGTATTGTACAGGAATCTTCTCTTTATGTGTGGAACCCTGCTTGCATTGACCAGAATTGTTCTGTCACGAGTAGCTCCTAGATTGGCAAAAGACCTGGGGCATGAATAAACTTAACATGTTACTGACGATATGTTAAAGCAAAAGCTTGAGCAATTTTGGAGTAATAAAGATTTACTTGATTGAAATGGGGTTTTGGGTTTGCTTTAGAATTGCTCATCCTTTGCTTCCTCAGTACAGCACCACATCCATTGTTTTGTCTCAAAGTACATATAAAATAATAAAATATTATACATAAAAAAGTTATTTGTATTTCTTCACTGTGCAATTCTGTTTAGATTGATAGCCATTTACAAACTAAATTTCCCATTTTTTTTTTTTATTGCAGTGGGTTGAAACGACATCAGACAAAGACTTGTACATTGACAACACTTCCAATGAAGAATCATCAGGAGTGTATCCGATTGATGATGATGATTACTCTTCAGGATCTGGCTCTGGTACAATTCTCAAATATTATACGTTAGCCAATATTTTCTAAAGTCACGTTTGTGTTATTTTATATGCAAAATAAGGTAAAGTGGAACTTTCACATTGTATAAAGCGCCCTCCAATAATAAAGCATATGGCGACTAGCTTAATAATAGTTCTATTACATCTCAAAAGTACCTGACTTAATCTTTGGATACTGGTGGCCAGGTTAGTGCCATCTGCACCATCAGTCCCTTCCGGTTACCATAAGGTAGCATGCAATGCCTCCTAGCAGAAACTGGGACTGACAGCACAGACGCCCAGATGTCTCTAAGACAAGATGTCTGCGCTGATTCCTGGCTTCCGATCTCCGAAGATAAAGGATTACTTTAGAATCTGCTACTTCTGGGATCTAACAGAACTATTATGAAGCTAGTTGCCATATGTTTAATTATTGTGGGGCGACTTTATACAGTGTGAAAGTTCCGTTTTAAGCACTTCCTCATTCTTTAAAGGGATAGTAATACTTCGTTTTATCTTTATTTTATTTTGTAGGCATTAAAAAAACATGATGAACGATGTAAGTCTTATCTTACCTTTTTGGTTTGAGAGATATTCATAAAGTTTCCCCCTCCCGTCCCTTTTTCCTAGTGTAAGCCATCTCTTCTCAGATGTGAATCTGGTTGTAAGACCAGACAGATAACAGCAGGGGACAATCTTCTTTGTATGAAAACAATGAAAGCCCTTCCCCCCTTGACAAGTTTTTCAGCTTTTTCCCTTATCTTAATTGAAGATTGTCCCTCTCTGCAGTCTACCTGGGCACCTCCCTTCTGATCTGGCTGAACAGGGGGGGGATACTTTGCTTGTGAATATCTCTTAAACCATAAAGGTTTAAGAGATAAGACTTATATCATTCTTCATGTTTTTTTAATGCCTACAAAATAAAAATAAAGATAAAACTAAGTATTACTATCCCTTTAAAAACAATAGCAGCATTTTAACAGAAATTGTGCAATGCATGTTCAAAAAAATCCTGGAATACAAATAGTTAATTAAAAAGCCTTAGCAGTACACTAGTACTGTGCAAATTATAGAAATGTGCTACTTCTAGCTATTCTCTCTTTTACAAATCTTAAAGGAATTATATTGTCTAGATAAAAGTATTTAGTGGAGTCTTCTTTATATTAATATTAAGAGATTGCACTATATTTAAGTCCTTATGTGTAGTTCAAAAGTTATGCAGAGATAAAGATCCCCGCCCCTTCTGGCCGCCTCCCTCTGAATCTGTAATCAGTTTGTGCGACTCAATGGTTGCAGAGAGGGACAAGCTTCAGTAAGTGAGTATAAAGGAAATCCTGTCCCCGTTTACGAAGGAGGGTAGGATTTCCCTTTGTTTAATGAAGTTTGTCACTCGCTGCAGCTGTCCGGACCAGATTGCAGCTTCAGAGTGATGTGGGGAGAAGGGACGGGTGCTGGATCTTTATCTCTGCATAACTTTTGAACTACACAAAAGTAAGAACTTAAAGATAAAACGAAGTATTACTATCCCTTTATTTTATTTTGTAGGCATTAAAAAAAACATGAAGAACGATATAAGTCTTATCTTTCAAGCCTTTATGATTTGAGAGATAGTCACAAGCAAAGATTCCCCTCACTGACCAAAACAGTCAAGTCTGCCATCTAGCTGTCAGATTTGGAATCCGGTCCGCGGACCGGCCGTGGCTCTACAGCAGAGTCCAGATCGCAAGATATAAGATGAACTACTTAATTCTATTGGTCTACAAAGTGTGCCTGGTTTGCAAGCACACTTTGTAGACCCTTCCAATTAAATAGTTATTTTTATATCTTGCGATCTCAACTCTGCTGAAGAGCCACCGGTTGCTCTGCGGACTGGATTCCAAATCTGACAGCTAGATGGCAGACTTTTGAATGCTTTGGTCAGTTAGGGGAAATTGCTTGTGAATATCTCTCAAGCCATAAAGGTTTAATAAATAAGACATATCGTTCTTCATGTTTTTTTAATGCCTACAAAATAAAATAAAGATAAAATGAAATATTACTATCCCTTTAAATATAGCGCAATGTCTTAATGCCAGAAAGGTATTCCATACATTAGATGTTGCGATGCATTGGATACCTCTCTGGCGCTCAAAGAATTAAACCCTTCAGATGCAGCTTTCTTATACTTTCTTGTGTGTAAGACCCAGTAAGATGGATTCTACTACACTAGATACAATGATCTTGATTTGTCTACAGCTTTCCCCATGTCCTATATGAACATTAATTACCTGCAATGTAATTTAACCTCCTGACCCCCCTCCCCGTTAGATTCTTTTAGAAGTTATTAACCCTTTGAGTGCCAGAGGGGCATGCAATGCATTTTAGAGCAATGTGTTGCGTACCCTTCTGGCACTCAAAGGGTTAATAGGATTCCTTAATTCTTCCAATATGTTCTAAAAATATTCACCAATTTCTGAACTTGGTACCTAAACCTTTGATTGTTCAAAAAGTGACTGTATCAGCTCAGCATAATGTTCAGTACTGTGCAGTTTTAAAGGAGAACATATACTTAATATTGAATACCTTACCATGGCCAGAAAAGCCTAATGACGCCTATATATTTTGCCCTTCTTCCTTTGTTCAAGAGATCGCCTCTTCAGTCTGTTCTGAATGTCATGTACTTGGCTGTGGACATTACAGTTGCTAGAAGGACCATAGGACTTCTACTTGCTTCACTTGGTAATCTTAACCCTATAAGTACCAGAGGGGTGCCCAGCACATTGTTTTGCAACTCATTCCATGCCCCCTGGTCCATAGCAGGTCAGTAGGCTTAGGCACTCTTCCTGCTTCCGTTTGTAAAAAAACAAAACAAAAAAAAAACATCCAGGACTTAAAGGGATAGTAATGCCAGAAATAAACTTTATTCAGTATGGTAGATTTTACAAAAATAAAGTATTTGGAGAAAGTCCTATCTCTCAAACGTTTATGGTTTGAGAGCTATTCGGTGCTAAAGTTCCCCCACTCCCTCCCCTTCTCCTGACATCAGCACTCTGCTGACAGCAGGAGATCCCGGTCCTGGGACCAGCCGGCGGCTCTTCAGCAGAGCCGAAATAGAGCTTACTTAATTGGAATTACTTAATTGGAAGCCATCTACCATAGGAGGAATAAGATACCTCTAAATGCAACTATGGCAGTTCTCGTGTAAACCCTGTCTGACTTACAGCTGTCTGTGTAAGGCCCAACAATAAGACCAGTCCCCTAGCAGGGAAAGAAGCATAGTCAACACAGCCATGTTGTCAAGTAGGCAGCTCTGCCAAGAGGGCTTTGAGCGTCGCCGTGGTTAGAGGCTCATTCTCCATGTTTGAAGGTAAGTGCATAGAAGCACAAAGTGCCAGAGAACTCGGAGCACAGCTCTCAGAGCATTCCTCGGTTTCCCGCGAAGAGGTGACTCAAGCGTCTGGAACGTGGGATACTGATGATGGCACCTGAGCCGAGACAGGACCAGGAGTTTAAATAGCGAGTCACCAAGTTTTTAGGTTGCTCAAAAGTCGTCAGGTGGCCCCCTTCCTGCCTTGCTTTTGTGTCCAATCTTTGCTATTTGTTACACCTGAGTCTCCACCTCCTTAGAGTCTTTTTAGACCCTGCCCTCTGCCTGGAGGTTACTTTACCCCAATATTCCTGTGTTCCACATGTATTAAGAGAGAGAAGAATTTATCAGAGTAGGGGTACCTCAAAAATTCCATACTCTTCAGTGGCCAAAGAGGGGGTGCTGGGGGCAGGACTGGTGTGTAAATCATTAAAAATGTTTAGGTGGCTTTTTGACTTCTTGACACCTCTTTGTGTAGCTAAGAGCAAAGTATTTTATGTACAGAGACTAATTTTATAAACCTATACTGCAATTTAAAGAAACATTAATGCAAGTTTTTTGTTGATAAATATGATACTTATATAGACACTACATATTCTTCTTACTTAAAAAGTGGGACATACTCCTATGCATACCTGGGAACTTCTTGCTCTCTGTGGTACTGATGAGGTGAGAGAAATGACATGATTTGCATCATAAAAGGGGTGGGGCCTAATTGTGAGTTGGGGGTGGGACTTAAAAGAGAAAAAATAGCTCGAATAGCCTGGGGAAGGAGGCGAAGAGGCAGGGGAATGGGAGGAACTCAGTGGGAGGAGCGGATGTGGTCAGCATGTCATCAGAAACTCCCCAAATCCAGAGAATCAGACTCTGCCCCGGAGACCCAGTAAAACCGGAGAGTTCCCAGCTATGCTGATGTGCATCTCAGAGGGACAGTCTTCAAACATTTTATCCAGTCCCTCTCAAAAAAATGCAATGAGTAAAAATCACAAGAAAATGTGTAAAAAAAAAAAAAAAAAAAAAAAAAAATATATATATATATATATTTTCCCAGGTCTCTCTACTTTTTTATATTAATATCATCAAACTAAGTGATGGGTTATACACATAAATAGAAAGCCCTACCTATCCTTAAATATGGGTGTATCATTTGTGTGGATACGAAATGAATCCGAGGAAAAGACCTGCTTAAAATGCCAAAATTGCTTGTCCTCAATGTATTAAAAAAAACAAAAACAACCCTTGTCACCAAGAGGTTAAGAGATCCATAGGAGGATTTAACAGAGCCAGGCATTGTATACCATTCTGATCCATAAAGGCTGAAGTTACCTTGTGTAGTGAGCTGAGTCTGAGCTCACGTGGTCCTGGTAGCAACTGTCGTGCCCTTCTCTCTATGGGACATGTCATCCAGGACTAATTAACGATATTCTCATTAACAAATGTACAGAGCTAAATTCATATGGGCAGTTATGATTTTCTGGCCAAAGTAAGGCAAGTAGGGATTATTATTAGGTGTGGTGGTTCTCTCTTAAGCTGGTGTTGGACTTAAACTCCTATCTCTGTGTGTCATCATCTCTCAGCTGCATTGGGCAGCCATGATGTATATCCAAAGTGTTCCTTACATTCTCAAAACTTCTGTAATGTATTGAAATACACTGTATGCTGAAAGGACCTTACGCAAAAAAAGAAGGGAGAAACAATTAAAGGCAAATCAGCTGTGTCACAGGGAAGAAACCAAAATTACATTGAATACTTGACGTCTTGGGAAGCAATGCATTGGGAACCTACCTAGCATTCAGTGGGTTAATATTACCATTTATAGGTATGGGGATTATTTTTGTCTCCTGTTTTGCACATGATTTGCTCCATAGTTGCCCCTGTTTTTTGTGCATAAGGCTCCAGGTGTTAAATGGATACCAATGCTTAAAGGGATAGTAATACTTCGTTTTAACTTTATTTTATTTTGTAGGCATTAAAAAAAACATGAAGAATGTTATAAGTCTTATCTCTCAAACCTTTATAGTTTAAGAGATATTCACATGCAAATTTTCCCCCCTCCCGCCCTTTTACCTAGTGTAAGCAATCTCTTCTCAGATGTGGAATGCAGTGTATAGACCAGACAGATAACAGAAGGGGACACTCTTATTCCTATGAAAACAATGAAATCCCTGCCCCCCTTGACAAGCTTTTCAGGTTTTTCCTTTATCTTAATTGAAGATTGTCCCTCTCTGCAATCTACCTGGGCACCTCCCTTCTGCTTTGGGTGAGCAGTGTGACATCAGTAAAAGGGGCGGGAGGGGGACACTTTGCTTGTGAATATCTCTTAAACCATAAAGGTTTGAGGGATAAGACTTCTATCATTCTTCATGTTTTTTAATGCCTACAAAATAAAATAAAGTTAAAATGAAGTATTACTATCCCTTTAATATTAGAAATATATATATATATTGTAGGGTTTACCCAGCTAAATAAAACAAGGATACTGCCACTGCTAAGATGTTTTATTCAACAGTTATTATAGCTTAAACTTGCATTCTTCCGGTGCAGTTCTTCCTGATTTTTATGGGGGTGCTGTTTCTACAGCAATGTATGAACAGCTACTGTAAGTTGATGTAAACCTCCATAGATTGCTGTAACAACAAATATATTGCAAAATGTCAGGAAAAACTGTAAGATCGAGCTGCTAGAATAAACCATCTCTTTGAAGTGGACCCCTGTACCCCTGTTTCACTAAGCAAGAAAACACTGTAATTTTTATTTTCAGTAAAACCATAAAATTAATTTTAACCATTAAGAAGATTTCAAGGGTTGTAGGAAAATATGTTTAGGTGTGAATTAATTTACATCTAACAAAAACAAAGTAAATCTGATTTTATAAAAATGTAATTTTAACACTTGTATGTATTTTTTTTTCTATAGGTGCGGTAGATATCGATGATGAGGAAACCAATGATGTTGTGTTAACAACACTTCAAACTCTTCCAGACAGTCCACCAAGTGAAAATCCCTATACTGAGACAACTACACTTAAAATTCAAACAAAGATGCCATCTGAAACTAAGGTCTGTATTCATAGCCATGTTTAGTGCCATTCTGGGCTTTTTTTTTTGTGTTTTATTTCAAAATCATTTGGATAAGCAAGCCATCTCTAAAATTAAACCTGTGGGGTGCATGTCATGGTTGGACTTTTAGAATAGACTAAACAAGATTCTGTTACTAGAGGGAACCCTTGAAAGCTGGAGAAGTGTTTAACACTTTACATCTACCACTTCTCATATTAATGGAAATGTCTAATTCTCAATATATTCAAAATAAAAATGCAAAATATGTTTGAAATATTAACACCCTAGGATGCTAAAGACTAAACGCATTGATTACCTCTCTACACTCAAAGGAGTTGATTAAACATGAATGGTAATGAAGAACCTAGCTTGTCCCTAAGGACTGAGGCTGAACTTTTTACCTTTCCGAATCCTTCCTTCAGTGGGGGTCTCCATCTTGAATGGATTTTCTTAATTATTCTTAGCACATAATTTATTCAACCTTTTTGGTTAAAACTAAAAGTACTAGCAACCTAAGAAGGTGGAGAAGAGGTGTTTCTCTGGACATGTGAGTAGTTAATTATGGAGCTTTATCAGACAGGTCTGAGAACAAAGCACCACTGAAATGAGGGTCCCCAACTACTAAAACGAAAATCTCTACAACTATTAAACTAATTGAGAAACAAAAATCACAAGGCAAAGGCAGTTTAATAGATTTTAAAGGTGACTAAAAACTATGTATGTGGCAAGTCCACTTCAAACCTTTATAGACCAGGGGTTCGGGAGGTGAAGTTTTAGATTCTGGCTAATGTGTAAAGACAAATAAAAACTTTACATCTTATTGACATACTCTCTTTGTTTCTTGTTCAGCAACCTAGTGAATCCGAGGTAACCAATCAAGTTCTTGGTAAAGCAGGACAGCCGAAAGCTGGTGAAGAAATCATACAAACTGCAAAACACTCGGAGAATCTTTTCCACAGAACAGAAGTACTTGCAGGTGAGTCACCATAATATTTTGGGGCATAATTAGAGAGACAAAAATGGAGCAATTCTTGGCCAAATAAACTGTGCCATAAAAAAAAAAATCACTGATTTAAAGGGATAGTAGTGCTTGAAAATAAATGCAGCTCCGATTAATCTTCATAGGTTTTGTGCCATGTAGAACTGTATTTCAATACTGTCCAAGTTGTAGTTCGAGTAATTGAATGATAAAATGTCCCCCTTACTCATGTAAAGCTGCACAGCAAGACCTTCTGGATGGATCGCAGCAAGGGATAATATTCTGTAATCATAAGGAAAAATCTGCCTTCCTTCTTCAAGGGGTGCAGGGTTTTCCTTATGTCACAGCCAGAAGATTGTCCCTTGCTGCAAGCTGTCCTGTACGATAAGATTCCACATCTGAAGGGAGGTGGCTTAGAATGGGTAAAAGGTCGGGGGGAATACTGTAATTCAATTACTGTTGAACTAAAACTCTGACAGTATTGAAATACAGCTCTCCATGGCCCAAAACCTATGAAGATTAATCTGAGCTAAATTTTTTTTTTTTTATTTTGTTGGAAACTAATTTAACATTCAAGTGGTTAAAAGCAACAAATCTTGTGAGAAAAAACATGTTTAATCCTCTGAGTGCTAATCAGTGTATTAAAAAAAATTTAGAACTACTTTATTCAAAGGCATAGTTTTGTGTCAGGTCTTAATATCTTAATGCTTTTTGAGTGCCAGAGGGGTATGGAATGCATTCTGTACCCATCTGGCACTGATAGGGTTACGAGAGATAGGGGTTTGTAGTGTTCTGTAAACCAATGCATTGTTCACCCCTCTGTTACCTAAAGGGTTACCTCTTAATACATAAATGGTACTTTAGTACTTTATACTTTACTTATAATATTTTCTGAGTCCCTTTTACATTTATTGATTGGAAATCCTTGTATTGGTTGAAAATCCTTGTTCTTAAAAACCCTTTATGGACGACATTAAGAAAAATAAAAGCGGAGCAATTCAGGACCAAACCAACTCCATCATAGGGGCAAATTAAAAATCCTTTTTACATTGTTGCCAATTTTTATTCCTAATGATGCAGTTGATTTTTTCCAGTTACTTTGCTTTTTTTGTGTGGATAGCACCACATATTTAAAGGTGATCAGATAAAATGTGTGGTATGCTATAGTAAGTACCTTTGGCCAAACACCCAGGGTGCCATCTGGGCACACAGCAATAGAAGTAAGGGTCCATGCTTCTCTTCCTCTGGTATTAAGGATCTGTTTGGCTCAGGATCCGTCTTTCACTTTACTCGCACCTTCCCCACTTACTACATTGGCTGCCTATCACAGAAAAGAGAGTGGTTATTCAGCCATCTCTCAAATGTCCGGCTCTCTCATTTGATCTGATCTTATTTATAGATCTAAATAGTTCAGTGTACTATTTCATACGAGAGCAGCTTGTAATTTTTTATTAGTATTGCTTTAAAATGAAAATATATCCTGCACACCCAAATTGCCTGAGGTGGCAAAACAGGGATTGGGCTTCTACACTTACCAGTCAACTTCTTCGACAGTGACAGGTAGTAGTGTGCAAGAATAGAGGTTTTTTTTTTTTTTTTTTTGCTTGCACACAACCAGCAGTCATTGTTCTGTTGAGCAGGAATGAGATAGAAAGAAAATCAGTACTGGTAGCCAGAAGTATCCTAGGTAGTGGAAAAAGGATAGTCCACCAAAATGATAGCCCAACTTATTTATGACCCAATCATAACCAGTGGTTTCTCGACATCTGGGATATAAAACTGCCATGTTCCAACTGTTAATGAATATTAATTGCCATACTGAGGCTGATGGAAGTTGTAGTCCACACACCCCAGAACTAAGTGGCTGATTGATGAGTCTGATTATTTTTTTTGTTTGGCTACCCCCCCCAACAAAAAAACTCATGCCTCTGGTCATGCGAGACCTCCAGGGACCAAATTCAGTGAACCCAATACATATGAAGAAACTCCTACAACATTAATGTATCATTGGAGAGTATTTAATCCAGGTCCTAAATTAAAAGTGATAGTGTGTTTTTAAGTCAAGCCTACAACATAACTACCCTTAGATTAGGGTATTTCATGCTCTTATATGAAACTGTCTTATCTTGTGTTTCAGCTGTTATTGCTGGTGGAGGCATTGGCTTCCTGTTTGCTGTTTTCTTAATCCTCCTGCTGGTCTATCGCATGAGAAAGAAGGATGAAGGCAGCTACGATCTTGGTGAACGAAAACCCTCCAGCGCCGTCTACCAAAAGGCACCAACTAAAGAGTTTTATGCATAAAACTCCTACTTGTAGTGTCTCTTTTTATGAGATCACTGAACTTTTTCTTTTAAATAAAGCTTTTGCATAGAATAATGAAGATTTTTTTTTTCATTAAAGAGCCTTTGTGGTGAATTATGATTAAAAAAAAATCCCATTGTATTTAAAAACTTTTCATTTATTCCTTAAAAGAAAATGTAAAGTAAAATTTTCACATTTGCATTGTCGAGTGAATAACAGAGTATTATTTTATAAGACCATTGGTATTCACCGAAAATGTCTCAAACCTTTATGCATAAATACTGAAAAACAATGGAAATGATTGTTTCAAGCATCGGGTCTATGAAAGGTTGTTTAATATTTTTAGCATGTCTCAGATCTTTCAAATTTTAGTTTTATTTCATTAATTTATCTGTTTCCAAACAAATGCCTTTTGTAGTTGTCATGGTGCAATTGTCTTAGGGTAATTCAAATATACAGTATATTAGTGTAAATGTATTTTTTCTTTTTTTCTTCCTCTGTAAAAGTTAACTTCCAAACTTTGTATAAATCTTTGGCACGATATTCATTTTACACAATTACCCTATTTCATTGTAATTTTGGCATATGGCAGTCCCTTGGATGCAAGAAACCTTTCCAGCACATTGCTTTGCTATGCTTTGGAGCAGACTCTAGCATCAAAGGGACGTGGCTAATGTGTAAAATTTGAATATCCTACAAATTGTTATTAAAGGAGCAGTAAACTTTTTTTTTATGAAAAACTCTATATTGTAGGGTGTTTCCTGTTGAGTAAAAGAAGTGTACTCCCACTGTTGTAGATGTACATTTACAGAGTTATTACTGTTTAAAAGTATTTTTTACATGACCAGTGCCCTCTAGTGGTCAAATTCCAATTAGTTATTCTGTTACATTCTAGTGGAGGAGAAAGTCAGCGACTTAAAGTTCTCTATAGAATGTGATAGAAACTGCCAAGTCACTTCCTGTCAGAATAGTCAGGAAGTAACCACAGTAAATTCACTTCCTGGTTATTTGAACTGTTATAATGTTTGAATAAAACAACTGACAGCTGTGGGACTACCCTTGTTTTACTCAGCAGGAAAAGGTCTATAACATAAAGGTTTTCATAAAAAAAAGTTTACTGCTCCTTTAAGCTACTATCTCTTAACTGAGACTTGCTATTCCACTGCCAGAAAGGCCAGCATTTCTTTATTCTGCAATGTCTTGTAGGCCCTCTGGCAATTAGTGTTATTTTTTTTTTTTTTTTTAATCTTTACAAATCCTCCTGTATCTTCCATCTGCCTTGTCCATTCCACTGGACTGAACGGTATGAAAAGAGTAGTCTTAATAGTAAGAGGAAGAATTCCGAGAGAGAACAGCTGAGAGTGGAAAAGCCCTGAAGACTACCCCTCCTCTTCTCCTTTTACAGTGAATCCACTTATTTGTCTTTCAAAAAAAACATATAACTTAAGAGAATAATAAGGAAGAAATTGGTGAAGCATTGTTGGTTTGGTGCTCTTCTGTTTTATGCTTTTAAAAAGGGGAACTTTACCTATAGAAATAAACTGCTTTTAATTTATTCCCTTGATGGTCATCATGAGGGTGAGTAATGCATTATATTCTCAGGTCCTCAAAGGGTTAACACTAAAGGACTTGCCAGCGCATGTGGCAATCAAACAGTTGTCATTTATTTCTGCTTTCTTCTTTTGCACTGGAACTTTGTCAGATAAACTTGATGTGAAGAACCATGGGTTGGCATGGGCTTTTTTCATTCAGACTGTTGAAGTCTATTGTGAGGATATATGAACTAAACACAGATTAAAATGTATACATAGAGGAAGGAAATCTGCTGAAATTTAGGGGATGTAGCTAAAGCTCACTTTTATTGTAACAACCAAAAAACAAAATCATTTGTGTGGCATTATATCTGAGGAAGAAAACAAATAATTGTGGGCTAATGCAGTTTGCGTATTTGGCACTTAATTGTAGACACAGGCACAGTGTTTTTGCCAAGGGGAAATTTAAAGTGTGGAACCAGTCAGTAAGTGGAGATTTGATACTAGTGGAATTTCCTATCTCCATGCCTTCCTGTAATAGAACAACATAATGTAGCTAAATACCCATAGAAAAATCACTGCATATAGTGTTGTCCAAGTGTCTGTCCTATAAAATAAATGAAGTTGGCGATGATGGAGCAGTTTAACAGATCTTAATGTACAGAAACCAGAGGTTTCTTCTTCAGGTGAATACCTGAAGAGGAAACAATTGTTTTAAGCTCTGTACTTCATGAAGAACTATTACATTGGCGCTAATGCAAGGTATCCCCAACTACAACAGTTTGTCGCTTCAGTACCTATTTGGTTATCAACAACTTAAATTACTAGGAATTCCTACTTAAACAAGTCCTTATATTAAATTAAGCCACTGATTCCTTTAGGTAAAGTTCCACTTTAAAAGAATCCTATTTGAAGTAATCCTCTAAGCTTTGTGGGTTTTGGGGCACCTTAATGTTGTGACTTAAAGTGACTGTAATAAATCAACCCGCTTATTTTTATGGTTTTATAGCGAGCAAAGAAGCATGTTACTGTTATATCCATGTCATTTTATGAGTGGGTACACCTTTAACAACTTTGCTGCTTGAGAGGGACAGTAGTAAATTACCCAAATTGAGCTGCAGGTGTGTCTTGCTCAATGGTAGACAACCGTATGCAGCCAGCTCCTGTTGAACTACAATTCCAGTTACCTTTGATCAGTGGCCAGCTGATGAGAGTTGTAGTCCAACTGTAGCTTCAAGCCCACTTTCACTGATCTAGCTGCAGATGTATTATATATAATAATGGATATAGGATGGGGCCGACCCAAATCCAAAGACTATAAACAGTATTCTGACAAAGTTGCAGATGTCCTTGGCCACTAAAGTAAACCCCTTTCCATTCTGAAGGTACGAGCAGGGGTTTTGTTGGCAATTTTGTCATTTTGCAACATACACACACACACCACACACACATTTAAGTTGTAAAAGTCTTTTTTAAGCCTTTGAAGTGCCTATGATTCCATGTAAATTGTTGCAAACTATGTTACCGAGTGTATGACCGTGAACAAAAATGTTGGTATTTTATAAGCACAGAAAAAAATCTAATGGTAATTTTGTAGTCTTACATCAATAGACCTAAAATGTAATTTGGGAACATAAACACTACTGAATAAAATCACGTGGCCTAATAATGGCTATTTCAGCGTCATTATTTCTTATCATACTTTTCTGTAATGAGAACCTCAAATTATTTGCCTGTTTTGTGCACGCTTTTACCAAAAGTAAGGGTTTTAAAATCAAAGGTTTATTACAGAGCATTCTCTTTGTGTTCAGTGAAAGCCATACTTTTTCATTGTCCGATGTGGCCTTCTGGGGAAAAAAAAAATTGTATTGTGTGAGCCAGAAAATATATAGGAGAGATATTAACTCCAGGTCAGAAATTGTGTTAATACTGAAGAAGAGGAAAGATTGATCAAATTACTTCATTTTCATTGGAGATAGCATCTAATAAGTTAAGGGTACATTTACTTTTATCTGGGTATTACAACTGTAAAGAGCAGTTTATAAAAACATAAATTTTTAACTGACAAACCAAGCCCTTGACAATTGACTGTATAATGGGATGGAACAGTAAATTAGGAAACTATTGTTAATGGGATTATAAAATGAGACAGGCTATGGCTGATTAACTAGAGCAATTTTGGGGAAACCCAACTGCACTATGGAGGACAAAACCTTTACATTAAATTTGTTTCTCTTCATCCAATGGGGGACACAGGGGCCATTCTGTAAAGCATCTTCCACCAGTAAACAGGGCACTTCTAAACTACAAGACTCTCTTTCCTCTACCCTGCTTAAACCCCACATCCCACACTAGAGGACAGTTTATGTATAGCAAAGAATTGGAGGAGAACATCGCCAGAGCCAAGAAATGGCAAGGCACCCCCAAAACCCACAGGTAGTCTTCTCCTGGGAGGGATGCCCTGTGTCCCCCAATAGACAGAGAGAAAAGGATTTGCCTGTAAGTATAAAAATCAAATTATCTCATTCATCTAGTGTGGGGCACAGGCACCAAGGAGAAATCTCAAAGCAGGTCCCAAAAACACAAGGCAAGAGATAAAAAGTTTTTATGGCTTTGTTGCTTCCAGAACCTTGTGTCTAAAGCTGACCTTTTCTGAAGCAAGGATTTTTACCTTCCTAAAACTGGAAAATGAGTGGACCGAAGACCATGCAGATAAAGTCTATTGAAGCCTAATGCTTCAAGTGCCCAAAAAGCACATATGCCTCTTATACAGTGAACGGTAATCAAAAATGTTACTAATTTGGATTTAAGCATATAGGCTTATCTTATAGCCCATTTAATTTATGAAGTAATTGTGCATTTATAAATGGGTTTTCACTTTTCTAGGACATTCTGGAATGACGACAGCTGTGTCTGAACGCATCTAACATCCAGGCAATATAGTTGTCTTTCTTTCTAGTTAAAAGGGTTTGGATGCAAGGGAATCACACTTAGAAAAAGTCTTGTAATGCAATCTTTCGAAAGGATGCTGAAGGTAGGTGAAACTTCTACAAAAAAATTCAAATCACTTTCTTCCATAAGATGACATTCAGTCTTCATCACATAAAGCCAGGATATCGCCTGAGACACCTAAAGTGATAATGCTGTAATACATGAAGGTACTAGGTTGTTTGATCACTGTTCTGGATACAGTTAGATTTGGTCAATTCCATACACAGGAATTGCAGCTAGACGTTCCCAGGGGTTATTCCAGGCATCAGTCTCATCTGCCTCTAGTCATCTGTCTGTCCCTTTGGACAAAGGAGAACCTTTGCTTCAGCAGTTCCATCAGACTTTGAGACATCCGTTTGTTATTCCCCCTGGGTCATAGTGACCATGGATGCCAGGCTACTGAGCTGGGGTGCTACCCTGGATCCCCCAGATAACTCAAGGCCTTTGGAATATGGAGGAGAGTCTTCTGGCCATCAGTGTAATGGAGTTGTTGGTGATTCATCTCATGCTGCATCATTAGTCCTGACTCCTTCAGGGGTCCCCAGTGCAGATTCAGTCCAACAATGTGCTGGCTTACATCAAGTTCAAGGGAGGGACAAGAATGCAACAGCTTCAGCAAACGTCCAGCAGATCATCTTGTGGGCCAGTGCTCATGTGGTGGCTCCGTGGTTCACACTCCAGTGATAGATGGCAGACTTTCTCAGTCACCAGTGCTGGTTCCAGAAATTGGAAACTCCGAGCATATTTGACATGGTCGTCCATTGTAGAGACTCCTGGTGGTGGTTCTCATGGCCTCTCTTCTGAAATGCAAGGTTCATAAGTTCTGCATCAGATCTCGAGATCCTTTGGCTCTCACAGTGGGTGCAGTGGCCATTCTGTGGACCATTCCTCTGGGGTATGTGAGGCCTCCAATTTCCCCATTTCCCAGGGGGCTGCGGAACATCCGGATGGGGCAAACTCATGTGGTTCTGATTGCCCCATTATGATCTCATAGGGCCTGGTTTCAGATCTTTTCAGTCTGTTTGTGGCATAACCTTTTTGTCTGTCCTTGCATCCAGTCTTTCTGGCTTGGTCCTTTATGCCACCCTCGGGTGAAGAAGTTCTGTCACTGATAACAAGGAACAGACAGGAGACAGTACTGATTATGAAATACCACCTTTATTGAACAGCGCAAAATATACAACGGCAAAAACAGACTGATACTGATCACGTAGTAGATAGGCACAAAGCAAGTGGTTCAAACCAGGAATAGGAGGCTGCTCTGAGGATACAACTAAGGCAACCATGAATTAGCACCACTGGGGCTAGGACCCAGGAAAGTATAGCGTAGCTACTGGGGTTAGGACCCAGGAAGAATAGCGTAGTACTGGGGCTAGGACCCAGGAAAGTACAGCAGAAGACTTGGGGCTAGGACCCAGAAGAACGTATGTACAGGTTGCCACCAGGAGAAAACTGACTCATGCCTGCAGTCAGAATAGGCAGTGTGTGGACCAGCCAAAGGTCAATACCACAGTGGGTAGTCTGCCAGATCCGATGGTCAATACCAAGAGGATAGCCAGACAAGCCATGGGTCAGTGCCAGAGCAGGTAATCGGCCAGAGTCGAAGGTCCAACACCAAGCGGATAGTCAGATAAGCCACACTGGACACCAGGGAGAACAGATAGCCAAGCCAAGGGTCATACATAAGCACTCTCCAAAACAACTGGAACACCACGACCGGGTAACTGGTGTGGTGTCCAGGCAGTTTATATACCTTTTCTCCACCCCTGGGAGGTGGAGCACTCAATGGCCTGTCCCTTTAAGAGCCAGACACGACTTCAGTAGAGGGAATCCGAGTGATGTGGACCGACTCTGCTGGCCAGCAGAGATGCCGAAGGAGCCGCAAGAGACAGAAGGGAGAGACTGGCGCCAGTAAGACCATGTCGTCTGGTTCTCCCTATACACAGGACGCGGCACAGCCACGAAGAACACACTGAAGGGACCGTCCGCCTCTCTGTGCATCGGGGAGGCCGGCTCCCATAGCAGGTAAGCGCTACCGCTTACAAGTTCGCTTTGATGTCTTGGCTCTTAAGGCCAGCATCCTGAAGAAAAAAGGCTTTTTAGATTTGATTTCTACTAGCTTCAGGCTAGAAAGCTGGTTTCTTTTAAAGCCGATCATAGGTTTTGGACCTGGGTTTCCGGTCATAACCTTTTCAATGTCCAGTATTTCTGGTCTTTCTTCAGGATAGTGTTCAGAAAGAACATAGTCTTAGTTCTATCAAAGTTCAGATTTCTTCTTTTTCTGTTCTCTTCCAGCTGCATGTTGCCTTGCTCCTTGGTGTGTAAACTTTTGTTCAAGGAGCGGCTCATGCCTACCCTGTCTTTTGAGATCACACTTCTCTGTAGGATTTGAACCTGGTATCAGGAGCACTTCAGAAGTCTCGTTTTGTACTTCTGTCTTCAGTTTCAGAACAGGTTTTCTTCTGGCTTTTGTGTCTATTCAGTGGGTAGCGGAACTTCAGGCTCTGTCTTGCAAACCTCCATTTCTGGTCTGTCACCCGGACTGGGTGATTTTAGAAACTCCTTTGTGGTTTCTGCTCAAGAGCATTTTGGATTTTCACATCAACTAGGACATTTTTTTCTTCTTTATGTCAGGGCCTTTCTAATAGACAGGAACTAGAATGTCATCTGTTGGATGTGGCCAGATGCTTGAAGTACTATGTTGACTGCACACAACCTTTTCAGCAATCAGATTCACTTTTTGTCATTCCTGTGGGCCCAAGTGCAGGCAAGGTTATGTCTAAGTTTACTGTAGCTCCTGGATTAAGAAAGCCATTCACCAGGTGTATTTTCTCAGGAAGAAACCTGTACGCTCTCTGGTTACAGAGCATTCTTGGCCCTACTAGAATCAGTCCATGGCTAAGCAGTTTTTAAGGCAGCAATGTGGTTGTTTCTTCCCACCTTTGTCAAACCCTACTGTGTTAATGTGCTAGCTTTGGCTGAAGCCAGTTTTGGACAGAAGGTCTTACGTGCTGTGGGGACTGTGTAGGCATCCATCCTGGATTTCTGGTTTCCTGCTATATGGTTTTCAAGTTTGGTATCTGTTGACATTTGAGTTTCATGTTTTGCCAGTTTAGTTCTGTGGATACTGGTCTTTTGGTGAATAGATTTAGAATATCCCCATGCTTCCTATGTTCCACATAGCAAAAGAAAAAAGAAAATAGGACTTTTGTGTTCTCACAGATTTAAATTATTTTTCTTGTGGAAGGACTCCAACTTGCTTGGAGTCCTGGACGGGGGTCCTCTTGAGTTTTCTGTTTAGGAGATTCCCTTTTCTTTCAATTCTTTTTTTGCATTCTCTTGGCTTTGCCAGAAGTTAAAACTGAACTCAACAGGTGGTAGTAAGGTGGAAGGGAGTCTCTGCCTCAGAGACCTTTTTTGAAGTGCCCTGTCTCCTGGAGGTGGAGACTTTACCCCATGATTCCTGTGTTTCATATGGACTAAGAGAAAAGGATTTATTGATAAGTACAGAAAGATTTTTATCATGTCTTCTGTGCTTTGTTTTTCATCATGCAGCACTACAAAATAGGTGGGTGCTTTGTAAATAAAACATTAATGGGAAAATGTACTTCCGAAACAAGTTTGGCTTAATCCCTTAAGGACCCATGATGTACCAGGACTGTCATGGGTCCAATGTGCGATAAGGACCCATGACCGTTCTGGCTCATCATGGATTTCAGGGCTCCTCACATGGATGCATGCTGTTCGGGAAGCCCTGAATCAGTTAAGGGGGGAAAAAAAATGCTCCGTGTTCCTTAAGTGCTGGCCGTGCGCGCGTCCGGTCGTTAAGGGTTTAATTAACTTGAAAATACGTATAACATTTCTTTTCACATTGAGTTTTTGTGTATGTTTGTTTTTTTCAGTCTTCTGATTTTTCTATGTAAATTCATACATGGCATTTTGAGTGTGGAGAGACAATTTTTAATTAAAGGTACACAATCGGCTAAAAATGACTAACGTTCATGCTCTTTTAAATATCAGGTTCTCTTAACCGGTATTTGTAATAAATAATTTAAGCTATAACCCCCCAAATATATTATAAACATATAAGACTACTTCCTCTTAATCAATTTATTTTAATATAATTAGTTAGGGACTCACTGAATTGGGATACCTTGGCACGGTCAGCGATCTTACCCATATTTTGGCCAAATTACATGCAAAATCCCCATCTTTATGAGCAATATTGATTATATAGGTTTAATAAATGCTATATACGGGGTTCCACTTTTCTAGGGTATCTGAATAGATTAGAGAAGGATTCTTTCTTTTTCTTCTTTGGTACTGGGTTTACCCTGTTTAGGAACTGGGAGGGTTCCCTTTATCCTTGCTGCTTTTCTAGTTCTATACGCTATTAATATTTATTTTAATTATAAACATATACTTTCACAGTTTTCATGTTGTTTAGCGCTGTGAGTTTTCCTTTTTTTTTATATTATAAACATGCATTTCCTATTCGTCTGAAGTCAACCTTGTATGATAAGGGCAATATATTATACGATTTAGGTAAGAAAATTAAATGGAGATGAGTTTCTAAGAACTGAGCTGGGTTACTTCTAATCTCAAAGCAATTATCACTCTTGATAGTTTTATCAATTTTAACAGCCTGATTAAGTAGCCAAAAGTAACCATACTTACCTTTTTGTATTTTGAAAGATTTTAGAACTAAATTATCAAAGAGAAAAAAAAAAAGCTTTCTAGGAGTACAGATATTTAATTGATTTTGAGCCCTTTTAATTTTTTGCGGTCACAATGTCACTGTATATTGAGTTGTATTATTGATGCTCAGTGGCAGAGATGAAAACAGATTTGCAGATAACTTGTATCGGATGACATAACTATATTTCAAAGCAATGCATTTAACACCTATTGCAGGGAGACAGAGGGGTATGTCGCCATTCAACAACACCCCTAAGAATATAACGTTTGGACCTCTAGATGTCCCTTCTAAACTGGGCCAAGGAATATTTGGCAGCTAATTTTACACACACATTTAATCCTATATAATAATTTACTAATGTATGTTTGTCAGAAGCTGTCATGCGCAGTACAGTCGCCTGCGCGCGCTGCACTCATGCGCAGTACAGACTGCCCGCCCTGCAGCTGATAACAGAGCGGGGTGCTCTGAATTCAGACCGTAGTCCTCACTGCACTCCACTCTGTTGTCAGCTGTGGCGCGGGCAGTCTCTACTGTGCATGATTGTACCATGGCCGTTGCTGCCTGGCACTGTGGCCCATGTACACGGGCTGTTCAACTAGTACAGTAATATAAAAATAAATACACCACGACAAAACCCAAAAGAGCTTTTAATATTAAGGGATACCCAATAGACTAAAAAGAAAATATACACAGTTAATAAGGCAAAGCTCAGACCCTTAGCTTAGTGTGGGGAGATTCAGCCAGCAGTGCAGAATGCAGCAATCGGGGTCTTTGGGCTCCAGCAGACAATAAGAACTCTCTCACCCCATGGCAATTCCAGAACAAAAATAGTCTCACTCTTAATCTGCTGAACAAATCCCCCAGCCAACTCTCTGAAGCCACACCTGGTATGACATCAACAACCCTCTACACCACTCTACATTAAAAAAAAAAAAATTAACCCCCCCCCCGTTCTACTTGTCCTGTCATTGTAACACCCCTCTGATTTTTTTTTTTTCTTTTTCTTTAACCCCTTCGTGACAATGGACGTACATGTACGTCCTCTGTGGGTGTCACTTGGTGACAGAGGACGTACATGTACGTCCAGGAAATCCGGATCCCCGCGCGGCTGCACGCCGTTCAGGGACTCCGGATTCTGTTTAAAAAAAAAAAAAAAAAAAAAAAAAAAATGTTAGACGGGCGTTAAGTGACGGCCGCGTCTGCACGCGGCCGTCACTAAGGGGTTAAGACCTTATTGGGGGCATCGGTACCCCTCTGAGCACCTGACAACTGTCATCACTGCCTGATGAGTCCCAATGATGGGTGCTAAATATCAGGAAAGAACACACAGTTGAAAATGTGAAGACTGAAAAATGGGGATACATACATATTTTGCCGCCTTCTTTCTTTCTTTTTTATTTTTACATTTCTGCTGCCTTTTCATTTGCTGGTGTTTTTTTCTTTGTAAACTTTCCTTCAACAACAGGTAACTGAGTCTGCCTGCAAGCGCTAGCAAGTCTCACTAAAGGTAGGAAACCTTTGGCTCTTCAGCTTTTAGGGACTACAAATCATTGCAAGCCTTTGGCTTGTTGGGGATGATGGAAGTTGTACCATCACCCTCCTCCCCCCCAAGCCAAAAGACGCCTATTCATTATCTAAGGGTTGTTTATCCTGGTCTTCCCAGAATGGCTCATGCTGGGAGTGAGTATGAGAGAAGCATCATTTCAACTGGATTCACAGAATATGGATGCCGAAGGCCATCTGTGGTCCCTGAAGGTCTTTCAGCAAGAAAACGCATATAACTCATGGGTTGGAAAGGACTGTACCGTTTATAGAGAAGAAAAGAGACCACACCTGGTAGAGCACCTGTTCAGAGATTGCAAAATATAAAAATAACTATTTAATTGGAAGGGTCTAAAAAGTGTGCTTGCAAATCAGGCACACTTTGTAGACTATTCGAATGAAGTAGTTCTTCATATATCTCGCGATCTCGGCTCTGCTGTAGAGCCATGGCCAGTCCACTGACCAGATTCCAAATCTGACAGCTAGATGGCAGACTTGACCGTTTTAGTCAGTGAAGGGAAGGTTTGCTTGTGAATAGCTCTCAAACCATAAAGGTTTGAGAGACGAGACTTATATCATTCTTCATGTTTTTTTAATGCCTCCAAAATAAAATAAAGATAAAATGAAGTATTACTATCCCTTTAAAGGGATAGTAATGTTTCATAATAAAAGCAGCTCCTATTAATCTTCATAGTCTTTAGGCCATGGAGAATGTTATTTCAATACTGTTAGAGATGTAATTCAGGAGTAATTGAATAATAAAATATCCCCCTTCAGCCCCTTTTACTGATACTGCTCGATTCAGATCATCAAGGTGGTGTCCAGGTGGATTGCAGAGAGTGACAATCTTCAATTAGCATAAGGTGAAAAAAAACAGAAAAACCTGTCAAGGGGGGCAGGTTTTTTTTTTTTTTGTTCTCAGAATAAGAAGATTGTCCCTTGCTGTGAGCTGTCTGGTCTCAAGACCAGATTCCACATCTGAAGGGAGGTAGCTTAAACTAGCTAAAAGGGGCGGGAGGGGGATACTTTATCATTCAATTACTCTTGTACTACAATTCTTACAGTATTGAAACAACACTCTTTATGGCTCAAATACTATGAAGATTAATTGGAGCTACTGTTTTTGTGAAACAGTACTATCCCTTTAAGGATTCCACAAAGGTTGGGTGGGGTGTCATGATTTGCTTCTTAATAGGTCTCCTTTACATGGAGTGAGAGTGGTCATCCTCTGTATTAGGATCATGATAAAGTTAGTTGGCCCCCAAGTGAGATAAGTAATTATGTCCAAGTGAGCACTAGGTGTTTTTTACTTTTAGTCTATCACTGTACTGTGCATCCAGGAACTCTGGAGAGAAGTGCAACTCCCCTCCATTGAAGTCGCTCTAAACCGAAACCAGAACAGATTTTGCCTAGTGAGACTTGCAACATATCTGGTTCCTGTGTAGCATAGCTTTCTAGACAAGATATACTGCATATCACAATATAACAATGGTCCTGCACTGTCATGGGCTCTGATTCAAGGGATAGTAATACTTAGTATATTTTTTACATGTTTTCTATGAATACCTGTTGTATTTTTAAATTCTGTAGTGAGTAATGTCTGTATCCCGTCATCATTTTTCCATTTCTTTGAATATATTTATATACAATGTTTAGTGCACTCTCCCATATTAAGTATTATTTAACCCCTGAATGCTAGAGATGTTTCCATCACATTGGTTTGCAATGTATTGAAGAGGTCTCTAGCATCCAAGGGGTTAAGTGAGGGAGGATGCACATTTGAGGTAATGATTGTTTGCACACTCATGCTGTGGTTAACATGAAAACATGCCAAGGAGCACACCTTCTTTTACAATACGAGATCTGTTTGAGATGGCAAATGTCTGCATGTGTTCACAGATAAAGGGAAAGGTGCCAGAACTGTAAACCTGAGTCTTTGTTGAATCTTCTTTTTAAAATTGCTTCTATAAATCAGGAACATGTTGAATGGCTTAGTCTTGTACTTGAGTTTGACTGTAGGGGACTTGGTGGTGACTTTTTTTGGTGAATTTTCTTCTACAACCCATTGCATGTGCAAGCAGGACTGGATATTTTCTCTTAGCAAGGTAGATAAAATATATATAAGTCAGAGTGTGGAAAGCACACACAGAAATCTTTTTTGCAGTGAAAATACAGGTACTTTAATTAAATCAATGTTTCGGACAACTCACATGGCCTTTATCAAGATTACACCATGTTAAGCTTACAACTAACAATGAGTGCAACCCATGGGGGTATGTGTGTGTGTATGTATGTAATTATATATACATATCTATCTATATATATCTATCTATATATATATATATATATATATATATATATATATATATATATATATATATATATGATCCTAAATAAGAACTATTTTAAGTTTGAGGATCTTTTTTACTTGCAATTACAAGGGACTGCCATGGACTCCAACATGGCGCCCTCATATGCATCCATCTTTATGGAATATTATGAGCAGTTACATATCTTTTCTACTCTTCAATATGCTCAATACATAACCTTCTTTAAGCGATTTATAGATGACATATTTCTTTTATGGAATGGCAGCTTGGATATTCTGAGGGAATTTGTGGATAACCTTAACTCGATTGATTCCACTATTAGATTTACTATGTCTTTTGACAAAAAGAATATCAATTTTTGGGATTTGACGATCTATAAAGAAAAGCAAAGAATCTTAACCAAGATATACCAAAAAACAACTGACAAAAATACCCTTTTGCACGCTAGCAGCCACCATCCATTACCTATGAAGCGTGGTCTCCCTTTTTCACAAATGGTTAGAGTAGTGCGCACAACCTCTGATACTGAGGAGTGCAAACAAGGCCTGCTACGTATGCAACAGAGATTTTTGGATAGAGGTTATGATAAGAGTGATACCCAAATGGCCTTGGATAAAGCCATCCAGCTAGACCGTAAGGAATTGTTGTCCTCTAAAATAGATGATAACAATAAAGAACAAAGATTCTGTATAAAAACTCAGTTTAACACTATGTCCGCTGACATAAAGAGAGTTATAGTGAAGAACTGGCACATACTGCAGGGGGACCAGAAAATTGGTAATTTATTTAAAAATCCGCCATTATTTTGCTACAAGAGGGGAAGAAATCTGGGGGATATTTTTAACCCAGGGGACCCAATTAATAAGTACAATAAACCCACAAATTGGTTAGCATGACCCAGAGGAGTTTATAAATGTAAGGGATGCTCCAACTGCAGTAATCTAATAACGGGGAAATATTATAATCACCCGAGAACAGCGGAAAAAATCTGGATTAAGGACTTTCTCAATTGTGAGAGCAGATACGTGATATACTTAATCACATGCCCATGTGGACTATTTTATGTGGGCAAGAAAATTACAATGCTTAAGGAGAGAATCAATAACCACAAATCATCTATTAAGAAAGCCCTGGAAGGCAATATGGACCTTAAGGACTACCAAACTCAACCAGTGGCAAGACATTTCCGAACTTCACAACACAAACTGACGGATTTTCGTTTTATGCCTATCCGTCAAGTCCAAAAGTCACCAAGAGGTGGAGATAGACACCTAGCTCTTCTCCAATTAGAAGCTAGAACCATTTTTGACTTCCAGACTATCACACCTCACGGACTAAATCAGGAATTTTATCCTGTTTTCTATAATCTAGAAATCAATGGCGACTATGGCGACCCCCGAAATTTATAAAATCAGGGGTTAGGCACCTAGTCATTGAGTGAGGCTGAAGTACCAATGGATGGGATACCCCCTACATGGATTTAAATTGATGGTACTATGTGAACCCTATTAAGGAGCTAACATATGAACTAATTAGGTGATCTTTATCAGAATAAAGAGGGCTGGAAACCTATGTACTGAGAATGGAAATTACCCAGTGACATTATATGGCAACCTCTACAACTGGGGCTAGGCACCTAGTCACTGTAACACCTCTATTGATGGATAATGAATTCATTAAAATTGTGGAATTATTAATACATATTCAGAACGGAACCTACCCAGTGACGTTATATGGCGACCCCCATAATCGGGGTTAGGTACCTAGACACTGGAACATCTTTACTGATGGATAATGAACTCATTAAAATTGTGGAACTATCAATGTATATTTAAATTAACATCTGAACAATCCCCCTAGAATATATGGGATTAAGAACATGGACATTGGAACAATATATATGTTCCTTATCTAAACAGTGTGGATACAAGTGCTACAGTATTCAAATGATTTGTCATAACAATGTTTCACATATTGACCCCTTCTAAACTGATAAATGCTTGTAGACTTAGCCCTTATGTATTTATTTTAATAGCTGCCTTTCTGTTCCTGTAACTAAGGAGATCTGTCTCCACTATCATATAGCGCTGCCTTCAGCCGACAGTGCTATTCAAGCCTTCCTGTATTGTTGTTTCTCTTCGGGTACCGGTTGCTTAGCAACCGTCGGCCTGTGACTTGGTGATGTCACGATCCCCGCTGAACGCCGAGGAACGCTTGTTAGTGCGTTCCAGAGGTGGTTTTCGGCAGGGAGAGGTGAGTTATCCAGGCAGGTGTGGTATAAATAGCTTTGTTTTACAGATCATACCCATTTGCCCTGACGAAGGTCCCAGAGAGGACCGAAAACATTTGGCTATTTTTAAGATGCTGCAATAAAATTACCTAACATCCATCAATTTGCTAGAGTGCTGTCTCGTGCTGCATCCTTGGAACACCCAGGCTGAGTACATTTATATATATATATATATATATATATATATATATATATATATACAATATCCTGTGGAAACAACAGTTGGTCAATGCATCAGCTGTGCAATCTATTCAAACATCAGGTTGCTGGTTCTAGTCCCTGGCAAGGTCAAATATCTGCCAACCTGCACTGGATCTACATGTCTATGGTCCATTCCATCAGATTGGCTTGCTGTGGAGGCCTCCTTTCTGAAGTGGCCACACCTCAGATACAAACGTCCTTTGACAGGATACATGTAAAAAAGACAATGATATATCATGAAATAAACCTCACACACTGGACTTGTAGAGACAGCAAAATCAGAGCAAAAAATGTTGTGTTTATTGTGAAGTCCTGTGTGTGCGGTTTATTTCATTTATAATATATATATATATATATATATATATATATATATATATATATATATATAATAGGCACTAATTTGCTTCTATTCATTATTAAAGAAACTTTTCATTATGATTAATGCTTGGGTAGATATTAGACAAAATATTAGCAAGCTAAAGCAATGGCTCTGGGGCTATTACCACTTCTCCATATCCTTAACCCTTTCAGTACCAGAGGGGTACTCAACGCATTGCTCTGTAATGCGTCACCTAGCCCTCTGGCGCTGAAAGGGTTAAAAGAATAGTAATGATTTTCCATGTGAAATATAGATTGTAGAAATTTTCCCGTTGACAGAAAACAAGGATACTCCCACTGCTAAGAGATTCTATATTCATAGGTTAACCGATCAAGTTAATTCCTCGCTCTGTGTTGTATTACAGTAAAGGACAGACATTCTCCATAGACACTAATGAAACAGCCCCACCCAGCAGTCACTTTGATAGAATTTTTTCTTAATATAAAATCAAACGTTTGAGCTGTTAGCAATTTTTTTCCATTTTAATTTTTATTCAGTTTTATAACCAGGCATGGTAAACATTGGTTCTATATACAACAGGTAGGTTGTGCACAGTCTTAACATGTTTCTTTTTCCTACAGTATCAGTCTGCGGGGTATTATCATGGTTTAACCAGCAAAGCTATATAGAAAAACTGATCAAAACTCCCTAACTCACTTACTCCAAGCGTATACACACACAAACAAATGGGGGGGGGGCAGCGGGATGGGTGGTTGTCAACCCCAGAAATCTGCAGTGTAGTGAGCGTGTGGGTTTGGCAGGAGAAAGGTCAAAAGGCAATGTTAGTAGTTTATTCAAGGATTCGCTTCAAGTACCCTAAATTTCTGTATATGTTTTGCCATTGAGAAGTTTGAAGCTGACACTCTTGCTTATCCAAATGAGTTGCAGCAAAAGGGCTTGTGGTAGGACAGACAGTCCCCCGGTGGTGGTGTGGGACAACAAGCCCATCCATCAAACCTGAGCTTTAGAAGAGTTTAGAGCCCTGGGGTTTAGGAAGGTGCAAGGAAGTGGAAGTAAAGAAGTATTGGAAGATTATATCACCCCGCCCCAAAAGCAGCTCATGAGCACCGACCTACATCAGGTAGAGCACACCCCCTCCTGGGCACCCAACCAAAGCAGAGTTAGGTTATTGAGTGTTTTGGTAAATTTCTGTGGATTTCACATCAAAGGACTCGTGGGCCAAGAGGTCAAAATGCTCACGGGTTCAGTCATGCAGGTTCTTTCTCATGTACACTGCTCTGGGAGATCATGGAGGTAGTGTCACACTGGGAGGTTGCAGGAACACCCCACTTCAGGAATCTCCTGAGCTGGGCATGCTGTAGGGTCAAAGACTAGGTCGGGAGCTAGGTCATTGTTCAGTTGACTAATTAGTGATATGTGCTGACGGATATCCCTCACAGAATGGAAGACCCCATTGTGAAAAACCATCAGTGCAGAGGAGAAGCCCCATCTGCAGAGAACTTGACTGGATTTGAGTGCCTCAGTAATGGGCCAAAGGGCTCTATGTTTGGAGACGGTTACCGGAGAATTGTTAGCAAAGATCTGAGGGGTGCAGCCATCTATGGATGGTGCATGATCAAGTACTGCTCTCAGATTGCCCTTGATTGAAAAGTAATGTAAGCATAGTATAATGTCCCTGGGTTTGTCTCCTTAGGCAGAGCATGGGAGTAGGGTCCTGTGGGCCCAATCAAGGCTGAATTCCATGGGGTCTTTGCCGGGAAGAAAGCAGTAGAGAGTTTCCACAGGAAATCATCAATTGGCATATCTTTGGGTATCTCTGAAGATATACAATAGGACTGGGTTACCAAAAGTGTCTTGGACCCTTATCCCTATACTGGTCCCTCCACCTTACTGAGGTGAAATATGCAGTATGTCTGAGTCCCACACAAGGCAGAGATTTTGCCAATCCAGATTCCTGGCATTTGAGGTAGAACACCATTCCCAGGTAAGTGCAGACTGGCAGACGCTGCTGTACACTCCTAGATAGTGCTTTCCCAGCTGCGGGTAGGGGCTTCATTGGTTTGGTTTCAGTTTTCAGGTATCTCTTGGGTATGAGGAAGTATGCATCATCTATGCCAGGTATTCCACCCAGGTGCTCATGGAATGGAGGGGACTACCACAAACGAGGCTGATGGCATGACTCACTATACTCTGTTGTTCCTGAGTGAGCGGTTCAAGGGGGAGAAAAAATTTGAACCAAATGCTCTGTAGAGGACTGAGTGACCATCTGGTATCAATTTAGCTCAGTTTCTGCAGTTCTGGCGTAACAGTAGACAGTAAATGCAGGTAGATGAAGCCGATCTACCCCGCTATGCATCCACAATGGTCTACTACGCCCCTCCCCCTAGCTATTTGAATTTTTCAATTAATCAACTCCCAGCAGTTGGAGTACTATTCTTTTTAATCATATATATGGATCAATATGAATAATCTTTTATTAAACATTTTGTATCTTTTTGGAGCAATTTTTGTTTTCTTTTATTGTTTTTCTTTTTTATTTCTCTTCATTTTGTGATTTCCACATATACATCATCTACACTTGAAGTACTTCCCTTAGTCACCCTCTTGCAGGATGATTGTTAACAACTTTGGACAATAATCAAGAGACTCCAGGACCTGGACTACCCGAGACGGGTTAATATCTCTACCTGCTGGTATAGTCAGAATCAGTTCCGACTATCTTCTTTGTGCGTAACATCTTTTGGGTTTATTTTACATTTGATGTTATTGCACTATTGGGTGCCCTCTCTTTTTTTGTTTTTTATGTATCTGCATTAATTGACAGTTTGAGGAGCAGCCCTTCTGAACGACTACAGATCATCTATCTGGGGGACATATATATGTCCCAATAAGCGATTTATAGCTGTGGTCTACATAAATGGTTTCACAGCATCTCATTTTGTGATTATGCACCTACTGGGTGTTTTAGGTGGTGGATCAAGTGTATTTACATACTACAGTAGGAGGCACCGCCTTTCGTCTTCTCTCTTCTTCTTCTGTACTATAATGACACTAACTCTTGAACATCTCCAATAATATTTTTTTTGCCAATTGGGCAATTCAGATGTAGTGGTAAGTGTTTCTTTTTTCACAAGGAAGAGGCACACTGCTGGGTTTGGTAGTCTATATTGTGCTGTTTTGTTCTCTGTAGGTTATATTTCAACAAGTGAATAAAATGGGAGTCACAGGTAGGATCACCATCCATTGATGTCATGGTTTAAACCCTGCACACACCCAGAACTGTGCTGTGTTTTGTCAATCCTGCCAGATTATGACAAAGTCTTCATCATACCTGGGAATTTTATTTTCTGGAATCCCCGGAGGGCACCCCTCTGGTGCCACTGAGGATTATAATTGCTATGAATAGTTGCAAAAAGGGGCACTAGTTTCACTCTACAAAGCACCTGTAACCCTGTATTGTTTAAACCCTTAAATTGTAAAGTGCCGTGTACACTTGTGACGCTATATAAATAAACATATTAATTCATTCACTAGTTAACAAAGACGTCTAATTTTAGATAAACCGTATACCTCTTTTTAAAGATTATTTCTCTTACATCCAGAGGGTAGAAGACTTAAAAATAGGTGTATTTTAGGCAGAGACTTCCTCCTTCGTTTTGATCTCAACCCTAACTTTATTCCCAGAATCATGTGCTCTGCAACAGCAAGAGGAAGCAGCTGGCACTTGTTATTTTTTTTTAGGTCTGTAACGGAAGCCTAAGTCCTTGGGCTGACTTAAACCATCATTCTGGGTTTCTCCCTCCTGAAGTCAGCTACGAAGGGGTAGCCTCACCAGTGATTCTCCAGAATGGGTTGCAAGAGAAGCTCTTTTACACCATTCTGCAATGAAACGACAGGACACCACCTTGTTCCAAACCGAACTCACTTTATTTGGCAAAGTTCATCTCTTTTATACAGAGTTAACAGTATCAAGTTATAATACAATACAAAGGGTACAAAAGACAGTAAACATATGGTGAATACATGATACAATGGGGCAGACATGATTGTATTACTATACAAAGGGACCTGGTGAGGGGCAGACAATGCAACAAAGGACCGGGGCTGGAATACACGTCTCTGAACAATGGTCGCTGGCTGGAAGCATCTTTTTACCCGGTATGAATATTCTGCTTCAACCATTAGCCAATCCAGAGCCGAGAATCAGGTGGCCAATCCTAGCCATGAGAGTCACAGCAGTCTTTACCATATCAGACGCTGTGGGCAGGAAGCCGGCAGACCAACCTCTGGGCTGCCTACTTTCCCCCATGTTAAGTATATGGGGGACCGTTAAACGTGTTAACCAGGGCTTTGGCCAATCAGGAGGCTTCCTACCTCCCCAGCAGCTCAATGTACGACAACCTGTCGACACTGTGGCACTGGGACAGGGAGACACCTTCTGGTTGTCAAAGGTATTACAGTCCAATGACACAATTCACAGTGAATACAGTCCAGTCCCTTTAAACCTGTGGCCAATCCAAGAGACTCCTACTTTTCCCAGGCAAAGTCAATGTCGGCCCTTTAACTCAGACTGGCCAATCAGGCACTGGCCGATGTTCAAAAGCAGGTTGGTTCTGCCGGTCGTCCCTGGCTGGCTATTGAGATACAGCCCTTTCAGTCATCTTCATATTGTTATTCTACAGATGTTCTAGAGTTCGTTCATGCCTTTCCTTCCTTCTGAGATCCCATGCCCCCTGGCATCTTCACTTGGTACTGAGGGTCTTTTAGAGATCTTCATACCTCTCTGCAGTTCTTACCTAAGGTAGGTTGTCTCAGATTTTCATATCAATCAGGAGAACTTCCTGCTTTCATTTTGTCTTGACATTTCCTCAAAACAGGAGAAGGAACTTCCCCTGTTGGATGTAGTGCTATGCCTTAAGTATTGTGTGCATCGTACAAAGCCTTTCTGCAAGGATGATTCCCTGTTCACCATTCCTGGCGGTCCTTGAGCAGGTCAGGCAGCATCCAAAAGCACTATTGCTTCTTGATTAAGCCTACCATAAAGCAGACATGAATAGGAAGAGTCCTGTTCCTTTCAATGTTACAGAGCATTCCACCAGGTCCGTGGGTGCTTGCTGGGCCTACAAATACCAGGCCTTCACTGAAAAGCTGTGCAAGGCTGTTATGTGGTCCTCATTGCACATATTCACTAAACACAACTACGTCAAATTTTTTGCCTTGACTGAGGGCAGCTTTGACCGGTAGGTCCTTTCTACAGGGGTGCCTGTTTAAAGACTTTTTCTTTTTTTTTCACCTACTGCCACATTTTGTTTAGTAGTTTGAGCCCAGTTTGCGCTTGTTTGATTTGTTTGCTTTGATAGTTTGGAGTCTGTTGACACCTGAGGTTACATAGATCCAGTTTTAGTCCTGTGGAATATTGGTATCCTATGGGGAGTTTTTTCTCTTTTCCCCTCATGTGTTCCATATTGGACATAAGAAAAAATAGGATTTTAGTGAATTTACAGTTAAATCCTTTTCATTGGAACACAGGACTCCCACCCAGACAAAAAAACCTAGCTGTGTTTCTTTCCCTGGGCAAAGAAACTTCTCTGGCACGCAAAGAATTACTGACTGCCCAAAGCCTCTTTCTTGTCTAATAGGCCCTCTGTCCACAAGGCTGCATTCTGTGCTACCTACACTAACCTATGGACGTGTATCTTTACGTTTGTGAGCATTAACCCCCCTCACAAAGGAGAGAGGTACCCATTCCTATTGCTGCCTCATCTATCAGGGAAGCGAGAGCTTCAGTGTTCCATCCGGGGGCTCCATCTGGTGCAGAGTGCCCCAGAAGTGATGATGACTCCACAAACAATTCTTCTTATTTTAAGGGAATAAGAACACCTTTGTTGGAAGCTGCTAGTGTCCCTTAAATGGTCTCTAGATTCTGCTACAAGTTATAATTTTGCACTCTGCAGCTATAACAAGTTCATGCCATTGTTAAATGATTAGAGCATATGCAGTTTAGCATACATTTCTCAAAAAAGAAGGTCAAGAGGCTTTTTCTACAAGTATATGAATAATCAAAATATGTATATATGTTCCTGACAGAGATTAAATGTTTTTTCACAGGTGACAGAAATGTAAAAGCCTCTTTCTACATTTTTGTCACCCATGTCCTGAATTAATCTTTCTCCTGCTTTCAACTGCCAATTCTAGCCTTCCACATGAGCTTCAGGTTCATATTATTGGCTGCTGGCCATATGGGTCAGTGATTCATTGGAACTTGCTATGAGCATTACAGCCTCCATGTAACTCACGTGAAAGGTTTGCCCTGCTGCAATTTTGCTGCTTTTCTTTGAGAGTGCAGTAATGATACAGGACGTGGGTGCATTCATGAGAATCAATATCTTCCCATGTGGAAAGCTCCTCAGAGAATAACTAAGTCTAGACATTATGTATCGGGAACAATATATATGTTTACAGATGCTAGCATGATGTGTAAGGTATAAAAGTATTCAGCCCCTGTTCATTTTTAGGTGTTTATGTTCCAGTAACAAAAGGTATCAGAGTCTGTATAATTTTAAAAATAATCTCAACAATGTTTGTGAATATGCAACCTGTGTTCCAGAGAATAAAGCTCAAATAGTAAGAGAAATGCTAACCAAGAACATGGAGAAGGAGTGTAGTCAAGGCTTTTCTTGGCTGCAGAACAAGATTGTCTTTAAAGGAGCAGTAAACTTTTTTTATGAAAAAATATATATCGTAGGGATTTAACTACTGAGTAAAATAAGGGTACTCCCACTGCCGGGAGATTTATATTTTCAGAGTTATTACAGTTTAAACCCATGTTTTTTTATATTAGCAGTGCCCTCTAGTGGTCAAATTCTAATTAGATTTCCTGTTAGATTCTAATGGAGAGGAAAGTAAGAAAAGTCAGAGACATACAGTTCTCCATAGAATGTGATAGAAACTGCCTGTCACTTCCTGTCAGTTAGAACTTCCAGGAAGTAAACACAGTAAATTCACTTCCTGATTATTTAAACTGCTATAAATTTTGAATAAAACATCTGGCAGCGATGGGAGTGACCTTGTTTTATTCAGCAGGAAATGCTCTATAAAATATGTGTTTTCATAAAAAAAAGTTTACTGCTCCTTTAAACTTGTATTCACTCTACCAACTTCGCCAAAATAGTGGCAGAGATTGCAGAATCTTTACAGAGGGAGAACATTATACTATTTAATTAAAAACAAATGTTACAATTTATGTTATTCAACGATAGCTCAGTAAGAACTTTATGCACAAAGCAAATTATGAGCAATTCTGGAGCAAACAAACTGTACCATATATCTCTGTAGTATTTAAATAGTAAAAAATACCCATTTAAATCAATGGGACATTTCATAATTTGTATTGGTTCCTTATGGTATAGTTGGTTTGCTGTAGAATTGCTCCTCTTAATTTTTGTACAAAATTTCAAAATTGTCATCATTATTAAAGGGGATCTGTCACGCCTATAAAAGTTAGGCTTATTAGGTACAGTATATAGTGATGAAAACGTTATTTATCTTTAAAAAAAATGCTATTTGGGCTGAAATTATTGCTTACATAGTGTCCTGCGCCCCACTTCTGCATACACTGGTCTTGCCGCTCTGCCTCTGCTCCCTTCCGACTACCCAGCCTCCTGCAAGAAACCATCAAGAGGATATCAGTCATTAGACAGTCATAAATTGTATTTGCATAGGGAATAAAATCACATTTGGTTGTTCATTCCACTCTTCAGTGAGGGATGTTAACAGGGGAAAGCATAAAAATGCCTCTCCCTCCCTGTCTATCGGTCTCTCTTTCTCTCTGTCTGTGTATGTCTCTCTGTTTTAACTAAAAGGGACTATATGATCTAAAAACAACATATATGATTTTGAAAGACCTCCCACAAATCACCTATGTGTCATATCAGCCATTATTATTTAGAAAATTAGTATTTGAGTTATTGTGATTTACAGATAATGCCATGCATGCGTTCCCATCTTAGCCCTATGTTAGCTCCTACACTCACTGATATTGTTCATTAAAGCACTAACGAGAGGGTTATGAGTCAGTGTAGGAAAGGTAATATAGAATTAAGACAGGAAGTATCTGCATAGCATGCCATAATTGGCATAATCTGTAAAGCAGAAATGTCAAACGTTAGCCAATAAATCCTCTAATATAAAAGGTCAGATGTATGTTTGTCCGATGCAGTCATGTGTAGTAGAGACTGCCCAAATGCAGACCGGTGCAGTCATGTGCAGTACAGACTGCCCGAACGCAGATGTTTGTCAGATGCATTCATTTACAGTACACACTGCCCGAATGCACAGAATGCTGGGAGGTGTAGTTCTGCGTTTTTACTCACTTTGGCCCGTGTACAAGGGGTTTTACACTAGTTATTAATATAACATGTATGTGATTCTGAAATGTCTTTAAAAATCACCAAAGTTATTTTTAGGTGATAAAACAAGTGGACAATAGATAGAGAGGAGAATCTGCCAGCATAGTCCATTTACTGAGCTTATACATTAAGTTTAAAAATATATTTCCTGTACCTACACAAACCCAAGCAAGCACTAATGTCATCGCTGTAGTATGTGTGGGAATGGAAGAATTTAGCACTGACTTCCTCTGTGTCCTGTTAGTACTCAGAATAAAAATAAGATGCAGAGCAATGACATACCCTAATACATCCATATCCTCCCATACTGCCAGCCCCTTGGTGCAAGTGGTGCCAAAGTAATAATTTTTGGTGAAAAATGTGTACATAGGTGTAAGGTGCAGCAATCAAAAGCAATATTTTGTATTTACTTAAACACAAAGTCTATGAGTACAAATCTCTGATAATGCTGACATTGTGACTTTATGGTAGAACATACAGACTTGATTTAGAATTGTACTGAAAACACAGGAGGGTTGACAACTTTTGGCCTGGGGTCACAAATGCAATAAAGTGTCATTTCTACTATTGTTCCAGCCCACAATCCCATCCCATCCCCTTTTGTTAATTTTATAACTGGCACTAATGGTGTGAAGTAAGGCAAAGGATACCAAGAGCTTACAACTGAAATGGACACTAGTGATGCCACAACTTAAAATATAAGTAGATCTACAAACCACAGAGATTACAGTTTTAGATGAAGCTAGTGGTAGCACAAAGATTACAGCTGAGATGGAGCTAGTGATAGCTCGGAGATTACAAGTGATATGAAACTACAGTAATACCAAAAGCCTACAATCATACCAGGGAACGTTCAAAATGAGCTGATCCTGATACCTTGTAAATATTACCTGTAAAGTTCCCATAATATAAATTCTCTGCAATATGTCTCATATATCATACAACAACTTACTGATACCACTGCATGAACACAGAAGACAAGCAGGACTTCTCCACTGCCTTCCTGGCACAAGTGCCCCAAAACAAGCAACTAACTGGATCAGAATATATGATGGGTAGAAATGGACTCTGTCACCCTGAGAATTTGGCTGTTCTCCCTGAGACCTAGAGATTTGGATCAAAACCCTGAGTCTCTGGGTCAAACCCAGAGAGTTCGCAGTTATTCTTACAACTGAAATTGTACTCAAAACTGTCAAGAAGCATGCACTGATATGGTTAAATCCAACCACACAGTACAAAAGTAAATTCACTGAGCCTTTATTGTGAATTCAAAATCAAAATTTCTTTTATAGTACAAAGCTTGTGGATCAGGCAAATGGATAGACTTCCTAGAACAGGCACAAAATGGATGTATATGAGCCGTTAGAATTGATGGAGGGAACGTATACAGAAAGAAGAAAACACAGTATGGGCGCCAGTGGAGCTATAGCATAAATAAAAGATGATAATTAACAGTATAATTATTGCACTAGTGGAATAATGGTTAACACGCCACTTTATCTATTGTATGGTGCTATTAAAACACTAAATGATAATGGCCTTTGTCAGTTAGTGTTTTAATAACACCATATCCTATATAATAATTCGCTAAATCGTGTGTAACACCTGACATGCGCAATAGACACTGCTGCGCGTGCGGCAGTCATGCGCAGTAGAGACCGCCCGTGCCGCGGCGGATACACAGCTGGGCGCTCCAAAGGAGCGTCCAGCTCTGCATCAGCAGTGGCGCGGGCAGTCTCCACTGTGCGTGACTGCCCCGCGACCGACTGCCAGAGGCACTGTGGCCCGTGTAACGGGCTGTTCAACTAGTATTTAATAAAGTGGAGCTTGAGCCACAAAACTCGTTATGTATTTTGGTGTTCAATTTTTAATAAATATATATATTTTAAATATTTTGAATTAACAGCGTTATACTTTGATGTTATACTTGGAATATCCATTGGAAGGATGCCGAGAGGAGACGGGATTATGATCTCCGACTGCCTACTTTTTTGGGAGTTGGTATATGCCAGTTTCTCAACCATGATTCCATGTGAGTGCTATACTATTTATGATATAGGACCACTGGCACCCCTTCTGTGTTTTTCCTTCTTTCAGTATACATTGCCCTGTCTGATGTATTTTGAAAAGGAGCTGCCTTACACATTTGTAAATGATGGAGCATGGAGTATTCTGTTAAGTGGAAGCAATCACAATATTCCCTAAAGCATTCGTGCTAGTGGCCACATACATGTCCTCTAGCCCATCTTTTTGTGAGAAAGATTTCAGCAATGGTGATGGTGTAGTGATTTCTAACATTGTGAGAGATTATTGTTAGTGTTGAGCGAGCATGCTCGGCCGATGCTCGGATCGGCACGAGCATCGCTCTGCTCGGCACATGGCGGTACTCGTACGAGTACCGCATGTGCTCGCCCGCCATGTTCGTGTCTCCTCCCCGCACGTTTTGCGCCTGCTGCGCAGCCAATAAACGTGCAGGGAGGCTCTGACATCGGTGTAATGCCAGCAGCCATGTTGGCTGCTGGCATTACACTGATTGGCTGGCCAGAACCCGTGGTCAGGTGCTGTATAGCACCTGACCATCGAGTTCGGCTCAGTCTGAGCCAGGGAGAGCTGAGGATAGGAAGGGAAAGGCAGTGTAGGGAGGAAAAAAACAAAAATTGTGAAAAAAAAAGAACCAAAAGTCCTTTTTAGGACTACTGTGTGTGGGGGCAGCAGGTTATTTGGTGTGGGGGGAAAAAAAAAAAAAAAAAAAAAAAAAATATATATATTCTGTGTAGTGTGCAAAGTTGCAGATTAGAGCACATTCTGTTTAGTGTGCACAGTTGCAGATTAGAGCACATTCTGTTTAGTGTGCAAAGTTGCAGATTAGAGCACATTCTGTTTAGTGTGCAAAGTTGCAGATTAGAGCACATTCTGTTTAGTGTGCAAAGTTGCAGATTAGAGCACATTCTGTTAAGTCTTCAAACTAAAATATCAAAGTCACGTATTCCATTCAGTGTGCGTCGCCGCAGTTTAGCAGCACATTCTGAGTACTGTGCAGAGTTGCAGAATAGGAAGAAATACTGTTAAGTCTTCAAACTAAAATATCAAAGTCACATATTCCATTCAGTGTGCTTCGCCGCAGTTTAGCAGCACATTCTGTGTACTGTGCAGAGTTGCAGAATAGGAAGAAATACTGTTAAGTCTTCAAACTAAAATATCAAAGTCACATATTCCATTCAGTGTGCTTCGCCGCAGTTTAGCAGCACATTCTGTGTACTGTGCAGAGTTGCAGAATAGGAAGAAATACTGTTAAGTCTTCAAACTAAAATATCAAAGTCACATATTCCATTCAGTGTGCTTCGCCGCAGTGTAGCAGCACATTCTGTGTACTGTGCAGAGTTGCAGAATAGGAAGAAATACTGTTAAGTCTTCAAACTAAAATATCAAAGTCACATATTCCATTCAGTGTGCTTCGCCGCAGTGTAGCAGCACATTCTGTGTACTGTGCACAGTTGCAGAATAGGAAGAAATACTGTTAAGTCTTCAAACTAAAATTTAAAAGTCACATATTCCATTCAGTGTGCTTCGCCGCAGTGTAGCAGCACATTCTGTGTACTGTGCAGAGTTGCAGAATAGGAAGAAATACTGTTAAGTTTTCAAACTCAAATATTAAAGTCACATATTCCATTCAGTGTGCTTCGCCGCAGTTTAGCAGCACATTCTGTGTACTGTGCAGAGTTGCAGAATAGGAAGAAATACTGTTAAGTCTTCAAACTAAAATTTAAAAGTCACATATTCCATTCAGTGTGTTTCAACGCCGTTTAACAGCCTATTCTGTGTACTCTGTACAGTTCCAGAATTATAAGAAATACTGTTAAGTTTTCAAACTCAAATATTAAAGTCACATATTCCATTCAGTGTGTTTCAACGCCGTTTAACAGCCTATTCTGTGTACTCTGCACAGTTGCAGAATAGGAAGAAATACTGTTAAGTCTTCAAACTAAAATTTAAAAGTCACATATTCCATTCAGTGTGTTTCAACGCCGTTTAACAGCCTATTCTGTGTACTCTGTACAGTTCCAGAATTATAAGAAATACTGTTAAGTTTTCAAACTCAAATATTAAAGTCACTTATTCCATTCAGTGTGTTTCAACGCCGTTTAACAGCCTATTCTGTGTACTCTGCACAGTTGCAGAATAGGAAGAAATACTGTTAAGTCTTCAAACTAAAATTTAAAAGTCACATATTCCATTCAGTGTGTTTCAACGCCGTTTAACAGCCTATTCTGTGTACTCTGTACAGTTCCAGAATTATAAGAAATACTGTTAAGTTTTCAAACTCAAATATTAAAGTCACTTATTCCATTCAGTGTGTTTCAACGCCGTTTAACAGCCTATTCTGTGTACTCTGCACAGTTGCAGAATAGGAAGAAATACTGTTAAGTTTTCAAACTCAAATATTAAAGTCACATATTCCATTCAGTGTGTTTCAACGCCGTTTAACAGCCTATTCTGTGTACTCTGCACAGTTGCAGAATAGGAAGAAATACTGTTAAGTCTTCAAACTAAAATTTAAAAGTCACATATTCCATTCAGTGTGTTTCAACGCCGTTTAACAGCCTATTCTGTGTACTCTGTACAGTTCCAGAATTATAAGAAATACTGTTAAGTTTTCAAACTCAAATATTAAAGTCACTTATTCCATTCAGTGTGTTTCAACGCCGTTTAACAGCCTATTCTGTGTACTCTGCACAGTTGCAGAATAGGAAGAAATACTGTTAAGTTTTCAAACTCAAATATTAAAGTCACATATTCCATTCAGTGTGTTTCAACGCCGTTTAACAGCCTATTCTGTGTACTCTGCACAGTTGCAGAATAGGAAGAAATACTGTTAAGTTTTCAAACTCAAATATTAAAGTCACATATTCCATTCAGTGTGTTTCAACGCCGTTTAACAGCCTATTCTGTGTACTCTGCACAGTTGCAGAATAGGAAGAAATACTGTTAAGTTTTCAAACTCAAATATTAAAGTCACATATTCCATTCAGTGTGTTTCAACGCCGTTTAACAGCCTATTCTGTGTACTCTGCACAGTTGCAGAATAGGAAGAAATACTGTTAAGTTTTCAAACTCAAATATTAAAGTCACATATTCCATTCAGTGTGTTTCAACGCCGTTTAACAGCCTATTCTGTGTACTCTGCACAGTTGCAGAATAGGAAGAAATACTGTTAAGTCTTCAAACTAAAATTTAAAAGTCACATATTCCATTCAGTGTGTTTCAACGCCGTTTAACAGCCTATTCTGTGTACTCTGTACAGTTCCAGAATTATAAGAAATACTGTTAAGTTTTCAAACTCAAATATTAAAGTCACTTATTCCATTCAGTGTGTTTCAACGCCGTTTAACAGCCTATTCTGTGTACTCTGCACAGTTGCAGAATAGGAAGAAATACTGTTAAGTTTTCAAACTCAAATATTAAAGTCACATATTCCATTCAGTGTGTTTCAACGCCGTTTAACAGCCTATTCTGTGTACTCTGCACAGTTGCAGAATAGGAAGAAATACTGTTAAGTTTTCAAACTCATATATATTAAAGTCACATATATCGTGTAAGATGAAGAAGGCGGGTAAAAAGGGACGGGGAAGTGGACGTGATCCTGAAAGTTCAGGGCGCGGGTCAGGACGCGGAGAAACTGTGCCTGGTGCCAGAGCACAAGAAAGAAAGACATCCACCATACCTAGCTTCATGTCTGATTTCACAGGGCGTCGCAGGACATCACTCTCGAGGTCCGACCAGTGCGAACAGGTGGTCGGTTGGATGACAGCTGATACTGCTTCCAGTCGGTTAAGCACCACCCTGTCTTCCACCAAGTCCACTCTCAGTAGCCAAGAGTCTGGTCAACATAATCCTCACTCTGATCATCCTTCCTCCCACCATACACGGTCTGGTCAAAGAAGTGATCCCACACTGGGATATAGTGATGAGCTCGTCTCATCACCAATCCTTCATTTGACCCTCTCTCCAAGCACGCTTGCAGAGGAACATGACATCTTGTGCCCTGATTCACAACCTCTAGAGGCTACCCAATCACAAGAAGATGACAGATGTGAACGGCATTTAAGGTCAAAGGAAGTAGTGGATGATGATGATGATGATGATGAGACACAGTTGCCATTAAATCAACCACTATTTCCGTCTCAAGACCTTGTTGAGGAGAATGTTATACAGTTGTCAATGACTGAGTATGTGGTGGGATCAAGACATGGGGAGGATGATCAGAGTGAGGAAGTGGAGGAGGACTTGGTGGACGATGAGGTGACTGACCCCACCTGGGAAGGTGTAGAGCCGAGCGATGACAGCAGTCCTGAGGGTGAGCCATCTGCAGCACCGCAACAGGCTGGAAGAGGCAGTGGTGTGGCAACAGAAAGAAGGCGGACCGCACCAAACCGGCCCGCAAATGTTCCACGGAGCACCCCCTTGCGTAAATCTACCTTGCCAAGGGGTAGGTGTTCCGCGGTATGGCGTTTTTTTAAGGAAAGTGCGGACGACAAAAGATTTGTAGTTTGCAACCTGTGCCACACCAGAATGAGCCGAGGCATGAACACTAGAAACCTCACCACCACCAGCATGATCCGACACATGGCATCCAAGCACCGTAGTAAGTGGGAGGAACGCCTGGATCGCCCATCTGTGTCTGCAGGCCACACCACTGCCTCCTCTTCCCCTGTTTTCGGTGCCGGCCAATCGCCTGTCGAAGGCGCAGGCCCGCATACCTCCCGCCCTGCACCTGTACCATCTGAAGCACCATCAGCGACCACATCCACTTCCCTGTCCCAGCACAGCGTCCAAATGTCGTTACCCCAGGCATTTGAGCGCAAGAGAAAGTACCCAGCCACCCACCCACAGGCCATAGCACTAACCTCACACCTTTCCAAATTACTGGCCATCGAAATGCTGCCATTTAGGCTTGTGGACACTGAGTCCTTCCGCAGCCTGATGGCAGCAGCTGTCCCTCGGTACGCGGTCCCCAGCCGCCACTACTTTTCCCGGTGTGCCATCCCCGCATTACACCACCATGTGTCCCGTAACATCACCCGTGCCCTGACCAACGCAGTTACTGGGAAGGTCCACTTAACGACTGACACATGGACAAGTGCTTGTGGCCAGGGACGCTACATTTCCCTGACGGCACACTGGGTGAATGTCGTGGAGGCTGGGAGCGACTCGGACCCTGGGATGGCACGGGTGCTACCCACGCCGAGGATTGCGGGCCCTACCTCCATCAGGGTTTCCACCAGCACCTATGTTATTGGCTCCTCCTCCTCCGTTTCCACCTCCGAATTCTCTACACACACCGCCACTCCCCCATCAGCCAGTAGCTGGAAGCAGTGTAGCACTGCAGTGGGGAAGCGTCAACAGGCCGTGCTGAAGCTGATCTGCCTTGGGGACAAACAGCACACGGCCTCAGAGCTGTTGCAGGGGATTAGTCACCAGACCGAGCAGTGGCTCTCGCCACTCAACCTGCAACCAGGCATGGTTGTGTGTGATAATGGGCGTAACTTGGTGGCGGCTTTGGAGCTCGGCAAGCTCACACACGTACCATGCCTAGCGCATGTATTTAATTTAGTGGTGCAGCGATTTCTAAAAACCTACCCCAATGTGCATGATCTCTTGACCAAGGTGCGCCGCGTGTGTGCACATTTCCGTAAGTCATCTACAGCTTCGGCCGGCCTGTTGAAGCTGCAGCAGCGCTTACAATTGCCAGCTCACCGGCTGCTGTGTGACGTGAGCACGCGCTGGAACTCCACCTTCCACATGTTGGCCCGGCTTTGTGAGCAGCAGAGGGCAGTAGTGGAGTACCAGCTGTTACACGGTCGTCGCCTCTCCATTCAACTTCCTGTAATCAGAAGTGAGGAGTGGGAATGGATGTCAGACCTCTGCGAGGTTTTACGCAATTTTGAGGAATCGACACAGATGGTGAGCGGCGATAACGCTATTATCAGTGTAACCATCCCACTTCTGTGTCTACTGAAACGCTCGCTGCTCACAATTAAAACCGACGCTTTGCATGTGGAAGAGGTGGAAATGGGGGAGGAAGAGCTTACACAAGGTGATAGCCAGAGCACGCTCACTTCGTCTTCTCAGCGACAATTGGAGGAGGCGGAGGAGGAGGAGGAGGAGGAGGAGGAGGAGGAAGACACGGTTGCCTCCGCTACAGAGGGTAGCCATGGAACTTTAGTTCCATCTCTTCAGCGTGGGTGGGCAGAAGAGGAGGAAGAGGATGAGGATATTGAGAGTCAGCCTCCTGGTGAGGACAGCGAAATCTTGACTGTTGGTACTCTGGCACACATGGCTGACTTTATGTTAGGCTGCCTTTCCCGTGACCCACGCGTTGTACGCATTTTAGACAACACGGATTACTGGGTGTTCACCCTTCTGGACCCCCGCTACAAAGAGAATTTCTCATCTCTCATTCCTCCGGTGGAGAGGACAAGCAAAATGGTGCAATACCAGAAGGTTCTTGTTGAAAAATTGCTCCAAAATTTTCCATCTGACAACGCTGGCGGCAGAGTACGTGCTACCTTGGCCAACAGAGAAGGGGAGAAAAGGGGAGCACACAGCAGTTCCGAGAAAGGCAGGGCAACACTCTCCAAGGCGTGGGACACCTTCATGACACCCCGCCAGCACCCTCACCCTGATGCGCAGCCTAGTGTCACAAGGAGGGAAAAGTTTTGGAAGATGGTGAAGGAGTACGTAGCAGACTGTGTCAGCGTCCTCAATGATCCCTCTGTGCCTTACAACTACTGGGTGTCCAAGCTGGACACGTGGTATGAACTGGCACTCTACGCCTTGGAGGTGCTGGCCTGCCCTGCCGCCAGCGTTCTGTCTGAGCGGGTATTTAGTGCTGCTGGTGGCATCATAACAGATAAGCGTATCCGCCTTTCCACCGACAATGCTGATAGGTTGACACTTATAAAAATGAACAAGGCCTGGATTTCCCCTGACTTCTCCACTCCACTGGAGGAAAGCCCCGGGGGAACATAAACTCACTTTATATATGTTATTTACAATGATGGGAATACTCTGTATTCCCATTCACCCCTTCCACCCCAAAAACGGGTATATGGTTGACTCTTAATCTTCTCATCCTCCTCCTCCTCTTCCATATGCCCTGGGATATAATTTTTATATAGGGCCAGCTCACCAGCGGGCCCTGTGATATAATTTTTATATAGGGCCAGCTCACCAGCGGGCCCTGTTTGACAATTTTTATATAGGTCAGCTCACCAGCGGGCCTTCTCATATAATGTTTTATAGCGTCAGCTCACTAGCGGGCCTTCGCATATAATGTTTAGGATGGTCAGCTCTGCAGCAGACCCTCACCCATAATGTTTTAGATGGTCAGCTCAGCGCACGTTTCCATCTTAATCATGGCCTCAGTTCTGAAAATCAAGGAAATTTTTGGGATAATTTGCCTCTGCGCACGTTTCCCTCTTAATCATGGCCTCAGTTCTGAAAATCAAGGAAATTTTTGGGAGAATTTGCAGATGATATACAAGTAAATATACAGCAAATATTGTTTGGTAACAATTTTTCGCCTAAAGTCGTTTTTATTTTCCTTTTTGTGTGTTTTATGGTCAGTCTGTAAAAATGGCGTACTACGGGCGAAAGATCGTTCCCAGCAGCGATGTTGGAGTCCAAGGTGCATCCAGACATCCTCCCTATGCTGTCCCTGAACCATTTCTGTAGTGTTTCCATCTTTTTCTGCCCTTTTCCTATGGACCAGGCACCCTCCCCTCATCAGAGCAGGGGGTGCCTGGTGTAATGCTCGAGTCCTCCCATTGACTTCAATGGGGCTCGGATGCTCGGCCGAGCACTCGAGCCTCAGGGGGTGCTCGGTCAGAGCACCCGAACATCCGAGCATTGAGGTGCTCGCTCATCACTAATTATTGTATTAGGAGGCTCACCCTTTTTTTTCTTTCTTTCTTTAGAGATAGAGGGAGGCTGCTGTCCACAGGCCTTGATTTATGACTAGCCTGTGGGCAATATCCCCCTGTCTCCAGGGCCAGCTTGCCCCTGACTGAAAGCCATAACAGGTATTCTAGAAAGATGAGTACTTTGATCAGTAAAACACTTATGCAGATTCTTAGATCCTAATTATTAAAGAAACCAATGGCAGCCATAAATCAGAAACCCACTTCAAAATTCAGTAGGGCTCCCTTCAATTCCCTTTGTGTACCCTCTCTTTGGGCAACTAATAAAGTCCTTTAGCTTTAACTACCATCCCTATGCAGACAATACACAAAGCTATATATGCCTGCCCTCACTTTCACCTGAAATACAGAAGCGGGTCTCAGAATTCCTTATGGTGTCTCTTCCTGAATGGCTCATAGTTGCTTAAAACATTTTATGTCCCAGACTGTGCCACTTCTCTTTCCTCCTAAACCATGCACAACACCTCAGATTTCTATAACTGCCAAGGGCTTTACAATTTACTCTGTGGACAAGGTACTTTGCGTTGAGGTAACTTTGCACTCTACTCTTTCCTTCACCACCCACTTTAATGAAGTGACAAAAATCTGTTGCTTCTTTCTTCAAAATATTTTAAAAATCTGTCCATTTCTTTCTTGCGCTACAACAAAAACTCTCATGCATGCTATTATCCTTTCCTGCCTGGACTATTGCAACTCTTTACTTATTGGTTTGCCAATTACCCAAATCCCTCCTCTGCAATCATTTGTTTACCTGGCCACCAGAGTATTCTTCCTCTCCTCCAGAATAGTACTTACCCCATCACTACAAAAATTTAGACCCACATACACTGCCTGACACCACCAGCCTTCTTCCCTTGCCCATGCAGTGGCCATGAGGATTTGTGTCTAGCAGTGGGCAAGGGGAAAAGGCTATGGAGGGTCAGACATTGTACATGGGGATCTGTGGCTATCAGTGTGCAAGTGAACAAGTCTGGGGGCCTTTTCCCTTGCGAGTGAACAACATGTGTAATATATGATACAGAGCTACGGGGATAATTGAATAGTGCTTGGTATACATTTTTAACCCTTTGTGTGCCTCAGTAGTGAGCAATGCACATCTCTATGTGCAGGGCTTATAATTTTAAGTCCTTTGCTACTAACCAAACCTGAAAAGTTACTCGCCACTGCAAGTCAAAACATACCCACCAGGGCTGAATTTCTACTCGCCAGGACTAAATTTTCACTCGCCATTGGCTAGTGGCGAGTGGAAATTTTGAGCCCTGCTATGTGTACTGCGCATGACTGCATCGGGCAAACATCTGCATTCGGGCAGTCTGTACTGCGCATGACTGCACCGCCCTGCATTCGGACAGTCTCTACTGCACATGACTGCATCGGACAAAGGGAAAATGGAGTGATGCTGTCCATGGTGTTGAAAGTATCCTCTCCGCTCCCCTATTGGCCAATTAGGAAAGCAAAGAGAATGCTCTTCAACTTCAGAATTGTTGTAGTGTTGGTGATGTGTGAACACATGGACAAAATCATATTGCCACATATTGACTTTTAGTGAATCTAGGCCTATATACGGTAGATCTGAGGAAGAGATCAGCTATAGGATCTCAAAACATATTGGATGAAGACTGACTTGGATGAGATACTATGTGTTTCATTTGAGATGTTTTACATGCAGACAATTTGGCTTCCATATATACTTTGAACCAAACAGACAGCACTCACTATTGCTGCAAGTTAACAGTGCTGACACCTAGGCATGTGGCTATGAGTGTTTGTTTGTTTGTTTTTTTTGTTATACTTGTCCTTTATTGCTGAGCCACTCTTCTCTAATATTTTATCCCAAAATAGGTGTTCCATGTTAATGCCAGTCATAGACTATGGGGACGTAGTATATGCTCCCGTGCCACAAATCCATCTAGCTAAACTTGACACTCTGTACAACTCATTATGCTGCTTTATCCTCCAATGTAATTACACAACCCATCATTGTGATATGTATGAAGAACTAAATGGACTAACATTTGAATCTAGACATACCCTTCACCTCTCTTGTCTGGCTTATAACTACTTCTCTAGAAAGCTACCAGGTAACCTGAGCAGTATGCTCACACAGCTCTCCATACTAACCATATCCTCTGCTCTCTACTCACTGAGTATACCACATTACAAGAAAGAAACCAGTCGATCTACCTTCTCCTTCATAGTTCCAAAAGTCTGGAATAAGCTGCCTGAAAAAATCAGATCTTCTCCCAGTGTAAAATAACTGATGTTGGGATGCACTCTCTGTAACAGTATATATCACGCCTGGGTGCTCAAGTAAAAAAAAATGTACATACAGTTTTTAGTAAGTGGAAACAATACAATAAATTTTACCTGCTTTCACACTGATCAAAAGTTCCTGCGAGTGCCGTTTCCATTTACTACAAACTGTATATATATATATATATATATATACATATATATAAACAATATGTAACTGTATATACATTTTAGTAAGTATGTTTCTGTGTGTGTGTGTGTATATATATATATATATATCTATATATATAAAAGAAGACTTTGTGCCTGCCAAAACACACCCAGGGGAGGCATAAAGCATGAGTTACTATTCCTATTGGGTGATTCAGTCATGCAGGGAGTTGGCCCGCCCCCACTATGCAGCCCGCCCACCACTATCAAAGTCACAAAAAAACAATATGGCCGCCACTTGCTCCTACACCACAGACAAACACACATGCCCCACTCACACAGCACCAAACAAACACACATGCCCCACTCACACACACAGAGCATCACACACACACAGCACCACATACACACACAAAGCCAGAAATAAATATGGCTGACACACACACACACACACACACACACACACACACACACACACACACACACACACACACACACACACACACACACACACACACACACACACACACACACACACACACACACACACACACAGTCACTCACCCTGACTCCCAGTGGCCTCAGCAGGACCTGTAGTGCAGCACCAGGGGAACAAAATGGCACTCAAAGGGTTAAGGTAGGCCCTCCGCTGAATTATTTCTTCACTGTCATCATTTGCCATGCAAGACACAGGACAGACAGCCATCAGGTACACACTTAACCCACTGACTGCCACAGGGTTGTGTATCAAGTTTTAGCCCTCAGGGAGTGTGTTCAAACCCCTCACACTGTAAACTTGCATTTCCCTCCTACTTCTCCTCCTTCCCCAGCCTATTACTAACACTTTTCCTCATTTATATTAAGCCCCGCCCCCTACTTGTGATTAAGCCCCGCCCACTTTAAACCAAAATTGCCCCATTGCTCTCTCCACATCAGCACCACATGAGGGACTCCACAAGTCAAAGTTCACAGGTATTACACAGACATGCCCCACTCACACACACACACAAAGCCAGAAAGAAATATGGCTGACACACAGTCACTCACCCTGACTCCCAGTGGCCTCAGCAGGACCTGTACTACAGCCACTGAGGAACAATATGGCACTCAAAGGGTTAAGGTAGGCCCTCATTGCTGAATTATTTCTTCACTGTCATTATTTGCCATACAACACAGAGGACAGACAGCCATCAGGTACACACTTAACCCACTGACTGCCACAGGGTTGTGTTTCCCTCCCAAATCTCCTCCTTCCCCAGCCTATTACTAACACTTTTCCACATTTCTGTTAAGCCCCGCCCCTACTCGTGACTAAGCCCCGCCCCCTTTTAACCCAGATTGCCCCATTTGTCTCTCCACATCAGCACCACATCAGTCCCCTCTAGGGACTCCACAAGTCAAAGTTCCCAGGTATGAACACACTTCCCACTGCTATTTAACTCTCACATGCCTCTCTATACCTTAACCATTTGAGTGCCAGAGGGGTACACAACTCATGCACGCATGTGTTTCTGCTTATATATGTTGTGTGTGTGTGTACATCTCTGTTACATATGTGTGTCCATCTCCAGTGTGTCTGTGTGTGTGTGTGCGTGTCTTTTGCATGTCTCTGCCGCTCACTGTGTGTATGTGCATACCTCCCAACATTTCACATGGCCAAAGAGGGACACTGTAGTTTTAGGTGGTATTGTTGGGGGCGTGGCTGGTGGGCAGGGCATTAGTAAGAATGTTTAGGTTATTTCATGACCTATTACTGACTATTTATGTAACTGAATAAATGATTTAGTGGAAGACCAAAGTATTTTATTTGCACAGACTAATGTATAAACACATATACTGAAGTTTATTGCTTTATTGCTGTAGAGCAAAGTAATACACACCACACAGTCAGGGCTGGTGCAAGGATTTTTGCCAGCCTAGGCAAAACCTAATTTTGCCGCCCATTTCGCTCCGCCCCTTGTGTCCCACCCCTTTATACCCTGCCTTCTTATACCCCACCTCTTTTCATGATTGTCCTCTCTCTGCCCCCTCGGCCAGTCTGCCCCTGATCTAGAGATGCCTGTAAGAGATGCCCCCCACCAGCTACAACTTGCCCCTTATCATCTCCACTTTGGCCCTATCAGCTGCACTTTGCCCCCCATCAACTCCAACTTACCCCCATCAGCTCCACTTTGCCCCCCACCAGCTCCACTTTGCCCCCCACCAGCTCCACTATGCCCCCCATCCGCTCCACTATGCCCCCCATCAGCTCCACTATGCCCCCAGCAGCTCCAACTTGCCACCAGCAGCTCCACTTTGCCCACCATCCGCTCCAACTTGCCCCCACCAGCTCCACTTTTGCCCCCCCTTCAGTTCCACTATGCCCCTATCAGCTCCAACTTGCTCCTATCAGCTCCAACTTACTCCCATCGCCTCCACTTTGCCCCCCAGCAGCTCCACTATGCCCCCAGCAGCTCCAACTTGCCACCAACAGCTCCAACTTGCCACCAACAGCTCCACTTTGCCCCCATCCACTCCAACTTGCCCCCATCAGCTCCACTTTGCCCCCATCCGCTCCAACTTGCCCCCACCAGCTCCACTTTGCTCCCCCTTCAGCTCCACTTTGCCCCCCATCCGCTCCAACTTGCCCCCATCAGCTCCACTTTTACCTCCATCCACTCCAACTTACCCTCATCAGCTCCATCTTGCCCCCAGCAGCTCCACTATGCCCCCTCAGCTCCAACTTGCCCCCATCAGCTCCACTTTCACCTCCATCCGCTCCAACTTACCCCCATCAGCTCCAACTTGCCCCCAGCAGCTCCACTATGCCCCCTCAGCTCCAACTTGCCCCCATCATCTCCACTTTGCCCCCCATCCGCTCCAACTTGGCCCCAGCAGCTCCAGTATGCCCCCTCAGCTCCAACTTGCCCCCCATCACATACCTGTAGCTCCCGCGCAGTCTTCTCTTCAGTAATGCAGAGCGCGGCGGGAGATCATGACTCCCAGCGCGCTCTTCATTACTAAAGATCCGACCCAATGAGGGAGCGCTGTAGCAACACAGACCTGACTGTGTTGTGGTTCCCGGCGTGGTGTGTGCGGGCGCAGCTCTTCTCCACTGCATGCCCGCGCCCCCAGTACGTGTGCGCCCTAGGCCGGCGCCTACCTCGCCTATAGGTGGAGCCGGCCCTGCACACAGTCTGACCTCCTAAAAAGAGGGACAACAGGGTGGGAAAGAGGGACAGAGGGATTTGGCCCTCAAAGAGGGACTATCCCTCCTCAAGAGGGACACTTGGGATGTATGGTATGTGTCTGCCTGTGTGTTGCATATGTCTGTGTTTTTCAGTGTGTCTGCATTTCATACACATGCGCCCAACGGTCATGATATGACGGGCAACGCCGTCCCACATTGCTAGTATATATATATATATATAATGTTTCTCTACTTCTGTAAATACAAAAATCTTTCCTGTAAATACTTTACTGTTGTGAATGGGTATTTGCTGTGTGTGTTTGTAAGAGTGAGAGAGAGGGATATATATGAGTACAAGTATATATGATTCACATTAACAGCTCTGCCACAGCACACATAAAAATACTCTCTCTGTACTGGATGAATGTTATGTTGTATCAGTTTTGTTCTTTATAAACAATCTATCTCCCTGTGGAGAAAATACAATTTGTTCTTACTCAGAGTTCTAATATCCTAAGTGTAAGTTTTGCAAAAAACAAAAGAACAAAAAAAAAAAAAGACTGAAGGGCCAGATCAAAAAATTTCAAGGGCCATATCAAGTCTGTTGGCTACGTTTTACATTTGTCTGGACAGTATAAGACTGCATTTTATTCATCACAAGATCAATAACATAGTGGTTATTGTCACAATGCGCATAGTTTTTACATGTCTTCATTGAGCCTGTTAAGGATCAGGGCATGTACACAGCAGTGTTTTACTTAAATGTAACTCCTTTGAGTGCAGGAGAGGTGTCCAACACATTGTGATGATTACTTCTTTGGCACTCAAAGGGTTAACATATATCCCATAATATCTATTAATTCAATAAAAACATTTTACTAAATGTTTTTGGACCTGTCAATATATGTTTTGACTGTTGATGTTAGAATCAGAATATTTTTCCCAGTAACTGGAGATTAAATTAAAATGAATAGTAAGGTAACTAAATTACTTTTTAATTGTTTATTATCCAAATAGTAATACAGTTTTTAAATGTGCAGAAAATCAGAATACATAAAGTATTTTTCAGGCAAAATGTGCAAGATTCTGTGAAATCTGAGCTAAAGAATAACATCATCTTTACATAAATGGATGAAGGGAACACATTTTCCATTAGATGATGTGTCTTACTAAAACTTGGACATTTATGATATTGCCAAGACAAAGTCTACCATGCCCAAACTAATATTTTATTTAAACATTTGGCAGATGTCTGCATTTTTCTAATTCTTTTTTTGCTATAAGCGGATGAGGCTTGTTTGTCTTTAAAAAAGAAGTACATTAATTACTTTAATAAAAATTCCCCAGATTCCACTTTATTTAATTAGGGCTTTTAACCTTTTGAATGCGAGAGAGGTCTCCAAAATCATAGCATTCACCGGGGTGGTACTGTGTTTTTGGGGGCCCTAAATGGAAAATTCACATGGTGACCCTATTTACTCCTGCGTTGGTATTTTCATTAAGACATTGCCATCTGATTTCTGTTTACATGTGGTGATGTCCGTAAGCAGCTGCTTATTTTGCTTATATGGTAGCACCAATACCACTGGCATTCAGGGAGTTAAAAGCCCCTTTGACCCTTTGAGTGTCAGGGGGGATGCAACACATTGATTCATGACCCACATGATGACTGCTAACCCTTTTAATGCTAGTGGAGTGTCCAATACATTATTTTAACATACTGACTGGCAGTGACCATGTGCGATGATGTCCAGCATCCATGGTTCACTTTAAAACCATCACCCACTATTAGGCGACCAACAAAACAAAGCATTAAACATGTTGTCGGCATGAAAAGGGCGACATTAGAATCTCGCCCACATGTAAAGGGCAAGGTTCTGATGGTGCTTAAGCATCGCACATTTTAATAGCAGTCCTATGGACAACATGCCTACTCCACTACACAGTCCTGGTTTTCTCCCATTGCGAAGCAACATGAACATTAGCAAAGAAAATGCAGAATGAATCAGTACTTGGGAGTGTGGAACACAATATCACAACAAAGTTTTTAATGAAATTATCTTAATGCTAAGCCAACATATTGCTGGAAAGCAATCTTTTATTGTGGAACTATACCTTGGAGACAAAGTCCGTGCATTTGATCTTGCAGCTCTTACACACAGCACCTCCTCTGGAGTGTGTAGGAATTGCACTTAAATGAGGTAAACTTAACAGATGCTGAATTTTTAATTTTAGCATGTTTATACCAAATTCAGTTATTACTACACTAGAGACACAATCTGCGTGAGTGCATACCACATGGAGAGACAATACAAGGGCACATGATGTATCTTCCTTATTCAAGACCATAAAGATGCTCAAACAGCGGTAGTCTCTTCCAAAGAATTTAAGAAAGCAGCAAGTAATAGAAGTTCAAGTGTCATCTTGGACCTTGCACATGAGTATTGACGCTAATTCTGTGTAGGTCTAATATATACATTTCATGCTCTGGTTGTCAACAAAGTAGTAATACACTTATGTATCTCTTTCCTGTGTGCAAATCATGTCCACAAGAGCTTCTGTTATAGACCAGGTTTTTAGCACATCCCAACTCTAGTGCAGATGAGTCATTTCAATGTGAAATGATTAAGCATGCAATATCAGAATCTCACCCTTTTGATGCGGACAAGATTGCGATGTCACTCTTTTCATGCCGGTGACATATTTAATGCACCATTTTGTTGGTCACCCAGTAATATGTGTATGTGAGTTTATGATATTCTAGATGTATGTAACAGTGCTAGGGAAGTGAGGTTGTTTAGGAACTTTGAGGATTGAAGGGGAATATACCATAGGAATGTCACCCTTAATTTGGTTAACATATTGGCTTACCATAGTAGGTATGTCAATAAAAACAGTCAGGTACAGCTATTTATTTTTTTAATTATATCTGCAGTTTCCTGTATATAGTGATATATAAGACAAAAGAGTGTCAAGCGCTCCAGAACAAGGAATATGCAGAAATAAAAAAAAAGAACAAAAAACAATAAAAAAGTCTAAGTGCAGTATTTGGAATAATTGTGTTGGGAAACACACACCTCAATTAAAACATTAATATTAATGAAAAAGCTCTTCAAAGCAAATAAAACTACTGTTTATTAAAACAAGAGTAATAAAACTCAGGCATATGCCTTAAGTTCAAATATAAAAAATATACTAAGGGATTGTAGACCCTTACATTACAATAACATGTTATATTTTTTATATTTGAACTTAAGGCCAAATACTACACTTAGAGTTTTTTATTGTTTTTTGTTCTTTTTTTATTTCTGCATATTCCTTGTTCTGGAGCGCTTGACACTCTTTTGTCTTGGATTTGAATTCACACCTGGGGATCCTGGTGCACTGATAGCAGCCCGACAAGGAATTACCATATCCATCATTTTCATCATCCATTCATCTTATCTTTGATCATCCTAACATCCATTCACCATCCTCATCTTCATTTCAATCATTTGAATTAACAAACTATAAGGAACTCAAGTACTGTATTGCATATTTATTGTGTTTTTTTTATATCTATTTACATATTGCATAATGCTCACATCAACCTTTTGATATAAGACTTATGATTTATGTTTTGAACCTCCCATTGGTTTAGCACATCCATTCACCATCTTCATCTTAATTTCTATTATTGAATTAACAAACTATAAGGAACTCAAGTACTGTATTGTATATTTATTTAGCGTATACATTCCAATTATTCAATATATTGCACTATCCAAAAGACGGTATCAATTGCTTATTACCTTTGATTATTAGATTTAGAGTACTGAGCAACTAATAATATCATTACCATTATTGGGGATCAGTTTGTGCACATTATTTACCATCATTTTAATCTAGGAATTCCTCCCAGTTACCTACAGACCATTTCTTCTAGACGTTTTTTCTAGTTGAGCGCCAGTAACTTTTCCTTTTTTATCTATAATTTTATCTCTCTATAGTGATATATAGGCACAAATGACTTGTCACAGATGTTGGCTTTCAAACTGAAACACATTGAAGCAACTAGTAGGAGACTAAACTCAACAGAAAATAAAATAGTAAATAGAAATAAAACAGTGCTGTATGGTAAATAAAATTGATAAATGACTCCATCATTTTAGAACTGGACTGCTCTTTTGGGCGGGACTAGTCTAATAAGTAGGTAGTAATGTCTCCTCTGTAACAACACTAGAGAGTTAAAACGTGATTCTTCTGAGTGGTGACTAGCCATAAAACAAGCCACGTGTGCTTTTGTTTGTCTTCAGAGCCATTTGCCTTTTGGTATGTATTTTGCATAATCTTAGAGAACCTCCATAAGGATAATGGGAAATCCAGACATGGACCCCTTGCTTTCAGTGCCCATGGAATCCAGCTGAAACTAACTGAGAGGTCCAACAAGGCCAAAACATTCATCTAGAGGCCAAAACATTCATCTAGGGGTAAATGGTGATATCATGCAGAGGGGACATACTAGTCATTTTGGAACTGGGCTGCCCTTTTGGGAGGGAATATTCTAATATATACATGGAAATTTCTCCTCTGCAATGGCACTATAGAGCTAAAACATGATGCTTCTGAGCAGTGACTAGCCGACAGAACAAAGCACTTGTGCTTTTGTTTCTTCTCAGAGCCTCTCACATTTTGGTATGTAAGTTAGTTGACCTCTTAAAGATGTTAAAATTAGGTATATTGCTGCTTTTCAGTTGTAGAAGATAGAGACTTTTCGTGTCAGATAGAGCTAATTTTCTAAATTTTCTGCCACATCATCATGGCTTTTAGTTTTTATCAGAAGAAGAAGAAGGGGGAGGTATGTGTAGGAACATTTTAAATCAACATCACCAATTAGGTCATCAACAATATCATCCACTTCTTCCCTACTACTTTCATATTCATTGACCATTAGTTTACAGTTGGCTGTCACTGTGTCTGATGCAGCAGTTGGTTTCATTACTAAATCCTACTCCACTAAGCAACAATACTAGAATGCAACCTGTCGTGTTTAGAGTCCTTGTTCAATTCTCCTTTACTCTTACTCCTATCCCTATTTTCTGTCTAAAAATCCTGTGTGATTTATATCTCTGTCCAAGTATTTGTCATTGTCAGTCTCAGTCCCAGCTCACATGTAGGATTTCCTGCCTGTCTGTCACCTATTAGACAAAAGATTTGTATGTATATGTCACCATCTACAAACCACACCCATACTCCCTTTAAGCATTAGCAACCCCAGGTTCCCCTATTTGCTTATCTGCCTCTACACTAGTAGCCAGTATCAACATTTCACCATGTATTTCTACTTCCCCAGGGACTGCAGTGTTAATTTTTCCAGCACTGGATAGATTGGCTAGCTACAGAATCAGTAGCTTGTAAAAAGAAATAGAAGAGCATCTAAAGAAAAAATATCCTATCAAAAAGTTACTACTAATAGCAGTGCCTAGAGAATAAATTATCCAGACAGGCATCAATAGAGGAAATTTCTCCAGACAAGTTAGACATATGTGTATGTATGAGTTGTTTTCTATGATTACAACAGCCTTGTTGTATACATTTTTTTATAGATGACAAATGCTGTGTATTTGTTTTAATGTTAATTGCAAGCTCTTTGAGTTAGTTACTTGGTTTACAGTAAGCTCTGAGGGTCAGTCTGGGTGAGTTACAAATGCTTCATCTAGGTCACATTGTTCATGTACAAGGTATTCACTATTTCACAAATATTAATAATGAGTAGTCATTGCTAACCATTTGAGTGCTAATGAAGTTTCTAAAGCTACGCTGAGAACTACATTGGGATCCTCCCTGGCAGCAAAAGAATTCAATAACTTTAAATATCTGCTGCTATCAGTATGAACATAAAGAGTCAACAGCTGGAGTTTATTTGTCCATTACAAAGACAATTATAGAAATGCATACGGCCAGCGAAAAGCAAAAGCTAGTAATTACGGTCTAGCTTTATGAGGTGCTTTCAAAAATCTGAGTGGTGTTTAAGAATCACTGCAGAAGCTGATTTACAAGCAGTCATTTACAGATGAACATTTGAGTCCTATGTACGTATACAGTGAAAGTGTGCAGGTTATGGCTTAATATCAGGGCTCAGAAAGATTAATGTGCCCCCAAAAACGTTATCACTACTCCTCAGTTTTAGGGAAAAATTTGTAAGATGTTTCCGAGAGAATCTGGTTATGTCTGTCACATGTGTAAGCTGTTTCTGATTTAAAGGAACAGTAAGGATTTAAAGACCAGAGACCAAAGAAGGACAATTAATTTTATGTTTTGAGAAGGCTAAGAAAAGGCCTCTTTCTATTTCTTAGGACATGTTTGACTTTTGGACTTTTATATCAGGGTTTCCACAAGCCACTTATGAAAATGCATACATAGCAAGTGTCCATCTTTTAGGAGGGACATCCCCTCTTTGTGAGCTAAATCTCTTAGTCTCTCTTTCCTACCCTAGTATCCATCATTTAGATATCAGAACACGGGGCATATATATAAGTGTATCACATTGCTCCACAACAATAAAGCTCATATTAATGCTTGGTTGATCCTTAGTATGTGTGTTTACAATTTATTTTGCGTAAATAAAATATGTTGGCCTTCTTCTATATAATTTATTCAGTAACAAAGAGCTGTCTATGGGCCATAATGTAGAGAGACACACACACACAGAATTGTCAGGGACTTTGTCATGGTGGAGAGTAGAGGGTTAAAATCTTGTAACAAGTATGGACTTTATAAAAATCCTTTTTGTATCCTAAATGTGTGTAAATGATCTCATAATAAAACAAAGGCCCTTTGCTTCAAAGTAAGGGGTGGAAATAACTGAATGTCATTTTTATGGGAATTTATGAACATCTTCTAGATATAAGGTCTAAAGAAGGTTCATTATCTTACGTAAAAATCTCAAAGTCTGGGAAGAAAGTGTACTCCCATGTGAGAAAGTCTGGTTGGATGACGTGTTTATATGATGTATGATGAACTTTTGACCATATCACTTGGGAGACAAAACAGATCAGATGTCATTACAGGTGCACATTTTTATACAGTATGGTGGCGCCATCAAGTTATTACTGGAAGAATGCATGATTCATGTAGAAATTAGAAATTTAGAGTGTCCAGTCAGATAATACTGATGATGTCACTGCATAATGAGATGGATCTTTATCCAATCAGAGGAGATTGGCAGGGCTTTCTGATAAGAGTAATTTACCTTATCAAATAGTAAGGCCTAAGGTAGTTTGCTCTCTTGGCTTCCTGGTTCTATTTGCTGAAGTGTTCCTGCCAGGCCCCAAAGAAAATCTAATAAGAACCTATACTTATTGGCTGGTAACTATATTTTTCTTTATTTTAATTCTGCAAAAAATCAAAGTCAAATATATATTTCCTCTACATTTGAGGAAAGATATTTTTTCTTATAATTTGTCTTAAATGGACTGGCCACCCAGGTTAGGATTTATTATAAAACACCATATTGGCTGTAGTAATTCTGGAATTAAGCAGAATTGATTAATTACTTTGTAATATTTTGCCAGATAAGTGTAAAATAGTTGATAGTAGTTAGAGCTATATATCATTGTTTAAATATTAGTTATTGATATTTCTAGAATAATATATTGTGTTTCTGGAAGGTTATTTTAGCTAATATTTGATCTGGGGAATTCTTTGAATTTGTTTATTAACCCTTCAACTGCTATTTGTCTATTTTGGTGTTTTTAGAGATTTCTTTGTGCATGTGTCTTGGCCCAACTTTTGTACAGTGGGAAGCTTATTTAAACCTCTCACTAGACAAAAGAAGCTGCCTTCTTGGGTGGGGCTCCATATACTTATTGCTGTGGATTAACCCTTGAAGTACTCTATATGTGTACATCGGATTGCCATTGTCATGTTCATGGTATATGTTGCATGAAGTTTTATAGCACTTTATGACATATTTTATTAGATTTAAATTCTGAGTATGTTCTTGGTATAATCTATCTTTGACATAATAAATGCAATTTATATGTTGTATTCAGAAGCTATACAATATAAATCAGTAAATAATTCAATTCTAGTTATTTAAATCTGGGATTTTATTCCATTTAGTTTCTCTACATTTTGCTATTGCATATGGTACAAGAAGATTGTCAGAGGACCTGGTTTAATATTAAAGCTTACTCACCTGACAACATACCGTAAACCTCAATTAGCATAGTTTATACAGTTTCTGGGGCAGAGGTATTCATATATGCTGCTGCCAACTGTATTTTATTTAATTGTAAGGATCAATTATCCTTTACTATGCTGCTGGGTCCAATTATTGTTATTTAATAACTCTGAATATGCCTTTGTGTGGTTAATCCTTTAATTGCTGGTAATGCTAATTGTGATTATTGTAGACTGAGTTACTGTATATCTATTGCAATTGCTGGTCACTCATTTATATCATTGTTGTTTACACTTTATTAGGGGTGGGCGAAACTTGTCGCCATGTATCCACGGGAAATTTCATGAAAACCACGTTGTTATCCGCTTTTTAACGGGAAAATCCGCTTTAAAACTAGCGGTTAAAATTTTCACATCTTTCTCCCACTGGCCAAATTTTTTTGCCATTTTTTCAATGGCTATAACGTTTCTGCCCATTGATTTATGTTGTTTTTGCACTTCCGCTATAAAAAGGTAACGTTTTCACTGAAGGCAGACACAATAGAAGCCTCTACAGAGCTAGATAGATGTGCTGTGCTGTTCTGCTGTGATATTTTCCAAAAATTGTGGAGGAAAGGCTCATAGTGACTGCCATCACTATAGGCAAGGTGAAAAATAATCATTGGAGGAGCTGAAAAGACCCTTATGTGTCCACTGAGTCTGAGGAGGAGAAGGAGGAGGACGTGACTAGCAGTACTGAACCAATGCTGTCCAGTCCCCCTAAATCACCCCAATGGATCTTGGAGAATTTAATAAGAAGGGAGGGAGAAAAAGGAATGGGAAGGAAGGGAGAAAAGGGAAGGAAGGGAGAAAAGGGAATGGGAAGGGAGGGAGAAAAGGGTAGTATTAGTGAGAGCAGGACAGGTCAGCTGCCTGTGCCTGCTGCAAGACGTGCTACCCCTGCTGCCAGTGCCACCATTGCTGCACCTGCAGCCACTAGTGTTGTACCTGCTGCCAGATCTGCTGCCACTAGTGTTGTACCTGCTGCCAGTGCTGACCCTGCTGCCACCAGTACTTTGCCTGCTGCTAGTGTTTCTTGTAGTACTCAGGGGGGGAATGAGAAAATTATGCCAAGTGTGACAGCAGAGGACCCTCTGTCACATTGCTCATCACTTCCTCCAAGAATCAGTGAGACGTCTGGAACAGAGCAGCATTATGTAGAGACTAGTAGTGGTGGTGGTGTTGGAGAAGCTGGGGTGGAAGAGAAATCGATGACCTTTTTATCAGAAAGTGAGAATGAATGGGAGACAGTGATGAGGATGGGCATCACCACCACCACTAGCAATCGGCTTTTGGAATTTGTGGAAATTGCAACTGGTCTAATTCCTGCTGCTGCTGAGTTGAAATGGCAGCAGGGTGCTGAGGATAAGGCTAGTGTGCCACAGACCACCGTGGACACAGTGGGAATGGGGTCAACAAGTAATGCGGGACTAGGACAGGTTCCACTTGCCAGCAGCAGCAATACTCCTGGTCCTAGTTGCAGTGCTAAATCTGAGGCAGTAGCAGCAAAATTATCAGCTGCCACAAAAAGTTAAAGGGAATGTGGAGGACAAGAAGAAAGAGGCCATTCTTCTCCACCTGTTCCCTATCCCATCATCAACAACGGTACAGTGCAAAATGTGTGGCAAGTTAGTGAGAAGGGGAAAGGAGGGAACACACCTTGGCACAACCTCCCTAATAATACACAAGAAACGCAGACACCATGACATTTATGTCAAACATGTTAAAGCCAAACACCCATTACAGAAGTCTAGCACCGCTGTTACTGTATCCCCTGACTCTCCAGAAAGGTGGAGATCAAAGAGGAGGAAGAATAAAGAAACCCAGAAAGACAATGGAAGTTCCATGATGAGCGAAACAACTAGCTCGCCATCTACATCACCTTCTTCCTCTAGGGTAACAAGTACATCTCCTGCCAATCCATCTCATTCATCATTACCTCCCCCACCAAATGATAGCCACTCTTTTGATGTTAGGCTATGGCAGTTCGTCTCTACCAATTGCACACTGTGTAGTGCACTGACCACACATGCCAGTGTGGTGGAGGAGAATTGATATCAGGCCATCAAGCGGCATCTGAGGAGATTCCATCCCGCAGAATATGCTAAGATGGAGGCAGGGAGGGTTCATTATTACTATTAAACTGTCAGCAAGTTTTCATGTGTCCTTAGCAGGGTCTGGACAAGGGGTACAGTGACAGCGGCAGTACTTGGTTTCAGATGTCATGGTGTTTGGATACGGTTGTGCCTCCAGATGTTATTTACCACACACATACTTTGCAAATTGCAGTTGCTGAGGAGACCCACTGATCCTGCTCTCAAGGGAAAAAATATATTCTAATATCAACACACTCATGATGATTTTGGAGGAGGGGCAGGTGGAGAAGATTTAATGGCCAATTTGTTCTTTTCTCCACAAATACTGGGGGCTACTTATTCTGCTGCTACTGCCTCAGGGGTATCACTGGAGCCAGTCGTGGCAAATGGAACCTTCATCATCCATCTTCCATGTTACTGCTATTGTTGATCCCATTCCCTTTCAGCTGCCTAATCATCCTGCTGCTTAAACAACTCAGCAGCAGTAGCAGCAGCAGCAAGAACAGCAGTTGCAACTCGGGACTCAGGAGTACATTTGACAGTGGCCACTGGCCAACATGACCTGCTGGCATTAGGCCAGTAAGGCATTTTTAGTTTTTTCTCAGGGCTTGTGTTTAAAAAAAATAAATAAAATAAAAATAAAAAAATAAATAAATAAATACTAGTCCTACAAAAAATAAACAATTTTTGGGGGATTTGTTTCTAACAAGCCTAAGTTCTACAAATCAATGTTTCCTTAGGGCTTGTGCCAAACAAGCTTAAGTCCTACAAATAAATGTTTGTTCAGGGCTTGGGCCTCTAATAAGTCTAAGTCCTACAAAGGCCTCTAACAACAAATCAAACAAATCATCCTCTACAAAATACTCTTTCAAGTCAAGTATCAGTCCACCCCAGTGGCAGCTTATGTCAGGGAGTTCCTGTCTCTGTCACTTTAAATACAAATGTCTTATTTTATTTTATTGATTTATATTTTTATTAACTGTCCCCCCAATAGCAGTCAAGAAAGCCCCCCAAAACAAATTCCCTGTTCAAATGATTCATTCATTCATCAACACAGACACCCTCCTCAGACCCCTTTTTACCCTGTCTTAGGTTTTTACTTTATTTTATTTAGGATTTCTTTTTTATTAAGTGTCCCCCATTCCCAGTAAACAACCCCCCAAAAACATTCCCTGTTCAACTGATTCTTTCCCCACACCCCACCAACACAGGCACCCTCATGCCCCTTTTATACTGAGCCTTTGGGAAATAAAATATTATTTGTAATGTGTTGTGTGTAACTTCTATGTTCCCATTGATTTCAATGGACGGGAAAAGTGGAAAAAAGTGGTAGATTGGCACTTTTAGCAGGACATTTTTTGCCAAGCGTAAAGTGCCATTTTTCGCCAATTTCAATTTGAGGCAGAAAGTTTCTCCCATCCCTACACTTTATATATAGCATGTTTTACTTAACCCCTTAATGACAAATGACTTACCAGGTACATCCCGCAGAAACTTTCAGTTAGTGACAGAGGACGTACCTGGTAAGTCCCGGAAGTCCGGGTCTCAGTGCGGCTGCATGCCGCTCGGGGACTCCGGACTCGTTTAAAAAAAAAAAAAAAAAATGTACCACGGGCGTTAAGGTGACAGATGCGTACGCACGCAGCTGTCACTAAGGGGTTAAATAAATTATATATATTTTTGCACAAATATAGGTAATTGATTATTTTAATTAATTCTTTATTGTGAAGTAATGTGTCAATACCAAGCTTAGTGTAAAGTTCTCAGATTTATATTTTATCTATTTATGTGAAGATATTCAACCTAATTGGGTCTCCTGTTAACCCTTTCTTGTATTTTATTCGACAGAATGGAAAAGCAGGAGATATACAAATGCAGTACAAGTACTGTGAGCATCATGGATATTGTGCGAACACCAGAACATCAGTCTTCAGGCTCTTCACTCTAAAACAAAGTAAGCTCAATAAACAGCCACTGGGAGAAATCACAGTAAAGAACAAAATAATATTTCTGAACCCATGGACTAAATGCTACGAGCCCAAAGACATTATATGACCTTACATTATTTATAATTACATGCTTCCAGATAGCTGTTCATTCTTATTCTACCAACACTGATATTTTTGTATTTTATGAACTTTTTTTTTTTACCTTGAGGTAAAAGGTTGCTTCTTAAAGCATTTTGTGTTTTGCCCATTAATAAATAAGTTATTTTGATCTTCTTTTCTCCAAAACAGCCTGGTGTCATATACTAACATGTTACATTATTTCCTTTACATCTCCCTCCCTAACTCCAGCGATTATAATAAAATATGACGGAGATAGGGAGGGAAAGAATGAGGAAGAGGGAGGTGAGAGGAATGTGCAATTTTAACCCTTTGAGTGCCAGAGGGGTGCTGAACGCATTGTTTTGCAATGCGTATCGTACCCCTCTGGAACTCAAAGGGTTAATATTTGGCTCCCAGCTGTGCTAGCCAGTTCAAGATAATTTGCTTAAGTTGACAAATAATATTAAACATCTGAAAGCCATTTAATAAAATGGCATCGTAGCATATAGATTAATGTTGATGCTCTTTCAATAAGACCAAAGCTGTAAGGTTTTAGCTCCAGTTTAAAGGGATAGTAATGTTTCATAATAAAAGCAGCTCTAATTAATCATCATAGTATTTGAGCCTTGGACAGTGTTATTTCAATTCTGTTAGAGTTGTAGTTCAAAAGTAATTGAATGACAAAGTATCCCCCTCCCGTCCCTTTTACTGATGTAACACTGCTCACCTCAGAGCAGCAGGGTGTGTCCAGGTAGATTGCAGAGAGGGACAATCTTCAATTAAGATAAGGGAAAAAGCTGAAAAACATGTCAAGGGGGGGAAGGGTTTTCATTTTTCTCTCACAGTATTGAAATAACACTCTCTATGGCTCAATTGCTATGAAGATTATTTGGAGCTGCTGTTTTTGTGAAACATTACTATCGCTTTAAAGACTACTCATAGCATTTGTTTTGAAAAAGCCTTCAGTAACTTAATCCATGCGGGGGCCAAACCCATTTGATATGTAAAGGGTTAAAATATTTCAAACTAAAAATCCTGATGAAAGAAAGGAAAAAAAGATAAATATAAAGCCTTTTCTTTCCTTCATTCTCTGAACAAAAGAATGATGGGCATTTTTATCTCTACTAGACATATTGTTACAGATGTATTAAAAAAATCCAGTGATATCTAATTATATGGGGCAATGTGGCAATACAACTGCCTGCTTGATGGACAGCCTTTGTGTAGCAATAAGTAATAATTATAACTGTCATGATGCTTTTAGCAGTCACCAGGAACATGAAATATTGAATTTTATGGTACTTGGAAGTAGCTCTCCTCACTAATAGATTTTGTAAATTAATGATTTACAAAAATGATATAACCATGAAAAACTATAAAGTAGCCTCTGTACATATTGAGCAGTGAGTCATCACCTTGCCAAATAGGTCATGAAGTGACTTATTAAATAAATAATAAACATTCTCCAAATTCCCATTGGTTAAAATGGGTATTTTAATACCTTGAATTCGAAATGCACACACAAGAGCTGTTTTAAAACCTTCTAAGGTCCACTGCATAATTGGATATAGAGGGATAAATATAATTTTAGTATAGTGTGTGAATGCATTCCGTAGCACAAAAAGAGCTCTCTCCAATAACTGAATGTCTCACATCTCGGCAACCAGAAGAAGAGGGTCAGGTACCCAATATGCTGCTCTCTGTGCATCCTCTAAGCTCCACTAGGACTTCACAGCCCCCTTGCACCTCTTACCTTTTACCCATACTATTTCATGGCTTCCCTGCACAAAATCATTACCTTGCATTATGTTAGATAAGAGGAGTCATGTAGGTGCATTGACCCAATGACGTTGCCACAAGATGGCAACACGCTCCTAAACAGGGCTCCAGGATGAACTATAGAAGGAGATAAACCCCAGAAGAAGCTTCCTTCAATGAAACAGTGATCCTTGCTGCATAATGAAAGCCATGTGGAGCTCCCCTCAAAAGCTTGTGGCCCCCAGCATACGCCTAGGACGTCCAGACATTAAAATGGCCCTAGCACACAGACACACACACTCACTTGTACATCATAATAGTTGTGCTTGGATGTTTCATAAGGGTGTGTGTTTTTTATAAATTTAACAGGAATGTGTGAAACTTTTCACCTCCAAAGCAAAACAGGAGAAAAATGACACTTCCCGCAGAACAGCATATTTTTCACGAAAAGTGCAGATTTTACCCCTTTTTCCAGCCTAGCTCATTGCATTGAATTCAATGTTAAGACTGAATTTGCCCAATGACTTGTCAGTTTTCCCTTCTTTTCCAATAGGCTTAGTATAAAAGGGGTGTCAGGTACTCTCAGCATATAATTTCTGTATTTTGCAGCTACTTAATATAGGCAAATAAAGTAAAATTGGAGTGCAGTTTAGGGAGTCTTATAGGAAGCAAATTTAGTCTCTGTGTTTTGGGATTCTGGGGGAGAGCAAGGGAGAAATTAGGTTGATCCCAAATAGCCCAAAATGTTGTGTAACAGACTGGGAAGACACAGACAGCCATGATCCAAGCTCCTTCCTAATATGACTGTTATCTCTTGGCAAGGTGATTTACCCTAAATACCCCAATATTCTGTGAGTTTGACTGGAAAGACACGGGCAGCCATGATCTTGTGCAAGGGGAGTCTTGGGATGTGAGAATGGAGCAAAGGAGTTTTACCCCAAAATCTTGGGTGGCTGATTGGAAAGATACAAGCAACCATGATCCAAGTGTCTTTCTGATCTGGCTGCTATTTTTGTCCTATGGTAGTTTGGGGTGTGAGAGGGGTGCAAAGGAGATTTACCCAAAATACCCCACAATCCTGTGTGTCTGACTGGGAAGACACAGATTGCCATGATCCAAGTTTCTTCCTGATCCGGCTGTCATCTTTGTGCTAGGGAAGTCTGGGGAAAGAAGCAGTCAAACAATGAGTGTTTATTTTTTATTTTCCGTTAACACTGATAGGGATAAGGACAGTTAAGTAAAAAAAATATATATATATACAAAATAAAAATAGTTTGTCTGATAGGTGAGTGATGTGAGCTGTGACTGAGGCAAACTGATACTAGAAGAGTCTTAGTATTTTGAAAAGAACAAGACATCACACACACACAGTCAGTTCTGTTGTGTACTTCACTGTTAATAAATAATGTCCAGCAAACACACTAGTGACATGTGTATGGCAAAACGAGTAGTAACAATGCAGAGACGTGTTAGTAAAGTGGTAGTGCAACAACTAACTGCAGCCATAATTGTGCAATAAATGATGATGATCCTTTCTTCCCGAGGAGGTAGTTTGTCAAAGGTCCAAAAAAAGTTCCACCACTGCCAGAAATATAAAAATATATATCAGAAAACTAAATATGACAACAAGTTGCATTCTAATGATGGCATGAATGATGGAGGAATGTGTAGCAGTAGCAGTTCAACCAACTGCTGTATATGACAGTGAGAGTAAAACACCAGTCCTCAAAGTAGCAGCACTGAAGGAGACGAGAGTTGCTACCATATACTACTATTAGACCACTGCTAAGACCACTGATTAATGTTTATGAATAATATAGTAATAATGGAAGGTTAAATAGGATTTTGAACCGCAGGGAAATATCCGACTGCCTTTTGGAGTCAGGAAAGGAATTTTTAGGCCTACTTGGGCTTAACTGAAAATGACTTCAAAGGGTTTTTTTTCCTTCCTCTGGTCCAAGATGGGTAATATGGCACATGGATATATGTGCCATATGTAAACGATGTTTTTATTTGTCTCATAATTTTTTTACATTTTCATAAATGGTATCTTTTTCTACATTCAGCAATGCATCGCTTGTCTTATGTCATGTCATATATAATTAACAGGCACTTCAAACATACTGATATGTACCTGTGCACATAGCAAAGACACTACCATTGTAGAGGCTGAAGAGGTCCTGGCAGGGCAATGCTGGAAGCGGGTGGCGGATGCCATCCACTGGGACCCTGTCAGGATGCTGAAATCGAACTAAGGACGGAGAGAGACAGCCATGAGTAAGCGGGAAGTGAGGGAAGAGGTGCAAAAATGGCATATTTTTTTGAACAAATTTTCTTGTGTATAATATGCATCCCCCACTTCACATAAGGTGAACAGGGGTAAAATTGTGCATATTATATGCAATATTTTATGGTATATAATAGCCTACACAATGAAAAACCAAGAAATATTATTTGGAGGCAGGAAACTTAAAGCAATTAAATGTATAAAGCAAACATAAAAAAATTACTCTGCTCAGCAGTTGCCACATACACACAAAATATTAACCATCTGAGTGCTAGAAAGGCATCCAATACATTGTGCTGAAAAAGGGGGATTGCTGCTCTCTGAAGGCAGGTGTCTGCAGTCAACTTGATCTTCTAAGTTCTTATTAGTGGAGGTTTTCTTGTGTCCAATTTTTTGAAGGTGGATCGTATAAGTCCCAACAAGGTCAGCAGCAATGGCATGGGAGTGGGAATGTTTATTTTTTTGGCATACATGTCAGCATGCCTATGCTGCATATGCTTTATTAATGCAGATATGCTAAGGTGGGATCCCTCCTTTCCCCTCATTACTGTGCTTTCACACAGGGAGCATAAAGCATTTGTACATTCCTGCACTGTTTCAGACCTCAGGGTGAAATATTCCCACACCCAGGACTTTAGTGCAGAAGGAGGATATGACGTTCTTGTGTCTGAAACACATGCTGCAGTGCCTGATTCTGACCCAGCAGATGATGATCTTTAGGCTCCGCCTCTCTGATTCTCCTTCTCAAGCTTTACAGCTGCTGTCACCTTTCCCAACACTACATCTTCAGGCTCTGTCAAGGAACCTGCCCCTCTTCCTGCCCCTTCATTGGAACCTTGCCCTCTTGCTCCTGAGCACTCTCAGGATCGGGCCCTTCATCTTGCTAACTCACAGTCAGAACTTGACCTCTCTCCACTATATCCTACTGCTGACCTCTCACAAGAAGATCTCTTTCACCAAGTACAACCGCCTTCAATTCCCCTATGTCTTCCGAATTCAATTTCTCACTCCCATATTCTATTTCCTCTCTACGCCACTCCATGCTTGTCCAATGAAAAAAGCTTTTGCATGCACTGAAAGACTCAGAACAATCATCACTGCTATCTACCAGGTTGCTTGGTGACAAGGGTGTTGCTTATGGTGTCACCACCATTGTTGTTTCAGGTGGCAATGACTGGGGCTCCACTGCAGTCCTGCATCTGGTGGTGGCAGTAGTAATGACACAGCTAACAATTGGTACCTCTCCTTCCATCTTGGCTTGTGAGAGAGTACCCCGATTTAGCCATGACCTACTCCCCCTGGTGAGAATGATTCTCCTCCAGTTCCTTCTCGTACCCTCTAAGTCTTTCTAGTGGACATGATTGCGTGCATCTCTTATTATGGAAAAAATATTAGAAAGAAAATACATTTTTGAAAAAAAATGTATTATAAAAAAAATAAAAAAATAGTTAAAAAATGTACTAAAAAATAAAAAAAAATCACAATCTATACAAACCCTAAGTATCCTAATACTATCTTAATTTTAATGACTCTCACTACCCTAACACTAACTGAATGTGCATGCCCAACACTGCCCTAACACTAACTTGCACAGTTATAATGTACCTCACTGCCCTAACACTAGATCTCACTTGCCTGTCCCTCACTAACCTAACCATAAGTCACACACACTTCACACAGTAGAGAAATCACACATTATAGTTCTCTTTCTCTCTCTCTCCTCTCCTAGAAACACCTCTACACCTATGTACTAACAAAATCCACACTGAAGTGTGGGAAATTCCAGCCTCATAGAAATCAATAGTGTAAAGTGGCAGAACATTCTAAGTTGCTGGAAATTTCTGCTTGAAACAAAAGATAGGGTGGAAATGTGCCGGCAAAATTTAGTTTGAATTTCCTGCAGGAAAGCTGAAAATTGGGTATATTTCCTGAAATTTCACAGTGGAAAAAATGTATTTTTTGCCCATTCCTAAAATTAACCCCCTGGATGTTAGAGGGGTAGAGGGTTTATGAATAAAATCACAAAAGAAATTATGGTGGCACAATAATGTAATTAGGCACAATATAATCTCTAGTTCTACAACAGCTCAGATAAAAAGACCCTGACCACAGGATAATAAACAAAAGAGAAAAAGATGGAACCACTATCTTAGCACTCATAGAACCACACAGCTTAATAATCTGTTGACAAATTCAGTTTTAATCATGAAAGAAACAAAGCTATCATACATTTCTCAAATATAAAAATATATAAAATTAATACATTTATATCCCAGTTGTAATCATTTATCATATATATCCTTTTTATGACATGTAAGGTAAACAATATCCCACATACAGTGCCAAGTGATAAACTGAGAAGTGTCCCCGTGTGGTATTGAGACTTTTCTGGTCAAATCTTTTGTTTCCCTGAGAAAGAGGAGAGCTGATACTTAAAACATGCTGGAGAAGAAGAAAATCAACATATTACCCTGATAATTAAGCTACTCTAAACACAGAAAGGCCAATCATATCTTCAAAACAAAGAGATATGCGATAAGTCAAAGCTGGAGTTAAGAACATAAACTCGGTCTGTATCTGATACACTCGTGAGAACACTAGACAAATATAATTCTGTGTAGCCATCATAAGTACTGCAGAAGCAGTGCGGTACACTGCTAGAGATATCTTACTGTGGATGTAAGTTGTCGAGGAAGAAATGCTAAAGATAGACCGTGAGCTTGATCAAAAACTCTGCAATACAACATATGACACACCATGAGCTCGGTATGAAACCCTGCAATGCTACTTGTTTGATAATTAGTGGAGAGAGATGGAATTTTGATAAACAAACTGTGAGTGATTAGGAATTGAGTAGATTTAAAGGGAATAATTTGTATGTATCAACATTCCCTTTAAGATGTCATACAATTGGGTAATATGATCATGTGGCAGTACTGACTTTATTACGGATTGCAATGCAAAAGAACATTGATAGCCCGGCCATGACCTGTGAAAGGTTATGTTTTTTCCCCTTGTTGCATATATATTTATTTTATATATATTTATGTTTTGTATTATTTGTGTTTTTTATTATTTTTGAGTATTCATTGTTCTAGGTTATACATATACTATTTTGATATACATATAAGTGAGTGGTCTGTTTCATTTCTCTTTGATTCTGAAAATATGAGAGTATCAGCTTTATGCTCCAGGTAATATACCCAAGGACACATTGGGGATTTTGCATTAAGGAGTGATAAAGAGATGAAAAAGTGGAGATGACTTCTCAGGGGACATGAACTAAGGGATGATAAAGAGAGGGTAAAGTGGAGAGGACGTCTCCACTGATATCACATCTCCAGTTCCTATGTTATTCTATGGAGAGGTCTTAGTGAATAGGCTCCACAGAATAACACAGAAATATATATCTCATTATAGGAGTCTTTATCACCTTTTTAGCATCCCTTAGTGCACCTCCTCGAAGGTGAGGCTCTGGACCAAAGCAATCAGAAGATAATCCTGTGGTACCTCATGTAGATTGCGTAAAATATGGAATTGTGTATAGCCATACCTGGGAACTTTGCTTTGTGGACTTCCCTGAGAGGAGTCCAATGGTGCCGCTGGGTGAGATCAATGACACAGTTCGTGTCAGAAAATGGTTAGGACCTTCTTTTGCGTGGAGCCGGTGCTTCAGCTATATACACACAGAAATGGAGGAATAGGCTAGGGAAGGAAGAGAAGTGAGTGGAGAGTAGGAGGAACACACTGGAAAGACACAGAAGTGGGCAGAGTTTTATTAAAAACTCTCCACATCAGGAGAATCAGCCTCTGCCCCGTAGATTTGAGTTTTTGGTTGCATGCTTTTGCCAAAATTTGTATAACCTTGTCTGTTATGACAAGTCACCTCATTTTAGGCAAGTCCTAACTAATACATATTACAATATCATATGGTTTACAAACAGTTTAATGTTTGAAGCTCTAGCTATGGCATTTAAAGCAGGCATGTCAAGCTTGCAATTCTGGGGTCTCATTCAGTAGCACGAGGCTCTCCATATAAAAAAAAGCATGCTCTGAACTCCAGAGTCAAGGGTTTAGATAAATGGGATGTTTTCTCACTCACTTTAACCCCCTGAATGCTGGAGAGGTAGCCAAAACATTGTTTTGCATTGTTCTGGCACTCAAAGGGTTAATTGATCCACCTCTCTGCCTGCAGTAAGAGAGAGCAGACAGTATACGGATGGCTTTGTGGATACCAGTGGACCAAGGATGGTGGTGGTTGGGGGAGCAGATTGTATCATTGTTCCCAATATTAACAGATTGTATGTTGAGTATATGGTCCTTGACTGTATTTGAATTTGACATATCTGTTTTAACACTCAGGGAGAGATGTTCAAAAAGTCATCATGATGATAAAATTGTTGGATCATGAGTTGGTGGTAAAACAAAAAAAAGAATATTTTCAGAAGTAAATCAGTCACATTTGAAAATATGTCATAAAGACTTAAAAATTACGGTAAGACGATCTTGATGAACATTGCCCTTAAAAATTCAGATGTTAAAATGTCTTTGATTTTGTCGTTGAAAAGAACATTTTCAAGAAAAAGACATTTTTTGTCTTTAAAACAAAAAATTTTCATACAAAGACTTTTTTTAGTATGGCTTCTCACTCAACAGTACTTCTCCAAGTTAAAACCATTTTTATTTTGTCGGGAAAAAATTACGTTAATCAGACAAAAAAGTGACATTGAAACATATTTTTTTCTGAAAATACCTTACAATAGGACTGTAGATTAAACCACACTAACTTTTAAGACGGCTTTTTCCCTTTGACAGAGATGCAGAATTGGATGCAAAAAATGATGGTAACGTGTCTGAGAATTGATGGACCATGACAAAAGAACTTTTTTGTTCTGATTATAGACAATTTCAGTTACCACCACTTTTTGAACATCTCGCCCTTAGAGTGCCAGAAAGTTATCATATTGGATAACTCTGTGGAACTCAAAGGGTTAAAAGCTTTCATTGACTTGCCCTTAGGGGGCACCTGTAGTAATTGCAAAATCTGGGATTTGTCCACCTACTTGAAACAGTCAGTTCCTGTAAAGTTCTACATCACCTATTTCTGTAAACTGCACAGAGCCTGAATAATCCAACTTTCCATTATTCTCTAGGTTTTATTCACTTCCATGTGTTATAAGGGCAGGACAATGCAAGCCATTAAAGACACAAGTTCAAAGTTCAAATATGACACAGTCTGTAGAGTTTTAACCATGGGATATGGTAAAATGTATTAGGATAGGCCTTATTTAACCCCTTTAGGAATGGTGATGGTTCTGGCACATCACCGGTGTCTGTGCCTTAAGGACAGGCGAATCATGGGTTTTCTGATTAAAGTGCTCCTGCAGGAACACTGTAATAGCTAAGGGAGTCTGAAACTGACTGCTCCAAGACCAGAGTGGTCAGTTTCAGACTTTCCTTCGGTGAGCCGGTACATGTGATCAGTTATGTGTGACGGCTCTCCAAATAATGTCTATGCAGTCCTAAAGGGTATTCCAACCCCAGAAACGCCAGATGTTATGGGGTTAAAATGTGGTGTCTTAGTGTGGCAGGCAAGCTTGAACATATGTAGCCAAATTATGCAACCAAAGCCCTCCATTAAAAAAACTGTGTTAATGTGTGGGTATTATGGGAATTAATATATGTTATTCCCAAATTCACATTTAGAGAAGATACGTGATATAGCACAGGCTTGTCTTTGATTTGCTTTTTTTAAGGAGAAGTATACTTTTTTTATTTTCAAAAGCTTTATTGAGAAAAGGTAAATGGAAATTACAATGACAATAAAATGAGAAATAGAAGCAAATGATTTAATCTAAGCATAACAGTGGATGCTAAGCAAGGTAAACCAAGGGGAAAAGAGTCTGAAGGTAAAGAGAAGAAAGAGAGAAGTAAAAAAAGAAGTAAACTTTTTTAATGAAAACCTAAATGTTACAGAGCTTTTCCTGCTGAGTGAAACAAGGGCACTCTCACTACTATCAGTTGTTTTAGTCAAATGTTATAACAGTTCAAACAATCAGGAAGTGAATTGCACCATAATTACTTCCTGAAAGTTCTTACTGACAGCATGACTCAGGAGTTTCTATCACAATCTATGCAGAATGGTTTGTCATTGACTTTCCTCTCAAATAGAATGTAACAGAATAACTAATTGAAATTTGACCACTAGAGAGCACTGCTAATGTAAAAAAAAAATACAACTTTAAACTGTAATAACTCTGGAAATATGCATCGCTCAGCAGTGGGAGTGCCCTTATTTTAATCAACAGGAAAAGGACTACAATATATATATATTTTTTCAGAACAAAAGTTTACTGCTCCTTTAATTTGGGGAGTTGTGGAGTGTACCTATATTGTTTGCTGTACTTCATACACTGTGTATTAGGGTCAGTTTTATTACACAGGTATATCATAGTGCAATATACCATAGTGCAATAGAACTGTGAGTTTATTTCCCTAGCAAATCATCATGGAACAAACCAACTGCACCATAGGGGACAAATAAACATTCCTAAAATTCTCATTGATTTAAATGGGCCCTTTAACCGCCTGAATACCATAGATGTCTTCCGCTCATTGCAAAGCAATGCATTGTGGACCTATATAGCAATCAAGGGATTTAAAAAAGTCCCATTTAATTCTAATGGAATATTTATTTGTCCCCCTGCAGTGCAGTTGGTTTGCTGCAGAACTGCACCCATAGAGAACATAAATAGTTACTGCAGTGAATTTACAATGCCTATGTCCATATGTGTTTCTACTGCTTACAGGAAGAGCAATCTTCAAAGCTAAGAGGAAGTAGTAGGTTAGTACAAACACAGCAAGTGTATGGAATGTTCTTTTGGCAGAATCCAGAGATGGTGAGCATATGGTGACTTAAAGTTCTGTTACCCTGTGTGCACCCTCTTGTTTTCATGCTAACTTGTTTTTAGTGTGGCTAGAAATGTTACGTATGTGAAAGAGATCTTATACAAATGATTTTTATTGTGCAAATGTTTGTCTTTACACAGATGTGCAAGACATTTTTTTTTCGCATTTTGCAATGTTTTGATATTCATGCCGTATCGACTTAAAATAACATCAACCAGGTGTAGAGATCCAGGAACGGCCATGAGGATGGTAAGCAATTATCTGTATAGAGTCTCTGTACAGTTAACTCCTTGAATCCCACTGTTTTGGGCAATACATTGGCCTGCATAGCCTTCTAGCACTGGAGAAGTTAACACTACATAAATAAAAAGTTTCCTAATGACAAGGAAATACTTGGCATAGCTCAGTGATGGGGGAAGTGAGCAATTAACCAAATTTGGAAATAGTTTGTGGGCAATCATTGGTAATCTTCCCAGAAGGCAATTAACATACTTAAAAAAATTATATGCTATGCATTTTCCCATAAAAACACATTTTATGCCCTATTGTATAAGAGGAGAAGATCAGATCTGATAGGCAATTGTAACCCTTGTTTAACCCTTTGAGTGCCAGAGGGGCTCTCAATGCATTACTTTGCAATGCGTTGCTCACCCCTCTGGCACTCAAAGGGTTAACTGGTGCCTTTAGTACAAACCTTTATTACAAACCGAGAGCAGAACAAGCCAGTTGTTGGATGTTCAGCAGTTGTAGACTCCAGCTCCTATCATTCCCAGCCAGAAAACATAACTGGAACAAACCATCTGTACCATAGGGGATATATAAAAATTCCTCAAATTCCCACTGATTTTTACATGGTGCTTTTAATCCCTTAAATGTTGGAGAGGTCAATCCATGACTTGTTTGGAGACCCCTTTAATTCAAGGTATTATAGTCAACTAATAAATCAATGAGAATTGTATGTTTTCCTCATGGTGCTGTTCATTTGCCCAAGAATTGTTTGTATTATTACATCAGCCTCAGTCCTTTGAGGGTCAGATTGATCAGCAACACATTGGTCTGCAATGCAGTGCTCACCGCTCTAGCACTAAAAGGGTTAATTCATAAACCTGAATTATGTAAAAAAAACTTCAATTTGAATCATGAAAGAAATTAAGCTAACATAGATTTCTCAAATATAAAAATATATAAAATTATAGCATTTATATCCCTATTGTAATCATATATCATATATATCCTTTTAATGACATGTAAAGTAAACATTATTCCACATATAGTGCAGAGTGATAAATTGAGAAGTGTCCACATCTGGTACTGACACTTCTCTGGTTAAAGGGCGTCCAAAACTCTATACAATATGGCGTCTGCCCAGACCAATACAGATATGGGAACACAATAATCAATGACCAGCTCTGCACCAGATGTACATATATATATATAAACCTTACCTTGGCAGCTAATCACATTCACCACTTAAACATAGATATGTTAAAAAATCTACTCAAAGAAGAACCAAGATAAATCTAAACACCATAAAGCATACAGATACTAAATAGATCCCACAGAAGGAAGCACGTGTTGTGCAAAGTAATTCAACAGACTTGCGCTTCACTGTCAGGAGACAGTATTACTAAAAAGGATTTACTATCTCATAAAAATACATACAATGGGGAAGATGTTCTAAAGTGTGAGAGAAAGGTGATAATGTGGAGATAAACAGGGAGAAGCACTATGGTGTGATAAAGAGGTGATATGGTGGAGATGACTTCTCCAGTGATACAACTTCTCCAAGTCCTATATTATTTTATGGAGCTTATGCACTAAGATTTCTCCTACTCTGGAAATGTTAGTACATAGGCTCCATAGAATAACATAGGAACTAGAGAAGTGATATCACTGGATAAATCATCTCCGCTTTATCACCTCTTTCTCACGCCTTACATAACCCCCTTAACTACTATATTGAGAAAAATTCAACATTGCAGTCATGTTATCAAGAACTTAAAGAGGATTACACACTGTATTATTATTATTATTCTTTATTTATATAGCTCCAACTAATTCCACAGCGCTGTACAATTGGGAATAGACATACAGAGGTATTAAATAGTACAATCAGATGTGGAGGACAGAAGGATCAGAGGACCCTGCTTGTGAGAACTTACAGTCCAGACTGTACAACAACAAAAGAGCATTCAAAACCTCTTCTATGATAACCATTTTTATTTAAAACAATACTTTGAGATATTAAGCTTTATTTAACCCCTTAGTGCCTGGCTGTGCGCGCCCGCGGCCGGCACTTAACGAAGGTTTTTTTTTTTTACACATTCTGCCGAATTACTTCCTGGACGTACATGTACGTCCTCTGTCACTAAGCGACAGTTTCTTCGAGACGTACATGTACGTCCATTGTCGGCATGGGGTTAAAGTTTATACAAATGAGACACTTCTGATAGGCACATAGATGTGGCAGAGCACTGTGGTATGTTAGTAACAGACAGAAGGCTGTGTCAGTCAGTACTGTCTGATCTGAGTAAACTGACAAATAAATAAAGCTGAATATCTCAAACTATTGTTTTAAACAAATACATGGTTAACATATCATATGAGTGACTTAAAAGCTCTCTCAAAATCACCTAATATTTTATAAGGTTTTTTTTTTGTTACATAATGGTCCTCAGCCAGGATAACAAGGTATTTTGGAGTGTCAACGACACTAGCTAAGGGATCCTAATTTTTTTCATGAAGACTTTGGTACCCACTTTTCTATTGAACACATTCAGTTGATGATGCTCACACTTTCATCTGAGGACTCTTATTGGCAGAACATACTTGGTGGGTGTGTCACTAGCTGACAATCACTGCCTAATAGTCCTATTGCAGGAATGCTCATCCTGGCTTGTGTTTTCTAATGAGAATCAAATCGAGCCACATTTAATGTTGTGTACATATCCAAGTCTTTGGAGATCTCTCCAGTAACAACCAAGTGGTTATATCTATGAAATTGTTTTGCACTGTAATTAAAGGCAAAAAAGTTTAATTAAAGCCAATGTTAACATTCTCATTTGTGACATCAAAAGCATGAACATTTATAAGTTATGACAATGTTAAATCCTGTGCTGCCCCCACATGCATTATTGATTTTATATAACATGAGAATTTCATTAAAGCAGAGTGGAGTATGTGGGGCTCAGAGTTAGCTTTCTCTGAGTAAAGATAAAAAAGAAATGATAAAAAAGAAATGTGGATAAAGCACTTGGATCTTGATATATCACAATTATAAATGCATAAGTAGATGGCTCACAAATAGTTAAGAAATATAATTTATTAATAAACAATACCTATATATAAGGTGTCTACAAACATAACAACAGTAAAAAATAATAATGACAAAAAAACCCAATATCGATATATTAATGATTTGAATATAAAATGATTGCAGCAAATCTAAAAATACCAAGATTTATATTAATAAGTCACTAGTATATATCCTCTTTTGCAATGTTATAAAAGGTTGATGAAAAAATCCAGTAAACAGGGTTAATTGCCCCGTACAATATATAGAGAAATTGGAAATTATGTTCCTGTTTGTGTTTGCCTTTATATCTACCTTTGGAGATATCAGAATTTCTCTGCTGGTGCAATTGGGAGTCTGTGTTAGTTCTAAAGTATCCGCAGGCAGAAGTCTTTAACTTCTGACTTGTTTCCACCACCTAGTGTAAGCTGGGCACTCTCCGAACCATGGTATACAGCTAGTGGGCAGGGTTCTCTTCCTCCCGTCTCTTTACTGCTATGCGCAAAGCTGTAGTGCCTAAAGGTAGGATACTTCTCCTCTCGGTTTTTTGCCCCTCTAGAGAGGACATTTATTAACACCTTCAAGTCCAAAGTGTTACCTCTCCAAGGTAGTATAGATTTTGTTAGTAGGCTTTGGCAATACAATTGCTGGAATATTAGTTGATCTTGGTATAATAATAATGTTTGTAGAAACTGGTAATCTAACGCGTTTCATGATAATACTTAGCACTTCATCAGAAAACTGTGCTTTTTTTGCATGAGTTGGAACTTAACGCAAGTTGTAATAAAAGTTTTGTACCTTTGATCAATGATCAATTTTAATTATTTTGCTCTTTCTTTTTTTCTTGATCGATCAAGATTGCACCAAGTGCTTGATCAGACATTGAGCTGGAGACCTTTGTAGCATTCATGAGGTTTAAAGCCCCAGTTACATAAATAGAAATATTTACACTATCTGTCTCCTATGGTGCAGTTGGTTTGCCCCAGAACAGCTTCCCTTTCACTGTGTATATGGCACCCAATGGCCATATAGACATGACAAAAGGGGCTGACTCTGGCTGGGGGAAACCAAGTGACCCTTAAGAGAGAAAAAAAAATTCACATTGATTTTAATCATTTGGAATTTTCAGAATGTCTATTTTTCCCCTATGGTGCAGTTGCTCCAGAACTGCCATACCTTTGAGCACCTGGACTCAATTTCACAGATCTTCAGTTATGTTAAAATATGGAAACCTTTATAGAAAATGTGTTTATTTCTAGTAGGTGTGATGTGACTGATGTTTTTCAATTGCATTCATTTACTAAAGGGTTAATTGACCTTTTATGTGTGATACTACTAGTCTGCATTTCCTCACAGCACTATGTATTAAATTGAGAGTGGTAGGCTGAAGGATCTTGTTATAAATTCCAATTTATGCTCAGTCTCCACTGATTATCAAACGCAGATAAATGCCTACTTTATATTATTCACACTTTTATAAATACATAGTTATGCAAGATTAGTCACTGGGCTAATTCCATGGCATGGTAAATGCCACCCATTGTGTTACTAACTGAATGCTAAAGATAGCTGGCAGAAGCATGCTGACAATGGAGAGTAAATGACACCCACTACCTGTTTTCAAGGCATTAAAAAAGCTAGTTTGTCAAAATTAGCAAATGAGACGAATGATGCTGAATGCTCTTCTAAAAATGTCACCATAATCAATTACGGTATGCGTAGTTTAGTCCTGCCAGTTTCACTTTCACATTAATAAAATGTAAGAAAATGTATTTGTGAAATCATAATAAATCGGCTGGACCTGACTGTTCAGCCAGTCTCAGGTGGTCAGCTGTGATTAGTTGATCTTTTTGAATCTGCATGGACAGTGTCGTGAAAATGGGTTAACCTATTCCATGATATAGGAAGGGATAAAGGCATATAATACTTCTTATGAAGTGCAGGTCCGAGTCTTCTTTATTTTATTTAGAGCATGTAGCTCTATATTTCAATATGAACTGTTTTGTAATTCAAGCTCAATTGAATATGAAAGGATACCCCTCCCGCCTCTTCCCCTTGTGTCATTCATACCTCTCATGCTGGTCAGATGGAGCATGGTGAGGAACAATCTTCAGTAAGCATAAGGAAAATCCTGCCCTCCTTCATCAGGGGGGGGGGCAGGGTTTTCCTTGTACTTAGTAAGTGAAGATTGTCCCTCACTGCATCCTGTTCTATGAAGAGATTCCAGATCTGATGGGAGGCAGCCAGAAGGGGAGGGAGGGGGATCCTTTAGGATTCAATAACGCTTGAACTATAAAACTGTAAGTCTTGAAATATAGAGCTATGTGCTAAAAAAAGAATAAAGAAGACTCGGGCCTGCACTTTATTAGAAGTATTGCTATCCCTTTAACAAAGCAATTTGCATGTACACCAGAATATCTAAAGGCATTTCCCTAAGTGCAGATCCTGCCACATATGTTTATCTAGAAAACCTGGCCAGACCCCATTGTAAAATTAATTGTCCCAGAAGAGTATCCCTGCAGGGTAGCTTCAGCTATCCTGTCCATATAATCCTACAAGGACAAGATACTGTGGTCACACAGGGAAAACAGCACCTCACATGTCCATAGTTAATTCAGAAATATGCTTAGAACATGTTCTGTGTGCTAACAGTGTGCTCTCCAGAATTATAGAAATCATGGCATCAATGGGTTAAACAGAGACTGAAGAATAAGAATGGGCCACCTCACAGGCAGGTAGACAGATAATGTTTGGTACTTAACATGGGTGACATGATGAACCCAGTATTATTAATGCAAAAAGGTACCATAACAGCCAAATTTGACATTTTAAAATATCAGGCCAGAGACTGGCATTAAAAGTGTCATAAACTGCCAGGGCTACACAGTAGTCTTCCATGTGACATGAAGTGGGCAGATGTGTTCTATAAAAGTGTAAATCTCAGGGAAAACCTTTCACTGTCTTTTTACATAGATTTCACCTCTGAAGATTTCCACATACTAATTGTACTTTGGTATTGCACAGGTTTTGTCTGTGTTATTCTTTGTTTATTTTAATATTGTTTTATATTTATATTTTGTATATCTTATTTTTTACCATCATTTCTTTGTATAAAGCACTGTGCCTATTTTACTCAGATTAAATATAAATTAATCAGTTCTCTCTTTGTGCTTTAAATTCTACTTATAGTTTTTGGGGATTGCAGGTTTTATCACATTACATTTTGTTTCTAACATTTAGAGTGTATCTTTCCTACTAGATTGTGTTTTAACCCTTTGAGTGCCAGAGGGGTACGCAGTTAATATAACTGGGGGTTTCTGAAGCCTCTTTAGGTATTTGTAAATTTTTAAACTTAACTTTGTGATGGCAGCATGTAATTTTTATGGGGGTTCGAGTGGTGGGGTGTGTTAGGTTTAGTTGCTCTGTGCCCTGCAGGGCAAGTAATGAGTGAGCCTGAGGACTGGTTGCCATTTACTCATTCACACCCACACCCTATGTCATAGGCTGGTCGATAGTCTTCTCTGTGATGGCCAGTATAAAAATTCAGGGTTCACTATTGAATTGTCTCCCACTATACTTTGGTGACTATATTATGTTGGCGACCAGCAAAACATTGAGTTACAAATGTTGCCTGCTTAAAAAGGGCGACATCAAAATGTTGCACACTTAAGGGTCGCCAACTAGAGGGCGACATTTAAATTGGAAACCATGTAAAAATGTAACATGTTGTTTTCTGCACGCCTAACCTTATGGGTGCCAGAGATTAGCGCCCATTCATTCCCTCCCTCCCTTTACCAAGTAGGGCTGCTCTCTTGCCTCTGCTGCCCGCTTCCAGCAAATCCCTGCGAGGACCTTCTAGTTTTAGCCAATGGTAATATCTCAAGGTCCTTGCAGGGCAATACAATACATCCAATGTGCAGAGATTTACGCATTGGATGTACTGTACGAGGGGGTTCTGATAAGTATTGAGCCTTACCCAGAAAAAATTGAGCTTGGAAGCTGTAAATTGCAGGGTATACTGGCCAATTTGTCTATATTCAATGGTGCAAAAATCAACTACCTATGATTTTTACTTATCTTTAATTTTAAGGTCCAAAGTGAACATGACAGCACCTCCAGAAAAGTTAAATGTGGAAGAGCATAGGACCATAATCAAGTTCCTGTTTCTCCAAGGGAAAGGTGCGAAGCAGATCCATGAAGAAATGTCACAAACTTTGGGTGACATTGGCCCTTCATATGCAACAGTTAAACGTTGGGTTGTCAATTTCAAAACTGGCCATTTCTGTGTTGAAAGTGAGAAACCCAGTGGGAGGCCTGTTTGTCTCTGTGCTTGCAAATGTGAAAGCCATCCATGACATGATCATGGAGGCCTGCCGAATATCAGCCAAACATATTGCTACATATCTGGGAATATCACGTGAGAGAGTTGGTGCCATTATCCACAATAACTTGGAAATGAGAAAGCTTGCAGCAAAGTGGATCCCAACACTTTTGACAACCGAACAAAAGAGGAGACGTGTGGAGACATCGGTGGCTGTTTTGGAACATTTTGCAAGAAATGAGTCAGATTTCCTGGACCAACTGCTAACTGGTGATGAGACATGGACCTACTGTTATGATCCTGAGACAAAGGAACAGTCTAAGGAATGGAGGAACAGTGGTTCCCCCAGGCCAAAGAAGTTCCATGTGCAAAGGTCAGCGCAGAAGCAAATGGCAACAGTTTTTTGGGATAAGAAGGGAGTTCTTCTGGTGGACTACCTCCAAAAGGGTTCAACCATCAATGCAACATATTACTGTGCTTTATTGATGAATTTGAGGCAAAAAATCAAGGAAAAACATAGAGGAAAGCTCTCCAAAGGTGTCATCCTGTTGCATGACAATGCCTCATCACACACTGCAGGTGACACAATGGCAAAACTGACCTCCTTAAGCTTTCAAGTGATTCCCCATCCACCCTTTTCACCCGACCCAGCTCCTTCTGACTATCATCTGTTCCCCAATCTCAAAAAACACCTAAAGGGACAACGATTTGGGAGTATTTCTGAGGCAACTAATGCTGCAAATGAGTGGTTACACGAGCAGTCGGAAGAATTTTATTTGCAGGGACTTAAGAAGCTGCAGGACAGATGTCACAAGTGCATTGACTTCCTGGGGGAATATGTAGAATAGTGTGGCAGTTACAGCTTCCTTGATCAATTTTTTCTGGGTAAGGCTCAATACTTATCAGCACCCCCTCGTATTGCCCTGCGAGGACCTTGAGGTATTATCATTGGCTAAAACTAAAAGGTCCTTTCATGGATTTGTTGGAAGAAGTTGGCAGAGGCAAGAGAGCTGCCGTTGTGCAGTGATAGAAGCTATCTCTGCTCTGGAGAGGGTGAGTTAAGCAGAGAGTAGATCTGCTTACTTGGTAGTGGGAGGGAGGGAATGAATGGGAGCTAATCTTTGTTTTGTTTTTTTTCACTTGTGTATAATAAACAGCCCCCACTTCACAATTGTGAGTATTATGTGCAAGATTTTATAGTACATTGAACTGGAGTGCTATGCACATGAATATCATTGTAGATCCTTCTTGTAGAAAAGTGGCATTAGACAGAAGTCTATATCTGCTTTTAATGATGGCCTGGCAGCCAAAGAGCGAGATCTGCACCCCGAACCCTTTACTGTGCTACATAAGTGAAATTATTCACCCATCCTCTACTACTGTGATGGAAATTTGCATGCCAGTACATGACACACATACACATGTTCTACTCACCCCACCACTTTTAAAATCACTGTTATGGCTTCCCATAAAGCAGCGTATCACATTCAAAATCCTCCTCATTACCTTCAAGGCTCTCCATCACTTGTCAACGCCTTATATTTCATCTTTGATATCCCGCCATATTCCTGCACATCCACTATGCAGCACACATGGTGGACGACTCTCTGCCCCTTTAACCAATATCGCTGTTTCACGATTGAACCCAGTATTCGCAAAGCATCAACCCTCAACAACTTTAAATCTAAACTAAAAGAGCACCTTTTAAATATAGCAACAATGTAATATGAAAACAGTATCTCATATGTCAAAAATTGCACTTCCTCCTCTACCAGATCGTATCTGTAAGTCACCCATCCTATACTTAGATTGTAAGCTCTTTATAAGCACTTAATCACTGCACTTATTGTACCCCTTCTATATCAAATGTAAACTGTAAGGTCCCAAGTACACTGGTTGGTGCTATATAAATAAAATATTCAATACAATACAATACAATGCAATACTGATAAAGGGAAGTGTCTGTATATTAATATAGAGATTGTGCATGAAATACTTTGTAAAATATTCTTCCAGTATAAGATAAAATATTTCCACTGACTGACATGGAGCTTTTTAACTCCCTGAATATTAAATTAAATTGCACCATTTTACTTTTAGCGTGCAGAAAACAACATGTTACATTTTTACATGGTTTCCAGTTAAAATGTTGCCCTCTAGTTGGTGACCTTTAAAGGGATAGTAATACTTCGTTTTAACTTTATTTTATTTTGTAGGCATTAAAAAAACATGAAGAATGATATAAGTCTTATCTCTCAAACCTTTATGGTTTATGAGATATTCACAAGCAAAGTTCCCCTCCCCGTCCCTTTTACCTTGTGTAAGCCATCTCTTCTCAGATGTGAGTCTGGTTGTATGACAGTACAGATAACAGAAGGGGACAATTTTCTTTGTATGAAAACAATGAAAGCCCTTCCCCCCTTGACAAGTTTTTCAGCTTTTTCCATTATCTTAATTGAAGATTGTCCCTCTCTGCAGTCTACCTGGGCATCTCCCTTCTGATCTGGTTGAACAGGGGGGGGGATACTTTGTTTGTGAATATCTCTTAAACCATAAAGGTTTCAGAGATAAGACTTATATCATTCTTCATGTTTTTTTAATGCCTACAAAATAAAATAAAGTTAAACTGAAGTATTACTATCCCTTTAAGCATACAACATCAGAATGTCACCCTGTTGATGTGGGCAACATCCTTATGTCACCTTTTTGATTTAGGAGAGATTATGAGCTCGCCTTTTGATGGTCGCCAACTAGAAGGCGACATTTCAATAGGATACCAAAATTCAGTATATTTAATAGTTCATCAAAAGGCACTTGGCATCTGCCTGGCATAGGATGACTTCATTTTTATTATATACAGTTTTTAAATTAAAATGTATTAGAAGACATGTTTTGTGTGATGAATTGGGGGCAGATCTGAGGAGCCCCCTCCATGTGGCTTCCAATATGCTAGGAACGAGGTGTGAGCCAGGTAGTTTGAAAAGGACACTCTTACCTTAACCCCTTAACGACCCTTGACATGCCAGAACTGTCACACTGGTCCCGGCACTTAAGGACCAGTGATGGTCCTGGCACTGGCACATCATGGAATTCTGAGATGGCAGAGTGGCTGCACACCACTCTGCCATCTCAGAATCCAGTGAGGAAAAAATGTTAAAAAACTCCATGGGCCTTAATGGATGCCCGTGTGGCATTGGGAGGTCAGTCTTTAAGGGATTAAAAAACATTTGTAATTTTGAAAGATGTTCAAAAATCTCCTAAATGTTGTATTTGGCATTTATATTTCAAAAACTAGTTGCTGAGTTATTTAGATGTATTGATTATGCTGATTAAGGCATGCCATACAGGCCCTTCCTGTCTAGCCCTACATTACCTCCCCTACCTACTGACACTGCCTGTTCTTAGTAATTCATTTCCCACCACCTCTAAATAACTTGAAAAATGTAATTCTAAAGAAAAAATGGCAACTATAGAGGGGTTTTGGAAGATTGTGTTTTTTAGGTAATAGCATCCCTTTAAGTCAACAGCATTTTTAGGAGACCCACAGTATGCAAAGCACATAAAATCTAGTCTTGCATATGCTGCATGGAGGTTCCCATTAATGCCTTTTCAAAGCCTCCCCTTCTCATAGGAATTTTAACATAGTAACATAGTAAATTAGGTTGAAAAAAGACACAAGTCCATCAAGTTCAACCTTCGCCTCAGAACTGAGAATTTTATAGCTTTCCTGCTACCAATTAAATTGGTCTTTATCAGACCTTCCTGATCAGCCTACTGATAAACAGTATAACTCTGTATGTTCCCTTTTGAAAGAAATTTATCTAATCTTCTCTTAAATATACCCATTGTATCTGCCATAACTACCTCTCTGGACAATGAATTCCACAATTTAACAGACCGTACCGTAAAAAAACCCTTCCTCTGCTGAAGTTTAAACCCCCTTTCCTCTAATCTCAAGGGGTGTCTTGGTCACCTGATCAGGCCTTGGAATAAATAGCTCACCGCAGAGATCCTTGTATTGACCTCTCATATACTTGTACATTGTGATAAGGTCTCCTCGTAGTCATCTTTTCTCTAGAGTAAATAAACCAAGTTTGTTTAGTCGTTCCTCATATGTCAAGTCCTCCATTCCCTTAATTAATTTTGTTGCTCTCTGCTGTACCCTCTCTAGTTCTAGTATATCCTTTTTCAGAACCGGTGCCCAAAATTGCACTGCATGCTCAAGTTGAGGTCTTACCAATGATTTGTATAATGGCAAAATAATGTTATCCACTCTTGCTTTGATACCTCTTTTTATAAAAGACTGGACTGTGTTTGCCTTTGCTACTGTTGTTTGACACTAGTCACTGTTTCCAAGTCTATAGTTGACAAGGATACCCAGGTCTTTTTCTAGCAACGAGTCACCTAAAATTATTCCATTAAGTTCATAATCAGTTAAGTTCAAATAGTTCATAGCCTTGGGATTGTTTCCTCCCAAATGCATGACTTTATACTTCCCCACATTAAACTTCATTTTCCACATGTTTTCCCAATCTGACATTGTATGTAAGTCCCTCTGTAGAGAGAAAATATCCTGTTCTGAATGAATGACCTTGCATAATTTAGTATCATCTGCAAATATTGATATTTTGCTTTCTATATCTATTTCCAGGTCATTTATAAACATAAACCTAATACTGTACCCTGAGGTACTCCACTCTCCACTTTAACTGTACTAGAGAATTTTCCATTTACAACCACACACTGTTCCCTATCCTTCAGCCAGTTTTGTATCCAATTGCAAAGGTTATCTCCTAACCCCAATTTCCTTATTTTATACACCAACCTTCTGAGTGGCACTGTATCAAATGCCTTTGCAAAGTCTAGATATACTACATCTACTGCCTTACCATTGTCAAGGTTGCTGCTTACCACCTCATAGAAGCGGAAAAGATTCGTTTGGCATGATCTATTCTTCATAAAACCATGTTGATTTGTGCTAGTGATTTTATTTTTTGTGTTGTAATCCTGAATATAGTCCCTTATTATCCCTTCTAACAGTTTTCCCACTACAGAGGTCAAACTCACTGGTCTATCATTCCCAGGTTCTGTTTTAGTTCCCTTCTTAAATAGAGGCACTACGTTACCTCTTCGCCAATCCTGTGGCACTGAGCCTGTGGTAATAGAATCTTTAAAGAGTAAATATAGGGTTTTTGCTAACACTGCACTAAGTTCCTGAAGAACCCTTGGATGTATACCATCAGGATCTGGTGCTTTGTCGGTCTTAATTTTGTTCAGCCTTCCCATGACATCTTCTTGCTTTAACCCAATATCTATTAATTGTATTGTTTTATTTGTTACTTGCGGAGGCTCTTCTACCATTCCTTGCTCCCTTGTATATACTGATGCAAAGAAGGTGTTTAAAACATTGGCCTTTTCCTTATCCTCACTAACCAACTCACCCATCTCATTTTTGAATGGTCCAATGTACTCCCTCTTAGGTTTTTTACTATTTATATATTTGAAAAACTTTTTTGGATTAGTCTTGCTTTCCCTTGCAATTCGAGTTTCATTATCTATTTTTGCTACCCTAATTGCCTTTTTGCAATCTTTGTTGCACTCCCTGTATTTTAAGAAAGATTGTTCAGTTCCTTCAGACTTAAATAATTTGAATGTGTTTTTTTTCCTTGCCATTTCCTTCTTTACATGTGCAGTTCACCACACTGGCTGTGACTTACTTCTTTTGCACTTGTTCCCCATTGGTATATACTGTTGGGTACATTTCTGCAACCTAAATTTGAATTCTGACCATTTTTCCTCAGTATTTTTGCCTTTAAATAAAATATCCCAGTCTATGTGTTGCATTGAAGCCCTTCATAGTCTAAAAGTGATAGTGTTGTATTCTCTGTAAATGTGTTGTGATAAGGTAACAGGATTTCTGAATACATGAGTGATGGGTACTAATCTCAATATATTAGCACTTGTCTCATTTTACAAACAGCAGAAACAAAATTAACCAAATAATGTACATGTATCGAACATGATTATTAGATTGTCAAGGATCTAACATAACATAACACATTGTTTCTTATGCTAGTTGGAATTACACGAAAACCTAATTTCTAATAATCTCTGCAGCCCTGCAGCATGCATTTTAAATGGATGATCTGGAAAACATTGGTCTTGGTGTTACTTTAACTGTTACCCACTGCCTAGCACTGTTGGTGGGCAATCCCTCCCCCCATAGGCTGCATACTTCTCATGGGCTTGTAATGCGACTCTTGTCTCTGTCAGGGTACATTATTTATTAGCTCATAAATCTGGCTTTTTATTGGGTAGGTTAAAGGTAATTTCTATTTATTTATTCTACTGTTTTATACCCGTGTGCATTTGTTTTATGGGTTCAAAGTAAAATTGTTTTAACATTTCCTACGGAAAGGGAACAGTGTAAAGTAGCTTATTTGAGGAGAACTTTCAAAATGCTGGATATCAACAGTCATAGAATACCAACCATTAATCCTTTGAGGGCCCCTCTGGCTGTTGTTGTTGTTGTTGTTCATCCTAAAGTAATGGGTGCTGACACACGGAATAAGATTCTCATTGGAGGCTCTATTGTAAGAGGTACTGATCTGAGAGAGGATTATGGGAAGTGGTGTGGTTAGGTGCCTTCGTGGAGCTACTGGTGAAGGAGATAGAAGGGTCCATGTAAAGCTTGTTGGAGCAGTATGATATGGAAGTGAGATAGATGCTTTTGATCATCTTGGGACTAATGATTTAGTTGAAAATAAGGTTGATGCAGTGCAATGCAGGCAGCGTTTTGACAGTCTTGACCAGGTGGCATCACGTGTCTTGTTCTGCAATTTTACCTGCATACAGGCAGAAAGAGCATATAATATTTTGTATCTGGTGCTTTAATTCTTGAATAAGTAGGTGGTGTAAAAAAAGAGGATTTTGATTTATTGTTCCAGCCATTGGTGTGATAAAGGATTCTTTAATAGAGACTGTTTGCATCTCTCTATTAGGTGGGCAAAGGTATTAAATCAGGAATTTAAAAACCACATTATCAGTAATTTAAACTGAGTTAATTTAAGTCAGATATATGATACTAGTGTAAAAGTCTGTGTACACGGTCCAAGTCCAGGTGATGTTAATCTTTTGAGTGCCAGAAGAGTAACATTGACACTCACAGGGTTAAGACGCCAGTCCTGCTCTGCGTCCTGCCGCCGACGTAGTCATGCACTGTAGAGACTGCCTTAAAGCACAGAATGCTCACAGCACAGAACTCCCAGCATTCTGTGCGTTCAGGCAGTCTCTACTGTGCATGACGGCTTCTGACAAACATCCTAGCTAATTATATAGGATAGGCATCTGCTCCCCACATGGGGACAAAGATTTTGGAGAGGGTTTGGTAATATAAACAGGGATGTTGCAGTTAGCTTTCATGTCATAAGATAAATACAGCAATAACGTATAGAAAAATAAAATCAGGGAAAAACACAAGAAATGATCTCTATGTTAAGGTATTTATAGAAAAGACAGAAAAGGAAAGAAGAGAGGAGAATTTATACTTTATGTAAAGGATAACAAAGTCTACATTAATACAGGGCACTGAGGGAAACATTAGACAGTGTTTGGGTAACTACTGAAACTGGTAGGAAGGTTGTTTGGATAGAAGTAATTTATAGACCTCCAGGAAAAGATGAAACATTAAATATAGGTTTGATGGAAGAAATAAAGATGTCAATGAGAGGTGATATAGGAAATTTCAATATGTTAGATGTGGACTGGCAGGTTCCTGTTGTATCAGCAGGATGTAAGGATAGTCTAGATTCTGTATTATGCACATCGTTTAAACAGCGGGTGAAGGAGCAAAGTCACAAGTAAACAATATCTTTGATATTGACAAATACTGATATAGTGTCAGATATATCTGTGGATGAAAGCTTGGAGGACCATTGATCACCAATCACTGTGGTATAATATATTGATAATGTCTGGGAGGAACTATACGAAAATAAAGGTCTTACATTTTCGAAATTTAATGCTAAAAAAGTACAAGATAATAATTTTATGACACATAATCCTAGAGGTGGAATAGAGTCTTAATGATACTGTGCTGCCAAGTTCATCAGAAGATAGTGACTTGCATGCTATTATTTTAAAAGACTTGAAAGTAGGCAAACAATGAAGTAAATCAGTGGAAAAAGCAAAGCAGGTTCTTGGTTGTACAGGTTGAAGAGGCATTAATAGTAGAAAGAGAGGTACTACTGCAGCTTTATTCAACCTATAGTTGCAATACAATAATTAAAGTGTAAGTGTAATGCATTGCAATGTCATAGTCTCCCATGTTGCCATCCTCTGCCATTCTCTTCTGGCCATATCTTGTTACATAACTGTGAATAATTAAGGTTATATTTGCAATAAAAGAAAGAACGATCTCTTGGTGTTATTGGCTTTGAGCTATAATGTTAATATCTGGCCAATATGTTTCAGTGGCATGGTTTCCTGAATCTACCCAATCCTCTGTCCCATTTGCCACTCTGCCACCCCTCCTCCGTCACTTTCTGACACACTGCATGGTGCTTGGGTGGATGACAAAGGGTGAGAAGGGTAGGGAAGACATAGAAAGGGACAGAGCATATATAAATGTGATCTGGTGCACGATTCCTAGGTTACCACATAGCATACATCATCAAGTAGTAGCCACTGGCAGAAAAATTAACTTTGGAGTCAACTTCTTTAAATAACAAAAAGTAAATGCAACACTTATCCTTTTTAGTGAGTTTTTTGTATTCCCATTAATGATATTTGGCAAATAAGGCATAGACCTGTATTATATAATCAGTTCCCAGAGTTTCTATTTGATCACAAACTGGAAAATAGAATTTAACTCCTTGGCTTTGAAATTTAGAGACACTTCTAGCAGCCAAAGGGTTAAAAACAGTAAGACTAAAAAATCAATAGCAAAGAGTTGTGTTAGGACTTTTTCTCTCTGCCACCCCTCCTCAGTCCGCTCGCCACTTTTCAGCCCCTCCTCCTCCCATTCACCACTCTTCCACTCCTCCTCTGTCCCCTTCACCATTTTACCTACCCTTCTCTTCCTTTATTATCCGCACAGCAAACTGCACTGTGGGAGACTGTATTTTTCTAATCCTTTCAGGACAAAGTGGGTGTACAGTGCACATTGCTATCATGCTCAGAGGGTTAAGGGTGTGTTGCTGTTTGTGGTTCTGAAGTATGAGAGGATCCTCTCTGCTGCCCATGAGCAAGTGGGGAAACACAGAGGATGTTCTCAGACTTCAGGGCTGTTGAATTGCTGGTGATTTGTAAGAGAGAGGGCATCCATTCCACATCACCAGCAGGCAGGGCCGGTGTAAGGATTTTTGTCTACACAGGCGAACATGCATTTTGATGCCCCCCCACCCCCGAAACCCGAAAAAAATGTAGCAGTTCCCCCTGTTTTGGTGCTCCTCCGCTGCGGCGCCCTAAGGCGGCTACCTAAACAGCCTTATGCTAGCACCGGCCCTGCCAGCAGGGACTTTGATCTCTGACAGCAGATGCTGCTGTTGGAATTTAATGCATGTAGCACATGAATATAACAGTGGCTCATTATCCTGCATTTCCATATGGAAATGAGCCATTGTCGATGTGCTCAGTGCAAAATCTTAAACCCATTTAAAGCACGGCCGACTGATAGCGATGAGGGCTGATTGGTGTGGGATAAAGGGATATGATGGCAAAGACATGTTAGTGCATACAGGCGACATGCCTTTGACACAGAACACATACAATATCGCCTGTCAGCCCGTTTGTTGACACCTCCCTTTTTGTCCTTTGCCCTACCCCTTACTTTTGACTCAATTGCTATTGGTCCTTAGGGTTTTTAAACCACCTCTACCTTTACTCGGGGCCCAATTATTGAGATTGTCTCTGTGCTGTGGCTTTGTGCTTTCTGGTTCTGACCTTGGCTCTGTTTTGGTATCTTCATTTCCCGGTTATTCAATCCCTGGCTCACATCCTGACTTCGGCTTGTCTTACCTGTGTGGCTCCTGGCGCTCCCGGTTCTGACCCTTGGCTATCCTCCTGATTCTGGCTTTGGATTACCTGCTTTGTATCCTGTTGCTCCTGGTTTCCCGGCCTTCACGACCATGTAAGTTCTCCGCTTCCTCTTGCTATTTGCGCTGTATTTGCTATGCCTGGCAGGTTCCCCCCAGCTACACCAATACCCGGCTCCAGTATTCGCTTCCTCTCTGTCCTCCATATTGTTCTGCTCTCCCATTCCAGTGGTGAGTTGTCTGTTGGGTTTGTTTTCCGCTGTGCCGGCACAGTCCTGCTGTGGCTGGCAGTAGCGGTTCTGCTACCATCGGTGTCTTGTATCCGGAGATCAGGGCTGAGCAAGCATCGGGTTTCTCCTTTGCTCTGTGGTCTGGCGCCATCTGGAGGACAGAAGATTTAGTACGCTCCCATTGTGGTGTCTGCTGTGGGGTTCCCTGTTTCACCCTTCAGCTGGCTGTTGTGAGGTGAGTGGCACTAGCATTGCTACATTTGGGAAAAGTTGGGACTGTAGTTTTAGGGTGTGCATGGTACTTTATTTTCCTGTGGACACGTATTGGTATCTCTTGCCCAAAAGACCCAGTTGGGGCATTTGCCAACTGGGTATTCTTTCTCGTTAGCCTCTTGGGGAACCTTTTGGAATTTGCTTCCTAGGACCCTAGGTTTTCCGTCCTCTCTTTTTCTGGTGCCTTTGTGGGTGGCTTGAGCCATTGGGTATTGAATATCCCCAGGGTAGTGGTCGTAGCCCGCTTGGTGATACAAGGACTTGGCCTTCGCTATCCTTGGGTATTACCACTCCTGGCTGCAGCTCTCTGCCCGCAGTGGAAAGCCTACACTTCTGGGATCACTAATTTATTTGGTCAGCTTGCCCCTGCATCCTGCTTACCTACACAACTCTTGTTAGGCATACCTGGCACCTTCTCTACTCATCTGTATCGGTTCTCCTGGACACTTCTGGAGGTCCACCAGCATTCCAGTCTCCTATCCTGGTCTGGGCCCCGGCTCAACTGGGGTCAGACATCTGGCTTCATGGCCAGCACCTTTACTCGGCTTTGGCCACTGCAAGGGATATTAGCTGCTGGCGCTGCCCCGGAGCATCGCTCCCTAGCTTCGCCCTCCAGCACCCAAACTCCAAAGTGTCACACCCTTTCTGACAATCGCCATCCTGAGTCCTTATCAAACTTTAGTACACCTGATCTCTGCCCTAAAATCTGAGATCTTAGTGCATAGGCTCCATATAATAACATAGGAATTGGAGGGGGTATCACTGGAGATGTTATATCTGCTTTATCACACCTTAGTGCATAACTCCCCCACATCTCTCGAAGTAAATTAATAAACTGGAGCAGTTCAAAGAAGAGCCACTAAAATAGTGCAGGGTGTAGCAGGACAGAGTCAGATACCAACATGTATATCTTGGAAGAAAGGTATAAAAATGTAAATATATTAGGAGATTTAATATAGTTCAAAAGGGAGGCATTTTTCAGGAAAAGAGGAACACTAGAACAAGAGGTTATGATCTAAAGTTAAAGGGAGGAAAATTCAGAAGTAATGTGTGTAAGCTCTGCTTTACAGAAATGGCAACAAACTCATGGAACATCTTCTCAGCAGAGATAATGTTAGGGAATTCAAAACCTGGGAGAGACCTACATCTATTCTAAGAAGTGTGTAAGACTGTAATTTAAATTAGCTATGAAAATGGGCAGACTGGATGAGCCAGATGGTTGGTTTCTGAAGCCAAAATCTATGTTTCTATGGGTTAAAAAAGACTATTTCTATTTTCCTTTTTCTTTCCTGATCACAGCCAATAAATGTTACCCAAATGTAACTCAACTGACTCTATTTTAAATAATGTATAAACAAATTATAGTAAATAATGATAAAAGTTCATGTTGTATTTCAACATAATATCTAAGAGCATGTTATGCTTTTTCTAACATTGTTTTAAAATCCAAAAAGGAATGAAAAATTATTAAATGAATGAATGAATATGTTTATATAGCACCACAAGTGTACGCAGCGCTTTACAATTTAAGGGGGTTAGACAATACAGGGTTATAAGTGCCCTGCAAAGTGAAACACTGTAAGTGAGGTCCTACCAGAAAGCTTACAATCTAAAGTGGTAAAGGAAGACATAAAGAAAAGTACATAAGGGTCAAGTGCTAAATACAGTGCTAGAGTTCTGATTAGGATAGGGGACATAAATAAAGTAAATACTTTATAAAGAGCCTAAGTTGTACAAAGTCAGTGTCTTCTAGCATGTTTAAAGGGATAGTGATACTTTGTTTTATCTTTATTTTATTTTGTAGGCATTAAAAAAACATGAAGAACGATATAAGTCTTATCTCTCAAACCTTTATGGTTTGAGAGATATTCACAAGCAAAGTTTCCCCCTCCCGCCCCTTTTACCTAGTGTAAACAATCTCTTCTCAGATGTAGAATGCAGTCCATAGACCAGACAGATAACAAAATGGGACAATCTTCTTCCTATGAGAACAATAAAAGCCCTGCCCCCCTTGACAAGCTTTTCAGCTTTTTCCCTTTTCTTAACTGAAGATTGTCCCTCTCTGCCATCTACCTGGGCACCTCCCTTCTGATCTGGCTGAACAGTGTTACATCAGTAAAAGGGGCGGGAGGGGGATACTTTGTCATTGAATTACTGTTGAACTACAACTCTGACAGAATTGAAATAACACTTTCCAAAGTCCAAATACTATGATGATTAATTAATAATAACAATCTTTATTTATATAGCGCCAACTTATTCCGCAGCGCTTTACAATAGGGGATAGACATAGAGGGATATTAAATAGTACAAATCATATGTGGAGAACAGAAGGATCAGAGGGCCCTGCTCGTGAGAGCTTACAGTCTAGAGGAAGGTGGGTAGGACACAGAAGGTGTAAGTGCTATTGGGTGTAAGTGCCTCCTGCCACATGAGCTGCCAGTCAGTGGGTGGGAGTGAGAAGTGCTAGTGAGTGTAGTGTTCCAGGGAATGGTTGGTTCTTGGTGATAATATTTATGGAGGTAGTTGATAGGCTTCCCTGAAGAGGTGAGTTTTCAGGGAGCGTCTGAAGATCTGAAGGCTGGGGGAGAGTCTGATGGGGCGGGGGAAGGAATTCCAGAGCTTGGGTGCAGCACGGGAGAAATCCTGTAGGTGGGAGTGGGAGGTTGTAATGAGAGATGTGGTGAGGAGAAGGTCCTGTGCAGAACGAAGATGGCGAGTGGGAGTGTATTTAGAAATGAGAGATGAGATATAGGGGGTTGAGGTGTTAGTAAGGGCTCTGTAGGTGAGCACCAGGATTTTGACTTTAATTCTGTGTGCTAATGGGAGCCAGTGTAGGGATTGGCAGAGGGGACTGGTGTTGGAGAAGCGGTTGGTTAGGTAGATTAGTCGTGCTGCTGAGTTCATTATGGACTGTAGTGGGGTTAGGCGGGCAAGAGTAAGGCCAGTTAGTAGTGAGTTACAGTAGTCAAGATGGGACATGATGGATTGGATTAGAATTTTAGTGGTATCTTCATTAAGAAAGGGTCGGGTTCTAGAGATGTTGCGGAGGTGGAGGCGGAGGCGGCATGATTTGGAGATTGTGAGGAATAAATGATAGGGCGGAGTCGAATGTGACCCCCAGGCAACATGCTGTAGGGGTTGGTTTGATGATAGTGTTGTTGACAGTGAGGGTAATATCTGGAGTAGGACTGTTAGGAAAGGGAGGGAAGATAATTAGTTCAGTTTTGTCAAGGTTAAGTTTGAGTTGACGGGAGGACATCCAGGAAGACACAGCGGACAGACAGTTAGATACCTGGGACAGGAGGGAGGGGGAGAGGTCAGGGGAGGAAAGATAGATTTGAGTGTCATCAGCATAGAGATGATGGTGAAACCCAAAGGAGTTTATTAGTTTACCCAGGGATGCAGTGTAAATTGAGAAGAGCAAGGGGCCCAGGACTGAGCCTTGAGGCACTCCAACAGACAGTGGGAGGGGTGGGGAGGTGGAGTCAGAGTAGGACACACTGAAGGAGCGGTTGCGGAGATATGATGAAAACCAAGAGAGGGCAGTGTCACGGAGACCTAGAGAGTGGAGGGCTTGGAGGAGGAGTGGGTGATCTACTGTGTCAAAGGCTGCAGACAGGTCCAAGAGAATGAGTAGGGAGTAGTGGCCTTTTGACTTGGCAGAGAGCAAGTCATTGGCCACTTTAGTGAGGGCAGTTTCGGTGGAGTGATGAGGTCAGAATCCAGACTGCAAGGGGTCTAGCAGGGAATGGGAGCAGAGGAATTTAGTGAGCTGGCTATACGCGAGACGCTCAAGGAGTTTGGAGGCAAACGGGAGTAGGGAAATGGGCCGGTAGTTTGACAGTGAGTTTGGGTCCAGGGAGGGTTTCTTTAGAATTGGCGTGATTAGTGCATGTTTGAAAGAGGATGGGAAGGTGCCAGTTGATAGAGAGAGGTTGAATAAGTGAGTAAGGGGTGGCGTTAGTAGAGGTGAAAGTTCTTGAGTAAGTTGAGATGGGATTGGGTCAAGAGTGCATGTGGTTAGGTTTGAGCTGTTTTTATTATGAAACATTACTATCCCTTTAAGTTTTGTTAAGGAGGTGTAGTTTTAAGTATGACTTGAAAACCTTAAAAGAGGAGCAATGGCGCAGGGTGGGAGGCAGAGCATTCCATAGATTGGGAGCAATGAGAGAAAAAGGTTTGATAAGTGAGAACGCTGCAGACACAAAAGGAGCTGAGAGAAGATTGTCATTGGCTGATCACATGTGGCAGGATGGGGTATAGCAGGAGATCAGAGTGGAAATGTATATAAGGGCCATATACATCAAACAAGTGGAGCAATTGTAGAACAAACCAACTGCTCCACCAGAGCCAAATAAACATTCCCAAATTTCCCACTGATTTAAATGGAACCCCTTGAATTCTAAAGTAGGTCTTCAAAGCATTATGGAGCACTGGGTTGGAGACCTCTCTAGTAGTCATGGGGGTAAACTCCCCATTAAATCAATATGGAGAATTTTAATTTGCCCCTATGGTATATTTGATGTGCTTCAGTTCTTATAGCTGCCTTGTCTCTTTCAGTTATGGATGCCTTTCTCCCCTCTTAGTCTCCAATGGTGCTGTACACATGGGCGATTTCTTCCCGGCAGAATACAGCAGACTCCATTCTGAATGCACTCTTGCTTTGAGCATATCCAGGTCCCTGCACAATGTTGTGCAATTGAGCAGCTTGTTAAAAAGGGCGATACTGGAGGATGCTGACTCACGTGGGCATCATGTATTATTAAATGGGTGATCCCAATGTGGGCTTTTGTGTTTTTCATGTGCAATACTAAACACCATTTAGCAGGAATGAGGGATATTTGTAAATATAAGCCTTATCAGTTTGATTGCCAAGAGGAACATGTGTATTACTTTGCAGAAAACCTGTTTAACATTTTAAGGGTAAAAAACCCTTTTAAAAATCAATGAGAATGTTTATTTGTTCTCTATGGAGCAGTTGGTTTGCTTTAGAATTATTCCAGTTTGATGGTGTGTCAGGCCTGCATTGGCTATAAGGATTTTCTTCCCAGATTAAAGGTAAGTAGGTGGCTTTTATTAGATGATGTTAATGTTCCTTTAACCCTTTGAGTGGCATCAAATGCATTACAAATGGTTAACTTTACAGCAAATTAACCATTTATAGCTGCTAGAGACATGTAAGAACCTGTTATATCCTTCCTGGTTTTGCTGGCATCTCTTGCCAGGTATTCTGTTTTTCCCTTGTACTCGTTTCTCTGCCTTGTTGTTCTGGCGCTCTTGCTTGAGTCTTTATCAAGAGCTGGCACTTTCTGTCGGTGCACAATCAAAGTGTTCCTTTTGGCATCTTGTTCTTTGAATTCCTGTTTCCTTGACTTTAATCTTTGTCTCCTGATTTGGCTTTGATATACTGTGTTGGTTTTGACCTCAGTTGTTTAATTTGACTCCTCTTCTGCCTGCTGATTGTGTACGGCTTTGCTTGACTGGTTTTGACCTTGGCCTGCCCATCTATTCTTCTTTCTCATCTACAGTACTGTCTCTGCCCTCCTGTTACTGACTTGGCTTGTTGACTATTCTTCCTCCATCTCCGGAGGTTCTCCTGTGCCCATTGTGTTGAGTTCGACTCTGTCGACCACCTAGTTGAGTTCAACGATGTTGACCATCTAGTTGAATTGGACGCTGTTGACCATTTCTGTAGAGTACTTCCTCTTCGACCTCCCATTGGGTTGGAACCTTGAGACCTCTTATACTGTTCCTGTTTCTAAACTATGACAGACTATACTATATATATACTATACTGCCTGAATGTTACATAAACTGATTCCAGTGAGTAGTTCTATGTGTCTAATGTTGTCATCCTGTCATCTGGGCAGCACAGCAATTGAAAGTGCAGCAACTGTAAGTGTACAAGGAGATATTCTGGAGATCTGTATCCTTTTTGATTATATTTATTCTTTTCTTTCATAGGTAAGAATTTTCTGAATCTATTCCTTAGTACTACCTGTAGACAAGATTGAGGGCTGATTAGATAATTGGTAAGGAATCTGAGTTATTGAGGTGGTTGGGATTGATGTGTTAATTAGTACCTGTTAGATCTAGGTACATACTGTTTTGCTAATTAATGGGAGTTGCCTTCTGTGTATATAAGTAGGTTTGTTATTAGATGGCTGATTACTAGCTGGGCAGCACAGCAATTGAAAGTGCAGCAATTATAAGTGTACAAGAAGATATCTGGAGGTGATCTGGGGTGATTAAAGCCAGAGAACAACTGCAAAATCTGAACCTAATTACATTAGTGCTGTGAACATGCCAGGCTTGTTGCAGTGCAATTTAGGTTTTGCTTTTATCCCCCAGAAAACCTTTTGGAGGTTCAGAAGTTGCAATTTTCTGTTTTACAGCAGAAGACTGATAATATGAATTCTGAAATCTACAAGTTGTCTGTGAACGCCACACAGATACAAAAGACACAAGTGCCATTGTCTCAGAGACTTCCAAGAAATGGCAGATGGATTATAGTTGGTTCTGGAAGGGTAAGAGTTGTGGACAAGAGGCATTTCCCACAGTCTGTGCCTCTGCATAATTCTTTTTCTGCACTTTCAGAACTCTGCTTTAGTACTGGAACAATTCCGGAAGCAGAGACTACTGATTCACCAGCCTGTAATCCACAGGTAAATCAGACTGCAACCACTAACAAACTGACAAAGGCAAGAAGTGCAAACTACTCGGAGAGGAAGCAACTATTATTGCAGTATTCTATATTAAGAGGCGTGACTCTGGAGGATAGTCATGGTAGTGGAAAAGAAGTCAGATGTCTTCCTGGTGCTACAGCTCACAGAGGTAGAAGATGAATTTTAAAAATTGTTAAGGAAGTACGACAGAATGGAGAGTTGAATGTTATAGTCCATTTAGGGACAAATTATTTGACTTGTAATGAGTTGAGAGTGGTGAAAGAAGAAGCTATATAAGTATCTTCAGCAAGTTGCTTCCACTGTATCTGTTTCAGATGCTCTGCCAGTGTATAAGGAAAATGATGGTAGGATGGAGCATGGCTAGGGAAGTGTGGCCAAAAACATGGATTTGGCTATGTTTCTCACACCAACCCTATTTGGTGTAAATGCAACAGAGCATTGCATTAGACATGTCAGTAAGGGTTAGACTTGTGCAAATTGATTTGGAGACATTCAGAACTAGTCAAAAATGGTGTCATTCGGAGACATTCAGACCATCCGACACTAAGGGTCGTTTGACAAAAAAAGATCCGACTCTGAGCAGCCCTGGTTCGAAAGTCGTCGAAACTTTTGGAAATTTCGACATTCGACAAATTTCCAAAAGTTTCGACTACTTTTGGACCAGGACTGTTTGGAGTCTGATCTTTTTTGTACTACCTGCGCGCTTGATTACTTTCCCTCCATACTTTTCCCTCCATGTCTCTAGTCCAATTCCATTCTCCGTTTCATGCACTACTTTCCTTCTTTGTCTGTACTCCAATAAGCTTCTTTGTTTCATGATGGGGGTTGGACTAATGACACAGTCACCCAGGCAGACAGTCTGCATTTCCTCATTGTGTTGTTGGAACTCAGAGAGAGAAGAAGAGATTAGAGAGTGTCCAGTTGTTGTGTAGGCAGGCAGGTAGCATTAGGCTAGACATAGGCAGGCAGCCATCATTAGTGCCAGTTATTGCCACAGAAAGGAACAGTCATCTTTGTTCCTGTGCAGGGATTTCTTCTAATAATTTTTGAAGAGTGTCACATCAGCCAGTCTGACAGTTGTATAGGCCGGCACGGAAAGGGAGAGACATCTGTGTTAATTAAATAAAAAATAAAAAAATACAAGTAATTTGTTTGAATAATTTTCAGAGTCACACTGCCAGTGTCACAGTTATATAGGCAGGCGGGGTGCCTTTTCGCCACCGCAAGGGAGAGTCACCTGTGTTGGTTTTATTAAAAATATAAAAAATACAAGTTATTTGTTTGAATAATCTTCAGAGTAACACTGCCAGTGTCACAGATGTATAGGCAGGATGCCTTTTCGCCACTGCAAGGGAGAGTCACCCGTGTTGGTTTTATTAAAAATATTCAAAATACAAGTTATTTGTTCTAATAATTTTCAGAGTCACACTGACAGTTTCACAGTTGTAGAGGCGGGCAGGGTGCCTTTTCGCCACTGGAAGGGAGAGTCACCTGTGTTGGTTTTATTAAAAATATACAAAATACAATTTATTTGTTTGAAGAATCTTCAGAGTCACACTGCCAGTGTCACAGTTGTATAGGCAGACAGGATGCCTTTTTGCCAAGGATAGGGAGAGTCACCTGTGTTAGTTTTATTAAAAATATTCAAAATACAAGTTATTTGTCTGAATAATTTTCAGAGTCACACTGACAGTTTCACAGTTGTAGAGGCGGGCAGGGTGCCTTTTCGCCACCGGAAGGGAGAGTCACCTGTGTTGGCTTTATTAAAAATATAAAAAATACAAGTTGTTTGTTTGAATAATTTTCAGAGTCACACTGCCAGTGTCACAGTTGTATAGGTAGGCAGGGTGCCTTTTCGCCACCGCAAGGGAGAGTCACCTGTGTTGGTTTTATTAAAAATATTCAAAATGCAAGTTATTTGTTTGAATAATCTTCAGAGTAACACTGCCAGTGTCACAGATGTATAGGCAGGATGCCTTTTCGCCACTGCAAGGGAGTCACCCATGTTGGTTTTATTAAAAATATTCAAAATACAAGTTATTTGTTCGAATAATTTTCAGAGTCACACTGCCAGTGTCACAGTTATATAGGCAGGTGGGGTGCCTTTTCACCACCGCAAGGGAGAGTCACCTGTGTTGGTTTTATTAAAAATATACAAAATACAATTTATTTGTTTGAATAATCTTCAGAGTCACACTGCCAGTGTCACAGTTGTATAGGCAGGCAGGGTGCCTTTTCGCCACCGCAAGGGAGAGTCACCTGTGTTGGTTTTATTAAAAATATTCAAAATGCAAGTTATTTGTTTGAATAATAGCCAGTGTCACAGTTGGCAGGTTTTAAAGTTGTAAAACTATAATAGTTCACTACCTACGTATCCGTAATGGATTTGAGTCCTAGTGAACAACCTGATGTTCCTTGTACTGGTACAAGCTGCAGTCACCTAGCAACAATAAACACCACCACAGTGCAGTTGCTTTCAAGCAGAGCTAGCAGCAGCAGGCGGGGAATGAAGGGTACTTTAAGTAGTACTAGTCAGACTCAGCAGCAGCAGTCCAAAACAAAAACTAGAAAGAAGAAGTGAACTGCAGGTCGTTCTACCTCTACTAGCAGGGTAGAAAAGTCCAGTTCCTCTTCTAAGACCAAGAAGCGGCCATCACCCATCTCTTGTCAGCTGTTTCGTGATGATCCCCCCAGAACCACCTGCACAATGACTATTACCACTGCCAGTTCCATCACCACCTCCGCTACAGCCAGTCCTATAAACCTGGGGACACCTAGTGTGTTGAACATGAACACTTCTGGTGGGAAACTGCGGGTAGTATCAACGCGGGAGTTACAGCAAACGTCCATGTAAGTAGCCCAAACTTGAATTATTGAAGTATTTTGAGAAAATTTCTACTGCCACCACTGTCACTCACACTGAGAGCATATCTTCATCAAAAAAGGTTATTGTGGGAAATAGTTTACCATTTCCCTGTAGCCACCAGGCAGAAGAGGGAATTCATCAGCTCTCCCCAAAATTTGCTGCTGATGATTTTTCTTCCTGTTCAAACCTACAAGAGGTAGAAGAAGAATTTGAGGACGATGGCCTGCTAAGCTTGATTTTTCCACTGAGCTTGATTTTTCCACTGACCTTAATTATTCTTCTGAGCTTCATTTTTCCACTGCTGCCTATAGTACTCCTCCTGTTTCTCCAGCTACAATTCTGTCTTCTATTGATGAAAACTCTCTACCTGCCTCTACAGTTCCAAATTATTCTCCCAGGCAGGTAGTAGCTGCTAGTGTCTCTGCCACCAGTGTTACTCCATCCTCCTCCAATCCCAGTCCCAACATCCCTGCTGCCATCTTTGGGTCTAGATGTACCCCTGTAAAGGTAGGAAAAAAAAGCATAGTGAGGTTGCTCCAGCATGTGAATATGATGAAAGTGTCACCTCAGTTTCTTCTTCACCACCTTCCAAAGTCATCCGTCGCTCCAAAGCTTGGGACCATTTTGTGACACTTGGCGATGGCCGGCTAGTGAAATGTAAATTGTGTGGCAGGGAAGTCAGCTGTGGGAGGGTGTTGGGTCATCTAACCACCTCTGGGATGAACCAACACCTGAACCACTACCACAAGTCAGTGCTGATGAGTGCAGAATGTGGTGGCACTACTACTACATTTACCAGTGTCACACTCAACACCAGTAGGCAGGAGAAAGGGCAGGGAGATCATGCCACATCTGGTCCTAGTAAAAGCAGCAGACAGTCACAGCCCATCCCAAAGTCAATACAGGCCAAACTGGAAGATTTTGGTGGGTTTCATTCCAAAGGGATGTGCAGACAGCAGGCCAGGAAGATGAAACGCCTCATTGCACAGCTCATAGCCGTTGGGGATGCTACTTTTAATTTGGTGGATGGGGAGCCCTTCCATCAACTTATGGAGGCTGTCGCACCCCGAATAAAATTCCATCCTGCACCACATTTAGTAGAACTATAGTGCCCTCACTGTACCGGTTGTGCGTTGGTCTTTTGAAGGAACTGCTAGAAAAGGCTGCTGGCCAGTCAGTGCACTTTACCACTGACTTATGGAGTGCTCTGAGTGGTCAGCATGGCTTCCTGTCATTGATGGCGCATTGGTGGCAGCCCAATGTGTTGCAAGACACACCGATAGCAACAAGTTCAGGTGCAGTAGTCAAGCAGGCAGGGCACTGCTCTATCCTCCTCCATGCTGAGGTAATGGATCAGCAGTACTCCTCAGATAACATTCACAAAGCACTGCAGAACATGGTGGTGCACTAGCTAGGGGAGCAGGCAGGCACACAGGTGCAAATGGGGTTTGTGTTTACTGATGGTGCAGCTAACATGATCAAGGCTCTCCGGGATGGCAGATTTGTGGTTGTGCGCTGCTCAGCGCATGTCCTGCATCTAGTAGAGAAGGCTGCTCTTGAGGATGTCAGTAACACCGGAAGGCTATCAGCACTTCTGGTGTCCTGCCGACAAATTGCTGGCCACTTCAATCGGAGCGTCAAAGATAGCCAGGGAGGAACAGAAAAAGGCAGACCCCCCAGAGCAGTGCCTAAAACAAGATGTTGGGACCAGGTGGAACTCCACCTTAGATATGCTAGAGCATATCCTGGAGCAGAAAAAGGCAATTCACGCAATGTCATGTCACCATTTCATTGGAAGTAACAGAACACTGGGCAGGGCTGACTGGGCCCTGATGGAACAGGTAGTGACAGTCCTTACACCTTTCCGTGCTTTGCTGGAACTTTTGAGCAAAGAGAACGCTAGCCTGGCAGAAGTCATTCCCTTCTTCTAGCACCTCTCCTTAAAATTGGACAATTTCCTTTCCCATAGGGAACCTTTGCCTGGTGCTGAGGGTAATATACTTCCCGATGTTGCTGCCCTTCTAACGAGGCTGAAGAAGGAATTGACTCTGTGCATGGAAGAGAGCATGGACAATTGTCACGAGTTAATGCTTGTCACAATTTGCGATTCTCAAATAAAAGGCAAGATGGTACTTCCTTCCATTTCCGTCACTGCCTGGAGGGAACAATTGATAGCGAGGGTGTGTGAGAGGCAAAAAAAGTAGAATGCAGTCACAGGAGGAGGGAGAAGATTCCGCAGATGAGCTGGAGAAGTGTGGTGGTCTTCTGGGACCTATTAGTAGCAGCGCCAGTAGCACTTCATCGTGTTCCGGTGGAGCAGCTGCTGCTTTTTATGCTGAGGCAATGGACAGATTATGCTTCAGACAAAACAAACAGCTCCCCATTAATAGAAAAAGTGCTGAGTTTGAGGTTAAGGCTTACCTTGCGGAACCTTTTTGCCCCAGGTACAAATCCCTTGACTTTCTAGGATAACTAGAAGGCTGTGTGGCCTATATTGTCCCTGGTAGCCCAGGAGCTGCTTTCTTGCCCCCCAACCACTGTCCAGAGTGAGCTGGTATTTTCCATAATTGGAAATATACTTAGCCCTCAGCGTTCTCAACTGGCCCCCCACCTCATGGAGCAAATGACTTTTAAAAGTCAACTTGTCAAAGCTGGGTTACCCTGCTCTCAGGTTCGAGGCAGATTAGAAAAACAAAAAGGACTTCAGACATCTACAATCATCCATGTTGCTGTCATCCTTAGTCTGCCTCTCACCAGTCTTCCTTAGTTGCTGTATCCATCTACTGACTGAGTCGTGACTGCTCCAGTGTTCTGCGGTTTACTGCTGGTTACATCTCCTGTGTTGCTGTCATCCTGAATCTGCCTCGCACCAGTCTTCCTCAGTTGCTGTATCTATCTACTGACTGAGTCGTGCCTGCTCCAGTGTTCTGCAGTTCTGGCTACATCTCCAGTGTTGCTGTCATCCTGAGTCTGCCTCGCACCAGTCTTCCTCAGTTGCTGCTGTATCCATCTTCTGACTGAGTTCTGCCTGCTCCAGTGTTCTGCAGTTCTGGCTACATCTCCAGTGTTGCTGTCATCCTGAGTCCGCCTCGCACCAGTCTTCCTCAGTTGCTGCTGTATCCATCTATTGACTGAGTCCTGCCTACTCCAGTGTCCTGCAGTTCTGGCTACATCTCCAGTGTTGCTGTCATCCTGAATCCGCCCTGGACCTCAGCATGTTTCGGGGCCCTTCAAATCTCCCGGCCGCGGTCCTATCACCTTGTGGCTGCGGCCATCGCTCCTGCAATCAAGAAGCAGTCCGCAGCTGCAAGGTGACAGGACCGTGGCCGTGGATTGCTTCTTGATTTTGAAGAAGCCCCAGGGAAGCCCAGTGCAAGCGGCTTACCAGGAATTTTCCCAGTATCCCGGTAGGCCAGTCTGGCTCTGCCTTGCATGGCTCAGAAATGCGCTGGTTCTCACCCCTGTGGCAATAGTAACATAGTAACATAGTAGATAAGGCTGAAAAAAGACATGCGTCCATCAAGTCCAGCCCATGCCAATAACACCCCTGTTGATCCAATAGTTATATAAACTAGATATGGCTAAAGCAAGCTGGGGTTGCTAAAACACATATGGAACAATTTAACATGACTAAAAACATGTTTGTGATGAGGGAGAAATCTTAAAAACAACTTACCAGCAGCCACCTCTTCCTCCACACTGGCAAGAGCAGTGGCAGTGACTGGATGCAGCTCCAGCGTGATGAATTCTTCCCCCTCCCTGCCAGAACTAGGTACTCCATCAGGGTCATCTGTAATGAGAAGAGTATACCAGGTTACAGTACACACATGCATGGACATTGAGTAACAAAATACTACATTATATTACACACACATATGGACATTGCATAACAAAGTACATTACATTACACACATGCATGGACATTGCATAACAAAGTACTACATTACAGTACACACACGCATGGACATTGAATAACAAAATACTACATTACAGTACACACACGTGGACATTGCATTACAAAGGATTAAGTTACACAGAGCAGATGTGTATTTGCAGTGCTTTATCATACATTGCACACCTATCTGCTCAGTGGTAGATATTTAACCCTTTGAGTGCCAGAGGGTTACACAACACATGCAATGCATTGCATACCTCTCTGGAACTCAAAGGGTTAACAACATTACATGAACACATGCATCAGAAAGCAATTACTTACCAGAAAACATGCCATTATGCCCTGACTCCTCAGTTGAGGGTATGTCTGGTGCTGGAGTGTGCAGGGAGGCAACGCCACTGCTCCTGGCTGAACTGGTGCAAATCACCAGACCAGAAGAAGAGTTGCTCCCTCCATCTAATGGAGAATGGACACTCACATCAGCAGCAGGAACAGGAGCGGGCATGTGGACACCAGGGAAGACAGGTGCTGGAGGGGCAGGGGAAGATGCAGGAGCGTGGTCATCCTCAGCATCTGAGGAATCCACTGGTCCTGCTACAGGGTGATGGGAGCTGGTCCAACATGTGATGGACCAGCAACAGCCTCATCACCACCTGAAACAGGAGCAGCTTCTGCCACAGATGCTGCAATGAGGCCATCCAGGACCTGTTCATAGTGATGGGATTGAACAGGTCTACTGGAGGCCTCAGATGACCTCACTACCTCCATTTTCTCCCTTTTCTGCAGCACCTGCCTTCTAATGTCGTAAACCTGCTTCCTGCACCTGACTGATGTGTGCGGGGACACTGCCACCTCATTGACAGCTTCCACCACAGTATCTCACATTTCGCTCCCATCTACTACTGCAGTGGAAACTGCCAATGGGCCAAAGAGCTGGGAATAATAGCCCTGCAGTGCCCCCACTAGTGCCTCATTCTCCTCCATGCTGAAGGGTAGTTCTCTTATTCTGGCCATTGCTGCTCTTGCTCTGTAGTGCTCTCATTTTGAAGATGGTGGCTGCATCTCTAAAATGGTTGTCTGTTGGGGGCTGGTTCTTGTTTGGGGGTATGCCCCACCTTTTTTCCAGGTCATAGAGTCATCTTTAACTCTTTTGCATTGCTAGTAAGGCACCTGGCCACCAGCAATGGGAATCTAAGGGTTAGAAACTTGGACCAATAGTATTCGAAAGCGGGAGCTGGAATGGGCGATGCCATCTCAATATATCCAATACGATTCGAGGAAGATATGACGTGATGTGGCAAACTAAGCAGGGGCAGGAAGTCACAGATATGAGTTGTTCGAAAAGCAGTGCAGGGTAGGCGGGGACATGCATGGGTTAGTGATGTTCGCTTCATTTGTATTCGACTAACTATGTAGGATGAGTGGGGACGGACGGGTTGGTTATGTGCGACAAACTATGCAAGTTAGACTGTGACAGACATATGTTTGTGATGTTCGACAAACTATGCATGGCAATCTGTGATCATGCCAGGGAGGCAACTGGGTGCTCCAGGCCCAGCGCATTCAGTTTCTTTCAAACTTTACTGCTACGTGACAACTCTACCGTGTGAACCAATTACAACTCCAGTAAATACTGTACATAACATTACTGTACTTACAGTGATAGCTAGGAAGACACACGCAGAGCATGGAACTAACTGGAAAATAAATGGCCAAAGATGGGGGAAATTTATTTTGAATTAGAGGTGCATGGGGCATGGTTATCAACCTATTGGTTGAACTCTTGCCAGCCCTTGGTGTATGTGAACAAATTACTTAACTCTTTGAGTGTCAGAGAGTTATCCAACGCATTAAAAAGCAATGTGTTGGATACCGCTCTGGCACTCAAAGGGTGAAAGCGGCTAAGGGTTTGGACAATACAGGATGAAGACTGCTTAGGAGAATGGAACACTGAAAAGTGGGGTTTATGTTTGAAAGATTACAGCCTAAAGTGGTGAAGGGAGATGGATGTACAGAGATCATATATACGTGTTGCTGGTGGTGTGACTGGTGGGATATTCCAGTCACTTTGTAGTTAACTTCATAACCTATTGACAACTCTTTGGGTAATTGAGTTGATGATTTAGCACAAGATTAATGTATTTTCAATACACAAACTAATTTAGACACACATACTGCAGTTTAAACAAACATTGATGTGTTTATTCTTGACGTAGTATGAAACACTAATGTATACTCATAGACTGATCTGATATGAGGGGAAATCAGGGTAGGAAAATGAGACAGAGTAATTTGGGTACCAAAGAGGGACAATAGGGTAGGAGGCTGGTATGAGAAAATGAAACCTTTAACCTTGCACTAACATAGAATATCACATGTATAGTTTGTAGATGTTCGACCACTTATGTTGAGTAGGATGTGACAGGCATGGGTTGTCGATGTTCGACCATATGCTAACTTGAATGTGACAAGCATGGGTTGTCGATATTCAACCATGTGCTAACTTGAATGTGACAGGCATGGGTTTTCGATGTTCAATCATATGCTAAATTGAATGTGACAGGCATGGGTTGTCAAAGTTCGAACACGTGCAATTTGGATTGTGACCGGCAACCCATGCTGGAGTAGAGGTGACATGCACAGACTGGCAATGCATGACAATGTCCATTTTTGAGATGGATCTTTTTCATTATGACAACCTTTTCTGGAAAGAATGATAGCAGCTTGCGCGGAGGGGCACTGCTATCATTTAACCCATGCTTAATTCGGCCAAATAATTTGGAATGGATCAGAATTTCGTCCTAATCGAATAGGTCTGGTTCGAAATTAGGATCCTCCAAATTAAAAAAAAATTATTTTGTCCAAATTCAAATTAAATTGAAAATTTTGGCCATGCACAAATCTAGTAAAGGTAAAATAAAAAGAAAACCACTGTGGTACTTCGCAGAAGTTGCAGATATAATCAAGGAGAAAAAAGGAGCATTTAAGAAAAATAAGCAGAGACAGAAGGAAGAAGATAGGTATTGGTACAAGACTAAGCTGAAGGAGGCTAAATGTATTATTAGATATGCCAAAGCACACACAGAGGAAAAAAATTGCCCAGTCAAGAAAAAAGGGGATAAAACATTTTTTAGATATATAAGTGAAAGTGGGGTACCTCAGGGATATGTAGTAGGGCCCATTCTTTTTAATATTTTTATTAGTGTTATTGCAAAAGGTCTTCAAGGTAAGGTATGTCTTTTTGCAGATGATACAGAGATCTGCAATAGGGTAGACATTCCAGGGGGAATAAGCCAAATGACAAATGATTTAAGTAAATTAGAAGAATTGACAAGAGCGTGGAAGCTGCAGTTTAATGTTGATAAATGTAAAATAATGCACTTGGGATATAAAAATCCAAAGAAAAAATACACTGATAGGGGTACGGTGCTGTCAGATACAACAGAGGAAATGGATTTGGGAGTAATTATTTCTGATGACTTAAAGGTAGGCAGGCAATGTAGCAAAGTGGTGGAGAATGCAAGCAGTGTGCTGGGCTCTATAGCTAGGGACATTAGTAGCAGAAAAAGGGAAGTGGTCATACCACTCTACAGATCTCTAGTTAGACCTCACCTAGAATATTGTATACAGTACTGGAGACCCCATCTCCAGAAGGATATAGATACTCTAAAGAGAATTTGGAGAAAGGCTGCTAAAATGGTGACTGGTTTACCAGAAAATACATGTATAGCTTGGAAGAGAGACTAGACAGAGGGGGGGATTTGATAGAAACATTCAAATACATGAAGGAATTCAACAAATTGAAGGAGGGAAGTATATTTCAAAGGAGCAAAAAAGTTAGGAGATGAGGCCATAGTCTAAAACTAGAGAGACACAGGTTTAGATGTAATGTAAGAAAGTTTTACTTCACTGAGGGGGTAGTAGATGAATGGAATAGCCTACCAGTAGAAGTGATAGAAGTAAATACAGTGACAGAATTTAAGCATGCATGGGATAGGCATAAGGCTGTCCTTAACGTAAGAAAAGACCAAATAAAGTTTTAGTTTTTTTTACAGTAGAAAAACGGGCAGACTAGATGGGCTCAAATTATATGTTTCTATCTGACTTTGCGGCCAGCACCTCTAAAATGGCCTAGACCACAGCAAGGCTTCCTTAGAATAGACCCCGCCAGCTAGCTATGCTCCCCAGCCTGCACCCCCTAGCCTCTGGCTCAATGAGGCCTACTGAGCAAGTATTTCTGTTTTGTTTTCTGTTGTGTTTGTACATATTCATATCAAATAGCAGTCTGTTCTCTCTTTGTGGAGATCCCACTCTGCAAAGCATATATCAGGCAGCTTATATTGGGCACTCCTTGTCTGATCATCACAGAACCATATGGGCGTTTAACAGTTTGAAGGTGTACCGAATTGGCAGGTATCTCCTTTGCTGACTGAACACTGGCTATCAGCCAAGTACCTATAATCATGCAGATTTCCACTGCCACAGTTTAAAAAGTAGTAGTTTTTTCGTGGTCACCAGGTGGCACTATGACTATCACTTACTATGGATCACTCACACTTTCTCACAGGATGTTGTATTGATTTGACTTGCTCACAAATTCTACAGTTGACAGGATATGGCATTGTGTTTATCAAAGGTGGTAAACTATTAGCTCCTCAGCTGTTAGAAATTAAAGCTCCCATCATCCCCAACCAGAAATGGCTACTTGGGGATTATGGGAGTTGTAGTCCCCAACATTTGAAGGTTCAGCTATCAATTACCCCTGATGCAGATTTTATGGAGAAATTTAGCAATGAGGGACCTTATAAGCATAATTTTGAGAGATTTCTTTTTAATATGAGTGTAGACTGAGTAGGCCATATTTGGCCAGTTTCCTGTCCAGCTGTATTATGGGAAAAGTGCTGCTTAGTACTAAAATATGTTCTTAAGCTTTTAAATACAACTAAAAATGCATGTGCATTTATTTAAAATGTGGTAATGAGTAGGTGACTGAACAGTGCTTTGTGGTTTGGAAGCCAGTCACAAAACATGAGTAAAGCTCATAATAAATAGAAATGGAACTGTGCAACTACAATCTACGTTGCTTGGTAGTTAAGAATGCATGTCTTACTTGCTAAATATAAGCCAAGTCTTTCATTTTCAGCTTTCCAAATCTTTTTCACAGCATGTGTAGCTTAAGCTGGGAATAGAAATATCAAGCCAATAGAACCATCTGCTAACATGAACACTGACCTTTGGGGCTCAGCTATGGAAATTAATTATTTCTGCCGTATGTTGGCAGTCGTAGATAGGTGCTTTGAGAATAATAAAAAAATACTTTAATAGCAATATTGAGGAAATTTCTATTAGCCAAACTAAAGGAAACGAAAATAAGATAACCAAACTACAAAGTTTGGTTATTTAAATTGAATGGAGTCTTTATCTAAAGTAATTATTGTTTTTTTTTTATTTGTACAATAAAAGGGATTTCCTAGATAGGAGTCTTTCATTCAGCAATGTGGCATATCTAATTGTATCTTCATTTGAATTTTTTTGGAAGTTGTCTGTATTTATTAATCTTCATTCAAGCAAATCAGACCAGATATAGCTGACCACCAAAAAGTATATAATATGGTGTCATTGGAGAGTCTCCTGATCATGCCCACTCCAGCCTGGAAGGTTAGGTAGGGTGGAATCAGGGGCCCACACTGAGGCTAGGGTTGCCACCCAGCCAGTATTTTACCTGCAGGCCGGTAAAAAATTGGCTTCTGTCCAATGTTAAGTCTATGGAGGGAATGCCACGGCCGGTATTTTTTTTAAGAAAAGGTGGCAACCCTAACTGAGGCTGCAAATTATGTTTAAAGAAAGCAAACAAACAATCTCACCCCTCATTTCCTAACCTATTTGTGTGTAGGAAAACTATAGCACCCTATTTATTATAGTACACTAACACCTATGTAAATACAATTTATTTCCAGCTAGCTTCTGTATAAGTCTGGGTCCCTTCCTTGGACATTAAGAAAAGAGAGGACATGACTACTGGGGTATGGACACACCTTTTGGGCAGTATTTTGCCTTTGTTGGATTTGGAGAGGTGGTTCATTTTTGGTGGGCTGTGGTCACCTAGTGTTTATAAATATTTCTTTATGTGACTGCATGCACACCTTATGTTCTGTGGTGGGTCAGCCTCATTGGGGATTCCTGCTGAATTTGTTCTCTATTCTCCCTCCCCCTTTTACCACACTGGGTATGTTTTCTGGATAAAGGGGTGGGTCCTCACCAGGAAAGTTTTTGATCTGTCAGTTTGCCCTCGTGGGTTTGGGGAGTTAGTCTCCCACTCATGCCATTAGCCTGAGACATAGGGGGGCATTATCATGTCTCTCAGCATATGCTGAAATGCAGGAAGAGTGTAATAGTTAAAATGTGAGTGTTAAATTAATGCTGTGGCCTTTTTCCTTCCCAGGCTGCCTGTATGTGTATTTTTTCTTGGCTTGGGTGAGGGCCTAATTTGGGGTTGGTGGGTGTGCCCTCTAACAGTCAAGTAATTTTATCTTAGATCCTTAAAATCTAATCCTGATTTTGCATTTTTAATGCATGTGTAGACTGTACTATAGACACCATTTAACTGAGTTTGTGATCTTTGTAATGGGAGATAAGAGCCAATGTAGTTTATTTGATTAATATGCTAGTGCCAGAGAGATATCAAATGCCTTGCCTTGCAATGTGTCGGATACTTCTGTGACACTATTCTTGTGTTGGGAAAGACTGCTACCTTATCTCATACTTTTAACCCTTTGATTGCCAGAGGGGTGCGCAACGCATTGCTTTGCAATGCGTTGCGTGCCGCTCTGACACTCAAAGGCTCAACAGGCAACAAAACACTAACACGTCTTACCCATAAAGACTGCTGTGTTAATGGGAGCACTGGAAAAAGGCAGGAATGGGAGCTCCCAGATTTTAGACCTCAAAATAAATGGAGAATTTGTAACTCCTTAAGGACCAGGCTGTCTGGAGGTGGGCAGAGGACCACGAACTTTGTGTTTTTTTTTTTTTACAGCATTGCATTCTGGGATCACAGAGCAGCATGTACCCATGCTCTTATCACAGAATTCCATGATGTGTCAGGGCTGTCACAAGTCCTTAATGCACAAACAGCGATGACGGTCCTGGCATGTCATCAGTCATTAAGAGGTTAAAGTTGCTAACATGGAGAGTATTTAAGTATTAATTATAAAAGGTAATTTGTAGATATTTGTTTTCTTTTAAACTTGTGATTTTGCTGAATATAAATTTGTATGTGTATGTCCTAGGGTGCATTGTGAATTTTGATTATGGATATCACCATGCAAATAAGACTTGAGAATGATTGATTTGGGAAATATTAACCCTCAGAATGCCAGAGAGGTATCCAACACATTGTAACGCAATGTGTTGGATACCTCTCTGGTACTCAAAGGGTTAATGCTTTATTTTTTTGTGAAGTTCACTCTCTTAGTAAAGCATCATGATCTTATTAAAGTGGACCTGTCATCCTAAGATTAGTTTAGTTAATTTTAAAATGAATCAGTGCCGTATGTGCACTCGTTATTTGTGTGGTAGCACAGTGTAGTACGTTATGCTACTATTTATGTGCTGGGCCAATATTACCACACACTGCTATGAGTGAATCTAGGCAGAGACCGCACACTGGGAACATTTCTTATAGCATAGCGAGTGATAACTTTGGCCTCAAACTGAACTAATTAGCATACTGTGCAGGGAATTAAGATACGGTGTCCCACTGTGCCATCAAAATGTGAAAGTTACATTTCTCAAAAACAATTTATTTATAGAAACCAACATATTAGCATATGTGAAATCTCTGTAAAACAAACTAAACTTAAAGGGATACTAATGTTTCACAAAAACAGCAGCTCCAATGAATCTTCATAGTATTTGGGTCATGGAGAGTTATTTCCATACTGTCAGAGTTGCAGTTCAAGAGTAATTGAATGTAAAATTATCCCCCTATCACCCATTTTACCTAGTGTAAGCCACCTCCCTTCAGATGTGGAATCTGGTCCTGGAACTGGACAGCTTACAGCAAGGGACAATCTTCTTCCTGTGAGCATAAGGAAAACAATGCCCCACCTTGACAGGTTTTTCAGGTTTTTCCTTATGCTCACTGAAGGTTGTCCCTCTCTGTGATTCATCCGGACAGTCTTGCTGCTCTGAGGTGAGCAGTGTTACATCAGTAACAGGAGCACGAGGGGGATACTTTATCATTAAATTACTCTTGAATTACAACTCTGACAGTATTGAAATAACACTCTCCATGGCCCAAATACTATGAAGATTATTTGGAGCTGCTTTTTATGGCGAAATATTACTATCCCTTTAAGTTAACTAAGAGATAAGATTTTCCAGAAATAAAGCTAGCCTTTTGGCTAATATGATACATAGTCTGGGTGAGATTTCCCAATAGGCAAAGTAGGCAACTGCTTATCACTCCAAATTTTGATATGCTGCTATAAGTACAATGCTAATGCCCCTGCACCCATTTTATTCCCTATTACAGGTGTCATGCCAAGGCATGATTTGGCCTTTGCAGGGCCTCTGGTTTGTATTATTCGTTTGTTTATTTTGTATTTGTATGTTATTCAAAGTGCACCAGTCCTAGGCCATAAAATTAGCTGAGTAGATAACATCACTAGAAACTGAATGAGCAATCACCAGAGCAGGACATGTAGAGTGCCATAAAAAGTCTTGGGCCCTCTGTTTTGATGGGAACAGTCACATATTATGAAATAGGGAGAACATGTATATATAGTGTAAAATGGTTCAATACAACTATATATTTAAAATGCCCAGGTTTTACCCTTTTGGTGGGTACCAAACATGCCAGGGAGAGGTATTCCTGCTATGAGTTACAAGAATAGCCACTTTGCAACCAGTTAGACCCAGCATGTTTGGTGTCCAGATATTCACACAGATATGAGGAATATGATTATTATAACATTACAGAAGTGTTCTGTGGGTTGCATGTTTTGGGAAGCCTTATGACTTTTTAGGTAGAACTCTGCAGTAACATACTTGACAGGTCTGATTGAGTGGGCCGTAAACTGTCAGGCCAAACCCCTGACTCTTCCAGGTAACACCCAGGGGTTTGGCCTCTTAGAAGAAACTTTGGAAAGAATTTAATATGGAATTTTGGATAAAAAAGGGGAATTTCTTTGTAACAACTGAATGGGGAACTACCATCTGAAGTTCCTGCAAGGACTCTTAAAATATCTGTAATTATATTTAAGGATTTCTTGTACTTCTTCTATTTTATTTTATGGACTGTTTTATCAATGTGTAATCTTTGTTTCTGTATGTCCTTTATTCCTGTAATTTTGTACCCAGCACTGTGAAGCCTTTTTTCAGATTAAATGTTCAATTAATCAACTCTTGTCTCTGTTCTTTAATATGAACTTACTACTCTGAAGGAAGCTCAGGTAGCACACCTTAGTAAAGGTTAATTCTATGTCTGATTATTAAGGTGATTTTATACTGTAATTCTGTTTTGTCTGGGGTAACCTAACATGCCCCGATATAAAGTCTTGGTGGTGTCAGCAAATTGTAGTACTGGGCAGATAGTGCAGGAGGGATTTCAGGGGTTAATTTGGTGGTTGCTAGGAATAGTAACAGGTAACCAGGGGTCTGGTATTGTTAACCCATTCACTACCATACTCTCCCCACTGTCTCAGCAGGGCCTATAGCCCTTGCTTGTGACAACAGGTTATTATTTAACTGCTTGGATGCAAGAGAGATCTCCAGTGCTTCGCTTTGCAATGTATTGGAGATCCTGCTAACAACCAAGGGGGTTAAAGCTTTTATTTGTCCTTGCTTGTTATAGGTTAAGAGTATTTTATGTAACAGGAAGCAATGGATGAGACTGGGGCTGGTATCATGTGAGATTGGGGGTGAGGATGTCTGTGGCAGAGTTAAGGTAGCCTAGAGTGCCTTGCCTATGGATGCCTGGGATGTAAATACAGCCCTGCATATAATTTTTAATGCATTTTGCAAACTTCATTCAAAGCAACAGATCATCTTTAAAATTAAAGGTCACATATAAGCCTAATGGCAGCTGAACAGGACTTTTTGATACTAGTCAATCCTAACCTAGATGACCAAAATCATTTTGCTGCTTCACTGTGTCTATTTGGTGATTTCTTGCACTAAAGCACTGTTTCTTATAGTTCGTCTTCTGAAAGACCACTGTACAGCTTTGCTTGTTAACAGGCAAGTAATCAGTGTCTCAGTCCTTTTAATTGCTCTACTTGTGCTTAATCAGGGATAGTATTCTTAATAGTGATGAGCGAGCACCCCAATGCTCGGGTGTTCGGGTGCTCTGACCGAGCACCCCCTGAGGCTCGAGTGCTCGGCCGAGCACCCGAGCCCCATTGAAGTCAATGGGAGGACTCGAGCATTACACCAGGCACCCCCTGCTCTGATGAGGGGAGGGTGCCTGGTCCATAGGAAAATGGCAGAAAAGGATGGAAACACCACAGAAATGGTTCAGGGACAGCATAGGGAGGATGTCTGGATGCATCTTGGACTCCAACATCGCTGCTGGGAACGATCTTTCGCCCGTAGTACGCCATTTTTACAGACTGACCATAAAACACACAAAAAGGAAAATAAAAACGACTTTAGGCGAAAAATTGTTACCAAACAATATTTGCTGTATATTTACTTGTATATCATCTGCAAATTCTCCCAAAAATTTCCTTGATTTTCTGAAGTGAGGCCATGATTAAGAGGGAAACGTGCGCAGAGGCAAATTCTCCCAAAAATTTCCTTGATTTTCAGAACTGAGGCCATGATTAAGAGGGAAACGTGCGCAGAGGCAAATTATCCCAAAAATTTCCTTGATTTTCTGAACTGGGGCCATGATTAAGAGGGAAACGTGCGCAGAGGCAAATTATCCCAAAAATTTCCTTGATTTTCTGAAGTGAGGCAATGATTAAGAGGGAAACGTGCGCAGAGGCAAATTATCCCAAAAATTTCCTTGATTTTCTGAAGTGAGGCCATGATTAAGAGGGAAACGTGCGCAGAGGCAAATTATCCCAAAAATTTCCTTGATTTTCTGAAGTGAGGCCATGATTAAGAGGGAAACGTGCGCAGAGGCAAATTCTCCCAAAAATTTCCTTGATTTTATTGAACTGAGGCCATGATTAAGAGGGAAACGTGCGCTGAGCTGACCATCTAAAACATTATGGGTGAGGGTCTGCTGCAGAGCTGACCATCCTAAACATTATATGCGAAGGCCCGCTAGTGAGCTGACGCTATAAAACATTATATGCGAAGGCCCGCTAGTGAGCTGACGCTATAAAACATTATATGAGAGGGCCCGCTAGAGAGCTGACCCAATAAAACATTATATGAGAAGGCCCGCTGGTGAGCTGACCTATATAAAAATTGTCAAACAGGGCCCGCTGGTGAGCTGGCCCTATATAAAAATTATATCACAGGGCCCGCTGGTGAGCTGGCCCTATATAAAAATTATAGCACAGGGCATAGGGAAGAGGAGGAGGAGGATGAGAAGATTAAGAGTCAACCATATACCCGTTTTTTGGGTGGAAGGGGTGAATGGGAATGGGAGTATTCCCATCATTGTAAATAATATATGTAAAGTGAGTTTATATTCCCCCGGGGCTTTCCTCCAGTGGAGTGGAGAAGTCAGGGGAAATCCAGGCCTTGTTCATTTTTATAAGTGTCAACCTATCAGCATTGATATCTGAGCACTAAATACCCGCTCAGACAGAACGCTGGCGGCAGGGCAGGCCAGCACCTCCAAGGCGTAGAGTGCCAGTTCATACCACGTGTCCAGCTTGGACACCCAGTAGTTGTAAGGCACAGAGGGATCATTGAGGACGCTGACACGGTCTGCTACGTACTCCTTCACCATCTTCCAAAACTTTTCCCTCCTTGTGACACTAGGCTGCGCATCAGGGTGAGGGTGCTGGCGGGGTGTCATGAAGGTGTCCCACGCCTTGGAGAGTGTTGCCCTGCCTTTCTCGGAACTGCTGTGTGCTCCCCTTTTCTCCCCTTCTCGGTTGGCCAAGGTAGCACGTACTCTGCCGCCAGCGTTGTCAGATGGAAAATTTTGGAGCAATTTTTCAACAAGAACCTTCTGGTATTGCACCATTTTGCTTGTCCTCTCCACCGGAGGAATGAGAGATGAGAAATTCTCTTTGTAGCGGGGGTCCAGAAGGGTGAACACCCAGTAATCCGTGTTGTTTAAAATGCCTATAACGCGTGGGTCACGGGAAAGGCAGCCTAACATAAAGTCAGCCATGTGTGCCAGAGTACCAACAGTCAAGATTTCGCTGTCCTCACCAGGAGGATGACTCTCAATATCCTCATCCTCTTCCTCCTCTTCTGCCCACCCACGCTGAAGAGATGGAACTAAAGTTCCATGGCTACCCTCTGTAGCGGAGGCAACCGTGTCTTCCTCCTCCTCCTCCTCCTCCTCCGCCTCCTCCAATTGTCGCTGAGAAGACGAAGTGAGGGTGCTCTGGCTATCACCTTGTGTAAGCTCTTCCTCCCCCATTTCCACCTCTTCCACATGCAAAGCGTCGGTTTTAATTGTGAGCAGCGAGCGTTTCAGTAGACACAGAAGTGGGATGGTTACACTGATAATAGCGTTATCGCCGCTCACCATCTGTGTCGATTCCTCAAAATTGCGTAAAACCTCGCAGAGGTCTGACATCCATTCCCACTCCTCACTTCTGATTACAGGAAGTTGAACGGAGAGGCGACGACCGTGTAACAGCTGGTACTCCACTACTGCCCTCTGCTGCTCACAAAGCCGGGCCAACATGTGGAAGGTGGAGTTCCAGCGCGTGCTCACGTCACACAGCAGCCGGTGAGCTGGCAATTGTAAGCGCTGTTGCAGCTTCAACAGGCCGGCCGAAGCTGTAGATGACTTACGGAAATGTGCACACACGCGGCGCACCTTGGTCAAGAGATCATGCACATTGGGGTAGGTTTTTAGAAATCGCTGCACCACTAAATTAAATACATGCGCTAGGCATGGTACGTGTGTGAGCTTGCCGAGCTCCAAAGCCGCCACCAAGTTACGCCCATTATCACACACAACCATGCCTGGTTGCAGGTTGAGTGGCGAGAGCCACTGCTCGGTCTGGTGACTAATCCCCTGCAACAGCTCTGAGGCCGTGTGCTGTTTGTCCCCAAGGCAGATCAGCTTCAGCACGGCCTGTTGACGCTTCCCCACTGCAGTGCTACACTGCTTCCAGCTACTGGCTGATGGGGGAGTGGCGCTGCGTGTAGAGAATTTGGAGGTGGAAACGGAGGAGGAGGAGCCAATAACGTAGGTGCTGGCGGAAACCCTGATGGAGGTAGGGCCCGCAATCCTCGGCGTGGGTAGCACCCGTGCCATCCCAGGGTCCGAGTCGCTCCCAGCCTCCACGACATTCACCCAGTGTGCCGTCAGGGAAATGTAGCGTCCCTGGCCACAAGCACTTGTCCATGTGTCAGTCGTTAAGTGGACCTTCCCAGTAACTGCGTTGGTCAGGGCACGGGTGATGTTACGGGACACATGGTGGTGTAATGCGGGGATGGCACACCGGGAAAAGTAGTGGCGGCTGGGGACCGCGTACCGAGGGACAGCTGCTGCCATCAGGCTGCGGAAGGACTCAGTGTCCACAAGCCTAAATGGCAGCATTTCGATGGCCAGTAATTTGGAAAGGTGTGAGGTTAGTGCTATGGCCTGTGGGTGGGTGGCTGGGTACTTTCTCTTGCGCTCAAATGCCTGGGGTAACGACATTTGGACACTGCGCTGGGACAGGGAAGTGGATGTGGTCGCTGATGGTGCTTCAGATGCTACAGGTGCAGGGCGGGAGGTATGCGGGCCTGCGCCTTCGACAGGCGATTGGCCGGCACCGAAAACAGGGGAAGAGGAGGCAGTGGTGTGGCCTGCAGACACAGATGGGCGATCCAGGCGTTCCTCCCACTTACTACGGTGCTTGGATGCCATGTGTCAGATCATGCTGGTGGTGGTGAGGTTTCTAGTGTTCATGCCTCGGCTCATTCTGGTGTGGCACAGGTTGCAAACTACAATTCTTTTGTCGTCCGCACTTTCCTTAAAAAAACGCCATACCGCGGAACACCTACCCTTTGGCAAGGTAGATTTACGCAAGGGGGTGCTCCGTGGAACATTTGCGGGCCGGTTTGGTGCGGTCCGCCTTCTTTCTGTAGCCACACCACTGCCTCTTCCAGCCTGTTGCGGTGCTGCAGATGGCTCACCCTCAGGACTGCTGTCATCGCTCGGCTCTACACCTTCCCAGATGGGGTCAGTCACCTCATCGTCCACCAAGTCCTCCTCCACTTCCTCACTCTGATCATCCTCCTCATGTCTTGATCCCACCACATACTCAGTCATTGACAACTGTATAACATTCTCCTCAACAAGGTCTTGAGACGGAAATAGTGGTTGATTTAATGGCAACTGTGTCTCATCATCATCATCATCATCCACTACTTCCTTTGACCTTAAATGCCATTCACATCTGTCATCTTCTTGTGATTGGGTAGCCTCTAGAGGTTATGAATCAGGGCACAAGATGTCATGTTCCTCTGCAAGCGTGCTTGGAGAGAGGGTCAAATGAAGGATTGGTGATGAGACGAGCTCCTCACTATATCCCAGTGTGGGATCACTTCTTTGACCAGACCGTGTATGGTGGGAGGAAGGATGATCAGAGTGAGGATTATGTTGACCAGACTCTTGGCTACTGAGAGTGGACTTGGTGGAAGACAGGGTGGTGCTTAACCGACTGGAAGCAGTATCAGCTGTCATCCAACCGACCACCTGTTCGCAGTGGTCGGACCTCGAGAGTGATGTCCTGCGACGCCCTGTAAAATTACACATGAAGCTAGGTATGGTGGATGTCTTTCTTTCTTGTGCTCTGGCACCAGGCACAGTTTCTCCGCGTCCTGACCCGCGCCCTGAACTATCAGGATCACGTCCACTTCCCCGTCCCTTTTTACCCGCCTTCTTCATCTTACACGGAATATGTGACTTTAATATTTGAGTTTGAAAACTTAACAGTATTTCTTCCTATTCTGCAACTGTGCAGAGTACACAGAATAGGCTGCTAAACTGCGGTGACACACACTGAATGGAAAATGTGACTTTAATATTTGAGTTTGAAAACTTAACAGTATTTCTTCCTATTCTGCAACTGTGCAGAGTACACAGAATAGGCTGCTAAACTGCGGTGACACACACTGAATGGAATATGTGACTTTAATATTTGAGTTTGAAAACTTAACAGTATTTCTTCCTATTCTGCAACTGTGCAGAATACACAGAATAGGCTGCTAAACTGCGGTGACACACACTGAATGGAATAAGTGACTTTAATATTTGAGTTTGAAAACTTAACAGTATTTCTTCCTAGTCTGCAACTGTGCAGAGTACACAGAATAGGCTGCTAAACTGCGGTGACACACACTGAATGGAATATGTGACTTTAATATTTGAGTTTGAAAACTTAACAGTATTTCTTCCTAGTCTGCAACTGTGCAGAGTACACAGAATAGGCTGCTAAACGGCGGTGACACACACTGAATGGAATATGTGACTTTAATATTTGAGTTTGAAAACTTAACAGTATTTCTTCCTAGTCTGCAACTGTGCAGAGTACACAGAATAGGCTGCTAAACGGCGGTGACACACACTGAATGGAATATGTGACTTTAATATTTGAGTTTGAAAACTTAACAGTATTTCTTCCTATTCTGCAACTGTGCAGAGTACACAGAATAGGCTGCTAAACTGCGGTGACACACACTGAATGGAATATGTGACTTTAATATTTGAGTTTGAAAACTTAACAGTATTTCTTCCTATTCTGCAACTGTGCAGAGTACACAGAATAGGCTGCTAAACTGCGGTGACGAACACAGAATGGAATATGTGACTTTAATATTTGAGTTTGAAAACTTAACAGTATTTCTTCCTATTCTGCAACTGTGCAGAGTACACAGAATAGGCTGCTAAACTGCGGTGACACACACTGAATGGAATATGTGACTTTAATATTTTAGTTTGAAGACTTAACAGTATTTCTTCCTATTCTGCAACTCTGCACAGTACACAGAATGTGCTGCTACACTGCGGCGAAGCACACTGAATGGAATATGTGTCTTTGATATTTTAGTTTGAAGACTTAACAGTATTTCTTCCTATTCTGCAACTCTGCACAGTACACAGAATGTGCTGCTACACTGCGGCGAAGCACACTGAATGGAATATGTGACTTTGATATTTTAGTTTGAAGACTTAACAGTATTTCTTCCTATTCTGCAACTCTGCACAGTACACAGAATGTGCTGCTAAACTGCGGCGAAGCACACTGAATGGAATATGTGACTTTGATATTTTAGTTTGAAGACTTAACAGTATTTCTTCCTATTCTGCAACTCTGCACAGTACACAGAATGTGCTGCTACACTGCGGCGAAGCACACTGAATGGAATATGTGACTTTGATATTTTAGTTTGAAGACTTAACAGTATTTCTTCCTATTCTGCAACTCTGCACAGTACACAGAATGTGCTGCTAAACTGCGGCGAAGCACACTGAATGGAATATGTGACTTTGATATTTTAGTTTGAAGACTTAACAGTAGTGATGAGCGAGCACCCCAATGCTCGGGTGTTCGGGTGCTCTGACCGAGCACCCCCTGAGGCTCAAGTGCTCGGCCGAGCACCCGAGCCCCATTAAAGTCAATGGGAGGACTCGAGCATTACACCAGGCACCCCCTGCTCTGATGAGGGGAGGGTGCCTGGTCCATAGGAAAAGGGCAGAAAAGGATGGAAACACTACAGAAATGGTTCAGGGACAGCATAGGGAGGATGTCTGGATGCATCTTGGACTCCAACATCGCTGCTGGGAACGATCTTTCGCCCGTAGTACGCCATTTTTACAGACTGACCATAAAACACACAAAAAGGAAAATAAAAACGACTTTAGGCGAAAAATTGTTACCAAACAATATTTGCTGTATATTTACTTGTATATCATCTGCAAATTCTCCCAAAAATTTCCTTGATTTTCTGAAGTGAGGCCATGATTAAGAGGGAAACGTGCGCAGAGGCAAATTCTCCCAAAAATTTCCTTGATTTTCAGAACTGAGGCCATGATTAAGAGGGAAACGTGAGCAGAGGCAAATTATCCCAAAAATTTCCTTGATTTTCTGAACTGGGGCCATGATTAAGAGGGAAACGTGCGCAGAGGCAAATTATCCCAAAAATTTCCTTGATTTTCTGAACTGGGGCCATGATTAAGAGGGAAACGTGCGCAGAGGCAAATTATCCCAAAAATTTCCTTGATTTTCTGAACTGGGGCCATGATTAAGAGGGAAACGTGCGCAGAGGCAAATTCTCCCAAAAATTTCCTTGATTTTATTGAACTGAGGCCATGATTAAGAGGGAAACGTGCGCTGAGCTGACCATCTAAAACATTATGGGTGAGGGTCTGCTGCAGAGCTGACCATCCTAAACATTATATGCGAAGGCCCGCTAGTGAGCTGACGCTATAAAACATTATATGAGAGGGCCCGCTAGAGAGCTGACCCAATAAAACATTATATGAGAAGGCCCGCTGGTGAGCTGACCTATATAAAAATTGTCAAACAGGGCCCGCTGGTGAGCTGGCCCTATATAAAAATTATATCACAGGGCCCGCTGGTGAGCTGGCCCTATATAAAAATTATATCACAGGGCCCGCTGGTGAGCTGGCCCTATATAAAAATTATATCCCAGGGCATATGGAAGAGGAGGAGGAGGATGAGAAGATTAAGAGTCAACCATATACCCGTTTTTTGGGTGGAAGGGGTGAATGGGAATACAGAGTATTCCCATCATTGTAAATAACATATATAAAGTGAGTTTATGTTCCCCCGGGGCTTTCCTCCAGTGGAGTGGAGAAGTCAGGGGAAATCCAGGCCTTGTTCATTTTTATAAGTGTCAACCTATCAGCATTGTCGGTGGAAAGGCGGATACGCTTATCTGTTATGATGCCACCAGCAGCACTAAATACCCGCTCAGACAGAACGCTGGCGGCAGGGCAGGCCAGCACCTCCAAGGCGTAGAGTGCCAGTTCATACCACGTGTCCAGCTTGGACACCCAGTAGTTGTAAGGCACAGAGGGATCATTGAGGACGCTGACACGGTCTGCTACGTACTCCTTCACCATCTTCCAAAACTTTTCCCTCCTTGTGACACTAGGCTGCGCATCAGGGTGAGGGTGCTGGCGGGGTGTCATGAAGGTGTCCCACGCCTTGGAGAGTGTTGCCCTGCCTTTCTCGGAACTGCTGTGTGCTCCCCTTTTCTCCCCTTCTCGGTTGGCCAAGGTAGCACGTACTCTGCCGCCAGCGTTGTCAGATGGAAAATTTTGGAGCAATTTTTCAACAAGAACCTTCTGGTATTGCACCATTTTGCTTGTCCTCTCCACCGGAGGAATGAGAGATGAGAAATTCTCTTTGTAGCGGGGGTCCAGAAGGGTGAACACCCAGTAATCCGTGTTGTTTAAAATGCCTATAACGCGTGGGTCACGGGAAAGGCAGCCTAACATAAAGTCAGCCATGTGTGCCAGAGTACCAACAGTCAAGATTTCGCTGTCCTCACCAGGAGGATGACTCTCAATATCCTCATCCTCTTCCTCCTCTTCTGCCCACCCACGCTGAAGAGATGGAACTAAAGTTCCATGTCTACCCTCGTAGCGGAGGCAACCGTGTCTTCCTCCTCCTCCTCCTCCTCCTCCGCCTCCTCCAATTGTCGCTGAGAAGACGAAGTGAGGGTGCTCTGGCTATCACCTTGTGTAAGCTCTTCCTCCCCCATTTCCACCTCTTCCACATGCAAAGCGTCGGTTTTAATTGTGAGCAGCGAGCGTTTCAGTAGACACAGAAGTGGGATGGTTACACTGATAATAGCGTTATCGCCGCTCACCATCTGTGTCGATTCCTCAAAATTGCGTAAAACCTCGCAGAGGTCTGACATCCATTCCCACTCCTCACTTCTGATTACAGGAAGTTGAACGGAGAGGCGACGACCGTGTAACAGCTGGTACTCCACTACTGCCCTCTGCTGCTCACAAAGCCGGGCCAACATGTGGAAGGTGGAGTTCCAGCGCGTGCTCACGTCACACAGCAGCCGGTGAGTTGTCAATTGTAAGCGCTGCTGCAGCTTCAACAGGCCGTCCGAAGCTGTAGATGACTTACGGAAATGTGCACACACGCGGCGCACCTTGGTCAAGAGATCATGCACATTGGGGTAGGTTTTTAGAAATCGCTGCACCACTAAATTAAATACATGCGCTAGGCATGGTACGTGTGTGAGCTTGCCGAGCTCCAAAGCCGCCACCAAGTTACGCCCATTATCACACACAACCATGCCTGGTTGCAGGTTGAGTGGCGAGAGCCACTGCTCGGTCTGGTGACTAATCCCCTGCAACAGCTCTGAGGCCGTGTGCTGTTTGTCCCCAAGGCAGATCAGCTTCAGCACGGCCTGTTGACGCTTCCCCACTGCAGTGCTACACTGCTTCCAGCTACTGGCTGATGGGGGAGTGGCGCTGCGTGTAGAGAATTCGGAGGTGGAAACGGAGGAGGAGGAGCCAATAACGTAGGTGCTGGCGGAAACCCTGATGGAGGTAGGGCCCGCAATCCTCGGCGTGGGTAGCACCCGTGCCATCCCAGGGTCCGAGTCGCTCCCAGCCTCCACGACATTCACCCAGTGTGCCGTCAGGGAAATGTAGCGTCCCTGGCCACAAGCACTTGTCCATGTGTCAGTCGTTAAGTGGACCTTCCCAGTAACTGCGTTGGTCAGGGCACGGGTGATGTTACGGGACACATGGTGGTGTAATGCGGGGATGGCACACCGGGAAAAGTAGTGGCGGCTGGGGACCGCGTACCGAGGGACAGCTGCTGCCATCAGGCTGCGGAAGGACTCAGTGTCCACAAGCCTAAATGGCAGCATTTCGATGGCCAGTAATTTTGAAAGGTGTGAGGTTAGTGCTATGGCCTGTGGGTGGGTGGCTGGGTACTTTCTCTTGCGCTCAAATGCCTGGGGTAACGACATTTGGACGCTGTGCTGGGACAGGGAAGTGGATGTGGTCGCTGATGGTGCTTCAGATGCTACAGGTGCAGGGCGGGAGGTATGCGGGCCTGCGCCTTCGACAGGCGATTGGCCGGCACCGAAAACAGGGGAAGAGGAGGCAGTGGTGTGGCCTGCAGACACAGATGGGCGATCCAGGCGTTCCTCCCACTTACTACGGTGCTTGGATGCCATGTGTCGGATCATGCTGGTGGTGGTGAGGTTTCTAGTGTTCATGCCTCGGCTCATTCTGGTGTGGCACAGGTTGCAAACTACAATTCTTTTGTCGTCCGCACTTTCCTTAAAAAAACGCCATACCGCGGAACACCTACCCTTTGGCAAGGTAGATTTACGCAAGGGGGTGCTCCGTGGAACATTTGCGGGCCGGTTTGGTGCGGTCCGCCTTCTTTCTGTAGCCACACCACTGCCTCTTCCAGCCTGTTGCGGTGCTGCAGATGGCTCACCCTCAGGACTGCTGTCATCGCTTGGCTCTACACCTTCCCAGGTGGGGTCAGTCACCTCATCGTCCACCAAGTCCTCCTCCACTTCCTCACTCTGATCATCCTCCTCATGTCTTGATCCCACCACATACTCAGTCATTGACAACTGTATAACATTCTCCTCAACAAGGTCTTGAGACGGAAATAGTGGTTGATTTAATGGCAACTGTGTCTCATCATCATCATCATCATCCACTACTTCCTTTGACCTTAAATGCCGTTCACATCTGTCATCTTCTTGTGATTGGGTAGCCTCTAGAGGTTGTGAATCAGGGCACAAGATGTCATGTTCCTCTGCAAGCGTGCTTGGAGAGAGGGTCAAATGAAGGATTGGTGATGAGACGAGCTCCTCACTATATCCCAGTGTGGGATCACTTCTTTGACCAGACCGTGTATGGTGGGAGGAAGGATGATCAGAGTGAGGATTATGTTGACCAGACTCTTGGCTACTGAGAGTGGACTTGGTGGAAGACAGGGTGGTGCTTAACCGACTGGAAGCAGTATCAGCTGTCATCCAACCGACCACCTGTTCGCAGTGGTCGGACCTCGAGAGTGATGTCCTGCGACGCCCTGTAAAATTAGACATGAAGCTAGGTATGGTGGATGTCTTTCTTTCTTGTGCACTGGCACCAGGCACAGTTTCTACGCGTCCTGACCCGCGCCCTGAACTATCAGGATCACGTCCACTTCCCCGTCCCTTTTTACCCGCCTTCTTCATCTTACACGGAATATGTGACTTTAATATTTGAGTTTGAAAACTTAACAGTATTTCTTCCTATTCTGCAACTGTGCAGAGTACACAGAATAGGCTGCTAAACTGCGGTGACACACACTGAATGGAATAAGTGACTTTAATATTTGAGTTTGAAAACTTAACAGTATTTCTTCCTATTCTGCAACTGTGCAGAGTACACAGAATAGGCTGCTAAACGGCGGTGACACACACTGAATGGAATATGTGACTTTAATATTTGAATTTGAAAACTTAACAGTATTTCTTCCTATTCTGCAACTGTGCAGAGTACACAGAATAGGCTGCTAAACTGCGGTGACGAACACAGAATGGAATATGTGACTTTAATATTTGAGTTTGAAAACTTAACAGTATTTCTTCCTATTCTGCAACTGTGCAGAGTACACAGAATAGGCTGCTAAACTGCGGTGACACACACTGAATGGAATAAGTGACTTTAATATTTGAGTTTGAAAACTTAACAGTATTTCTTCCTATTCTGCAACTGTGCAGAGTACACAGAATAGGCTGCTAAACGGCGGTGACACACACTGAATGGAATAAGTGACTTTAATATTTGAGTTTGAAAACTTAACAGTATTTCTTCCTATTCTGCAACTGTGCAGAGTACACAGAATAGGCTGCTAAACTGCGGTGACACACACTGAATGGAATAAGTGACTTTAATATTTGAGTTTGAAAACTTAACAGTATTTCTTCCTATTCTGCAACTGTGCAGAGTACACAGAATAGGCTGCTAAACGGCGGTGACACACACTGAATGGAATATGTGACTTTGATATTTGAGTTTGAAAACTTAACAGTATTTCTTCCTATTCTGCAACTGTGCAGAGTACACAGAATAGGCTGCTAAACTGCGGTGACGAACACAGAATGGAATATGTGACTTTAATATTTGAGTTTGAAAACTTAACAGTATTTCTTACTATTCTGCAACTGTGCAGAGTACACAGAATAGGCTGCTAAACTGCGGTGACACACACTGAATGGAAAATGTGACTTTAATATTTGAGTTTGAAAACTTAACAGTATTTCTTCCTATTCTGCAACTGTGCAGAGTACACAGAATAGGCTGCTAAACTGCGGTGACACACACTGAATGGAAAATGTGACTTTAATATTTGAGTTTGAAAACTTAACAGTATTTCTTCCTATTCTGCAACTGTGCAGAGTACACAGAATAGGCTGCTAAACTGCGGTGACACACACTGAATGGAATAAGTGACTTTAATATTTGAGTTTGAAAACTTAACAGTATTTCTTCCTATTCTGCAACTCTGCACAGTACACAGAATGTGCTGCTAAACTGCGGCGAAGCACACTGAATGGAATATGTGACTTTGATATTTTAGTTTGAAGACTTAACAGTATTTCTTCCTATTCTGCAACTCTGCACAGTACACAGAATGTGCTGCTACACTGCGGCGAAGCACACTGAATGGAATATGTGACTTTGATATTTTAGTTTGAAGACTTAACAGTATTTCTTCCTATTCTGCAACTGTGCAGAGTACACAGAATAGGCTGCTAAACTGCGGTGACGAACACAGAATGGAATATGTGACTTTAATATTTGAGTTTGAAAACTTAACAGTATTTCTTACTATTCTGCAACTGTGCAGAGTACACAGAATAGGCTGCTAAACTGCGGTGACACACACTGAATGGAAAATGTGACTTTAATATTTGAGTTTGAAAACTTAACAGTATTTCTTCCTATTCTGCAACTGTGCAGAGTACACAGAATAGGCTGCTAAACTGCGGTGACACACACTGAATGGAAAATGTGACTTTAATATTTGAGTTTGAAAACTTAACAGTATTTCTTCCTATTCTGCAACTGTGCAGAGTACACAGAATAGGCTGCTAAACTGCGGTGACACACACTGAATGGAATAAGTGACTTTAATATTTGAGTTTGAAAACTTAACAGTATTTCTTCCTATTCTGCAACTCTGCACAGTACACAGAATGTGCTGCTAAACTGTGGCGAAGCACACTGAATGGAATATGTGACTTTGATATTTTAGTTTGAAGACTTAACAGTATTTCTTCCTATTCTGCAACTCTGCACAGTACACAGAATGTGCTGCTACACTGCGGCGAAGCACACTGAATGGAATATGTGACTTTGATATTTTAGTTTGAAGACTTAACAGTATTTCTTCCTATTCTGCAACTCTGCACAGTACACAGAATGTGCTGCTACACTGCGGCGAAGCACACTGAATGGAATAAGTGACTTTAATATTTGAGTTTGAAAACTTAACAGTATTTCTTCCTATTCTGCAACTCTGCACAGTACACAGAATGTGCTGCTACACTGCGGCGAAGCACACTGAATGGAATATGTGACTTTGATATTTTAGTTTGAAGACTTAACAGTATTTCTTCCTATTCTGCAACTGTGCAGAGTACACAGAATAGGCTGCTAAACTGCGGTGACGAACACAGAATGGAATATGTGACTTTAATATTTGAGTTTGAAAACTTAACAGTATTTCTTACTATTCTGCAACTGTGCAGAGTACACAGAATAGGCTGCTAAACTGCGGTGACACACACTGAATGGAAAATGTGACTTTAATATTTGAGTTTGAAAACTTAACAGTATTTCTTCCTATTCTGCAACTGTGCAGAGTACACAGAATAGGCTGCTAAACTGCGGTGACACACACTGAATGGAAAATGTGACTTTAATATTTGAGTTTGAAAACTTAACAGTATTTCTTCCTATTCTGCAACTGTGCAGAGTACACAGAATAGGCTGCTAAACTGCGGTGACACACACTGAATGGAATAAGTGACTTTAATATTTGAGTTTGAAAACTTAACAGTATTTCTTCCTATTCTGCAACTCTGCACAGTACACAGAATGTGCTGCTAAACTGCGGCGAAGCACACTGAATGGAATATGTGACTTTGATATTTTAGTTTGAAGACTTAACAGTATTTCTTCCTATTCTGCAACTCTGCACAGTACACAGAATGTGCTGCTACACTGCGGCGAAGCACACTGAATGGAATATGTGACTTTGATATTTTAGTTTGAAGACTTAACAGTATTTCTTCCTATTCTGCAACTCTGCACAGTACACAGAATGTGCTGCTACACTGCGGCGAAGCACACTGAATGGAATATGTGACTTTGATATTTTAGTTTGAAGACTTAACAGTATTTCTTCCTATTCTGCAACTCTGCACAGTACACAGAATGTGCTGCTACACTGCGGCGAAGCACACTGAATGGAATATGTGACTTTGATATTTTAGTTTGAAGACTTAACAGTATTTCTTCCTATTCTTCAACTCTGCACAGTACACAGAATGTGCTGCTAAACTGCGGCGACGCACACTGAATGGAATATGTGACTTTGATATTTTAGTTTGAAGACTTAACAGAATGTGCTCTAATCTGCAACTTTGCACACTAAACAGAATGTGCTCTAATCTGCAACTTTGCACACTAAACAGAATGTGCTCTAATCTGCAACTTTGCACACTAAACAGAATGTGCTCTAATCTGCAACTGTGCACACTAAACAGAATGTGCTCTAATCTGCAACTTTGCACACTAAACAGAATATATATTTTTTTTTTTTTTTTTTCCCCCCACACAAAATAACCTGCTGCCCCCACACACAGTAGTCCTAAAAAGGACTTTTGGTTCTTTTTTTTCACAATTTTGCTTTTTTTCCTCCCTACACTGACTTTCCCTTCCTATCCTCAGCTCTCCCTGGCTAAGACTGAGCCGAACTCGATGGTCAGGTGCTATACAGCACCCGACCACGGGTTCTGGCCAGCCAATCAGTGTAATGCCAGCAGCCAACATGGTTGCTGGCATTACACCGATGTCAGAGCCTCCCTGCACGTTTATTGGCTGCGCAGCAGCCGTAAAACGTGCGGGGAGGAGACCCGAACATGGCGGGCGAGCACATGCGGTACTCGTACGAGTACCGCCAAGTGCCGAGCAGAGCGATGCTCGAGCCGATCCGAGCATCGGCCGAGCATGCTCGCTCAACACTACTTAACAGTATTTCTTCCTATTCTGCAACTCTGCACAGTACACAGAATGTGCTGCTAAACTGCGGCGACGCACACTGAATGGAATATGTGACTTTGATATTTTAGTTTGAAGACTTAACAGAATGTGCTCTAATCTGCAACTTTGCACACTAAACAGAATGTGCTCTAATCTGCAACTTTGCACACTAAACAGAATGTGCTCTAATCTGCAACTTTGCACACTAAACAGAATGTGCTCTAATCTGCAACTGTGCACACTAAACAGAATGTGCTCTAATCTGCAACTTTGCACACTAAACAGAATATATTTTTTTTTTTTTTTTTTTTCCCCCCACACAAAATAACCTGCTGCCCCCACACACAGTAGTCCTAAAAAGGACTTTTGGTTCTTTTTTTTCACAATTTTGCTTGTTTTCCTCCCTACACTGCCTTTCCCTTCCTATCCTCAGCTCTCCCTGGCTAAGACTGAGCCGAACTCGATGGTCAGGTGCTATACAGCACCCGACCACGGGTTCTGGCCAGCCAATCAGTGTAATGCCAGCAGCCAACATGGCTGCTGGCATTACACCGATGTCAGAGCCTCCCTGCACGTTTATTGGCTGCGCAGCAGCCGCAAAACGTGCGGGGAGGAGACCCGAACATGGCGGGCGAGCACATGCGGTACTCGTACGAGTACCGCCATGTGCCGAGCAGAGCGATGCTTGAGCCGATCCGAGCATCGGCCGAGCATGCTCGCTCAACACTAATTCTTAACCCTTTGAGTGCCAGAGGGTTTACCAATGCATTGCGAAGCAATGTTCTGGGAACACCTCTCTAACACAAAAGATTAAGACCTGGCCTTGGACCAGAAGACCAGAGACATGAATCATTGCTCTAAAGCCTCTCTCATGTGATTTGTGGTAACAGGAAGAGGGCCAGAATAACCACACGTAGGCCAGAATGATGGCTGATGGAGTCAGAGGCAGTGAGCTGTCGTAAACAGTTTGAATAGGTTGTGGTAATCCATTTGATGCCCCAAATGGAGCACATGTTCTCCCTTTGCACTCAAATAGTTAAGGTCTATATTTACTAAAAAGCTCTCATTCCTACTAGATTGTGGCTATCCGTGCAAATTGATGCTATGGGCCGATAATCAAGTAAAAAAAAAGTGCAGTTCTGGAGAAAAGCAACTACACCATGGGAGGGTGTGTGAAAATGCCCATTCATTTAAATGGGCTTCTTACCACTTGGATGCCAGAGAGGTCTCTTGTACATTTCAAATCAATAGATTGGAGACCTTCTCCAAAAGTCAGTGGGAATTTGTGGCAATTTTTATTTCAGCCTTGTGGTGCAGCAGCACAAAAAAATTCAGGTCCTGGAAGAACTGCACCCAAAAATGCAAGTTCATACCATGGTAATGTTTGAATAAAACACTCTCAGCAGTAGAAGTGAATTTGTTTTTCTCAGCAGGATAAACCCTGGAATATTTTTTTACAGTATCTAGTATAACTCTCCCTTTAAGTTATTAATAGTGTTGGTTATGCTACAAAGCCTTGAGGAAGTCTGATTGTCTGGCCACTCAGCAAAGAACACCGGGGAGCGTTATAAAGCTGGAGTAATGAAGAAAGTGTCTGGATATGTATATATATATATATATATATATATATATATATATATATACACATTTAGTGACACTTTTGTTAAGTGCTAATTCCAATCAGTCGAGAATTTTGAACAGTGGAAAAGAAATTGTCTTGTCCAAATATGAATTGTGGGGCAATGTATGTATAACAAAATGTATTAACTGAGCTACAAAATAAAGGCAGTTTTAGTGATTAAATCTTAATGCCAGGTATTACCTGTTCTTAATAGAAGTTTGTAGTGATAGTTATGTTTACGAAATAATATTCTCATTTGTAAATTTTTTGTGAATTTTCATTTTTATAAACTTTACTTCTTCCTAAATATGACTCTGTTGCTAATCATAGTGACAATTCTTAGACCCCTTCCTGGACCATGAGAAAGGGAGGGCATGGCGTCTGGGGCATAGACCCATCCCTTTTGGCAATATTCTGACTTTTTTGGAATTGGAATGGTTGTCTGGGGCTGTAGGGCTGGGTGGTAATTTTTCTTTATAAATGATTCCCCACAGACTGTCAACGCATTTTGATACTTGCAGCGGGGCAGCCTTGCGGGGACTGTTGTCTGTAAATCTCCCACCATCTCTCCTCCTGTTATTAACTTTAAGTTTGGTTGAGTCACAGAGCTGGATTTTGCTCCAGCGTGGGGTGGGTCCTCCCCAGGGTTGTTTAGCTGTATTTCCCTCATTGGTTTGAGACGTTAGACTCCCACTCTTGCTCAGAAGGGATAAGTGGTGATTGGTGTGGCTATTTATATGCCTCCCAACATCTGCTGGGCATATGGCATATGTTGTATATTATGTTTATAAATGCTGTGACCTTTTTCCTTCCAAACTGGTTGTCTTAGTTTTCCTTGGTTGGGATTTGGGCCTATGGGTTGAAGTTTATGAGCGCGTGTCTTTTAATCAGTCATGCTTTTTATACATGTCTCCCAATGAAACTGCAATGAACTCTGACATTTTACTGATGGACAATTATGAAAGTGATGGACATTTTTGAAGCAAACCAGAGTTATGTATCAAGCAGCTGGAGCTGCTTTTGGTCATCCTGTGCTCTGTATTAGGTGAGATCACATTTAAGGCTGATGTGCTAATTTGAACTTATGTGATTTTGGGGCAAACCAACTGCACCAAGATCGACAAATAATAATTTGCATTGATGAAAAGGAGTATTTTAACTCCTCCTTGAATTCTAAAAGTCACTAATGCTTTATGCAGCAATGCATCAAAGGGTTAAACTCAAAAGCAAAACAACATTTTGACTATTTGTAAATATGACCCTAAAATTCAGAATCCAAATTGTTTATGATATGTTTTCCTCGTTATTTTCTCTCCAAACTAGCAGAAATCCCCCTTTTAAAAGGCACTGCCAATAGAAAATGCTTGGTTATACAGAGTTTAAATGATATAAATTGAAGAGTGCAGCAGATAAGAGGTTTTCCCTTCCTGAGAGCCACAGAAGTGTGCAGAGCAAAATCCATCCGTTAATATTTTCAGACATAGAGGCTGGCAAACAGCTATTATAGAAGCTTATCAGGGATTTTTCAGGAAATATCATAAATGCAACCAGCATGAAAAGGATTATAGCATGGAAACCAAGCTGCTCGGACTTGAAAAATAGATTCAGTTTATTATGCTGAATTGGATGGCTTTAAAGGGATAGTAATACTTAAAATGTAAAAAAATATATGTTGTAGGGTTTATCCCCCTGAGTAAGACAAGAGTACTCCCACTGCTGAAAGGTGTTTCATTCAAAAGTTATTCATTTTCAAAGTTGAATTTTTTTGGTGCAATATCACAGTGGCCTGAAATTGTACAGTGGCGCTGTTGCTACACGATCCTATGGACAGCTCTGGTCCTGGGACCATAAATCTCCATAGGATAGTGTAGCAACAGCGCCACTGTACAATTTCAGGCCACTGTGATATTGCACCAAAAAAATTCAACTTTGAAAATGAATAACTTTTGAATGAAACACCTTTCAGCAGTGGGAGTACTCTTGTTTTACTCAGGGGGATAAACCCTACGACATATTTTTTTTACATTTTAAGTATTACTATCCCTTAAAAGATTAACTCTTGAGTGAGACACTCTTGTGGCACTCAGAGGGTTAACACTAGTATGTGTTAAGTTTTATGGGGGTAATTATATACATTTTTTTAATTGTCCTACTCTGAGTGCACAAAACATATACATATATGATACAATGCTCTGACACTGTGAGGGTTAAATTGTACCTGACAGGGAAATACAGTACATTATAAGGTTCAGTATTTTACTGTTTAATCTCTGCTGTTCCCTTGAATGGAAATAGCAGCCGCATTGTAAGCATATAGTACTAACTGAACAGGTCTACCCCAATCGTGTTGTCTCATCTTCTGCATGACCTGATGCACATACAGAGGAACTCTTCAGATCTGACCTGGAGATTCTGGATTTTATACTTTAATGGATAGTCATAGCTGGGAACTCTCTGGATTTGCTCCGGAGACTCCGGGTTTGACTCTGAATTACCGGGTCTCCTCGGCAGAGTCTGATTCTCTGGGTGTGGGGAGTTTCTTATGAAAGTCTGCCCACATCTGCTCCTTCCTATCCTGTTCCTCTGACTCTGCAGCCTTTTCTTCTCCTTCCCCAGTCTATTCTAGGTATTTTTTTATTTTTGTATTTTTTGTCCTGACCCCCACTCTCGATTAAGCCTGCCCCTTTTATGACACGAATCGTGTAATTTTTCTGCTTTCAGCAGCATTTCCAATGCAGCTCAGTTTGTTCATCATAAGGAATAGTACTGCCTGCTGCTGCTCTAATTGTCCACAACTGTAGAGTTACAATGTTACTTTATGCAGAGGTTTACCCCTCCCACCCCTTTTCCCGATGTCAGCATTTCAGGCTGAGATCCGACAAAGGATCACAATGAGGGACAATCTTCAGTTAGTATTACGAAAAACCTGCCCTCCTTCGACACTGAAGGCAGGTTTTACCTTATACTGACTGAGGGAAGATTATCCCTCGTTGTGATTTGCCTGGTCAAGAGATTAAACTTCAGATTTAAGGGGAGGCGGCATTAGAATGGGAAAAGCAGGGGTAAACTTCTGCATAAAATAACATGGTAAATGTACTTATTATAAAATCACCAGCATATCAAGGTGCTCAAAACGGTGCAACGCTCCAACACTGCATAACAGAGATACTACAAGATAGCAACATGTATGGGAGCACTCTACACAGGTGATTGAATCAACTCACAGTGTAAACACAGCAAGACTGGTGTTTACCCTGTGAGTTGATTCAATTACCTGCGTGGATTGCTCCCATACATGTTGATGATTTGGACATAATTAGTATAACTGAAACATGGTGGGATTAGACACTATTGTAAATATTGAGGGCTATTCCCTGTTTAGGAGAGAGTATTAATTGACGAGGGAGAGGTTTATTGAAACTAGAGCTAAATCCAATTTTAAGGGATGGAACTGGAAATAATGTGGAGTCCTTGTGGGTAAAAATTGAAGCTAACTGTGGCATACAAGGTGCTACAAACCACCAAATATTGATGAGAATGTTGAAGCCCAACTGCTATTGCAAATGAGGAAAGCTGTACAGTTTGCACATACTATAATTATGGGAGATTTTAACTATCCGGATATCATCTGGAAACATGAGACCTGTCAGAGTGCTATGGGAAGCAGGTCTGTGAGCGTGCTTAGGGATAGCTACATGTCACAAATGGTGAAAGTGTCTACAAGAAATAATAATATACTGGACCTAGTGATAACAAGTAACATAGAAAGGATAGCTAAAATTAAGGTAGGTGAACATTTTGGAAACAGTGATCACAACATGTTTACATTTGTGATCAGTTTAAGTTTAGCAAAGCAAAACTGTATAGGTTCAACCAAAACTTAATTTTAAAATAGCTACTTTGAAAATTTTAAGAGCATCATTGCAACACATAGACTGGGATAAAGTATATAATGTTAAAAATACTGAGGAAAATGGTCAGAATTAAAATTTGGGTTGCAGAAATGTATTCAAAACTAGATACCAATGGGAACAAATACAAAATAACTAGATCACAGCCCAATGTGGTTAAATGCAAATGTAAAGAAAGAAATGGCAAGGGAAAAGGCATTTAAACTATTTCAGTCTAAAGGAACAGAAAAGTATTTCTTGAAATGCAGAGAGTGAAACAAAGATTGCAAAAAGGCAATTAGATTAGCAAAAATATATGAAGAAACTCAAATTTTTAAGGGAGAGCAAGACTAATCCCAAAATGTTTATCTAATAAATAAATAAATAGTAGCAAACTTAAGAGGGATTGTACTGGAGTGGATTAGAGAAGATAAGGAAAAGGCTGTTGCTATACAAAGTTTCTTTGCATCGGTATATACCAGGGAACAAAAAATGGTAGAAGAGCCTCAAAAAGTAACAAATAAAACCATACCATTAGCAGAGATCAGGTTAGCACATGAAGAGATCACGGGAAGCCTAAACAAAATTAAGACTGACAAATCAACGGTTCCTGATGGTATACCTCCATGGGTTCTTAAGGAACTCAATGCAAAGTTAGCAATACCCCTTTTCTACTCTTTAAAGATTCTTTCACCACAGGCTCAGTTCCACAAGATTCAAGTAAAGCCAATGAAGTGCCTTTATTTAAGAGCGAACTAAAACAGAACTTGGATATTATAGATCTGTGAGTTTGACCTCTGTAGTAGAAAAAATGCTACAAAGGATAATAAGGCATTAAATTCCGGGTTACACCACAGAATAATATTATTAGCCGGAATCAGCATGGTTTTATGAAAAATAGCTCATGACAAACTAATCTTTTTGAGTTTCTATGAAGAAGTAAGTAGCAACCTAGATAATGGTAAAGCAGAAGATGTATTATATCTAGATTTTGCAAAGACATTTGATAGAGTGCCACACAGGAGGCTGGGGTATAAAATAAGGAAATTAGGGTTAGGGGATAACCTTTGCAATTGGATAGGAAACTGGTTGAAGGATAGGGAACAATGTGTTGTTGTAAATGGAAAATTCTCCAAAACAGTTAAAGTTGAGAGTTAAGTACCTCAGGGCCAGCCTCTGCTTTTTAACATGTTTGTAAATAACCTGGAAATAGATAAAGCAAGCAAAATATCAATATTTGCAGATGACACTAAATTATGCAAGGTAATTAATTCAGAACAGGATATTTGTTCTTTACAGAGGGATTTACATAAAATGGAAGATTTTGCAATCAAATGGAATATGACGTTTAATGTAGGAAGTGTAAAGTCATGCTACCTATGAACTTAGTTGAATCATTTTAGGGGACTTGTTGCGAGAAAGTCATGACCTTGCAAACTACAAACTTGTAAGCAGTGACCAGTGTCAAATAGCAGAAGCAAAAGCAAATAATGTTTTGTCTTGCATAAAAAGAGGTATTGAAGCAAGAGTGGATAACATAATTTTGCCACTGTTCAAAAGACCTGACCTCGAATATGCAGTGCAATTTTGGGCACCAGTTTTAAAAAAGTATATTATAGAACTAGAGATACAATGAAGAGTAACAAAATTAATTAAGGGAATGGAAGACGATGTATGAAGAACATCTAGACAAACTTGGTTTATTTAATCTTGAGAAAAAGACAACTAAGTAGAGATCTTATCACAATGTACAAGTATATGAGAGGTCAATGCAAGGATTTCACTGGTGAGCTATTCATTCCAAGGCCTGATCAAATAACCAGGGCCACCTCTTGAGATTAGAGGAAAGCAGGTTTCAACTTCAGCAGAGGAAGGGTTTTTTTTTACAGTAAGGTCTGTTAAATTGTGGAATTCCTTGCCCAGGAATGCAGTAATGGCAGATACAATGGATACATTTAAGATAAGATTAGATACATTTCTTTCAAGAGGGAATATACAGCAGGGTTATACTGTGTATTATTAGGTAAAACAGGTTCAGATAAAGAATAACTTATTTGGCATCAGGAAAGTTTATACAGTTCCCCTTTCTCTGAGTCATGAGGCAAAGGTTGAACTTGACAGACTTGTGTCTTTTTTCAACCTAATTTACTATGTTACTAAGATAAGGAAATAGAAATTTTATGGCAATTGAATTACATCAGAGTGAAGAAAGATGTGTTAATGAGGGAAGATGGACGGGTTCAGGACAGAGATGGGCAAAATATACCATGTGGGCCTATTTAATCAGGCCTTTGTGTACATATAAATATCACTCCTGTATTTTATAGCAGAAGAAAAAGTGACATATTTTAACACAAAAACACAAATTTGATAGTGTATCATTCTACCAGTATATAAAGAGAGACAGAATTGATACATTATCTGTGTCACTGCATAGCTGTTAATATAGTGTGTCATAAGCAATACAAGGGCAGCTAGACGTAATAGACATATAACAAGATTTTTTCTGTTTGCAGATACTATGGCCCTGTTGTATCAAAAGTGAGTGCCCCTATTGATATAAAGGGGCACTAACTTTCTGAATGCTAGGGAAGTCTCCAAATCATTGGGAAAGTGCACTGAAAATCAATTGGTAGCATTCAATGTATTAACTGTCCCATTTACAATCAGTGGGGATGCTTATTTCCTCAAAGGGTTAAGCTTTTTGAACCATGCCTTCTTTCAAATAGTCCTCTCATCCCAGAGAAAATAAGGTCATGGACCGCTATACAGGTCATTTTAAACAGTAATTGAGGGGAATGTACTATTACTATTCTGTGTTAAAGTAGACAACAAAAATGTTTTTGTGTTTTCCATGACTAACACCAATTTATTAAGCTATTTCTTTAGAAAATAATCCACTTTTCACTGCTTGTGCCAAGTGGATGGCAGTGTGGGTCTGTTGGACATTCTGGGGTCATCAATTAATCTGCGCCTTTTTTCTCTCCATGGAGATCGAGGTAAAAGCTTCTACAAATAATTTATTGAGATTATCACCAACTGCTCTTCTGTTCATAATGTTTAGTACCTTATATCAGCTCATTTGTAGTCAATACAATGGTATAAGTTTTTAGACACCAGTCATAATTGCTATGGTAATGAGAGTCAGGAAACCCTGTAAAAGGCAGGTACAGTGAGGGAAAAAATGATTTGATCCCCTGCGGATTTTGTATGTTTGCCCACTGACAAAGAAATGATCAATGTATAATTTTAATGGTAGGTTTATTTGAACAGTGAGAGACAGAATAACAACAAAAAAATCCTGAAAAACGCATTTCAAAAAAGTTATAAATTGATTTGCATTTTACTGAGTGAAATACGTATTTGACCCCCTATCAATCAGCAAGATTTATGGCTCCCAGGTGTCTTTTATACAAGTAACAAGCTGATATTAGGATCACTCTCTTAAAGGGAGTGATTCTAATCTCAGCTTGTTGCCTGTATAAAAGACACCTGTCCATAGAAGCAATCAATCAATCAGATTTCAAACTCTCCACCATGGCCAAGACCAAAGAGCTGTCCAAGGATGCCAGGTACAAGTTTGTAGACCTACACAAGGCTGGAATGGGCTACAAGACCATCACCAAGCAGCTTGGTAAGAAGGTGATAACAGTTGGTGCGATTATTCACAAATGTAAGAAACACAAATTAACTGTCAATCTCCCTCGGTCTGGGGCTCCATGCAAGATCTCACCTCGTGGAGTTTCTGCAGCGCATGCAAGGTCCCCCTGCTTAAGAAAGCACATGTACAGGCCCGTCTGAAGTTTGCCAATGAACATCTGAATGATTCAGAAGAGAACTGGGTGAAAGTGTTGTGGTCAGATGAGACCAAAATCAAGCTCTTTGGCATTCACTCAACTCGCCGTGTTTGGAGGAGGAGGAATGTGCCTATGACCCCAAGAACACCATCCCCACCGTCAAACATGGAGGTGGAAACATTATGGTTTGGGGGTATTTTTTCTGCTAAGGGGACAGGACACCTTCACCGCATCAAAGGGACGATGTACGGGGCCATGTACTCTCAAATCCTGGGTGAGAACCTCCTTCCCTCAGCCAGGGTATTGAAAATGGGTCATGGATGGGTATTCCAGCATGACAATGAACCAAAACACATGGCCAAGGGAACAAAGGAGTGGCTCAAGAAGAAGTACATTAAGGTCCTGGAGTAGCCTAGCCAGTCTTCAGACCTTAATCCCATAGAAAATCTGTGGAGGGAGCTGAAGGTTCGAGTTGCCAAACGTCAGCCTCAAAACCTTAATGACTTGGAGAGGATCTGCAAAGAGGAGTGGGACAAAATCCCTCCTGAGATGTGTGCAAACCTAGTGGCCAACTACAAGAAACGTCTGACCTCTGTGATTACCAACAAGGGTTTTGCCACCAAGTACTAAGTCATGTTTTGCAAAGGGGTCAAATACTTATTTCACTCTGTAAAATGCAAATAGCTTTATAACTTTTTTGAAATGCATTTTTCAGGATTTTTTTGTTGTTATTCTGTCTCTCACTGTTCAAATAAACCTACCATTAAAATTATAGACAGATCATTTCTTTGTCAGTGTGCAAATGTACAAAATCAGCAGGGGATCAAATATTTTTTTCCCTCACTGTATGTCTGCTCCCTCAGAGTACATGTGAGACTAGATTTTAGACCTCAGAAAACAAATAAAGAGATTTTACAGATGCAAGCACAGAGTACAGGGTATTTAAGTGTATATAACCTCAGATAATTTTTAGATACTAGTGTTCCTTTAAAATCTTAATCCTGGAGGAGAATGTGCGCTGATTAGAACTGAAGGGTTTGTATGGTCTTGTATATACCATGAGCAGGTAATATAGCTCAGTTAGCTAGTGCACAAGCTGTAGAATCTATTCAATCCACTGGGTCACAGGTTCTAGTCTCAGCCACTCAGCCTTTCACCCTTTTGAGGTAAATACATGAGTACTCAGGACATACTTGAAAATGAGAGACAATCTCAATTTATAATTCCTTGCAAAATGCTTTCATTAAAAAAATGCAGCTATTTGATTGTTATTATATTATTATTATTATTATTATTATTCTTTATTTATATAGCGCCAACTAATTCCGCAGCGCTGTACAATTGGGGAATAGACATACAGAGGTATTAAATAGTACAATCAGATGTGTAGAACAGGTTATACTAACATATAAGCCTAGAAAGTGAGTTGCACATGAGGATTTGTTATGTAGATTTTTAGGTGTAAAAATGAAAGTGATCACCATCTAAACCCATATATTTCCCCAAGTATAATTGGTAAAGACAAAATATACCCTTATCTCTAAAAACATGATATAGTGTTAATGATCAGATATATGATTTAGCTTATATCATATTTGGCATTTAAACTATGTGCCTAAAAATGTGGCATCGAGACAACCAAAGTTCACCTAATGTCAAGCGTACTAAGTTTATCCCAGCAGGACTTGGGGAAATAAATAAACAATCAAATAGAATGGAAATGTGTGGTTTCAACTCTGATGTCACCATTAAGAGGATTGATCAGTCTGTCCTACTTGCACATGTGTTATACTAATCTCTTGATTTTGCAATGTTCTCTATTTGTTGGGCCCTGTTAATTTTAACCCTTTGAGTGCCAGGGGGTACGCAACGCGTACCCCTCTGGCACTCAAAGGGTTAAGGAGTATTTATTACATACACATTGCATTGCTATTTAGCATAAATATGAAAAACATTTCCTATGACCCAATCAATCACACATGACACCAAGAATGGTAAATATTCAGGAAGTGGCATCCATACTTAATGCAGTGTTCAATCAAATGGAACAAGATAAGCTCATTATAAAATCTGTTCAAAAGGAAAGCGGAATAACTCTGCACCATCTTGTAAACAATGACTTATGTTGTTCTAGCACTTTTTCTGTAAAATAAATAGTTTAAGAAATTATATTTTTGTTTCACAGTGCATTGGGGACCTTTCTATGGGGTTAAAAGCCCTATCTGAACCAAAGGGCTTGCTGAAGTAGGCCTTTTGAGTCTTGAAAGCTTGCTTCTTAGTGCTACTCAGCCAATAAAGGTACAACTTTTTCCTCCACCAGTCTCCTGATTCATTCATCGCACAGTGTGTGGTAATATTGGTCCAGAACAGAAACTAAATAGCATGCATTGCCACACTGTTCCACTAACTTAATTTCTCAAAACTATTTATATTACAAGCTAATGGTTAGCACAACATCGTTTTTATTTCTCTTTAAAATTAACTATACTTTTATTAAAATGACAGTTCTAATTAACTCCTTTAATGCCAGAGAAGTCACAACTGAATTGCAAAGAAATGCATTGGGAGACTTCCCTAAAATTCAAGGGATTAAAAAAACACATTTAATTGAATGGAAAGGTTTTTTTTTTATATATATATAATTTATTGAGTAAAGTATAAAGTACAAGCACAATTCACCTCAGGAACAATTCAGGTAAAGGTCCGAGGACCAAAAAAGAAAAACAAAGATACATACAGTATAGCAAAAGTACAATAAATCAATATCATCAACATTCACAAGTGTGGTCGATAAAACAATAAATGCGCAGTATAAATAAAGGATATACCGAAGACTCATGCAGCATCAAGAATACGGTAATGAGACTGAAGCTAGAAAAGAAAGGAAAAGGTGAGAAGAAGACGAGAATGAAGTAAAGCGAAAAAGCAAAGAGGAGATAAGAAAGGTGAGGGTAGGACAAATGACATATAGAGAGGAATGAGTTGGGGTGGGATTGACAGCATCCGATGCAGACAACGACCGATGAGCTACAGTATCCAGGACCAATATCAGAAAAAAACATATGGAAAGGAGACACAGTCTATGAGGTGAATCATCAATGAAGGGTAGATACCCATAATGAATATTACAGAAATGTGAAGGTGATATTTATCTGATTTCAGTATCCCCCAGGCCACACAAACCTGACTTCAAAATGAAGGCAATCCATCCTGCCCAGCGTTCGGCAAGAGCAGGTGTAGAACAGGTGTAAGTGGCATTCCGCTGTTCCATAAGGAATAAATCCTCCATCCCTCGTGTCCAACCTGATGTCAATGGAGAGTCCTCCAAGAGCCAAAAAATAGGGATTTGTGCTCTAGCAACTGTGAGCATCAGACATATAATGGGCAAGGAACGAACCAGGGAAGGCGATATACGGTCAGGAGAAAGGGAGAAAAGGCATAACCAAGGGTCTTTAGGAATATCACACAAGGTTATCCTATTGATGAGTGAGAGAATGGAGTCCCAAAATTTAACAATTGCAGAACAGGACCATCATATATGTAGCATGGTGCCTGGACCATTTTTACATCTCCAGCAGAGGTTAGGGCAAGAAGGTGAGAATTGGGAAATCCGCTCCGAAGTCATGTACCATCTTGTAATGATCTTATAGTTGAGCTCTCTCATTTTCGTATCACAAATATAATTAAAATTAAATTTAAAGGCAGTATTCCATCGCTCTATTGGAATAGCCAGGTTCAGTTCTTTTTCCCACTGGAGTAAGAAGTAAAGTTTTCTATCAGATGTGGAAAACTGTAGAAGAGAATAGCAATAGGATAGGGGTTTGAGGGACGGGAGAGGAGAAACAAAGGATTTCTCAAAGGGCGTCAGATCCCTGGGAATATAACCCTTCAGAGTGGCTGCCCCAGCTCAATGCTGTACTTGAAGACACGTATTCCAAGGAATTTTCTCCACCTGCAGTAAGCTGGCAAGCTCCAGTGCAGAGAGGAAGAGCCCCGGTTGGAGCAAAGAGTGTAGGGTGTCCATACCTTTCGCTCTCCAATTTTTAAAGAATGCATCAAAGGTACCTGCTTCAAACTCTGGGTTTCCAAGGACCGAGGTCAAGGGTAAAGGTAAGGGAGAAAGCTGAAGGGAGGTGTTGACCTCCCTCCATGTGCTAATTAAATGTTTGAGGATACTGTTGCCTCTACAGGTGAGCGGAATCGGATGAGATTGATTTAGCAGTATTTGCAACAATTCAAATTGGCCTAAAGCCTCCTCTAATGACCTCGTCCAAAATTTAGGTGGATAACACACAAAGTCATAGATCTTGGATATTATGGCTGCTTTGTGGTATAACATAAAATCCGGCATACTGATCCCACCCCTATGAGTCGGTAACGTCAAAATGTCTCGTCTAAGCCTTTGTTTCTTCCGTGCCCAGATAAACTGGGATAATAACATCTGAAGAGCATGTAGAATCCGTTGTGGGATGTGAATAGGCAGTGCACTGAGCAAATATAAGACCTTGGGAACAATCACCATTTTAACAAAATTATTTCGGCCAAACCGGGGGATAGGTAATGACGTCCATCTGGAGAGGTCTTCCGAAATCGAACGTAGAAGAGGAGTGAAATTAAGGTCCGGAAGAGAATGTAAGTCGGAGGAAATTAAAATGCCCAGGTATCGAATCGAGGAGGCAGTCCATTTGAATGTGAATGAACTTTGCATGAGTTGTACTGTGCACGTGGGATGAGTCAAGATCAGAATTTCTGACTTGGAGAAATTGATCTTCACCTGAGATACCAAGCAGTATTTGTCTAAAATAGAAATCAAAGGAGAAAGCAAGGCTTGAGGGTTCGAAAGAAAGAATAAGACGTCATCAGCATATGCCGCGATCTTAAAGACTGTTCTGCCAGCCTGAATGCTAGTAATAAGCTGAGTAGAACATACTATATTTAAGAAGGGTTCAAGTGCTAAGACAAATAGAATAGGGGACAGAGGGCACCCCTGATGTGTACCGATAGTTATTGCAAACGGATCTGATAAGACACCATTAACTTTAACTCTAGAACTGGGAGAGGAATACATGCTCATGATACCAGACAGAATACGAGGACCAAAGCCAAATTGCTTGAGGAATGCTTCCAAGTAGGACTATCTAACCCGGTCAAATGCCTTCTCGACATCTATTGCAAGGCATATTGATGGTGTCCATTGGAGTAGTGCTGACTGGATGAGAGAGAGTGCAGTAGCGGTGTTATGCCTACTCTCTCGGCCCGGGACAAAACCACTTTGATTTGGATGTATAATGGAGGAAAGGAGGGGGTGAAGTCGTGAAGCTATGAGTTTGGCGAATAATTTGGGGTGTAAGTTCAATAATGATATGGGCCAGTAGCTGCCGCATAAAGAGGAGTTTTTCTCAGGTTTGGGCAAGACTGAGGTATGAGCTTCAAGAGTCTGTGGATGAAAAGTGGTTCCAGAGAAGCTCAAATTAAAGGTGGGGAGCATATGCAGAGCTAGAGTTTCTTGGAATGTCCTATAATAGAGCGCTGAGACGCCATCTGGACCCGGCGATTTGCCCAGTTTCACCGATTTCAATACCATGTTCAACTCCTCCATGGTGTAGGGTTGTTCAAGAGCATCACATGCAGCTAGCGAGATAGAAGGCAGGGACGCTTTCTGTTAGAAAGCCTGAATACGCAAGTCTCCCGAAGGTCTGCTCAACTCGCCATTCTCCTCCAAGTTATACAATGAGTGGTAGAAGGATCTGAACCAGGCAGCGATTGATGGGAAGGATTTTTGTGAATTGCGTAGATGGTCTTTGAAATGCGTTACAGCTATCATTCTCCTCCGTTGCTTGATCAAAGCAGTCAAGGGTTTCCCGCACTTGTTCCCTTCCATATAATGGCAAAATTTCCAATAGAAGAAGGATTTTGCGACGGAATCTTTGAGCGAAGAGTTAAGTTCATCTTTTAATGCCTCTTATAACAATCTGTCCACCTCCACTACAGTGCGCCTTTGCCTTAATTTGAGAGCATGAATTCTTTTTATGAGTGTGTCAAGTTTCTTTTGTTTTTCACGTTTCTTCCATGCTCCAATTTTAATTATGTGTCCACATAGGACACTTTTGTGGGCCTCCCACACAGTGTGTGCAGTGACATCCACTGTGTTGTTGGTTAAAAAGTAATCCGTAAGAACGTCTGTCAGAGTTTGCACAGTGGTAGGATCTTGTAGAAGAAATTCATTCAGGATCCAATGTTTTGGCTGTTCCGAATGTTGACTGAAAGAGAGTACAATGGAAACTTGGGAGTGATCGGTCCAGGTGGCCGTGTCAATAGACGAGGATTGGACAAGATGCAGAAGGGATTGAGATGCAAAGATATAGTCTAGCCTACTTAAGGAGTTGTGAGAAGCAGAGTAAAAGGAGAAGTCTCTATCACTGGGGTTTAAAATCCGCCATAAATATAAGAATTGGAGCTTGGCAAGTTGAAAGAGAAGAGATTTGAGCTGTGCCAGTTTGATGCAGGATTTGGAGGATGAGCTGTCAATCTGAGAGTCTAGTGCTAAGTTCAGATCACCCCCAAAGATTACGGGGCAATCCACGAAATCATCTAAGACATCAAGGAATTTTTTGAGAAATGAGACTTGATGCGTGTTAGGACCATAAACCAAGGCCAGAACCACTTTCTTGTTAAAGAGAGTGCCCTTGAGCAGGAGATATTGTCCATCCCCATCTGAGTTAAGCTCCAGAAAACTCCAAGGTACAGACGATCGCAACATAATGCCTACACCTCTTTTCTGCAGCCAAAGAAAAATAAGCAGTAGGGAATCGACAATCATTAAGCCTGGGAGATGCCGAAGCCACAAAATGGGTTTCCTGTAAAAATAGAATGTCAGCCTTCATTGTATTCTCTGTGGCTGTAGCAGTGCGCCCCCCATCCGCTTCCCTTGTGGAGAGGGAATCAACCACGGTATGGAGCAGGACAGCACACAAGCGCGACACCACAGCCAGGGTCAAATCATAAATGTTAAACAGACAATGGGTGGAATATGGCAACTATCATGCTCGCAGCCGCTGCATGGAAAACAAAATTGGCCAACTAGTAAAGCAAGTATGGAAATGAGCAACCTGATGAAGACTGGACAACAGATCATCAGGGGAGTAAGAGAAAGTCAGTATAGTTGGGGAAAATACCCCACACTGTGGTAGACAAAGGGAGGTGGGGAATGAAATCAGGGCTGGGATTCAAACAAGTAAGGGAAAACTAAAGATATTATGAAGGAGGTGGGGGGAAAGGCCATCTAAGGCATATCAGGAATTTATGTATCCGCCCAATAATTCGATGTCCAGAACAACTCCAGCAATAATCATATGCATATTATTATTATTACTACTAACGATAACCATGTGATAAACACAATATAGTCTTGTCAAGTGGGGAAATATGGTGAGTGAAGGTGGGAAAAAGTCTGCGTTTAAGTCACGAGCGATAAGCCTAATCAGTGTCATGGACATAATGGTGGATCAGTTCAGTGAAAGGGAGGAATAATATGCATGAGTGCATTTGAAGGGAAGCACACATATGCTGGAGAGTGCGAAGAAGCAGTCAGGGGGAGACATAAGTGTAGCCATCTTTATAAGTAGTATAGCAAATGCCTAAACAGTATTTCCAAATATGATAAACGGTCTCAGGAGATGAGTCAGGCAGCCTAATGTAAGTAGTGTCACGAAAAGTGTGATCGATGGGCTCAATGCCCCTGTAATACATTCCACATTCAAAACTAAAAGGGGGAAAAGGAAGTCTAGTGATGGCTGGGCAATCAGGAAAGAATATAGGCAGTCATATATCTGTTAACCATCAATGAGCCTCTAAATAGTACCCAAGTTTGAGAGCCAGGGAGAGGATAGTAAGTCAGTCAGAGTGACTTGTCTGTAGGGAGTCGTTGTCGGGCGTAATCATACAAAGGTCAGATATATCAAAGGACAAACAGACAGTTTTGTTATATAAAGAAAATCATTTACAACAGGTAGGAGCCTGCGCCTTGTCTAACTAAAGTCCCATTACCTCCAGACTACATCTAGTAGGGATAACAAAATCTCCGGTAAGTAAGATTCTTTCCTGGGCTCAAGGTCCATAAACTGAGATCTGCTGTATGTAGCGGTAAGAAGAGCAGTTCCAAACCATGGATTGCCTGCTGTTGCAGGAAAACAAACAATGGAAGAAGAGTCCACTTCAGGTCCAGGCCGCTGCAGGATCGATGGAAGAGCAGTGCGGAAGGTCTAGTTTCCTCTGTTTCTTCTTTTTCTCAGGAGATACAGATGACCATTCAGCACGTTTTTGTGAGCGATGTTGTGAAGGGTCCCCAGGGGTATGCTGGTCAGGAACCTGAATGCCCAGAGATGAGCAAAATGACGGGATGTTATCCACAGAGAAAAGAAAGGCAACTTTACAATTATGTGAAGCATGGAGAGAAAAAGGGTATCCCCAACAGTATCTAATATTCTCAGTGCAGAGACATTTGGTAAGACGCTTGACGTTTCGTCTGAGCTGCAAAATGCTGGCGGACAGGTCAGTAAGGAATTGGATCTCTGTGCCAACCAGTAGGATCGGGCCAGAATCTCTGCTTTTCCACATAAGTCTGTCTTTCAGGTCATATCTGTGCAGACATACGATCACATCACGAGGCATATTGTTAGATGGATCACTTGATCTCAACGCTCTGTGCACTCAATCTAGGTAAACTGGGCCCTAGTGAGAGTCTCCCAGTAGTCTGGAGAACAGACCAGCAATGGTGGATGCTAGGTCTTGAGAGGGAATAGATTCTGGAACATTCTTCAGCCTAATATTAGACCTCCTCCCTCTATTGTCCAGGTCATCCAGGCATAGGGACAAATCTTGGGCTAATGCCTTTTGATCCGCCAAGGTATGTTCTACCTCTATGATATGTTCTTTCATAATATCTTTTTCCTCCTCCAGAACGGCAATTCTGTGGTGGAGATGTGACATAACCACTTTGATCGACGCAACTTCTGCTTTAAAAGTGGATATAATGTCATTTGTGCACATCTTTAAGTCTTCCTTAAAGATGAGGAGAGACATGAACTCCTTGAGGTCCGACTTCGTAAATGGTGGCTCCACAATGGTATCTCGAGGAGAAGCCTGAGAGTCTGAGACAGCCAGACAGGTACTAGCTATGTCCTGTGAGGAGGTGAGTTCCCGCTCTGCAGTCCGAGGCAATGGCGTAGTAGAATTGTTCGGCGACTGCGCAGTAACAATGTGTGAACAAGCAGGCCCAACCGAAATAAATTTGTCAATGGCGCCTTTAGACTGATGTTGTTTCTGCTTCCTACCCCTCATTCGTAAGAAGGAAGTGTTGGTAGCAAAGTAGAGCAGCAATTTAAGGGGTTCAACAGCTATATACCCATGCGAAAGCTCATTACCCTGCTGATTTGACTCTGAGCTCACTCAACAAGCGTCCGCTGCCATTCGGATCCAGGCCATGCCCCAACGTTTTTTTTTTTTTTATTATTACATTTGTGTTGCGTTGGTTGCCAAAGAATAGTATTTCTTAATATGAAGAAATATATATTGCAGGGTTTATCCTGCTGAGTAAAACAAGGATATTCAAACATTAAACATTATTGAAGATCCAACATACATTTTCTGCTTGCATTACCTACATGGCCTGACATTCTGTGGTGGTGCAGTTGCTACTACTGTCTATGGACAGCTATTGTCAGTTACAATATCCCTCCATAGGCTGATGTTGCAACAGCACCACTGTTAAATTTCAGCCAATGGTGATACTGCACCCAAAATAATACAAGTTTGAACTTCTCTAACTTTTTAATGAAGCGTCTCTACACATTGGGATTATCCTCATTTTTCTCTGCAAGATAAGACCTGCAAAATACAATATTATATACACAAAGACACAATGTATTGCGTACTCCCTTGACACTCAAAGGGTTAATAAGGGTTATACTCCATAAGATATTTGATTAAAATAGTACCTGTTGATGTCAGTCATGACTTTGCCTTTGGTACAAGCTGTTCTGCAGGCGAGTATCCTCTAGAATGGCTGACTCCTTCCATTGACTATTCCACCCACCACCCTACCCACCTGTCCCCATGACCATGTGCAGAGAGTCTGCCTATGAGAGAAGGGTTGGAAGATTGATAGCTCTTCAGAGGGAGAATGGTGACAATCAGTTTAAACATAAGCAAGATGGCGACACTCTCACTCTTTAATATGAGGCAGTCATCAGAGTTGCTGGCAGTTTTTACAATCAGCTGATTCAGGTAAACAAAGAAGTAAAAAAAAAGAAAAGAAAAGAAACTGGGAGGATCTAAGTGTAGCAAGCAATGATGGATAAATAAAGTGATGTAAAGGGAAACTTTATTGTGACTATAAAACAAAACAATAAAGATGTGAACAATTAAACCAACAAGATAAAAATAAATATAAAATCCATAGTGGTAAACAATGGTTTTACTGGTTATATAGATAATACCAGGACAGGCACAAAAAAAAATGGGACAAAGTTTAGCAGAGACAGCAAACTGTCCTCTGGCTCCATGGAGAGCTACAGGGAGATCCAAACATTGCAAACTTCAGGCTGGCAATGGGACTGAATTCCGACAGCAAAGGCTACTATTGGAGCTTAGTGCATGTGGGAAACAGACACATTAAAGGGACACTAACATCCTATAAAAAATTATTCTTGTTTTTGTAGAGTTTAAAAAATAAATTATGTGGCACAAATCTTATCTCTCAAACCTTTACGCATGTAAAGTTCCCCCCACAATGCTGACATCAGGAGATCCTGGTCCAGGGACCAGCCAATGGCTCTGCAGCACAGTCAAAATTTCATTATTAAAAAGAATTACTTCATTCTTTGTAGACCGTTCCAATTAAGTAGTTCTTTTTAAATAACGCGATTTCGGCTGAAGAACCCCCCCCCCCCGAGTTGGCCGACTTGAATCTCCTGGTGTCAGCTTTACAGCTGACATCAAGAAAAGGGAAACTTTAGATGTGAATATCTCTCAAACCATAAAGGTTTGAGAGATAGGTTTTGTGCCATATAATTTATTTTTTTAACCCCACCCCAACAATTGACTTACCATGTACGTCAACAAAACCTGTCACTTAGTGACAGAGGACGTACCTGGTAAGTCCTGGAAGTCTGGGACTCCATGTGGCTGCATGCCGTTCGGGGACTCCGGAATCATTAAAAAAAAAAAAAATGTTAGCCAGGTGTTAAGGTGACAGCCATGCATGCACGCGGCTGTCACTAAGGGGTTAAACTCTACAAAACAAGAAGAATTTTTTATAGGACATTAGCATCCATTTAACTTAACAAATACACCCACAAGAAATATGATTGCATTTCCATATACAAATGAGCCATTGTTAAGCAAAATCCTAAACTTGGCCAAGGCATGGCGGATTCAGGGTGATGTTGGAGGACTGTTGAGGATTGGTGGCATATTCACAGGGAAGACATCCCTCACCGCATAAGGTATATTTATTATCTACATGAATTTGCCACCATATTGCCATATTGATCTTAGCAGGCTACTTGATCTCACTGTGACTCAGGCAACAAAAAATAATATTATAACCTTTATGGCAGGGACTTGCTGCGCCTGAAAAATTCTCTATGCAAAGCTGCTTACAAATTGGTAGTACTATATTAGAATAAAGATATTATATTATTATTAAAATAGAAGAAGAAATAATAAATGTCTACAAATATGGAAGTATTACAATGTAAAATCAGAAATACTATATTAAAAATGACTAGCAACAGAATTAGATATAGCTCCCTCAGGCAAGTCTGATCTGAGTGGGGAAGACATAGCCAGGTACTCCTGGGATCAGCGGATAGTCATAAATTGGATTTGCTTCAGTCTATCTGCTGGGGCAGAATTAACTATTGAAATAACTGAGGCATATCAGCTGGCCAGATAAAGTGTTATTATTGCTTTTTGTGTGAGAAGAACACTTTTCTAAAGTGGCTTCCTATCTCAAAACATTATATTCTCAACAAAAGCTAGATTTGTATAAGAAAATTTCTCTAGATAGGAATGAAGTCTATAATTGCATTTAGCAGATTACAAGTTTCTAGGGAATATCAGGTACTTTTATCACTCTGCTATGATGAAATATACAATTGACTGGATTTTTTTAACTAAAACATTTGAAAATCCTGTTTTGGAATATTATTTATAATTTTCTTTATAGTATCAGACTGTTTCATCTTTGGGTCTTCTACTATAAACAGGTATAGTCAATTGTGAGACCTCCAGCTCTTGGTGACTACAACTTGCATCAACCCCAACCAGCCTACAGTTGGCTGGGGATGATATCAGTGGTAGTCTCCAATAGCTGTAGGTTTAACAGTTGTTGCAGAAACATATTTAATTGAATATATATCATTGCTTTCTATGGGGTAGTACATATGAATGACTTTAAAAGCTATAGTCATTTTCACTGGCAGCTTTGTATTGCTGCAACAATTTACAATATAGTTGCTGCAACTAAAGTTATCCATGTGAACCAGGCCTAAGGTTTGACTCACACAAGCAAGTTTAGTGTAGCTACGTGCCTAGATATAGAATAGCTTTACACCCATGAGGTGGACAACACAGGTGACTACATATATGTGTGTCAGAGCTCAAATGCAGCCTGCTGCATCTTTACTGTGTTCCCAGAAGAGCATGATGAAGATGCAGCAGAGGGGATATGTAAGGCAACAAATGGGGCTGCTATAGAGAAAGTTCACATACGCAATTATATTGCCACCCTCACATCACATTGGTCCAAAAAACACAGTGAAAATGCAGCAGAACTGATCTGCAGGTCTATGGCATCATCTTGCAGGTCATTCACACCGGTAACTGAACTGTTGGGGAGCTCATCCCAATGATCCAGCGAAGAGAGACCCACTTTGGTGTCAGCCAGTCTTGTTTAGTTGACACTGATGTGTTCCACCCATCAACCACACCTCTGGAACATCCCTTCCCAAAAGATTGTACCACTTAGGGAACACAGGTACATCAGAGGTGAGTTAGCACAGGCAGCTTGATTGTCATTATAACACTGTACTCTAAGAAGACCCTACTTACATATTAATGGTAAAAATGTATAAAAACAATTATTGATAAGGGCCTCCTGTGGTAAGTAGAATAAAGTAAACTGAATTTCCCGCTCCATGTGTCTTTTATAGTAAGAGGGGTAATGAAGAACTTACCAACTCAATAAGAATAGAAATGTATTGAAAAATGACAAGCCCTTTAATAATTTAAGTCTCTTGCTTGCGACCTGCTGCATTCCTGTGGTGATCCATTTCCATGAGAGGTGGCTGTGATGATCTGACAGGCTAAGCACCCAATGTAAATGGTCTGATTTGACTCAGTGAAGTAAAAATTCCCACAAAGAGGTGATAGACTGCCATTTGATATAATAATATGTTAAGAGCAAAACAGTAGACAATACGGGTATACTGCAAGGCAAGTCCAAGTTGGCCAGATGCTAGGAGCGAAGACTAGAGTACATAGCTAGCTGATGGTGGATGCTCTCTTGGTTGCCTTGCTGTCGCCTACGCTGAGTTAGAGATGCTGGCCGCAAGGCCAGATTAGTGCTGACCATAGAAGCCGGCCTGCACCCCGGATGACAACCCAGAGAACAGCAACTACCCACTGAGGTAGAAAAGAATAATGAACAAATAACCCACCTGCAGTATAATCGTAGTTGTTGTACAGGAACCCTGAGGCCTGGAGCTCATCTGAGAAAACAGAGAACAGGATAGTCACAGTCAGACTGGAGGTCGAGGAGATAGAAGCCCACCAGGGTCAAGACAGATGGAAAGTCGGACAAGCCAGATCAGGAACAGGTAGGCAATACAGTACAAGGCAGCAGACAGAGGAATGGTTGACTTAACTGAGCCAAAGTCAGAAACAGGATATCAGATTGGTACCAAATCTCAGACAGGAGGAAAGTCGCAAGAGCCAGGTCAATACAGAAGATAACACTCAGGAACAAGATAGAAAACTCAGGCTTGTGACCGGGAACACTTTGATGGTACCACGCCCAAAAGCACTGAGGCTCTTTAAAGGCTCAGGGCAAATACAAGACAAGGTGAGGAACCAGGATACAAATAACAAGGAATAACAAATGAAAAAACAGACAAGAAATCACAACAAGAAAAGAAAAAGGGGCAGAACATGACAGTGGTTGACTGAACCATGTGGAAATAAGATATATATTATAGGCTGACACTGCCAGGAATACAGGAGACTGGATCTTGATGGTGGGAGAAAGGGTTGATGAGAAGCCTGAAGCTCACAGTCTCTGCAGAGAAAACTAGGGTACAAAGTTTAAGTGCAAGACTGTGGAGCAGAACAGGAAACCAGTGTACCCTTGTTGTGATATAAACCATATTAAAGGTGCTGGCTAGAAGCCAGATATCCCACCACTGATTGACCAAGGGCCAGACCAGGTTAGGTACACTGGTAGTCTGAGGAAAGCTGAGACTGGAACAGAACACTGAGGAGTAGTTGAGGCAGGTGGAGGTCAAGCAGGGTACATGCCCAGGTCAAGACAGTGGAGTTCAAGAGAAGTCAATGTACAAACCAAGGTCAAAACAGGCAAAGTTTAAGCGAAGTCAAGTTATAAGCCGAGGTCAAATGGAGAATCAAATGCAGCAAACAGGAAACAGTGTCTTCATCATCAGGGCAAACAACTGAGCACTGGAAGCTCAGACAGGCTGGTTTAAACAGTCTCCCACACCAGGTACAACTGGAGGTCATTAATCAATCAATGCTTGGAAGCTGACCTAGCATGCAGGACAGGGGCAGACATACAGCACCCAGGGCCCCCCAGGAAATGGAGATCATGGGCCCCCTATACCCTGCCCCTTGTTACACCCCACCCACATTTATGTCCCGCCCCCAAGGTATCACTCCAACCCACCCCATTTTGCTAATTTTATAACTGGCATTAATGTTCTTAGGTAAAACAAGTGATGCCACAGAGCTTACAACTGAAATGTCGCTACACTAGAAATACCACCAAACTTACAATTGAAATTGAACTACAATTCTAGTGTAGCTGCATTTTGACTGTAAGCTCTGTGGAATCACTTTTGTAGCTCTATTTCAATTGTAATACCACATAGCTTACTACTGAAATGTAGCTACACTAATGAAAACACAGAACTTACAAAATAAATGAAGCGACACAAGTACACCATATAGTCTACAAATGAAATGAAGCAACACCAGTGATACCATAGAGCTTACAGTGGAAATAGAGCTACACTAGTGATACTACAGTACTTACAGTTGAAATGGAACTACAATTTCATTGTAGCTCCATTTCAACGGTAAGATATGAGGTATCCCTTGTGTATCTCTACTTCAGTTGTAATACCACACAGCTTACAACAGAAATGTAGGTATACTATTGATACTGCAGAGCTTACAATTGAAAAGCAATTACACTGGTGATATCACAGAGCTTACAATTTAAATTCCAGTGTAGCTCCATTTCAATTATGAGTTCTGTGATATCAATTGTGTAGCTCTATTTCAATTGTAATACCACATACAATTAGTAGCTACGTTAGAGATACCACAGAACTTAAAACTGAATGGAGCTACACAGAGCTCCATTATAATTGTAAGCTCAGTCATATCACTTGTGTAGATCTAATTCAATTCAATACATTAAGCTGTTGGAAAATTCAGACATTGCCACCTGCTAGATCCATAGGCTTTTCTGTCATTAGTACACTTATTCATAAAGCTACAGAGGTGCAGTTCTGGAGCAAACCAACTTTACCATGACTTTGGAATTCTGTAAATTTCCACTAATTTAGATGGAGGTTTTAACCATTTGAATGTTCAAGATCACCAATACAATGCAAAGCAATGCATTGGAGATCTCACTAACATTCAGCAGGTTAAAAACTGCATTTAAATTAATGGAAATGTACATTTAACACTGTGGTGCCATTGGTTTGCTCCAGAATTGCAACTATATAGCTTCATGAATAAGTCCCTTAAGGTTTTATGTATAAAGTCAAAGTAAAGCTATTCTGGAGAAAAAGTACCACATTAGAGGGGGAAATAACACCCAACTCCTTGATTTTAAATGGGGCTTTTAATCCTTTGAACACTAGAGGGTCTCCAATGATTTGTAAAGCTAAGCATTGGAGTCCTTGTTGGTAGTCAAGGTGTTAAAATGTCTAATTAAGTCAAGATGCAGGGTTACACTTTGGAGACCCCACTATTATTCAAGGGGTGAAACACCCCATTTATATTAATATGCATTTTGGGAATAGTTATTTGTCAACTATATTACTGTTAGTTTGCTCCTGGATTGCTGCATTTTGCATTAAATACATAAAGCTCCTTGGGCCTCACTGGTATCCAAATAACCACTCACATACTGACCTACCCAGCATTGTGCCACTGCAGTGATAGCCATAGACCCAAACATACTGACCCCATAATATTGTACCAGTGCACTGGTAGTCATACACATACTGATCCCCAGATACCTATTTTATTCATATATTTCTGATATTACAATAATTCTTTATTAACCCTTTGTGTTGCATTGTATAACCCCTGGCACTCATAGGGTTAAGCTAGGGTTATTGTCTCAGTGAAAGAGCCACAATAGGTGTGTATATTCAATTCCCCTTTACACTTTTTGTGGACAAAGTAGATCTACCCAGTCAATTTCATAATTCTTTTATACTGTTGGCCCACCATCTTCTCCAATAGGAACAAATAGAAATTAGTAGCTGACTTGTGTATGAAATGGTAATTTTCAGCTCCCCCTATACTGAAGTAGTATTTTCCCCAGAATTGCTCCTCTTTAATGTAGGCCAATTGCCAAATGTTTAAAGACAAGGTGGAGTAATTGTGTTAGACAATGCTCTACAGCATTAAATGGGTTAAAAGCCCTATTTAAATTAAAAGTTTTTTTTTTTAATTCACTCCTTGTGATGTGCACAGTTTGCCCCAGCATTGTTCCACAGTTAACTATGTCCCACTGGGCCTCATGTATGAATACAAAATGGCTCTTTTAACACATAATTTGTAAATGTGTCTCCTCCTCCTCCTCCTCTCTTTTGACTACCTTTGAAGACTCAGGAGGAGGGCCTCACTGTGATCCCTGGTGGTCCAGTAGTGTTTCAAGTAAGGGGACTGTGCCTCCTTCGACACAGACCTCAATATCCAGCTGCTTCATGCTCCCCAGTGTGCCCAATAACACAGCATGCCAGGATATGACAACATATCCTAGCTCACTGCATTATTTCAGCATATAGAAGCTGGAGAAGGGACAGACCCCTGTCTGCAATTTTGGGGACATAAGAGGTTTCTTGCGAACCAGTCTGGCACTGTGGATATTGGGCCAGTGAAGTAGTGGGCACTCACTTAAAACCATCCCTGTTTGAGGCCTCCTTCACCGTGGGATAACTTAGTGGATGCCCTGACGACGGGCCTCCCCTGGCGTTGAGCCCTCGGTCCATGACCGAATGCCCAGACATTAGGCAAGATGAAATCAGAAAAAGAAAATGGCCCATCTGGCCTGACATGGACATAATGTCTTAGCCATTCTGAAGCATTCCAAGTTCAGATGGTCGGTGAAGATGGTAAACGGATGTTTGGCACCTTCTAACAAATGGCACCAGTCTTCAAAAGTGAGTTTGATGGCCAGAAGTTCTCTATCACGGACATTGTCATTTCTTTCTTGAGGGGACCGTTTATGAGAAAAAGAAAGCCACTGTGCACAGTAATTCTTTAGGGCCACTATGTTGCAGTTAGTTTACTCCAGACAAGAAGAAGTGCCATAGTATAGTGCAGAATTACATTCATTCCACACTTTCTTAACACAAAGTAGACCCTTTCAGTCTCTTGAAAGCCCTCATTATTAAATATCGATGGCAATGTTAATACTTAACTTTTAATAAATCATATAATTTAAAAAACATTTACAGTGATCCACTGGATTATTTTACAAAAGCATGTGTTAAAACCCTTAAGCAGTAGTAGGCTAATGACCACCTGCTAGCTCTGCAGATTAATCTCAAGCTATAATGGCCCTGCTAAAGGACTCACCAGAATAAGAAATATGTCCCGACAAGAAGCTAGTGAGCTCTGCTGGAGAGCGTAGCTAGGAAACAGGCGAGCTACAGTATCTCCCTTCCTGCGGCCAAAGCCAGATAAAGGTCCTGGCTGTAAAGCCAGATGACTGACCCCAGTTGCTCCAGGGCCCAGACCAGGATAGGAGCCTTGTAAGCTGAGGAGAACTGGACACTGAACCCTCAGTGCAGATTAGGCTGAACTGGTAACAGACCCTGAAAATAGTAAATGTGCCTAATACCCAACTGAGAACAATCAAGGATGACTGAGTCCGTAGATGGAAAGGTGGTAACACCACAGAAGGGTATCTAATGGCATACATTGGTAGAAAAATAGAGATCACCCAGGGAAACAATAAGACGGTTGAGAACCTGAGTGACTCTAGGCAGATGTAACCACTAATGAATGGGAATAGGACCTATATTCCACACCAGCACCCAAAACAGAGGAACCCTCTATGAGACTAAGGTGAGGGCAGAAGCTACAGGACCCAGGACTTCTTTTGGAGAGTAACAACATGTTCAAGATGGGTAGAAATAAAAGACCACAGAGCCTGTAGGTTGGTCTCCATCTTCATCTTGTCAGTGGCAGGAACATCAGGGGATGTCATGGTATCAGTTATTGAAAGAAAGTTCTGCCAATGGCAGGACATCAGTCCAAGAATGCTGGTCATGCTCAATGAACTGGCAAAGGAAAAGTTCCAAAGATTGGTTAGTGCGTTCAGTTAGGCCTTTAGACTGAGGATGATAGGCTGAGGAAAATGTAATGAAATATGAAGGTAAGAGCAAAAAGCCTTCCAAAAACAGGCAACAAATTGAGAGCCTCTGTCCAAAACAAAATGCAGATGACACCTGCGAAAACGAAGAATATGAGAAAGAAATATTTCCGCCAAAGCAGGAGCTTTGGGTAGACAGGGAAGTGGTATACAATGAGCTTGTTTAGAAAACCTGTCTACCACCACCAAGATAGTGTTCAGCCCTTTAGATGGAGGTAATTTAATTATAACACAAAATCCATAGACAGATGAGTCCAGGGAGAAGCTGGAATAGGTAGAGGACAGAGTAATCTTGCTGGACGATGAATGGAGGCTTTGTGGAGGGCACAGGAGGAACAAGCTTGAACAAAATCAATGACATCTTGTCGAAGAGATGACCAACAAACTGGCGAAGAGTGAGGTCCGAAGTCTTGTGTATACCAGGATGTCTAGCCACAGGAGAGGCATAAGTCGACTGAACTACCTCTATATGGAAACGTGGAGGAACAAACAAGGTGTGAGAGGTCGAGCTCCTGTAGGAGTGCTCTGAGCCTTTAGGATCTCCTCCATGGTAGTAGAAGACAAAGGAGCCAAAATCTTGAGCGTAGGAATAATATGCTCTGGACTAGGGTCAGGACTAGGTTCAAACTAACAGGAAAGAGCATCGGCTTTGATGTTTTTAGACCCTGGCTGATAGATAATAATCAAATTGAACCTAGTAAAAATTAGAGCCCAGCGAGCTTTTCTAGGATTAAGGTGATGAGCAGTTTTCCAAAAACTGGAGGTTCTTGTGGTCAGTAAAGATTATGAAAGGGTTAGTGGAACCTTCCAGTAAATGGTGCCAGTCTTCCAAGGCTAATTTTATGGTCAGCAGTTCCCTGTTGCCAACGTCCTAATTGCTTTCTGCAGATGAAAATTTTCTTGAGAAGAAGGAACAAAGATATTTCTTGTTTGAAGTTGGATCACGTTGAGAAAGGATGGCACCAGCACCCTGTTCTGAAGCATCAACTTCAATGATAAATTGATGAGAATGATCCAGAAAATGGCGTACAGGAGCAGTAGTCAAAGCTGTTTTAAGTTTCGTAAAAGTAGCTAGGGCCGTGGAGGACCAGTTGGAAGGATCTTCCCCTTTTTTAGTCAAGGCCGTGATGGGAGCAATTATGAAGGAAAAATTCTGAAAAAATCTATAGTAATTTGAAAAGCCCACAAATCGTTGTATGGCTTTGACATGAGTGGGCAGGATCCATTGGGTGACAGCTGATAGTTTGGTAGGATCCATAACTAGTCAGGAGGAGAAAATTATATATCCCAGGAAGGAGACAGTAGGTTGTTCAAGCAGGCATTTTTCCAACTTGACAAATAATACGTTTTCTCGGAGACACTGTAATACAGTGTATCTATGAAGAGATAAGCTTGTGGAGTCCACAGGAACACCGGATCCAAATGGTCAAGGAGCAGGGTAATACCGAAACAGGCCCGCTGGGGGCGGACAGGACCGCACAACTTCTGGCAAATAGCATGACAACAAAAGGCCTTGTTGATGTGGGCTGGATCACTACAAACCCCAGGAAGTGTGTAGGACTGCAACAGGTCCTGGCAATAGGCAGGGCAGCACAGGCCTTGTGAAACTGGGCTTGACCACTACAGGTCCCAGGAAGTGTGCAGGTACGCAACAGTATTATGGCAGGCATCCGGACCGTACCAGCCCTAAGGAAGAGGCAGATTGTGAGCAGCTGAAACGGGAGGCTGCTGGTGAGTATACAAGCCGAGTGGCTGTAATAACTGGAGTGGAAGCAGCGGGGTGAGAAAGGAGCTTGGCAGAGGCTTATCGACAGTTGGCTGAACCAAGTTGCAGGGCAGAACTGCAATGGGGATAAATGCACAGCAGACAGCAGCAGGAAAGTGGGGCAGGACCGCAACCAGACAGAGAACATCCAGAGAATCAGCCTCTGCCCCTGAGACCCAGTAATTCAATCTTAAAGCGAAACGTTCACATTCTTGCTTCACATCCCCCATCGCTGCATATCCTCCCATACGCATAAAACCGCTCTGAATATATTCTTATATTTACCCAGAATTTAAAATCTACCACACTTTCTGCCCATTAACAAGAGGGTGAGTGCTGCCATGTTGATGCTGCGTCACTTGATTGGCAGCGCTCTCTGTCCAAACAAAAAGCATTCTTCAGTAGTAAGCCTGCATTGCATGTGTGGGACATGGGCATAGGAATGTAGCATGCTATAGAATTAGGGACATGGTAATGGTTGTGGGTGGGCTCTGGCTGGCCATTGGATGGGCTGGAGAGCCGAGCAGTGCAAAGTGTACCGTAGTGAGCAGCGGAAGGACGTCACCAAGTATTTCTTTTACATTAAATAACTTTCTAAATATGGCAATTTTATAAAAATAAATATAACTGTTAAAATAGTAGACTGAGAGCCATCAGATTAAAACTATTTTTATTTGGGTGAAAGTTCTTCTTTGAAACTGCAGTCTCCAGGGTAGGCTGACCAGACCTCACCTTTAACCCCTTACCGCGCGAGGACGTACATGTACGTCCTCAGTGGATGTCCCAGGTGGACAGAGGATGTACATGTACGTCCCAGAAGTCATTCAGTAACATGAAAAAAAATGTTTGGCAGGCGTTAAGTGCAGGCCGCGTGCGCGTGTGGCCGGTCACTAAGGGGTTAACCGGGGATGCACAGGAAAAATGCATACTGCAGGACTGCTTTAATTTCGGTGGAGTACTGAAAAATGGCTATTTCCTATGTGTCCCCGGTTACAGGTGAGATCTGGTCAGCCTACTCCAAGGCAGATCCAGAGAGTTCCCAGGTATGGTCATATCCATGGAAACAAACATGACAGTTGCTGGCAGAACCACAATACTTCAAGCTCTGTTAATGCACATGGTCATCTTAACCCTTTAACACTTTGAGTGCCAAGTGGGTACATTGTACGAGTTTGGACAGCTGTACCCGCTGTGCCAAGCTCGTACAATGTACCCACTAAAATGCGGTCACTGCATGAGCCGGTATAACCGGCATGCAGTGGCCGCATTTAAAAAAAAAAAAAGCTGGGCAATCGTGGGGGGACATGAGGATCACTCCTCATGTCCCCCCTGTTATTGATCTCCCAGCCGATCGCGCTGGGAGATCAATAAAAGAAGAGGAGAAGCGCAGCTTCTCCTCTTCCGTCTCTCCTACCCGAACTTCCCGGTAGGAGTGGGCGGGACCGGGGGAAACCTCCTAACGTCATCGGTGACATGATCACCGATGACGTTAGGGAAGTTTCCCTTACCCGATTCACTCCTACCGGTGGTAGCAGTGAAAGGCAGGAGAGCTTCTGCCATATGCCATAGAGGAGATGAAGGGGGACATTGTGGAAGAGGGGCATAGCGGAGATGAAGGGGGACATTGTGGAAGAGGGGCATAGCGGAGATGAAGGGGGACATTGTGGAAGAGGGGCATAGCGGAGATGAAGGGGGACATTGTGGAAGAGGGGCATAGAGTCTGTGCCCCTCTTCCACAATGTCCCCCTTCATCTCCGCAATGCCCCCTTCATCTCCGCAATGCCCCCGTACCTCCAGTCCCTGGTGGTCCAGCGGAGCGTCTTCAGATCTGTGCCTCTTCCGGCACAGATCCCCGCCACCCGAACATGGCGGGCGAGCACATGGCGGTACTCGACGAGTACCGCCATGTGCCGAGCAGAGCGATGCTCGAGCCGATCCGAGCATCGGCCGAGCACGCTCGCTCAACACTAGTACAGACAAGTAATGTTTGAGAAAATGTTAGAAACATTTCAGGTTGTAGTAGGTGTCGTTTTGCACTTCTAGCGCCCCCTGAGGTAGTTGAACTCATACCAATGGGGTGTCATTTTTCTCCTAAGAGCGCTAGCTAATGAATACAGTTGGAAATGCCATTGTTTGCACAAATTTCAGTACATTTGAAGGGGCAGAAATGTAAGAAAATGCCTTTTTTTTTCATTAGCGCCACCTTCTGGAGGCATTTGTGCTCTCCAGGCTTGGGGTAACAAGGCAAGTCACCCATCATTAGATGCGGTAGGGTGTCTTCTTTTCAAAATGGTATGGTTTGTGTACCCTTTCTTCACTTCTGTAGTTGTTATAACCATTTGTGTACAGACAAGTAACGTTTGAGAAAATGTTAGAAAAATTTTAGGTTGTAGTAGGTGTCGTTTTGCACTTCTAGCGCCCCCTGAGGTAGTTGAACTCATACCAATGGGGTGTCATTTTTCTCCTAAGAGCGCTAGCTAACGAATACAGTTGGAAATGCCATGGTTTTCACAAATTTCAGTACATTTGAAGGGGCAGAAATGTAAGAAAATGCCTTTTTTTTCTTTAGCGCCACCTTCTGGAGGCATTTGTGCACTCCAGGCTTGGGGTAACAAGGCAAGTCACCCATCATTAGATGCGGCAGGGTGTCTTCTTTTCAAAATGGTATGGTTTGTGTACCCTTTCTTCACTTCTGTAGTTGTTATAACCATTTGGGAACAGACAAGTAATGTTTGAGAAAATGTTAGAAACATTTGAGGTTGTAGTAGGTGTCATTTTGCACTTCTAGCGCCCCCTGAGGTAGTTGAACTCATACCAATGGGGTGTCATTTTTCTCCTAAGAGCGCTAGCTAATGAATACAGTTGGAAATTCCATGGTTTTCACAAATTTCAATACATTTGAAGGGGCAGAAATGTAAGAAAATGCCTTTTTTTTCCATTAGCGCCACCTTCTGGAGGCATTTGTGCACTCCAGGCTTGAGGTAACAAGGCAAGTCACCCATCATTAGATGCGGCAGGGTGTCTTCTTTTCAAAATGGTATGGTTTGTGTACCCTTTCTTCATTCTGTAGTTGTTATAACCATTTGTGTACAGACAAGTAATGTTTGAGAAAATGTTAGAAAAATTTGAGGTTGTAGTAGGTGTCATTTTGCACTTCTAACGCCCCCTGAGGTAGTTAAACTCATACCAATGGGGTGTCATTTTTCTCCTAAGAGCACTAGCTAATGAATACAGTTGGAAATGCCATGGTTTTCACAAATTTCAGTACATTTGAAGGGGCAGAAATGTAAGAAAATGCCTTTTTTTCATTAGCGCCATCTTCTGGAGGCATTTGTGCACACCAGGCTTGGGGTAAGAAGGCAAGTTACCCCTCATTAGATGCGGCAGGTTGTCTACTTTTCCGAAATATATAGTTTTATATAGTTATTCCACTGTTTTAGGGTAGTTTTACCACAAAAACCCTAGAATGCGCATATTAGTTTATGAAGTTGAAAATGTCATTTTGCGCTGCTGGTGATTAGGGCTCTACGCTAGCCATGGACGTAGGTAAAACTATACAAATTTGGTATTTTTTTACTCAAGGGACTCAAGGCTTTTTCAAATAATTGAAACTTTTTCAATCAAGGTAAATGTTTTTGATACATAGTATGTGATTTTAGAAAAACGAGTAAATTTTCACTTTTTTTTGTCATTATGACATCATAGCTTTTTGCACGATGTAAAATTCTCTTCATCTAAGGTATCACAAGAAAGCTCAATTCGTTCTGAAAAAAACAATATATAGTTTTCCATATGTAACTAAAAATCCCCAGAGGAAATCAAGCCTAAACGGAAGGATAGCAAAAATGTTGAAAAAGTGTCTGGCCTGCAGGGTTCAGAAAATGGCCCGAGCCTCTGGCACTGAAGGGGTTAAGGATCAGAGTGCTGTGCAATGCATTGCTTCACAAGGTGCTGCAAACCACACTTGTTGTTAAAGGTTAGTTAGGCTAATGCACATTGCCTACTTCAGTTAAAAAAAAAAAAAAAAAAATGATATCTCAGGACTGTCTGTTTTGAACAAAGGTGTAAGGGCAAAATTCAAACTGGCAATTAAGATTCAGTGGCCATAGTAAGGTAAGTGAAGGTTATTATCAGACATTACTAGAGTTATAAAAAAATGGAGTACTGTTGAGCTGCTTTGGTCTCAGTGCAGCTCTGCACTAAACACATTTCATACATTTTCCCAGTTAAAGGGGAGGTCTGGTAACTGTGTAACCTAATCTCTTCCTGTTTCACGAACTGTCTGTAGCTTTATATTCTGTGGTGTATTGCAGTAGTGAATGAATAGGCTCCGTTTGTGGATTCTACCATTACACAAGGGAGGGGAGTTATTACATAGTGACAATTAAATGGTTAATATGTCCACTTACTCAGTTTGTTTGACTATCAGTGTCATGCTCTGTGTACTCTGTGCTATAGAGTCATTTATTATGAACCTGCCCTCAGACAGTTACATTTTTTTAATACACTTATAAGTAAACTCACCCCTCTTATGCTTTGCTTGTTTGAGGAAATGAGAGCGTATGCTGCTTCCTTGACACTTGGTAAGCTGAACCCACTCTGTCTCTGTTTACTAATACCTGTGATGTCTGTATAGTGGGAATGTTGTGTTATACTCTTTGGGGGAGAAAATGATAGATGTGCTTTGGGACTTTAGCATGGAAATGCAAGCATTAAATGTTCCAAGTACCATCAGAACAATTGTAATTAACAGTTCATTTAAACATAGGAGTTGCTTGGAACCCAAGAAGGGTTGGTGATCATCCTTTTAACCCTTTGAGTGTAGGAGATGTATCTAATACTTTGCAGCACAATACATTGGATACCTTTCTGGCACTAAAGGGTTAAAATTGACACAAAAAATTAGTGCTGCATGTGAACCATTGCAGCACAGTAGGAACCATCACTGCAGCATGTATTTCTAAAAAGTGTTTTAAAAGCAAGATCTAACAACTGCATTTCTTTGTTAAGCCTAAGTCAGTATTAGTGGGCTATGTAGCCCTATTGCACAATTACATTAGGGTGACCAGACCTCACCTTTAACCGGGGACACATATGAAAAATGCATACTGCAGGGCTGCTTTGATTTCAGTGCTGTACTGAAATATGCCTATTTCCCATGTGTCTTAAAAGTGAGGTCTGGTCACCCTACATTACATGCCTCAAGCTGGAAATAAGGGCTGTAACTTTAAACATGTCAATACCTAGCAACACTCCTGTAGTTCAATAATGTAGTTTCTTGGTTGCATTAAAGGGGAAGTCTGGTCACCATATGGAAAATGCTTGCTTCAGGGTGCCAGTGGTTAATGAGTGGTACCCAAAGCAATGAGTTGGATACCCTTCTGTAACTCAAGGGGTTAAGGGGATGATCTGGTAAGCCCATATGTGGGTCTCTATATAAACAGATTTAGGAATACTAAGGGCCTACTGTAGGCTGACCAGATCTCACCTTTAAACGGGGACACATAGGAAATAGCCATTTTGCAGTGCTTCACTGAAATCAATGCAATCCTGCAGTATGCATTTCTCCTATGCGTCCTCGGTTAAAGGTGAGGTCTGGTCAGCCTAGCCTACTGTACAACAGAAAAGTGAAGTAATTCTGACAACTTCACCACAGAGCAGGGGTGCTCAGATCTGCCCAATGTAGTTTTTCAGTATCTACTAGAATAAATAAACACAATTGAATCAATCATTTTGAAGGATCTACCTCGGTTAATAATATTCACATGTGTTTAAATGAGGATATCCTGTAAGTATGCATGGGCACTTAGGGACAAGTGTGAGCACACTTGACCTAGAGGAGAAATAAAAATTCCCATTGATTTGAATGCTAGAGAGTTCTCCATCGCATTAGAAACCTCTATAACATTCAAGGGTTTTGATCCATATTTAAATCAGAGGGAAATTTTAATTTATCATCTATAGTGAAGTTGGGTTTCCCCAGGACCTACACTACTTTTCTTTTAAGCATAGGGCTCTAAAAATTTAAGGGTGAGATACACTAATATATGATAAAGAGGAGTTAAGTTCTCCATTGAGAGACTATCTCTAGTACTCTTCTTATTCTATGGAGCCTATGCAATGAGATCACTCCAGTTTAGTGCATAGGCTCCATAGAATAACATAGGAAATGAAGAGTTTATCACACTGTAGAAGTTATCTCTGCTTTATCACAACTGATGCATCTCCTCCCAGATCTTGTTGCTCAGACTCTCCCCCTTCATAATTTGTTCTGATTGGCTACTGCTGGTTTCCTCTTGTGTTTTTCACAAAGTCTGTTTATCCTCTGGTTTACTTATGTTGTCATGTAATGCATCCAAGTATTAGTTTCTTGAGGACCAATCTGAAAACCACTGGATCAGGAAAAACAGCAACGTCTCACATAGGACCTATGATTGTAGTCAGAGGTGTTCATACCTGTTCTCAGGCATACCAAAAACCCTCACAGATTTTCAGACTATACACAGATGAATATAATTAACAGTCAACTCCTTTAGAATTAGTGAGCCACTGACTGATATACCTGGGATAATCTGAAGAGATCCAGAAAATATGCCCTTTTAGTGGACAGAGACGGCTGATGTCAGGTTTGACAGTGGTAGCCAATCCTGGACCTCAAAGTGCAGGCACGTGCACACATAGACACCAAGGGGGGCTTGAGCACCTGCCCTTTTTGTCCACAGTGCCCTCGTGCCCTTTTAACAAAAAAAAAAAAAAATAATTATGAGAAGGGCCCTTTTTTCATTTGCGCCCCTGCCCCCCAAAATGTCTGTGAACGTCCCTGTCAAAGTGGCCTGTCCCCTTTATATAAATTGAATAAATTTTAAAGACAATATAAACACGACCTATATGGTGTGCTAGCCTTCCGTTTGTAATATAAATAGTTTTTGAGACATTAACCTATTCGTAACTGAGTATGACGCTGTATGCTAATTACTTTCTGTGCTGAGCCAATATTAGCACACTGTAGTATGAATGAATCTAGGCTGAACCCACATACTGGGGGTGTTCCTAATAGCACAGCAAGAGATACTTTTGGCCTCAAACAGAACTAATTATCATACTTAGCAAGGATCCAGGATAATGTGTCCCACTGTGCCACAAACACATACAAGTTATTTTCTCAAAAACTCTTTATTTTGAAGCATAAGGAATAGCATAACAGAGGCATAGTAAGATTCTCTGTAAAACAAACTAAACTTTTCTTAGGGTGATGGGTCCACTTTAAAGTGATAGTAATGTTTCACAAAAAAGCAGATCAGATTAATCTTCATATAATTTGGCCCATAGAGAGTGTTATTTCAATACTGTTAGAGTTGTAGTTCAAGAGTAATTGAATGATAAGAATCCCCTCTCACTGCTTTTACCTAGTGTAAGCCACCTCCCCTCAGATGTGGAATCTGTATTCTTGAATGGACAGGTCACAGCAAGGGCCAATCTTCTTATTGTGAGTATAAGGAAAACACTAACCCCCCTCACCCGACAGGTTTTTCCTTATGATCACTGAAGAATGTCCCTCTCTGCGATCCATCTGGGCAGTCTTGCTGCTCTAACTTGAGCAGTGTTACATCAGAAAAAGGGGTGGGAGGGGATACTTTATCATTCAGTTACTCTTGAACTATAGCTCAGACAGTATTGAAATAACACTCTCCATGGCCCAAATACTATGCAGATTAATTGGAGCTGCTTTTTTTGTAAACCATAACTATCCCTTTAACCCCTTAAAGCCCCATGATGTGTCAGTACCATCATGGGTGAATTTGCTATAAGGACCCTTGATGGTCCTGGCACATCATGGGTTAACTCTTCCATCGCCTCTGCACAGAACGATGGGAGAGCGGTGGGCTGGCTGTTGCTAAGTGCTATGATACCGGAGCACTTAATGTCAGCCAGTGGTGACAATGTTGAAACATGTGATTCGCTAGATTAGTGAATCACATGTTGTAAAAGCAGAATGACAGGGACAGTGTTTACAAACACTGTTCCTGTCACATCTCTTTGTCTCCCCCTTTCTCACACACATCTGAGGAGAAGTGAGACAGAGAGGACATCTTGCTGATCTTCGGAGCTCTGGTTCCAGTGTTCCTGTAGTTTAAAAAAAAAAAAAAAAGTCAAATATTCAATATTTACCCCTTTCATCACTGTTCTTGCAGTGATCAATAATTTTTCCCCCTCTGATCACTTCAGTAGAGATCAATTCAATTGCTGCAGATCAGCTTTTGCTGATCTGTGGTATTCCCCCCCTTGTGTTTAGATTTTTTTATGGTATTTTAGTGTTCTATAGGTAGTTTAGCTAGGTAGCTGGGTTGGTTAGCTAGGTTTAGGGTATACGTGCGTTAGGTTTATGAGTAGCATACAAAAACAAAACAAAAATAATTTATTTTATTTAAAAAGGATTTTTTAAATAGATTTTTAGAGTTAATAAGATAGTTTAGATGGGTGGTTGGGTTGAATTAGGTAGGTTCAGTGAATACATGGGTTAGGGTAAGGTTTAGTGTTAGATTTAGGTTTAGGAGTAGCATAGAACCCCCCCAAAAAAAGTTTTTTTATTTAAAAATTGTTTTTATTTTATTGATTTTTAGAGTTAATAAGATAGTTTAGATAGGTAGTTGGGTTAGGTTTGGTAGGTTTAGGGAATACGTGGGTTAGGGCAAGGCTTCAGGATAGATTTAGGTTAAGAGTAGCGTTTTATATTATTGACAGGCCGTGTGTGCACTTAACGCCCGCTTAACTTTTTTTTTTTTTTGCGGATTTCCGGGACATCTAGGTATGTCCTCTGTCACTAAGTGACAGTTTTTTGCGGGACGTACCTGGTAAGTCCTTTTTCATTAAGGGGTTAAAAAAATTTCATAGGAATAGTGGCCATTGGGGCTTAGTGTTTTTTTTCTGTAATTTAATTTGGGTCCTGTTCTGTTTCCTTTTTCTTTTCTTTTTTTTTTCCCCTTCTTTTTAATTACATTAATTTATTTTATATTCAGAAATGCTTGGGTGGGTAGTTACTGTTAATTTAGGTAGGATTAGTGTTTATATTGGTTACGGTGAGGTTTCGGGTTAGGGTTCGGTATAGTATAGGATTTACATAGTAATAGTTAAGTAGTGGGTGGGTAGTTATTTAGGAGAAATAAGGCATTTATTTTGTTTAGGGTAGGTGTACATAATGCAGCTGAGGTATAGTTTAGAAGAGGCAAATGCCTTTTTGGCGTCTGACTCAGAAGCCACAGACACTGCGTCAGACTTTGACATCATGCAGTTTTCAAGGAGTGAGCGCTCTAGGGATGATGCTGGGCCCTCTTTCAAGAAAATATATACTGTCCTAAGAACTGCCCCGGCAACTGACCCAAGAGTTGCCCCACCAACTGCCCAAAGAGCTGCCCAAAGGCATTCCCAAAGACCTTCCCAAAGAGCTGCCCTAAGACATGACCCAAGAGCTACCATAAGACATGCCCCAAGACCTGCCACAAGTACTACTGCTCCTCCTGATCCTAATGAATGGGTATCACCAATCAATTTATGCCCACAAATTCCTGAATTCACAGGTAACCCAGGAATTCAAGTGGATGTGGCAGGATTTCCCCTTGTTCAGTTTTTAATTTATTTTCGGGGGAAGAAACTTTGGGGGAAATTGTGTCACAAACCAATTTGTTTGCAGCCCGATATATTGCTGCTAACCCATCAGCATTTGTTGCTAAGCAAGAAATATGGCAATCCACAGGCTTCTTAGAATTCAAGAAATTCTGGGCCCTAACAATGACAATGGGGATAATAAAAAAACAAACAAACAAGTATTAGATTGTCCTGGATTAATAACCCCATATGTGATATACCTATTTTCTCCAAAACAATGACCAGGACTGGATTTGAAATGATGTTACGCTTTATGCATTTTAGTGATAATACCTTGTGTCTCCCAAAAGAACACCCCCAGTATGACGGGCTGTACAAAATTCACCACAATGAATCATTTACAGAAAACGTTTCCCCAAGTATATATGCCACAGGCTATACCCAGGCTTTTAGAATTTATGATGGCAAGGACAGCCAACTTGATGCTCCTGGTTGCCCCGCATCTCTGGGAACAAATAGGAAATTAGTTTGGGATCTTATTTACCCCTTATTAAAGGGGAACTTTCACCTCAGAAATTTTTTTTTACCAGGTGATTAAACAGTTAAGCAGTGTTAGGAACGGTGCTTCATATTTTTTATTTTTACATACTTTGTAAGATAATTGATGTCCAAGCCGTGCACCAAACATCTCGTACTGGTCTATCCTCCTGTGACAGGTACAGTAATTGAATTACTAGTGACAGTCTGTCCTCGTCGATGCCTGAGTTCAATTCATTGTGTGGGCATACAAGCAGCCTCAGCAGCAGTCAAAAGCTGCTACTGCTGGGCCGGCAGTATTATGGCTTCAATGGCATAGTGTGCTACTAGTGATTGCAGAAGGCGCTCGCCTCGTTTATTGAGTGAAACCACTGAGAGAGTGCCAGGGGTGCGCAATGCATTACATACCTCTCTGGCAATGCAGGCGCTCAAAGGGTGTGGCATGTGTACAATCAGAAGCAATGCCCTGCTCTTGGTTGTCCTTTCAGGTGTTGTGCAATGCACTGGAGTCCCAGTGTATTGTATAGGGGGATGCTTGGTAACAGCACTCAGTTGGGAGATCTTGATTGTGGACACCCAAGCTAGAACTTAGACATCCCATGAGAGGATTTCTACTGAGCTGTGGCATACTGTTACCTTCAGATGCCAAAGAAATCCTTCATGCTCTGGCTAACAGAGGATCACTTCTGTGCATTCCCAGGTGCAGCGTAACTCGGGACTCCAGTGCATCGCACAGTATCCCAAAGGACATCTGGGATCATATGACTTATTATTATTAGAAAGTGTTGTTGTTCCATTACATGTCACCACCAGATTAAAGGATATATATAATATAAATAGGGATCAAATTACGCCTATTCTATATCTGAAATCTGCTAATCAAGTTAACCCTTTGATTGCCAGAGTGATATGCAACGCATTGGTTTGCAATGTGTTGGGTACCTCTCTGACATACAAAAGGTTAAAGGACATTATGACTTAGTTAAAAAAAAAAAAAAAAGTGCACTTTATTGCCTTTCCCCACTCCTTCGCCCTCCATACTGACTGTACCCAGTATGTCCAGCTGCAACATTAATGCCTTGGCCATGTGTCCCTAGCAGGTCATATGCAAATCAGGGGCAGCTCAGTGTAGCCTGTGTGAAAGTGCATCGGATATTTATACGGCAAAATCTGAAGGCTGATCATTTATGTGCATTGTCATGACAAAGTTGCACCACTGCAGTATATAACAAATTATTCCTTGGTGTACAGCGCTCCACTCTGGTTGCGCATGCAGGGCCGGATTTATAATTAGGCAGAGTAGGCATCTACCTACAGGCACACCCCACAGAGGGGTGCCTGTCATTGGGATCGTTTTTTTTTTTTTTAATTAGCCAGTCTTTTTTTTTTTTTTTTTGTATACTACCCGGGACACAGTGGGACTGACGTACTAACTGGGACACACTGGCACTGACTCATCAAGGTAGAATAGTACTACTAAATAGCCAGGAACACTGACACTGACTCAATAACAAGGACAGACTGACACTACTCACACTGTCACTGACTCACTAACAAGGCATATTGGCAGCACTACTCACTCTGGTACTTCCCCATAAACAACCACAGGCTCACTGGCACTATTCACACTAGTACTGCCTTATTTACCATGACAGCTTAAACTGGTGCTGCCACTACACTTACTGGTATTATCTTAGTAAATATTACTCACACTGGCACTGTTTACACAGGTGGCATCAGTAATCAGGGAAGGTTCATTCCTAGTGCCAGTCATTTATCACAACGAGCTCAAACTGGCACTGCCTCATATACCAGGTTAGGACCATAGTATTGTCTACTTAACATTGCCCCTATTTTTTTTTTTTTTTTTTTTTTTTTTAGAGGGGGAGGGTGCTCCAGATTTCTGTGCCTACAGGCTCCTGTGCTCATGGGGACCTGTGTAGAGCCTCAATATCGCGGGCAGGCATGGAGGACACAGTGCACTGAAGGGTGAACAGGGTGTGAGGGTGGACAGGGTGTTAGGGTGGGCAATATGTGTGGAAAGAGTGTTAGGGTGGGCAGTGCCTGGAGCAGAGTATGAGGGTGGACAGTGTGGGCAGTGTGTGGACAGGGTATGGAGGTGGATAGGGTGTGGGCAGCAGTGGCATTTCGTCAAAGAGAACTTGAGATGGGTGGTGTTAAAAGTGGGGATATGGGTGTGGCTAGGCATGGAAACTGGTGGCGAGTAACTTTTCAAGCCTGGCTAGTAGCTCAAGACTTGAAATTTTGAGCCCATGAAAACATACAACGCTGGCAATTCTTGATGACCAGGGTTGCCTACTCTTGATTTAACCCTTTGAGTGCCAGTGGGGTACACAACGCATTACTCTGCAATGTGTTGCATCCCTCACTGGCACTCAATGGGTTAAGTTATATGTTCTCAAAGTTGGTCCACAGGCACCAACAGCAGTATATGAGTTGTACCCTTTGAGTAACAGAGCGGTGAGCAATTCATCATGAAGAAATGTGTTCTACTCCTTTAGTACTTTTTGAGTGCTGGAGTAGTGTCTAGAGCATTGAAAAATAATGCCTTGGACTCATCTGATGTTAAAGGGTAATGGATAAGCAACTCAGGAATGGAGGATAAACACAAAAATGTTAATAAAAATGGGATTAACCCTAATTAAATATATAAGAAATAAATTTTTAATACTCCAAAGACCAGGACCTGCACGTTAAATGAATAAGAAAGTTTACTTCTCTCCATCAGTACGGTAACTATAACACTTTTTAACTCCTTGAGTGCTATATACATCCCCAATGCATTTTAAAACATTTAAATAGTTAATAAATTAAGCACAGAAAACTATATATTGCATCCATTCAAGCTGGACCAGTAATTGTTTCCTCACAGGTCAATATATTAATGGATTGCTGAGATGGGAGCAGCTGTATTTTTAATGCATGGGCATACCAACGTTCCCCAGGGGCCTCTTGTTTCAGAGGGCTACACCCTGAATTCTCAGCTATCCCAGCTTTACAGAAAGGAACCAATTTAATTCTGTGGTCAGATATTCAGGGAAAAGAGAGGCTGTTCTGGAGCACAATACATAAATGTGGTTACTTTATTCACAAATATGAAGGGAAAAAAAGCAAGGCAACAATTTAGCTTAACCTGATCCTACATGTTAATGTGTATGTGGGTGCCTCCACTCTAAATTCTGCAAGCAGTCTCAGGAGATCTTAAACCCACCCAGTATGGTAGTGAAAATTTGCAAAAGCATTTATACATACAACCATAATCCTATCAGTAATTAGCCCAGGATAGTAAGTGAGAGACAGTATTGTCTCACTCAGCCCCTATTTCACATAGAAATTGCTTTTTTGCCAGTAGTAATTAGGCGACACAGTCTGACACACTCAGTACACAAACTTACAAACTCAGACACTTGCTAGATAACGCACAGACTGACAGTGGCATAGGCCTGGATTCCTTTACAGGTGATAACTCTATCACTCTTTTTTTAGAGGTGAGCAAAAGATCATGTTTATTTCTTGTTTGTTGTATTTTTTGTTCACTGAGGGCAGGGACTGTGCAACTAAAATGTGTACACTGTGTGACAAGCTTGAGAAGGAAGGAAGGAGGGGGCAACGCGGTGGCATATTTGCTATAATAAAGCACATGCAGTATAACTACCTGGAGGTGAATGTTAAACATGTTGAGCTGTCCTCCAAGACATCTTGAATGACAAGAAAAAAAAAAAATGGACCAAAATCACGCAAAAGTTTGCGAGGCAAGTGCAACACCCACTCGAAGCACCACAACATAGCTGCTGCTGATGATGATGATAATAACACCTGTGTCATTTTCATCACCTTGTGGTAAGGTGTGCCCTCGGGGTCCTCCTCGGTGCTGCCACTGTTATTAGTAATGCCAGACAGTGAATCTGCAGATGTGAGGATCTATCAATGTGTCTCCATATTCTCCACATACTGTGGTCTAACAATGCCCATACATGGCTATGTTGAGGAGACCAATAGAATGCAAGGAATAAGGGAACATCTGCAGTATTCCCATCCTGTACAATATGCCAATCTAATAGCTGAGGTATTTTTTTTTCCAAGTGTTTATAATCCATAGGAAGATTCGGTCATCCACCACAAAGTCAGTTGTATTTTGTGGAACAAACAAGGGCCACAGTGACTAAGAAGCACCTGATTCTTGTCAATATATGCTTCAAGTTGTGATTATGTTGGATATGCTTAATGATAGCACATATGTTAGGTGATATCCTAGTCCTTCCCCCTCTTTCACAACATTTTCACACAAACACTGCGCACATTACAGTTGTTGATAACTACACAGTTTCCCCTTCTCCCAAGAGGATAGTATTCCAACAACCGTGATTTTAGAAGAGAGGGGTTATGGACTACATTTTTTCTGAAAAATAATAAAACAAATATAAGGTTGAATTTAATGTGGTGAATATATCATGATGATTATTATGATGATAAATAGGAAGGAATGCCTTTCTGTCCTGTGTGGTTTTTTTCCCACATATGATACATAGTACTTGTATGGTTCATATTTAAAACAGCAGGACTACCAACACTGATGCTGGATAGATGTATCCCATGGTCATTTAATAATATAACCAACTGCACTGTTTGCCAGTACTCAGGTGGGTTACAGTTTTGGTCTAAACAGTGGCTCTCAACTCCTGTGCTCATGCCCAGGCACAAATTCAGAAATGTTTTATTTTAAACAGGGTCCAGCAATCTAGCAAGAATTTATTCCTTATTGTTTAATGGAGACTATGTGAGGATACTGCTCAAAGCAAGCTGACACGTCATTCAGCAACTGGTTCATGTCTGTGTTGTCATGCTCTTCATTCTTTTCAGTATTATATGTATATTAGAATAAGTATCTCTCTGATTCCTACTGTCATGCCCCTCTAGCTCCTACCTCCATGTCCCAGCCATCCGCCGCTGCTGAGAGCTTCCCAAATGCTCCATGATCGCTGAGTAGGCCGAAGCCGTGGCCTCAAGTAGCGGCATTTGTCCGCGGTTGCGATCGCGATTGCGGTAGGCCTACGCCATGGCCTAAAGTTGAAGAAGTCTCCAGGGAAGGTATCCACAGGGTGCCCAGATCAAACCATGGTGTTGTACACCTGGAGGGGGGAGGTGAAGCCTGCCTCTCTCATCAACTGTCCACCAATAGTGTGCCTCCAGGTAAACAGTGTGCTGTGGTTGCACACCCCTCTGTTGGCCAATCCAGTGAGAGGTTTGTTCAGCAGAGGGGAGGGGCGAAAACCCATGACACTATAAAAACCCCTCAGGCTGTGTCCACTTTGCTTTAGTGTTCCAGAACTTTGGTTCCTGTGTGCTCTAAGCTTCCAGTCCTCAGTGCCTCATTCCTTGCTTTGCTTCAGACCCTCTGCTGGATTTCCCATTGCCTGATCTTCTGCTTGCCTTCTGGACTTCCCTGCTTGCCTGTTTCCTGACCTTGGCTAGTTTTACCGATTCTGCTTGATTGCCGCCTGCCCTGATCTTCTGAACTGTTCCTGACTACTCTTTGCTTAACCCTTGCACTCCCGTGCTGTCATTCTTACCTAGGTGTTCTACTTGTACCCTCTGTGCATCACCTGGTAAGGCTAATCGCGTCAAAAAGGGGCGGGGCTTAACTCGAGTGTTGGGGGATTTAACCCTTTGAGTGCCAGAGTGGTACGGAATGCATTGCAAAGCAATGCTTTCCGTACCACTCTGGCACTCAGAGGGTTAAAGGTGTCACACAGAAGGCTGGGGACAGAGGCACAACGGGAGGAAAAGCAGATGTGGCAGAGTTTCAATAGAAACTCTCCACATCCGGAGGAATCTGCCTCTGCCCCGGAGACCCGGTAAAGCTCTGTCAGAACCGGAGTCTCCGGGGCAAATCCGGAGAGTTCCCAGTTATGGTTATCTGCCATGGCCAGGTGGCAAAGAAGCCCCTACTAGTTATACATTATATACATGCTAATGGTCTTATTCTGCTCATACCAATTTTGCAGCATTTACAGTGTTAAATTCTGTCTGCCAGAGATCTCCATTTTAAGCTAATGAAGGGTCAGGTGGTTAAAGTCTTATATGGAATATAATGCACTATTGGACTGACTAAAATGTGCACAGATTTCTCAGGCTTTAATTAGCATTTTTTGTGAGGTTTTTGGATTTTGAGAGCAATTGAGTAACAATTAGATTTATGACAAGTGCAAGATGGGGTGGGGTGCAAGCCACTCATCTATCACCTGCTGCAGTTTATTTAACACCCCTGCAGCTTTGTGGAATTGTCTCTCAGAGTTCTACATGTACAAAGTGACATGCTGATGGTATGGGTTACCCTTCTGCTGGCGCTTACTACTGGTGGTGAGCTACTACTTTCGACTGATGCCCACTGATGGAAGAAATACCCAGTGACAATCCTAGAGTCTATACATGTCAACTGGTTCAGTGAACTTGCTTGCCAAATGATATTTCCATCCCTTTCTCCACCACACTAACCACATGCTTGTACAAGTCTGGCATAGCCTTCCTTGAAAAATAACTGTTACTTAGGATATGCCACCAGAGTGCAATACGTGACATCAGTTCTTTAAAACCTCTGTTTTCAATAAAAGAAAAGGAAAGCATGTCAACTTCCAGCTTTTTGGCAACTTTACCTTTCCACGGGTATACTATTGGTATATTTTTGTGCATAAATTGGTTTGGGTGGGTTAGCAGTACATAGAAGAAGAACTGTGCAACTTAATTATACAATGTGACTAGTAGAGGAGGTGGAGGCATTGCTGATAGGTGTGAGCACTCTTGTCACCCCTTCCCACTCCCTAAAACATAGACAACGCTAATATTATGTGCACCTCAGCCCCTTGCACTTCTAGGAGTGCTGCTAGTCATCGCAACTCTGATATCAGGTGAGATCTAAATGAGAATGTGCCTAGATGGGGTCCTGATAGCCACATGTTCACTTCTGGTTTTGAGTAAAGTATCTCCATGATGTAGATTTCTTGTGGGACTACTACTACAACAGGGGTAGATGTTTAAATAGTACTAGCAGTACGTGTCAGTGACAGTGCATTTCAAATTGCAAAATAACTCATAGCATAGGGTTGTGGATGTTGATGACCTGTGTTGCTACTTAGTCAGTAACAGTGTGTGTTACTGGGTGGGGGTTGAACTTCGAAGTGGTGAAACTGATGATGATTGAGTATTTTGGGCACAATTACTTGTCAAGAGTCAGAGTTGAGTTGATTTGTAAATGGGCATAATTCTCCTTTTTACTTTTACTTTTTGGGGATTTATAGAACATTGACCATTACATTGTTGTGGGGTGTTACTGTTCTTGTCTAACACAGCAGTTGATCTCACTGCTGAATTCTTCTCCACTATGGCAAGAACACTAGAATGCAATAGCACATCTCATACACTGAGAGAGAGAGTCACTGGACCTCATGTGTAAAGGCAAAGTGAACCAATTATGGTTCAAACTAACTGCACCATAGGGGACAAACGAACACCTCCATTGACTTAAATGGGTAATTCAACACCTTGAATGCTAGAGAGGTCTCCAACACATTGTGAAGAATTCAAGGGGTAAAAACACCCTTTAAATCAATGGCTATTTAGGATATTTTTTCTGTCCCCTATGGTGCAGTTGATTTGCTCCCAAATTGGTGCAATTTATCTTTACACATAAGGCCCAATGACATCAGAATTGCTCCACTTTTGTCTTTCAAATATGGTCCTACACATGAAATATAGTTATTCTTTTAGATGGTATGAATCGCTACTATATTTAACAGTTCACTGTCAAAACGCTGCAAACTTTAGTGCTATAAAGAAAATGGCACATTAAACATGTCGCCACAATACAAAGGAAAAAATTACTCTCCCTTGCGGAGGCAATAAGGCATCCTGCCTGCCTACACAACTGTCAGACTGACTGATGTGTCACTCTGCAAATTATTCAGACAAATTATTCCCAATATTTTTAATATTGTCTGTTGCATGTGCCATTTCTGTTGCAGAGGTGAAATACAATATATGTAGCATGAGCATCTGTCATTTACCATCTGTAATAAAGGTAATACACAATATGTAGCATGTGTCATTTACTTTATGTAGCACAGGTGTTATATATACATATAGATGTAGCTAAATTAGAAGGAAGAAGGAAAAGTGAGGATGACTGTTGCAGTATCCTTTTGAAATGTTGCAAAGAAAAATACTGCGCGGCTATAAGCCACATTAATCATGTTGCAGTGTTTAAAATAGCGACATGAAAACATTGTGCTGCATAAAAGTGCTAGGTTGTCATGTTGCATCATTGAACGTCGCTATGTACTTGCCACAGCTCCCAGCATCCTTGCGTTGCCCAGCTCTCTTTAATGCAACGTTTCAAAAGGTAAACGACTGGTGTGAGGAAGACTCAGGATGACAGCAACAATGGAGATATAGCCAGTACTGCAGAACACTGGAGCAGGCAGGACTCAGTCAGTAGATGGATAGATACAGCAACTGAGGATGACTGGTGGGAGGTGGACTCAGGATGACCGCAACATGGATGACTGTAGATGTCTGAAGTCCTTTTTGTTTTTCTAATCTGCATCGAACCTGAGAGCAGGGTAACCCAGCTTTGGCAGGTTGACTTTTAAAAAAGTATTTGCTCCATGAGCTGGGGGGCCAATTGAGAGTGCTGGGGGCTAAGTATATTTCCAGTAACAGAAAATATACTCTCACTCTGGACAGTGGTTGGGGGGCAAGAAAGCATCTCCTGGGCTACCAGGGACAATGTAGGTCACACAGCCCTCTTGTTATCTCAAAGTCAAGGGATCTGTACTTGGGGCTAAAGAAGGTTCCGCAAGGTAAGCATTAACCTCAAACTCAGCACTTTTTCTATTGATGGGGAGCTGTTTGTTTTTTCTGAAGCATATTCTGTCCATTGCCTCAGCATAAAAAGCAGCAGCTGCTCCATCGGAAGAAGATGAAGTACTACTGGTGCTGCTACTGATACATCCCAGAAGACCAACACACTCCTCCAGCTCATCTGCAGAATATTCTCCCACCTCCTATGGCTGCATCCTGTTTTTTCATTGACTCTCATGCACCCTCGCTATCAATTGTTCCCTCCAGGCAGTGAGGGAATTGGAAATAAGTGCCATCTTGCCTTTGATTCGAGGATCGCAAATTGTGGAGACCATTAACTCAGGACAATTGTCCATGCTCTCTTCCATGCACCGAGTCAGTTCCTTCTTCAGCCTCATTAGAAGGGCAGCAACATCGGGAAGTATATTACCCTCAGCACCAGGCAAGTGTTCCCTATGGGCAAGGAAATCGTCCAATTTTAAGGAGAAGTGTGTGATGAGGGGAATAACTGCTGCCAGGCTAGCATTCTCTTTGCTCAAAATTTCCATCAAAGCACAGAAAGGCATAAGGACTGTCACCATATGTTCCATCAAGGCCCAGTCAGCCCTGCCCAGTGTTCTGTTACTGCCAATGAAATGGTGACATGACATTGATTGAATTGCCATTTTCTGCTCCAGAATACACTCTAGCATATCTAAGGTGACACTCCGATTGAAGTGGCCAGTAATTTGTTGGCACAACTCCAGAAGTGCTGGCAACCTTCCAGTGTTACTGCCATCCTCGATGCAGGACATGAGCTGAGCAGAGCACACCCACAAATCTGCAATCCCAGAGAGCCTTGATCATGTTAGCTGCACCATCAGTAACCACAAACCCCATTTGTGCCTGTGTGCCTGCCTACTCCCCTAGCCACTGTGCCACCATGTTCTGCAGTGCTTTGCAAATGTTATCTGAGGTGTGCTGCTGATCCATTACCTCGACATGGAGGAGGAAAGAGCGATCCCCTGCCTACTTGGCTACTGCATCTGAACTTGTTGTCGGTAATGATGTGTCTTGCAACACACTGGGCTGTCACCAATGCGCTGTCAATGACAGGAAGCCATTCTGGCCACTCGGAGCACTCCATAAGTCAGTGGTAAAGTGCACTGACAGGCCACCAGCCTTTCCTAGCAGGTTCTTTAAAAGCCCAACGCATGACCAGTAGAGTGACGGCACTATAGTTCTACTAAATGTGGTGCAGGATGGAGTTTTATATCGGGGTGTGACAGTCTCCATAAGATGATGGAAGGGCTCCCCGTCCACCAAATTGAAAGTTTCACCCCCAATGATTATGAGCTGTGCAATAAGGTGTGTAATTTTCCAGGACTGCTGTCTGCACATCCCCTTGGAATGAAACCCACCAAAATCTTCCAGTGTGTCCTGTATTGACTTTGGTATGGGCTGTGAATGTCTGCTGCTTTTACTAGGACCAGATGTGGCATTATCCCCCTGCCCTTTCTCCTGCTTACTGGTGGTGAGTGTGACACTGGTAAATGTAGTAGTAGTGTCACCACGTTCTGCACTCATCAACACTGACTTGTGGTAGTGGTTCAGGTATTGATTCATCCCAGAGGTGGTTAGATGACCCAACACCCTCCCACGGCTGACTTCCCTGACACACAATTTACATTTCGCTAGCCGGCCATCACCAAGTGTCACAAAATGGTCCCACTCTTTTGAGCGATAGATGAAGATGTTGGTGAAGAAGAAACTGAGGTGACACTTTCTTCATCTTCACATGCTGGAGCAACCTCACTATGTTTTTTTTTTTTTTTATGTATCTTTACAGAGGTACTACTAGTATACCCAAAGATCGCAGCAGAGATGCTGGGACTGAGATTGGAGGAGGATGGAGTAACACTGGTGGTGGAGACACTTGCAGCTAATACCTGCCTGGGAGACTCATTTGGAACTGGAGAGGCAAGTGGTGAGTTTTCATCAATAAAAGGCAGAATTGTAACTGCAGAAACAGGAGGAGTACTATAGGCAGCAATGGAAAAATTAAGCTCAGGGGAATAATCAAGGTCAGTTAAAAAATCCAGGTCAGTGGAAAAATCAAGCTTAGCAGGCCTTGGTCCCTTATATTCTTCTTCTACCTCCTTGTAGGTTTGGACAGGAAAAAAAATCATCAGCAGCAGTTTTTGGGGAGACCTGCTGAATTCCCTCTTCTGCCTGGTGGTTACCAGGAAATGGTAAACTATCTCCCTCAATAACCTTTTTTGGAGAAGATATGCTCTCAGTGACAGTGACAGTGGTGACAGGAGAAATTTTCCCCAAATGCTCCAATTATTCAAGTTTGGGCTGTTTACACAGATGTTCGGTGTAAAAATCCTGCGTTGATACTGCCCGCAGTTTCCGACCAATAGTGTTCATGTTCAACAGGCTAGGTGTCCCCAGGTTAATAGAACTGGCTGTAGCGGAGGTGGTGACGGAACTGGCAATGGCACTAGTCATTGTGCATGTGGTTCTGGGGAGATCATCACTAAACAGCTGACGAGAGACAGGTGACGGCTGCTTCGTGATCTTAGAGGAGGAACTGGACCTTTCTACCCTGCTAGTAGAGGTAGAACGACCTGCAGTTCCCTTCATCTTTCTAGTTTTTTGTTTGGACTGCTGCTGCTGAGTCTGACTACTACTACTCTTTCCCCACCTGCTGCTGCTAGCTCTGCTTGAAAGCAACTGCACTGTGGTGGTGTTGGTGGTTGCTGGGTCACTGCAGCTGGTACCAGGACGAGGAACATCAGGTTGTTCACTAGGACTCAAATCCATTACAGATAGGTAGGTAGTGAACTATTATAGTTTTACAATTTTAAAACCTGCCCACATGACAACTGTGACACTGGCTGTGTGACTCTGAAAATTATTCAAACAAATAACTTGTATTTTTAATATTTTTTATATTTTTATCAAACCAACACAGGTGACTCTCCCTTGAGGTGGCAAAAAGGCACTCCGCCTGCCTATACAACTGTGACACTGGCTGTGTGACTCTGAAAATTATTCAGACAAATAACTTGTATTTTTAATATTTTTTATATTTTTTATCAAACCAACACGGATGACTCTCACTTGCGGTGGCAAAAGGCACCCTGCCTGCCTAAACAACTGTGACACTGGCTGTGTGACTCTGAAAATTATTCAAATATTAATAATATTTTTTATATTTTTAACAGGAACAAAAAATGAATCTCCAGTGAGGTACAAGGCCTGCCTGTCTGCCTATACAACTCTCAGACTGGCTGATGTGTCACTCTGAAAATTATATAAACACATCTCTATACTGTAATATTTTTTTTTTGTACAGAAACAAAGATCACTCTCTCTTGCATTGGCAATAACTGGCACTAATGCTGGCTGTTTGCCTATGCCTAACCTAATGCTACCTGCATGCCTACATAACAGCTGTACACTCTCTAATCTCTATCTCCTTGTTCTCTCTCTGAGCTCCAACAACACAATGAGGAAATGCAGGCTGTCTGCCTGGGTGTCTGTGTCATTAGTCCAATCCCCATCATGAAACAAAGAAGCTTAATGGAATACAGACAAAGCAGGAAATTACCGCAAGAAACAGAGAAGGTAATTGGACTAGAGACATAGAGGGAAAGTATGGAGGGAAAGTAATCGTGCGAGTATTAGTCACTGAATTTTCAATTTTTGTCGACTTTCGGAACAGGGGTGCTCCGATTCGGATACTTTTTTGTCGAACAATCCTTGCATGTCGGATGATCCAAATGTCGCCGAATCACCCTATATTCGATGAATTCCGAATGTCGCTGAATACATTTGCAAAAGTCTATTATTTTACATTGTGTGCATCACTACTATAATAACCAGTCTTATCATGTAGGCATATAATGATTGTATTACAAAGAAATAGTGATATGCCCTGAGGGCTTGAATATGCTACAGTGTGACATGATGAGCACATGGTAAAATTATCTTAGATTTTGTTACTATAGATGCATCATGTTTTCCATTTCCTATGATTTAATTTAAACTTTCGCAGTCATGGAAACCTGAATGCTCTTTTCATGTGAATGAGGTTATGGTTTTCAGGCTAATAAACTCTTTATTACAATCAGATGGTACAAATTCATACTGAGAGATTTGGTCATAATCGATTCTATTCATAACAACTTCTAAAGGACAAAATTAAGAAAATCATCTGGCAGATGAGCTTAAATTTAATTCATTTCCAAGTTTAAAAATGTATATAATTCTAAGAAGAATTATAGCAATTTTAGAGCAAAGCATCTGCAATACAAGTGACATGCCCACTGATTAACATGGAGATTATAACCCCTTGAATTCCAGGGAAGTCTCAAATACATTGCCTCTGTACATTTTCCAGTTCAATTATGTGTGTGTGTGTGTGTGTGTGTGTGTGTGTGTGTGTGTGTGTGTGTGTGTGTGTGTGTGTGTGTGTGTTTTAAAGGGATAGTAATACTTTAGTTTTATCTTTATTTTGTAGGCATGAAAAAAGCATGAAGAACGATATAAGTCTTATCTCTCAAACATTTATGATTTAAGAGATATTCACAATCAAAGTTTCCCCCTCCCGCCCCTTTTTCCTAGTGTAAGCCATCTCTTCTCAGATGTGAATCTGGTTGTAAGACCAGACAGATAACAGCAGGGGACAATCTTCTTTGTATGAAAACAATGAAAGCCCTTCCCCTCTTGACAAGTTTTCCAGCTTTTTCCCTTATCTTAATTGAAGATTGTCCCTCTCTGCAGTCTACCTGGGCACCTCCCTTCTGATCTGGCTGAACGGGGGGAATACTTTGTTTGTGAATATCTCTTAAACCATAAAGGTTTGAGAGATAAGACTTATATCGTTCTTCATGTTTTTTTAATGCCTACAAAATAAAATAAAGATAAAACAAAGTGTCCAAAACTGTGCTCCATACTCTTCAGAACACCTTACCGAGTATTTATAAAGAAGTAGAATTATATTCCCATTCCATGCATCAATAACCCTTTTTGTACATGATCATTGTTTGCCCTTGAAGCAGTTGAGTATTACACCACACCATTGGAAAACCTATTGTCTATCAGTTATGGCTGGATTTCCCTAGAGCTCCATGTTTTGATGGCAGCATCAAATGTGGTGGTCACATCCTCATTCTGAATTGTGGGTGTGTCCAGTGTAATTTCAGTGTCCTCATACCAATTTAAATACCCCTTTACTGGCTACTGTACAACCCCTTTGATCTTAGAGGTCTCCAACACATTGGGAAACATCCAAAGAAATATTTTGAAGATATTGCTAGCAACTAAGTGTTTAAAAGCTTTTTCTCTGTGCTTCTTTGTTATAGGCCAAAGGTGTTTCCATTGCCAGACACCAGTGGTTGGGATTGTGAGAGGAGTGGGTTGTGGTAATGGGAGGAGCTAGGGGCACCTGGGGGTTTGCCTAGGATCAACTGAGATGTAAATATGCCCCTGCTATAAGTACTTACAGATCCTCCTCTAATAAGTAGTTTCACATTAATATATATGTGTAGCCTGTATCTTTCTGTAACCCAAAAGCATAATCTTAAATTTATCTATATTAAGCCTCATCTGCCACTTTTTCTTCCCATTCTCTCAGTTTATACAAATCGTTCTGCATAGTAAAGACATCCTTCTCTGTGTGTATTTCCTTATACAGTTTAATGTCATCAGCAAAGAATGACACTAATTCCAATTCCAATAATCACTTCAAAATCATGAATAAACAGATTAAAAAGCACTGGGCCCAGGACCAAATCCTGTGGTATCCCACTTATAACTTTAGACCTACTTGAAAAGGTATAATTTACAGCAACTCTCAGCATTCATTTAACCAGCTCTCTAACCATGTACCTCTGTCATTTCACAAACCCAGCCCTTTTTCATCTTTAATGAAGCACAGCATCACATGCTTTTTCAAAATCCAAGTCTATTACAGCAACAGCAATACCCTTGTTCAAGTTACCACTTATCCTTTAACCCTTTGAGTGTCAGAGGGTTATGCAACGTATTGCAAAGCAATGCGTTGCATACCCCTCTGGCACTCAGAGGGTTACTAGAATGCAAATAAATATTTGGCATTTTTGTGTTTTCATAAAACCATGCTGACTCTTATTATTAATGGTTTTGGTCATCACCTAATCCTGAATACTATCTTACTTACTATGGAAGTCAGACTCACAGGTCTATATTTTCCAGCTTTAGAGTTTTCCTCCTGAATTAATGGTACTACATCTGCTTTATTCATGCCTGATAAGAGTGAAATAGAATTAGATACAGGTACTTTAGTCACCATAACCTTTTCCATTCACTTTTGGATTATGTCCTCCGTAGGGATAAGCAAAAAGCTATGTTTTTTTAGGAAAATATACAGTTTGATGTTTTTCTCCTTGAAATTCTCAAGAATTAATAAAATACATGATTTTTTTTTCCTTTTTGCTACCACCAATGTTTGTGGGTTTTTTTTTTTTTTTTTTTTTTTTTCAAGAACCTTGCTGTTTTTTTGCCTATGTTTTCTATGGCAGCAATAATTCCCTCCCCAGAATATCCTAGTGTGCTGGGAAGTGTAGTTTGGTAGCTAGAGTGAAAATAATAATCTTCAGTGGTTGAGGTCTGTGTTGCTGCATTTGCCTGATGCACTGTTCAGTGTGCATACTGAGGCACTCTGTCCAGAGATGAGCAAGAGGTGTTGAAGGTCTGCTAATATGGAGAAGGTATCCTCTAGCAAAATGCCTATCAGCAATGGGGCCAGCAGCACCACCATCAGATCATGCTGGCTCCCAGTCACATTCCCAAGAGCCTAAGGTTTAATTTGAAAAAGGAAACATCGAGCCATATGTATAACAGAAAACTGGAGCAAATCTGGGACAAAGAAATGTCACCATAGTGGAGAAATAAACATTGCCAAAATTCTCAATTATTTAAATGGGGATTTTAACCCCTTCAATGCTAGATAGTTGAGGTGGGGGATTTTGCTGGGAATTTTACAAACTCCCCCTCCCACCACCACTATTTCCGGCTTTTCCGATGATATTTCCCTCACATTTAAAATCTATACAATTTCTTCCTTCAAGCTAACCCCAATAAATTTCCAGGAAGAACTTTTGATATTATTACCAATAATAATAATAATAATAATAATAATTCTTGTAGCTATGCAGACTCGGTATTCATGTAGTTCTGTTGCATACCTGTGTATTGGGACAAAGCTGGGACTACTGGGAGGTCAGCATTTGTGGTTCTCTGACTACCAATGCAGTGAGCAAATCTGTGAGGTCAGTGTGAGTGGTTCTGTGGTTACCAGTGCAGTGGTACAAGACTGGGTAGTCAGTATATGGTTCTGTGATACTGACTTCCCAGCGCTGCTTAATTTTCGTCCCACCTCCCTCAGGGAGTGCACTCGCACTTCCCTTTGGTGTGGTGTGAATCACTTCCATCGTTAAAGCAACCTCCGGTTATCAATATACTGAGCTTGCGACAAAAGAAAAGCTAAGCATGTCAACCACCAACATTTTGGCAAGTTTAATATTCCACAGGTGTACTTTTGCATTATTTTTTTTTTCAGGTTTTGGCTTCTTTCTAAGAACTTAATAAGCATGGGACGGCAGTGCATAGAACTGAATAACTTTATTGCTTTAATGATATGACTTGTGGAGGTGGTGGTTTGAATATGGGTTGGCACTCTATGACTCTTATCTCCAAAAACATACTCCTCTGCAGCAGGAGAAGAAAATCTTGGCGTGCACTCTGTCACATCAACAGCCCTTCAATTATTTGCCACAGAGCCCCGGGGACTTTTAGGAGTACTTCTGCTGCTGGTTATGGCACCTCTGACCTGTTGATGGTGCGCAGAGGGGACTACTGTCTAAATTCGGAGCTCCCCGCTCCATTATCAGCCACGGCGCGGGCAGTTTGTACTGTGCATGACAGCTTCTGACAAACATACATTAGCAAATTATTATATAGGATGAATTGCAGACCTCTCTAACATTCAAGTAATTAAAAAACCCCATTTGAAGCAATGGGAATGATTTGAGAACAATTGTCCACCTGTTGGGCTGATGGTCTGCTGTAGAATTCCTCATTTGTTCTGATACATAAGGCCCATTCCTCATTTGTTCTGATACATAAGGCCCATAGTAGTGCTATTTCTTTATTTACCTTGTAAGTAGCTTCCTTAAATCATACTTAGGCTATTTTTCATAAAGCAAAAGATGGAACTTGCCAACTGGGGATAATAATTCCCAACATTTCCTTTTAAACCCTTTGAATAATAGAGAGATCTCCAATGGATGCTGCACTAAGAAAAATATGAGCAATTCTGGAGCAAACCAAATGCACAATATGGGACTAAGAAAAACAAAAATGGCAAAATTCTAATTGTTTAAAATTTATATTTTAATCTCTTGAATGCTAGTCTTTAAAACCCCCTTTTACATCAACATCATTTGTATCCATCTCCCAACAGTGCAATTGGTATGTTCCAGAACTGCTTATCGTTTACTCTCTGTATAAGGCATTCTGAATGCAATACAGCATGTTGTAGGGTGCCTGAAAATGTTGAAACGTAAACAGTGTTCCTCAGCCAATCACACATTGCTTCTGTTCGGTAATGCTTAGATGTGTTACATTGCTAGCTCTTTTTTCACTCTGTTTTTAATTAAGGAACGTTTGTATTTCTTGTTTCGCTTGGTTAGAAAACCAAGTGAGCAGTCCCATTAGTAAGTGGCTGAGCAGTAAAAGTGCATGTGCTTTTATAAGCTGTGTCTTGTCACCACCTTCCATAAGTATATCTTAGCGGAGCCTTGGTTGTAGTACCATTAAGGTGAAGAGGCAGCACAGAGATCTGCTTCATGGTAAGTACTGTGCTTACTGCTCTATTCCAGAACACTAGCAACATTTTGACACATTGTGGTATGGTAATTTTTAAAGCGATACTAAAACCCTCCTAAAGAGACTTTAGTGGGAGGAAGTTGGGATACTTGAGTCTGGCAACAAAGATGTCAGGAAGCAAAAAGTTAAAAAGCAATAAGTCAAAAGAGTGTGTGAATTAGCTTATAGATAAAAATATAACTTAGTTGTCAGGAATACACAACTTGAATTAAAAATGTAACTGAACTGAAAAATAATGTGATAACCTGTTTTCATAATAAATGAAAGAAGTTGAGATTTTACATTTGCTCACCTAAAATCATATAAATTCACTTAAAGGGAAGTAACACTTACTAATAATGAAGCCTACTTACCTTCCTATACATAGCAAATGTTAATGCCCCCTCTGATTTTTTTCCTCACTCTTTGATTCAATAGGTAACCATTTTAATCACCCCTGGATGCCATGTTCATTGAGGTAGACATAAATATCAATAGCAGAACCTCAACATACAAACTCTACTCACTGTACATGGTAATTTTAACCCTTTAAGGACCAGAAGGATGTGCAATGCATTGCATACCCCTCTAGTCCTTAAGGGTTAATTAGTCTCACGAACAACTTCATTTTAAAGAAAAAAAGCCAACAACTGCCTTGTTTGTCTCCAAGGACTGATCTGAAGGTGTTATCACTCTAACCAAGGCATAAGGACAAAATTCATAGGCTCTATTAACATTTTCTGGTCATGGAGGGTTTATCATTTTGATGTATTACTTTGCCTTTAAATAGTGCATTGCAGCCTGGTTGAGGATGATACGAGCTGTAGTCCTCAAGAGCTGGAGGTCCATTAATTAGCTACCACTGCTATAAACTATGTTCCACTGGAAAAATATCAATCCATTAACTGATTATGGTTACGTGATACATTTTTGAATAATTGTGTCTTTAGTTACAGGTACTATTGGAAATTGAAATATGTTGGATATTAATACTCTGTTATCTGTATAGGTGTTAGGCAGGTCACCAGCATTTTGAGAGTAGGAATGATTGAAATTTTTTTTCACCAAATAAAACAGGAGAAAAATAGCACCTTTTTCTTGCCATGCCTATTATATAGAAATCAGTGGTAATACAGAATCCACCCCCATGTGGAAAGTTTCCCTTCAGGGGTGTCAGGTTCCAACAGCATGTCATTCTGTGTTCGTTAGACATAGAGAGAGCAAGAGAGAGAGAGAGAGCAGCACTATTTTGGTGCTAGAGAAGCTAGACAAGGAAAGTGGAACTGGAGTTTAGTTTAGGGAGTCTTTAGGGCAGTCAGTTTGTTCTCTGTTAGGCTGTTTGATTGAGAAGAAACAGGCAGATGATTCAAGTTCCTTCCTGGGTTGTTTAGGCTCCTGTGACTGACTGACTTGACAATAATTTGCAGACTGACACTCAATAAACAGATAAGTTCAACTGATACTGGCTCCTACAACAGTCAGAAGAAGGGGGCAGCATATTTAGTAAGATCTATCACTATCCTCTAAGACTTCAGTGATACTGGGAGAGGGAAAGAAAAAAACAGCAACTGAAATCTCCTTTGCACTAGCTATGGAAAAAGAGGGGAAAAAGCAGTTGCACAGATACTGGGGTTTCTGTTCTTTATACACAGTAACAGAGAGGAACAGTTGACAAAAAAAATAGTTTGATTTATAGGTGACAGAGGCAGGGACCTTGTCGTGAGCAGTGATTGAAGCTATCCATGACAGAAACTAGAAGAGACAGATACTTACTGAATATGACACAATATTTTGTAAAGGGCACAACATCACATGCAGTCAGTTCTGTTCTGTACTTTACTGTTGAAATCCACATAATCTAGAGCAAATATACTAGGAGCGGGGGAAAGGAATAGAAGTAGTAAAGGGATGTGTTAGTAAAGTGCTAGTCCAAAAACTGACTGCAGCCATGGTTACTGCAGCATGTTCAATAAAAGATGATGATCCTTCTCCTCCTCCTGAGGAGGCTGTTTGTGAAAGTGACAAATAAAATTCCTCCACCACCACCAACAGTATTAAGTATTAAGAAACCATGTAGTGTTGATGGTATAATAAAGGACGGTGTAGCAGTTCAACCAATTACTGCATCTGAAGTGAGACTAACAAGTACAACACCTGTCCTAAAAGTAATAGCAAACAAATTGGTAATCCCTGAACTATTGTTGAGTAACAGTCAGCAACACAGGTCATCAACATCCTCAATCCTAACGATGATGAGTGCTTCTGCTGCTATTGGAAATGCAGCACCTTTGACACCTAGTAGTACAATTGCAACATCTAGCCACAATAGTAGTAGTAGTCCTTTGTGAACCCCTCAGTCCATAAAATCTACAGTATGAGATACTTCACTCAGGGCCCCAAAGCTTGCTATTTTTTGGCTTTGGAAAAAAAATGTGAGCTTGGGGAAAGCAGGATCACACCTATGCACCTCTTCATGAGATTCCACCTGAAGCACAGTCAAAGGCCAGACTGGGAGACAAACAGTGGCAAATCAGATATGCAACATCTAGCAACAGTTGAACATATAGTACATGTAGTGCTGTGGATGGGTCAGAGGGTTTGCAAAGATTTCCTTTATTTGCAGCAACACCTATGTCTCCTGCTGCTGTCCTTCAAATTCAAAACACAGAAGAATATGACTCTGAGTTTGTTGGAGATGACAAAAATCCTAGTGTCCACACTTGCCATCACCACCACCAATGCCACATCCACCCCGACAAGTTAATTCAATAACATATTAAAATAGAGGTCTCTACTAGGTGGAATTCCATACTGTACATACTAGAGTATTTGTACAAGCAGAGTAAGGCCATTAGTGAGCATACAATGCAAAACTGGAAGGGGGGAGGGATCATCTTTGTCAACTGGTGAATGGCAACTAATGTGTGACCTATGTTAGCGATTGAAACCTTTTGAGGAGGATACCTTGCTGCTTAGTAGCTTAGAGGTAGGAATTAGTGAGATTCTACCACTGATATAATTACTACTACAAAAAACTGAGAAGTGTGACCGATGAATCTTACAAAAAGACAGATATGAACCAGTGCATCTACTGATGATTGCACTGTGCCTGTCCCAAGGGAAAAATATTTCCACACCCATTATTTCAGAAGGGGAGAGTTAGAGAAGAATGTCCTTCTCCAGATGCTGCTGCTGCCTCAGTTTCACCACTAAAGCTGGAGAAGTGGTGAAAAGCTGAACCACATCTACCTGTCCTAATCCCATATCACTGCTTGCTGAACTCAGCCCCATGGTGGCCACTGTCTGTGGTAAACTAGCATTGTCATCCTCATCATCGTTCTGCTGTAACAGATGTACATCTGTCTCTGATGACTCAACAGCAGGAATTACAGCAGCAGCAGCAGCAGCAAAGGTTACAATGTCACTGCTGGTGGTGGTGGCAATACTTATTGTCCGCAGCATATTTCTCCCATTCCTTATCACTTTCTGTCATAAATGCAATATACCCTGTTCCATACCATCTGCTCCACTACCCTCACTGTAATCACCACTGCCACCACCTTTTCTTTTGCTGCTCTATTGGACTGATTGGTAATGACAAATGTGAAAGAGGGTCTTCTGCTGTCAACTTGCCATCACCTCAGAAGGTATGCTGACAGCAGCAGCAGAAGGCACAGGCAGCTGGCCTGTGCTGCTAATACTGAGATCCATAGATCCCTTTAGAAAGCAATTGAGGGACTGGGAATAATTTGGGCATAGGGAAGTAGGCTCCCGTCACTGCTGGTGCTGCTGGATTCCTTCACCTCTGATTCCAGCTTCTTTGGATGCTCATTGTACTAGCCGGCACTCCAATTGACTTTAACTTTATTTCTGTCTCTCTCACTCACTCTCATTGTCTGTTTCCACTCTTATTCCTTCCTATGCTGTAACATGTAGCATGGTGGGCAGTTCCAGGTTTAATCATTACGGGGGCGGGAATTTTCACCTGAATAAGCGTAAAATGGAAATGTTATGTGAAAATCTGTGGTGTCAGCAAAATGGCAGAAAATCTATAGATTTCTCTGTGGGAGGGAATTCCAGTGGGAAAGCTGAAAATCATGCTTTTTTTTTTTTTAATCCCTGTGAGAACAAAACTTTTTGGCCATCCCTATTTGTGAAGCAACCATGGAGTGATATGGTTTGATTTATTAGGGTTTCATGAAGTGTTGGCTTGAAACTAAATGGTTTCTTTGCAGCAAAACTCTGAGAATCTTTGTTCTAGTTTAAAAATAAGATGTTAAAGTGGATGTACAACCCCTAATAACTCACTTCTTACATTAGTATGGCCAAAACATCGTAATTGTCTCCATGGATTTTGCTCCTGTACCTGTGTGGATCTATATTGAGTCAGTCCTGTATGTTATGTCCATGGAGGCAGACATTGTTAGCAGGACCGTGGGACACAAACCCCACCCACTGCACATAGTAATATTAACCTTATCAGGAGCAGTGGGATGTGAAACGCATTGCTTTGCTGTAACCTGAAATGGTTCAGTAAGCTCATGAATCCTACCCACGCCAGCAGCTGTCATTTCTACCTCCATGGGCATGACATCCATTATGGACTGAATGTTATCTCTTGAACAAAGGCACAGGGGCATCATTTCTAGGGCCTATTAGGATTTTCTGGCCAGTGTAAGGTAAGTTTGTGGGTGTTAGTTCTCTTTTAATACTTTGAATAAACTCTAGCTGCGGTGCTGGACTGTAATACTGCTGTTGCTGTCATCTCAGATTGGTACTGCATTCCATATATATTACTTAGAGCCAGCATAACAACAAATGTTCAAAAAGTAATTACCCCACTATTTATTTTGTCAGTATTTATAGTGTCAGAGCCTTGTCATGCCAGGCTTTGTGTTTCCCGTGGACTGTTTTATACTGTCTTGCACGAATAATATCTGGCCTCTTTACGTGCCTTTATCTGTTACCATTAATTCATATATATTTTTCAGCAGCCTCACAGGGCTATTTTTCATTACTCATTTACAAGTAATTTCCTGCTGTATGATTATATGCACTAGTGATAACTAAAAGTAATCATTTTGTTCTACAGAAGCCAGTGAATCAAAGAAACAAATGTGACAGTGATTCAGAATGGATTCATGTCTTAGCCAGGACAGCAAACATTGCCTAATAGTATCTTCTGTGCCAAACTTCTTATTTCCCAGTATCCCCCTCTCTGATCATGTTCTGTTTAAGTGCCCCTTGTGCTTAGAGGGAATTCGGCACAGGCAAGTTATTATCTCCTACTCTTCAGAAGCAGAAGTTGCCAGTAAAGCTTTATTTTGTTGCCACGTCCTTAGCTAACATCTCATTTCAATAACTTTTTGTCTTCACTCTGGGTTTATATCTTACTAGCACAGACACAAAGGTTGACAGCTGTTTAATTCCCATGTAGAGTCAGTAACCCAATTTCTGTGGGAAACAATAAAATAAACTGTTCTTTTGGGAACTACTTGGTAATAGGGGGATTATTAAAGTGTTGTGTGTGAGTATTTATTTGAACTATGACTAATACTGTTTTATTGCAGTTAACATTTGCCCACTCCATCTATTGTGCAAATGTGATTGCTCATTTTACTTTTAACCCTTTTAAGTGTTGCAATGAATTGGATACCTATCTGGCATGCAAAGTGTTAAATAATAGGTTAATAGATTTATTCTAATACAGATATTCTGCTGTAGACAATACTTTCTCTTGATGCCTATCTACTATATGGTTTTGAGCATGTTCTCAAAATACATGCAGTATTTAAAGGGACCCTATCACTTTAACTTTGGTGCTATTAAAAGATATTTCAAAATCATATACATGTTGTTTAGAAAACTAGTTTTTGAGTTATTTAGAAGTATAAATTATGCTAATTAAGGCATGCAGTGTAGGAGCTTTCATACCCTAAATTGCCTCCTTCATTCATTAAAACGGCTCAGTACTGCACTTCCCACTTTCCGTAGCACTGAAAGGATAAGTGTCAGTGAGTGGGGGAAGTACTATAAGGCTAAAACAGGAAGCGTCTTTATGACATCCCTTAATTACCATCCTATATAATAATTTGCTAATGTGTGTTTGTCAGAAGCTGTCATGTGCAGTACAGACGGCTGCGCGTGCTGCAGTCATGCACAGTACAGACTGCCCGTGCCGTGCTGATAATGGAACAGGGCACTCCGAATTCAGACCATAGTCCTCTCTGTGCACCGAAGGTGCGCAGAGAGAACTACGGTCTGAATTCTGAGCACCCCGCTCCGTTATCAGCCGCAGTGCGGGCAGTCTCTACTGTGCATGACTGCACCGCTGCCGTTGCTGCCTGGCACTGTGGCCCATGCCATGTACACGGCCTGTTCAACTAGCAAGCTATAAAATGAAATAACTCAAAACCTATTTTTTCTAGATAAAAATAAAAACTCCAACATTTTAGATAATTTTGAAATCTCTTTCAAAATCATTAGAGCTGTTTTAGATGTTGCATAAAATAAACAATGTATTCTTATCGGTATGGAGAAAGGGCAGTATTCTGCGAGAGAATACCAAATGTAGTCCAAAATACAGCCCCAAAGCTTAAAGGGCATATTTCAAAGGCTGCTGCTCACCATTGTGTTCACAGTAATACCAGCACACTCTAGTACACAAGTAAAAGGAAAAAAGGAAGCACAAAAACATTTGAGAGTAGCACACGGATAGGAAACAAAATCCTGCCTAATATGCAGGTACTTAAAATGGAATCAAAATAGAACCAAAGTATCTATACCAGAGGTTAGCACATCACTACGATATTCTCCGTAGGGGTATATGCGAATGTCTCCATGCCATCAGCATGTCTTCTTCCTTACCAGTGCTTGTGTCAAATAGAGAGCAACCATAACTAGATAGTGATGAGCCACAGGCATGGTGCTTATCCCATGCTCAGGGAACAGTAAAATGTATTAAAAATGAATGATTCTGTATAGTTTACACTATAACACCCAAGGTGTTTCATGAGGTAGCCCTTGCTTCACCAAGTTTATGAAGTTAATTGAGGATAATCAATTTATATAATATGAAAGCATACCATCTTTCACTGGGAAGTGATGCTTCTTGTCAATCTACAAGGGAGGGTGTGAAGGAAGGGGGTGGAGGGGGGAGGTAGGAGGGGAGGGTCATGAGGTCTGGTGAGTCCGGGATCGGTCCATCCTGGGCATCAAAAGTTCCAATTCTAAGAAGTGTGATATGATAAAAAGGGCAGGTAGAGAAGAATTTATCTATGGCGTCAAGGTCTCCTCCTCTAGCCGTAATATGAACGCGTAACAGGGATATCTGTAATCTCACTTTGGTCACCCATTCCACATCTGAGGGAGGTTCAGTGTACCTCCATTGTCCTGGAATAAGAGATTTAGCTGCTAAAAGCATCGTGTATAATAAGCATCGTTGTATTAAGGGTAATCCTGCAAGCTTTAGAAAAAACAGGGTCTGCTAAATGTCACCTCCAAACCCGTTCTGATTAAGTTCAAGCAATCTGTCCAAAAGGGACTAATTTTAGAGCACATCCACCATATATGTGAAGGGGTGCCCCTCTCCAGACCACAGCGCCAGCAGGAGGCGTTAGCAGACAGGGAAAATTTCTGGATCCGCACAGGTGCAAGCCAAAACAGGTTTTGTTAGTTGATGTGTTAACTGTTAGAAATGTACAATAGATTTCAATGAATGCATATTAATATTAGGTTGCATATTAATATTAGGTAGTTTCATATTTTTTTTTTTTTTTTGCAAAGTAGAAGCTGCATTGTGTAATTACTTCCTAATCCTGTCTAAGCACCTGCAGAGGAAAAAAAACATGCAAATCAATATAAAACATTACAAATACATGCAATACATATTAAATGCATGTATTGGATCTTGTGAGTGTCATGCTTAATAAAAACGGTACATTAGAAATGCCCGTATAAACAAAGTCTATATAGTTCCTTTATATCTGATTCCTCAGTGAATGCTTTCTGTGCAATATGGAGACTGCCTGACTTTTCTTCTTTTTGGTTTACTTTAGACTATGTCCTTGCCATTACTGTGCATTCTCAGATGAATCCAATTTTTATTATAATAATTGTATTTCCATTTTTATACTGAAGTTGCATTTACAAATGAAATCATATTGATTGCATACTGTCTGAAAATATGGAACAGTTTCCTTTCTGGCAATTATAGTTGGAAGTCACATTTGAAATAACACAATTTCACAGTTTCACTGTCACATTTATGAAATTATAGAAGATAATGGAGAATAATGACTTTCACCCTATTACTGTTTCAAGTGCATATATAATGTCATTATTCTCATACAGCCGCTTCTCTGTTGTGCAGCCTCTGTTGTCCCTTATGTATAATAATAAAGAAAGGTCTTGGTCCATGGCATGACTCATGTGAAGCAGACAGGGAAGTTAAGAGCAGATGAAAGATATTTATTTTGGCCCATAGTACCTTTTCCAGTCATCTGAGGACTTCCAATTAATGTATTCAGCAGAGAATTATGGTGGTGGCTGCTTGTGTGGCAAGGGTTAAAAACCCTAATGGCTGGTGGTTAGTGTTGAGCGAGCATGCTCGGCCGATGCTCGGATCGGCTCGAGCATCGCTCTGCTCGGCACATGGCGGTACTCGTACGAGTACCGCATGTGCTCGCCCGCCATGTTCGGGTCTCCTCCCCGCACGTTTTGCGGCTGCTGCGCAGCCAATAAACGTGCAGGGAGGCTCTGACATCGGTGTAATGCCAGCAGCCATGTTGGCTGCTGGCATTACACTGATTGGCTGGCCAGAACCCGTGGTCGGGTGCTGTATAGCACCTGACCATCGAGTTCGGCTCAGTCTGAGCCAGGGAGAGCTGAGGATAGGAAGGGAAAAGCAGTGTAGGGAGGAAAAAAAAAAATTGTGAAAAAAAAGAACCAAAAGTCCTTTTTAGGACTACTGTGTGTGGGGGCAGCAGGTTATTTTGTGTGGGGGGAAAAAAACAAAAAAAACAAAAAAAAAAATATTCTGTTTAGTGTGAAAAGTTGCAGATTAGAGCACATTCTGTTTAGTGTGCACAGTTGCAGATTAGAGCACATTCTGTTTAGTGTGCAAAGTTGCAGATTAGAGCACATTCTGTTTAGTGTGCAAAGTTGCAGATTAGAGCACATTCTGTTTAGTGTGCAAAGTTGCAGATTAGAGCACATTCTGTTAAGTCTTCAAACTAAAATATCAAAGTCACATATTCCATTCAGTGTGCGTCGCCGCAGTTTAGCAGCACATTCTGTGTACTGTGCAGAGTTGCAGAATAGGAAGAAATACTGTTAAGTCTTCAAACTAAAATATCAAAGTCACATATTCCATTCAGTGTGCGTCGCCGCAGTTTAGCAGCACATTCTGTGTACTGTGCAGAGTTGCAGAATAGGAAGAAATACTGTTAAGTCTTCAAACTAAAATATCAAAGTCACATATTCCATTCAGTGTGCTTCGCCGCAGTTTAGCAGCCTATTCTGTGTACTGTGCAGAGTTGCAGAATAGGAAGAAATACTGTTAAGTTTTCAAACTAAAATATCAAAGTCACATATTCCATTCAGTGTGTTTCACCGCCGTTTAGCAGCCTATTCTGTGTACTCTGTACAGTTGCAGAATAATAAGAAATACTGTTAAGTTTTCAAACTCAAATATTAAAGTCACATATTCCATTCAGTGTGTTTCACCGCCGTTTAGCAGCCTATTCTGTGTACTCTGTACAGTTGCAGAATAATAAGAAATACTGTTAAGTTTTCAAACTCAAATATTAAAGTCACATATTCCATTCAGTGTGTTTCACCGCCGTTTAGCAGCCTATTCTGTGTACTCTGCAGAGTTGCAGAATAGTAAGAAATACTGTTAAGTTTTCAAACTCAAATATCAAAGTCACATATTCCATTCAGTGTGTTTCACCGCCGTTTAACAGCCTATTCTGTGTACTCTGCAGAGTTGCAGAATAGGAAGAAATACTGTTAAGTTTTCAAACTCAAATATTAAAGTCACATATTCCATTCAGTGTGTTTCACCGCCGTTTAGCAGCCTATTCTGTGTACTCTGTACAGTTGCAGAATAATAAGAAATACTGTTAAGTTTTCAAACTCAAATATTAAAGTCACATATTCCATTCAGTGTGTTTCACCGCCGTTTAACAGCCTATTCTGTGTACTCTGCAGAGTTGCAGAATAGGAAGAAATACTGTTAAGTTTTCAAACTCAAATATTAAAGTCACATATTCCATTCAGTGTGTTTCACCGCCGTTTAGCAGCCTATTCTGTGTACTCTGTACAGTTGCAGAATAATAAGAAATACTGTTAAGTTTTCAAACTCAAATATTAAAGTCACATATTCCATTCAGTGTGTTTCACCGCCGTTTAACAGCCTATTCTGTGTACTCTGCAGAGTTGCAGAATAGGAAGAAATACTGTTAAGTTTTCAAACTCAAATATTAAAGTCACATATTCCATTCAGTGTGTTTCACCGCCGTTTAGCAGCCTATTCTGTGTACTCTGTACAGTTGCAGAATAATAAGAAATACTGTTAAGTTTTCAAACTCAAATATTAAAGTCACATATTCCATTCAGTGTGTTTCACCGCCATTTAGCAGCCTATTCTGTGTACTCTGTACAGTTGCAGAATAATAAGAAATACTGTTAAGTTTTCAAACTCAAATATTAAAGTCACATATTCCATTCAGTGTGTTTCACCGCCGTTTAGCAGCCTATTCTGTGTACTCTGCAGAGTTGCAGAATAGTAAGAAATACTGTTAAGTTTTCAAACTCAAATATCAAAGTCACATATTCCATTCAGTGTGTTTCACCGCCGTTTAACAGCCTATTCTGTGTACTCTGTACAGTTGCAGAATAATAAGAAATACTGTTAAGTTTTCAAACTCAAATATTAAAGTCACATATTCTGTGTAAGATGAAGAAGGCGGGTAAAAAGGGACGGGGAAGTGGACGTGATCCTGAAAGTTCAGGGCGCGGGTCAGGACGCGGAGAAACTGTGCCTGGTGCCAGAGCACAAGAAAGAAAGACATCCACCATACCTAGCTTCATGTGTAATTTTACAGGGCGTCGCAGGACATCACTCTCGAGGTCCGACCACTGCGAACAGGTGGTCGGTTGGATGACAGCTGATACTGCTTCCAGTCGGTTAAGCACCACCCTGTCTTCCACCAAGTCCACTCTCAGTAGCCAAGAGTCTGGTCAACATAATCCTCACTCTGATCATCCTTCCTCCCACCATACACGGTCTGGTCAAAGAAGTGATCCCACACTGGGATATAGTGAGGAGCTCGTCTCATCACCAATCCTTCATTTGACCCTCTCTCCAAGCACGCTTGCAGAGGAACATGACATCTTGTGCCCTGATTCACAACCTCTAGAGGCTACCCAATCACAAGAAGATGACAGATGTGAACGGCATTTAAGGTCAAAGGAAGTAGTGGATGATGATGATGATGATGAGACACAGTTGCCATTAAATCAACCACTATTTCCGTCTCAAGACCTTGTTGAGGAGAATGTTATACAGTTGTCAATGACTGAGTATGTGGTGGGATCAAGACTTGAGGAGGATGATCAGAGTGAGGAAGTGGAGGAGGACTTGGTGGACGATGAGGTGACTGACCCCACCTGGGAAGGTGTAGAGCCGAGCGATGACAGCAGTCCTGAGGGTGAGCCATCTGCAGCACCGCAACAGGCTGGAAGAGGCAGTGGTGTGGCTACAGAAAGAAGGCGGACCGCACCAAACCGGCCCACAAATGTTCCACGGAGCACCCCCTTGCGTAAATCTACCTTGCCAAGGGGTAGGTGTTCCGCGGTATGGCGTTTTTTTAAGGAAAGTGCGGACGACAAAAGAATTGTAGTTTGCAACCTGTGCCACACCAGAATGAGCCGAGGCATGAACACTAGAAACCTCACCACCACCAGCATGATCCGACACATGGCATCCAAGCACCGTAGTAAGTGGGAGGAACGCCTGGATCGCCCATCTGTGTCTGCAGGCCACACCACTGCCTCCTCTTCCCCTGTTTTCGGTGCCGGCCAATCGCCTGTCGAAGGCGCAGGCCCGCATACCTCCCGCCCTGCACCTGTAGCATCTGAAGCACCATCAGCGACCACATCCACTTCCCTGTCCCAGCACAGCGTCCAAATGTCGTTACCCCAGGCATTTGAGCGCAAGAGAAAGTACCCAGCCACCCACCCACAGGCCATAGCACTAACCTCACACCTTTCCAAATTACTGGCCATCGAAATGCTGCCATTTAGGCTTGTGGACACTGAGTCCTTCCGCAGCCTGATGGCAGCAGCTGTCCCTCGGTACGCGGTCCCCAGCCGCCAATACTTTTCCCGGTGTGCCATCCCCGCATTACACCACCATGTGTCCCGTAACATCACCCGTGCCCTGACCAACGCAGTTACTGGGAAGGTCCACTTAACGACTGACACATGGACAAGTGCTTGTGGCCAGGGACGCTACATTTCCCTGACGGCACACTGGGTGAATGTCGTGGAGGCTGGAGCGACTCGGACCCTGGGATGGCACGGGTGCTACCCACGCCGAGGATTGCGGGCCCTACCTCCATCAGGGTTTCCACCAGCACCTACGTTATTGGCTCCTCCTCCTCTGTTTCCACCTCCGAATTCTCTACACGCAGCGCCACTCCCCCATCAGCCAGTAGCTGGAAGCAGTGTAGCACTGCAGTGGGGAAGCGTCAACAGGCCGTGCTGAAGCTGATCTGCCTTGGGGACAAACAGCACACGGCCTCAGAGCTGTTGCAGGGGATTAGTCACCAGACCGAGCAGTGGCTCTCGCCACTCAACCTGCAAGCAGGCATGGTTGTGTGTGATAATGGGCGTAACTTGGTGGCGGCTTTGGAGCTCGGCAAGCTCACACACGTACCATGCCTAGCGCATGTATTTAATTTAGTGGTGCAGCGATTTCTAAAAACCTACCCCAATGTGCATGATCTCTTGACCAAGGTGCGCCGCGTGTGTGCACATTTCCGTAAGTCATCAACAGCTTCAGCCGGCCTGTTGAAGCTGCAGCAGCGCTTACAATTGCCAGCTCACCGGCTGCTGTGTGACGTGAGCACGCGCTGGAACTCCACCTTCCACATGTTGGCCCGGCTTTGTGAGCAGCAGAGGGCAGTAGTGGAGTACCAGCTGTTACACGGTCGTCGCCTCTCCGTTCAACTTCCTGTAATCAGAAGTGAGGAGTGGGAATGGATGTCAGACCTCTGCGAGGTTTTACGCAATTTTGAGGAATCGACACAGATGGTGAGCGGCGATAACGCTATTATCAGTGTAACCATCCCACTTCTGTGTCTACTGAAACGCTCGCTGCTCACAATTAAAACCGACGCTTTGCATGTGGAAGAGGTGGAAATGGGGGAGGAAGAGCTTACACAAGGTGATAGCCAGAGCACCCTCACTTCGTCTTCTCAGCGACAATTGGAGGAGGCGGAGGAGGAGGAGGAGGAGGAGGAGGAAGACACGGTTGCCTCCGCTACAGAGGGTAGCCATGGAACTTTAGTTCCATCTCTTCAGCGTGGGTGGGCAGAAGAGGAGGAAGAGGATGAGGATATTGAGAGTCATCCTCCTGGTGAGGACAGCGAAATCTTGACTGTTGGTACTCTGGCACACATGGCTGACTTTATGTTAGGCTGCCTTTCCCGTGACCCACGCGTTGTACGCATTTTAGACAACACGGATTACTGGGTGTTCACCCTTCTGGACCCCCGCTACAAAGAGAATTTCTCATCTCTCATTCCTCCGGTGGAGAGGACAAGCAAAATGTTGCAATACCAGAAGGTTCTTGTCGAAAAATTGCTCCAAAATTTTCCATCTGACAACGCTGGCGGCAGAGTACGTGCTACCTTGGCCAACCGAGAAGGGGAGAAAAGGGGAGCACACAGCAGTTCCGAGAAAGGCAGGGCAACACTCTCCAAGGCGTGGGACACCTTCATGACACCCCGCCAGCACCCTCACCCTGATGCGCAGCCTAGTGTCACAAGGAGGGAAAAGTTTTGGAAGATGGTGAAGGAGTACGTAGCAGACCGTGTCAGCGTCCTCAATGATCCCTCTGTGCCTTACAACTACTGGGTGTCCAAGCTGGACACGTGGTATGAACTGGCACTCTACGCCTTGGAGGTGCTGGCCTGCCCTGCCGCCAGCGTTCTGTCTGAGCGGGTATTTAGTGCTGCTGGTGGCATCATAACAGATAAGCGTATCCGCCTTTCCACCGACAATGCTGATAGGTTGACACTTATAAAAATGAACAAGGCCTGGATTTCCCCTGACTTCTCCACTCCACTGGAGGAAAGCCCCGGGGGAACATAAACTCACTTTATATATGTTATTTACAATGATGGGAATACTCTGTATTCCCATTCACCCCTTCCACCCAAAAAACGGGTATATGGTTGACTCTTAATCTTCTCATCCTCCTCCTCCTCTTCCATATGCCCTGGGATATAATTTTTATATAGGGCCAGCTCACCAGCGGGCCCTGTGATATAATTTTTATATAGGGTCAGCTCACCAGCGGGCCCTGTTTGACAATTTTTATATAGGTCAGCTCACCAGCGGGCCTTCTCATATAATGTTTTATTGGGTCAGCTCTCTAGCGGGCCCTCTCATATAATGTTTTATAGCGTCAGCTCACTAGCGGGCCTTCGCATATAATGTTTAGGATGGTCAGCTCTGCAGCAGACCCTCACCCATAATGTTTTAGATGGTCAGCTCAGCGCACGTTTCCATCTTAATCATGGCCTCAGTTCTGAAAATCAAGGAAATTTTTGGGAGAATTTGCCTCTGCGCACGTTTCCCTCTTAATCATGGCCTCAGTTCTGAAAATCAAGGAAATTTTTGGGAGAATTTGCCTCTGCGCACGTTTCCCTCTTAATCATGGCCTCAGTTCTGAAAATCAAGGAAATTTTTGGGAGAATTTGCTGATGATATACAAGTAAATATACAGCAAATATTGTTTGGTAACAATTTTTCGCCTAAAGTCGTTTTTATTTTCCTTTTTGTGTGTTTTATGGTCAGTCTGTAAAAATGGCGTACTACGGGCGAAAGATCGTTCCCAGCAGCGATGTTGGAGTCCAAGATGCATCCAGACATCCTCCCTATGCTGTCCCTGAACCATTTCTGTGGTGTTTCCATCATTTTCTGCCCTTTTCCTATGGACCAGGCACCCTCCCCTCATCAGAGCAGGGGGTGCCTGGTGTAATGCTCGAGTCCTCCCATTGACTTCAATGGGGCTCGGGTGCTCGGCCGAGCACTCGAGCCTCAGGGGGTGCTCGGTCAGAGCACCCGAACACCCGAGCATTGGGGTGCTCGCTCATCACTACTGGTGGTGCCAACTATTATCTTTATTCTTGTCTAGTGATCTCCATTTATTTAGTGCTGTGTACACTATGATTCCCTGCACTGGCTTTCAATCTAATTATTGGTGTCAGTAGCACTGGAAGATAGTGGAAACAGGAATGAACAACCTGTGAGTCTCTGGTTGCCAGATGACTACAGTCTCCATCATCCTTAGTTGGGCAGTGCCCTCTTCTGACCTAAGACCACAAGAAGCTGACTTGGGAATGGAATGAGGCCTCCTTGTTTGACTCACTGTCTATTATGCCTTTCCTCTCCAATAAACATGTTAAAAAAGGAAGTAGGGATTCTCATGCACATTACATCACATCTGTTACCCGGGCCACATTTACATCTCAATGCAAGCACCTTTGGGTTCCTAGCTCTGCACATGGCCATACCCCACACATTGCTCTGCCCTTAGACCCATCCACTTTTTCCTGCATAGAAAATACTGTTTGAGTTTAATATATAAACAGAAAATTATCTTAAATAAACTGACCAGACAGGGGCATGCAAGGGTATTAAATAGCCTTTAAAAATAATATAATAGTATGAAAATAGATTTTATTGTACCTCAGTATATAAAATGGTAAAAAAGCTCTTCACCATAAAAAACAAGTTGTGATGCCTGCTGCATGGACAGTTCGATTGCTGTGTCTGCACCCACAGCTTTAGCATGGTAGGTGTGGCTAGCATTGCTAAGACACACCTCAACATTTTTGTCACCTTAGATGGTTTACTACTTAATTGAGTGGGAGATCTGACCATTTCAGTTACAGTGCTAGATTAGCAATTGTACACCAAAATAAATGTTTTCATAATTATTGTATTTCCCTTTTTTATTATGTTTCTCAATAAAACACAGTTTACAAACAAATAACTTCAAAGATGGTGTTGGATCTGTAAATTATAAACCTAAAGCTTTGAGTGCCAGAGACATATCCAATGCATTGCTTTTTTAAAGGAACCCTAAAACAAAAGAACAAGTTGATTTCCAATGAAATAACATTTTACCTTGTGTGTGCTGTGCCTGTTTTCTAACAGACTAAGGGTAGCAATGTTTTCTTTTACTCTTCATTTTTTGGTCCGGACGCAGTGTCTGTGGTATGAAGCACAACAGGAAGTGTGGTGTACAAGGAAAATGGATTCTCTCAGTCTGATAAATAAAAACAATAGCACAACCTGATCCAATACAATAGTTCTTCAGTTCTATCAGGTTATGGACTTCTACATGTTTATTTGTAAATGTTGTAACATATTCCTTTGTACTGTTGCAGCCTACATTTTATCATATGGGTGAGATTTTCAAAGTCATCTACTGAAAAAAATTGTCAGAAGCTAAAATAGCAGGTGTTTGTTTTACATATGAAAATATGTTACTGTCTATTTAAAGGGATAGTAATGGTTAATTTTAAGTTTATTTAATATTGTAGGCATTAAAAAAGGGTAACATCGAGGTAAGTCTTAGCTCTCAAACCTTTATGGTTTGAGAGATATAACTTGCTAAAGTTACCTTTTCCTGGCTGTTTCACTCAAGTCTGCCATCTAGCTGACAGCTGCAGAGCTGAAGTCACACTATTTAGAAATAAATACTTCATTGGAACGGTCTACAAAGTGTGCTTGCAAACCGGGCACACTTTGTAGACTGTTCTAAATGAAGTATTTGTGTTTAGTTATATCTGCACTGCTGAACAGCCACATCTGGTCAAGTGACTAGAATCTGATTCTGACAGCTTTACAGCAGAAAGGGGAGGGACCACAGAACTTTATTTTCCTATATCTCTCAAACCATAACGGTTTGAGAGATAAAAATAAGTGCAAGTACTCTTTTAATTGTATCTACTATCTAGTTAATACTTTTTTCTGACATTACTATCCCTTTAACCCCTTAATGACTGGCTGCGCAGGCACACAGCGGTCACTAAAGGACTACGGTGGATTTTTTTTTATTTGTTGATCTGACTCAGGGCTTCCTGTACGGCGTGCAGCTGAGCGGGGAGCCCTGAAATCCATGATGGTCCTGGTACATCATGGGTCGTTTAGTCACTTTTACCCATGACATACCAGGACCATCGAGGGTCTTTAAGGGGTTAAACAATTTCAGATTTTTGTTGGAATAGTTATCAATCTAAGGAGAGATCTACTTTTATTTGACTAAATCTGGCAGCTCAAAGACATATTTGTCGGTAACACAACGGATTTCTTTAGAGAATACTTTACAATATGATGGTAGAGTAAACCACAGCCCTTTTTCATTGGCAAGGGGAAGAGAGAATAAAAGATCGTGCTAAAGTATATTGCCGTGAAGTTGTTTTACATGACATTTTGAATGTCACACCATAAGTGTTCCTTTTATCACAATGAGGCTGATGTTCAATTCTGTGACAATACAACTGCACCATAGAGGACAAATAAATAATTCCCATTGATTTAAATGAGCACTTGTATCCCTTGAATGCTAGAGAGGTCTACAACTCAATTCTACAAGCTGAATGTGACTAACATGCCAGTTAATCAAAGAAATGGGTTAAATATTGTGCTAGCATTCAAGGGGTTAAAAACACCATTTAAATCAATGATCATTTTAATTATTCCCCATCCAGAATTGCTCCAGTTCTTCTTATTAACCCCTTAAGGTCCAAAGGGTGTGCAACATATTGCTTCATAATGAGCTGTCTACCCATCTCTGGTTCTTAACCATTTGAGTGCCAGAGGGGAGAGCAACACATTGGTTTGCAATGCGTTGTATACTCCTCTGGCACTCAAAGGTTTAAAGGGACAGTAATGTCCCATAAAAAACTATGCTTGTTTTGTAGAGGTTTAAAAAATATGTTATTTGTCACAAATCCTATCTCTCAGATAGCTATGGTTTGAGAGATATTCACTTGTAAAGTTTCCTTTTTCCTGCTGGCAGCTTTACAGCAGGAGATTCGAGTTGTGCGACTTGAGGATGCTCTTCAGCAGAGCTGAAATTGCATTATTTGAAAATAATTACTCCATGGGAACGGTCTACAAAGCATGTTTGCAAACCAGGCATGCTTTGTAGACCAAGTTTCCATGAAGTAATTATTTTGAAATAATGCGATTTTGGCTCTGCTGCAGAGCCGCCGACTGGTCCCCAAACCAGGATCTCCTGATGTCAGCTAGACGCTGACATCCGGAGAAGGGGAGGGAGGGGGTAACTTTGCATGTGAATATCTCTCAAACTGTAAAGGATTGAGAGATAGGATTTGTGCCAAATAACTTATTTTTTAAACCTCTAGAAAACAAGTATAATTTATTATGGAACATTAGTGTCCCTTTAAGGGGTTACATATGCCTCTAGGTTTGATAATTTACACAGTTGGTTCATTATTGTGATTTGTACATCTATTCAGTTTATCTGTTCATTTGACAAATGTCAGTCGTTCAGAAGGTAATACATTTGTGTTTCTGCCTTTGTCATTTCCACAAAATGATCCTTTTGTGTTTTCTTTTTTCATGACTTTTGTGATTTGTTTTATTATCACAGATTCTTCTGTTTTTTTTTCTTCGTGCTCTTTGTGTATTTGGTTTTCTTTTCTATCATCCTACACACATTTTTTATACGTCATCTTTTTTACGTGTCCTTTGTTGTGTTAATCACTTCCCACGATATCTATTATATCACTCAGTTTGCCTTTGTTTACTTTTGATCATTCCGGTACAAGAAGGGCATGGGAATCTTTAGTAATTTTATCTCAAACATCGTATACCCATAAGGACCAGTGCAGTGTGCAACACATTGCAAGGCAATACGCTATACAACCCTCTATTACTTAAGAGGTTAATTATGAGTTTTGTATTGTATGTATTTTGAAATGTTCTTAGCTCCTTGGATGCTGGAGACATCTCCAATGCATTGAAAACCAATGCATTTGTGATGTCTCTAGCATCCAAAGAATTTTCAACTTACAACCCTTCGTATATAGTACCCTCCTGGCCTTCTCCTCACCTGCGATAGTGCTGTGTGCTATGGAGAGTAAGCTGATGATTCTGGATGCTATTATGTCATACTGACCTGCACAGACAATATGAATGAAGCTGACCTTATCAGCTTCAGCTGTAGCAGGAGGTAGTACAAGAAACTGGGTGGGGACCTGTACATCTGGAACTGCAAGTTTATAATACTGCTACTCATGGGATGACTGGCAATTAATCCCTTAGTGACAGCCGCGTGCGCACGCAGCTGTCACCTTAACAGCCATCATACAAAAAAAATGTTTTTGCTGTATTATTCCGGAGTCCACGAACAGCGTGCAGGCGCATAGGGACCCGGACTTCCGGTACTACTTCCGGGACTTACCAGGACTTACCAGGTATGTCCTCTGTCACTAAGTGACAGTTTTTGCGGGACATACCTGGTAAGTCCTTTGTCATTAAGGGGTTAACTAGTAAAAAACTGAGCTTTTACATTTCTTTTTCATGTTATTTATCAGTTTAACCATTTGAGTGCCAGAGGGGTACGGAACTCATAACTATCACAGTTATAAAACTTTTTTTTGCACTAGAAAGGTATCCATTACTTTTTGTAAGGCAACTACAACATCTACTGACAAGATGCCCAAGGCAAAGAATTTCACATCATTATTACCCTTATGGTAAAAAATCCCTGCCTTTGTTTTAGTTAAAAGCACCTTTCCTCTAATATTAATTTATGACCTCTTGTTTCTAGCCCAGCTCTTTGAGTAAATAGTTCCTTAAGAGTTCTTTGTATTGACCTCAAATATATTTGTAGATGGTAATCACATCACCCCTTAGATGTCAGTTCTCTGTTGTGAACAAACCAAGTTTGGCTAATCTCACTTTATAACTCAGATCCTCCAACCACTTTATCTGTTTTGTTGCATGTCTCTGCACTTTATTTTTTAGGAACTGGTGCCCAAAACAGTACTCCATATTCTAGATTTATATAGAAGTAGAATTATATTCCCGTGCATCTATACCTCTTTTTATACAGGATAGTACCCTAATGGCTTTTACAGTGGCTGAGTGACATTGCACTCTGCTGTGAATTCTATTGACTATCAATACTCCTAAATTTTTCTCTAATGAGGTTTCCCCAAGTAACTTCCCATTTAATTTATATGTAGCGTATTTGTGTCTTCGGTCCAATTGCAGACATTTACTTTCATCTATATCAAATTTCATCTGCCACTTCTGCCCATTCACCCTGTTTATCCAAATCATTCAGTGTAGAAAAAACATCCTTCCCTGAATGTATTTTCTTACACAGCTTAGTGTCAACAGCAAACACTTCTAGATCATTAATAAACCATTTAAATAGCCTTGAGCCCAGTACTGCATATAATTTTAGATTAACTTGAAAAGGTTCAATTCATAACAATCTCTGAAATCTATAATTTAACCAGTACTCTATCCATGCAAAGGTATCTCCTCACAAACTGAAATCCTTTAATTTATATAGTAACCTTTCATGAGGAACTGTATTAAAGGCTTTTGCAAAATCCGAGTATACTACTTCAGCAGCAATACACTTGTTTTAGTTACTCCAACTTACTCTTATGTAGAATAGAAGAAAATTAATTGACATGATCTATTCTTCATAAAACCATGCTAGCTTCTTCTATTAATGTTGTTGCTCATCACATAATCCTGATTACTATGTTAGTAAACCTCTAATATCTTACCCACTGTGGCAGTCAAGCTCATAAGTCTATAATTTCCTGGTTTTGATCATGCCCACATATTGAATAATGGTACTACATCCATTTGTGTCAAATAACAGGGCAATATGTCTTATGATAGGGATTCAATAAATATTAAATATAAGGTTCTTGCTATTACTGAACTAAGTTCCTTGGGTACTTTTAGCTGTATGCCATACGGTCAAGGTGCTTTATTCACCATTACCTTTTCCAGTCTCTTAGGGACTTTGTCCTCAGTAAGCCATGTAATTGATGGAGGAATTTGTTTGATTATCCCTTTTTGCCCATAGCCTGCCATTGTTTCTTCCTTTGTACATACAGAAGAAAATAATTTGTTTAAGTTATAAGCCATTGCCTTAACTTCACTAATTAATTGACATGTCTAATTATCTATCTTAATTTTTTTACACTTCTAGTAAAATAGGACTTTTCTTGCTCTCTCTTGCAATATTTTTTTTCATTTGTTTGCAGATTCTGTTATTTATATTTTTTAAATGATGATTTTGGTCCTTTTGACTTACCCCAAAAACTCTATATTAAACCGTATTGGTCTTAATTTGCTTCTCTTGTGTTTATTCCAAATTATATATATTGACACAGATATTTATTTAAAAGCATTTTAAGAAAAATTCCATCTTTCTTATGTATTTTTAACTTTGAAGAATATAACCCATTGATTGCATTTAATACTGCTTTTAGCATTGTAAAATTATCTTTTTTTAAAGTTAACTATTTTGGTTATACCTTTTGTTAATGTGTTTCTCATAACAAATCTCAAAGGATACATATTATTGTCACTGTTGACCAGACGTTCCCTTTATAAGTACTTAAAATCGAAGATCACTTTACATTTTGGCAGCTGATGAAAATTAAAGTGGACCTGTCACCTTCAATTATTTTTTACATATTTGAAAACTTTATTCAAAACTGCCTATGTGTCATTTTTAATGAAAAGCCTAGCAGATGTATAGTTTAGAAAATATTCCCACTTTATTTCTATTAAAAGAAAAAGTCTTATGGTGAAGCACAGCTCTTTATTAATATATGAAATGTCACTGAAAACCTTCAATAACATCTGAAACATCACTGAAATTACCATACATTATCATATGGTACTAAGTATGATTATCTCCTTAACTGGTCTTTTGGCTAACATGATATATAGCAGATTTTAATTATGTTTTCAAATATACAAACCTGAATCAAAGTGACAGGTCCACTTTAATGATCTCTTAACAGTTAGAGGTGGTAACTGTTGAAGTGAAGTGGAGATAAGTTCAGTTTAGTAGATGTTGAGTAATGTACGGACATCTAGGAGGAGAATAAAATGCTAATTCCCACCAAGGACAACATCTGCAATGAGTTTGTATGTTCTCACTGTGTTTGCGTGGGTTTCCTCCGGGTACTCCGGTTTCCTCCCACACTCCAAAAAACATACTGATAGGTGAATTTAGATTGTGAGCCCCAATGGGGACAGGAACCAATATGAGTGTAAAGCGCTGCGGAATCTGTGTGCGCTATATAAATAAAGGATTATTATTAGTGATGAGCGAGCACCCCAATGCTCGGGTGTTCGGATGCTCTAACCGAGCACCCCCTGAGGCTCGAGTGCTCGGCCGAGCACCCGAGCCCCATTGAAGTCAATGGGAGGACTCGAGCATTACACCAGGCACCCCCTGCTCTGATGAGGGGAGGGTGCCTGGTCCATAGGAAAAGGGCAGAAAAGGATGGAAACACCACAGAAATGGTTCAGGGACAGCATAGGGAGGATGTCTGGATGCATCTTGGACTCCAACATCGCTGCTGGGAACGATCTTTCGCCCGTAGTACGCCATTTTTACAGACTGACCGTAAAACACACAAAAAGGAAAATAAAAACGACTTTAGGCGAAAAATTGTTACCAAACAGTATTTGCTGTATATTTACTTGTATATCATCTGCAAATTCTCCCAAAAATTTCCTCGATTTTTCTGAACTGAGGCCATGATTAAGAGGGAAACGTGCGCAGAGGCAAATTCTCCCAAAAATTTCCTTGATTTTCAGAACTGAGGCCATGATTAAGAGGGAAACGTGCACAGAGGCAAATTCTCCCAAAAATTTCCTTGATTTTCAGAACTGAGGCCATGATTAAGAGGGAAACGTGCGCAGAGGCAAATTCTCCCAAAAATTTCCTTGATTTTCAGAACTGAGGCCATGATTAAGAGGGAAACGTGCGCAGAGGCAAATTCTCCCAAAAATTTCCTTGATTTTATTGAACTGAGGCCATGATTAAGAGGGAAACGTGCGCTGAGCTGACCATCTAAAACATTATGGGTAAGGGTCTGCTGCAGAGCTGACCATCCTAAACATTATATGCGAAGGCCCGCTAGTGAGCTGACGCTATAAAACATTATATGAGAGGGCCCGCTAGAGAGCTGACCCAATAAAACATTATATGAGAAGGCCCGCTGGTGAGCTGACCTATATAAAAATTGTCAAACAGGGCCCGCTGGTGAGCTGGCCCTATATAAAAATTATATCACAGGGCCCGCTGGTGAGCTGGCCCTATATAAAAATTATATCCCAGGGCATATGGAAGAGGAGGAGGAGGATGAGAAGATTAAGAGTCAACCATATACCCGTTTTTTGGGTGGAAGGGGTGAATGGGAATACAGAGTATTCCCATCATTGTAAATAACATATATAAAGTGAGTTTATGTTCCCCCGGGGCTTTCCTCCAGTGGAGTGGAGAAGTCAGGGGAAATCCAGGCCTTGTTCATTTTTATAAGTGTCAACCTATCAGCATTGTCGGTGGAAAGGCGGATACGCTTATCTGTTATGATGCCACCAGCAGCACTAAATACCCGCTCAGACAGAACGCTGGCGGCAGGGCAGGCCAGCACCTGCAAGGCGTAGAGTGCCAGTTCATACCACGTGTCCAGCTTGGACACCCAGTAGTTGTAAGGCACAGAGGGATCATTGAGGACGCTGACACGGTCTGCTACGTACTCCTTCACCATCTTCCAAAACTTTTCCCTCCTTGTGACACTAGGCTGCGCATCAGGGTGAGGGTGCTGGCGGGGTGTCATGAAGGTGTCCCACGCCTTGGAGAGTGTTGCCCTGCCTTTCTCGGAACTGCTGTGTGCTCCCCTTTTCTCCCCTTCTCTGTTGGCCAAGGTAGCACGTACTCTGCCGCCAGCGTTGTCAGATGGAAAATTTTGGAGCAATTTTTCAACAAGAACCTTCTGGTATTGCACCATTTTGCTTGTCCTCTCCACCGGAGGAATGAGAGATGAGAAATTCTCTTTGTAGCGGGGGTCCAGAAGGGTGAACACCCAGTAATCCGTGTTGTTTAAAATGCGTATAACGCGTGGGTCACGGGAAAGGCAGCCTAACATAAAGTCAGCCATGTGTGCCAGAGTACCAACAGTCAAGATTTCGCTGTCCTCACCAGGAGGATGACTCTCAATATCCTCATCTTCTTCCTCCTCTTCTGCCCACCCACGCTGAAGAGATGGAACTAAAGTTCCATGGCTACCCTCTGTAGCGGAGGCAACCGTGTCTTCCTCCTCCTCCTCCTCCTCCTCCTCCTCCGCCTCCTCCAATTGTCGCTGAGAAGACGAAGTGAGGGTGCTCTGGCTATCACCTTGTGTAAGCTCTTCCTCCCCCATTTCCACCTCTTCCACATGCAAAGCGTCGGTTTTAATTGTGAGCAGCGAGCGTTTCAGTAGACACAGAAGTGGGATGGTTACACTGATAATAGCGTTATCGCCGCTCACCATCTGTGTCGATTCCTCAAAATTGCGTAAAACCTCGCAGAGGTCTGACATCCATTCCCACTCCTCACTTCTGATTACAGGAAGTTGAACGGAGAGGCGACGACCGTGTAACAGCTGGTACTCCACTACTGCCCTCTGCTGCTCACAAAGCCGGGCCAACATGTGGAAGGTGGAGTTCCAGCGCGTGCTCACGTCACACAGCAGCCGGTGAGCTGGCAATTGTAAGCGCTGCTGCAGCTTCAACAGGCCGTCCGAAGCTGTAGATGACTTACGGAAATGTGCACACACGCGGCGCACCTTGGTCAAGAGATCATGCACATTGGGGTAGGTTTTTAGAAATCGCTGCACCACTAAATTAAATACATGCGCTAGGCATGGTACGTGTGTGAGCTTGCCGAGCTCCAAAGCCGCCACCAAGTTACGCCCATTATCACACACAACCATGCCTGGTTGCAGGTTGAGTGGCGAGAGCCACTGCTCGGTCTGGTGACTAATCCCCTGCAACAGCTCTGGGGCCGTGTGCTGTTTGTCCCCAAGGCAGATCAGCTTCAGCACGGCCTGTTGACGCTTCCCCACTGCAGTGCTACACTGCTTCCAGCTACTGGCTGATGGGGGAGTGGCGCTGCGTGTAGAGAATTCGGAGGTGGAAACGGAGGAGGAGGAGCCAATAACGTAGGTGCTGGCGGAAACCCTGATGGAGGTAGGGCCCGCAATCCTCGGCGTGGGTAGCACCCGTGCCATCCCAGGGTCCGAGTCGCTCCCAGCCTCCACGACATTCACCCAGTGTGCCGTCAGGGAAATGTAGCGTCCCTGGCCACAAGCACTTGTCCATGTGTCAGTCGTTAAGTGGACCTTCCCAGTAACTGCGTTGGTCAGGGCACGGGTGATGTTACGGGACACATGGTGGTGTAATGCGGGGATGGCACACCGGGAAAAGTAGTGGCGGCTGGGGACCGCGTACCGAGGGACAGCTGCTGCCATCAGGCTGCGGAAGGACTCAGTGTCCACAAGCCTAAATGGCAGCATTTCGATGGCCAGTAATTTGGAAAGGTGTGAGGTTAGTGCTATGGCCTGTGGGTGGGTGGCTGGGTACTTTCTCTTGCGCTCAAATGCCTGGGGTAACGACATTTGGACGCTGTGCTGGGACAGGGAAGTGGATGTGGTCGCTGATGGTGCTTCAGATGGTACAGGTGCAGGGCGGGAGGTATGCGGGCCTGCGCCTTCGACAGGCGATTGGCCGGCACCGAAAACAGGGGAAGAGGAGGCAGTGGTGTGGCCTGCAGACACAGATGGGCGATCCAGGCGTTCCTCCCACTTACTACGGTGCTTGGATGCCATGTGTCGGATCATGCTGGTGGTGGTGAGGTTTCTAGTGTTCATGCCTCGGCTCATTCTGGTGTGGCACAGGTTGCAAACTACAATTCTTTTGTCGTCCGCACTTTCCTTAAAAAAACGCCATACCGCGGAACACCTACCCTTTGGCAAGGTAGATTTACGCAAGGGGGTGCTGCGTGGAACATTTGCGGGCCGGTTTGGTGCGGTCCGCCTTCTTTCTGTAGCCACACCACTGCCTCTTCCAGCCTGTTGCGGTGCTGCAGATGGCTCACCCTCAGGACTGCTGTCATCGCTCGGCTCTACACCTTCCCAGGTGGGGTCAGGCACCTCATCGTCCACCAAGTCCTCCTCCACTTCCTCACTCTGATCATCCTCCTCAAGTCTTGATCCCACCACATACTCAGTCATTGACAACTGTATAACATTCTCCTCAACAAGGTCTTGAGACGGAAATAGTGGTTGATTTAATGGCAACTGTGTCTCATCATCATCATCATCATCCACTACTTCCTTTGACCTTAAATGCCGTTCACATCTGTCATCTTCTTGTGATTGGGTAGCCTCTAGAGGTTGTGAATCAGGGCACAAGATGTCATGTTCCTCTGCAAGCGTGCTTGGAGAGAGGGTCAAATGAAGGATTGGTGATGAGACGAGCTCCTCACTATATCCCAGTGTGGGATCACTTCTTTGACCAGACCGTGTATGGTGGGAGGAAGGATGATCAGAGTGAGGATTATGTTGACCAGACTCTTGGCTACTGAGAGTGGACTTGGTGGAAGACAGGGTGGTGCTTAACCGACTGGAAGCAGTATCAGCTGTCATCCAACCGACCACCTGTTCGCAGTGGTCGGACCTCGAGAGTGATGTCCTGCGACGCCCTGTAAAATTAGACATGAAGCTAGGTATGGTGGATGTCTTTCTTTCTTGTGCTCTGGCACCAGGCACAGTTTCTCCGCGTCCTGACCCGCGCCCTGAACTATCAGGATCACGTCCACTTCCCCGTCCCTTTTTACCCGCCTTCTTCATCTTACACGGAATATGTGACTTTAATATTTGAGTTTGAAAACTTAACAGTATTTCTTCCTATTCTGCAACTGTGCAGAGTACACAGAATAGGCTGCTAAACTGCGGTGACACACACTGAATGGAAAATGTGACTTTAATATTTGAGTTTGAAAACTTAACAGTATTTCTTCCTATTCTGCAACTGTGCAGAGTACACAGAATAGGCTGCTAAACGGCGGTGACACACACTGAATGGAATATGTGACTTTAATATTTGAGTTTGAAAACTTAACAGTATTTCTTCCTATTCTGCAACTCTGCAGAGTACACAGAATAGGCTGCTAAACGGCGGTGACACACACTGAATGGAATATGTGACTTTAATATTTGAGTTTTAAAACTTAACAGTATTTCTTACTATTCTGCAACTCTGCAGAGTACACAGAATAGGCTGCTAAACGGCGGTGACACACACTGAATGGAATATGTGACTTTAATATTTGAGTTTGAAAACTTAATAGTATTTCTTCCTATTCTGCAACTGTGCAGAGTACACAGAATAGGCTGCTAAACGGCGGTGACACACACTGAATGGAATATGTGACTTTAATATTTGAGTTTGAAAACTTAACAGTATTTCTTACTATTCTGCAACTCTGCAGAGTACACAGAATAGGCTGCTAAACTGCGGTGACACACACTGAATGGAAAATGTGACTTTAATATTTGAGTTTGAAAACTTAACAGTATTTCTTCCTATTCTGCAACTGTGCAGAGTACACAGAATAGGCTGCTAAACGGCGGTGACACACACTGAATGGAATATGTGACTTTAATATTTGAGTTTGAAAACTTAACAGTATTTCTTCCTATTCTGCAACTGTGCAGAGTACACAGAATAGGCTGCTAAACGGCGGTGACACACACTGAATGGAATATGTGACTTTAATATTTGAGTTTGAAAACTTAACAGTATTTCTTACTATTCTGCAACTCTGCAGAGTACACAGAATAGGCTGCTAAACGGCGGTGACACACACTGAATGGAATATGTGACTTTAATATTTGAGTTTGAAAACTTAACAGTATTTCTTACTATTCTGCAACTGTGCAGAGTACACAGAATAGGCTGCTAAACGGCGGTGACACACACTGAATGGAATATGTGACTTTAATATTTGAGTTTGAAAACTTAACAGTATTTCTTACTATTCTGCAACTGTGCAGAGTACACAGAATAGGCTGCTAAACGGCGGTGACACACACTGAATGGAATATGTGACTTTAATATTTGAGTTTGAAAACTTAACAGTATTTCTTACTATTCTGCAACTCTGCACACTACACAGAATGTGCTGCTAAACTGCGGCGAAGCACACTGAATGGAATATGTGACTTTGATATTTTAGTTTGAAGACTTAACAGCATTTCTTCCTATTCTGCAACTCTGCACAGTACACAGAATGTGCTGCTAAACTGCGGCGAAGCACACTGAATGGAATATGTGACTTTGATATTTTAGTTTGAAGACTTAACAGTATTTCTTCCTATTCTGCAACTCTGTACAGTACACAGAATGTGCTGCTAAACTGCGGCGACGCACACTGAATGGAATATGTGACTTTGATATTTTAGTTTGAAGACTTAACAGAATGTGCTCTAATCTGCAACTTTGCACACTAAACAGAATGTGCTCTAATCTGCAACTTTGCACACTAAACAGAATGTGCTCTATTCTGCAACTTTGCACACTAAACAGAATGTGCTCTAATCTGCAACTGTGCACACTAAACAGAATGTGCTCTAATCTGCAACTTTTCACACTAAACAGAATATTTTTTTTTTTTTTTTTTTTGTTTTTTTCCCCCCACACAAAATAACCTGCTGCCCCCACACACAGTAGTCCTAAAAAGGACTTTTGGTTCTTTTTTTTCACAATTTTGGTTTTTTTCCTCCCTACACTGCCTTTCCCTTCCTATCCTCAGCTCTCCCTGGCTAAGACTGAGCCGAACTCGATGGTCAGGTGCTATACAGCACCCGACCACGGGTTCTGGCCAGCCAATCAGTGTAATGCCAGCAGCCAACATGGCTGCTGGCATTACACCGATGTCAGAGCCTCCCTGCACGTTTATTGGCTGCGCAGCAGCCGCAAAACGTGCGGGGAGGAGACCCGAACATGGCGGGCGAGCACATGCGGTACTCGTACGAGTACCGCCATGTGCCGAGCAGAGCGATGCTCGAGCCGATCCGAGCATCGGCCGAACATGCTCGCTCAACACTAATTATTATTAATTAGTGATACTGGGGGAAGCTACCTTTCTGTAAGGTTGGGTGAAACGTCTTCCTCGTCTGATTGCTGACAGAGATTTGGGGGTCTGGTAATGGACAAATTTCATCCCTTCTCAAATCCTGTATACCTTTGTGTATGCCCCATAGTGTTTTGAGAGTAGGAAGTTTTGACTTGCTCAGCCTCAGTATCTCAGTCACAAATCATAAATTTAAACAGACCACTGAGAAATTATGTGACCAGGTGAGTGACTTTTTTGTTTTAATTTATCGACTGTCACACTGCTTAAGGTTATATGTCTCTTAGGATACTAAAAAAAATGGTCTGTTGCTACTGTACATGCTGATGATTGAATGTCATGTACCACTTCCAATTTGTAGTTCTGCATTAGAGATAAAATAAATAAGGACAAGGGAGTTCAGAGTTCATCAAAGTGTCTTGAGCTCAGGCATTGACTTGATCCAGTGAATACAATGTTAAAGAGCAATCCTCAAAAGATACTGAGTATGAGCCGGTAGGGCTGCACTATGCAGCATCTCCCATCAGCTACTTTGGAGGTTAGAAAACTGAAACCATCAGCTGCCAGGGTGCTGGACTGCAGAAGCAAAATATGAGCATGAAGTCATGAACTTTAGTTATCAAAAAACAACTCCCACAAAGCTTTGGGGTACTTCAGACATGCAATCTTTGCTCCCTGTGTCTAGAGAGCATTTACATCTTACTGATGAGGAGCCCAAAAAAGTACATCTCAGGCTTGTTGGTACAAGAAACTTGCCTTACATTTTGGAGATTACTATCTATGTGTGCAGGGTCAGACTGATATGCATTTGAGAACTTCTTTGTATTGCCTCAAGACTAAGAGATCTAAAACATCAAGCTCCACTAGAACATTTATGAACATTCCCCTATAACAAGTCATTTATGCATGTTTCCTTCTCAATCAGCATTTTGCATTTATTTGTTTCAGATGAAACAGCACATATACAGACTCACTTAGTCCTGTTGCTGCCTTTAGGAGATTTCCAAAACTTGAACTTTAGGTAAACTTAGTTTTTGACTTGGCATATTCTGCAACAGAACACTGGTTTCCCAGTATGGTAAAAAAATAATAGACTAGACTGGAGGCAGAGAGCTTCCTAGGCCCCTCCCTCCAATCTTCTGCTGCAGAGATAAAATAATAGTAAAAGTATGAAGACTTCACATATTAAACCTTTGAGTGCAATGTATTTCACTCCCCTCTGGCACTCACAGGTTTGCAGAATATGCAAAGTCTAAAACTAAGTTTATAGGAACTATGAGGGTCTGAAAATAAATTCATGGAAGGGGTTCAGTTTTCTCTCCCATGAATCTGCTGAACTGCTGCACTTCATGAAAGAACATGGCAGAGACAACTAGTTCAACATGTCTGCTCCTTTGAGAATAGACCTTTTTTCAAATAAACATTCACCAAATTAGCATCTTTATAAACTGGCCTTTTAACTTCTTGAATGCTAGGACAGTCATGAAGAAATGCTTTGAAGATCTCTCAAACATTCTAGGGGTTAAAAAACTTGATTAAATCAATGTTTGTTTGTTTGTTTTTAATTCTTAACCTATTGTACAGTTTGATTACTACAGAATTGATTGACTTCTTGTCATCACATACATTGAGACTGTTTTTCTTAGCCCAGCAGCCTCATTGAAATATGCTTTCCAAAGATTTGGCTTTAATTTAAACATCAGAAGGTTGAAGATTTCCAATTAGAGGACTAACAGCCACTGAAACAAACTCCGAAAAAAAATTGTAACAACTGTTGTATAGAAATAGAAAAATAGTCTGTTAATCAGATATTTATTGCAACATAGTTAATGTGCCTGAGGCCAAGATCAAAGCTTTTTGCTTTCATTCATTAAAATGTTGCATTACAGACATCTCATTTTCCATTTCTTAAAGCATATGGCACAAAAGAAGCTTCATATTGTCCCTGTATAATTTATACAGAGAAAGATAAAACGGCAAAACACTTTTTTTAATGCAATTTTATGAACTTTCTGACCCAACTGAAGTGAAGTGTTTTACAATCCAGATAATGTTCAACTGATTGGGATGGGTTACATAGTACTTTTGTGATCTACCAGCATTCTGACAATCTGAAATAACCCTTGGCTGCTAGATGCATCTTCCTGATATGTTAGCCATCTGAGTGCCAGAAGGGTACGCAACGCATTCCCCTCTGGCACTCAAAGGTTTAAAGATGCCTGTAGCCCCCAAAGGAATTTATGCAATTATTAGATTTTCATCATCCTATATAATAATTCGCTAAATCGTTTGTAATGCCGCGTCATGCGCAGTAGACACTGCTGTGCGTGCTGCAGTCATGTGCAGTAGAGACTGCCCGCGCCTCGGCTGATACAGACCGGGGCTCTCTTTACAAAGTGTCCCGTTCTGTGTCAGTCGCGGTGCAGGCAGTCTATACTGAGCATGACTGCACCGCGACCGGCTGCCAGTGGCACTGTGGCCCATGTAACTGGCTGTTCAACTAGTAGAGCAATATTTAAAGATACCTTATGTCCCTAACACAAAGTTATTTAAATTAAATTCTACCTGTATGTTGTACTAACCATTTTTTATTTTATAAAATCATTTTTTATTAAATTTAACCTTTTATGTTTTGATTGCGCAGTTTGGCACTTTATGTGAATTCCCTGCACAGTATGATAATTAGTTTAAAGGGATAGTAATGTTTCATAATTAAAGCAGCTCTAATTAATCATCATAGTATTTGGGCCATGGAGAGTGTTATTTCAATTCTGTCAGAGTTGTAGTTCAAGAGTGATTGAATGATAAAATTTATCCCTCCCACCCCTTTTACTGATATAACACTGCTAAGCTTAGAGCAGCAGGGAGTATCCAGGTAGATTGCAGAGAGGGACAATCTTCAATTAAGATTAGGGAAAAAGCTGAAAAAGCTGTCAAGGGGGCAGGACTTTTATTGTTCTCACAGTAAGAAGATCCCTTGCTGTTATCTGTCTGGTCAAGCAACCAGATTCCACATCTGAGGTGAGCAGTGTTACATTAGGTAAAAAGGGTGGGAGGGGGATACTTTATCATTCAATTAATCTTGAACTACAACTCTGACAGTACTGAAATAAAACTCTCTATGTCTCAAATATTTTTTGTGAAACATTACTATCCCTTTAAGGAAAGTTAGAGGCCAATATTCATTCAGAGAGAGTGTGTGGTAATATTGGTCCAGCAGAACAACTAATTAGCATAATATGCCACCAATGAATATAAGTTAATTTCTCAAAAACTATGTATATTTAAAACAAATATTTTGCACAACATTATAGGTAGGTTTAGTGCCATAGAGGTATCCAAAAATTGTATTGCAATTCATTGGATTCCTCTCTGGCATGCAAACAGTTAGCTATACTTATCTTAAGACGACAGTCAGATCTACATTAAAGTCCAACTGTCAAATTATACTAAGCTTTTTCCAATGGCAGCAGACTCCTCCTCTCAGTCATTTGGTTGGTCAGAAAACTGACTCCCTTCAGCTGATAGAGGAGCTGACCAAAACCAGGAAGTCGGGGTTCAAATCTGCAAGCTTTATTGGCTGCTCCTACTGCCAGATAAGCTACTAGGAATGGGTTAGAAAGCTAATCCCTTTGAGTCTATGGTGATTGTGGTTGTAAGCCCCAAATGACTAAGCTGCACAACTTGAGTCTTCTGTTTCAGTCGGTATCTCAGGATCTACTTGAGAGCAACAGGGATCACTTTTCTGACCCCTTGGTCTACCTATGATGCTTCAGACCTATTAATGCAGCTCTGGGTTTCTCACTGTCTACTTCTAGAAAAGCAGGCCTGCCAACAACATTCATATTATAATTAATATTTAACCCTTTGAGTGCCGGAGGCTTTGAAAATTTTGTTCTGTTTAAAAATAGTTTTTTTGGGGGGAAGCTTTCAGAATTGTACACTAAAAGTCACAAATTATGTTATATCTCCAGTAACTTAGCTTAAAGTGTTAGTAATGTCTGAAAAAAACTTTTTTGCATTTAGAAGAGCTTAAAAAGCTGATCTAAATGCAAAAAAAAGTCTCTCTTAAACCGCTATGGTTTAAGAGATACGGGCGTTTAAAGTTTGATTTCTCCTACTGACAGCTGTAAAGCTGTCAGCAGGAGATCCGTGTCGGTCAACACGCTGGCGCTTGAGAAGTGCCGAGATCTCGTTACTTACACGGAATCCCTTCATTGGAATGGTCTAAAATGTGTGCCTAGTGTTCAGATACGGTTTTTTGCATTTAGATCAGCTTTTTAGCTCTTCTTTTTCAGACATTACTAACACTTTAACAAAACAAAAGACTATGAAATATAAATGCCATATATCTCTGAGTGCATTGATACTCAATATGTATAGTTGTACATATTTATATCCTTCCACTGGGCCCTAAATTGGAAACGACAACAGAATTTCTACTGATATTTTTATGCAGATAACCAGAATGCACTAAATTATAGTCTGAAGGCATAATTAACCAATGCCATGAAAATAATCCCCTTAAAAGCATACATTTCCTGAAAACAGATATCCATCTGAATCAAATGAGGAGTTCCTTGCTTTTCTACCCCTAGCTTGATATGCACATAGGTTGGAGCTAAAGAAAAAATCTAGGCATTATTTTACATTTTTCAAAGGTACAAAAAACACTGAAAAACATGGAATTTACTACTGTATTCATTAGCTACTGCTCTTCTGAGAAAAATGCCACTCTACTGGTATGAGCTGAACTACCGTAGGGGGTTTCAGAATTACAAAACTACACATTCAGCAATGTATCATTTTTCCTTTCATTTTTTCAAATGTGAATTGCCTGTATTAAAATGATTTTATCAGCTACATAAGTGACGAAAATGTAGACAAACTGTAACATTTTGGAAAGAAGACAACCCACCTCATCAAATGAAGCATAACTTGCCTTCTGCAGCTAGACTGATGTGTACAAATGTTTCCAGAAGGTAGAATTAAAGTAAGAAGTAGGCATTATTTTACATTGAAATAATTGAGAATGTCACAAGTGAGGACTATAGACCCTGCTGAGACAGTGGGGAGAGTGTGGGAGGGAAAGGGTTAACAATACCAGACCCCTGGTTACCTGTTACTATTGCTAACAACCACCAAATTAACCCCTGAAATCCCTCCTGCACTATCACCCCAGTACTGCAATTTGCTGCCACCACCAAGACTTTATATCTGGGCATCTTAGCTTACCCCAAGCACAACAGAATACAGTATAAAATCACATTAATATTCAGACATATATAATTAACCCTTTAGTAACATGTGCTACCCGAGCTTCCTTCAGAGTAGTGAGTTCATATTAGAAAACAGAGACAAGAGCTGATGAAATGAACATTTAATCTGAAAAAAAGCTTCACAGTGCTGGTTACAAAAATACAGAAATAAAGGACATATGCACAAATAAAGATTACACATTGGCAAAACAGTCCATAAAATAAAATGGGAGAAACACAAGAAATCCTTAAATACAATTACCAATATTTTAAGAGTCCTTGGGAACTTGAGATGGTATTTCCTTCAGTTGTTACAAAGAAATTCACTGTTTTTATCCAAAAACCCTTATTAAATAGGAGCCCACAGTTGCTGCTAAGAGGCCAGACCCCCTGGGTGTTACCTGGGAGGGTCAGGGGTCTGGCCTGACCATTTACAGCCCACTCAATCAAACCTGTCAGGGATGTTACTGCAGAGTTCTACCTGAAAAATCATAAGGCTTCCCAAAACATGCAACCCACAGCACACCTCTATAGTATTCCTCATATATGTGTGAACATTTGGACACCAAACATGATGGATCTAACTGGTTGCAAAATGGCTATTCTTGTAACTCATAGCAGGAACACCTCCCCCTGGCATGTTTGGTATCCAGCAGAAGGGTAAAACCTGGGCATTTTAAATATATAGTTTTACTGAACCATTTTACATGATATATACATGTTCTCCCTATTTCAGGTTATTTGGGTATCCCCTAGATAATACTCCCCCCAGAGCTGATGGTCCAATACCTTTTGTGACCCGAACATCCTGTTCTGGTGATGTTATGTACTCAGCTAATTTTATGGCCTAGGACTGGTGCACTTTGAATAACATACAGGTCATCAAACAAACAAACCAATTATACAACCCAGAGGGCAAACTCATGCCTTGGCATGACAGAGAACTGTGGAGTTTACAATTGTGTTTGTTAGCTACTGCTCTTCCAAAAACAATGGCACCACATTAGTATGAGCTGAACCACTGTAGGGGGTGCAGACATACAAAACTACACCATCTGCAATCTATATTTGTTCTTACATTTTTTCAAAAGTGACTTGCCTGTACTAAAATGGTTACAACTACAGAAACAAAGAAAATACAGACAACACGTAACACTTGCTTTCTACTCTTGTGATGTGCACAAATGTTTCCAGAAGTGTGCACTAAAGGAAACAAGTCACATTTTTTTCCTACTGTATTCAGTACCTGCTAGCAGCCTGAGAAAAATGGTACCCCATATGGATGGGTTGACATACTGAATGGGGTGGCAGGAGTACTAACCTACACCTACAACTTTTCTTTATTGAAATTAAATGCATGGACTAAAATGGAACAACCATTAGATATATAAAGAAAACACAATCAAGGCATACAGTTTTGGAATGCAGACCTTCACCCACATCAAATGAGGGGTCAATTGCCTTTTTTACCCCTAAGCTAGTGTGTACAATTTTTTACAGTATGTGGTTCTGTAGGAAAAATAACACTTGTATTTTTAAACTTTAATTACTAAAGTTTGTATATTTTTTTTACCCCATGGAATTTCTTAGTGTATACAGTACCTAGTGCCAGCCTAAGAAAAATGATACCCCACTGGTATGGGTTCCCTAACCATAGTGGGTGCCAGGAGCATGACTACCAGTGAATAAGAAGGGGGAATCAGACAGTTTGTGATTGTTTGGCTACCAATTAAATATAGTTGGAGTGTCAGAGATAGCCATGCTTGGATTTGTAGCTACCAGTGGAACCAGACTGGGAGTTCAGAGTGTATGTGGGCAATCTATGGCTACTAGTTGGCAGTAGAGCCAGGATAGGGAGTCAGACAGTGTGGAATATGAGCAATATTTGGCTACCAGTGGACAGAGGAGCAAGGTGCGAGTATAGACAGCATATAAGAGGAATATTTGGTTACCAGTGGACAGGGGAACAAGGTTGAAATGCAAGCAGTGGATGAGGGGAAGTGGTGGCTACTAGTGGGCCAGTCAGATGGTGTAGGTGGGAGATCTGACCCCCAGTCTTGCTCCCCTGCCAACTGGTAGCCACAGATCCCCCACTACACTGTCTGATACCCCAGCCTTGTTTCCTGCCCACTTGTACCCACAGATTCCCCACATATACTTTGACCCCCCTGTCATGTCCCCTTGCCCACAAAGTGTTTGAGAGAAATCTGAGACTACCAGTGGGCAGGGGAACAATACTGGGCCAGAGGGGGAATGTTTATTTTTATTTTTTATTATTATTATTATTATTATTATTATTATTATTATTATTATTATTATTTTTTATAATAATTATGCTTTATATATGTACATATATGTATTATTATTATTATTTTTTTAAGATTAAAGAGGACCTCATGGGGGAGTAGCAGACAGGGTGTGTAATTCTTTGGCTGCCAATGGAACAAGGCTGAAGTGTCAGAGAGAGTAATGTGTGGCTCTGTAGCTACCAGTGGAACTAGGCTGGGGGGGTCAAGCAATGTATATGGGGATCTGTGACTACCAGTGTCACTGGAGCCAGGGTAGGTGTTAGATATGTGTATTGCAGAAAAATTAAGAGCATGGCTGGTGATTCTTACATTAATGACAACACAAACATGGACCAGCTAGTAAATCATGTTAATACAAAGAATTATTTACCTGCTCCAGGTTCACTGTTACACAATATTTTGTTCTACATTAGGACTATTATACGAACAGTTAATTCAAACATATTTTATATGACTTCCTTGTAAAGGTATTATATAATTATATTTGTTTTAGTAAATCACGTTAGCATGCTTTGAGCATCATCCTTTCATAGTGGAAGTTGAGGCAATTCACAAGTAAATGACTGGCCATATAAGAACAACATTGATTTGATTTTTTAGCACTGTTTTCTTTAAACAGCCTGGTCCCATTTAACCCTTTAAGTGCCAGAGAGGGATCCAACGCATTGCAACTAAGTGCCAGAGAGGGATCCAACGCATTTCAACACGTTGGATACCTCTCTGGCTCTCTAATGGTTTACCTATTCCGTTAGATATTTTATCTCTTAAATAATTATTCCTTTTTTTTGTTACTGTTAGCCTAAAAGAAATATCGCCAACTGATAGATCACTTTTTAAGATGTATGTTTTTGAAGACGCAATGTTCTCTTGCAGATCAAACAAAAATTAAATCAACTGAACAAATCTGTGTCCTGAAGCCCTAGAATGTGTTACTGTAGGAAGAATGAGCTCATTCTGTGGTAATACTAACATTGACGGCCAGTGAGTAAGAACATACATTGTATCTTCTTGTCTGGCTATTCAGCATTGATTTTGATGACAGACATTCATAACTGGAAGCTATAGCTTTAATTACCGATTATACCTATTGAACCAGAATGCTTCTGTTTGTAGGAGTGGAGTACTAAAATAAAATGTGATTAAATTGAAATATTGCAATCATTTATTATATAGTAATAATAATAATATTGCAATAATATTATTTCTACAAAATACTTGAACCCCTTAAGGATCAGAGGTCCAGGGAAGTTACCTTCCCTTAACCCTTTCATCATTGTCAGCACACCAGCACACGTGACCTATGACGTGAACCTGGGGGTCAGAGAGAGACCGCTCCTGTCCTGGAGCATTCAATTTCAGACCCCATTTCTACTTACAGTGCTCCCATCACTGGTCCTTAGGGGGAAAAAACGGTGATGGTCCTGGCACTTCACAGGCTCGTTAAGGGGTTAAAGAATGATAATGTTTTGTTATGAAAAAAACTTTTATTGAAAGATTTTAGAGGGGATGAACTAAAGGGCAATGCTGTGGTGTAGTTTGTCAAGAGATCACTTTGTCATGGTTAATATGACACACTTTCCCATATGCACAAAGAATTTGCTATGCGAAGGGAGGGGCGAGAGAATGAATGAATTAGCCTGCAGGTTGTCATAATGCTGGCAATGTATTAGGGAGTAAAAGTAGGAGAGAGGCAAGAATGCTCTCATACTTCAGCACCACAGCCACCATTGTTCCCCATAACCTCTTGTCACCTGCTCAGGGCAGACTGGTAGCTCCACTTGCTATGGTGCTGAAATCAGCACATTGAGAAATGCGCCAGTCTGCTTGATTAAAACCCAGATATTATAATATCCCATATCTACAAACGCTCCATCACACAGTGGGCTAAAACAGAGGGCTATGAGATGTGAAATGCCATATTAACATATTGACACACACACACACACACACTGAAATACACCGATGTCCCATAGAGCAGCATTCCAATATGCAAATGCGCAATGTCAAGCTAGTCACTGTAAAACTGTAACCCAGGGAAAAGCATGGCGGATTCATGGTGATGATGACATATTTGCAGCAAATTCACAGGGATGTTATGGTGAAGACATTTTAGTCTATATGTCAAGATGTAATCGAAGCAAATATGTCCAACCTGGACCCTTATTGACCCTTAGTGCATTTCCTCTGGCACTGAAAGGTTTAACAGTTACTACAACTCCAATTCTTTAAAGCAAATTTGAATTACAAAAAGCCCTAACTAGATGGTGCTGTGGAGATTACAGTCTATGGAGGATATCCAATATACTATTAATGTTGAGTCGATTATGCAGTTTCTTCACACTCTTGCAATCTTCACATACTGGCCAGGAGGTTCTACATTGTGTAAAATAACATAGTGATTGGATAGAAGGTGGGGACAAGCAAGCTGGTATTGCCAATCTTAAACCTTAAAGGAAAAGTAATGTTTCATAATAAAAGCAGCTCTAATTAATCATCTTCGTATTTGGACTTTGGAGAGTGTTATTTCAATTCTGTCAGAGTTGTAGTTCAAGAGTAATTCAATGACAAAGTATTCCCCTCCCACCCCTTTTACTGATGTAACACTGCTCTGTCAGAGCAGAAGGGAAGTGCCCAGGTAGATTGCAGAGAGGGACAATCTTCAATTAAGATAAGGGAAAACGCTGAAAAACTTGTCAAGGGGGGCAGGGCTTTCATTGTTCTCATAGGAAGAAGATTGGCCCCTTCTGTTATCTGTCTGGTCTATGGACTGTATTCCATATCTGAGAAGAGATGGCTTACACTAGGTAAAAAGGGGCGGGAGGGGAAACTTTGCTTGTGAATATCTCTCAAACCATAAAGGTTTGAGAGATAAGACTTATATCGTTCTTCATGTTTTTTTAATGCCTAAAAATAAAATAAAGATAAAATGAAGTATTACTATATCTTTAAAGGGACAGTAATCGTATTTTAAAAAAAAAATTATATTTTAAGGCATTTCCTTATGAACACAAGGGTACTTTCTTTTTCAACACAAACTGCCATAGAGAGCAACAGCACCCCCTGGTCACAAAAGATATTAAAATCATGCTATTAAAAAATATGTAGAAATTTCCTTTGTATCAGCTTATCACACAGAAGATGCACACTACTCAGTAGGACAAGCCCTATAATATATATTTTTTCATAGTAAGGGTACATAGAAAGGGAGTGCAGATAAGCTGTGGCTCGTGTGAGCCAGAATGAGGCTCTTTGTCATGCAAACCATCAGCACCATAGGGGTGAGACTCAGTTGTTTTATTCATGCCCATTTAAAGGCAGACATCTAGGCTCTTGTAGTCCAAGTCAATAAGCTAAAGATGTACAAATGTGGAGGACACAATGTAGACTGTAAGTTCTCACAAGCAGGGCCCTCTGATCCCTCTGTTCTCCACATTTGATTGTACCGCTGTATGTCTATTCCCAATTGTAAAGCGCAGCAAAATTAGTTGGCGCTAAATAAATAAAGAAGAAGAATAATAATCTGCACCATAGGGACAAATAAACATTCCCAAAATTCCAAATCTTTAAAAAGGGTCTTTTATAACCCACTGCATGCTGTATAGGTCTCCAAATGTACTGCAAAACTATTAATTTATACATCTCTAGCATTGCAGGTGTTAACATTTCAGATGATTTAAAGGTTTTTTTTTTAATATATCTCCTATGGTTGAGCTGGATTGCACATTTTGACATTATCTATATATATATATAAAGCTCTAGCCTGTGCAGCTCCCAGTGTGCCCCTGTGTGCGTAACAGCACATGTGCAGAAGAGACTGTCGGAATGATGCACAGTAGATACTGGCCGAACACGCTGATGCGGAGCGGGGAGCTCCGGTCGGCTCACCCCCTGTCTCTGCTCCCTGCTCCAGGGCAATAGCGGAGGCCGCTGGATGGCACTTTAGCCTGTGTACACAGGCTTTCATACTAGTATTAAATAAGGTCATTAGGTGTAGACTGTCTCATAGCTAAATCTTGACAGTGTTTTTTTTTTTTCATATGGCGCACCATATTGTACGCAGCGCCATAGAACATTAATATGTTACAATAAATAAATGGGGATAAAATCAATGTTGCCATCATAGAAACAATAGGAGAAAGGTTCCTGGCCAAGGAGCTTGCAGTCTAAATGGGTAATAGGAGTCAGACAGCAGTGTATGAGAGTGTCGAGTGCTGTACGTTCAAGGGATGAGTTTACCAAAAGGCAGTGCATGGTGCTGGTGATCCAGAAGACAAGATTTCAGACTAGACTAAACAATAGAGGGAGATGGTTCTAGACATAAAGAGAGATGTATAGCATTCCATATGTAAGGGACTTTGTATTACCAGTGAATGAGGAAAGTTTCTTGTAAGTTCAGCCTCACAAGTTACTAACTACCAGGTAGACAATATAATGGCCTGTATATATAAAAGCAAGCTGGAGCAATTTGTGGGCAAACCAACGTCCTCATGGTAAAGTTTCTCACTGAATTAAATGGGGCTCTTAACTCCTTGAATCCTAGAGAGTTCTCCAGAGCATTGCTTTCTAATGCGTTTAAGACCTATCTAGCATTCACGGGGCTAAAGCCCCCATTTAGCATAATGGGAAGGTTTATCTGTTCCCTATGCTGAAGTTGGTTTGACCTCATATGACTGAAGTTTACTTTTCTACATAAGGACCATAATGATGCTGTTGAACAGATAAGAGCTTGAGGGATATGCACTAAGGGGCAATGCTATGGCGATGTGTGCCTGTAGATGTGTATCAAGCACATGACATTAACAGTAGAGACACACCTCGTCATATGCACTAGCGATTAGAGATGCAAGGGGAGGGGGCGAGGCTCTGATTGTTAGTATATCATCCTGTGGTAAAGGTGTGGAAGTGTCGGGAAGGGAAGAGAGGGAGCTGAGAGGATGCAGAGAGACTTCAACACCAAAAGCACAGCCCCCCACTGTACTCTTTGAGTGCCAGTGGGTAAGTAACACATTGCACACTAATGTGTTGTTCTCCTATTCTGGCATTCAGGGGTTAAATGATGAGTGCCTCCATGCCTAATATTATCAAATGTTATGGCCTCTTAAAATCAGAAACCTTCAGTCAGAATATATATTAACCAATAAAGTTCATTACTCCATACTGGAGTCTAGATCTATGCTTACTTGTATTCCTGATGTATCTGGCTTCTCAAAATAATTTGCTGCATATCAACATCTCCATGTCATTCTGTTCTCTGTCGATGTCATCCCATTCACTGTCTGGGTTATGGTGTTGTTCCTCAGACTGTCCTCGCTCTCCATCAATGCTCTGTATGTACACTGTTCTCTCACAGTACTGGTCCGGTACGTGTAGCCAGCTTCCTGGCACCTCTTTTACATTCAAATGGTTAAGACTTGATATCAAGGGGGCTGTGGAATATGAAAGTATTATGATAAATGAAATGAGATCTTAACACCTAATGCACAGGCTATTATCACTTAGAACCCTGTGTGTGGAATAGCGCACGTATCCTCTATGACAAAATGCATGAATTAAATAACATACTGAGAGGACATATTAAATAATTCACTCCAACAGATTTATAGTTCATAAGGGGCTTAAGGCAATTCCAACAGAAGTGCCATTTTTTATCTAATTATATTTTATAAAACAGCTTGCCATTATGAAATATAGAATGTGTCCTATGTAAAAGCAGTTACTGTGTCCACAAAGACTGATCTGACTACACTGGTATTCAGATTAGCATGTAATGAACCTGATACTATAACACAAATACTGGCCCTACAACCATGTATAAAGCATATTGTATGCATCTTTCATGTTATAGCCATAATAATGGACTTTTGGCCATGTGCAGCATAACCAATCAGCGAAAATAGACACATATCTCAGAAATAATTGAAGGCAATTTTATCTAAGGGAGCAATTAGCAAGCAAATAAAAGGACATCTCATTATCCACAATAGGGTTGATGATAGATGCTTCACGTCTTTGATATCTATACAATTAATAAACAAAACAAAAAACACACAGAGTTTGGATCAGCAAAAGATGAAGAACTATATGTGATTGTTAACCAGTAAGTTGCAGGAGTATAATGAATCAGTTTTTAATGTGCTATACATAAAGTTTATGTTTTAAACAACATTGGAATGAGAGGCATAATCCTTGAGGGAGATTCACTAAGCGGTGATAAAGAGGTGATAAACTGGAGATGAGTTCTCCAGTGATACTTAGATCTCCAAATTTGAAGAAATCTTCCTGCATAGGCTTCATAGAATAACATAAGAACTGGTTAGGAGATAAACTGGTGAAATCATCTCCACTTTATCACCGCTTAGTGAATCTCCCCTCATTGTCTACAAAACCACTGAACGAGTCTCTGGTGCTATGGGCTATTGATAGCTGCAAAGAAAAAGAAAATGCTGTCTTATCTTTTGTGAACACAATTTTCTGTTCTATCCTTCTTATTTGTAATTTTAGAAGCAAACAAGTTGATTCAGATATTTTCTACGATCATTGATACATACACCATTTGTGACCATGGCTGAAGCTGTGTAGACAGCTCCTGGGAGATCCAAACTTTGCCAGTCTATGCTTGGCGATGTTGGAACTGAACTTTGACAACATAAGCAGATATCGGAGCTTAGTGCATGTGACAATGTACCACATTAACATATAAACACGCCCACATGAATAAGACCGTGCCTCATTAACCTACATTTCCATATGCAAATGAACCATTGTCGATGTGCTAAGCGCAAAATAGTAAACCTGTTGAAGGCATGGCAGATTGTGTCGGATTGGTGGTGGATTCACACGTATATGATGGCTAAGACTCCTTATTGCATGTTGTCAATATGCCATCAACCCCACTTTGCCAATATATCACCACTCTGGCCCCTCAGTGCATCTCCCCCCTGTAGTCATTCCAGGTCAAACCATCTACAACACAGTGATAGGTAAAATTTGCCATTGATTTAAATGCTGCTTTTAACCATTTGAATGCTAGAGCGGTCTCCAGTACATTGCTTCACAACCCATTTTAGACCTCTCTGACACAAGGGTCTTAATGTCCTTCTTAAATCAAAGGGAAAATGTTTACTTCTCCCCTATGATGCAGTTGGTTTATTGCACAGTTTGTAATGGGGATTTAATCCTTTGAGTGACAGAGGGGGACCTAATGCATTGCAAGCACTGCAAAGCAATGTAACCCCTGTGGCACTCGAAGGATTAAACTCCTTGAATTCTAAGGAGGTTTACAACATATTTCTTTGCAATGCATTTGAGACCTCTCTAGCATTCAAGGGTTTAGAAATTCCTTTTAAATTAATAGGAATATCTATGTGTCCCCTATACTTAAGTTGGTTTGCCCCAAAAATGGTGCATTTTGCCTTTATATTAAGGTCCAATATTCCTACACTAGTTGCTTCTCTTTGCTCCACTGACAGAGGCTTCGTCCTTCAGATAAATAGAGAGCAATTGTTACAGATGTCTTTTTCATTCATGAGTTTAATTCAAAGCTTCATTACATTATCTGTTTGTCCAGTGTGCTTAACCAGTATTGATAATAGCAATTTGTTATCCATAATGACTGAGGGTGATTTGCAAAAACAAAGGTGCAACTCAGCAAATCAGCTTCCCCACAGAAATGAGTAAAAATTAATTCTGATTCAAGAATGTAACTTGTACATATTGGGCCCAGGGAAATAACTAGTGATGAGCGAGCACCCCAATGCTCGGGTGTTCGGGTGCTCTGACCGAGCACCCCCTGAGGCTCGAGTGCTCGGCCGAGCACCCGAGCCCCATTGAAGTCAATGGGAGGACTCGAGCATTACACCAGGCACCCCCTGCTCTGATGAGGGGAGGGTGCCTGGTCCATAGGAAAAGGGCAGAAAAAGATGGAAACACTACAGAAATGGTTCAGGGACAGCATAGGGAGGATGTCTGGATGCATCTTGGACTCCAACATCGCTGCTGGGAACGATCTTTCGCCCGTAGTACGCCATTTTTACAGACTGACCGTAAAACACACAAAAAGGAAAATAAAAACGACTTTAGGCGAAAAATTGTTACCAAACAATATTTGCTGTATATTTACTTGTATATCATCTGCAAATTATCCCAAAAATTTCCTTGATTTTCGGAAGTGAGGCCATGATTAAGAGGGAAACGTGCGCAGAGGCAAATTCTCCCAAAAATTTCCTTGATTTTCAGAACTGAGGCCATGATTAAGAGGGAAACGTGCACAGAGGCAAATTCTCCCAAAAATTTCCTTGATTTTATTGAACTGAGGCCATGATTAAGAGGGAAACGTGCGCTGAGCTGACCATCTAAAACATTATGGGTGAGGGTCTGCTGCAGAGCTGACCATCCTAAACATTATATGCGAAGGCCCGCTAGTGAGCTGACGCTATAAAACATTATATGAGAGGGCCCGCTAGAGAGCTGACCCAATAAAACATTATATGAGAAGGCCCGCTGGTGAGCTGACCTATATAAAAATTGTCAAACAGGGCCCGCTGGTGAGCTGGCCCTATATAAAAATTATATCACAGGGCCCGCTGGTGAGCTGGCCCTATATAAAAATTATAGCACAGGGCATATGGAAGAGGAGGAGGAGGATGAGAAGATTCAGAGTCAACCATATACCCGTTTTTTGGGTGGAAGGGGTGAATGGGAATACAGAGTATTCCCATCATTGTAAATAACATATATAAAGTGAGTTTATGTTCCCCCGGGGCTTTCCTCCAGTGGAGTGGAGAAGTCAGGGGAAATCCAGGCCTTGTTCATTTTTATAAGTGTCAACCTATCAGCATTGTCGGTGGAAAGGCGGATACGCTTATCTGTTATGATGCCACCAGCAGCACTAAATACCCGCTCAGACAGAACGCTGGCGGCAGGGCAGGCCAGCACCTCCAAGGCGTAGAGTGCCAGTTCATACCACGTGTCCAGCTTGGACACCCAGTAGTTGTAAGGCACAGAGGGATCATTGAGGACGCTGACACGGTCTGCTACGTACTCCTTCACCATCTTCCAAAACTTTTCCCTCCTTGTGACACTAGGCTGCGCATCAGGGTGAGGGTGCTGGCGGGGTGTCATGAAGGTGTCCCACGCCTTGGAGAGTGTTGCCCTGCCTTTCTCGGAACTGCTGTGTGCTCCCCTTTTCTCCCCTTCTCGGTTGGCCAAGGTAGCACGTACTCTGCCGCCAGCGTTGTCAGATGGAAAATTTTGGAGCAATTTTTCAACAAGAACCTTCTGGTATTGCACCATTTTGCTTGTCCTCTCCACCGGAGGAATGAGAGATGAGAAATTCTCTTTGTAGCGGGGGTCCAGAAGGGTGAACACCCAGTAATCCGTGTTGTCTAAAATGCGTATAACGCGTGGGTCACGGGAAAGGCAGCCTAACATAAAGTCAGCCATGTGTGCCAGAGTACCAACAGTCAAGATTTCGCTGTCCTCACCAGGAGGATGACTCTCAATCTCCTCATCCTCTTCCTCCTCTTCTGCCCACCCACGCTGAAGAGATGGAACTAAAGTTCCATGGCTACCCTCTGTAGCGGAGGCAACCGTGTCTTCCTCCTCCTCCTCCTCCTCCTCCTCCTCCGCCTCCTCCAATTGTCGCTGAGAAGACGAAGTGAGGGTGCTCTGGCTATCACCTTGTGTAAGCTCTTCCTCCCCCATTTCCACCTCTTCCACATGCAAAGCGTCGGTTTTAATTGTGAGCAGCGAGCGTTTCAGTAGACACAGAAGTGGGATGGTTACACTGATAATAGCGTTATCGCCGCTCACCATCTGTGTCGATTCCTCAAAATTGCGTAAAACCTCGCAGAGGTCTGACATCCATTCCCACTCCTCACTTCTGATTACAGGAAGTTGAACGGAGAGGCGACGACCGTGTAACAGCTGGTACTCCACTACTGCCCTCTGCTGCTCACAAAGCCGGGCCAACATGTGGAAGGTGGAGTTCCAGTGCGTGCTCACGTCACACAGCAGCCGGTGAGCTGGCAATTGTAAGCGCTGCTGCAGCTTCAACAGGCCGGCTGAAGCTGTTGATGACTTACGGAAATGTGCACACACGCGGCGCACCTTGGTCAAGAGATCATGCACATTGGGGTAGGTTTTTAGAAATCGCTGAACCACTAAATTAAATACATGCGCTAGGCATGGTACGTGTGTGAGCTTGCCGAGCTCCAAAGCCGCCACCAAGTTACGCCCATTATCACACACAACCATGCCTGGTTGCAGGTTGAGTGGCGAGAGCCACTGCTCGGTCTGGTGACTAATCCCCTGCAACAGCTCTGAGGCCGTGTGCTGTTTGTCCCCAAGGCAGATCAGCTTCAGCACGGCCTGTTGACGCTTCCCCACTGCAGTGCTACACTGCTTCCAGCTACTGGCTGATGGGGGAGTGGCGCTGCGTGTAGAGAATTCGGAGGTGGAAACGGAGGAGGAGGAGCCAATAACGTAGGTGCTGGTGGAAACCCTGATGGAGGTAGGGCCCGCAATCCTCGGCGTGGGTAGCACCCGTGCCATCCCAGGGTCCGAGTCGCTCCCAGCCTCCACGACATTCACCCAGTGTGCCGTCAGGGAAATGTAGCGTCCCTGGCCACAAGCACTTGTCCATGTGTCAGTCGTTAAGTGGACCTTCCCAGTAACTGCGTTGGTCAGGGCACGGGTGATGTTACGGGACACATGGTGGTGTAATGCGGGGATGGCACACCGGGAAAAGTAGTGGCGGCTGGGGACCGCGTACCGAGGGACAGCTGCTGCCATCAGGCTGCGGAAGGACTCAGTGTCCACAAGCCTAAATGGCAGCATTTCGATGGCCAGTAATTTTGAAAGGTGTGAGGTTAGTGCTATGGCCTGTGGGTGGGTGGCTGGGTACTTTCTCTTGCGCTCAAATGCCTGGGGTAACGACATTTGGACGCTGTGCTGGGACAGGGAAGTGGATGTGGTCGCTGATGGTGCTTCAGATGGTACAGGTGCAGGGCGGGAGGTATGCGGGCCTGCGCCTTCGACAGGCGATTGGCCGGCACCGAAAACAGGGGAAGAGGAGGCAGTGGTGTGGCCTGCAGACACAGATGGGCGATCCAGGCGTTCCTCCCACTTACTACGGTGCTTGGATGCCATGTGTCGGATCATGCTGGTGGTGGTGAGGTTTCTAGTGTTCATGCCTCGGCTCATTCTGGTGTGGCACAGGTTGCAAACTACAATTCTTTTGTCGTCCGCACTTTCCTTAAAAAAACGCCATACCGCGGAACACCTACCCCTTGGCAAGGTAGATTTACGCAAGGGGGTGCTCCGTGGAACATTTGCGGGCCGGTTTGGTGCGGTCCGCCTTCTTTCTGTAGCCACACCACTGCCTCTTCCAGCCTGTTGCGGTGCTGCAGATGGCTCACCCTCAGGACTGCTGACATCGCTCGGCTCTACACCTTCCCAGGTGGGGTCAGTCACCTCATCGTCCACCAAGTCCTCCTCCACTTCCTCACTCTGATCATCCTCCTCAAGTCTTGATCCCACCACATACTCAGTCATTGACAACTGTATAACATTCTCCTCAACAAGGTCTTGAGACGGAAATAGTGGTTGATTTAATGGCAACTGTGTCTCATCATCATCATCATCATCCACTACTTCCTTTGACCTTAAATGCCGTTCACATCTGTCATCTTCTTGTGATTGGGTAGCCTCTAGAGGTTGTGAATCAGGGCACAAGATGTCATGTTCCTCTGCAAGCGTGCTTGGAGAGAGGGTCAAATGAAGGATTGGTGATGAGACGAGCTCCTCACTATATCCCAGTGTGGGATCACTTCTTTGACCAGACCGTGTATGGTGGGAGGAAGGATGATCAGAGTGAGGATTATTTTGACCAGACTCTTGGCTACTGAGAGTGGACTTGGTGGAAGACAGGGTGGTGCTTAACCGACTGGAAGCAGTATCAGCTGTCATCCAACCGACCACCTGTTCGCAGTGGTCGGACCTCGAGAGTGATGTCCTGCGACGCCCTGTAAAATTACACATGAAGCTAGGTATGGTGGATGTCTTTCTTTCTTGTGCTCTGGCACCAGGCACAGTTTCTCCGCGTCCTGACCCGCGCCCTGAACTTTCAGGATCACGTCCACTTCCCCGTCCCTTTTTATCCGCCTTCTTCATCTTACACAGAATATGTGACTTTAATATTTGAGTTTGAAAACTTAACAGTATTTCTTACTATTCTGCAACTGTGCAGAGTACACAGAATAGGCTGCTAAACGGCGGTGATACACACTGAATGGAATATGTGACTTTAATATTTGAGTTTGAAAACTTAACAGTATTTCTTACTATTCTGCAACTCTGCAGAGTACACAGAATAGGCTGCTAAACGGCGGTGAAACACACTGAATGGAATATGTGACTTTAATATTTGAGTTTGAAAACTTAACAGTATTTCTTACTATTCTGCAACTGTGCAGAGTACACAGAATAGGCTGCTAAACGGCGGTGAAACACACTGAATGGAATATGTGACTTTAATATTTGAGTTTGAAAACTTAACAGTATTTCTTACTATTCTGCAACTGTTCAGAGTACACAGAATAGGCTGCTAAACGGCGGTGATACACACTGAATGGAATATGTGACTTTAATATTTGAGTTTGAAAACTTAACAGTATTTCTTACTATTCTGCAACTCTGCTGAGTACACAGAATAGGCTGCTAAACGGCGGTGAAACACACTGAATGGAATATGTGACTTTAATATTTGAGTTTGAAAACTTAACAGTATTTCTTACTATTCTGCAACTGTTCAGAGTACACAGAATAGGCTGCTAAACGGCGGTGATACACACTGAATGGAATATGTGACTTTAATATTTGAGTTTGAAAACTTAACAGTATTTCTTACTATTCTGCAACTCTGCAGAGTACACAGAATAGGCTGCTAAACGGCGGTGATACACACTGAATGGAATATGTGACTTTAATATTTGAGTTTGATAAATTAACAGTATTTCTTACTATTCTGCAACTATGCAGAGTACACAGAATAGGCTGCTAAACGGCGGTGATACACACTGAATGGAATATGTGACTTTAATATTTGAGTTTGAAAACTTAACAGTATTTCTTACTATTCTGCAACTCTGCAGAGTACACAGAATAGGCTGCTAAACGGCGGTGAAACACACTGAATGGAATATGTGACTTTAATATTTGAGTTTGAAAACTTAACAGTATTTCTTACTATTCTGCAACTGTTCAGAGTACACAGAATAGGCTGCTAAACGGCGGTGATACACACTGAATGGAATATGTGACTTTAATATTTGAGTTTGAAAACTTAACAGTATTTCTTACTATTCTGCAACTGTGCAGAGTACACAGAATAGGCTGCTAAACGGCGGTGAAACACACTGAATGGAATATGTGACTTTAATATTTGAGTTTGAAAACTTAACAGTATTTCTTACTATTCTGCAACTGTTCAGAGTACACAGAATAGGCTGCTAAACGGCGGTGATACACACTGAATGGAATATGTGACTTTAATATTTGAGTTTGAAAACTTAACAGTATTTCTTACTATTCTGCAACTCTGCAGAGTACACAGAATAGGCTGCTAAACGGCGGTGATACACACTGAATGGAATATGTGACTTTAATATTTGAGTTTGATAAATTAATAGTATTTCTTACTATTCTGCAACTATGCAGAGTACACAGAATAGGCTGCTAAACGGCGGTGATACACACTGAATGGAATATGTGACTTTAATATTTGAGTTTGAAAACTTAACAGTATTTCTTACTATTCTGCAACTCTGCAGAGTACACAGAATAGGCTGCTAAACGGCGGTGAAACACACTGAATGGAATATGTGACTTTAATATTTGAGTTTGAAAACTTAACAGTATTTCTTACTATTCTGCAACTGTTCAGAGTACACAGAATAGGCTGCTAAACGGCGGTGATACACACTGAATGGAATATGTGACTTTAATATTTGAGTTTGAAAACTTAACAGTATTTCTTACTATTCTGCAACTGTGCAGAGTACACAGAATAGGCTGCTAAACGGCGGTGAAACACACTGAATGGAATATGTGACTTTAATATTTGAGTTTGAAAACTTAACAGTATTTCTTACTATTCTGCAACTGTTCAGAGTACACAGAATAGGCTGCTAAACGGCGGTGATACACACTGAATGGAATATGTGACTTTAATATTTGAGTTTGAAAACTTAACAGTATTTCTTACTATTCTGCAACTGTGCAGAGTACACAGAATAGGCTGCTAAACGGCGGTGATACACACTGAATGGAATATGTGACTTTAATATTTGAGTTTGAAAACTTAACAGTATTTCTTCCTATTCTGCAACTGTGCAGAGTACACAGAATAGGCTGCTAAACGGCGGTGAAACACACTGAATGGAATATGTGACTTTGATATTTTAGTTTGAAGACTTAACAGTATTTCTTCCTATTCTGCAACTGTGCAGAGTACACAGAATAGGCTGCTAAACTGCGGCGAAGCACACTGAATGGAATATGTGACTTTGATATTTTAGTTTGAAGACTTAACAGTATTTCTTCCTATTCTGCAACTGTGCAGAGTACACAGAATAGGCTGCTAAACTGCGGCGAAGCACACTGAATGGAATATGTGACTTTGATATTTTAGTTTGAAGACTTAACAGTATTTCTTCCTATTCTGCAACTCTGCACAGTACACAGAATGTGCTGCTAAACTGCGGCGACGCACACTGAATGGAATATGTGACTTTGATATTTTAGTTTGAAGACTTAACAGAATGTGCTCTAATCTGCAACTTTGCACACTAAACAGAATGTGCTCTAATCTGCAACTTTGCACACTAAACAGAATGTGCTCTAATCTGCAACTTTGCACACTAAACAGAATGTGCTCTAATCTGCAACTGTGCACACTAAACAGAATGTGCTCTAATCTGCAACTTTTCACACTAAACAGAATATTTTTTTTTTTTTTTGTTTTTTTCCCCCCACACAAAATAACCTGCTGCCCCCACACACAGTAGTCCTAAAAAGGACTTTTGGTTCTTTTTTTTCACAATTTTTTTTTTTTCCTCCCTACACTGCCTTTCCCTTCCTATCCTCAGCTCTCCCTGGCTCAGACTGAGCCGAACTCGATGGTCAGGTGCTATACAGCACCCGACCATGGGTTCTGGCCAGCCAATCAGTGTAATGCCAGCAGCCAACATGGCTGCTGGCATTACACCGATGTCAGAGCCTCCCTGCACGTTTATTGGCTGCGCAGCAGCCGCAAAACGTGCGGGGAGGAGACCCGAACATGGCGGGCGAGCACATGCGGTACTCGTACGAGTACCGCCATGTGCCGAGCAGAGCGATGCTCGAGCCGATCCGAGCATCGGCCGAGCATGCTCGCTCAACACTAGAAATAACGTTTTATAGGATTAAATTAATTTTAATGTATAGTGCAGAGCATAGTGTATGAATTAGGTGAGGTTTCGTGTGTGTGAGAAAATACTTCAATGGCATGAGCACTGGGGTGTGGGGCTTACTCCAAGCTGTCCCAGCACGGCTAAGAAACCAGCTCAGGGGATGTAAATCAAGGAACTGTGTAGCACCATTTATTAATAAATAGTGCTACACAGTACTTTGATTTTTGTCCCCTGCTGTATATAAAGTATATTTTAGCACCTGAGCACATTTTAATGTTGAAGCCACATATTGGGTTGGACCAATATGGCTGTAATGTCGCATTCATTGTGCATGTAGATGCACCGGACAGCCACCAATGCAGTAGAATATCATGTAATGACAGGTTGTGCAGAGGAGATTGTATTAAGGCCTTTAGTGCCTGAGTAGTCACAGTGGATCCAGTGCATTGCGCTTGTGTTGGCCGTAGTTAACGTACCACTGAAAGCCTACCCTTCTGCCTGTGTCAATAGACGTACAATCGCACTCCATCTGTTTGTGTTTTATAATTCCTTCACCTCCCCATGCATTAGTCTGTACTACATAAGCTACTGAGTGGCAGAGAGGTATTGAAAACAGGTTTTGAATACGTGTCTGCCATTCTTTATATTATGGATCACAGAGCAGTGCAGGGAGACGTGAAAAAATTACGAAACATAAACATATGGAGTCCGATTGTACATGCATTGAATGAGGTAGAAGGTATCACAGTGCCCATGCTCCTGATCAAATGGCGACATTATTATTCTTCCTCATTTCAATGCCATCCTCTTATTGGCCTGATATTCTTGACCCCGCCCAGGGCTAGCCTTTATATACTCTGTCATGTCTATACTGGGGCGCCCTTTTGTGGTGTACCTGTTCCTGACGTTTGTTACTGAGTTACTCTGTTCGTGTATGACCTGGCCTGCCTGACGATGTTCCTGCACTTCCTGTGTTGCTGTTCCGTTGCTGACTGATCTGGCTGAGAACCCACTCTGTTACCGACTGATCTGACTGAGAACCGCTCTGTTACCGACTGATCTGGCTGAGAACCCGCTCCGTTGCTGATTGATCTGGCTGAGAACCCGCTCCGTTGCTGATTGATCTGGCTGAGAACCCGCTCCATTGCTGATTGATCTGACTGAGAACCCGCTCCATTGCTGACTGATCTGGCTGAGAACCCACTCCGTTGCTGACCTATCTGGCTGATGAGCCTGCTCCGTTGCTAACTGACCTGGCTGTATTTCCGTTACCTGTGTGGCCATCCCTGGCTGAGCACCCGCTCCATTGCCATCAGTGCAAGGCTGTACCGCTCGGTTGCCCCTGTCTGGCCATCGTTACAAGCAGCAGATTTCCAGTTGCCTTGTCTGTTGTGCGTCGGGTGACGCTATCCTTATCTTGTCGACCGTAGGCTTGGCATTCGTGCTGTAGCTGCTTACTTTAACCTCCCCTGGAGGTGTGCACATGAGAAGTACCGGTACAGTGCTGTCTAAGTGCTGACTGAGTTACTTAGATCTATCTGTGTTCTCTTCTGTGCTATAGCTGGGCTCACTCCCTGTGGGAGTTGCAGTATATCTCTGGGTGTTTCCAGTTGACCTGTTCAGTGCCTAGACTTTCTAGGCAGGGCCAGTGCTCATTCCCCTGCTGCAGTAACCTTGGGCTCTAGAGCTAGCGGTCGCAGTACTATCACACTCGTTAGTGTGAGGGGACACTGTGCTCCATTCCTCGTTGCAGTAGCCTTTGGGCTAAAGAGCCAGCGGTTGCGTTACATCACACTCGTTAGTGTGAGGGGACATTAGTGGCCTTCCTGTTATCTCCATCGATCCACCCCTAGTGTTCTAGGCTTTGCCAACTATAAGTGGTTGCCTTGGTCTTCCTGGGACCCCTGTTAGTGTTGAGCGAGCGTGCTCGGCCGATGCTCGGATCGGCTCGAGCATCGCTCTGCTCGGCACATGGCGGTACTCGTACGAGTACCGCCATGTGCTCGCCCGACATGTTCGGGTGAAGAGGATCTGTGCCGGAAGAGGCACAGATCCGAAGACGCTCCGCTGGACCACCAGGGAATGGAGGTACGGGGGCATTGCGGAGATGAAGGGGGCATTGCGGAGATGAAGGGGGACATTGTGGAAGAGGGGCATAGACTCTATGCCCCTCTTCCACAATGTCCCCCTTCATCTCCGCTATGCCCCTCTTCCACAATGTCCCCCTTCATCTCCGCTATGCCCCTCTTCCACAATGTCCCCCTTCATCTCCTATGCCATAGCGGAGATGAAGGGGGACATTGTGGAAGAGGGGCATAGCGGAGATGAAGGGGGACATTGTGGAAGAGGGGCATAGAGTCTATGCCCCTCTTCCACAATGTCCCCCTTCATCTCCGCTATGCCCCTCTTCCACAATGTCCCCCTTCATCTCCGCTATGGCATAGGAGATGAAGGGGGACATTGTGGAAGAGGGGCATAGCGGAGATGAAGGGGGACATTGACCAGGCACCCTCCGCTCATCAGAGCAGGGGGTGCCTGGTTTAATGCTCGAGTGCTCCCATTCATTTGAATGGGGCTCGGGTGCTCGGCCGAGCACTCGAGCATCAGGGGGTGCTCGGTCAGAGCACCCGAGCACCCGAGCATCGGGGTGCTCGCTCATCCCTAACCCCTGTCCCATGGTCAGTGTTGCCTCGTTCCTACTAGGTTCAGTGCCACCCAAGCGTCTGGGTTTCGTGCCAGTTGCCACCTACGGGACTACCAGTCATCTATAGTCCTGCTGTCATCCCTGGGTTGAGTAGCCTTGTTAACCCTAGTCCACTAGAGTTAGGTTGCCTGGTCTTACGTGCCTCCAGTCTTCAGGGTTCAAGCACAGAACTATTTGAAGCCAGTTGCTGCCTCCTCTGTCTGCTATATCTCTTGTGTCTGGATTATTATTGCTATATATTTATTGTTTCGTATTTTGGGCCTGTGGCCTAACTCCTTGTATGTACTTTATCCTAATAAAGTTATTTTAACCTTACCAGTCTGGTCTGAGTGTTTATCAAAAACTGTGACTGCAGGATAGCCTTTGAGTGCAACATGAAATACAGAAAAGGGAAAGAAAGAAAGCGGAATGAGTGGCATATTAACCGTTTGAGTGTCACAGAGGAAGGCAATGCATTGGAAAGCAATGCATTGCCCATCTCCGTGGCACACAAAGGGTTAAACTACACAGATGTTTGTGTGATAGCAGTCCCTGTGTTGCAGCTGAGTTTGTGTGTCAGGGTAATTTAAGAGGGCGATGTTTGTCCAAACTGCGTGTGTGTCTGTGTTGTCACCCGGTGTGTGTGTTAGGTGATGAGCTTTGGGTGATGCGGGAGGCAGTCAGAGTAGGCTTTTGGTGGCGTGGTCCAAAAGTGTGGCATGCTACTTTTGTTGTAGTAGTCCCGGCTGAGAATGCTGGGAGTTTGAGTTCAGGGTGTTGGAAGATGATAGGAGTGTGCTCATGCAGCAAGTGAGCAACTCATTATGAGGGAAGTGATGCGGTAAGACTGAAAGAGAGTATTGCATGAGGATTACCGGCTGAGGATGATGGAAGTGTGAGTCCAGGCTGTTGGAGGATGATGGGAGTGTGCTGATGCAGCGAAGTGAGCGAGTCCTTGTTGTAGGGTGTGTGTGAGTAGTGTTGGTTGAGCATGTTGCTGAATGTAGTGTGAGTGGTGGGAATATGTGGAGCTCATATGTTATTTTAGTGTTAATGGTGTGTTTGAGTGGGTGGTGCGAGTGTGTGTCGACCATATTCAATTTGCTTTACAGTCGGATACAGAGAGAGGAGCAAGTCACGCCCCCAGTGTTTCTGTAACAGTGGCAGCAAGGAGGAGACATGAATAACCCCTCCTCACTGCCACCCCTGGGGGGGGGTGTCTCCTGAGGAGACATAAATTATGTCATGAGGCATTCTCTTCTATGTGTGTCTGTCTCCTGAGGAGACATAAATTATGTCATGAGGCATTCTCTACTATGTGTGTCTGTCTCTTGAGGAGACATAAATTATATATAGATAAATCAGGATTAGTAACAACATATTGATGAAATTACATTTCATTGTGAGTTCTATTTTTTTACATACTATAAATACATATAACAGTCTATGACTGGGGACTAAGAAAGATATATATATATTTTTCTTTGCTATCACTTTAACTTAGAATATTCTTTTTTTCTCCATTTTCAAGCTATTAGTAATATTTTAAAATTATATTTTAATTAAAGGCATCTCATAGCAATGTAATTTATCAGATAAGATTAAAATGTTTTTATTTTTGTTTCCAACTAATGCCCAACAAACCCAGCCAGTACTTCTCTCTGCTCCTACCCAGAGGAAAAAAAACCTTCCCTTTATGAGTCTCTTCCCCTATCTCCCTGACTAACGCCACCCCCTGCCCAGTGGTCCACAGCTGAGCCCCAAAACACCACACATGCCAATCGTCCCCCCTTCAACATTCCGCCACTCACTCCAAGAAGGCTTGGTCCTGATTTCAAAATGTCTCACCCAAGTACCTCAAACTTTCTCGAACTTCTGTTTGAATAATTGAGACAATATTGGGGGATACTTTGTCTAATAAGATGTAACTAGTGGGTGTGTGAAAGTGGCTTGTCACACATCCACACTGTAGATATTATCTTGCATGTCATGACCAAGGTTTCATACAATAGGTGTTTTAAACTAGTATAATTTAAATCATCAGGAACAATCGACAAGATACCTAATTTTGGATACATCAAAATCTGTCTACCAAGAGCGCTTGATAAGGAGTTGAAAACTTCAGTCCAGTACTTCAACACCCCCAGGCATTCCCAGATCATATGAGAGAAGCCCACATTCTCCACTCTGCACATAGCTCCTCTCTCTCTCCAACCATAAATCACAAACGCATGGGGGTATAGTAAACTCTGTGGGAAACCTTAAAGGGATAGTAATACTTAAAATGTAAAAAAAAAATATGTTATAGAGTTTATCCCCCTGAGTAAAACAAGGGTACTCCCACTGCTGAAATGTGTTTTATTCAAATGTTATTACAGCTCTGCAGACCAGAGCTGTCCATAGGATGGTGTAGCAACAGCGCCACTGTACAATTTAAGGCCACTGTGATATTGCACCTAAAAAAAAATTCAAATTTGAGCTGTAATAGCTTTTGAATAAAACACCTTTCAGCAGTGAAAATACCCTTTTTTTACTCAGGGGGATGAAAACTACAATATATATTTTTTACATACTAAGTATTACTGTCCCTTTCATTTTTATAAGTTCATATAGTGTGTGCTTCATAAAAGTCGGGGCCCTAGCCTTGGCCATGGTCCATACCCAGTCCTGCAGAACCCCCAAGACCCCCTTTCCGCTGATGCTGTCAGCATTGTCAGGCTGAATATGTATGGCCAGCCACTTGAATATAAAGGAGATTGGTCTATTTGACCAGCGAGTCATCCCAATGGTTAGATGTTCCTCAATATTAGTAGGCTGCCCAGACCATTTCACCCTCAGAGCATGTCAAATGCATATATAAGAGTAGAAAACAACATTAGGAATCCCATATTCTTTGTGTATTTCTTGAAATGTTTTAATAAAAGTAAACCAAAGTGCAGTACTAAACAGTATATCTGAACAAAGTCAGGCAGGTCTGGGTAACAGCAAAACAGATTCTGAAGATCCAAATCAGTTATAAAGGAGTAATCAGCCAGGCAAGGTCAAAACTGGATTAGACAGATGGAAGAGATTAGACACAATCAGTGGGATGAGTAAACAAACAACAAATAGTTTATAAAGTAAAACCTGGAATGTTGTGGAAATCTTGAGATTCTTGAGAGATTCTAGTCTAAAGGTGACAGGATTAATTTGTTCCATAATTTGTTCCATAACCTTGAATGGTCCGAGATACTTCATATACACTGCCAATGCACTAAGATCTATTCGGTTTTGGAGATATAGTATAACATTGGAACTGGAGAAATGATATCTCTGGAGAAGTCATCTCCACACTTTAGTGCATAACTTTCCTTGTCTCTTCTCTATATCCTTTCACATTATGTCCGAATTGTCCCTGACATGGGGCTCAGTGAGTTTCTGATTTCAGAGAGTTTTCTGTCATGGACTCTGAAAGCAGGGATAGTGATACAATGTTGCACTATAATTGCAGTTCTGAGTGCTCTGTATGGTGTAGGGGAGGCTAGCCTTTCTGCTGGAGGGGTAGTGCAACATTGTATCACTAGCTTTCATTTCACAGTCCCTAACAGAGAGCTCCCAGAAATTAAAGTTCAGATACTGTCTGGGATATAAGATTGTAAAAAATAAATAAATAAATAAAATAAGAAGTACTGGGCAATTTGACTTTACAAATGCATTTGCAGAATATGTAACATCAAAAAGGAGATTAACTGCCACTTTTTCAGTGTAGTATGTAAATATTTGGGATATATTTTTTTGTATTCCATCCAGTATCAAGGGTGTTGGATAAGATGTCAATACAATATTTAAAAATACTGAACCATAAGTTTATGGATAATTGTGTAGTAGGTAAGGGCTGCCTTTGCTGAGTCTTACTGATCTATGATCTCTTGAAGAAAGAAGGGGATAAAATATTGTATTCAAGTTCTCTCCTCCTATTTTTCCCATTAGGAATGTGACATGAGTTTTCTAGTTCTCAGATTGTTATTTAAAGCATGGTACTGTAAGTCCCTCTTGATATTAATACATAGAGTTTGATGTAAGGAGACATGGAGCAATACTGGAGCAAGCCACCTGCTCTATAGGGACAAACAAAACATCCCAAAAAGCTAATTGCCTTAAAGGGGACTTTTTAAAACCTTGAATGCTAGAGAGGTCTCCAGTGCATTGCGAGACTGTTCAAACCAATGGGAAATACAGTTGCATTTGCTTTAGTGCAGTTGGATTGCTCCAGAATGATCTTTGTCTTCTTAGTACATCAAACTCATTGGACCTTATGCGTAAAAGTGCATTACTACAATTCTGGTTTAAACCATCAGCACCCTAGGGGACAAATACAAATTCAAATTGATATATTGATCTAGGGGATCTATCACCCCTACACATGTTGGGCTACATAGCTCATGTATGTAGCAACTAGCTGGGTTAAGGTTTTCATTTTTTTTTTTTAAAACCTCCCTCTATCCAGCCTTCTCTGATGACGGAGGATTTCTGTCTGTAAGCTGGAGCGATCTCTGGTAATCTGTGGAATTGTTTTGTGTCTTTTATGGTGCAGTTAGTTTACCCCATAATTGCACTATTTCACGTTCCTTCATAAGGCTCATTATCATGGAAAAGTAGAGTCTCCATTTCTATTTTTTGTTTTTTTTCACAGATCTTTCTGAAGCAAGAATAAAATCAAACAGAAGATGAAGATCTTTCTTTTGACTCTGCTAGTCTTTTATGAGTTTCCATCATTGTGTTTTGGATTCTACAGCCAAAGTGTACTAAATGAAATAAAATTAAAAAAAATAAAGAAAGAGATTGCTGGCTACAAAGATATTGCCAAAGCAATAATTGATCTGGCTGTTTATGGCAGTGCCCAGAATAGGTCTTATGACCGACTAGCACTTTTTGTTGACACGATCGGTAATAGAATGAGCGGCTCTGAAAATTTAAAGAATGCTATTAAGTACATGTACAATGTGCTCCAGGAGGATAGACTGCAGAATGTTTCTTTAGAGCCAGTCAAAGTACCACACTGGGAACGTGGAGAAGAGTCCGCATTGATGTTGGAACCAAGGAAAAAAAACATAGCTATACTGGGACTTGGAGGCAGTATTGGGACTCCATTAGAAGGTACAGTAACATCATTTCTTTTGATTATTTTACGAAGGCAGGAATGTTATTCAAAGTACTAACCTCTTATTCATGTTTTTTTAAAGGGATAGTAATACTTCTTTTTAACTTTATTTTATTTTGTAGGTATTAAAAAAACATGAAGAATGATATAAGTCTTATCTCTCAAACCTTTATGGTTTAAGAGATATTCACAAGCAAAGTGTCCCCCTCCCGCCCCTTTTACTGATGTAACACTTCTCAGCCAGGGCAGAAGGGAGGTGCCCAGGTAGACTGCAGAGAGGGACAATCTTCAATTAAGATAAGGGAAAAACCTGAAAAACTTGTCAAGGGGGGCAGGGATTTCATTGTTTTCATAGGAATAAGAGTGTCCCCTTCTGTTACCTGTCCAGTCTATGGACTGCATTCCACATCTGAGAAGAGATTGTTTACAGTAGGTAAAAGGGGGCGGGGGGGATACTTTGCTTGTGAATATCTCATAAACCATAAAGGTTGGAGAGATAAGACTTATATCATTCTTCATGTTTTTTTAATGCCTACAAAATAAAAGAAAGTTAAAACGAAGTATTACTATCCCTTTAAGGTATAGTAACCCTTTATTTTGTCTTTACATATTTTGCATCATATGTAAAGTCAAATTGCCTATGCTTTTCATTATTTTTTCATCTTCATCTATATTTTTTTAAGTTTTATATCAAAATAAAGAGATACTATCTCATTAATGTTGAAATAAAGTACAACATGCCCTTTAATATGTATACATACTTGTTGCTACCCTTTGGAGATTATTTTAATAAAAAAAAATTAAAAAATCTACTTAAAGGAGAATTAACATGTCCTTATAATAGACCCCCACTTAAGTTTCTTCTGAAAATCTTAATGGGTCCTATGAATTGGGCCTTTGTCCAAGAGTTAACCTCTTCAGTATGTCTTTGGTGTCATGTCCATAGAGGCAGATACGATAGTTGCTAGAGTGAATGACCCTATGTAACCCTTTAAGAACCTTTCTGAATCAATGCATTGCGCACCCTATTTGTCTTACAAAATCAAGATAACATGAGTACTGAGCAGAGTTTGAGGTCCTGCTAACAACTGTCATGTCTGCTTCCATGTCCATGACATCTACGGCTCATTGAATATGTTATTTATCTTGTGAACAAAGGCACAAGGGCAAAATTCATATGAGTATATTAGGATTTTCTAGTCACTGTAAATTTTATTATTAACCTTTTGAGTGTCAAGTGAGTATAATGTATGAGATTGGACAGCTGTACCTGCTGTGCCAAGCTAATGTACCTACTAAATATGGTCACTGCATAAGCTGGTATAACTGACATACAGTGGCTACATTTAAAAAAAATAGCCTGGCATCCATGGGATGACTCCTCATGCCCCCCCAGTTATTGATCTCCCAGTCGATCATGCAAGGAGATCAATATTTCCAATGGAGAAGCAGAGCTTCTCCTTCCCCCTCTCCCCTACTCAAACTTCCGGGTAGGAGTGGGCAGGATCAGGGGAAGCATCCTAACAAGACATGATGACCGATGACAATAGGAAACCTTTTCTGGTCCCATTCACTCCTACCAGAGGTAGGAGAAAAGAGCAGGAGAGCTTTTGCTCTCCTGCTGTCACCAAATCGAACTCCCAGCACAATTGGGTGGGAGATCAATAATGAGGTCTGAATCCAAATATAAAAAAAACCCACAAGAAATTAACCCTATGAGAGCCGTGGGGACAAAAGCAATGCGCAGGAGAGCCCTGTGGCACTCACAGGAACAGTAATGCTAGGGCCATTTTTTTTGCTAATACCTCATTACGGGAATTAGGAGGGGTCGTGATGCCCCCCAGTGAGGTCTATAATAAAAAAAGTGAAAAAAAAATCATGCAGACCCCACCTCCTGTGGCACACACAGGACTTTTTTCATTTCTTTATAATTAGAGCTTGTTGGGGGGGCCATCAGGAGTGGTCCTGATGCTCCTCATCAAGCTCTGAATACAAAATTAATGCAAATTAACCCTCTGTGTGCCACAGGGGTCCAATGCATTGCTTTGCAATGCATTGGACATCCCTGTGGCAGACAAAGGATTTTTTTTAAATTATTATTATTATTTTATTTACACCTCATTGGGGTAGCAGCAAATTAACCCTCTGTGTGCCACAGGGGTCCAGTGCATTGCTTTGCAATGCATTGGACATCCCTGTGGCAGACAAAGGATTTTTTTTAAATTATTATTATTATTTTATTTACACCTCCTTGGGGTAGCAGCAGGAGGGGTCCTGATGTCCCTCAACAAGGTCTAAATAAAAAAATGTTTGAATATCCTCCGTGCACCATAGGGGGGGTCCAACACAGTGCTTTGCAATGCATTAGACCCCCCCTATGGCAAACAAACACATGTATTTTTTATTCAGCCCTTGTTGGGGGGTATCAGGAGTGGTCCTGATTCCCCCCCAACAATATATAATTAATAACAATAATAATCATAATAGCGCAACCTTCTGGAAACATTTGTGCACACCAGGCTTGGGGTAAGAAGGCAAGTCACACCTCATTAGATGTGGCAAGTTCTTTCCAAAATGGTATGGTTTGTGTAGCCCTTCTTCATTTCTGTAGTTGTTATAACCATTTTTGTGCAGACAAGTAATGTTTGAGATAATGTTAGAAAAATCTAACAGTAGGTGTAGTTTTGCACTTCTAGCACCCCCTGAGGTAGGTCATATCAATAGGATGTTGTTGTTCTCCTAAGAGCACTAGCTAATGAATACATCTGGAAATTCCATGGTTTTCACAGATTTAAGTACATTTGAAGGGACAGAAATGTAAGAAAATGCCAATTTTTTCCTATAGTGCCACATTCTGGAAACATTTTGGCACACCGGGCTTGGGGTAAGAAGGCAAGTCACCCCTCATTAGATGCAGCAGGTTGTCTACTTTCCAGAAATATATAGTTTTATATAGTTATTCTACTATTTTAGGGTAGCTTTTCCACAAAAACCCTAGAATGGGCATATTAGTTCATAAAGTTTAAAATGCCATTTTGCGCTCCTGGTGATTAGGGCTCTACGCTAGCCATGGGTGTAGGTAAAACTATACAAGTTTGGTATTTTTGTACTCGGGAGATTCAGGGCTTTTTCAAATTACTGAAACTTTCTCAATGAAGGCAAATGTATTTGATACATAGTATGTGATTTTAGCAAAATAAGTACATTTTCACTTTTTTTGTCATTATGACATTATAGCTATTTGCACAAAGCAAAGTTCTCTTCATGTCAGGTACCACAAAAAAGCTCAATTAGTTCTGAAAAAACAATATATAGTTTTCCATATGTATCTAGAAATTTCCTGCGGAAATCAAGCCTTAACAGAATAATTGCAAAAATGCTGAAAAAGTGTCCGGCCTACATAGTACAGGGAATGGCAAAAACCTCGGTATATAGTTATAGTAAATGAACTTTTGTTGTGTTTCCCTCAGTTGTTATAGGTTTCTCTCAATCAGAACTTCACATTCCGTCCACTTTTTTCTTAACGTACAAATTTTGTCTTTTGCAAGACATTTTTTGTCGGTGTATATGACAAATTTTCTTTTCCTCTATACAACACTGGAGAATAGTTTAGTCACACCCTTGCCCAGCCCCTTTGTCTGGCAATCCTGGAGTTGTGTCGCACACAACGGACATTACTAGTTTTTTGTTGTATACTCTATAGAAAATTTGTCCATGCATACAATTACTTATTTTTGTCGTTCATACAACACTTTTTTATCTTTATCCCTTTGAACATACAGCCCTAAGCGTGTAAACACCTGGACCCAAAACCTGTGGATTAAATCACTCCATGAATGGAATAATAATTAATACGAATATAACATTTGGAGCACAAATCATTTGTGAACTTTTTATTTGGAGTGTAGTAGACCCTATGCAACAATCTAAGTTGAATAAGTTTTTCCCTAGAGATATTCAAAGTTGAGACATACTCTGGAACTGTACTCTCATCTGGTAGGAATCAGGGCCATCCACAACATTGTTATAATAATGCACGGACTTGGAATTACTTGTGAATATCTCTCAAACCATAAAAGTTTGAGAGATAAAACTTATATAATTTTTAATGGCTACAATATAAAATAAAATTAAATTTAAGTATTAATATCACTTTAAGAATGCTTTCAAAATAATCTATATTTATATTAGCCATTCTTTACTTAACCTGTTAACACCAGATGAAGTGCCAGGACCGTCACAAGAATCTGTACCACGGTCCTGGCACATCAAGGGTTAAGGATCACAGCATACCTCAGGACCACAAATACCATAAGTTAACAAAACAAAAAGTCTCCGCATAAAGGTAAAATGACATGACTGATTTTTAATTGCATTATACTAAATACGTGTTCACTTCAAATATGAGGCAGATATGGATTTGACTAATCTGAGGAACCAAGACAAGGCAGGCAAGCTTAACATGGTTTTGGCCACAAATCCATGATTAAATCTTTCTATTTATTATCAGCAGTAAGACACTGGTTATTTATTGCTCAAAGTGTTTTGATGCACAGAGTTATTTGATTACTTATTACTAAATTTAGCATGCAATTGTGATGAGATGAATTTACTGTTTCATTTCATAATCTGTCACATCTGTATTCCATCCACTGTTATCTGGCTCTATGGATATGTATCAGTACCGCTCTCAGGAATATGGAGCAGTGTAGCGTTAGTTCTAGAAGTATCTGGATCGTTAACTGTGAATTTGAATGATCTGTTTCACTAGTTTATGATATATGCACATCTACTGATACAAGCATGGATTATTTATGGTTTAGGACAAGACACTGGGATACCTCACATTAGATGTGTATTCAAATCTTATCAGAGTGAAAAGATCTCTAAAGAGCTGGCACTATACATTACAGTACACATTGGCTAAATAATGGGCTTTCCTTGTTTTTATGGTACTGGTACTGTTGGCTATAATTGTTAGCAATTGTATTTGAGATGAATTGTAACTTCATGTAGGGATATTTTGCCAGCTCTTTAGATAATGTATGTATAGCAATTCCACTGTTATTGTTCAGGGAGGATTTCAATATACTGAATTGTATTTTGTTTTTATTTTTTCATCGCTTTTATGTATTAGGAGTCTTATTTACTACTTTGTCTCCCTTATTATATTAATTTGTATCATCTATCTAGTGTATTCTAGAGTCTGCTGAGTTTGTTAGATATATAGTTTTCTGTATTCAAGTGAGGAATCACTTTCATCTGGCTGCTCAGTGGTCCTATTGGCAAACTATTAGTTGTATAAGATACTATTTTTATTTTCCATGAACCTACTTAACATTTTAAGGGTCAAAGATATGTGCCATGCAATATGACTCTATGAACTTCACAATCCTTTGATCTTTAAACGGCCGTGATTACATGTGCAGTGAGCAGAGTTTAAAGGCATAGTAATGTCTCACAAAAACAGCAGCAGCTCCAATTAATCTTCATAGAATTTGGGCCATGGACATTGTTATTTCAATACTGTCAGAGTTGTAGTTCAAGAGTAACTGAATGATAAAGTTTCCCCCTCCCTCCCCTTTTACCTAGTGTAAGCCACCTCCCGTCAGATGTGGAATCTGGGACCTTGACCAGACAGATCACAGCAAGGGACAATCTTCTTACTATGTGTATAAGGAAAACCCTAACCCCCTTGACAGGTTTTTAAGGTTTCTACTTATTCTCACTGAAGATTGTCCCTCTCTGCGATCCTTCCAACAGTATTGCTGCTCTGAGGTGAGCAGTGTTACATAAGTAAAAGGGGCAGGAGGGGTGCACTTTATCATTCAATTACTCTTGAATAATGAAATAACACTCTCGATAACCCAAATATTATGAAGATTAATTTGAGCTGCTTTTACTGTGAAACATTACCATCCCTTTCAGGTCCATCTTCATGGTCATGACACCCAAGACCAAGACTGCTATTTATCTATTGGACAAAGGTACAAGGGTAAAATTCATAAGGAAAACTAGGATTTCCAGGTCATCATAAGTGGTAATTTCAGGATGTGTTAGCTCTCCAAGAATCATGGATGTCCAAATAATTCCACGAGGGTCTGGACATGATGTTTTGAATATTGCTAATTAACTTTTGAAGAGCCAGAGGGGTATGTGAGGCATTGCATAAAGGTTCCCTTTATGAACATGGTAGTCAGACTGATCCACAGAGCTGTACAACACTTATATCTGTTCCCAGAGAGAGGAGATGCTGAGGAGAACCATTGTATGATGCAATGCCTTTCCAACCAAGAGGAGGTCCAGGACTGCCATCAAAGGGGAAGGGGGCAGGAAGTACTGTTGCCACAAGCCCAGGTAGATAACATGTGTATCAATTATCATCACATTGCTACGGACACAATACAGACAAGGCAGCCTCCTCCCCAAAGGAATAAAATGTTTTTGTGTTGCTTCCCTCTCTTAGAGCAGGACAAATAATTTTTAAAACAATAACATATGCGAATGATGTTATTTTTTTTCTCTCCTCTCTTCAGCCCCCCCCAAGTTATTAGATGAATATAGTTACCTATCACATGCACAAATAAATTACTGTAAATCAGAGATTCTCAATATTAATTTACCCCCGAAAAGCATTAACAGCTTTCAAAGACAGTACATCTTTTGATGGTCAGAGTCCTCCATCATGTACCTTAGTATTATCCTCTCACCAAACATTTCCTTTCTTCCAGATCTCAATCTTACCCCTCTCCTTGACTCCATCAAACGGGACTTAAACAAATCTAACTTCCCCTTCCTATCATAGATAGGAAGAATTTATATTATTAAAATTATGGTTTTACTTAATATTGCACATTTTTAATGTCTTACCTATACAATTACCTAAGTATTAACTTGCCTTTCTCACCTTAATATTGTCTTCCTTCATATGGTCGTACAAAAAACCTAGGATTAGACCCTCAATACTTACAGGGAAGATCGAATGTGGTGGTTTGGAACTTCCTGACTTCACTTTCTACTATACAGCTGTGGCCTTAGCTAAGATATTTGATTTCCACCTTACCTCACCAAAAAGATGGGTAGACACACTGTCGGGAGTGTTAGGATCCATACACCCCATACAACTTTTATGGACTTCTTCTCTTTCTGTTGTGCCACAGTGCACAAACCATATTATTCTGGGACTAAAAGCCTGGGTGACAGTTAAACATAACCTACACTTTGCCCCCCTGTCCCACCGCACTCAAATCTATCATAGGCAGCCGGGACTTTCCACATGGGATAGACAATCATCTCTTCTTATCTTGGAAGCATCAACATGTAGATACCATTCAATCACTCATAGAAGAATATGCCCTTTTTCCTTTTAACTCACTCCACAACACTTTAGGGTACATGCAACCCCATTGGTTGTCCCTTATTCAAGTTCGACACTGGATAAAGTCAGAAAGCAGAAAAGGCTCTCTATTGTGAGATTTAACAACATCTGAAAAATGCTGACCCCCTCAAAACCTTTGTCCCCTTTCCTTCTACTATTCCATACTCAGTGATTCACCTCTGTTTAAGAATCCATACTTCATAGCTATTTTGGAGAAAGAACTCTCATTTTCCCTTAATCTCAATCAATGGTCCATCATCTTCAGCCTTAACTTCAAAAGAGCTAGAGACACCCGAACTGAAGAACTGAACTACAAAATTTTGACTAGATGGCATATGACACCCTTACGACTCCCCCATTTCTCTCCCTCCTCTTTGCCGGTGATGTTTGCAAAATACAGGCTCCACCTCTCATATCTGGTGATCCTGCACTATTATTTCCATTTACTGGTCCCAGGTGCTAAACTATATTAACATTGCCCTTGACATAACCCTGCATGTTGATCCGCTTCTTTCCCTATTTGTGTTCAGTCATCATTTCCTCCCCACTCTAAATACCAAATGGAAATGTATACCACTGTTGCTTAATGCTGTTAAATCACTAATCCCATTGTACTGAAGGAAACCAGACCACACCCGCGTTTGAGGTGGCTTGTGAAAATTAACCTCCTCCTGTAAATGGAAAGATGCCACGTGGCTTCGACCAACTCAATCTCCTCTTCACTGAAACTTGGTCCATTTGGCACAGCCATCATCCACCTTCCCTCCATAGTACTGGTGTCCCCATTTCACATACTTGTTTTCTGACCCACATCTATCATTGACCCCGGCTTGATCATCCCTATGGCCTTTCAGCAACTTCTCAGTAAGCTATACATAGCTTACTATAAGGGTGAATTGATGTTCCCCTGGGGATTCCTCCCTCCCATTTTTTTCTATCTCATACCTGTACTTCCTCTTCTCTCCCATTACTGAGTGCTATATTTATCTCTTTCATATCCCCATCTTCGCTGTATCTGCAGACTATATCACACCAGTACACTTTCTTCATCCTCTCCCTTAAGTATGTAACTCCATCCTGTTGGTTTTTACTTCATTTAAAGGGATAGTAATGTTTCACAAAAAAAGCAGCTCAGATTAATCGTTATAGTGTTTGGGCCATGGAGACTGTTATTTCAATAGTGTCTGAGTTGCAGTTCAAGAGTAATTGAATAATAAAGTATCCCCCTCCCTCTCGTTTTACTGATGTAACACTGCTTCCTCAGAGCTGCAAGACTGTCCAGATGAATCGCAGCAATCTTCAATCTTCAGTGAGCATAAGAAAAATCTGAAAACCTGTCAAGGGGCAAGGTTTTCCTTTTGCTCACAGTAAGAAGATTGTCCCTTTCTGTGACCTGTCCTGTCAAGACCAGATTCCACATCTGAGGGAAGGCGGCTTACACTAGGTAAAAGGGGCGGGAGGGTTGTACTTGATGATTCAACTATTTTTAAACTACAACACGTACCTTATTGAAATTACACTCTCCATGGTCCAAATACTATCGAGATTAATTGGAGCTGATTTTCATATGAAACATTACTATCACTTTAAAATAACTGGATTTGTTTTTAGTTGTTGTTCAATGGATATGCTACCATTTTCGATGTCTGTCTATTAAGTTTTATTTAATATGTACTTCTTGAACTTCTTCCTTCCTTTATTATATTTGTTAAAATGTTGACTTTTTTCAAATAAAGTTTTTTTTTGAAAAATATAAAAAAACACTACCTTCTTCCACAAGAAGGCAGAAAGCATGTTTTCTTCTCAATATTTCATGCCATTTAAATTCATGGGAATTTTAATTCCCCCTCCCACTATAATTTGTTCTTCAACAAAACAAAAAAGGGGTAAGATCCTAACCAGGAAATGATAGATCTGAGATATAAAGAGAGACTGCTTAAACTGGGTTTGTTTACATTAGAGAAGAGTCATCTAAGGGGTGATATAATTACCATTACCAAATATATTCAAGGTCAATACAAACAACTATCCAATGAATTATTTACGCAAGGAGCTGAGCTAAGAACAAGAGGTTATCCATTAAGACTAGAGGAAAGGAGCTTTCAACTAAAAAAAAAGGCAGGGATTTTTACAGTAAGGGAGGTAAAACACTGGAATTCTTTGCCTCGGGATGTCGTGCTTGCAGATACTGTAACTGCTTTCAAAAAAGCAATGGTTACCTATCTAGCACAGAACAATATTTAGAGTCAGGAAGGATTTTTTTTACCCACTTGGGGCTTAATTGGAAATGGCTTCAATTATTTATTTTTTTTGCCTTAGATGTTATAGAGATCTCCACACATCTACCCAATGGGGTTAAACTTTTATTTCCTTGTTTGTTATAGACCATGGGTTTTTTCTGTTGTAGGAAACAGTGGAAGGGACTGGGGTGGGGTCATGTGAGGGGTGCGGAGGAGGAAATGGGTGGAGCTAAAGGCAGTTAGACTGACTTGCCTAGGGGCACCTGGGATGTAAATCCGGCCCTGGCTGGAAAGCTATCTCCTTTATCACTTGTTTATCATATCCTAGTATATAAGCCCCCAGGTATACTGAAGAACTGTCTAGACACACCAGGAGACACTGTTGATAACGGTTTAACACTTTGATTGCCAGAAAGGTATGCATGGCAACCTAGTGGGTTGGGTACCTCTTTGGCACTCACATGGTTAATGTAGAAAAACCTGATGTTTGTTCACTCCAGAGTTATTACAGATCAATCTCCCAGTAGTGGAAATACCATGGTTTTGCTTAGAAGGAGAATCCCTACAATGTCCATTTTTTTCTTCTCATAATAGAAGTGTACTACTCCTTAAAATAAAGAAATAATTGCATGGGCACATTTAGCTCTAAACTGAGATTTGGGTATAATCAATATTATTAACTTTTTAAGGATGAGGGGGTTGCAAAGCATTGCTTGACAATGAGTTGAGCACCTTGTGATCCTTAAAGGGTTAAACTTTTATATTTAAAAACTTTACATAACCGATATTTTAGAGCTCATCTACATCTTGCAATATGTTTTACTGTTCTATGACATACTGACCTATGGACAAACTCAGACTCTGCATTCTTTTTGTTAGACTATAACCATTTTGCATATGGAATTGTAACTGAATCTTTTCCTCTGTGCACGGTATTGTCCACGTCATGTTGTTTTCCTGGAAATGTTTGCACAAGATGTATACTTAAACTCTCGGACGCTGGAGCTATCTTCAATACATTATGTATTTAATATATCATTACCATTAACAAATTATATTAGTGTTTTGTTCTATGCCTTGCAAGAATTATTGGAATGCAAATTGTGTGCAGTATTCTGGATGTTTGTGCTTTATAGAAGGAACAATGTGTTAGGTGATCCTAACATACGTGCTGTGCTGCAATACTGGTTATACAGTGTGGTATTGACTGAAACTGAAAAACAAATACAAAGAAGGTTTTAGCAGTAGAGCAACACAAGTTGTTGATTTTGGCAACGAAGCACAGAAACTTAAAAAGGTTCAGAATAAACATCAACAAGGTTTATTGACAGTATGAATGTGGAGGAAGGAAAAATTGAGATAAGTTGTACAGATAAAAATAAATTCTGTTTTGTGTGACAAAACATTTGTTGCATTTCCTTACTATAGCAAGCAGAAGCTTGGGCCACTGGAAAAGTTACATTTGAACATGTGCTAAGTTGTTGGTGGACAGAGGACATGAAATAATTTAAACAGAATGTAATTTATAGAACTACCTAAAGCCTGCATGAGATTCTTACCCCTGTCTGTACAAGTGCCTCAATACTCCAGGCATAGAAAGAACCATGTAAATATAAAAGACAAGGGAGGAGATTCACTAAGAAGTGATAAAGTGGAAATTTCTCCAATTCATAGTAACATAGTAAATTAGGTTGAAAAAAGACACAAGTCCATCAAGTTCAACCTTTGCCTCATACCTCAGAACTGAGAATTTTATAGCTTTCCTGCTACCAATTAAATTAGTCTTTATCAGACCTTCCAGATCAGACTTCTGAAAAACAGTATAACTCTGTATGTTCCATTTTGAAAGAAATGTATCTAATCTTCTCTTAAATGTATCCATTGTATCTGCCATAACTACCTCCCTGGACAATGAATTCTACAATTTAACACACCTTACGGTAAAAAACCCTTCCTCTGCTGACGTTTAAACCTCCTTTCCTCTAATCTGAAGGGGTGTCCCCTGGTCACCTGATCAGGCCTTGGAATAAATAGCTCACCGCAGAGATCCTTGTATTGACTTCTCATATACTTGTACTATGTGATAAGGTCTCCTCTTAGTCGTCTTTTCTCTAGAGTAAATAAACCAAGTTTGTTTAGTCGTTCCTCATATGTCAAGTCCTCCATTCCCTTAATTAATTTTGTTTCTCTCCGCTGTACCCTCTCTAGTTCTAGTATATCCTTTTTCAGAACCGGTGCCCAAAATTGCACTGCATACTCAAGGTGAGGTGTTAACAATGATTTGTATAATGGCAAAATAATGTTATCCATTCTTGCTTCGATACCTCTTTTTATGCAAGACAGGACTTTGTTTGCCTTTGCTACTGCTTTTTGACACTGGTCACTGTTTCCAAGTCTGTAGTTGACAAGGATACCCAGGTCTTTTTCTAGCAATGAGTAACCTAAAATTATTCCAGTAACGGAAACTGACTCTAGCACTCTGCTGAACCAGAAATTAAGTTTAGATTGGCTGTATAATCAGAATGTCACCAAGGCGACAATGAGGCCGTTAGATCAGGAACGCCAACCAAGCCGGGTTGAATCTCGGAGCAGGAACGTCAGCCAAGCTGGGTCGAGTCACGGAGCAGGAACGTCAGCCAGGCCGGGTCGGTACACGGGAGCAGGATCGTCAGCCAGGCCGGGTCGGTACACGGGAGCAGGAACGTCAGCCAAGCCGGGTTGGTACACAGGAGCAGGAACATCAGCCAAGCCGGGTCAGTACACAGGGGCAGGCGCAGAAGAATAGTCAGGCAATCTGGGTCGGTACACAGGAGCAGGAGACAAGATGCAGAGTAGTCAGGCAGGCCAAGTCGGTACACTGGGAATCACTGAGCAGAAACTAGCACTGGTACAGTAACACCACGAAAGGGCACCGGATGGGTGCTAAAGCCCAGTATATTAAGGCCATACTGGGCGGGACAAACAAAGGACAGCCAATGGGACTGTTTACACTCCTTGAAGACCATTAACCCATGCAGTACCTTTGTCCTGGGAATCCAACATATTCTGCCTGACCTGTGTCAGTATAGACTGCTATGGACTTTATGGTTATACTGGACCTGTGTAGGCATATGTATATGTAACCTGTCGTGTGTCTGTATTATTCTACCTGTATACTACAGGGCTTGTGAAGGTTCTTATTTTATTGTGATTTCAATAAAACTGTGTTCTAAACCACTGTGTCTGTGTGTCGAACAAACAGTTTGTCACGGTTTGTTACGACTCTCAGATGCAGAGTTAGGTAAAATCTCAACTTTATTGAAAAGTTTAAGACAACCCCTTAGGGTATCAACACATTCATACATATATCTTTATTGACAGGAAAAGTTGTAACCCCAATAACGATACAGGCTCTACCGGCCTTGCCAATATACCGGGCAAGGCAGCCAGGAAGTTGGCACAAGGAATGGATAGGCTCTACTGGCCTTGCCAATCTACCGGGCAAGGCAGCCAGGAAGCTGGTACTGGAACAGACAGGCTCTACCGGCCTTGCCAATATACCGGGTAAGGCAGCCAGGAAGTTGGTATAGGAATAAACAAGCTCTACTGGCCTTGCCAATATACCGGGCAAGGCAGCCCGTGGACAGACAGTGATATAGGCTCTACCGGCCTTGCCAATATACCGGGCAAGGCAGCCCGTGGACAGACAGTGATATAGGCTCTACCGACCTAGCCAATATACCGGGCAAGGCAGCCTTTGGACAGACAGTGATATACAGGCTCTACCGGCCCTGCCAATACCGGGTAAGGCAACCCAAGATGATAATGGCATAGGTTCTACCGGCCTTACCAATATACTGGGCAGGGCAGCCTGGTAAGGAGTGAATGGCAACAGACAATGAGGATGGTGCAACAGAAACCCACCAGAAAGGGTGTGGGGGATGACAAGTGGGTATACAAACAAGCAGACAGAAATGAATAGGGCAGACATTTAACCAGGCTGATAACCTGCAAATGATTACCTTATCCACCCACTTTCTAACAGAGCTCCATTTACGAGTTTTCTGAAAAGGTTTAATTGTTTTCCCTGCTCACCCAAAGATTACATTTGAGACCATGACTGATCTTTATAGGTTCACTTGGAAAATACTGTTACATAAGTCTTTCTACAACTCAAGCCAACTTCAATACACAAGATCCATAATTAGGGAGTTCTGAACTAGAAAAACATGGGTGAACAAATTTTTAATATCCTATACTATTTACTTACTGAGAGTGAGTTGCAGATATACCTGTGCCTCCTAAAAAAGAAATCCACCTTCCCACCCGCAATGACTATTTGTTCAACTATACAATCTTCCAATAATTTAGTCATGAGATACTTACTTTGCTTACCTGACATTACTACCAATAGGAATCTGACTACAGATTAACTCAATGCCCTACAAGAAATACAAAGATGGGAGGATGTGATAAAGTTGTAATATGATAGATCATCCATTAATATGAAAAGGTATTTAGGAATGATCCCCTTCAATTAGCTTTGAATGGCAGTGGAGTACAAATGATTGAACCTTCATAAATTTAGATAGTGAATGATTTCATCAAAAATCCTAGTAAGTTTGGTATTCTGTGAACCAGTGGGAATTTGACAGAAAGGAAGAAGAGGAAAGACAGAGCTTTTCCAGGCTTCCAGAGTCCCAAGTCCACTAATTAAAACTACTCTCCTAAATGGTTACCTGCACAAGAACCTATTCTGTACAACACTGCTCTGTTACAGTTGTTACCACATCTCTTGTGATATCATGGCTAAAACCATGACAGAATCACTTATTAATCTAATGGATCTCAAAACAGGTTTCATATTACAGCAAAACTCCTACAAATACAAAATTTTACAAAATAGCTCATTACTCTCTGGTGGTGAACAGAATATTGAATTTTCTGTATTCCCTATACTCTAATATATTTTAATCTATATAAGCATGTTGACAATTTTGAATGCAAATGAAGACCCATCTTGTTACTAATAAGATTTTTAAAAGCATAGAAAGAATCGCATAGTCTCGCCTCTAAAAAAATATTATTTTTATTATTTTCTATAACAATGTGGGAAATTAAATAATGTGTGCATTATTGCTATGCCACTGTAGCTGTACTTATCAGACAAATAAAACTAAAATTACTAAGGATTAAACGAATCCCCATGCATCAGGAAAAAAAGATAAATGTTTGTTTTATCAGAAATAATAAGTGTTACTTACATAGCACATATCTCCCAGTGAGACTCAACTCTCTTTAAAATGACACATTAAAATAAAGAAATAGTGATAATCCCAAAACCATTAAAAATGTATATGTTATAACAGCAGAGTATAAAGCCAAGGGCTGAGTTCTTGCTGTAGTAATGATTGATGGAATTCCAAGTGAAAATTATGGGTGACATTCAAAACCTCACATATCTCACCAGATGTAAACATGCACTCCATTTTAATACCTGGGAAATTAATGATCGATTCAGGACTATATGTCTGGGTAATACATTGTGAAGAAGTGCATTGGTAGCCTCTTTGGTCCTCAATGGCTAAGTAAGATGAAACATAGGTCTTCAAAATGGAAGAAGAACAGGGAGTTTCTTAACTCCTTAAAGACCAGAGGTTGCCAATGCTTTACAATGCAATGCATTGTACACCTCTCTGGTCCTTAAAGGGATAGTAATGTTTCATAATAAAAGCAGCTCTAATTAATCATCATAGTATTTGGGCCATGGAGAGTGTTATTTTAATTATGTCAGAGTTGTAGTTCAAGAGTAATTGAATGATGAAGTGTCCCCCTCCTGACCCTTTTACTGATATAACACTGCTCAGCTTACAGTAGCAGGGAGTGTCCAGGTAGATTGCAGAGAGGGACAATCTTCAATTAAGATAAGGAAAAAAGCTGAAAAACCTGTCAAGGGGGGCAGTGTTTTCATTGTTCTCACAATAGAATATTGACCCTTGATGTGAGCTGTCTGGTCTATGGACTGGATTCCACATCTGTGGTGAGTAGTTTTACATCAGTAAAAGGGGCGGGAGGGGGAAACTTTATTGTTCAATTACTCTTGAACTACAACTCTCAGAGTATTGAAATAACACTCTCTATGGTTCAATTGCTATGAAGATTAATTGGATCTGCTGTTTTTGTGAAACATTACTATCCCTTTAAGGAGTTAGTATGTCATTTAATGCATTGGAGACATCTCTAGTATAAAAGGGATTAATTGGATGCATGTGATATTATGACAGTAACATTTTTAACATTATGATTTTAAGTACTTTTAATAGTGATGAACATGCTGCTCAAATAGACTTGATGGTGGTACAAAGTACTAGTAGCTCCTTCAGATAGCTATGACACTGCTTATGCAGAGCTCTGATATTTTAAAATGTACTCATCATCTTATAGGAAATCAGTGTAGAGACCTGTAGTCAAGTGCCAGCACCATTTGCAGGAGTCATAGATCTTTTTTCAGTTCAGAAGAAAGAGTGTGAATTATAGTAGATGGGTATTTATACATTGATTTAAAGAGGCGCAATTCTGGAGCAAGCCAGCTGCACCATTGGGGGTATTAAAACTCCCAAATGGCGTTGGTACTCTTGGTTTGGTCCAGAATTGCATGTAGCCTGGTTAATAAATCCCGTAGTGTTACGTTCCATGAACCAAGATCCAGAGATGAAATGATTAATGTAAACATTTTGCATGAATAACTGAAGTGTTGACTGATACAACACAGAGGTTTTGATATGTAGTCAAGATTTGGGAAAAGTCAAGTTTAAGTAGCAGTAAACTTTTTCTTTATGAATATATATATATATATATATATATATATATATATATATATATATATATAGTAGGGCTTTTCCTCTTGAGTAAAATAAGAGTACCCCCACTGCTGAGAGATGCATATTTTCAGAGTTATTACAGTTTTAAAATGTGGGTTTTTTTACATGAGCAGGGCCCTCTGTTAGTCATTCTGTTAGTTATTCTGTTGCAATGTAATGGAGAGGAAAGTCAGTAACATACAGTTCTCAGTAGAATGTGATAGAAACTGCAGAGTCACTTCCTGTGAGTTAGAACTATCAGGAAATAAACTTACAGTAAATTCACTTCCTGATTATTTGAACTGTTATAACTTTTAAATAAAACCATTAATAGCAGTGAGAGTTTCCCTGTTTTACTAAGAATGAAAGATTTATAACATACAGGTTTTTTTAAAAAAAGTTTACTTCACCACTAAGGTCCAATGGATTACTTTGTTGCAGCATTGTTGTAGTATTTTTTATGGTATTTTATCAGGATTCAGCTATAGTTAGCCACTTGTATACTCAAGAAAGTCAGCAAGACATTACTACACATTTCACTGGAGTGGGTTTGTTTCTGTAGCTCTCTGTGATGTGCCACATGATGACTATGGACTGTATTCAACAGACTAGAGAGGCACAATTTTGGAGAAAACCATCTGCTAATAAAATCATTCAGGGGTTCTACAAGAGTTAATCTTCTTCAGTGTGCCAAAGATGCAGTTTAATAAGCTAAAACATGTATTTCTTGAGCAAATCAGCTAGATTTAGGTGTGAAATTAAAATTACAAATTACTTTCATTGTGCTTTTAACACCTTTAATGTAAAGCAATTTGTTGGCGACCTCTCTGACATTAAATATGTTGAAAGCCTCATTTAAATCATTGTGAATTTGGGAATTTTTTATTTATCCATCATGGTGCAGCTGTTAAGCTCAGATTTGCATTAAAAATATAACATTTAAATGGGCCATGGGTTAGACATGTGGTCTTGTTCCAATGTAAAGCTAATTTTCTAGACGAGGCCTCCACGCTGCTTCCTAGAACCAGCCCTGTCTTCTGCTATTTTGCTGGGCTGAGGATATCAATATGTTTGTCCATTTCACAGGTAGTAGTGTGGACATTTCCTACAATTGTTTTCTATACTTATACGTTACAAACTTGTCTATGAGCCTAGAGGAGGGGTAGCCAACCATGGTCATCAAGAGCTACCAACAGTTCATGTTTTCAGGATATCCCATCTGGAGCACAGATGCCCTAATTATTGGCTCAGTCACTTTATCTGCCCCAAGTGTGCTTATTAAGGGATACACTGAAAACATAGACTGTTTATAGCTCTTGAGGACCATGGTCGACTACCCCTGGTCTAGAGAAACCCCATTCAATTTGACTGGGCTGTAATAATTCACAAGCCAGGGTGCATATTCTGTATGTTGACATGCAGAACCTTTGTATAGTGCATATAAGCTGAATGTTTTGTTACAGCCTGCCATAACTTCATGCTATAAGAAACCTGACATGTGTAAGTGGGGGTCTGTGTGGTTTGTCCATTTAACCTTGATCTTTTCAGCCATCTTTAACCCCATGAATGCTAGGAACTTTACAAAGCATTGCAAAAGCAATGCTTGGAGATGTGCCTAGCATTCAAGAGGTTGATGAATGATGTCTGGTCATTTCTATATGGGATATAATGGAACTCAGTCAAAATATCAAGAGGTGTGAATGAATCGACTTTGGGAATAATTAATACAAACTGTGGAATAATTAATACATTATTTGGTGTACATAAAGAAAGTAGTGCAGCGCTATAAGGTACAAATAATAATCTCCCAAATGTACAGTAATTAAAATTGGATCTTTATTCCCTTGAATGCTTCTCAATGTGCTTGAGACCTCTCAGGCATCAAATGGGTTAAAACTCCAAATGCGGTAAATTGGTGACAGTCCTATGGGCTCTATATTTTCCCTTTAGCATGTGACCCTAAAACGCTCACGTTCTCTAAGATGAGCTGGGAAGGTTATTATTAAAAGATCTGTCTATCAATGAATAGATCAGTGGTTACCAAGTCTATTCGTCGACATATCAGCACTGCAAGTTGTCAGAATGTAATCAGAGGACCACAGCTGGATCAATCAGTGCATGAATTATTGAGCTAGGTCTACCTGAGTTAATGATATTCAACTGTGCTTCAATGAGGAAATCATAAAAAATACACTCTTGATGTGTCTCAAGGACTGACTTTGGGAACTACTTAAATAGATTGTTCATGTTACTTGAAGAGCACAAACCACTAAATATGGCTGGCAAAAGAAAAAATTGTAGAATTGTCTGTTTAAATTATTAAAAAGATAGTCACCTTATATTCTGCTAGGTCATAATCCAGAAGTCAAACTGATTATACTTTTTATTGTTTTTTTCAACTTTTAACCTCAGTTTTCTGATTTTCTACATATAATATTGTAGGCAATTAGGTTCAATCCCTAAAGGGGGAACCTGTGCCTGATCCCTGCTGCTAAAAGAACTAGAGGGAATGACCTTCTGGACCTATTTTCCTTCACTCACCACTTACCCACAGCATAAAGAGTGCACAGTGCTTGTATACTGTATCTGTCTCTATATTTAGATCTCTTAGACACTTTTGTAGTCTAATAGATGATTGTGACTAAATTCATTTAGTAGTGCTGAGGAAGTAGGCAGGTCCTACGAAACGCGTTACCGGTATATTGCTAATACATTTATTTATGTATTTCAGCGAAACACTGTTTTAAATATTTTTTTATCAACATTGTTATTCTATTCTATTCTATACCTATATTGCTTACTCTTTAATAAATTTGGAATCCAAATTCACCAGCACATGGTACGATTTAATAACAATATAGAGGACACCCAGTAGTCTATTTAGACCCAGAGGAGATCTGCTCCCCCAATTTAAGGAGAACATATCCTGTTGAGAAGACCTTTCACAGGAGGAGAAGGCGGTGGATGAATCCTGGGAGACTAAGTTGTGATAACCGACCTGGGGTTTAAACAAGACCTCTCTAATAAGTGAGTAATATTCTTGTGCACATGGTGAAGGTGAAGGATCAGGAGTGCATATATACTACACTTAGAGGAATCCCTTGCGCTGTTTTCTTTTTGTGTTTTCTTGTTGGTAATTCTGCCTCTGTGTCAGGGAGCTACAGATATGTTGGATAAGAGGATCCTTGGTGAGCTTTCTCTTGTGCATCATTATATAACAGGATCAATGTGTGATTTATTCCTATTAAAGATATACTGTTTGTTAGTCTATCAGACCAGAAGTGGTCAGCTGAAGCAGAGGTGCCTTTTGAGAGTGACATCTCAAATTCAAATAAATCTCTTGGTGGTGGAAGTTATCCCCTCCCTCACTGTTTCCTACACCTATGTCAGAGCACTGAACACATGCTATGCTGGGGTTAAGTTGTGACTCCTCTTTCAGTCACATGGACAATAGTAAATTGCACCACTACTCCTGCTTTCCAGTTGGGGACCTGGTCACGTAAAATACAGTAAAAAAACAATTAAATGTTGAAAAACCTAATACAATGTATAGGGATGTTGACTTTATTTATTCTGTATTGGCACAATAAATAAACTCCTATTAGGGCATAGCTATCTAAGTATGGACTCACTAACATTAGATGAAATCAGGTATATTTCTGTATTCCATGATGGATGTCCTGCTCTTTATGGACTCCTTATTAGTGATGAGCGAGCATGCTCGGCCGAAGCTCGGTTCGGCTCGAGCATCGCTCTGCTCGGCACATGGCGGTACTTGTACGAGTACCGCATGTGCTCGCCCGCCATGTTCGGGTCTCCTCCCCGCACGTTTCGCGGCTGCTGCGCAGCCAATAAACGTGCGGGGACGCTCTGACATCAGTGTAATGCCAGCAGCCATGTTGGCTGCTGGCATTACACTGATTGGCTGGCCAGAACCCGTGATCGGGTGCTGTATAGCACCCGACGCGCGAGTTCGGCTCATTCTTAGCCAGGGAGAGATGCGCTTAGGCAGGGAAAGTCAGTGTAGGGAGAATAAAATTGTTGAAACTCTTTCAAGACCCAAAAGTCCTTTTTAGGACTGTTGTGTGTGGGGGCAGCATTTATATTTTGTTTGGGGGGGCACAATTTCCTTTTTTTTGTGGGGGGGATATTTGAAAGGTGACATATAATACTAGATGCACAGGAAGTCAGTGTAGGGAGAATAAAATTGTTGAAACTCTTTCAAGACCCAAAAGTCCTTTTTAGGACTGTTGTGTGTGGGGGCAGCATTTATATTTTGTTTGGGGGGGCACAATTTCCTTTTTTTTGTGGGGGGGATATTTGAAAGGTGACATATAATACTAGATGCACAGGAAGTCAGTGTAGGGAGAATAAAATTGTTGAAACTCTTTCAAGACCCAAAAGTCCTTTTTAGGACTGTTGTGTGTGGGGGCAGCATTTAATTTTTTTTGGGGGTGGCAGAATTTCATTTTTTTGTGGGGGGGGGACATGTTCTAAGGTGACATTGTACTAGGTGCACAGGGACAAATATTTCACAGTGCAGTGACAAGCTGACATATTCTGTTAGGTGCACAGGGCCAATGATTTTACAACGCAGCGACAAAAAGGGCCATTTTAAACGTGTGCCTAGCCATAGATTATTGTCACATTCTGTTTAGTGTGCAAATTCACAAATTAACGTCACATATTCTGTTCACTGTGCCTAGCCGCAGATTATCGTCACATTCTGTTTCGTGTCCCAAGCCGCAGATTAGTGTTACATATTGTTAAGTGTGCCTAGCCGCAGATTAACGTCACATATTGTTTAGTGTGCCTAGCCGCAGATTAGCGTCACATATTGTTTAGTGTGCCTAGCCGCAGATTAACGTCACATATTGTTTAGTGTGCCTAGCCGCAGATTAGCGTCACATATTGTTTAGTGTGCCTAGCCGCAGATTAGTTTTTATCTTCCTTTTTGTGTGTTTTACGGTCAGTCTGTAAAAATGGCGTACTACGGGCGAAACATCGTTCCCAGCAGCGACGTTGGAGTCCAAGATGCATCCAGACATCCTCCCTATGCTGTCCCTGAACCATTTCTGTGGTGTTTCCATCATTTTCTGACCTTTTCCTATGAACCAGGCACCCTCCCCTCATCAGAGCAGGGGGTGCCTGGTGTAATGCTCGAGTCCTCCCATTGACTTCAATGGGGCTCAGGTGCTCGGCCGAGCACTCGAGCCTCCGGGGGCGCTCGGCCAGAGCACCCGAACACCCGAGCATCGGGGTGCTCGATCATCACTACTCCTTATACATAAATATGCAAAGACAAATATAGACTGTGAAGTATGTATTACAAACTGTAAAAAAGAAATGGTACTTCATTCATAAGTATAAAATAGACAATAACATATAATACATAGAATAATAAAAATCCTTTGCCAGTCCCTATATGGGATGGCAGATTGCAAAGAAGGCATAGCAGAAATCCTTATGGACTGTATACAAGTATTATCATTTTATTCAGTCATTTTTGAATTACATGTAGATTCCATAGGGTTGTGATAGCTGGATGGCATGACTGCACTATTTTACAATATAACATACAAAAAACTTTTCTTTACAGAATTTTATACTGTTCAGTGAAGTAAAAAGCAAGTGAACTGTATCAGCTAGGAAGTTACATAGATGCTTCTAGACAGTAGACAGGGGTGAAAAACATTTCAAATAAAGCTGTGAAAATCCAAGTCTTTATCGGTGAAGCTTCAATATGATAAGGCCACATGTGCTGTGGAAATTCAAAGGAGTCCTGGGTTCTAAATGTATTTTTATTGCTATGAGAATTTCCATAGAATAGGAGAAAATGGCTGTGGTGCAGTGTCCTGTGTTGGTCCAATACTAGCAAGTTACTCACTGCTAGTAATGCTAAGTAAGTTACTTGCCCTTCCAGTCCATATATGGTAACTGTAATAAAAACAATTTATAATGGGGATGAGCAACTTCAAAATGTTGAGGACTACAAATGCCTAAATTCCCACCAAGCCATTGGCTGGCTTGTCCATCCCTGATATATATGAATATTATAATACTATTATTAATATTATGATGATGTTTAGTAGGTTTAAAGGTGTGACTAATATTCATTCATAATAAATTATAAGCTTTGGTGGTGTAAATTAAGATCTAAAAGAAAATCTAACACCTAGCAATAAAGAAGATGCTCAAATGCTTTTGATAAAAAGTTGCTGAAATCCCAAGTTAACTCCTTGAATGTTAACAAGGGGTTAAATAAACACTACATTGAAATTCAGTTTAAAATGAATATCATTGTTACAGATTAACTGGATTCTTCCCATCAGTTTTGAATGACATTATTCTGGGCATAGTGGCAAGTGGCAGACATATAGGGGGTTATGCAGTAAGGTATGAAAGGAAGGTGTTAAAGTGTAGATGACTTCTCCAGTGATATCACTTCTACAGTTTTTATGTTATTCTAGGGAGGCTTATGCACTAAGATTTCCAAACTTAGAGAAATCTTAGTACATTGGCTCCATGGAGTAACAGTAATTGGAAAAGTGATATCACTGGAGAAGTTGTCTCCACTTTATCACACCTTAGTGTATCTCCCCATAGTATTCTTCCTAAGATCATGGGCATATTTTCATTCTTTGATTGCTAACCATTTTAAATGCATATTTTATTTCAGGATTTTTCCAACCACTAAAACATGTTACCATTCCTTCATTTTTTAATTAGTAGTTTTTGCAGTTTTAATTTGCATTTAAGGCTGAATTTATATTACAGGCTCCCCTAGCACAAGATCTTGCACTGCCCTGAGCATATGGTTTGCACATATTGCCCCAGATAGTCCACACAGGCCACTTTAGTGGACCCTGTCCTAAACCTCATGGAGTGCCCAGGCACCAGTTGTAACCTACTTCAGCTTACTTAGATATGGCCTAGCGGGACCATGAGGTGACTCCAGGTGCAGTAGTAACTTTTCATCTCCTGACTACTAACTTTTCCTTTGACTGGTGAAAATCCCATATTTGCTTTTTTCTCCCCATTATGCCCATCTATGTGACCTCTTGTTCTCCTGATGCCTATGCTTCATGACTGCTTGTCCATCCCAGTGAACTCTCATGCCCGCTCATCTTTCCTATGCATATGCTTCATTACCAGTTCTAACCATGCCTATTTATCCCTCAGCCTGCTCTACATGCACACTTTCCTCACAGCTCACTCTCCTATGCTTGATCATCCCTCCTATGCCCTGCTCCATGCTTGTTTTTCCTTCTTAGCTCACTATCTATGAAGCTTGTCCTTCTATGTCCATTTTCCATGTCTGTTTGTCCTTCTGATAACCATCCCTCATTTCCTCTTGTCCTGCCAAACAGACATACTTATGGTTCCTAAACTCTGTCACTTCCTTTCCTCCCTCTTTCTTCCTTGTCATACCTTTTAAGTTATTTTTCTGATTTCCTGCACCATTTCCCCTCCTTCCGCCACAATCCACTCTCGAGTCTGAGGGCTTCTTCATGCCTCAGCACTGGCCACCAGGCATACCTTACTGCAAAGCTAGTTGGCGCAGGGTTATCTTCACAGGCATATCTTCCTGCTCAGCTAGTTGGCATAGGGCTATAGACAGCATAGTCATTCTTTAGCTCACCAGTGGTAAAGGAGTCCACTACTTTACTTCATTCAGAGACCGAGAAACTACATACACACACACACACACACCTTAAACCTCACACAGGATGAAGGATTAGAACTCTTTTTTTTTCCCCATTTCCATTACAGTCTTTTAGATTTGCAAGTCCTCACCTCAACCTGGAGATCTGATGCTAACACATGCTCCTTACACCTTTGTTAGGGCCAAAAGGACTAGCACACATTATTTAATACTTCTGCAGAGGTACAAAGGCTAAAGGAATAATTCAATATCCTTTCTGCAGTCTCAGACTCCTAAGTGTTAGCAGAAATGTCTTGCCTCTCCCACATAGTCTCAAGGACTATGAGTTCTCCTGACTCGACCAGGCCTCATTCAGAACCTAGACAATTTGCTCTCTGCCTGCTTTTCTATATTCGTTCATAATTCAAACACAGAATCAGAATGGCCTGCAGTCTTTGACGCAATGGCCTTCTGTTTATATTCACTTTTTAGCGTTCTGCTTTAGTATTTAATTTTTCTTTTTGGCCTCAATCCGGGTCACCAGTACAAGCTCACACCTATATTGTCTATCACCTATGTTTCACTACAACGTTTCACTACCTATCCTTGACTCTCCTGTAAGCACTTACCACAAATATAAGGCTTGGCATGAATTTGTGGGAGGGGCTGTAAGTCTTCTTGATCCCACTGGTCCAGCCACTCACTGTCCACAAGTAAATCCCTCCCTCCAACACCCGTTTTTTTTTTTTTCTATTCACTCCCTTAGGGTGGCCCCTCTTTTCAGACTCACGTTTACACCACAGCCCTTCACTATTTTCTCTACACCCTGCTCAGACACAAAAATAATACATAATCACATATTTTATCTGTATTATCAATGTTGGAAACTAGTGATGAGCGAGCATGCTCGGCCGAAGCTCGGTTCGGCTCGAGCATCGCTCTGCTCGGCACATGGCGGTACTCGTACGAGTACCGCATGTGCTCGCCCGCCATGTTCGGGTCTCCTCCCCGCACGTTTCGCGGCTGCTGTGCAGCCAATAAACGTGCGGGGAGGCTCTGACATCAGTGTAATGCCAGCAGCCATGTTGGCTGCTGGCATTACACTGATTGGCTGGCCAGAACCCGTGATCGGGTGCTGTATAGCACCCGACGCGCGAGTTTGGCTCATTCTTAGCCAGGGAGAGATGCGCTTAGGCAGGGAAAGTCAGTGTAGGGAGAACAAAATTGTTGAAACTCTTTCAAGACCCAAAAGTCCTTTTTAGGACTGTTGTGTGTGGGGGCAGCATTTATATTTTGTTTGGGGGGGCACAATTTCCTTTTTTTTGTGGGGGGGATATTTGAAAGGTGACATATAATACTAGATGCACAGGAAGTCAGTGTAGGGAGAATAAAATTGTTGAAACTCTTTCAAGACCCAAAAGTCCTTTTTAGGACTGTTGTGTGTGGGGGCAGCATTTATATTTTGTTTGGGGGGGCACAATTTCCTTTTTTTTGTGGGGGGGATATTTGAAAGGTGACATATAATACTAGATGCACAGGAAGTCAGTGTAGGGAGAATAAAATTGTTGAAACTCTTTCAAGACCCAAAAGTCCTTTTTAGGACTGTTGTGTGTAGGGGCAGCATTTAATTTTTTTTGGGGGTGGCAGAATTTCATTTTTTTGTGGGGGGGGACATGTTCTAAGGTGACATTGTACTAGGTGCACAGGGACAAATATTTCACAGTGCAGTGACAAGCTGACATATTCTGTTAGGTGCACAGGGCCAATGATTTTACAACGCAGCGACAAAAAGGGCCATTTTAAACGTGTGCCTAGCCATAGATTATTGTCACATTCTGTTTAGTGTGCAAATTCACAAATTAACGTCACATATTCCGTTCACTGTGCCTAGCCGCAGATTAGCGTCACATTCTGTTTCGTGTGCCTAGCCGCAGATTAGCGTCACATTCTGTTTCGTGTGCCTAGCCGCAGATTAGCATCACATATTGTTTAGTGTGCCTAGCCGCAGATTAACGTCACATATTGTTTAGTGTGCCTAGCCGCAGATTAGCGTCACATATTGTTTAGTGTGCCTAGCCGCAGATTAGCGTCACATATTGTTTAGTGTGCCTAGCCGCAGATTAGCGTCACATATTGTTTAGTGTGCCTAGCCGCAGATTAGCGTCACATATTGTTTAGTGTGCCTAGCCGCAGATTAACGTCACATATTGTTTAGTGTGCCTAGCCGCAGATTAGCGTCACATATTGTTTAGTGTGCCTAGCCGCAGATTAGTTTTTATCTTCCTTTTTGTGTGTTTTATGGTCAGTCTGTAAAAATGGCGTACTACGGGCGAAACATCGTTCCCAGCAGCGACGTTGGAGTCCAAGATGCATCCAGGCATCCTCCCTATGCTGTCCCTGAACCATTTCTGTGGTGTTTCCATCATTTTCTGACCTTTTCCTATGAACCAGGCACCCTCCCCTCATCAGAGCAGGGGGTGCCTGGTGTAATGCTTGAGTCCTCCCATTGACTTCAATGGGGCTCGGGTGCTCGGCCGAGCACTCGAGCCTCCGGGGGCGCTCGGCCAGAGCACCCGAACACCCGAGCATCGGGGTGCTCGATCATCACTATTGGAAACCTTTCTATGGGCTTTCCAAGTCCAGACACTTCAAGTGATTGAGGTGTGATCAATGTGTGCCTCTTTCTTTTTTCATTGAAATTCCCATTATTGCTGAGGTCCAACAACAATTAGAGATTCCCAGGCTGCATATTCCTGGGCAGCACTACCATTCAATTGCTAAACAATTCTGGGGAACAACTGCAGTACAATGAACAAATACACGTTTCCACTGATTTAAATAGGACATTTAGGCCTTGATCCTATTGAGGCTGTTAAAACAGGCAATAGGATAATATTGGCTACCGTCCGATTAAAAAAAAAAAAAAAAGTCTCCAGGTCATTATCATATCATCCACTCTCCGTCTTCTTCTTCTTCTTCAATCTTCTCTTTTCTTTACTCACAGGAGCAGGAAGCACGGACACCTCGTCACAGTGATGTCCGTGCGCCTGCCATGTCAGTCCCTTTTGGAGCCGGCTGGCTCCAAAAGGGACTGACTGCGCAGGCGCACGGACGTCACTGTGACGAGATGTCCGTGCTTCCTGCTACTGTCAGCCTCGGAAAAACTGCAAAATGTTTGGAACCAGGTAATATTTCTGGCGACTAGCGCTACTAAGCAGCTAGTCGCCAGATGAAGACTGAATACATGTAAAGTTATTGCGGGGTGGGAGTTCCCCTTTAATGCAAGTAATTAAAAAAAATGCATTCAAGATATGCCTGATTTAACCCTTTGAGTGCTGGACAGGTACCCCTCCAGCACTCTAAGGGTTAAAATACATCCAGGCATATGTGTTCAAATGAATATGCTGCAATTCTGGTGATAATAACCTCCAAAGGGTTGCAGATATTTCCACTGCAGCCTCCTCCTCTGGTTCAGCTGGAAGCAGCAGGAATGTCCACTGCAGCCCCCCCCCCCGCATACCTATTGGGCTGTTCCCCAAGTCCATATGAGGGCATTTTGAACAAAGACTGGCTTTTTATATGGCCAGTCTTTGTTCAAAATGGATGCCAGCCTCCAACTGGCTGGGATGTATGCTTATGCACCTCCCAGCCAATCAGCATGAGTGCATACTCCACTGGCACTCATAGGGTTAATTCCACTAACGTTTGACACGTTTTGGGAGTGCTTTGGATGTATTGATATGGGGCTTAGAGCCCGATATCAATACATCCACTAGGGACTTAGTTCTATTCTAGTGGCGGCACTTTGGAGATGCTTTAAGGGACTCTGCACCCAGAAAAACTGGTTAAGTTGGTCCCTTAACGTATGTTAGTGTCTAATGCATTGAACTGAATGGTATTTTTCAGTGTTTTGTTGTTTGACAATGGTCGAAAATGCATGCACTTTTATCACTCGAGGTGTTTTTTTTTTATCTGGTATTTTTTCAAAGCACAGGTAATTGAATTGCATGCCTTAAGCTCTTGAAAAATACCATCGGCTGTTTTTTTTTTTTTTTTTTTATGGGGGGAATCAGATCAAGGACTTAACCTTTTGAATGCTAAAACGTTTTCCAAAGCATTTGTGAGCAATGCACTGGAGACCACTATACCATTCAAGAGGATGAAAGCCCCATTTATATCCGTAGGAATGTTCATTTGTCCCATTATGATACAGCTGGTTTGCTCTAGATCTGCTCCAGTTCTCCTTATTGTATCATATTTCACTTTTTGCTGACTTCTACATGTTTATTGAAGCAAACAAAATGCATGCCTGCAATCTTATTCTTTTCCCATAATGTTTAGCAGATGTTTATCTCAGTGTTTTGTCTAAAACACGTATGTTTTGTTTCGTTCTCATGCCTTTGGTATCTTGCCTTTTATAGATTTCTAAGCTTGTGGGATCCCAATTTACTGCAGTCTGTAATTATAATTTAGAACTTTTTGTTCTTAAATTCATTGTGTATTTTTCATACTATGACTATCTATACAATTTTCAGCTGATGGTACAATGCATCATTTAGAACAGCATATACAATTATAATAGCTTTCTTAAAAAAATTGTTTGAATTGTTATGTTTCTTCTCTGAAGCATATTCTACAGTATGGAAGCATTCCCTTTCAAAATGAAATAAATGATGTGTTAAAATATAAAAGAAAAGAAATGTTTAATTTAAACTTTTAGTATTCTAGTAGTGTATATTAATTTATTTAGTCTACTGGATTTTTCCTTTAATTCTGTGGTATTACAACTTTCAGTTGTGTGAGACGCTTCTACCTGTAGTCTAAAAAATTAGTCTGTAATGCAGTTGAATCAGCAGAATAACTTTTTTACTGATGACAGATGAGAGTTGGTACAGTGTTAGCTGTAGAAATACAGGAGGCAAATATAGTTGTTGATACCTTTATTGGCTAACTAAGCAGATTTAGAATGTAAGCTTTCAAGACCTTAGGTCTCATCCTCAGGAGTTATACAGATAAGAAGTGTGAAACATGTGCACACATTTACACCACAGACAAGGTACCCATACCAAACACCCAGTTACACTCTAAGATCAATGGTACCTTCACTTGTAAATCATCCAATGTAATATACCTCATCATGTGTGCAAAATGCCCAACAGCTCTTTATGTGGGAGAAACTGGACAGCCATTACATAAAAGATTTAATTCCCACAGATCCAATGAGACACCAGTGGGAGGACATTTTTGCCAAAATGAACACAGTGTCAGAGACATTAAGTTAACTGTTAATGGGACTGTTCCGCACTCAGAGGTAAAGAAAAGTATGGGAGGTTAAGTTAATGTTAAAGTTTAATACTATTCGTAATGGTTTGAATAAAGACAGGGAATTCCTCTCACATTATCACTTAGTGGATTAACGTTTCCAACAGGCCCATATTGTAAATACCTCTAAAGCCTCAGAGGAAGACTGCAATTCACCACTGACTGATCAAAGTGTCTGGATCTGGGTTGTGTTCTCTTATCTGATGTCAATTCTAAACAATGCAATGTGTACTTGTATATAAGAGATGTTTTCATATTTATCTGTATAACATGCCTGAGGAAGAGACCTAAGGTCTTGAAAGCTTGCATTCTAAATCTGCTTAGTTAGCCAATAAAGATATCAACAACTATATTTGCCTCCTTGTTTTTCTGTGTAGCATACTCTGTTTTCTCTTCCTCTCGGTTTTCATCAGCTTGACTGCCTACACACTTCAACAGAGAGAGCAAGACACAAGAGGGAATTTACAGATCTGCTAGCACATTTTATTTTCATCACTTAAACGTTCGCATAAAAGTCATGGTCTTGTGCTTCAGAGTACACAAGCTCATATGATGGCTTTAGAGTACACACACACACTGCACGTGCAGTATTTATAAGAGCAAACTTGGATTATTCTGCTTTAAATCAACTGAATAGGCATACCTGAGAACTCCCTCGATTTGACCCCGTATAGGGACAGCCAGTGATTTTCTGGTAGTGGTGAGTTTGTCATGAAACTCTGCCCACTTCTGCTCCTTCTCTCCCTGTTCCTCCCATTTCCTACCCACTTCTCCTCCTTCCCCAACAGTTCCTCCCACTTCCTACCCATCTTTGCAACATGTCTTAAAGCCCTGCCCTATTCATAAATAAGCCTTACCCCTCCAGGGACTCCAGAAGAAAAAGTTCCCTGGTATGACCATAGGGGACAAAAATTCCTCAGATTAAATTAGGCATTGTGAAGCAATGTATTGAAAAAACTAAAAAACTCTGTGTTTGGGAATTTAGGAATTTTTATTTTTCCCCTGTGGTACAGTTAGTTTACTCCAGAGTAACTCCAGTTTGCTTTTTTATATATGGGCCAATGGACCTTATGTATAAAGGGAAGGTGGAGCAATTCTGTGGCAAATTAACTGCACCCCAAGGGCGAAATAAGCATTCACACTGATTTAACCCACTGAGTGCCAGAGGGGTACGCAAAGCATTGCAAAGCAATGTGCTGCGTACCCCCTCTGTCACTCAAAGGGTTAAAAAGAATTTTACCTCCTTGAATGCTAGAGAGAGGAGGCCAACAAATTGCTTCTCAATGCATTGGAGATCTTTGTAGCATTCAATTCGTTAATAGCCCAGATTCAAGAATTGTGAATTTTGGGAACTTTTGTCCATCCCCTACAGTGCGAATGGTTTGCCCCTGAATTGCTTCACTATGCTTTTATACTTAAGACCAAATTTTTTGGCCATTTCCTTCTACATCTTGTTAGTACATGGAGCAGAGAAGCAGTATGACCATAAATGCCTCTCCTTGGTGAAAGTGATGTCATTTGGATATTGTGTGGTGTATACAGCTTTTTTCTGCAGCCACTTATCTCCTGTGTACTAACAAGTCAGTACCAATGCCTGATTTAGAGTTGAATCATATTTGTACATCTCGCCCCCAATAGACACACAGTTCTTATAATATTTTGCAAATACAATTGCACTATGACAGAGGGGGCAGTTATGATGGGGACCTGCATCCAAGGGGGCCTTTTGGCTCCAGGGCCCTATAGTTTCTAGTTATTTTATCCCCTTAACGACCACTGACATGCCAGGACCTTCACGGTGGTCCGGCACTTAAGGACCAGTGACAGTCCTGGCACATCATGGAGTTCAGGGCTCCCGACGTGGCTGCACGCCGCTCTGGAAGCCCTGAACTGGAAATGAAAAAAAAAAGCCCCGTAGTCCTCAAGTGCCGTCCGCGTGTGCACGCGCCGGTCATTAAGGGGTCCCAAAAATTTTGTAACGATGTACGCCACTAGCTGCAGACTCTTTTTACAGACTGCAAGTAAAGGACATTCATATGAATGAAAATAGAAAGGAAGTACTGAAATAGCTCATTTAAGGTATATAAGCAGAATAAAGGAAAAAGAAATGCATTAAGTAAGATGCATTCATATATGCTGCTAAAATAATAAATTACAGCATTGATATTGCTTTAATATATGATAATGTGTACAAGGGAAATGTCATTATACTGGCTAGGGCTACTAGACAGCAACAGGGTCAGATTTATATAACAAATGCCTCTAGGCAAGATACTTGGCCCCACCCATATCCATACACATGACCATGATTACAGCTCTATCCCATCCTTAACCTAATCATACAACAGAAAAAGCAAACAAAAAAGATTCAACCCTTTGAGTGTCAGGGTAGTGTATTGGCACTCAGAAGGTTAAGAACCTGAAGAGGAAGAGTGTATAAATATATAACTAAGGTAGCCAAATTACTAGACATTACAGCGATGTCTACATTGGGATTACATTAGAGCCAAAATGTTACAATCAAAAAGTTAAATAAGCATTTGGGAGACTTTCTGAAATGCACATTTGAGTCACTATATTGCTGCACACATCAAACGTTTCACTCACAGAAATGCAACTTAGGGCATCATTTGATAAAGACTGGTACAAACATGGCACAGCTCTGTCTCTGAAGGAGTAGTTTGTTTGGAGGAGGGAGCACTGCCTATTAACCTAACCATTCATTGTATATATGGCAAATGGACTGACTTTGCTCAGGATGTAAGATTAGAGTACATATTATGTGTTACTAGGACATGTACAAATTTGCACTGAGGAATATGAACACTTTAATGCGTATCTGCAGGCACACCCCACCAAAGTAGCTTAATACCACCAAGCAAAAATGTAGAGGGAAGAAATGCCCCTGAAATGCACACAAACGGCACTATTGCCCCCACACACACAAACACACACACACTGACTTGATTTCAGTTCACAGGGATATTTTGGTTACGTTTGCAAAAAGTGGGGCAGCGTAACTGTAGAGGTCATTCTTTTTCAATTGGGACAGCTAGATAAGTGGCACGTTGGAGTATGACTGACGATATACAGCCATGTTTCTTATTTCTTCCTGTTAGTTGCTCACTTTGAAAGTCTTTTTTTGAGTTTCTGCTCTGTCATGGAAATAGGGTGGGGTTGCTAAGGTTGGGTTAGTTGGATGAGTGTTTTGGGGGTTGCTATATTCTTGCATATTCTGTTCTGGACTAGGTTCTGCTCCTCTTCAAGACTGAATTATAGGCACATTTACATTTTCTGGGCCAGGAAATAGGCAGCAGTACATGCAGGTATCGTAGTTTGGGAGAAAGGGGTTGAAATGGACTGATCTGTTCTCTGATGTGGTTGATTCTGTTGAATTGTTGGCGGCTAGGCCTTGGATTTTTTAGGAGAACTGATCTAAGCATATCCAGTCTTCACCATCAAAGGGCTCAAGAGGGATATGAATTTCTGGATGCTCACTATTATGATTTGGTCATTATATGTTCTAAAATCATACTAAGGTGGGACTGGAGATATATCCAGGATGTGAAGGCTGTAGATAGGAGTCAGTCTCATTTGAAAAGACAAACTGCAAAAGATGTATTTGTACATGACATAAGGTGTTTATAAGCAAACAAACTAAAACTACTTATCAGACTATGATAAGTGATCATCTCCTTTGCACCTTCCTCTTTTCTTCCCTTCCTTTTACACTTACTAATAATATTTTGAATGGACTGGAGTGATGGGGTTCTCCAGACCCTTTTCTCTCTCTCTCTCTCTCTCTCTCTCTCTCTCTCTCTCTCTCTGATTACTGTTTAATCCCATTTTCATTTTATATGTAACACTTTAGAGTTGACTTGTGGTACTATACTTGCTAGCAGCTAGGCATATCTTGGTAATGAGGTATAGCTGGGCAAAACTTTCTGATAGTGCATCCACCTAAGATGACACTATAATTCCTACCAGGACACCATAAGAACAAACATTCTCCAGTTGACAAATAAATAAAGCTTAATCACTTTTTTTAATATGAATTGGTTAGCACAAGACACAGGCAATTTTGAAAGCTCACCTAAGGTATTCTAACATGACTCACTTTATACGTTGGATGCTACTGATGACCTCTTCAGAGCATTTCTTAGCAATGTGTTAGAGAAGTATCGAACAACCATAGGTTCATTATTATGATCTTTCATGTTTACAATGACATAATATCAACAAGCCTTTATTTCAAGACTTATTATTCATGAAACACAAATATCCTTGTTCTCTAGGGACATTATCCAGGTAAAAATGCATGTATTTGATGTGAGTGCGCACAAAATTGTCAAGCATATAATTTGTTTAAAATATATTTTCCAGTTCTAATGAGAATCCCATCTGCTTCTATCTAGTAGTTAATTTGGAAGACTTGGTTTACTGGCATTTTTGCGCAACAGATATTTTACAAGAGGAACAAATGCTTCAGTGAATTCCAATATAACATTTAAAGGGATAGTAATGTTTCATAATAAAAGCAGCTCTAATTGATCATCATAGTATTTGGCTTTGGAGAGTGTTATTTCAATTCTGTCAGAGTTGTAGTTCAAGAGTAATTGAATGATAAAGTATCCCCCTCCCACCCCTTTTACTGATGTAACACTGCTCAGCTTAGAGCAGCAGGGAGTGTCCAGGGAGATTGCATAGGGTGACAATCTTCAATTAAGATAAGGGAAAAATCTTCTCCAGTCTTCATGATGATGTCATAAGGCAATGGGGCCATTTGGAGAGAGGCATGTAATCTATGTCTTAGTATGCTAAAGGAACTGTAAACTAGAAAATCTAGAAGCTATGTATATCATTTTCCATATATGTCTTATAATAATGTGACTTTTAACATCTAAGAACAATTTATATTTAATTTTTACTCACCCTTCAAAAGGCATCTATCACTCTGATGGAAGGTATGCTCTCCTAGGAGCAGACATACTGATGAATAGTGCTCAAATAGTTACATATATGTGTGTAATCAGGAGAACAGCAAGAACTTTATTTTGCCTACATATCCAAATCAAACAAAGAGAAAGTCTGTACATCAAATCCTGACCTTTACCAATACATAACCCGTGATTTACTATACCTAACAGGCAGTGGGGTTTACACAGTAGAGGTAAGGTGGGATCATTGTTTTTTAAAGGGATAGTAATACTGCATTTTACTATGTTGTAGCCCGTAAAAATCGTAATTAAACGAGACCAGTGGAATCTCTCAAACCTTTATGGTTTTAGAGATATCCGCATTCAAAGTTCCCTCTCTTTCTCTTTCCCCTGATGTCACCGTTATATCCGGTCCATGAGCAAGCAGCGGCTCTGCAGCAGTGCTGAGATTGCATTATAGAAACAGAAATCCTTCACTGAAATTGTCTTCTACGTGTGCTTGGTTTGTAAGCACACGTAGAAGAGCATTTCATTGAAGGATTTCTGTTTCTATAACTCAGTCTCACCACTGCTGCAGAGCCACCTCCTGGTCTGGGGACCATATTCCCCTGCTCTGAGCTATAACGCTGCCATCGTGGGAGAGAGAAGGAGAGTGAACTTTGAATACAGATTTCTCTCAGACCATGAAGGTTTGAGAGCTGCTGGTCTCATTTAATTCTGATTTTTAAGGGCTACAACATGAGGGATAGTAAAAATGAAGTATTACTATCCCTTTAATTGGACTATACTAAATACATGTTAAAGGCATAGTAATGTTTCAGAAAAACAGCAGCTCCGATTAATCTTCATAGTATTTGAACCACAGAGAGTGTTATTTCAATACTGTCAGAGTTGTAGTTCAAGATAAGTGAATGATAAATTTTCCCCCTCCCACCCCTTTTACCTAATGTAACACTGCTCACCTCAGATGTGGAATTGCTTGACCAGACAGATAACAGCAAGGGACAATCTTCTTACTGTGAGAACAATGAAATCCCTGCCCCTCTTGACAGGTTTTTCAGCTTTTTCCCTTATCTTAATTGAAGATTGACCCTCTCTGCAATCTGCCTGGGCACCTCCCTGCTGCTCTGAGCTGAGCAGTGTTACATCAGTAAAAGGGATGTAAAGCGGATACTTTATCATTCAATTACTCTTGAACTACAACTCTGACAGAACTGAAATAACACTCTCCATGGCCCAAATACTATGATGATTAATTAGAGCTGCTTTTAGTATGAAACATTACTATTCCTTTAATTTAGTTTTGAGACAGATGGGGGCTTGCCTAAACCTGAGGTGCCTTGATGGGGCAGGCAAGCTTATCATGGTTTAGGCCACAGACATTATTATTATTATTATTCTTTATTTATATAGCGCCAGCTAATTCCGCAGCACAGTACAATTGGGAATACAATAGTAGTACAATCAGATGTGGAGAACGGAAGGATCAGAAGACCCTGCTTGTGAGAGCTTACAGTCTAGACATGTAACTAAACCCCCAATGTTTATTATCTATGTTAAGTCCAGGGTTTCGTATTGATAAAGCAATGGTCATGATTTGATGTGCAGACATTTTCTTTGTTTACTTTGTATATGTAGCCAAGATATAGTTCTTGCTGCTTTCCTATTGACTACACATATGTAAATATTTGAACACTATTCAAAATGTTAGTCTGAGCTTGCCAGGATCCTGCATATTATATTTTTTGTATCTCTATTGGGAGGTTTTGTGTTTTCCCCTCGTTGTTTGTAGCTTGCACTTGAATTTAAAATATTTTATTAAGCATAAAAATAGAATACAAGGACAGATATCAGGAAAACATTTGTATACAGAATTTAGTCATGTACGTACAATGCAAATTGTAACAGACATTTCATGTGTATAGTCCCATATGTTCCCTTCCTGCTGGGTCTCACATGATCTATGAAACTACAGATTAGCAGTGAGACATGCCTGACAAGCCAGTCTATCAAAGAGAAGGAGTAAAGAGAAGAAAAAAGTGAGATAAAAGAAACTAGGGAGGACAGTGGATGGGGGGAGGTAACAAAAGGAAGGGAGAGATCGAAAAGGTTATGGTCATGCAGTGAACTCAATCAGAAGGACACAGCTCGTGGTATAATTGTAGGTATCCAATATAATGTCCATGGGAGATCAATGTTTTATGTTGTGGGAGTATGATGAGGAAAGAAAGGATACTCATGAACCCCAAATTTCCTCAAATGTTGCTTCGTTTCTGACTTTTAAGTAAATCTGTCTCTCAAGGCATATTACCTTGTTCACCTTGATCTCCCATTCCATGGTAAGGGGGGTGCTGAGTTTTAAATACCTCCCTTATTTCCCCTCACAAGGGTTTTTTTCCACAACAGAGGTAAGTTAATATTACTGCTTTTATCTGCATTGTACTACATACATGTTCACTTAGATGGGATGCAGATAGAGATTTGCCTATATATAGGGTGCATCGATGGGGCCGAAAAGACTATCATGGTTGTGTTCAGAAACATGTGACTGAACCCCTTTATTTAGTATCTGTAGTAAGTCACAGGTTATTTATTGGTAAATATCAGGAGCTTCTTATTTGTTTATATCTCTGATTATGAAAGATAACTAAAATAGCTGATTTGAGGTAAACACACAAAAGTAATGAAACATTTAAAAAAAATTACTATTTAAATCTCCTTCCCTTGTGACTCCTTCTAACGCTACACAGATGACCTATACATCATGCATGCTAATTTCCCCATTAGACTAGGGGTAGGCCCTTTTTTCATCAAGCTGTTGAAGATTACAACTCCCATAATTTCCAACCAGCCAATAACTGGTTAAGGGTGAAAAGAATATTAGTAGTCCCCAGAGGCTGGAGGTCTAAAGACTGACTTTGCCTGGTCTTAACTTATGTAAGGAAAGAAAAGGGGAACAGAGCTCTGGATCAAAGTCCCATTCAAGATTCACTATAAACTGTGGTATAACTTAGCTGTGTTCTGATTTCCCTTCCACAATACAAACTTACTGAAGACTTCATAAATTTAGATTGTTTCAGTACTTGTTAATGTTGAATATTCTATAATAGCAACAGCTCACTATATGCTCACCGAAAACAAATCACTACATTTTTATGCATTATATTTCTTACCTTGGCAAATGACATAGAAACCAACCCTGGCACCTAAAAAAACAATAAATGGCAACTTCAACTATAAAAAGGGTCTGTCTTTTGTGCACTGAAACATACGCAGTATACTGCCCAAAATGGATGAACTAAAAGCATGGTGTTACGCATACAAACCTAAAATTATTTTTCTTACTGAATCCTGGTTACCCCCAAAAATACCTGATACTGCTGTTGCCATAGATGGATACTCATGCTTTAGAAAAGACTGTGCAAAGCGAGGAGGAGGGGTAATCATATACATACAGGAATCAGTAAACTTTACACTTCTAAATGACTCTCAGATCTCTGATTCGTATGAATATATTTATGGCAAAATTTGTCTTCCATACTGAAAACAAATCATAATTGTTGGCATCTACAAACTGCCAAATACCCCAGCACATTCCCTGTCAGGCATAGCTCAACACCTAAAGGAGATTGCCACTTAAAACAAGAAAAGCGAGCTGATGGTTCTTGGAGACTTTAATATTAATTGGCTAGACTCCAGGAATGAAAAATTTTGTCCCCTACTCGCATAAATCTTAAAACATCCAACCATACTCTGCTAGACTGGATGCTTTCATCCTGCACAAGCAGAATCCAAGATTCAGGTGTACTAGCAAACATGTTTAGCGATCACTCCATAGTTTACTGTGTCAGTAAAATAAAACCAGTCAAGTTCCAAAGTCATACTCACGAGATAATTTAGAAAATGTAATCTTCAGTCCTTCCTAAATGATTTAAGAAATTGCTCATGCCTGGCATAGAATACATCTAATACCAGACCTAGACTCAGCAAATTAATATTTTAACTTGGAATTCTTACAGGTTTGTAATACCTATGCCCCACTAAGGAAGGTCAGGGTTAGGGGGGCACGTCTACCCTGGGTCTCAGCGGACTTGATTCAATTATACAGTTTCAGAGATGCGTTATGGAAAAAATTTAAACAAACCAGCTCTGCATATGATCACACTGCATACAGACAATTAAGGAATACATGTGCAAAACAAACATAATTAGCAAAAGCACAATATTTTACTGACAACTTAAACAGTAACATTTCAATGCCAGCCAACTTTTGGAAGGTTATTAAAAACCTCTACAACCCTCCAAATCATTCTTACCCATCAACTATAACTGTAGACAAAGAAACAATAGAGTGTCCCATAGCCATTGCCAATGCATTTAACATCTACTTTGTTGGATGTGCCGCCACCCTGATTACACAAAACAAAGATAAGTTCAGCCATCTACAGAACACTCAGTGACACCTGTTGCCCAGTCCAGTTATGAAAATGAATTAAATTTCATGCCAGTAAATGAAAACGAAATGTATGAACACCTCCTCAACCCAAAAATGAAATCCCAATCTAGCCCTGACAAACTACCAGCAATGCTATTAAAGCTCAGTTCCATGGTAATGGCCAAATCAATTGCATCTTTAATTAATGCCTCTTTGACAACAGGGTATATGCCCAAATCCTGGAAGGTGGCTAGAGTTGTGCCTATCCACAAAAGTGGGGATAAAAATGTAGTATCAAACTACAGACCAATATCCATACTCCCCATTTTATCCAAAAACCTAGAGAAATGTGTACATGTGCAACTAAATAAATATTACCAACAGACCAGTTTTTTCACCGTACTTCAATCAGGCTTTCTACCAAATCACTCAACAGTCACAGCCCTCCTAAAAGTAACCAACGAAATCCAAACGGGCATGGAAAATGATGACCTCACAGGAGCCATTTTCCTAGATTTTGTCAAGGCCTTTGACACAGTAGACCATAATATTCTTATAAACAAACTCCAAAGATCAGGACTGGGTAATAATTCTCTAAACTGGTTCCGATCCTATTTATCAGACAGAATGTAGTATGTGTCGGTTGCCGGCAATGACTCCCTTCCACTCAAAGTAACAAGTGGAGTTCCTCAAGGCTCCATTCTTGGCCCTCTTCTATATTCTCTTTTTCTAAATGCTCTGCCCAAGTCCTCAGTAAACATGTATGCAGACTACACCATACTCAATGCTAAAAAGTCAAGCATATCACACCTTGAAGCCATATTACAACATGATTTCTGCAAGGTTGAAAGATGGAGAGCAAGGATCAAACTGTTCTTAAATACAGACAAAACTGATACCTGCACAAAGCACAAACTGCGTAATCTCGGCAATACCCACCTATCCATTGTAATGGAGTCTAATCATAAATTGGCCCCAGTGGACTCCTACAAATATCTTTGTATGAGGCTTGACCCCAACCTCACTTTTGGTCATCATATTGACAAATTAACCGCCAAGCTTTATCCCAAAATCAGTACTCTTTTTAGACACAAATCATGTTTAAGTCCCCTGATTAGAAAATGTATTGTGCAACAGATGTTGCTGCCTGTCATAGACTATGGTGATGTAGTTTATGCTCCAGCTCCAGAAATCGATCTTAATAAACTTGACATCCTGTATAATTCAATATGCCGCTTTAGCCTCCATTGTAATTACACTATTCATTGCTGTGATATGCTAAAAGAACTAAATTGGTTAACACTCAAATCTAGACATACCCTTCACCTTTCTTGTTTACTACACAACCATTTATCTGATAAACTACCAGACCACCTGAGCAGTATGCTCACTCCTGCTCTCCATACTAACTATAACCTCCGCTCCACTGCTAACAACTCGCTATGTATACCACAATACAAGAGAGAAGCAGGAAGATCTGCGTTCTCCTTCAGAGCGCCAAAGGCCTGGAACAATCTGCCTGAAATAATCAAATCTGCTCCCAGTCTAAAATCCTTAAAAGTAAATGCTTTTTTATAGCTAAAAACAGAGTGTAACTGTATATAATTTTAATATTCCATATGTATGTATATTCATATGTGTATGTATATATAATAACATGTAATATATAATGTTTCTCAACTTTTGTAAATATGCAACCCTTTACTGAAAACTATCCAGGACATACTTGAAAAAATGAGAAATCTCAGTGTATTCTTCCTGGTAAAATATTTTCTAAATAAATAAGTAAATAAGAAATATTTGTATGCATGACCAGAAGTTAAGATAAAGCACTATTGTAGGTATGTTTATGGATCTGACTTCTTTAAGGTGAGAGGGGCAAAAAGAAGACCTTTATCCATGATTGATAGGGATGATTTATATTATTATCCACTTGTTAAAAAGTTGAAAACAGTTAAGTGCTGAAAGAGGGTGGTTGTAAGAAGATGCCCAAAGGAGTGGGCTCCTTTAATATGAGAGATATTTCATGTAAGTGACTCTCTTTCTGCATTTGAGGAAAAGAGTAATTTGTTTTATCAATATGTTTGTCATCTTTGCAAGGACTGTAGTGAGTAATTTACGACTTATAACTTTTAGTATATTTTCATTGTTGTGGACAAGCACAGCCTTTGTTTTGAAAGATTTTCATGTTAATTGATCTAAACTAGGACATGGGCAGTGAAAATTATAAAAGCATAGTTCTATATCATTAAAGAAAATATTACTTTTGCAAAAGAATGATTTTCACAAATGATGGCTTGCATTCATTCAATTAATAACACCTTTGCATATTTTAGTTATGTCTCAGCATTTCTATTCTATTAATGTCCTCACCTGACAATGAGACATGATGCATGGAGATTCAAGCTCTTGTAAGTTGATGGCTTAGCTCTGTTCTGAAATTAAATGTCTGAAAAGGAAAGAGTTCTTTGACTTTAGAAATAATGAGGTGTTTTTAATTTAAGCAGATGGATCCTGAAGCTCTTATATCAGCAAACTAATCTTTATAAATTAGACCGTAAAATCAAAATAAATTGAAGTAGTAGTTGCACACTGTATAGTTCACAGAAAAACATTATCACCGTGGGTGTGATATGAAGTAAGGCTTTTCAGTGTGATTTGTTTTTCCTTTGGAAAGAGGAATATGACAACTTAACTCATTCGAGCACCAATCAAATCTTAAATTTTTATGACAGCTGATAAGGATTTTTAGGAATTTGAGGCAAAATTGGAAATGTTTTGTTTGCTTTCACTGAATCAACAGTGGAGATCTGACAAAGGTAGAATTTGATGGACTCTTCCCTGTTTCGATCTCAACTATTTAAAGGGATAGTAATACTTAAAATGTAAAAAAAAAATATGTTGTAGGGTTTATCCCCCTGAGTAAAACAAGAGTACTCCCACTGCTGAAAGGTGTTTCATTCAAAAGTTATTAATTTTCAAAGTTAAATTTTTTAGGTGCAATATCACAGTGGCCTGAAATTGTACAGTGGCGCTGTTGCTACACCATCCTTTGGACAGCTCTGTTCCCGGGACCATAAATCTCCATAGGATGGTGTAGCAACAGCGTCACTGTACAATTTCAGGCCACTGTGATATTGCACCTAAAAAATTCAACTTTGAAAATTAATAACTTTTGTTTAAAATGTTTAAAATAATGTACAAAGTAGAAAAGAACAAATGAAAATAAAAGGGTATTATGTGATTGAAATGAATATTTTCTAGATAACTCAACATATGAGCATCAATGAAAGTGACTATGCCACTGAATGATTCACCTGTAGTCAAGCAGAGTTATCCTCAAAACATCTGCTGTTGGCAACTCTTAAGGACCAGGTTTGGCTACCCTGGTTTAGCTGGTTATAAATAAATGAAAATGAAAATCAGTCCATGTTCTCAAATATAACCATTTGCAGTGTTCCAGTCTTTAACTTATACTCTGCAGTTATTTATCAATGCCAGTAAAGTACCATCTGGGAGGCAATGCTAATTTTAATGTGCTACTTTAAAAACACTTTCATATTAAATTAGGGTCACCATATCTGAACCTTCGAAATCAATGGAACTTCAGTGTGTCAACTGAAATTAACCATTTGGATTTTGATGGGGTGAGCTATGCATTGCAAAACAATCTTATTTAAATGAGATGCTAATTTAACACTACATGTTTATTTTTTATGAATCTTTCAAAATCCTTAGCATGGATTGTGGCAGCATCAGTAAGAAGATTCTTAGCATTATCAGCTGTGAGTGACCTACCATGACCGTGAGGTCATGACTAAGTATTGATATAGTGTACACCTTGCTCAGGAAGATGTCTCACGGTCTTTAACTTTCTATTACTTACACGTATGTCTACAAGCCTTTAAAATTTTTTTTTACATTGGATACAATAAATGGATTGATATTTTTATCAAAATATATTGTGTCATTTTATGCTGGTTGTAACCTGTGCTTTGTAGCTTTGGATTATTAAGGAATATGAAAGGAGTTCATGGTTTGTACCATAGAAGATGCAGAGTATTGTGTCTCGATTCTGTATATTGGAGTATTTACCAGTGAAGGCTATTTAACCCTTGAGAGTTTGTAGCCGGTTTCTCTTGTGTTTGAGGGCACATTTTAAGCCTTACTAGGGTCTCCTAGTGGCAGATCTTTTCAGCCCTTCCAAAAGGAACTGTCCAGGCTTAATAACTTCTTGCGCATGTGCACAATGATGGCATCACAGGTTCTTTAGCACAACAGAGACAGCAAGTTAGAGAACAGAGCCAGGATGAATCTCAGGAGTACCCCTGTCTCCTAGAAACTCAGGGGTACCCATGTTTGAAAGGGGCAATCCCCCATTTTCAAATAAATGATGACATGAAGGGGTTAATGTCAGATAATCATGCAATCACCTGGCAGTATGTGAAAAAAGCATTTGAGAATAGGAGTTCAAGAAGTTTAAGTCAATCTTAGGGTATCATTTTGAAATGTTGCCTTCTACTTTGTGAGTATCATTATAACATGCTTACAACATTGCAGGCATCACTATAGCACTCATTATAGGTGGCCATTCAGAATGTCACCAATCCACTGGTTAGTAATACCAGTTAGGTTAGTTTTTGTTAACTTAGGTTAGCTTACTATCTGTTGGTTTAGGATCAATATATGTTAGGGTTGGGGATAATTTAGGTTAGACTACTTAGGGTTATGCTACATTTTAAAAGTCAGAATTTTTCTTGCACTGTTTTGATGCCTCTAGCATTGTGAATGCACTATTTTGATAGTAAACCCTGTCTTCGTTTCACCAGTGTGTATCAACTTAGGGGTACCCTTTCTGCAAATTAGCGTTTCTCCCCTTTCCAAGTGTGGAATGAATTGGGTTAAACAGCTAAAAGTGACATTTTTTAATATAATAGTTGTAGCTCATTTTATACACTTTTATATAATTTCATTTGGTGTTTTTAGGCACTTAGATTATCAGTTTTAGAGCCCACCCACTCACAACTGCTATCATGTGAGGAGTATGTTCGCCGGAAAGATTAGAATCTCCCCTTTCCAAAAAGCGTTAGACATGAAGGGATAAATATCAGGTGATCATGTGGTAACTAACTATAAACATATACATCTAATGTATTTTCATAGCTGGCTAGGCTTGCCCTCAAAAATCAAAAGGTTTTTGACTAGTGTGTCCTCCCAGTCCTTACGTATGGCTGTGAAGCACAGGACACTAAATGCCAAAGCCATACAAAAATGTAAGATTACATAGAGAACTATGGAGCAGCAAATTCTAAAATAACAAAAACAAAAAGTGCTTATGGATTCATCAGCAAACAAGGGTCTATGACGTCATTGAAAGAGTAAAGTGCCTGAAATGGAAATGAGCCACATAGCAAGAATACCTGACGGTAGATGGACCAAACAAATTTTGGAATGGATTCGACTCCATATTAAACGACCAAGAAAAAGACCTAAGATAAGATGGGCAGATGAAATTATCAAATGTGTTAGTGCACAGTAGTATCAAAAGGCACATGACCAAAGTTGTTGGAGGCTTGCTGAGGAGGCCTTCATTGTATTGACGAGATGATGATTTAATATATATACCACCCTTTGCCTTCAAAACAGCATCAATTCTTCTAGGTACACTTGCACACAGTTTTTTTAAGGAACTCAGCAGGTAGGTTGTTCTAAACATCTTGGAGAACTGACCACAGTTCTTCTGTGGATTTAGGCAGCCTCAGTTGCTTCTCTCTCCTCATGTAATCCCAGACAGACTTGATGTTGAGATCAGGGACTAGATGCACTGAAAGTTGGAGAGGGCTACGAATGTCGATATTCTGTCAGAGCAGCGTTGTAGCCACATCCACAGTATTCACCAAACTGTCTACAACATTACATCATCGGCACTCTAACAAAAAGATGCCCACATCGACATCAATCCAACAGGTTTACGAATTTTCATTCATCACATCGACAATGGCCTATTTACATATGAAAATGAAGCATAATGACTCATTTCCATATGAAAATGCTGAATAATGAGACACATTCATATGCAAGGGGGTGTGTTGATATGATAATGTGACACTTTTACTCATTCGGTAAACTCCGATAGCAGCCTCTTCTGTCAGACTTCACAGACTCCACTTCACCTAACTCAGGCTGTCGTAGTTGGGATCTACCCTGTACTTTTCTATGGAGTAACAGCAGGAAGAGCTAAGACAATTCTGAACAGCATTCTCTGTGCTTCACTTCCTAGCCAGAAGGGGAATAAAGAGAAGGCTATCAGCACCAAGGACAGCATTTAATGCCATAGAGCTGTGCATTGCTCACCCCTGTGGCACTTAAAGGGTTACAATAAAGAAAACTAGTGCACCAAACACTACACAATGTCCCCCCTTCAACATATCCCCCCCCTTAGTATGTTGACATATATTGCATATATTTGACATACTAACTTCATTCAGCTTTCACCTCTTCATTTCGACTTTCACCTCTTTATTGGACAGGAACTGCCATATATTTGACAAAACCTGTCCTTCATTCGACACTTAACCCTTCGAGTACCATAGAGGTAAGAAGGCATTGCTTCACATAGGTTATATGTGCTTTTATTAATGAAATAAAACTTTCAGACCTCCTGGAGGAACCAGGACCCCTCCTGATAGCCCCCCTATCATGGATCATCTATCCAAAAGGACAGATGATACATTGGGTGACCCCAAAGGCATTTTCTGCCTTCTTGATACTGCCAGCGGCTGTATATGCCGCTGTAGCATCAAGCGCTGCCTTGAATTAATTAACCCTGTCACAGAGTTCATTCTTAGAAAGCAGCGCTGTGCTCTCATCATTGAATCAGTCACCCTCACACATCACCAACACTACAAAAATTCTGAAAAGCACAGTGAATTCTGTTTAGAATTGTCATAGTGTTGGTGATGTGTGAAGGGAGGACATCCCTTCCACACCAACAACACTTCAAAAATTCTGTGTGCTAATAGGGACCTTCTCCAACCCTCCCCTTCCATCTGACAATTTTGGTGAATATGTTGATGTGAGTGCAGATCGAATTGTTGGAGTGATTCAAACACATTGACAATATCATATCAACACCACATCGACTTTTAGTGCATCTAGGCCCAGGGCTCTTTAGGGGCCATACCATTACTTTTAGGACTCCTTGTTCTTCTTTACACTGAAGATAATTCTTAATGTCTGTATGTTTGGGGTCACTGTCATGCTGCAGAATAAATTCGGGCCCAGTCAGATTCCTCCCTTATGGTATTGCATGATGGATAACTAACTACCTATACTTCTTAGCATTGAGGATACCATTAATTCTGACCAAATCCCCAACTCCTTTTGCAGAAATGCAGCCCCAAACTTGCAAGGAACATCCACCATGCTTGGATGTTGCCTGCAGACACTCATTCTTGTATTGCTCTTCAGCCCTTAGGTGAACAAACTTCCTTCTGCTACAGCCGAATAATTAAAATTTTGACTCATCAGTCCAGAGCACGTGCTGCCATTTTTTTCACCCCAGTTCTGGGGTTTTCATGCATAGTTGATTCTCTTTGCCTTGTTTCCACATCGGAGGTATGGCTTTTTGGTGGCAAGTTTTCTATAAAGACTGCTTCTGACCAAGCTTTTGCAGAGAGTAGATGGGATGTACCATGGTCCCAATTCTGAGCTGATCGCATTGCTGGACATTTTCCAATTTTGAAGGAAATGACTACAGTCCTTAACATTGCCCATTTCTTTGTGCTTATTCAAAAAAGCTTGGACAGCACATCTGGAAACCCCTGTCTGCCCTGAAATTTATGCCTGGGAGAGACCTTGCTGATGTAGTATAACTACCTAATTTCTTGTTGCAATGCTCAGTCTTGCCATGGTGGATGCCTTTTAACATTAAACTGTTTTCAGCAACCTCATCTTGATAGCTGAGTTGAGCTTGTCTTTTTATTCCTCCCACAGCTGTTTCTGTTCCAGTTAATGATTGTGCTTCAAACTACATATTACACTGATGATCATTAGCAACTGTTCCATAGTTGTCAAATATCTTAGTGCCTTTCAAGTGGTGGAAGCTTAAAAAAGTTATATTTTATACATTGCCATCTTCTGGAGTATATAGGCAACCAAGATCCACTAATTTAATGCACTGGTTTGCCTTCTGTCTAAAATTGTATACTTTGTCTACTTTTCTTCATATCTGCTCTTGTTACAGCCATTTTAGTTCAGACAGGCCACACTTCAAGAATGTGAAAAAAATAGATTTTATTGTAAGGGTAGTTTCGTGCTTTTGGTGCATAGAAATTTAGGTTGAAAAAATACACAGGTCCATCAAGTTCAAACTGCAATAGTGTAACCAAGAATTATATAAGCCTTCCCAACTCCTTAATGGGTGTTTCTCTGTTTACCAGAACTTCCTGTTTTACCCACTAACACACAGTATAACCCTGTATGTTCTCTTCTGCTAGAAATATTCTCTTATATGTTTCCATTGTATTTGCATTTACCACATGCTTGGGCAATGAATTCCACAATATAACAGACCTTACTGTAAAGAAACATTTCCCCTGCTGAAGTTGAAACTTTCTTTCCTCTACTCTTAATGGGTAACCCTTAGTTATTTGATCAGGCCTTGTAATAAAAAATGCACAGGAAAGATCCTTGTATTCACCTTCAATGTAGTTGTTTTCTTAATTTTGTTGCTCTTCTCTGTACTCTCTCCAGTTCTAGAATATCCTTTTTCGGAACTGGTGCTCAAAACCGATCATGAGGTGAGGCCTTACCAATGATTTGTACAGTGGCAATATGATGTTATCCACTCTTGTGTCAATACCACTTTTTATGCAAGACAGGACTTTGCTTTTGCTACTGCTATTTGACACTGGTCACTGTTTCCAAATTTGTAATCTAAAAGGATTCCCAAGTCTTTCTCTAGAAATGTGTTTCCTAAAATGATTCCATTAAGTAACATTGAGATTTGTCCTTCCAAATGTATAACTTTTCCACTTTCCTACATTACATTTTCGTATTCTGTTTGATTGCCCAATATGTCATTTTATGTAACTCCCTCTGTAGAAAACACATATTCTCCTCTGTTTTTATTACCCTGCATAATTTATTATCATCTGAATTTTTTTTTTTTAAAGGCTCATTAAACAATCTTCACCATTACAGAAATAATGCATAAGAGAAACAATGACAAATTGGAAAGCTAGTACAGAAGCATCTCTAAAGTCAAAGATTATCAGAAATACAACATTACATCAGATAAAGAACATTTCTGAAGTAACACATTTCTGCATCAGGGTACATCATAACGCAAAATGGTAATGCTATGCAGAACAAAGTATACTAGCACATGTAGAAATGAGCAAAGATATTCTAGAAAAGGTGGACTAACACCACATGAGCATATAAATAAAACTTCATCCCCATCTAGCATGAAGAAAAAGAAGAAGCTATAAAGGTGATAAGGGGAGAGCGTGAGATAATCATGACATAGTATTAGAGCATACATCCAGTAGCCATGAGATAAAGAAAGAAGAAGCACAGCTTACATTAGCAATAGATGAGCATTACATTTGTGCTAGAAAGAAAAAAACAGACAAGATATCAAAAAGAGAGTAGAGGGCTGAGCATGAAAGAGAAAGTAGAAATTAATATAGCGTGGACAGACCTGGCACCCTGCCTGGATACCATGCAGGGACCTAGAAGTAGTCTTGGGGGGCAGTATGTAGAGAGGCATAAAAGAAAGAAGATTGGACAAAAGTACTGGCTTTAGCTATCCAAAAACCTGAACAGTAATCGGGTCAATTACAAAAAGGTAAGGTATCTAAACTGAAAAAGAATGCAATGGGATAAGAAACATCATTTCAGTGTCTAGTAGGAGATTTAGTTAATAACCTGAACCTTCCCCTCAGGATCCCAAAAAAGGACCCACTGATTAATGAGATATAGTAACCAAAAAAGGGGCATATGAAAGTAGATATAAGGAGTCGAGGGAAAAACAGTATCAAACCCAGGACAAATAGTAAAATTATGTTAGCATTCATACAAATAAACTACCAGCCCTCCCCATGAAGAATCATCATACATAGGTGTGTTTAAGTTCTCAAAAGAGACAATAGTGTGGACACCCCTCCGGAAGCCCCCCAGGCCCTCGGGGCCCTCCCATGGTAACCCTCTACCATCAAGTCCTCCAAGAGAGCAGCCATCCTCATGCAGGGAATGTGTGTTCCAAGGAGCAGATGTAAGATAAGGATCCTGGTTTCCAACATGCAAACTCCAACAAAGGCAAAACAGGCATAACCAACAGAAACTCCACGTCCATAAGTCTCTCCTAGCAAAGTTCGGCAGGAACAACAACAACTTGCATTGCAACCAGCAGGTAAGATATAGCAGGCTTAAGAAGAGACACCTCAAGGGTAGACACAAATCCCAGGGTCCCAGGGAGAACCGTTCCACTCAGGATTCCCAAGTTGCAAAATGTATAGTAGAAAGCCAAACACCTTGATGAACTGCAGAACATGAAATAACCAAAGTGAATGGATCCCAAAAGGCTTCATGTACATAGGAATGAGCATAGCCATGGTAGACAGCTGGGCCTTTCCATATAGAGTGATACTTGAGGGAGGAATGTGCAAGACATTTCCCCCACTCTTATATTCCCGTTTGGGAGTGCAGATGATATGATGATCGAGGTCCACAGCAGGACGACTCACATCTATATCAGAGTGATCAGGGCGGTAAACCCTCTTGACTGCCTTGTTTACCAGAGAGGTCTGACTCTGATCCAAATGACCAGAACCAGCCCGGACACTCACCAATTCATCGTGGACTGCAGCCCTGATATCATCTAGTTGGCTCCTGAGGTCTTTCTTGCTTGCTAGTTGAGTAATATCCTACTTCATTAAAAAAAGCTTCAGATGCCATCTTAGTCAACTTCTGCGTATAATCCAGAATGCCGTTATTTGAGGCTCCGTGTCTGCATTAATGTGGCTCTGGAGTTGCTAAAGTCATCCAGGATAGCAAGTATACCAAAAATTAGCAGAAAAAAGTGTTAGAAAAGCAGTTATGGCCGTAAAACAGAGTCTTCGACCCGGAGCAAGTCAAGTTGTGTCCATCTTCCTAGGCAGCTCGCTCCGCCCCCTGAAAATGTTTTACTTAGAGGAGCAAGTAATGAACCCTGATGTACTCCACTCTCAACTTTAACTGTATTGGAGAATTTTCCATGTACAGTAAGACACTGTTTCCTATCCTTCAACCAGTTTTATATCTAGTTGCAAAGGTTATACCCTAGAACCAGTTTACTTATTTCTGTACCTGCCTCCCGTGTGGCACTGTTTCAAATGCCTTTCCCACTACTGAGGTCAAATCACAGGTCTATAATTCCCAGGTTCTGTTTTAGTTCCTTTCTTAAATAAAGGCTTTACGTTATCTTTAAGTTAGTCTTGTGGCAATGAGCCTGTGGTGAGAGAGTATTTAACCCTTTAAGTGCCATGTGGATTTTCAGAGAAATGTGTTTCATACCCATCTGGCACTTAAAGGGTTAAAGATCAAAAAGACTGGCCTTTCTAACAATGCATTGTGTTCCCAAAGAACCTTTGGATGTATATAATCCGGTTCCGGTGCTTTGTCCGTCTTAATTTTGTCCAGTTTTCCCTTGACCTCTTCTCAGCTTAAGTTGTAATAACTTTTGGAGGAATATCCTTGTTTTATTAATCAACAAGGAAAATATCTATAACAGTGATTCTCATATATGCTCCTTGGAGCACAGGAACAGGTCAGGTTTTAAGGATATCTATGATTAAGCACAGGTGGAGCGACCACAGTGACTGAGTCACTGATTACTCATCTGTTAACAAACAGGGATAGCTTGAAAACCTGGGCACTAATGTAGAGAAATATTACTCTGTAACATATATTATTTAAAAAAAAAAATGCTGATCCTTTAACCCTTTAATAGCCAGAGGGTGTGTTATACTCCCCCCACATACACACACACTCCTGGCCCTTAAAGGGTTAAAGATCCATTTAGGACATTCCTGTAGATGTACTTCTACTAGTGTAATTAATTTGTAACTCTGTTAAAATGCACTTCAACACTCACTGATGTTATCAAGCTAAGAGTGCAGTCTTCATGACGTGCAACAGAGAGACATGTCACATAGAGATTAGAGAACAGTATTCCAGCTGAAAGTAAGATATTGGAACTCTCTGCTCAGAAGCACAGGTGCAGAGAATCTGTTGTTTCCGAGAAGGGTGAAATTACAGCTTCTGAGTACATCAGCATTTTTCTGTAAGAAGCTTGTTCCCAAGTATTTCATTTTAGCACAAGGATAACTGTGATTTCTGTTTCTTGGAGATTAACTCCTTCGATGATAGAGAGGCCTCCAGCAGATCCCAGGATTCCAGAATTCCTTTAATTTAATCCTATCATCTATTGTGATGAAATTTAATGGTCTGATTGAGATTATCCAAAAAGAAAAGCCCCACCCATGGTTCTTTGGAATGATGAAAGCATTATCAGGTAATGCAATTTTCAAGCTATAGCCTAACGTTTAGACCCACCTAACTACTGAATAAAGACAACTACTCAGATAAGTAATTTTGTTAAACAAATGAAGGTTTGATTATTCTTACAGATAGAGTTCCCCTTAAAGGGGAACTGTAACCTTAAAGGGATAGTAATGTTTCATAATAAAAGCAGCTCTAATTAATCATCATAGTATTTGGACTTTGGAGAGTGTTATTTCAATTCTGTCAGAGTTGTAGTTCCAGAGTAAATCAATGACAAAGTGTCCCCCTCCCACCCCTTTTACTGATGTCACACTGTTCAGCCACAGCAGAAGGGAGGTGCCCAGGTAGACTGCAGAGAGGGACAATCTTCAATTAAGATAAGGGAAAAACCTGAAAAACTTGTCAAGGGGGGCAGGGATTTCATTGTTTTCATACAAAGAAGTTTGTCCCCTGCTGTTATCTGTCTGGTCTTACAACCAGATTCACATCTGAGAAGAGATTGCTTACACTAGGTAAAAGGGGCGGGAGGGGGAAACTTTGCTTGTGAATATCTCATAAACCATAAAGGTTTGAGAGATAAGACTTATATCATTCTTCATGTTTTTTTAATGCCTACAAAATAAAATAAAGTTAAAACGAAGTATTACTATACCTTTAAATATAATAGAGGTCAAATAAACGCTGAATATATAAGTATAATAGAATTTATAGTTCAAATGTATTAAATGATAATGAGTAAATTATGTAAATTATCCCCAAAACACCACAGCAAGTGGCATACTCAAATCTTATCAATTAAAACATACAGATGGTTCCTTCCGAATCAATGCATGAACAAGCATGATTTGTCTTTTATATTCATGCTTCTTCGTGCTTTTAGTCTGAAGGGACCAACTGTAAGTTTTATCTGACAAGATGGATTTCAGTAAGCTTCATGTTGCGGAGCTTAGGGGATAGTTTATATGTTACTTGTTATCATTTGAACTATATATATATATATATATATATATATATATATATATAATTATTATTATTATTCTTTATTTATATAGTTCCAACTAATTCCGTAGTGCTGTACAATTGAATATCTATATATATATATATATATATATATATATATATATATATGTATATAAATTCTGATTATCTATTCACAGTCTGTATTACCTTAATTATATCTAGGGGTATGGTTTCCTATTTAAATGGAAACTATGCCCTGGGTGTCATTGACACTTAATTTGCTTAATAGAATAATTTACCTAAATAGGTGATTTTTAAACAACAGTCTGATAAATCTATATAATATTTTGTTGTTTTTGATCACTGTTGTTGTACACTGCTAATAGTTTTTGTTTACAGTCTGATAAATTGTGTTCATTAGACTTCAACAGACCTGAATGATTCATAATGTTTGCAGTGAGGAAGTGTGACCTACAAACAGAGTTCAGCAGAGATCACTATATACAGGAAACTTCAAATATCATGAAAAAATATAGCCATACTAGACTGTAATATGAAGGACAACTACCTATCTTAATATATTAAAATAAAATTAAGAGATACTTTTTAATAGGGTATATTTCTCCTTTAATGTATCAAGTTTGTTAAAGTCCATTGTCTTGGTAAAGGCTCATGTTCAAGCTGGAACATTGACTGCAAGAGTTGGCCTACACTGGATACATGTCACGGAAACCAGTACAAACAGAGGGTCAGACACAAGTAATTAGAAATAAAACCACCTTTATTTAGAATACAAATATCATAGGCAATATCCCAGTAACACCCCTGAACAGTATGACCAGTAGACCACAGTAGAGGCCTGCGCTACTCGAAACATAAGCGGAATGTAGAACCTAGTCTATGGTTCTATCTGTAGGTAGGACCGAGCACCCAGAGCTAGGTGCATCCTACCATATGGTATGAGAAGCAGACAGTGGCATTCGGAGATAGGCAGCACAGACACAGTACCATACTACCGGTGTAGACCACAAGGAATGAGTAGTCACCCTGTACCAAGCTCAGTACCGAGAGGATAGTAAGACAACCGTGGAACAAGGAGCAAATAGTAGGATAGAGCCACAGGTCGGAACCAAGTGGATAGTCAGACAAGCCGGGGTCATACACAGAGAAAGTAGTCAGCCAGAGCCACAGGTCAGTACCGAGTGGATAGACAAGCCGGAGTCACATATGGAGTGGAATCAGCCAGAGCCACAGGTAGTACTGATGTGGATAGTCATACATGCCAGGGTCATACACGGAGTGAGATCGGAGGCCAAGCAAGAGTCACAACGAAACGGAACAGACAAACAAGACTAACTGAAACGCCAAGTAAGGGCAACTGGTACTAGGCCCAGGGGCATTCAGATAGGTACACACAAGGCAGGAACCAATCAGGCGAATAGGTGCAATGTCACAGATGCTCGTTTGTACCCGTGACCACCAGACAGCAATGAGAAGAGGCTCAGGGAAGCAGGCAGCACGTCTGCCAAGCACACTGTGACAATACAGAAAGACCTTTGTGTCAATCCTCTAATCAGCATTTGAAATGATGGGTGGATCATGTGGGAGAAAGTGTAAGGCCCTCCATCTAAAGTAATCAAAAATGATCAGATGAGGATGAAGATAGTTTTGGTTCAGTAATTGGAGTGCCACAGGTTGTTATTTAAGCTCATTTCAATAACGGCTACAACTATCCAAATCTGCTGAAATGCAGACTACCAGACTAACACACAGATGCAATGCAATTCATTATATGTGATTTCCAATATGGGAAAAGGAATTTAGTGCCACTCTTACTCTAGGAGACTCTATTGGGTCGATTTAATAAGTGCAGAGCAAAACAGATAACATGCTATGAGTACATCTGTCATATTTAATGATGATGCTTCCAAAAAAAAATCTGTATGTCTTATTAAAAAAATTGCATTGCTTATTTAAAATTCATACTGTTCATAGAAAAAATGCATTGCTAATAAAATTGACAATGCTTTTAAAAAGTTACCAATCCTAAAAAAAGCATTTCAGCTAATACAAGAAAAGTTAGCAGTGCTAATAAAATGTTTCAGTGCATCTAAATCTGCATGTATTTCTAGGCAAAATTTTAAAGCAATTATTTACTGAAAAAATTGCAGCTGGTGCTAAATGCTTTTAAAACTTAACCATATTACCTATTTGTCCTGTGATTTTCAGGTGCAGTGTTATTAAATAGATCCCTGTATATGTGGTTGGGGGAGAAACAAAATATGGAGATTGTATGACAGTATTGAAATAACACTATCTATGGCTCAAATACTATGAAGGTTAATTGGAGCTGCTGTTTTTGTCAAACATTACTATCCCTTCAAAAGGATAGTAATGGTTAATTTTAAGTTGATTTAATATTGTAGACATTAAAAACATTAACGCGATGTAAGTCTTATCTCTCAAACCTTTATGGTTTGAGAGATATAACTTGCTAAAGTTACCTTTTCCTGGCTGTTTCACTCATGTCTGCCATCTAGCTGACAGCTGCAGATTCCAGTCATTTTACCAGACAGAGGCTCTTCAGCAGAGATGAAATCACGCTATTTAGAAATAAATACTTCACTGGAACGGTCTACAAAGTGTGCTTCTAAACCAGGCACACTTTGTAGACTGTTCTAAATGAAGTATTTGTCTTTAGATATCATTATATCCTGCAACCAGAATCTGCTTTTTCCTGGACTAAACCTTATTAACTAGGCTTTCAATCTTTGATCTCCAACTATTGAACTCTACAAATCTTATCATCCCCAGCTAGCCAACAGACATTTATGGGCTCTGAATTAATTTTATAAAAATAATTTTTATAAAATATAAATGCAACACATTGGAGACACATTGGAGATATTTGTAGCATACAAGACTTAACCCCTTAAGAAACCATGACGGTCCTGACACTTCAAAGGCTGGACATGCAATAAGGACCCATGACGTGCCAAGACCGTCATGGATTTCAGGGCTCCCCACGTGGCTGCACACCTTAAGGGGAGCCCTGCGTCAGACAGGAAAAACAAAAAATGCTCTGTGGTCCTTACGTGCCAGCAGTGAGCACCCACAGCTGGTCTTTAAGAGGTTAAAGTGGGACTGTCAATGTATGACAAGTTTACTTTGTTTTACAGAGAATAAAAATGTTCTTGCTTGTGGAAGTAGCCATTTTCTCTAAAATACTTGGTTTTGGCAAAATTCTGTTTTGGTGGCACATTCAGGCACTTTATGATATTGTTAATTCCCTGTATATTATAGTAATTTGGTCTGTTCAAAGACAAAATGATCTCTTGCTGTGCCAATAGAAATGACCCCAGTGTTTGGTGTCTGCCTAGATTCATTCATAGAACAGTGAGGGGCAATAATCGCCCAGCTCAGAAAGTAAAGAGCATAAACTGCCACGCTGTGCCACAGTCAAATAAAGGTTAATTTCTGAAAACCTATTTTTGTTACAAACATAACTCTCATAATATATTGTCAGTTTTTATTTCTCTTTAAAGGGACAGTAATGTCCCAAAAAAAATATTTCTAGTTTTGTAGAGCCAAAAAAACTAAGTTGTGCAACAAACCCTATCTCTCAAACCACTATGGATACGGATATAGGGATTCAAAGTTCCTCCCTCCCTCCCCTTCTCCTGATGTCAGCTATAAAGCTGACAGCAGGAGATTCGCTTTGTATGACTCGAGGAAGCTCTTCAGCAGAGCCAAAATCACGTTATTTAAAAAGAATTACTTCATTGGAAATGGCTACAAAGTGTGCCTGGTTTGCAAGCACCCTTTATACACCTTTCCAGTGAAGTAATTATTTTTAAGTAACGTGAGTTCGGCTCTGCTGCAGAGCCTCCTGCTGGTCCCCGGACAGGGATCACCTGCTGTCAGCTACACACTGACGTCAGGTAAAAGGGAGGGAGGGGGGAACTTTGAATTCCTATAGCTCTCAAACCATAGCAGTTTGAGAGATAGGGTTTGTTGCACTTAGTTTATTATTTCCAGCTCTACAAAACTAGAAATAATTTTTTGGGACATTAGTGTAAACTTGTCATAAGGTGCCAGCTCCACTTTAATAAGTAAAAGACATGAATAGCGGTACACTCACACAACTCTTATCTACAATTTACACAGTTTTCACTCGTCTTTAACCCTTTGAGTGCCAGAGGAGTACGCAACACATTGCTTTGCAATGCGCTGAGTACACCTCTGGCATTCAAAGGGTTAACTGTTATAGAAATTATCTGCTGAAAGACTAATATATATGGCAATCTGTATGTGAACACTGAAGGGAAACACAGGGTGATAATTTGTAAACTATCCTTTTATTCATTATTCTAAATCTAATCAGAGAGGGATTTAACACTTTGAGTGCCAGAGGGCCATGTTTCATTATGAAAACAAATGTATATATAGATTCCTACCTTGATAGGTCCTTCTGCTAAGCACAATAAGAGCCATTTTTTCTGTAGCTATAATACCTCTTTAAAGGGATAGTAATGTTTCACAATAAAAGCAGCTCCAATTAATCTTTATAGTATTTGGGCCATAGAGAGTGTTATTTCAGTAATGTCAGAATTGTGGTTCAAAAGTAATTGAATGATAAAGTATCCCCTCCCGCCCTTTTATTGATGTAACACTGCTCACCTCAGAGCAGCAAGACTGTCCAGATGGATCGCAAAGAGGGACAATCTTCAGTGAGCATAAGGAAAAACCTATCAAGGGGGCAGGGTTTTCTTTATGCTCACAGTAAGAAGATTGTCCCTCACTGTGAGCTGTCCTGTCAAGGGTCCAGATTCCACATGTGAGGGGAGGTGGCTTACACTAGGTAAAAGGGGCGGAAGGGGGATAATTTATCATTCAGTTACTCTTGAACTACAACTCTAACAGTACTGAAATAAAACTCTCCATGGTCCAAATACTATGAAGATTAATTTTAGCTGCTGTTTTTGGGAAACATTACTATACCATTAATAACCTTTGAATTAAACATTTCCTAGAAGTGGACGTATGTGGAAGGCTTGGCCTGTGTTTGTGGGAAGGGCTGCAGACTGTTATAAGCTAGGCAGCAGCCTCTACCACTGGGGTTCATTTTGTCAATGGTGAGCCCCTCTCTACTCGTCAGTCTTGTCACTTCCGGTTTACACGTCACCACTTCTGGTTTTCTACACTCAGAGGCAAGTCTCCACAAGGAGGTTGTAAGAGTTAATAGAACTTTAGTTCACTGTATGAATAGTCTGTTCAGATAAATACATGCCATCGCTTATTAGTAGAGGCTGAAGGTTCTTTTTGGTACTCTTGCCTTACATCTTCATGGGAGACCGAGATTTTTGGCCATTTATGCCCTAAATTTTACGCCGAAGTTTTTCTGGCCTATATGCCTTATCTATTTAGAATCTTAAGGTTGTCCTGTCTGTCATGCCTTACCTCTTCTGTACATTGAATTTGTTTCTGTCTATCGTACAATACGTCCTTCAGCAACCACTCAATTACTCTTCACCCCCCTTCCATTAACAGTCCAGCTAAGTCTTAGCAGCAGCAACTTCAGTTGCCTTCCTCAAGTTCCTCAGACAGAGGAATCAAAACCCACTCTCATTTTCTTATATTTGATTGAGTCTCAGCCGTCCTTTCTCCAAGACTACCGCTCTTATTATTTTGGATTCCATACCAACCAACAATGAAGACACGTTTACATTCATCCAAAGACAGACCAACGATGGCATCTTACCATCAATCATCTTAGCACAATATAATATCAGTCCTTTCCTTCCCATGGCAGACGATCAATCACTACCTCTAACATAATTATTTCACGCTATTATCGAGCCGCCTAAGGAAGGATCCCACGCAGTACTTGAAACAGTTACTAAGGTTTAGCGCTGCCTCAGTAGCCTCAAGTAAGCTGGTTCCTCCCCACATAATCCAAATTATAGCTATTCTACACTATATCTTTATTCCTCGAACTCCAAGCAAGCTTGTACTCTCAGAATATGCTCATTGCTCAGTTATTCCTGTCGATTTACGTAAGTATCAAGTGTCCCTCCATTTTGGCTCTTTTTGGCCTCTAATAATGCTCACCACGTCGAGTCTACATCCGAGGATAGTGCTCCCGGATAATGCCAAAATAAGTTGCCATCCTTCACAATCAGGTTCATACTGATAAATAAAGTGAAATGAGGAGATAAGAGCGTATCGCAGGTCTCAAATATCAATATCTCAAAGTAAGAAAATAAAAGGGATAGACAGAAAGAGGATCAACAGACTATCCTCAGGGAGAGACCAGTTCAATACTGTGATAAAGGGGCACCTAAATGTCCTCCAAACATTACATATAACACCACTTAAAATACAATATCTTTATTCAATTTAACTTAAAATCTATGAATCCCAATTCCTTTATGGACATTAGGATCCTAAAAAATTCCCAAATTGGGGAATTAAAGAGCAAGCACTCTCATATATGACCCCAATGACCCGAAGAGCAAGTATTGCTATTCTGATGTGATAAATATGTCTATCAGTATTATAGCTGATTTAGTAAGTTACAGTAGATCTATATTATTATATTAACTGTCAGACGATAAGTATATCTAATAGTGTCCTTTCAACTGGTAAACGATATATTCATTCGCCACTCGGTTAAGAATTTATACAGTGCAAACCCATAAGAGGGAATATAGGTGCTATAATACTGATAGACATATTTATCACATCAGAATAGCAATACTTGCTCTTCGGGTCATTGGGGTCATATATGAGAGTGCTTGCTCTTTAATTCCCCAATTTGGGAATTTTTTAGGATCCTAATGTCCATAAAGGAATTGGGATTCATAGATTTTAAGTTAAATTGAATAAAGATATTGTATTTTAAGTGGTGTTATATGTAATGTTTGGAGGACATTTAGGTGCCCCTTTATCACAGTATTGAACTGGTCTCTCCCTGAGGATAGTCTGTTGATCCTCTTTCTGTCTATCCCCTTTTATTTTCTTACTTTGAGACAATCAGGTTCATACTCAGGAAGCCCTGAGTACAAGTGGAAGGCTTGGCCTGTGTTTGTGGGAGGGGTCAGGCCGTTATAAGCCAGACAGCAGCCTCTACCACTGGGATTAATTTCGTCAATGGCCCCCCAATTTCACTTACCCATCCCCTTTTATTACCTCATTCTTAAAGGTGTGCCCTCTAATCAGGCTCACCATGTCGAGTCTACATCCGGAGGCTAGTGCTCCCAGATAATGCCAAAATAAGTTACCATCAGGTTCATACTCCGGAAGCCCTGAGTACAAGCTTGTTTTATTCATCAGCAAAGCAAATAAAGAAAATTATTAAAATCACTTATACATTGTAAGTAATCATGCACCAGTTTTAATATGTGCACCTTATTGGATACATGTTGTGTGGCTAGAGCAATGATCAGTGGCATCTGATGAGCTATCAGGAATCCATTGTCCAACCACGGTCTCCAGTTTTTCTAGCTGATTAGGTAATCAGCTGCTCATTGTCCAAAAGGCACTTGGTATTTTCTAATCATGTGTCTAAAAGTGAATGGCCACCTGCTAATCTAGCAGATTTGCTAATCGGGTATCCACTGTTCAATGATTTTCTTATTATTCAGTTGATTGGTTAGTCCAAAGAGCAGGTGATTAATTTGTTGATTATTTCATTAGTTGTTCATAGGGATAGGCAAAAGTTTTTGCCTCAAATCAGAAACAGGGGAAAAATGGTACTTTTCGTCAAGTGTGAAATTTCTGCGACAAGTGAAGTTTTCCCACTTTTTTTTGCCTAGCTCTTTGCATTGAAATCAATGCAGAAGGCAGGATAATAAAGTGGAGCTGAAGCTTAGTTTAGGGAGCCTTGTAGGCAGGAAATCTGACCCCAACTACTCCAAAATTCAGTGTGACTGACGGACTGGGAAGACACTGTGTTTCTGATCTGTCTATTATCTCTGTCCTAGGGGTGTCTGGGGAAAGAATTAATTAAAATAAATGAAATAATAAAAAAAAAATCATAGGTGACAGAGACAGGGACCCTGATGTGATCTGTGATTGAAGCAGACTGATAATATATAGGATAGAGTATTTTATAGAGATCCAAGCAAGACATTACACACAATCCGTTCTATCATTTACTGTACAGTAAAAACACAGTAATTGAGTAATGTCCAGCAAACACACAAGTGGGAGGAGGGTAAAAGGATTAGGAGCAGTGCAGGTATGTGTGAGTTAAATAGTAGTCCAAAAATGACTGCAGCCATTGTTGCTGCGTGTGGACATCCCTCTCTTCCAGAGGGAAAACAACTTATAAAATACAACAGTGTATGACTTGCAACACATGCTATGTAGTCTGTAGACTAATCTGAGGCTGTGGGAGGCATTATATAGGCAGAAGCACCAGGACTGTGCTGGGAAGGATAGGGCATCATAGGAAGATCCGTAAGGGGATTTTAGATCATAGTGTCAGCAAACATTTTAGTTTATGCGCTCAAGGAGGTATAAAAAATATAAAAGTACTAGGCTTATGTAGTTTTAGCAGTTCTACCCCCTCTTAGATTCAGAACCCTTTGTAAGAGGGAGGCATACTGGATTTTTCATTTAAATACTTTAAATCCAAAGGGGCTAAATGAGGAGATGGAGTTGGCTCCATTTTAATGAAGAATAATCATATAAGCATTTCTCACCTTTTCATTTGATTTTTCGTTTTATAATAATTTGTGGGGTAGGAATATGTAGATCTAATAATAAAATGTTAAGAGTGTACTTAAGGACAGTATCTACCTGCTAATATCTGTCACGGTTCCCCAAAGATGTTCAGGAGTCAGTACGGTATAGTTAAATGCAATTTATTATAAGAAAGGTAGTACACAAGTAATACAACAGGAACAAGCAGAGGTTACAAGCAGAGGTTACAAGCCAGCAAGCACTGCTGTCAGGAATAGTAGGCTGCCAAGCTTGACCACACTGCTGGAGACTAGTCCTCAGCCACTGGTAGTCTCTGCAGGAACCAGGAGCAGGAACACAGGATCTTGATCCAACAAGCGAGAATACTGACTCACTCCTGCCGTCAGTATGGAGTGATTTCTGACTCACGCCTGCAGTCAGTATAGGGAAATGGATACCTGACTTCCACCTGCAGTCAGTATCAGAGCTAGTCTGCCAGAACCCCAGGTCTGCACTAGATTGGGTGTCTGCTAGGTAGAATGGACAAACGTACGAATAGTCAGACAGAGCCACAAGTCAGCACTAGAGAGGGTAGTCAGACAAGCTAGGTCATACACAGTTCAGGTAGTCAGCCAGAGTCACAGGTCTGCACCAGGTTGGGTGTCCACTATAGGGATAGACAAAAAGAATAGTCAGACAGAGCCACAGGTCAGCACCAGGTTGGATGGAAGACAAGCCAGGTCATACATGGAGCCCAAGGTAATAGAACTGCTTTGAACAACAAAGCAAGGGCAACTGAGTCAGGACTCGGACTGCCCTTTAAACCCATCCTCATGAAGTAGGTAAGAGGAGCAGGCTCAGAGGAAGGAAGTAGGTAGGAGGAGACTACAGGACGCATGGCATAAAACAGGGGCCTGCTTCACTCTGAAGCCTCGCTCCTGCAGATGACACATGGAAATATGCCGAGCGTCGCTGAAGCGGTGGCACTGGAAACAAGGTAAGCTATGACAATATCTAATTAGGAGAGGTGGGACCATTCTGGTCCTCAACACTCACTGTAGGATAATAATATTAAATATGAGGACTTAAAATGAATTTATTGAATACAACATTATCAAATATAAGAACAACATATATAAATAAATTAATAAAATAGTATATATATTGGTTTACAAGTAGAACATATACATGTGTGTATAGATGATATAGGTAGAAAGATACAGAATATTTTACTGGTATCTTAATGTTCTTAATATTAAAAGGAGATAAATATTTAAAGACTAGGCTGAGATTAAATCAATTAAGAAATAACAAAGGATTATGCTAATATTTTGTTAGTTCTTATTTATTAGGCTCTTGCAGTAATACATATTTGGTTTTATAAAATAAATCTAGATGAAGAAGAGATGGATAGAATAACAACACATAGGGTTCTAGGAATTTTTATTGAGTAGTTATTATTTTGAATTTGTAATTTGGATGATAACCCGTAGATATGAGATGTAGGGTAAGTCTAAACTCGTTGTAGGGGAGAGAAGGCATTTGGAATGCATATGGGTTCCATCTGTAAGGAAATGGAAGTGAAGGCATTTGGAGCGCAGATGCATTCCATTTGACCGGAAATGGAACCTGTAGCAAGACTGGAGGAAGTGCAGGGAAAGAGGCACACTAAAATGGGAGTCATTTGGAGCCGGCGTACTATAAATGTTTGAGTCTCGAGGTATGTTCTTTATGCCCCTGACGAAGCGACACTTAATCGTGAAATGCGCTGAGCAATTAGTAGTATTACTCCAGTATTGCTTTTAAAATACTAACACAAATCAATATTATATATGCACTATTTGTTTTAATAAATGCATTTTCTTCTATAACAAAGCCAGTTTCTTTAAGATTTACTCATACCCCAGGCCAGTTAATATTTACCTATTTGCAAGTTCCTTAAAAGATATATTCCTGCTATTCCATGAGGATTTGGGACAAGCACTTGAGGAAGAGGTAAGCAGTGCAATAAGGAGGGTCAAGAGGAAAGTACCTTGGATTCCAACCAGGACTGGAGGTCAGATCCAGTCAAAGCTTACATCCTAGAGGCAGGATAGGCCTCTCAAAAAAGTGAATACCACCATTGAAGGGGGGAAAAGGGCTACAAGTCATTTATTGTGTTTTTCCTATATTTGGATCACACTTAGAAAGACTTTGCGCTGTCCTCTTTTGTGACAACCACAGGTCTAACTGGGAGATACACCATCAACAGATCAGAGGTGCCACAACTAGCAGCAGCAGCAGAAGTACTCCTAAATGTTCCCGGGGCTCCGGGGTAAATAATAAAAACACAAAGCACAATGGCACTCTGCTAACAACCTTTTCAAGGCATATGTTGCTGTAGGACTAACAACTTTTACTTTTAACTATTTATTTTTCCACTTCACACTTCCGCAAAAGTAACATTGTGTTGGGAAATGTTGGAGTCATAGAAAACATAGGAAAAATGTTTATTGGCAGTGGTGAACAGGAAAACATTTTATGTATGTCTACGGGTGAAAAATAGATTTTTCTCTCACCCCTATTTAGTAACCAATGGGCATGAAATTGTTTGGCTTGTTTAATGACTTTATGATTAGTCAGTTTATTGGCTAATTAAGCAGTCATCATTTACAGAGCACATAACTCACTGGATGATTAGCAAATCAGCTTTTTCGATAAACAAAGGGCAGCTGATTAATTAGTTGATTAGCTAATAAGGTATCTTTTGTTCAGTGTGCATTTAATAGTTGCCTGATTACCTTATAAGGTGTGCATTATACTCTGCATGGCTGAATCACACCCTGTGTAAACTCCCGTAGTTTACTGTTCAACCATTTATCATGTGCCTGATATGGGGCATGAGTACTCTTGCAGTATCGCATCAAGGTCATTTTAGGGATTTAGGCAGTAAGATTAGGAACCGGACCTCCAAGGTAGTATTCTTAGAGATACTACCTGTGCCATGCGCTACGCCAGAGAGACAGCGGGAGATTAGGGAGCTCAATGCATGGCTGAAGTCTTGGTGTAAGAAGGAGGGCTTTGGGTTTTTAGAGCACTGGGCTGATTTTGCTTTGGGGTACAATCTCTACAGCAGGGATGGATTGCACCTGAATGCAAGAGGGTCTCAAGTGCTTGGGGAGAGGATGACTAGACGGTTGGAGGAGATTTTAAACTAGGAAGGGGGGGAGGGGCCAATAAGTACTGGGATAGATAGTATAGAAAAGGAAGGTGATGTAGTTAATAACCAGGTGGGAGGATCTGGGGACGGGGTTAGTACAGATGATAGGGAGAAGCCTATAAACCACATCAAAATTAAATCACAAATGGAACATAGCAGTGGCATAAATTGTATGCTTGCAAATGGCAGAAGTTTAACTGGTAAAATAGGGGAACTGGAGCTGGTAGCTGAAATTGAAAACTATGACTTGATAGGCATAACAGAAACATGATGGGATGACACACATGATTGGTCAATCAATTTGGAGGGCTACATGTTATTTAGAAAAGATAGGTGAAACAAAAGAGGTGGTGGGGTCTGTCTGTATGTCAAACCAACATTATTGCCTCAATTGCGGGAAGATATAAGTGATGACAGTCGTGAACATGTGGAATCCCTGTGGGTTGAAATAGTCACTGGGGGTAAAACTTGCCAGAAAATATTAGTGGGTATTTGTTCTAAACCACCAAACATTGGTGACATTGAAGAATCAAAGCTATTAATGCAAATAGAAAATACTTCTCAAATAGGGAGAACTATAATTATGGGGGATTTTAATTATCCAGAAATAGACTGGAAAAATGGAACAGCTAATTCTGCTAAAAGCAGCAAGTTCTGAACTTGTTGAATGACAATTTTTTTGTCTCAACTAGTGCAAACCTCAACCAGAGGGAATGCATGTCTGGATCTGGTAATAACTGACAATGAACAACTTATCTCTAACCTCCAAGTTGGGGAGCACTTGGGGAATAGTGACCATAAAATGGTATCATTTGAAATTAATTCAAAAAATCAATTTTATGGGTTCCACCAAAACACTGAATTTTAAAAAGGCCAACTTTAGCAGGTTTAATTCATCCCTTGGTCTCGTTGACTGGGATAAAATATTTTCAGGAAAAAACACAGAAGGTAAGTGGAATGCCTTCAAAATAACATTGCAAAAAAACACACATAAATTTATCCCTGTTGGAAACAAATACAAAAGAAGCAAATTAAAACCAATGTGACTAACCAGTAAAGTAATTCATGAAATAAATAACATGAAAGCAGCATTTAAACATTACAAAGATGAGGGATCAGCAGAGGCATTTGAAGAATACAAAAATATCAACAAAACCTTTAAAAAGGCTATTAAATTAGCTAGACTGGAGAATGAAAAAAAAAATATATTGCTAAGGAGAGCAAGAGCAACCCCAAAAAATTATTTAAATACATTAATGGCAAAAAATTAAAGTGTGATAATGTTGGGTCCTTGTTATCTGAAATGGGTGAGATGGTCAAGGGGGACAGAGAGAAGGCAGATATTTTAAATAATTTCTTTTCTTCTGTTTTTACCAAGGAAGACCCAGTGGACAAGAATCTGCAAACTACTTTTACAGAACAGTCACAGCAAGCATGGGACTGGCTAACAAAAAAAGAAAAAGTGTTAAAACAATTGAATGGTGTTAAGGTAGACAAAGCTCCAGGGCCAGATGGTATACACCCACGGGTACTTAATGAGCTAAGCCAGACCCTGGCCAGACCGTTATATTTAATTTTCAGGGATTCTTTTATTTCAGGTATGGTGCCCATGGATTGGCGTAAAGCAGATGTGGTGCCCATATTTAAAAAGGGATCAAAGTCACAGCCAGGAAATTACAGACCTGTAAGCTTGACATCTGTGGTAGGGAAGCTGTTTGAAAGGTTGCTAAGGGAATATATTCAAGAATTATTCTGGAACAGGAATATCATTAGCAATAGCCAACATGGCTTTGTGAAAGACAGGTCTTGTCAAACTAACTTGATCTCATTTTATGAAAAAGTGACTAATAATATAGATGTGGGAGCGGCGTTTGATGTGATGTATTTAGACTTTGCCAAGGCATTTGATACGGTTCCACACAAGAGGTTACTGTACAAATTGAATGAAATAGGCCTAGGGGAAAATGTTTGTGTGTGGATTGAAAACTGGCTGAAAGAATGCAAAGAGTGGTAGTAAATGGGAAGTTCTCCAGTTGGATAAACATGATAAGTGGAGTACCTCAGGGATCTGTCCTGGGTCCTCTTCTTTTTAATTTGTTTATTAATGATCTCCCAGAGGGCATAGGGAGCCATGTATCAGTGTTTGCCGATGACACAAAATTAAGTAATAAGTAATAAAGTCTGAACTGGATGTGTCTTCATTACAAGAGGATGTGGACAAATTGAGTAACTGGGCAGGCAAATGGCAAATGAGATTCAATATAGACAAGTGTAAAGTTATGCATTTTGGGTATAATAATAAAAATGCAACATATAGTTTAAATGGTGTTTCTCTGGGGAAATCTACAAATAAAAAGGATTTGGGAGTTATGGTAGACAATAGACTTAGCAGTAGCATGCAGTGCGAGCTGGCAGCTGCAAAGGCCAATAAGATATTGGCATGTATTAAAAAGGGTATTGACTCAAGGGAGGAATATATAATTATGCCTCTTTACAGGTCCATGGTAAGACCCCACCTAGAATATGCTGTTCAATTCTGGGCACCCTTTCTGAAAAAGGACATTTTGGAACTAGAAGGAGTGCAAAGGAGGGCTACAAAACTAGTAAAGGGAATGGAAAGTTTTAGTTATGAAGAAATGCTAGAAAAGTTAAACTTGTACACTCTAGAGAAACAGCGTCTTAGAGGGGATATGATAACACTATATAAATATGTTCAGGGCCCATACAAAAGGCTCTCCAAAGACCTGTTCATTAACAGAACAGTACACAGGACAAGGGGCCACCTGCTTAGACTTGAGGAAAGGAGATTTAATCTACAACAGCGGAAGGGTTTCTTTACAGTAAGGGCAATAAAGGTATGGAATTCATTGCCTGAGGAGGTGGTGCTATTGAATACATTAAATGCCTTTAAAAGGGGCCTGGATACTTATTTAAAAGAGCATAACATAGAGGGCTATGTACGTTAGTATTGGGATTAATATTTAGTTAGGGCTTGTTGATCCAGAGAGAAATCTGATTGCCATTTGGAATCAAGAAGGAATTTTTTTCCCCCCATTCAAGGCAGAATTTGAAATTGCTATATTGAGGGGTTTTTTTTGCCTTCTTTTGGATCAATAATGGTAAACAGTAGTGATGAGCGAGCGTGCTCGGCCGATGCTCGGATCGGCTCGAGCATCGCTCTGCTCGGCACATGGCGGTACTCGTCGAGTACCGCCATGTGCTCTCCCGCCATGTTCGGGTGGCGGGGATCTGTGCCGGAAGAGGCACAGATCCGAAGACGCTCCGCTGGACCACCAGGGACTGGAGGTACGGGGGCATTGCGGAGATGAAGGGGGCATTGCGGAGATGAAGGGGGACATTGTGGAAGAGGGGCATAGACTCTATGCCCCTCTTCCACAATGTCCCCCTTCATCTCCGCTATGCCCGTCTTCCACAATGTGCCCCTTCATCTCCGCTATGCCCCTCTTCCACAATGTGCCCCTTCATCTCCGCTATGCCCCTCTTCCACAATGTCCCCCTTCATCTCCTCTATGGCATAGAGGAGATGAAGGGGGACATTGTAGAAGAGGGGCATAGCGGAGATGAAGGGGCACATTGTGGAAGAGGGGCATAGCGGAGATGAAGGGGCACATTGTGGAAGAGGGACATTGCGGAGATGAAGGGGGACATTGCGGAGATGAAGGGGGACATTGCGGAGCTGAAGGGGGCATTCGGAGATGAAGGGGGCATAGCGGAGATGAAGGGGGCATTGACCAGGCACCCTCCCCTCATCAGAGCAGGGGGTGCCTGGTGTCGCCCCATTCATTTCAATGGGGCTCGGGTGCTCGGCCGAGCACTCGAGCCTCAGGGGGTGCTCGGTCAGAGCACCCGAGCACCCGAGCATCCGGGTGCTCGCTCAACACTAGTAAACAGGAATAGGAAAAGGATTGAACTAGATGGACGCAAGTCTTTTTTCAACCTAAATTATTATGTTACTATACAGAACAATATCAGAAAATGATTTTCTGGCCCCTTTTATCACAAAAAAATGGCAAAGCGATACTTGCTACATCTGTAATTGCCAGATAAAGTGTATCTGTCACCCAAAGGATTCAGAGCACAATGTTAAAAATGTGTCTGAATGGATCGCGGGGTGGTAAAAAGGTAAATCTGTCTCTTTTGAAAAAAAGTCATAAAAAATTAAGATGGCAGGTACCTTTCTTCTGCTCATATTTTTTAACCTATCTTTTGATCCGAGATAAGACCATTTTTATTTTCCAGAATAAATGCATTGAAACGCAATAAGTTGGATACCTCTCTGGCACTCAGAGGGTTACAAAAATACCTTCCAATATGATGAAAGAGTAAACCACACCTACTTTTAACCCTGTAAGTACCACATGTCTCTGGCACTAAGAGGGTTAAGATTGTTTTTTGCCCCCTTTGATGGAGACCATAGAACTGAATGCAAAAAATGACAGCAATGTGTCTCATAGCTGAGGAACCGAGGTGTAAGATCTTTTTCAGTCAAGTTTGAACACCATGCCCTTAATCTCTGAGCAAAGAAGGGTGCAAAGCACTGCATCGAGCACCACTTTGGCTCTCAAAGTGTTAAACCCATGGAATCTAGAGATGTCTCCAATGCATTGTGAAGCACTGCATTGGAGGCATCTCTACTAGAATTCAAAAGGGTTAAAGATGACAGTCATTTTTACTTATGAAAATAAAGCGCATTATTTATCAAGCTAAATACGTGCAACTCTGGGGCAAACCAGCTGCACTATAGGGGAGCAATGAAATTTCCACAGATCTCCATTCATGTAAATGGAGTTTTGTTTAACCCCTCGATTGCTGGAGAGCTAGAGTGCTATCTAGCATTTAAGGGGTTAAAGTGCCAGTTTAAATCTAGGGGAGTTTTTATTACTCCCATTTAGTTTGGTTCAGAATTGTATCACTTTAGCTTCTTGAATAAGTCCCAAAATTCTTTTTAATTCTATTTATGAACTGTCGTATTTGAGAGAGGATGGTACTTACACAGAGCATATAAAACAGTTGTTCACTTATTTAGGACAGATGGTCACATGAAAATTAACGTCACTTTTCTTTACATTGCACTGTGAAATGTTTGCAAGTCCTATATTTCTCGTCAGATCTGTACGATTTAATGGGCTTTTTTTTTCTCCTAATTTGTGTAACAAGCATATGTCTGTGCTATATGAATCCCAGCACTGTTTGCAGATTGCAGCAGTAAGTGCTATTTCTTATTTTCACATTTACGAAAGGGTTCGGCTCATTTATGCAAGGGAAACTCAGCCAGAAAGTTATTTGCTTCCATTGATGAGCAATCACTAACATATTGCTTGTCATTATATTTCTTAGTGTGGTGCCTGAACAAAATATCAAGCTAAATGAGACACTGCCGGTTTTCTCTTTCATCTGTTAAGAGATGTGATATGAAATGTAGATTGCAGTGCCAGCATGCTGGGACATTGGGTTTCTAATGGAATATGAAATTTGTAGCTATCTGGCTCTATTTCCAGTGGCTGGATTCCAGACGCCCAAATTATCCTGTCACTGGGACATTCCTAAGGTAGAATATTGAACCCGTTGTTTGCTAGAAGCAGCTGCAACCTATCAACACATTTCACCTGCATGCCAGGAATAACTTCAGTTCAGTTTGTACACTGCTCATTGCATTTGATATTTTAACTGCTGGAAAATGATGAACCATAAACATACAAATGTAATTCATGTGCATTATTTATTTTTATAAAATACCAAAGAGCTGTAATAATTGTAGTGATAAATAGCATACATTCTTTACTGAATTATCTTCTTGTACAAACGGCTTTTTATGTGTGGTCTGAGTGCCAGAGGGGTGTCTAGTTCATTACGTTGTATACCTATGTGGCAATCAAAGTGTTAAGAATTCTCATTGAGTCAGATATATTAACGAGATAGTAATGTCCATAAATAATGTTCCATAGTTTTAAGCAGTAATGTTGTTAAGTATGTAATGCATCGTTTTCAATGTTTTACCTGTATCCTTTTTCCGAAAATTGATTTAGAAGTTTTCCACTCCCGCCCCTTTTCATCAATGCTCTTGTAAGTTAGCCAGAGCTGACTTAGTGTTGTGTGACCTGTCAGATCCCTTGGAGGCAATCAACTGCATCATCCTATATTATAATTCGCTAAGTATGTTTGTCAGAGGCTGTCATGCACAGTAGAGATGGCTGCACGCGAAGCAGTCATGCGCAGTACAGACTGCCCATGCTGTGGCTGATACGGAGATAAGCGCTACAAATTCAGACCGGTCTGTATTCGGAGTGTCCCACATCTGTATCAGCCGCGGTGCGTTCGGGCAGTCAGTACTGCTCATGACTACAGCACTGCCAGTGTTGGCCCATGCATACGAGCTTTAAAACTAGTAGGGGCAAATAAGTGTTTTATTGGTTTAAAAGGATGATAGAGAAGCATTGCTTTACAATACATCGGTGATCTATCTATTAATTGAGGGATTAAAGTGTTAGTAATGTGTCATTTTGAAAATAAAGCATTGAAATCTGTAATAGGAGATATTTATATCATTGTCCGAATTTTGCACATTTATAACGTCCTTATAGACTTTTTACCTAGTTTTTATTGAAGGGCAAGTGAAGAGCACGGCCATCTTTAAAATCCCCGTGCTCGTGATTCAGCCCTTCTCCTGGCGTGCTCCATGGTAACAAAGAAGATCTGGCTCTGGAGAGGAGGTGACAAGTCATTGCTGAGGGGCAGGATTTTATATAGGCAGCTATGAAGTTTGTGCCTCTAAGGGATCTGCGACACTAAGTCAGCTCTGACTAACTTACAAGAGCATTGATGAAAAGGGGCGGGAGGGGAAGACTTCTAAATCAAATTTCAGAAAAAGGATACAGGTATAAACATGGAAAATGATGCATTACATACTTAAAAACAGTACTGATTAAAACTATGGAACATTACTTATGGACATTACTATCCCCTTAAAGGGATAGTAATACTTAAATATTACGTGGTTATGATATCTTTAACCCTGTGAGTGCCAGAGGGGTATGCAATGCATTGCAAAGCAATATGTTGCATACCCCTCTGGCAAACAAAGGGTTAAAGGTGCATTACCAGTTAAACATGAGTATGGCTTGCACCTTTTAAAATCAAAATCCTGCATTCCTAGCCATTATTTCAGTGGTGAAAAATATGTGCTAAATGTGCTTTTCCTATTCATATGCATCCACCTGTGCATGGCCATGTGGCCCCTGTTTGTTTATACATGCTCCAATATGTGATATATGTAATGTATTGTATGATGAAGGGAAAGAACCAAATAGGTGATAAGAGATTATGTGAACTTGAAAGGGTAGTTTCTAATCTCACAGTAATTATATGTTTATGGTTTTATTAGTTGCCAGAGTGAGGCCACTCAAATACTTTCCATTTATTAAATACATATTCTACAACTTTTGCATTAACAAATACTTACAAAGAATATGTAATATTTGAATGGATTTGAACCCTTTTCATATTTTGGTGATAATGTCCCTTCAGATAACAGATTACATATGAAGCATTGGTCCCTTTTGTCTCTAATGAAACAGAACACCAAGTGAGACTGGTATATTGGTTTTTTAGTGATATCGCTACCTAAAAGAAGCATACTGATCAGGTCAATGTAACTACAGATCATTTATCATCAATGCTTTTCAAGCAGAGACAATATACCTGCATATTCATATTAAGTTATTCATATGCACTCCTATTCATTGCATTAGGTCAGTGAATATGAGGCCTTTTGCAGGGGAGGGATTTGTTATAGGGAAGGTTAGTGGTAGGTGAGTTATTCTCTGTATTAGTTAGATCTAGGTTGTTTTCGTAAAACAAGGAAAAATGCTGGATAGGACAAATCTGTTGTGTTGACATTATAATCTGTTTGATCTAAACCTGTTGATCACTTTTGCATTGAATTATTGTTATACTGATGTTTCGGCTGCGACCTTAAAGGGAAAGTAAAGTATCAAACAAAATGCAACTCGGATTCATAGTCATACTATTTGTCCCATGTAGAGCTGTATTTCACTACTATCAGACTTGTAGTTCAACTGCACCTGAATGAGAAATTATCCCCCTTCCGCTCCTTTTATTTATATCAGGCTGCTCTTCAAGCTGGTTCGGATGGAGCACAGCAAGGTACAATCTACAGTGAGCGTAAGGACAAACCTGCCCTGCTTCCTCAAGGGGGGACAGGTTTTCCCTTGTGATCACAGCAAGGAGATTGTCCCTTACTGCAAGCTGTCTGGTTAAGCGACCGCATTCCACATGAGACAGGAGGCAGCTAAAAGGAGCGGGAGAGGGATACTTTCTTGTTCAGTTACTGTTGAACTACAAGTCTGATAGTATTGAAATACAGCTCTACATGGGACAAATAGTATGAAGATGAATTGGAGCTGCATTTTGTTTGTTACATTACTATCCCTTTAATAAAAATAATTTAAAAAATGGGCAAAATGAGCAGCAGGCATGTGAAGGAGGTTCATTTTTTTTCAAGCTGAAGTTTCTGTGGAAAGGCAACAATATTCTTCCTTTCTGCTGAAATTTCTGCAGTAAAGAAAAAACAGGTGAAGAACTTTGATTTTATGGTGAAATCTTTTGTTGCTGTATTCCTTCACTGCATGCTGCTGTTCTTATACTGCACTCCAGACGATTCCATACATACGTCATCACTCGTATCGTTGCTCAAACGTGCAAACATGCACTCACTCGTGCACCTCACTGGAGATGTTCCAGGAGGAGGAAGGTCTTCTTTTCCACTTCATTTCTTTCCACTGTGGAACACACATCCCAGTACCCAGTGTTTACTGATGGAAGTGACCCCCACAGTCAAGGTTTTCTCTAATGCCTTTGCAACATAGTTTTCCCTGTTTCTGATAATGTGATGCAAATAATCCATTGTGGTCAATGTATCAAGCTGGGTGGGAAAATGGAGTGTGAAGACAGATATGAAATGATCTAATGTATGAGTGGATTTTGGAAGCATCTTGGTTATTGGACTATATGGCAACGTTTTAAAGGTAGAAAAGGCAAGACTTTGATAGAGAATAAATGTGGGTAATAAAGGAAAGAACAGAGACAAAGATAACCAAAATGCAGCTAACCTGTGATGGAGCTGCTATGGTGATGTTTACTGTGAGGGAGTTATTGTTCTGCACAGTTTTGGTAACCACTGAATTTATCTCACAGGTTCACTGTCTTTGGGTTATCTTTATCTCTTTGAAGCCTACATAAGAAGGGGGTAGGGGGAAATTATTGTTTTAGTTTTGGCTAAACTGAGTTGTTATTGCCATTGTTCACTCATCAACAGCAGCATCACCACTATAGAATTAAAAGACAATGGATATATGAAAATGCTGATTCTAAAGATGATTCTTGTGTACTAAGGTTCTGTTCTGTGCAGATGATCCTTTCTGTATTTTTTACTGTATTGGAATCCTGCAATAAGGGTATTTTTAGATGCCCAATATGTTTTTTGGGGACTTCTGGAAATTTAACTTTATATATTTTTATGTCTTATTTTTTCATTAAGCTCTTTGCCAATAAAACGACTTCATTAATACTTCACTTGTCTATCATTTCAAGCCACAGGGAACAATGGGCCTAGAGAGAGGCCACAACCCACAGGAAAAAAGATGGGGTATCAGAGGGCAGTATTCCTCACATGAAGTATTAACTATAGGTTCTAATATTATCTACAGGGTACTTCAGATTTATATTTACATCCTTTATAATTTTATAAGGACCCCCAGACAAGGAACTCTACTGATGCAAATATTTATGTAGTGAAATGGGGTCCAACAAGTACTCTAGATTTCAAACAATGCCCTATGGATCCACTAATAGGCTATATCTTTAGATTCCCCTACTTGTGCCCAGGTGAGAGAATCAAAATAACGTACCTTCCAAATAACTCCTTTGTGCTCTAGCAGGAAAAGCATCCAGTCTGTTATTGGGCCATGAGGACACAAGCTGGGAAAACTTTTCTAGATTGTACCCTTCATTGCAAACAACATGTATGTTACCTAGATTAAAATTAATGTAATATGAAAGCAAATAGTCTGCAGGAGGTGTGCTATTTGAAGACCTAACATACATTAGAAAGAATAGGACTATGGCACTTCTAGGCCCAAGGTGTTCAAAAAAGAGAACAAGTTAAGCTTAAGGAACTGAGACACTGTCATTTTGGCCTTACATCAATTGTGGTTTCACTGACTGTAGCTGACCTACTTTTTGCCTCAGAATTAATATGCATTCTAGAATAGGAACTTGAAGCTTGGCACAGTATAACATCGAGTAAAATCAGCACTCCTCTCTTTTCATGATGTTTTAATTAAATATTTTATTTCAGTTATAAACAAGTAATCATATTAACCCTTTGAATGCCAGAGGGGTGTCATAATGCACTGCACACCCCTGTGGCACTCAAATGGTTAGTAAACACACACACAGCAGGAAGCACAATAAAAAAAAACATAGTCCATGATTTATTGTGTATGGAACAGAAAGTTTGAGTCGTGAAGGTTGAGACTCTTATAAGTGAGTAGTTGAATTCTCTTTCAGTGGAACATTTTCCCCATGAATGCTAGACATCTCCAAGATACTGCCTCACTTAATAGCAACTTTGGTGGTTTTGAAAGAGCTTTCAAGATCCCATACATTGTATTAGCTTTTTTAACTTTTTTTTTTTTTTTTTAAATGTATTTATTGACAAATGGACTGTAAAAAGGTTACACTGTACTTTCACATTGTTAGCATGTATAAAAAAAGGATGATACAGAAAAGGATAGTACATATACATAGTAAGTTATATAACAGCAGCGTAATACAATCCATTTGCAGTTTTTCAATATAAAATAAACCAAATTCCCCAATACAGAACCTCCCCCCCAACTCAACCCCCCCGAGGCACTCTCCCCCCCCCAAGAAACTCCCACCCACCGCAAAAAGCAGAGCATGTGATCCCATTAAAAGAAAATAGTACAAACATGGAATCATATTCCCACCTCACTAATTGCAGTTATCACACAGTCCTAATTTTAGGAACCACCTGCTCCAGATTCGCACAAACTTAGACTCCGACCCCCTATGTATATGAACCAGTTTATAGTGGGGGATATTGGAAGTAACCAAATTAATCCAGCTATTTTATCTTTAGAAAAGAGTTATACAAATTCCTTATACATTATCACCCTACATGATGTCCCTCAATCATTAACATTTAACCCTGGGGCATCCAAGTTTTTTTAGTTATAGGCCGCAAAATCATAAAGCTGTAAGTGGGAGGGCCGCATTATTATTTTTTTTTTTTCTGTTGTAATGATGGTGAACTATAGACTGTGGGTTTATTTATTTAGTCAGTGACAACACTGATATTTAACAGATATCTATTCATGAACTGTACGATACTTGCAGCCAGGGGATTTGGTCTTACTGTCCTACTAGTTTTCTGCTACTTTATTAGGTAAAAAATACATATATATATTTTTTTTTAAATCTCAAGCGGACTGCACTTTTAGGTCAGCAGGGCTGGTTCCTTCCCAAGGCTGCACACTGGACTTCCTAGACAGCTACCTGTCGTCATCTTTGGTTAAACATCAGAGTGTAACTAGTGGAAAATTCTCACCACCAAATACTGAACATCAGCATATATGGGATGCTTTCATGGTGGCCATGTAACCTTATAAAGTACTGTGATTTCAAATGTTAATGAAAGGAGCGTATAGTAGGTATGCATCCACAAAGTAGACCAGATCCTCTTATACAACAGCCTAATCACTTAATCGCGATTAAGTTACTTAGGCTGACAGTCAGCGTGTCTTTACTTTAGTGTATTAGTCAGATAGTATTTATTTTTTCGACTCCGGCACGATGTGGAACCATTGATTCCCAATCCTTCCCAATAGAACCATTAGTTAGTTAGCTCCATCTTTGATTTATACAGCGTGGTCAGGCTACCTAGATATTAGCTAGGGACTTACGGGGAAAAAAGCTCCGGCTCGATGTGGGAGCATTATCTCTAAATCTATCTGAATAGAGCTTCTAGATAGGTTATATGGATATTAGAGGATTGGGGTTTCAACATACAGGAGTGTCCCCATTTTTCGGACTGACGTGGTAGATATCGCTTCAATCATTCCAATACGGCAAAAACATTTTGCAAGAAGCCCATTGGATATATTTATATTATCACCTGTTTTTGAAAGTGCCCTGCAGTTTTTAGGTGTATACGGCTTGACCATAGGCAATCATTGTATATCAGATACACTTGCTATTCAAACATTGATTAGTAAGACAACTGATACTGAGTAGTTCATTACAGGAGCTTTTATTTAGTAAAAAGATTAGCTGACGGCCTATAATGTCACAACATTATTAGTGATGGTTTTAGGACTATCGAACACAATTGTTCATAGCCCACATTGTTTTAAATGTTTTATTTACATTTTGTTTAATAAAGATAACATGCACAATGGTTTAGGGTGCTTTTGTATCTTGATATGATATTATAGTTACAGCACTGAACTGGTCTTTTCTCTGCATTGACTTTTCAGTCAATTTCTTTTCTGTCCTCTTTTTTTTCATTTTTTGAGCTTACTATATTTAGACTTGCAGTGCGCTCTGTGGTCTCATTCACATATTGGTATGTATTAAATAAACTGCAAAAATAGCTTGGGCAGTGCTGGTATAGGGCTAAAATATTAAACAGTCCCCTTAGAGTGCAAGCTTTCAAGATCATTTCAGTCTCTTCATCAAGCATGTTATGAATGGGAGCTGAACGTGCCTCTTATATAGAAAACACAAGAAATTACACAGTGCAGCAGATAATTATCATACTTCCATGGAAAATGAAATCTTTTGATTAATCTGAAATACATGACATTAATTCCATTGCGAGTTGCAATTACGTCACAGTCCCTACCTCTAAATTACCCCACAGACTTCAATATTAATTTGCGAGGCAAAAACCGTGACAACTTTTATAATTTGCAATGGAATCCAACCGCCAGTGTGACATGTGACATCTACTGCAGTTTGTTCTCAAATTGGTCCAAGGAAACACAGGGTTGTCTTAAGGAGTACAAGGGATTTGACAGAACTAAATGTAAGTAATGGAGGCAGGGGAACAAGTCTCTGGTGACCAGCAGTTTATGTGTATTTTTTGGCTACCAGCCAAACCTTTTCTTTTTGCTTTGTTAAATTTCTCATGGAATAAGCACTATAAAATAAACCCTTCTAGAAAAATGATTTAACCATAACTTAATGGTACCAAATGACATTCTCATTCATTTGATATTAATACAGACTTAACCACTTTAGTGCTAGAGAGATCTCCAATTCCTGTAGAAGCTATGCGTTGGAGACCTCTCTAGCATGCAAGGAGTTAAAGTATTTGATAATGTTTCACTGGTGTTTCACTTGAAACAAATGACTTTTAAGCTTGACAAAGAGACCTAAGTAGTCCCGAAAGCTTGCACTCTAATGCTACTAAGCCAATAGAGGTATCACCTTTGATTTACATCACAATTTGGCCCATGTGGTACATTTTAGGGCCCCTAGTAAAAAAATATTTTCATAGAAGCATAACTAGAACCTGTTGAACCCTGAGGCAGATTTGCCCCCCTTGGATGTTGGGCTCCAGTGCAGCTGTACCCTCTGTACCCCTTGTAGTTATGCCCATAGTTCAGTTCTCTGGAATTGCTCCTCTTTCCATTTGTGCTTGAGACACACAGTCTGCTCAGTGGTCCTTACAGCAAAAGAAAACTGCAGTAATTCAGGGGCAAGTCAACTGTACCATAAGGGAGGCTGAAAACTCCCCCACACTAACAATGAGTTTACCTCTCCTTTATACACCTGCTTCCCCCTTTATGTTAAAAGTGCCTTCTAAAGCTTATAGTAGCTACTCACAGTTTTGAAAGTACAGTAAATTAACTTTTAGGATGTTATGTGCTCACACAGTGCTAAGCACGCTCACCTAATGTAGCTTGCGTATTCACACCCAAGTCCTATAAAATATATGAGTTTCATAAAATTTGCTGCTCCTTTTTTGGAGGCCAAATACATTATTCTTTGCTCTGGGCCCAACAATAGCTTTGCACAACACCGATATCTAAATTGTCATACATAAAAGTATGCATGAGTGGACAAAGATTTGTTTGTTTCTTTTTTAACTGCAATTTGCCACTTTTCTCATGTAAATTGTGACTCGTAGAAATTCCATAAGATTTCAGCAAGTTTCTGCCTATACCCAAGACAGGCCACCAGAGTTCATACTCAGCATGTGTACATCTATGGCTACCAGAGCAGTGGGATGGGGCTGTAGTGGGTTAGTATGTTTGTGGTTGTATAGCTACCAGTGTAGTGGAAACCAGTGAAGTGGAACAAGGCATGAAGTCCGTATGTGTCTATTTATGGCTACCATTGCAGTACGACAAGGTTGGAGGGGGGAATCAGCATATTTGGTTTGATCACTACCAATGGAAGGGGTACAGTATGTTTTTTTCCTATGGCAGTTGTGGGTAACATGAGGCCCTCCAACTACTTCCAGACTACAACTCCTGTCCTTCTCTACCAGCTATTGATGGGTAATAAACATATTGTTTTAAAAGACATCAGCCATTGGATTTTACCCAGGTTGCCCTGGGTGACGAGTTTCAAGGTCCCTCATAGACTTTACATGGGGAAAAGTAGGTGTCACCAGATGGAGTGATTTAGGACTATCCCACTTGAAATATTGATCACTATGTTGTACATTGTGTGACATAATGTAATAGTGTGCTTGGTGTAATACTGTAAGTCCTGTAAAGGGATTTGGTAGTTGGGAGTCAGAGTGCAGAGAAAATAAAGGTTAAGCCAAGCACTCTGGCTTGCTTACAATATACTCCAGGTCTGTGTAACTTGTGCTAAGGAATAATTGGAACGTTGATTGACTCCTGTTGTGCTTCCTTGACCAATCAGTTTAGGTTATTATGTTCCAGATAAAATGCCCCTTTTTCAAGCCCTACTTTGTATTCATTTCTTGATAAGAGTGTCTGGAAATGTAAGCCATTGTCATGGTTTACAGAACACTCAGACAATTTGGTAAGGTAAAAACAACTTTATTAAAATAATAATGGACACAAGGTCCCTTCACAGGTCCAGATCCAGACAGTGCCAGGGCACTTCCAAATCTGACACAGGTCAGGGTACAAAACAAGTATAACATATATATAAAGGAACAGATGACAGGAAACTGGAACTGAACCTCAACAGTACCACCTAGGAAGTGGCCCATGAGCGGAGGTAGGTACTGCAGGGCAGGATCCCCAGTAGAATTTGAGGATGAGTGTGAAGGCAATAGGAACACTGAGACGGAGCACGACCCTGGTAACAAGGTGGCACAAGGACTGACAGTAGTGTGCCCTGGTTGGAGACTAGAAAGCCAGGCAATAGGACTAGGCCAGAGGACTAAGGTCGCCACAGGCAGTGTAGAACAGCAGAAGCTACACTCAGGCAATACAGGCAACCGGAAGCCACACTGACAGGTGCAGACTTATATACACTGGTATAGGTAACCTTAGGCCGCACTGACAGGCACTGGCTCTATCTTGATGGCAATATGACCAAAGGCAACACTGACAGGCACAGACCCTATGTCTGGAGAGATATAAGCTGAAGGGCAACGCTGACAGGCTCAGGCTTACTCTTGGCGGTATAGGCAACCAAAGGCAACACTGACAGGCACAGGCTCTATCTCAGAGATAAACTGAACCGGAGGCAACACTGACAGGCACAGGCTCTATATCAGAGGTCAACATAAGCAGAGGCAACACTGACAGGCACAGGCTTACTCTCGGGAGACCAAGGTAACAACGGCAACACTGACAGGCACACGCTCGGTAACTAGCGAGTCAGTGAGACAGGACTACACAGCGAGCTCTATCGAGCTACAACTAGATCGGTAAACAGATATCGGTAGTCAGCCAAAGCCTGGATCAGTACACAGAGAGCGGTAGTCAGCCAAAGCCTTGATCGGTACACAGAGAGTGATAGTCAGCTACAATCTGGATCTGTGCACAGATAGCGATAGTCAGGCAATCCGGGTCGGCAACGGTAGTACGGCAGCGAAGACTGGAGCAAGGTCAGGCAGAACCGGATCATACACGGAGCAGGATACACAGCAACTAACGTCAGGTCAGGAACACCACGAAAGGGCACCAAAGGTAGTCAGGACTGAGTATAAAAAGGCAACTACTGGGCATAGCAGAACCCAGAGGCCAATAAGAATCCAGCGGGCAATAGACAGGAAGTAGCAATGTCAACAGAACAAGAAATCACGGGCACTGTGATAGCCATTATCTGATTGGTCAAGCTTACCAATACTGTCCCAATGTATATAAGCAATATCCACTGATACCGTCACAGTTATGTCTACCATTGCAGTGGGAAAAAGCTGGGAGGGCCAGTATATGTGGTTCTATGGCTACTACAGGACAAGGCTTGGGATCAGTATGTGTGATTCTATGGCTACGAGTTCAGTGGGGCAAGGCTGTTTTCTCCATATTTGTTTACTTTTTGTGGGAATTCCTGTTCAGTGGGAAAAAGGGTGCTTTTCTCTTTTGAGGCAAAAGTTTTAATTCATCCCTAATAGTAGGGAAATATGGATTCTTTTTACTACCTAAATGTCCAGCTCCAGTATTTTATATTGCAGCTCACAGTTTTATCTTCTGACACACCTGAATGCGCAGTTGCTGTCACGGCAGTTTCAAGATACAAACAGATGAGTTTTGCCTCTTCCCTTGAGTGCAAGCTACAGAATAATGACTCACTATGACTCTGCCATTAAAGCAACTTTATAAGGTCATTGGAACAGGAATCAACAGTGCCTCTAAATTCCACATTGAACCTTTCAAATATATAGAAACATATCTGTCTGTTTTATTGGTAGAAGAATAAATTGGCAATATCCTGTGTCTGTCTTGTACCCAAGAAAATGATTTAGAATATCTGCCCCAAAGGTCGTATTTGTTTTATGTGTTGGTGGATGATCACATTTTACTGGCATTTTCATAATCTCTCAATGATTGTATTGCTACATTTTAATATTTGCCTATATTATCCTTTCCTATTACTCATTTTTAACACATTTGGATCTGTTGCCTCAATCTCCACAATAACTTAAAGCAAATACCTTAAAGGGACAGTAGGCAGCCAATGTTAAACATCAGCATATAATTTAAAATCAGACAGGTTTTTATTGGATGCTAGAGATGTTCAAGATGTCTTTAGCATCAATGGGGTTAAGATAAAGATATGATTATGATGTTTTGTATGATTTAGAATCATTTTAAAAAGCAGTAAACATTTTTATGGAAAAATATGCTGTGTCTTGTGCAGCTGAATAAAATAATTCCAGCTCAAATGTCTTCTTAACTCTTTGAGTGAAATGCGTTGTGTACCCCGCTGGCACTCAAAGCAATGCGTTGCATACCCCACTGGTACTCAAAAGGTTAATGAAACTATTAGCAACAACACTGCCAGTTGTCTAAAATGCATCCAGTGTATTGCAACACAACGCATTGTATACCCTTCTGGAACTCAAATGGTTAAATGATTCACTATAAGCATTATTTGTCATGCAAGTATGCCCCCTTTGCTAGATGAGTTAATCAACATGATAGAGCCACTGATAAGCTCACTTGTGTTCAAACAGGGTAATCTCAGTGGCTTCTTAGTGGTCCCCAAGGATAAAGGATGATGACTACTGCTACAGTTTAACCCCTTAAGACCCATGACGGTCCTGGCATGTCATGGGTCTAACATGCGATAAGGACCTATGACATGCCAGGACCGTCATGGATTTCAGGGCTACCCGAGCGGCTGCATACGGTTTGGGAGCCTTGCATCGGATAAGAAGAAAATAAAATGCGTCATGGTCCTTAAATACGTTGTTGTGATCACCTCCTTAATCTTCTACAACTCCAATGTTTTGGTCAAATGTTTGTCAGTCATATTCAATTAATATATACAAACCCCCAGGCATTTGTCACCACTAATAATCTTAATTCCCCAGTCTTCACATTACATTGAGGAAAAAGTCAAGAATGCCCACTATCCCCAATTTTATTGCCTCAGACCCCCTCATATGCTACTTTAACCAACTGCAAGCCTTCTGGGGCCTGGAAGAGGGGGGAAGGGAAATCAAGATATTTGCAATTGCAGATGACATACTATTATACATAGAAAACCCTACAGAGGGGATCCACACAATCCTGTGGTCCATTAACCCCTTAAGGACCAGCAGCCCAGGGAAGTTACCTTCCCTTAAGGACCGCTTTGACCCTTGCTGATGCACCAATACACATGCCCTGTTACATGTACTGGCACGAAGAGTAGCGGTCCTAGAGAGACCTATACAATTTTGGAGCGGTCAATTTCAGATCCCGTTTTTACTTGCAACACTCCCGCTTGAGTGCTATAAGTAATAAGTATGTGATATACCAGGACTGTCACCGGTCCTTAAGGCAAAAACTGTGTGATGGTCATAGCAAGTCATGTGGTCCTTAAGGGGTTAAGGACTTTGGAAACAGTTTATATCTAAAAATTTTATTTGGAAAAATCAGAAGCATTATGGCAGGCACGTGATCCTGTGCCAGCATCTCTAACTCAGCTACCATTCTGATGGGCCTCTGGAACAATTAAATATTTAGTCATCCAATTAACTATAAATATAACAGATCTTTGCCCTACTATATTAAGAACTAACCACTTATGATGGACTGCACAGAATGGAGGGAACTGCCAATCTCACTCACAGTGAGAATCAATTTAATTAAAATTATTACATTCTCATTCTTCTTATATGTTTTACAAACTCTACCCATCTTTCTAACAAAAAGAGATGTCAACACATCAATAAAAGCTTTCAGGAGTTCATATGGACATATAAGAGACCACAAATCAGTCTAAAGAAAACCAGGTCAACCCAAGATTAATGGAGGATTTAATCTCACGGACCTTAAACTGTATAATATAGCAAGTTTACTTCACGTGGCCCAAGACTGGTTCGCGCACATGAACACATATACAGACTGGAGTTCATATGGGCATATAAGAGACCACAAATCAGTCTAAAGAAAACCACATCAACCCAAGATTAATGGAGGATTTAATCTTATGGACCTTAAACTGTATAATATAGCAAGTTTACTTCAGGAGGCCAAAGACTGG